>OV049878.1:6925238-8333361 GCA_920104075.1 Melanargia galathea
TAGACTGATAAAAATACAGTCAAGGTCGCTCATGTTACATAAAGAATGTTTTCATGGTGAATCACATGAGTCTGTTGTCATGGCTGCTAATTGATACACACAGTTTCGGAATTTTCCTTTATTAGTGGAAATTACTTTGGCGATTGCATTTTACATGAAATACTAGTATAATATGCGCAGGGTTCGAAAATATCCGATATTTATTAACAAATATCGGATATATATTAGATATTATTCGATATCCGATATTTAGATATATATCCGATATATATCTAATATATATCGGATATATATCTAAATATCGGATATATATATCTGACATCTATACTAATAAATAAAATTGAAGTGTCTGTCTGTAATATCGAAATAACTACCTCATATTAAGCTCATATGGTTATTTGAACGATACTATAACCGAATCACACGTTTTTAAAATTTTTGTCTGTCTGTCTGTCTTTCTGTCTGTCTGTCTGTCTGTCTGTTTGAACGGGCTAATCTTTGGAACGGCTGAACCAATTTTGACGGGACTTTCACATACAAGTAGAGAATTAACCAGGGAGTGACATAGGCTACTTATTTAACCGACTTTCAAAAAAGGAGGAGTTGTGTTTTTCTACCTATGTACACCGATATCTCCGAGATTTCTGAACCGATTTGCGTAATTTTTTTTTAATCGATAGAGAAACATTGCGACACTGTCCTACAAAAAATTTGGATTCCAACTCCTCAATCCTGATGCTGTAGGGGATCTGATCCCCAAAACTAATGGGATTTAGGCACTGTCGGTTATTTAAATTGATATTGGGGATACCAATTAAAGACTTTATTGTTGAATGACCTCGAGTAGGTACATGTCCAACTCCTCAACCCTGATGCTGTAAGGAATTGCATTCCGAAATCGTAAGGATCCCACGGAATTTTTCCATTTTGTGGACAGGTTTCTACCTACTTACTACAGATAGGCTACTTTTTGTTCTGGAAAATCAAAGTTCCCACGAGATTTTTACAAACCTAAATACACACAGGCGAAGCCGTGGGCATCATCTAGTTTATTATAAATATCGGATATACATCTTGATATATATCCATTGTTATATATCCTCGAACCCTATATGCGGCACGTAACTTTAGCGCTTTAGCGCTAAAAGAGCACGGGTCTCCTCTCAGATTGAGAAGGGTTTTGGCCATAGTCTACCACGCTGGCCAAGCGGATTGGCAGACTTCACACACCTTTGAGAACGTTATGGAGAACTCTCAGGCATGCAGGTTTCCTCACGATGCTTTCCTTCACCGTTAAAGCAAGTGATATTTAAATACTTAAAATGCATAAAAACGAAGCAGTGATAGCCTAGTGAAGCTGTGATAGCCTAGTGGTTAGGACGACTGACTTCTAATCGGAGGTTGTGCACCTCTACCTTTTCAGAGTTATGTTTTATATATTAAGACTAGTTTCCAAAGTTACCCGTCTCCACTGTAGTTATGCCATGATTGCTTTGTAGATGTCTATGGTATCATTTTATATTATACTACTAGCTTTTGCCCGCGGCTTCGCCCGCGTGAATTTTGGTTTTTCACAAATCCTGAGAGATAAGTAGATTTCTGGTTCCCGTTCCCACTCCCTTTTCCAACCTTTATACTTCCTTAGGGCATTTTCTATCTCCATTCAAAATTTCAGCCAAATTTGTTCAGTAGTTGCGACGTTATAGAGTAACAAACATCCAAACATCCACACTTTCACATTTATAATATTAGTAGGATTTTAAGGCAGCGGCGTATCACGTATGGCGGGCGCAGGGGCGCGCGCAGCGAAACCTATCTACTTATGTGCTATACCTACAGGGAAGGCAGGGTTTTTAACACTTAAACGATTTCAACACAACTCCTTTTTTGAAAGTCGGTTAAAAAGTAGCCTATGTTACTCCTTGGTTAATCCTCTACTTGTCTGTGAAAGTCCCGTCAAAATCGGTTCAGCCGTTTCGAAGATTAGCCCGTTCAAACAGACAGACAGACAGACAAAAATTTTAAAAACGTGTGATTCGGTTATGGTATCGTTCAAATAACCATATGAGCTTAATATGTGGTAGTTATTTCGAAATTACAGACAGACACTTCAATTTTATTTATTAGTAAGTATAGAGTATAGATTGAATTGCACCATACCTTTGTAAGCATAGAGCCCTTTCCCCGGCTTGTACTCTTTGCGCCATATGATGACGTCCTCAGTCTCCATGTACGGCACCCAGCCTTCGGATGAATCACCCACCGGCTTTGGATCCTTGCATCTGAGGGGAGATGAAACAATTTCAACTACAGTAGAATCCCGATTATCCGGATCAAATAAAACCAGGGGTATTCCATATAATCGAAAATCCGGATAACCGATTTCAAAGCAAATCAAACAATATTTAAATTTTAATAAATTTTTATTATGTAATTTATGGGTTTTACTTAGATAATATGATATATAAAAAGTAAGCTATATAACGATAGCTGATAACAAACACTATCCCGCAAATAAATGAGAGCGGGAGTACACCATCAGAGGTGGGATAAACTGGTGGTAACATGTCTCGTTGCTCCGTCAAAACATTTTTAAATTGATAATTAGAGCTGAGACGAATGTCCGGATAATCAGATATTCGGATAATCGATGTTCGGATAATCGGGATTATACTGTATTTTCTTGAAATGACTACCTCCCTGGCGCAGTGGTGAGCGCTGTGGTCTTGTAAGTAGAAGGTCCCAGGTTCGATTCCTGGCAGCAGCAATTTGGTATTTTATAATTTCTAAATTGTCTCTGGTCTGGTCCGAGGCTTTAGCTGTAGCTGGTTACCACCCTACCGGCAAAGCTGTGCCACCAAGCATTTAGCGTTTCGGTATGATGCCATATAGAAACCGATCAGGGGTATGCATACCTCTTCCAAGGTAGCCCGCTTCCATCTTAGACTGCATCATCACTTACCATCAGGTGAGATTGCAGTCAAGGGCTAACTTGTAAATAAATTAAAAAAAATAAAACTATTTTTCTTGTTTTTTTCTTTATACAGGAAAAACTTTCAATCAGCCAGGTTATTCTGTAACTTAGTTACCAACTGAAAATAGTTGCCAACAAATTAGTTCGATATACATTGCTGCATTACTGTGTGAAATATAAAGTGTTTTCATAATTTCACACAGTAAAGCAGCAATGTATAATATCGAACTAATTCGTTGGCAACTATTTTCAGTTGGTAACCAAGTTACAGAATAACCCGGCTGGTGTCTCTTAATTCATGACCTTGGTATGATTGATCAAGTAATTCATTGATTGATATGTTGATTGATACTCACACACAGTACCGCACGCCAGCCTGCTTCCTGTCTATCACCAGCCGCTTGCCACAGCTGGTGCAGTATAGTGTCAGCTTGGCCAGGCTTTGTACATTGTCCAACTCCGACACCAATGTCTGCAAACACATTTGTTTTTGAACTTATACTTCTTTAAGCACATTTTGAAAAATTATGAGAGTCATTTTTACACATAGGGTGGCACGAAAAATGACATGTTGAAGTTGCTCTCTAACCTCTTGAATGTCAGACACTTCGCAAACCAACCAGAATTGTCATGCCATCTGGTGTCTGATTGTAATTAATTATTTACATGCAAATAAATATAATATACACATCTTTTCTTTTGGTTTATTCAATGACATGACTGGTTAACCATTGAGTTTGTGCAGGCTTTGTAGTGGAATCAACTTTGCAATTCCTTTAGTTATTACTCTCCACTAATGGTTAATCATATTCATAAGAAAAACACATTGTAATGGGCCAAAATTATATGTGCTAAATGTCATCAAAATCAATTTTGCGTATTGGCAAAATGTAGTTTACACACCTAATGAAGACAGAGTAATCTCCATCAAACTTGGAATGTGTTATTTTGAAGTTTGAAAATACATATTTTGATGGAAACCTAACAAGCCAGTCACTGATATTAATTTCGTTGACTTCGATTGGTTAATATTAAAACAAGAATCACTTCGTTTGTATAAGGCGCACTCGATATAAATACATCCTGAAAGTTGCTGCGCAAAAACTGGAGCGTTCCACGATAGGACAGCATGCGCAAGTGTGTGTACCAAAATACCGTCCATAATTCACAGAGTCCAAAAATTGGCGCAAGTTTTTAATGCCTACGCGAGAAATAATTGTTTATTAATAAATTAGATAAGATAAACATTACCTGCATTTCATTGTCACTGATCCCCTGTTCACAGCTTGGTGGACCATCGCCACTATCTGAGTGGTTTTTGTATGCCGCTGAAGCCGCTAGCAATAAAGTTTTACGCTGGCGAAAAATCGTATGCTTGAAACGCAATATCACTTCTCTGAACCCACGATCGCGAATACACCGCCTAACTACTGTACTAACAATGTACCGTCGAGTCCAGACACTCCATAATTTCATAACACCCAAGTCCTTGAGGATGAATTTAATGGTGGACATGCTTTACGCGAATTACTAGGGAGTGCCAACAAAGGATGTGGCTTTTAATTACTTTGGATTACGTATTTAAATAATCCATTTTTGATTATGATTACGCTTTTTAACTATTGTAATACCTATATGTATTTAACTTGTTTTTCAAAATTAAAATAGCCATTAGCCGATTGCGAAATTTTAACTTTAACCTCACACGGACCACAGACACGGACGAAAAATCACCATGGTTTTGTCTATGTATATTCTCTTTGAAAATCTAGGGATGTAAAAAAATAATCGATTTTTAAAATGATCGATTATTTTTTCTAATAAATACAAATAATCGGTACTTAATAAATCGATTATGTTATTAACACGTATTAATCGGTTTTTGTAAACAGCGTCATCTGAGCGACGGTAGGAAAAACGCACAAAATGGTTACATACTTCAAATGGTACTCAACATTATTGGTAATAATTATTTTAAGATTTTTTTTTTGTTTAAACTTAAAAGTTAAAAAAAAGATTTGTTTTGTATTTTAGTTATGAGATCAAAAGGTTGTTGTTTCATTATTAATAATATAATTATACTGATTTATTTTATTTTCAGTCTAGTCCAATATGAATGGTACTATAAATTAGTGACAACTAGCTTTTGCCCGCGGCTTCGACCGCGTGAATTGACCGCGTTTTTTACAAATCCCGAGGGCATTGTGAATTTCTGGTTCCCGTTCCCGCTCCCTTTTCCATGAATCTATAGCTGTAGCTATAGATTTCGGTTTTTTCAAAATCCCGTGGGAACTGTGAATTTTCCAGAATAAAACGTATGTGCTAAGTCAGGACATAATCTATCTCCATTCAAAATTTCAGTCAAATTGGTTCAGTAGTTGCTGCGTTAAAGAGTAACAAACATATAACACATACACAAACTTTCGCCTTTATAATATTAGTGTAGTAATGTTTTTTTTTTTTGTGTAAATTAAGAGTTTTTAAAAGTTTTAAAATTAATTAGTTTTGTAGGTACTTTAATTTTGAGATCAAAGGTTACAATTTTATTTCTTGTACTAAACTTATAGTTTAATTTTCTTTTGATTTTAATTAAGTATTATATTTATAAGAGAGAAGGCATTTTTTAACCAACATCAAAGAAGGGGTTCTGTATTCGAACTGTATATATAATGTATATACATTCGCGATTATTTCAAAACCAACGAACCTATTTAGATGATTTTTTTCACTATCGTCATCAACATACTTTCAGCAAGGATATAGCTTGTTCGAATAATGGATTCGATTTTTAATTAATCGTTTTTTTTTATTTACCCGAATCAAGGGCGTCACCAGATAGGGGGTACAGATTTGAAAAGATATAAATATGCTATAGTTCGAAAAGAAAATTCCGATTTTTTTTAATATGTTGTTAAGACCACTACCAGAAGTCTCCAATTTTGCAGTTTCGAAAGACATAATATGTGCTAACTTTTCAGCACTTGAAAAACTACGAAATTTTTTCACTTTTTGTTTTTTTTTCTATATAAGTCCTAAACTATGTGTTTTTCAGAAAAATATTTTTTGTACGTTTTTAAAGTAGATTAAAATTGCTACTATTTAAAGAATCAACTCTGTAAATTCAATATTTACTGAGATATATTATGTAGCTCTCCAAAAATTGATAGTTATTTTCAGAAAAAATGAAATTTTAAGATTTGTTCAATTTTAAACCCCGATATCGGGGAAAATACTCATTTGATGGGTAAAGTATGAAAAAATGTTGCAGTGAAAAAGTTGCATTTTGCAACTGTGCAGTGTAGTCTACATCTCCTGAGGATGCTCCGGTGTCGAAGTGAAACGATCGTCGAGTTTATTTTGGTGGTGGATTTGTGTGGTGTTACATGGTGTTGGTGCTTGGGGTCCGCTTGGTTGCTTGTTTTTTCCTGCATATTTAATAGCAGGAGGGCTGACAGGGCATAGCACATGCTGCTTTTTGTACCATACAAATTTGACTGTTTTGCGGATTATAGCAAAATAATTTTGACTTTTCATCATATATTATGGATTTTCGCAAAGTAACGCCTACTTCTATTCAATATTTAGAATACGCTAACCACTAGACCAACAAGGCAGTTCTCAAATTTCAATAAAATGAGATAAAAAAATATTTTTTTCATAAATAACAGTATAAATACTATAATAATAATTTAAATGTATATTTCTTGTGGATGTACCTGCATAGTTTTTCCTTTCAAACTACCTTTAAACAAACTAAAGCGAAAAATGCAATATTTCCATTTTTTTAATTTTTAGAATTTGTATGTAAACTATAATTAAGTTACAGACGTCGTTTTATGTTTAAATTAAAGCTAATTATAATATTTATTACAACATTTTTTAATTTTACCAGTAAAATGAGTATTTTCCCCGATAACAGACTTTAAAATTGACCAAATCTTAAATTTTCACTTTTTTGGAAATATGTATTGAATTTACAGAGGTGATTCTTTAAATAGTAGCAATTTTAGTCTACTTTAAAAACGTACAAAAAATAATTTTCTTAAAAGCGCATAGTGTTGGACTTATATAGAAAAAAACAAAAAAATTGAAAAAATTACGTGGTTTTTCAAGTGCTGCAAAGTTAGCGCAAATCTTTCGAAGTTGCAAAATTGGATTTAGACTACTGGTAGTGGTCCTAACAACATACTAAAAAATCAGAACTAACCATTTGATTGCGATTTTTTTGTGTCAAATATGACTGGTCTATTTTACACTTTTCACATAATATAACTGTAATATAATATCATCAACTTGCCCCCCCCTTGGCCAGTGGCTGGCGACGCCCGAATGGGTATATGTGTTTCACCTGTGTGTATGTATGTCCATTCCTATGTCCTCTTGTAACTAATCAACGGCTCAACGGATTTTGATAAATGATACGTCATTAGATTTGTCTCGATGACACGAGTGTCAAGGGGTACCTAAATTTTAAAAAAAATCAAAATGGCGGACTTTATGCGCTTTATTGTGCGAGCTGAAAAAAAAAAATTTCTTTAAGACCCTCGAGTGGGGTATCAAAATAAAGAGATTCAAAAGGCAAATACGAAAATGTATACAATTTATGTTTTCTGTATGTTTATATCGATATGTTTATATCGATGTATCGATATATCGATATTTTTTCTACAAGCATAAATAACCGTGCTCTCAGATTCTACGCTCAAATCTCTATGGAAAATACTCTATATAGTCTGTAACGCTTTCACAAACTTAGTGTTGCCATGTAATAAATAAAAATTCAATCGAAATATTATATAAAATAATTGTGGCTAAAAAAAAGGTATAATTTAAGATTTTTAAAGAAGAAAATTAGAAGAAGGCAATTAAATTAAAAGGCTCTTAACTCTCCCTTCTGCCAACTTAGACACACGACTCTCAGTAGACTTATGGTACAATCGGTTTTAGTAGTCGTTTTTCTTACAAAATAGTACCTTAACGGTTTCACACGCAGTTAGATTTTAAATGTTCAACTACTAAATCGCATGCCATTCGAACAGTCTTTGCAGACTTAATCAAATTAAAACAACAAAAATTGATTCAGTTACAGTTTGCTACCTTTCAACTTTGTTAAATAACAAGTAACTAGTTAAGTACAGATCAACTAAATTAAACCGAGTGAACCCGCTATCAAAGATCATTTACAGCTTACGTGCAAGCCGTATTAATAGACTCTATTGGTTTGTTGTAAGTATAGCGATGCCAAAGGACCCGTCACCCGATGGTATGTATGACCCTCGTTTATTGGAGGATAAGAAGGTTGCTTACAAACACGCACTGCGGTTGGCGTTTTGCTTAATTATATTATTTCAGTACCACCTGCACCATGGAGTTCTAGCGAACAGAATGTGTTGTGGGCTGTGGCTCTACGCTCGCTAAGTCGAGACTGAATAAAAGCCGAATGCGATTAATCGCAGTGCGTGCGCCCCCCATACTGTTTCTATGGAACACAAAAAAATCGCGCGTTTACAAACCGCGATCCAAATGTAGCTAGTTACGTTTTTAAAATCAGTTACTGAAAAAGTCGCTAGTGCGTGCGCCCCCATACTGTTTCTATGGAACACAAAAAAATCGCGCGTTTACAAACCGCGATCCAAATGTAGCAAATTACGTTTTTAAAATCAGTTACTGAAAAAGTCGCTAGTGCGTGCAATGTGTTACATTTTTTGCGGTTTCAGACTTGCGATTAAACGCGTGCGTTCAATAATTCCTAATAATTCCTCAAAGATTTGCGCACACACTTCAGGACTATAATGTGATACGTTCACACGTCTTGTGAACGCTTTTATTATTAGTCCAGTAAAGAAGTTCACTATAGAAATATAATTTTATTCTAACTTTTAATTATGGGGATTGCGAAAGCATCCGATTTTTTTGTAGATTTTAGATTTTCATTCTTCAGGTTTAGAATGTTGCCCTCTTTCACCTTTAGCACTTTTTTTTCTCCACTGAATTATAATTCAGAGGACCCACGAAAGGCCATAATTTTATCATATAGAAAATTTGATTGACGATAGAAAATCTAATAACAGCAATCTGAGGTTAACTAATTTTTTAATTTAAATTAAAAATTGCCTTCCAAAAAGATCACACAAATGGTAGATATTTTAGGATTTGATATGGTAACCCTATTGATTTTTCGTTGGTGGCAGCACATGATTTTTTCTTTCATTTCCTCGATCGACGTCAAGCGCTCTGCGGCTGTTCCACGGCCGTTCGATCGCTTGGTCATACGTTCACGTCACCTTTTTTAGTTTCCAATGTCTGAATTTTGCATCCCACATGCTTAGGGGTAACCGAAATAAGAAGAAATCCAAGAATCCCCGCACGAGACGAAAAGTACGAGTTAGAGTTTTGAAGTTAAATGTGAACTAGAAAGTGTGTGAAAAGTCGTGAGGTGTCTTGTCCGTCCGGTTCGATCTGGATTTAAGCAGTTTGAACCGACTGTCGGGCTCCCTTCAGCCTTCCCCTCGATTTTATTATTGACTGTTTGGTGTTGTGCTTCAGTTAAATAAACTTTATTTGCCGTTGTTCGTAAACTTTTTGTTGGTTAACCGTGTAAATTCGATCCAATATGTCCGAGGAATCATCAGCCGATCGCAACGTCGAAATATGGAAGATCAAAAAGCTGATCAAGAGCTTGGAAATGGCGAGAGGGTGAGTTGTTGTTGCGGTATTCATTAGTGAAATATTCACGTGAAATTCAATGGGTGACGGCGCGAAGTTTTTTGGCCACATGATTGGGTGAAATTGCCAACTAGGCTGCGTCATTACCACGCTGGACCCATGCGTAATTCGCAAAATGCATGCGCGAAATATAACCTCGCTAAAACGCAGTCGATCGAGGAATGCGCATTGTTAAAAATCGTCCATTGTTGTTTTCGTGTTTGACTTTCGATGGATTTTCTTTTCGTCAGTAACTGTGACTCATGCAGCCAGATATGCAAACGATTTTCGACCTTATTGCAATTTTGCGGTTTCATCTCAAAATTACGTTTTTGCCTAATGAGTCTAATAAAGAACTGGGTATGTAATATTACTGATATAATACAGTAGACAGACTGCCCCATATCGAAACTCAATAATTGTTTTAAACTAAATTTTACTTGAGCCTTTCAAGAGTTTTTATGTTAAAATGTAATGAATACATACTATAAATTTTATGCACCTTAAGGGTGATTATCGATTTTCGTTCGAAACACCTTGCAAAGGCTAAATTCGCTATGTTTTATCTATTATGGAAAAAATGGTTTTGATTATCTTGTTAAGACACAAACGATGCAAGAAGGCATCCTATTACAAAAGGGCTGAATGCTCAGGGTAAAAAGAAAATTAGGAAAATCCTGTGAAAAAGTCATTTATCTCAGTGTGCAAATGCCCATCTATTGAATTACAAATTTTTTTACTCAATTCGTGTGCATCAAACGAATTAGTTAATTTGTTTTTCAAATTAAACAATGATATAAGATTAGACTGTTTACCCTTTGTAATTTATAAAGCCATTCTAACCCTGAAATAATCCAACTTTTAATTTTGTCAATCGTAAACGGTCATTACGTTCTCTGATAATGGAATCGCTACTTCACGACGTGTTCAAACGTGTACAGCAACGATTTACCCTCCTGTGTATCCGGCGTCTCAGTTAGTGCCGCTGATGTTCTGTTATAGTATGGTGATCTTTCAATTATTACAAAAAAATTGCATTCGCGAGTAGTCAGAAGTATTTTGTCACGCGATAGAGTTCATTACGTTCCATCGATTTTCAACGTAACTTAATTTTTTTAATTTTTTCTAGATTTAGTACTAGGATTTATGTTTTGTTTCTATTCAGAGTTCTATTTCGGAGATTTTATGCATTCACGTATCTCAAGTATTTTAAATTTAAAATCGATTTGGTCATTTGTTTCCAGTTCATTCATATCCATTAAGTTCCAAAAAAACAAGTGGACTTGAGTAAAACAAAGAAAAAACTTACAAAAGAAGAAAAGTTAGCTAAAGATAGAGCCAGAAAACGCCAAAATTAAGAGAAATTAAAAAAACAATTCAGGAATTATTAAAATTAAGAAAGAAAAATAGCGAAAAAATTACCTTTTAAGAAAAGAACAGAAAAAGATTCGCAGCATCATTAAAATGTCCGCTTGAGCACAACATGAACAGAAAAAAACTCTTTGAAATATAAGAAAAAAAAGAGGGGGCAAAATAAAGTTAAAGAGATAAGTATTGGTCAACGATACCCCTGAAGTTCCTCAAAAAGAGAATTAAACTGGAAATATTTCACCTGAAATTACAGAAACCAATCAAATTATTGTCAAACCTATGTCCTCAGACAAGGCGACTACTTAACTCGGTTTAACAAAGATTGAGACGTAAAATTTCTGCAAGACCAGCCCCGTCAAATCTAATTTTTTTAATTTATTTAAAATGATTATGCTTGTTTACTGTTAATCTAAACTCAAGGCTTAGATTTTATTTCAATTTTATTCGTTTTTTTCATATAATTATTCATTATTTCATAAAATAATCAAAGATGGGCTACTAAAAAGATTCTGAATTCATTTTTATCCGACGATAGGTCATTACACTCCAAGTGATTTTCATTTCTTTCCACTGGTTCATTACACTCCATTAATTTTCCGGAAAACTGCTAGAGTTACGAAGAGGCCTTGTACATGTAATTTTTTCTCATACTGTAATCTATAAGTGTATATACAAAAAATAATAATAAGAAGAAAAAAAAATTTTTTTTTTCAAAACCGCGAAATTAAAACGAAAATCGATAATCACCCTTAATTGGTTTGTGGTATACTTGCTGTAGCAGTGCATTAGGTATATCACAGTATCACATTTTAATATTATAAAGGCAAAAGTTTTTGTGTGTATATATGTGTGTATATGTGTAATAGATATAAAGGTTGGAAAAGAAAGTGGGTGTTGGGAAGTGTCGCCTACAACAATAGAAGTATGCCTAGTAGTTCTAGTGTATGTTATTAGTTGTTACACATAGCATTATCCTGGTCTTATCATAATGTTTTTTGAAATATAAAATCACTCGAGTTGTACCTATAAACTGACTATAGGTAACTTGACATGACCTGAAGTTGTTATACAATATTGCTATCTGTCCATTTGAATTCACTTTATTATCAGACTATGTGATCTATACTAATATAATAAAGCAGAAGAGTTTGTTTGTTTGAACGCGCTAATCTCAGGAACTACTGGACCAATTTCAAAAATTCTTTCACCGTTGGATATGTACGTGATCCTGGAGTGCTATAGGCTATATATTATGTACCACATTTTTTATTGACTTACAGCTACTTTAATGGTAGTTTTCAAGATATGGACACTTTAATCTGTTCAATTATTCTTTGTTTCTGTATATTGAAGTTGGTTTAATTTTAATTAATTTATAGCTTGTCCACAAACAAAGCAAATGAGTATTCTACAACTAAACATATAGTAAACAAGTATTGTAATACTATACTCTGATTTTTAATTCAGTGGAATTCTGACATTTCTTAATGTTACCCAAGATAAAACAGTTCCCACAAAATAGTTAATAAATTCAAAACTTACATATAAATAAAAATCAATTGCCATTGTAGATATACAGATGCTTCAGGTACTTTAGTTTGGGGTAAAATCGAACTTCAGGCACAGCCTTGAAATATACAGTCGAATAACGAATGTACTTGTACAGAGCAACGGTGGGGTGGGTTGCGGAGAGCGGGCGGCGCGGAACTCTGCAGGCAGACTCGCGCAGTCTGCCTGATTGATGGACGAGGGTTTACGTGAGCGTGGTTTTAAATATTTTAAGTGTCGTTTAGTAAGTTCTATCATAAAATGGTGCTTTACTGTTCTATCTACGGATGCTATACGAATTCTAAACAGAACAAGGGTCTAAAATTTCACCGATTTCCCCGCGATGCGATGCGAGGTAAGTTTATCAGTTTTTGTTATAGTACATACCTATTGCTAGCTTATGACGAACTGGCAACGTCTCCTTATTATTATTTTATAACTTTATAACTTAACTAGCTGATGCATGCGACTTCATTCGCATTGATACAGGTTTTTTAAAAATCCCGTGGGAACCCATAAATTTTTTGCCATAAAAAGTAGCCTATGTGTTATACATCTATCTGCATTCTAAATTTCAGCCAAATCCGTCCAGCAGTTTTTGCGTGAAAGAGTAACAAATATACACACATACGCACATACATACACACATACGCACATACATACACACAAACTTTCACCTTTATAATATTAATGTGATGTGAAGTGTGATATTTGAAATTCAAGATGGCCGCTGCGTCAATATGACATTTTCACATTATGGGTGTCATTTTCAAGGTTATTGGGGTGGCTGAGAACAATTATGATATTATTTTTGAAATCCGATAGCCGCTGCGTCAATATGACATTTTCACGTTATGGGTGTCGTTTTCAAGGTTATCGGGGTGGCTAAGAACGAATATGATATTATTTTTGAAATCCAAGATGGCCGCTGCGTCAATATGACATTTTCACATTATGGGTGTCGTTTTCAAGGTTATCGGTTAACCTATCGTTAACCTATAACCTACCTACCTACCTACCTGATCGTAAGTAAGTATTTGGTTTGTTCAAAGAAACATAATTGTCGTTATAATTATATGAAGTTATATTTAGTAAATAATTCAGAATAATAATTGATTTTCTAAGTAGATTCTTTGGGTGTGGAACTCAAAAAAATGTCCTTGTTCAATATAATTTTTTACCCTATGAGTATGTACATTATATTATGTTAATAAAAATAATATGAGAATAATAATAACGAAAATTATTTTAATCCCAATTTTGTGACAACCCTTGCATATTTGCGTAGGAACACGTATATACCTACACGAGCGGCGGCATCGCTCGACTTCAAAGGCGTCGAACAACTGGTAGTATTTCTTTAAACTGTGCTTCAGGTATCCCTGTTTTTCAAACAAATAACTCATTCTATTTTTAAATGATAACTGTCAGAATTCCACCGAATTAAATATCAGACTATAAATGCAAACTTTTTATATTTCTCCAATGCCAATATTGTCAGGAGTGTGGACTCAACTGAGTGTTACATGCATTTTATTCATTTGTCTAGAATTTTAGATAACATAATATAATCGATCCGTCTTACAGGAACGGCACATCGATGATCTCCCTCATCATACCGCCCAAGGACCAGATATCCAGAGTGTCCAAAATGTTGGCCGATGAATTTGGCACCGCATCAAACATCAAGTCCAGAGTCAACCGACTGTCGGTGCTGGGCGCCATCACGTCTGTGCAGCATCGCCTCAAGTTGTACACTAAAGGTGTGTTATAGGCCTTATATATTATCCACATCATCATCATCATCATCATCATGATCAACCCATCACCGGCTTACTACAGAGCACGGGTCTCCTCTCAGAGTGAGAAGGGTTTTGGCCATAGTCTACCACGCTGGCCAAGCGGATTGGCAGACTTCACACACCTTTGAGAACGTTATGGAGAACTCTCAGGCGTGCAGGTTTCCTCACTATGTTTTCTTTCATCGTTAAAGCTAGTGATATTTAAATACTTAAAACGCACATAACTCCGGGATCAAACCCACATCCTCTGATTAGAAGTTGGTCGTCCTAACCTCTAGGCTATCACAGCTTTTTGTAATTTATTATAGCTTGTTTTAATCATGTTCTCAAGTCCAAACTGCCAAGGTTGGCCAATCTTAATAGAGTTGTAGGCAAGCCAACTGTACAGTAGATATTATAGTGCATATGTGTGCAAACAGTCAGTGCAGTCTCTATTCCTTCACTCTCATAGTACAAAGTGACGAAACCAGTAAGAGATTAGACAGGACTGACTGCTTTATATGCTTTCCGAGACATAATATGGTATATCTATTTTTACCCAACTACGGCAAAGCCAAAAGGAAGAGTTATGATTTTAGCAGTCTATGTATGTATGTATGTATGTATGTATGTGGCCAATTTTTGTATGAGATTCTGTGTGTACCACCGTAGCGCCTAAACTACTGGACCGATTTTGATGAATGAGGTGTCTATTGATTCTTTGTTATGGTCCGGGTGACATAGGCTACATTTTATTTACGAAAAAGTCAAGAAGTGACCTTCGCGCGGCTTTCTATATTATTAAATTAGTAATTCCGATAGACATAACAGATGGCGCCACTAGTTGCTTGCCCCACGTTTTCGCACACTAATTTATTATTAAATTATTGCATAGTCAGGTTTTAGTTTTCGAACTTTATACTTGTTTAATTTACAAGTTACCCCTTGACTGTGATCTCTCCTGATGGTAAGTGATGATGCAGTCTAAGGTGGAAGCGGGCTAACCTGGAAGAGGTACAGCAGTTTTTATCAAACGAATGCCACTGCTACTACTGCCACCTTCCAAACTCTTGACTACTACTACTTCAACTTAAATCCAATATCTGTTGGAGTGACTTGCGACTTAAACCCAGGACCTCATGTTCAGCAGCCGAACACTCTAGCCACAAGACCAATGAGTCTTATTGCACAAGCTGATGTTCTCGACTTCTTTCATATAAATCTCATACAAACTTTCAACCCCTATTTAACCGCTTTAGGAGTTGAATTTTCAAAAATCCTTTCCAAGCAGATGCCTACGTTATAATAGCTATCTGCATGCCAAATTTCAACTCGAAACGTCCAGTGGTTTGACCTGTGTGTTGATAGATCAGTCAGTCAGTCAGTCACCTTTCCCTTTTATATACCTTTTGACGACCTCCCTAGCGCAGTGGTGACTGCTGTGGTCTTATAAGTGGGAGGTTCAGATTTCGATTCCCGGCAGGGGCAATTTGGGATTTTATAACTTCTAAATTGTCTCTGGTCTGGTCTGTTGGGAGGCTTTGACCGTAACCCTACCGGCAAAGCCGTGCCACCAAGCGATTTAGTGTTCCGGTACGATGCCGCCCGTGTAGAAACCGTTCAAAGGGTATGCATTTGAGTGTGTGTGTGTGTGTGTGTGTGTGTGCGTGCGTGCGTGCGTGCGTGCGTGCGTGCGTGCGTGCGTGCGTGCGTGCGTGTGTGTGTGCGCGTGTGCGCGCGCGCGCGTCCGTCCGTCCGTCTGTTCCCCTGTAGCGCTCAAACGGGTGAACCGATTTGAATGCGGTTTTTTTTTTGTTTGAAAGATGAATTAGTCGACTAGTCGAGACTGTTGTTAGTTATGTTTGATGCCGCCCGCTACAAAATGGCGGATTACATATTTTTTCACAACTCCGTTAATATGGGTATCAAATGAAAGGGCTTGACTAGTAGAATAGCACTATGCAAATACAAGATGGCCGTCGCCACATAATGGCGAATGTCGGGGGGTTTTTTTAATTTTTAATTTATATCTTGCTAGGCTTGTTTTAAATCAATTTTCATTTTCCTTTCCTGCAGTGCCACCAAACGGTCTGGTGATCTACTGCGGCACAATCGTAACAGAGGAGGGCAAAGAGAAGAAGGTCAACATAGACTTTGAACCGTTCAAGCCTATCAACACATCCCTGTATCTCTGCGATAACAAGTTTCACACTGAAGCCCTGACAGCGTTGCTGGCGGACGACAACAAGTTTGGTTTCATCGTGATGGATGGTAACGGAGCCCTATTTGGTACACTGCAGGGAAACACGCGTGAGGTGAGTTGTGTTTATAAGTTTTTGACGTTATATTTAAGATCTTATAAATAAGATGTTATCAAAAAAATTATGTGCGATGAACGTCGGCTTGCACGCACGAAAAATCATTACTCATTGTCACATTCCGCCTGCGCTGAGCGAGCGAGAGCGCGGAACAAGCGATAGAGAAGCACGCTCGGCCTAAGCGTTCAACTTAATCAATGTTTTCTTATGATGTTATCACGTAAAATTATCCTCCGTAAACCAACTTTACAGGACTCAGGCTCATTGTGGTCATATTAATGCTCACTTATTTCAGCCTTTTTTGACTAAAAACATATTGGGGTTTACCTGACCTGGGTATTGGACCAAAGACCTTTTGACCTACAGTCGAATATGCCAACTGCTAAAAGAGGCAGTCCCTGTTCTCTAGCCTATCAGTAATCCTTATTTTTTAACCAAAACGTTGAACAAGTAAAGTATTTTTAAGTGATTTTCAAAAAAGAGGAGGTTCTCAATACGGCGCGTATTTTTTTTTTCTATGCATATACACCGATTACTCCGAGATTTCTGAACTGATTTGTGTAATTTTTGTGCTATTAAAACAATCTTTTTTCCAGGTCCTCCACAAGTTCACAGTGGACCTGCCGAAGAAGCACGGGCGCGGTGGTCAGTCCGCGCTGCGTTTCGCGCGTCTGCGCATGGAGAAGCGTCACAACTACGTGCGCAAGGTGGCCGAGGTGGCCACGCAGCTGTTCATCAGCGCGGACCGGCCGAACGTGGCGGGGCTCATCCTGGCCGGTTCCGCCGACTTCAAGACTGAACTCTCCCAGTCTGACATGTTCGATCCGGTGAGTGTAGTTGTGATTGTTCCGCCGACTTCAAGACTGAACTCTCCCAGTCTGACATGTTCGATCCGGTGAGTGTAGTTGTGATTGTTCCGCCGACTTCAAGACTGAACTCTCCCAGTCTGACATGTTCGATCCGGTGAGTGTAGTTGTGATTGTTCCGCCGACTTCAAGACTGAACTCTCCCAGTCTGACATGTTCGATCCGGTGAGTGTAGTTGTGATTGTTCCGCCGACTTCAAGACTGAACTCTCCCAGTCTGACATGTTCGATCCGGTGAGTGTAGTTGTGATTGTTCCGCCGACTTCAAGACTGAACTCTCCCAGTCTGACATGTTCGATCCGGTGAGTGTAGTTGTGATTGTTCCGCCGACTTCAAGACTGAACTCTCCCAGTCTGACATGTTCGATCCGGTGAGTGTAGTTGTGATTGTTCCGCCGACTTCAAGACTGAACTCTCCCAGTCTGACATGTTCGATCCGGTGAGTGTAGTTGTGATTGTTCCGCCGACTTCAAGACTGAACTCTCCCAGTCTGACATGTTCGATCCGGTGAGTGTAGTTGTGATTGTTCCGCCGACTTCAAGACTGAACTCTCCCAGTCTGACATGTTCGATCCGGTGAGTGTAGTTGTGATTGTTCCGCCGACTTCAAGACTGAACTCTCCCAGTCTGACATGTTCGATCCGGTGAGTGTGGTTATGTTTGTTCCGCCGACTTCAAGACTGAACTCTCCCAGTCTGACATGTTCGATCCGGTGAGTGTGGTTATGTTTGTTCCGCCGACTTCAAGACTGAACTCTCCCAGTCTGACATGTTCGATCCGGTGAGTGTGGTTATGTTTGTTCCGCCGACTTCAAGACTGAACTCTCCCAGTCTGACATGTTCGATCCGGTGAGTGTGGTTATGTTTGTTCCGCCGACTTCAAGACTGAACTCTCCCAGTCTGACATGTTCGATCCGGTGAGTGTAGTTATGTTTTTAACTTCCCAATGTGACAACATATCTCCAGGTTTTGAGGCTTTTAGAGCTGAATGCTATAGTTTCTAATTAGGTGTATGTGTATGTATGTACCACCCTGCCAGTAATTTAGCGCCAAGCAATTTTGCGTTCTGGTACGACGCCGCGTAGAAACCGATCAGGGGTGTGGGCTTAATAAAAAACTGCCATACCTCCGCTTCCACTTTAGACTGCATAATCACTTACAATCAGGTGAGATAGCAGTCAAAGGCCAACTTGTAGATGAATAAAAAAAAGTAACATATAAAGTAACAGTAGATCTGATTCATTTTGGTTAAACTAGTCTAGTGTGAAAAAATGTTTCAAATGAGTGACAGAAGTGATCATATGGCTTTTTATTAGTGCAGACCACTTGAATGTGGCCAGACTTGAATGTTGGTTCCACTGAATTCGAGACTGAACTGTCCCAGTCTGATGCCATCTATCCAGCAAGTTTTCATAGTTTAAAATACCTAAAAAAAACTTTTCTCAGGCAGTAAGCAGGGCTTTTCTGCCTTTATGAAGTTTAACACACCACTGGATTACGCAATTCATATTATAAAAAATGCATATAAATATAAGACTACTACATCTAGATAAACTAAGTTTGCTATTAGCCCTCGAGTGTTCTACTTTTTATATGATTTATTTATTTAGGAAAGCCAACAGTTGAATACACTAATACAATTATAATTAGATAAATAGCAAAATTATGAGTGTTACATTTCACTTGTACCTATCTGTTGAAAAGTGACTTTTTATGCTTCTCTACTATTTTTTTTTCTTTTTATTAAGTTTATTATCACAAGTTGAGTTAAGTTGTTCATAAATATATTTAATCGACTGCAAAAAACGAGGTTCTGTATTCGACGTATGTATGTATGTATTGTCGCGATTATTTCAAAAACAAATGCACCGGTTTTGATAATTTTTTTCAGTATCGTAATCTTTGAGGAAGGCTTTAGTGTACGTATATAATACACTTAGTTATGATTCTTCTGTATGAAGATATACGCACAAATGTCATTACCATATCATGTCATGGTCATATACCATAAAGTAACTAATAAACTAACTAATATTTTTGATTGGTACACGATTTTTCAGAAATTTGCTGGACCGAAATCAATTTAATTTTTCTTAAAAAAATAGCTTGTTGTTAATTAAACCCCGAGATAACATTACCAAGTTAGGGTATTTAGGCTTAGTGTGTATGTGTGTGTGTATGCGTGAGTGTGTGTATAAAGTGTTGGCCACTAACGTGGTGCGTCTTCGTTTCTAGCTGGTGCATTTCAAGATAGAGCTGTCTCTATGTGAAATGTTCGATCCTGAACAGGTACTGCTTTACCCCTATAGAATGACATAGAATAGTCTAACTCTAACCCATAGAGTAAATGGAGTCGCCTGTCGGTTCTGAACGTATGGATGCTCGAAAATATTTTCTGCCAAATTTTGAGGTCACCCTGCAGTACACATGCGCAATTAATATGTACACTGACTGGAGGAAATCGTGGATATCTGGTTTCCGTTTCCGCCCCCTTTTCCAACCTTTATACCTACTTTCAAGGAAGTTTGCTATAGTAATCTACCTATAGCTGTAGATATAAATTTCGGGTTTTTCGAAAAATCCCGCGGGAACTGTGGATTTTTCCAGGGCATAATCTATCTTCATTCAAAATTTCAGCCAAATCGGTTCAGTAGTTGCGACGTTATAGAGTAACAAACATCTAAACAACATCCACACTTTCACAACTATACTAATATAATAAAGCGGAAGAGTTTGAACGCGCTAATCTCAGGAACTACTGGACCGATTTCAAAAATTCTTTCACCGTTGGATATGTACGTGATCCCTGAGTGCTATAGGCTATATATTATGTACCACGGGCGAAGCCGGGGCGGACCGCTAGTGTTTTGTATTTTTATAACATAAATTCATTACAAGCGAACTTTGAACTGACAATTTCATGGCTGACGACCCGGGCCTCAATCTGTACCAATGTTATTAACTCGTGGAGTAACAGGAGTGGAATGTCTCGAATCGAATTCTCATGTAAAGCAGGACTATTCGAAAATGTTCCATTTGAGCAGCTAGCTTTTCTTCAGGCGCACGCAGCCAGCTACGCGCGAAAAAAGGTGGAACACCTCAACATACAGTAACAAACATCGAAACATCCGCACTCTCACATTTATAATACTAGCGGACCCGGCAGACGTCGTCCTGCCCGCTATTAGCGCCACCTATATATATATTTTGACTGGCCCGTTGGTGCGGTTGGCAGTGACCCTGCCTACCTCTCCCGGGTCGAGGGTTCGATTCCCGTCCCGAGTCTGGGTGTATTTATGTAAGTATATATGTATTATGTATTTATACATTTATTAAATATTTATATGTGTAATATATGTAAATATGTCTATCAGTCGGTTGTTACCTATAACACAGGCATTAAGTTGCCTACTTTAGGAACAGCCGACCGTGTGTGTGGTATGTGTGTATATTATATAAATAAAATTATACCTACCGGGTCCAATTTTTCTACTTATAAACCTTCCTCTTGAATCACTCTATCTATTAAAAAAAACCGCTTCAAAATCCGTTGCGTAGTTTTAAAGATTTAAGCATACATAGGGATATAGGGACATAGGGACAAATAAAGCGACTTTGTTTTATACTATGTAGTGATTAGTAGGATTATCCATCACGACTGATGGTGATATCTCCTTTGCAGCGGCTGCAGTCGAAGATCATCAAGCTGGTGGACGTGTCGTACGGCGGCGAGAACGGGTTCAACCAGGCCATCGAGCTGGCGGCCGAGTCGCTGCAGAACGTCAAGTTCATACAGGAGAAGAAGCTCATCGGACGGTACTTTGACGAGATCTCGCAGGTAGGAGATACTTTTTTAATTTTTTTTTTTTTTTTTTTAATTTTTATGTGAAACTTCCTTAGGTGAAACTTCGTTATGAAAAAACTAGCTGATTCTTACAAATCTCATTCCACATTTAAATTGGAGGTGGAATTTCCTGAATTTCCGAAACACGTAATTCTTTATTTTTGACCGATACGTACTCGGTGTACGTATCGGTTAAAACGGTACTTCGACGAGATCTCGCAGGTAGGACATATTTTTTAATTTTTTTTTTTTTATGTGAAATTTCCTTAGGTGAAACTTCGTTATGAAAAAACTAGCGGATTCTTACAAATCTCATTCCATATTTAACTTGGGGGTGGAATTTTCAAAATTCCCGAAACACGTAATTCTTTATTTTTGACCGATACGTACACCGAACGTGTACGTATCGGTTAAAACGGTACTTCGACGAGATCTCGCAAGTAGGACATACTTTTTTTTTTTTTTTTAATGTGAAACTTCTTTAGGTGCGTTATGAAAAAACTAGCGGATTCTTACAAATCTCATTCCATATTTAAATTGGAGGTGGAATTTCCTAAATTTCCGAAACGCGTAATTCTTTATTTTTAACCGATACGTACACCGAACGTGTACGTATCGGTTAAAACGGTACTTCGACGAGATCTCGCAGGTAGGACATACTTTTTTTTTTTTTTTAATGTGAAACTTCTTTAGGTGCGTTATGAAAAAACTAGCGGATTCTTACAAATCTCATTCCATATTTAAATTGGAGGTGGAATTTCCTAAATTTCCGAAACGCGTAATTCTTTATTTTTAACCGATACGTACACCGAACGTGTACGTATCGGTTAAAACGGTACTTCGACGAGATCTCGCAGGTAGGACATACTTTTTTAATTTTTTTTTTGAATGTGAAACTTCTTTAGGTGCGTTATGAAAAAACTAGCGGATTCTTACAAATCTCATTCCATATTTAAATTGGAGGTGGAATTTCCTAAATTTCCGAAACACGTAATTCTTTATTTTTGACCGATACGTACACCGAACGTGTACGTATCGGTTAAAACGGTACTTCGACGAGATCTCGCAGGTAGGACATACTTTTTTAATTTTTTTTTTAATGTGAAACTTTTTTAGGTGCGTTATGAAAAAACTAGCGGATTTTTACAAATCTCATTCCATATTTAAATTGTAGGCGGAATTTCCTAAATTTCCGAAACGCGTAATTCTTTATTTTTAACCGATACGTACACCGAACGTACAAGTCACGGCAAATAAGTCTAGCGTTGACCTTCAATCGCAACTTCGATAAGAAGTCGGAAATGAGGTATCTCGGGGTTTGAGGGGGTCACGGGGAGGGCGTGGGGATCGTTCGTAAGCACTGGTTAGCTCTCGCGGATCCCTCGTAAGCGCTGATTGGCTCTCCAATCGTATTGTGTCCCGCTCACTCGTACGACGCTGCTCGCACTTTAAAGTCAGCGCTCGACTTACGTGCCGGGAGTTATACAAACACCGATTTTCATTGATGTACTAACTTTAAAAATGACGAATACAAACGACTTTCATACAAACTTTCATCCCCTATTTTACCCACTTGGGGGAAGAATTTCCAAAATAATATCTCGACTTTTGGTTAAAAAAAAATTTAACCAAAAGTCGAGATATCGATTTTCATGAATATAACTTGAAAAATGACGAACTTTCATACAAACTCACGTCCCCTATTTAACCCACTTAGGGGTGGAATTTGCAATAATCCTTTCTTAGTGTGCGCCTACGTCATAAAAGGAAGCTACTGTGAAAATTTCAAGTTTCTAGCTTCAGTGGTTTAGGCTGTGCGTTGATGATCATTCAGTCAGTCTGGACAAGCCTCTTTATATTAGTATAGATAATAAGTTAATAAGTTAAATAAGTTATAAGTAATATATTAAGTATAAGTATAAGTAGTATACGTAATAGTTAGCTGCCAGCCAGCCAACTGTCATCAGCGAGTATGATAGAACCTAATTCGGTGCAAGCAAACCGACCACTATTAGCCCCGCAAATTAGTATTGCGCCTGACCGCCATTTTCATGACGTCAGCACTAGACAGACGTCGGTACCGTTGACAAAAACTGTTGGTATTAGTTGACTATTTGGATCTTTGTTCTGATTACTGTCTGGTTATAAGTGCATTGACATTAACAACTACACGATGTCACATAATCTTTTTCTTAAATTAAAATAAAAGATATATGTGCAAGTTTAGTTTATTGTTTAGTACTGTTCAGGGTCGAGGTCAACAATGATCCGTAGGCTAGCTTGCAGTTCCAGAAAATAAGTAGGCGATGGTAGCTACCGTCCTCCTTAATCCTACTAATATTATAAATGACGTGAAAGCGTGGATGTTTGGATGTTTGTTACTCAATCACGCTGCAACTACTGAACCAATTTGGCTGAAATTTTGAATGGAGATAGATTATGATCTGACTTAAAACATGATGACAACATGACTACTTTTTATCCTGGAAAAATCCACAGTTCCCACGGGATTTTGAAAAAACCGAAATCTATAGCTACAAGCTATAGGTAGATTACTATAACAAACTTTCTTGAAAATAGGTATAAAGGTTGGAAAAGGGAGCGGGAACGGGAACCGGAAATCCACGATTCCCTCGGGATTTGTGAAAAACCGAAACTCACGCGGGCGAAGCCGCGGGCATTCTCTAGTCTTCAATATATATGCCTTCGTCTGTCCGAGCACTGCAGGCCGAGGATCCTGTGGTTTAGGTCCAGTATTTTTTTAGTACTCTTCAATATATAACACTGTTCCTCTTCAATGTATTAGAACCCGGAGTAATTTACGAATACATATAAGTTAAGAAGCAATCGATTATAATCAATCAGTATTTCCCAAAAAGGAAAATTCTAGGCTCATCGTATTATTAACAAGTATAAATAAAAAATTTAAAAACTCCCGACATTCGCCATTTTGTGGTGGCGGCCATCTTAAATATACATAGTGCTATTCTACAAGTCAAGCCCTTTTATTTGATACCCATATTAAGGGAGTTGTAAAAAAATATGTAATCCGCCATTTAGTAGCGGCGGCCATCTTAGATCGATTTTCATCAAACATAGCTCACAACACACTCGACTATTTCACTTTTCAAACAAAAAAAGCGCATTCAAATCGGTTCATCCGTTTGAGCGCTACAGGGGAACATACAGACACACACACACACACACATACATACACACACACAGACACGTCCAACTTATAACACCCCGTCGTTTTTGCGTCGGGGGTAAAAATGTGAATCATCACTCCCTTGTCATCTTGACGGCTGTCAAAATGCTATAGAGCTACATTCAAATCACAAAGTGAGAGTAAGTAGGTATAGAAAGGTGTGGCCAACATTGTTAATATTAATTTAGGTAGCATTAATATGCTATAACAAGTAAAATGGGTTGTGTTCGTTTGCCAGTAGTCACAAAGCCGGTTACACTGTCTTTTCGTTCATAGTTTGTCATATTCATTTTATGGGATATTTCATCAAATATCAAAATGCATAACTTCTCATCTGATTTCATCTTAGCTGATTTAGATTTCAGCTGAATAGAACTCTTATTGATGCCACGATGTTGGCTCTGGCCAATAGTTTCATTAATTTCTGTGGAGCTGGCAAGACTAAAAATTTGTAAGCTCTAGGATTTTACTACAGCAATCTTTTATGAGCTTTGAACTTGGTCTACGTAACCGGAGAAGTCATTTTGCGACTAGATTTCTTGCACAGGGATGGAACTGGTATATGGGCCAATATCGCATAATGGCTTATCTACTGGACTGGTCTTGTCTTTGGCACGAAAGTCCATTGTGGCCGCAGCGTCGTCCTTCTGGATAACTGGGCCATTGAATTCATCTTTCTTTCATTTATTTGCCCTTCACCGGGCACTTCTCGCGGTGGAGCCTCTCATTTTAGTGGGACCAACCCAATTTATCTTAGCAGCCTTTTTCTGCAGTCCAAATATTTTTATTTTTATTTTATTATTACACACTAATCAAACTTGAATAATAACTTACATTACGATACATATTACATATATTCGGATGTTGATGCCTAATTTACGTTTCCCTGTGCTATAGATATTAGCAATCGTACTTAAAAGTGAATAAAATAATTTCTTAGTACATTGTAATCTAAATTGTATACTACATTATTTTAATTTTACAAACATTAATAATTAAGCAGGAATGTGAGGGTGTACATTTAGTGTTTGCGTGCGTGCGTGCATACGTGCGTGCGTGCGTGCGTGCGTGCGTGCGTGCGTGCGTGCGTGCGTGCGTGCGTGCGTTCGTGCGTGCGTGTTGTCTAGATAACGTGTACCCCAAGCCGACTTTACCAAGCTGATTGGCAGTGGCGTAACTACACCGATGGGGGCCCGTGGCAAATTAATCAGATGGGGCCCCTTCTGCTCAATATAAAGTAGCTCGTCGTCGTCGTTATCAACCGATCGACGTCCACATGCCACGGTCTTGTGCCGCTTGTATCCAGCGGCTTCCTGCGACTCGCTTGATGTCGTCGGTCCACCTAGTGGGGGGTCTACCAACACTGCGCTTCCCGGTGCGAGGTTGCCACTGCAGCACCTTGGGACCCCAACATCCATCTGTTCTCCGAACTATGTGCCCCGCCCATTGCCACTTCAGTTTCGCAACCCGTTGAGCTATGTCGGTAACTTTGGTTATTCTACGGATCTCCTCATTTTTAGGGTTCTGTACCCGAAGGGTAAAAACGGAGCCCTATTAATGTCACTCGGCTGTCTGTCTGTCTGTCTGTCCGTCTGTCCGCCGGTCACAGGTCTCTAGCTCGCAGACGAAATGAGTTACAAACCTGAAATTTTGGTATTTAGTGTAAAACGTTAACCCAAAATCAAATATTGAATTAGAAATTGAATTAAATTATTTTTCAGGGGGGCTCCCATACATGAAAAAGGAGCCGGAAAAAAAAAATTTTCTTTACCCTAGCTTGTGGGGTATCATTGTTTAGAGCTCATTAAGTAGAGTACAAATATATATTTTTTTAATTTTTATCTCAAAAAATAAGGGAATGGGAGGCCATCAAAGTTGTCAGTTTTAAACCATTTTTGTGACGGGGCTATCTCAAAAACTAAACTAGTTGGGAATATGATATTTCAGTATATTATGTACTATATGCTCTATTTAAACAACAAATACTGAAAACAACGATTTATTAAATAGTTTATAAGCTGTGACCAAAATAAACGAACATGTTTTTGTGTTTTTCTTTCACGGTTTGTTGCGATGTCTAGCTCGGAAATTAAATATTTCTTAGACCCAAAATATTATATTGTTCATAATTATGTACGGAACCCTGAAAGAGCGAGGCCCGACTCGCACTTGGCTGATTTTTTTGATTTGATCGCGTAGAGAAACTCCGAGCCTAGCTCTATCCATCGCTCTCTCAGTGACTCTGATGTTTGTTATGAGGCCCATAATTAGCGACCATGTCTCGGATATGTATATCATCACTGGCAACACGCACTGTTCGAAGACTTTCGTCTTCAGGCATTGAGGAATTTTGGACGAGAAGACATCGCGAAGCTTCCCGAACGCTGCCCATCCGAGTTGGATTCGGCGGTTGACCTCTTTCTCAAAATTGGACCTACCTAGCTGGACTGTGTGTCCCAGGTATATATACTCGTCTACAATTTCGGGCGCCGAGTTCTCAACGATTATCCGGTGAAGCGGGACATGAGTATTTGACATAATTTTCGTCTTACTCATGTTCATTTTTAGGCCCACCTGTTGAGAAACCCTGCTGAGGTCGTTGAGCATTGTATTAAGATCTTCCAGAGACTCTGCCATAACGAGTTAACGACTATATCATCGGCAAACTGCAGGTGAGTGATGTACTCGCCATATTGATGTTGATGCCAAGTTCGTTCCAATTCAGAAGCTTAAAGACGTCCTCCAATGCTGCGGTAAAGAGCTTCGGGGAGATGACGTCTCCCTGTTGCACTCCTCGCTGCAATTCGATTGGTCTTGTAGTCTGATCCTGTATGCAGTGCCGGCCCTAGGGGGGGTCGACCCGGGCGGCCGCCCGGGGCGCCGGGATCTAGAGGGCGCCGCACGCGCCACCTCAACTTTACGACAATACTAGAAAGCCGTGGCGGGTGCTAAGCCGAGGCGGGTCACTAGTCGAATAATAAACAAAACATAACAAAATACTTAGTGGTAATGTCAAAAAATATTTCCTACTCAAGTATCATAGTAAGTCAAGTTCTTTGTATTGGATCATTTTTACAGCGGTGGTCTTTGTAGGTAATTCATCGTATTTCAAAAACAAATTAAGATAACAGCACGTTTTCTCATTCGGACAAGCCGCGCGCGACAGCGCGACCGTGCCGCTGTAGACACAGCGCACACCACCGCAAGCGCGGCGGAGAGCATTTAATGATAACAATTTAATATAAACCTTGGACTTGAACATATGAGCACATATACAAGCATGCGAGATACTCACTACAGTATGCGAGCGAGTGGTCCATTCGCCACTGCTCGGGGTTGTCTGAATCCGCGCCGCTCTCTCCGCCGCGCTTCTAGCAGTGTACGCTAGGCCGTAGTGCGTGTTGCGCCAAGAGTTTATATTTGTATTTATAGTAAAATGTACCTAATTGAAGGTAATATTTTGGATTTTTATACATCATTATAATCGTTAATCGATACTGAAACCAAAACTGTAATTTTTTATTTATAATATGAATATTAATAAATAATTTAAAGGATTTTCTAAGGCGAGTACATCATATAGGTACCAAATCCGATATCACCAGTTTAATTATTATTAATAATAAATATATATTTGTAGTTTTCTATTCATTCGATAAAGTATGGTATCTATAAATTCAAAATAAGTTTTTTAAATTGTAATCAAACTAGCGACCCACCAGCGGCTTTGCTCACGTAGACCGCGTAATTTACACAATATCTTTATAAAATATTATAGCCTACTAGCTTCTGCCCGCGGCTTCACCCGCGTGAATTTCGGTTTTTCACAAATCCCGAGGGAATCGTTGATTTCCGGTTCCGATTCCCGTTCCCTTTTCCAACCTTTATACCTACTTTCAAGGAATCTAATCTAATCTACTTATAGCTGTAGCTATAAATTTCGGTTTCTTCAACATTCCGTGGGAACTGTGGATTTTTATGCAAACGCATACAGATGCATGCAACTATTGTAATAATGTGTTATATGAGCGTGATTTACCTAAGAACAGTCAGCGCCATCTATCGCGTTTTTGGAAGTCTCCCAAGTAACACAAAACTGCATTAAAAGATGTCACATGAGGTCCACATCGGTAATTTAAGCATTTATGAAGACTTATTAGAGTCCACCGTTACTGTAATAGCTTAATATTACGCTTTCTTCTGTACATTGACTTTATTAAGCACCACGAAAACGCCGCTGTAATGTTGCGAGCGTTACTGTCAGGTGCGCAGGTCATGTTATTCAGCTTTTAGCAATTTTTAGTACTGTCAGCTACAATAAAGCATTTTTATGGACCCAAACTACGTTATTTTCTGAATAAGAGGTCACAAGTGTATCCTTCAAATGTTTGCATTTTAACAGAGCATAGGTGAGTTATTATAATGCTATCAATTATTCTGTGAATTTAATTAACGCTGTGTGCTGCATATAGTCGAACTTTCAGTTTTAGTCAGCTGTTATAACGCACTCTTATAACTGCACTTATCTAGCCCACATGATGACTGAGTGAACGTATATGGTGTTAAATTACAGCAAATTGGTATAAAACTGTTCACTTGTAACCCTTTGTCCTTACTTGGGCTGAATAATTGTACTTCCGTAGGAGTTTAATCAGCTAATGCAGTTATATAAGATCATTAAAAGTTCTTTTTCAGCGCCTCGCCTGTGTTAGTGTCAGTGTTAAAATACATAATTTTATACGTTGTTTTAGAAAATGTGGAAAAAAAGAAAAAGAAGTGGTGGAATACGCCGAAAAATTAACACAGAATACTTAAAATTTTTTAAAGGGAATCAAGACACACCCGCAAGTTTAGTGAGCCATGAAAGAGTGCAAATTATAGAAGAAGAGGGTTCCGTATTTGGATGCAGTAATAATGGACAAGAATGTGATGATAGATCTCTAGAAGTTTCTCTAGAAGAAGAATCTAGAAGTTTAGACGCAAGTGACAATGACAGTGAATATGAATTAAGAGTAAAATTTCGTGAAAACATAAGAACGTGGGCTATTGAAAAAAACATTGCACAGACTGCTCTGAGAGACCTTTCAGGAATAATTAATGAATTTATTCCCAATTCACTACCTAATGATCCTAGAACTATTTTAAAAACTCCCAGAGAAATTTCCTTAAAAAAAATCGCAGAAGGCGAATACTGGCATAATGGAATATTAATTCCTTTGAACGAAATATTGCTTTGTTGGAAAGAGGCTCCAGATACAATTTCTTTAAATATAAATATTGACGGTTTGCCAATCTTTAAGAGTTCTAAAAAAGAGTTTTGGCCTATACTTTGCAATGTTTTTGAGAATCCTTTTTTCAGACCGTTTGTCATTGGTATTTATTTTGGAATAGGCAAACCGAAAAGAATAGACGCTTATTTGGAAGATTTTATTATTGAAATGGAAAAATTGCTTAAATATGGTATTTATCTTCCGGATTCTGGAAGAAGATTCACAATTAAGATACGATGTTTTATTTGTGACTCACCTGCCAGAGCTTATATAAAAGGTAAAATTTAAAGATACATATTAAGTAGATCTACTCGTATACATAGGTACTTAGTAGGTATCGCAAGTTTTCACATCTTTTCTCTTCATATACCTACCTACACACATTGCCCTAAACTATCACACACTTTCTTTATTAAATAAAATTACCTAATATAACTTATTTCAGGTGTCTGTAACTTCAATGGGAAAAATGGTTGCCTAAAATGTGTAACAGTCGGAGAGTATTCACATACTTCGCATACAGTTGTATTTCCCAACGCCAGGTGTGCTGAAAGAACTAATGATGGGTTCCGGAACAAGGTTTATGGTGCGCACCATAAAACTGACTCACCATTACTAAGACTACCAATTGATATGGTAATGAATTTTCCGGTTGGTGACTCACTGCACCTGATTGATTTAGGGGTCATGAAAAGATTACTTATAGGTTGGCGTGACGGAAATTTCGGAAAATATCTCACAAAATGGCGTGCCAGTGATACTGAAACAGTAACTAATTTTTTGAGTAAATGTGAATTACCTTCTGAAGTTCATCGTTCAGTGCGAAACCTTGATTTCGTAGCGTATTGGAAAGCATCGGAATTCAGATCTTTTTTTTACTATCTTAGCATCATTATTCTGCCTGATGTATTGAGATCAAATGCATTTTCACACTTTTTGATGCTCTACTGCGGAGTAACCATTTGTTCCAGTGAAGCTTACCATGATTTGTTACCATTGGCAGAACAACTTTTGAAGCATTTCGTCGAACATTACAAAGATTTCTACGGAGCAGCATATGTAACAAGTAATGTCCACAATTTGCTGCACATTACTGCTGAAGTTAATATGTATGGAGTTCTAAATACTTTTAACGCATATCCATTTGAAAACAAATTACATATGATCAAACAAATGCTCAGGGTTGGTAAAAATCCACTGCCGCAAGTGGCCAAGAGGCTAATTGAACATGAAAGAAATAGAATGGATACGTACCTAAAGGAGAAAAAGAATAATACGTATCCCTTTGTATCCAAGAGTAAAAAAAATATATGTATACTAAATTTTCAAGATTTTAGATTTTCTTCAAAAACTAAAGACAGATATTTATTAACAGTCCATAATGACATTACTGAAATCAATTCCATTCATGAAGAATTAAATGTTATAACCCTAAAAGGTAATCGGTTAAATAATAAAGAAGATGTTTTTGACTATCCAATTAAATCGTCTCGCCTAGATATATATAAATCTAAGAGTTTATGTTTTAACGATACTACTTCGATTGTCCTAAACCCCAATGAAATCAAATGTAAATTGGTTTGTATTCCTCATAAAGAGTGTCACTACTTCATTCCATTATTACATACTTTATAGGTAGCATGTGTATAATCAAAGATAGGTAGGTAGGTACTTTAAGAATTAATTAATAATAAAAACTGCATTTATGATCACTTTGTGGCTTTTATTTCCATTCTTTTTCAGTATTGCCCTATCTTACACAGATATCATTAAGAATCTAATAGATATGATGGAAAGTGACTGGTCAGAACTGAGGAACTCCCCGGTACCTACATGAGCAAAAAGGTTTATGGTACAAACTAAAAATGATTCACTGAATAAAAAACCATTGTTTTGTAAAGGAAAAACTTATAATAGAAAATATTAAACAGTTACGAGTATTTGTCGCCTTAAATTTTAACACTGTCGCCTCAATTCGCATTTACACTACTACTACTAGGCTACTAGGCTGCGGAAAGTTGGAAAATCATTTGTTGGTAATTCTGTCATCATCATCATCATCATTAATTATTAATTGAATAATCTTACTATAGCTTAAAAGATTTTTTTTAATGACAAAAATCCATGGACATAGATTGCTCTAAAAGCCAACAGTTCAAATCATTTTTATGGCTATACCATATTGTAAGATGGTGATAATAAAAAAAAAACCCGGCTGAGTTTGTTGTGGGCTCTTCTCAGACCAGGGCGCGTTTGGAACCCTCGTAGCTTTAGTTTTAAGTTTCCGTTAGTAATTATCACCTTTGCCTGTTCATAAATTGACATTCAAAAAGTGTACAATTGTACCTACTTTGAATAAATGAATTTTGATTTGATTTGACAGACACAGACTGAAAATAAAAAACTCTCCTTCAGAGAAATTATTGCAGAAATTATTTCTGCAACAATAATAAACCTCAAACACTCAACCACGTTTTCTTTATGGCATTCAGCACCTAATGCTAACTGGTGACTTAATTAATATTTATAAAGGAGTTATTAAAAAGTCCACAAACTTATAAATACCTATATGAATTATATTCTAATATACTGTACTGTACTGTCTATAGTTCTAAAACTTCTAAAAAATATAGAAATCTCAAAAAAAATCGGTTATTCCCAGTTGTCATCTACGGCACTGTCATCCCTGGGGACAATGAATACGGTGACAACTGGGAATTAACTAAAAATAAAAAATTGTGTGTGTGTGTGTACGTGTGGTGTGTGTGTTTGTACATGTGTGTGTGTGTGTGTAAGTGTGGTGTGTGTTTGTGTGTACGTGTGGTCTGTGTATGTGTGGCCGTGTGTGTGTGTACGTGTGGTGTGTGTGTACGTGTGGTGTTTGTGCGTGTGCGTGTGGTTTGTGCATTGCGTGTGTTTGTACGGTATGTGTATTAACATAAGTCTATGTCGCTGCTTGAATGATTTCCAGTGTTTTCAACATTGTTACTTTTGCGGGTTCGTTTTGTTGATTTTCTTAACCCTTTCATGGCTTTGCGTTTGCTTGCATTCCTTAGGACAAGCTTTAAAAATTTAACTGCATCATCATCCGTGAAGTTCGGATCCCAGGAATGAACCAATTCAAAGAAAAATTTCCTGAAATTTTTGAAGTTTTTGACAGGAATTTTAGAAGTTTCTCCTTTACTGCCGCCAGACCATGAACACTGACAAAGAAAATCTCTGGTGAAAATGAAATCCAGTAATTTGTATGCGCTTGTGGTACCACCGCCCGATGAAGAAGAGCACAACATTGACAACGTCTTGAAAAGTTTATTTTTTTTTAATTTATCAGCTAAGCCGATCTCAAACATTTCAAATTCTTCCTGGTTTTCTATTGGTTTTATATAAAAGCTTTCTCTTTCTTCCGCGCTCAAATCTTTCAGCATAGTAACATTTACTGGCTCTGCACAGTGCTGAGTGATTGAAGTGCTTGTTTCATCCAATTGTACAGACAAGGAAGCCACCTTAAGGGCAATTTTTTTTTGATTTTCTATGATTGTATTGAGTTTGTTAAAAATTAAAGCATGATTAGCCATTAGAGTATTCATATTATCTAAGCTGATTACTTGTAACAACTGCTCCTCTCCTGGTTGTTGATTTTGTTGAGGGCAAAATACATTTGCACTTGAAGTGCAAATGTCAAGTAAGTCCAGTGGTTCATTAGCCTGTAAAACAAAGTTACAATAAGTATTATTAACTAATAATGAATTGGCCCCGCACTTTAAATAGTGGGCCCGGCAGACGTTGTTCTGCCTTGAACCTAGAACCTGATTGCAGAGCTCTACCGGATCCAATAGCGATTATAAACCATCCCAGAACCCATAGATATTATATAAATATAGGTACTGGTCCAAATATATACCCATTTTCATGATTATAACTTGAAAATGACAGTCTCTTATACAATTTATATTCCCTAATTAACCTTAAGGGTGGAATTTCCAAAAATCCTTTCTTAGTGCAATCCTAAGGTAGGTACCTACCTACTAAAAGAATATTGTCTTACAAATTCCAAATTAGGCTTCATTATGCTGCCTATAATATTGTACCTACATCTATAAAAAACATTAAATAGGAATCTAAAAACAAATAAAATACCCATATAAGTACCTACAATTAGTTCACTGTACCTACTGACTACTGCGGTAACTGCAATAACCTACTTACCTGCGGCTGCAGAGTTTGTGCCATGACTTCAAAATTTATTGTATCTTCGTGGTTTGGTTGATCGGTCCTCATAGAACTATGCGTTACGGTATAGCTGTTGTCATTGTCTTGATAGTCAAAGTCAGTATCCGTGTTTACTTCCATTTTTCTTATTTCCTTGTTTGCTTCTTCATAGGTTAGAATATTATTTCTTTTTAAAATACATTTATATGTGTCCCAGCCTGGTCCAGGCCGTGAATTTTCGTCCTTTATTAGTTTTGATGCATACTTAATATTTTTTGGTGGCCAGCGGACAAATCCGTTTGTTTCCCACTGTGTGGGAATGATGGCTAATTTTGGCGATCCATTTTCTATAGTTTGGATTATTTTGAAAGGCATTTCCTTGAAAAGTAAATTTATAAACATAAGTAAAAAAAATAACTTCTAAACAAAGTACTTACACGATAATATAATTATGTCAGTTTTTTATTACTTTTTAATTAAATTTTAATTAAAGCAGGTAAGTAATTGTAAATAAAAAACAATTTTCAGAAAGTAATCAAACACAGAATAGGTGAAAAATAATTATACACTCATAAAATTATGGCCAGATGCCATCAATTATGGACGTCATCCCAAGAAGGTATACAGATATAATATATTCTAATTCTATATACCCCTGGAGATTGCGCCATAGATATTGTAGATGGTCATTCACGGGCGATTTTTTCTATACCTCACACACTCTATTTAAGTAGGTGAGAACGAGACAAAGCAACTGTCTACCGAATTACCGATCCAATTATAATGGTGACTCCACACATTGCTATTCGTGCAATTTATAGGAATCAGAGCAAGTGAGATGCCTGTTGAAGTACAGATATATTTTATAATTCATATTATAGGTATTAGGTATAGTAATTAAAAAAAAATATTTTAATATTTATTAGAAACTAGATTCTGCTCGCGGCTTCGCCCGCGTGAATTTTGGTTTTCACAAATCCCGAAGGAATCGTGGATTTCCGGTTCCTATTCCCGCTCCCTTTTTCAACCTTTATACTTACTTCCAAGGAAGTTTGCTACAGTAATCTACCAGGATAAAAAATCGTTTATGTTTAAGTTAGGACATAATCTATCTCCATTCAAAATTTCAGCCAAATCAGTCGGTCCAATTTTCATGATACATAGCTAAGAACACTCCCGACTAATTCACCTTTCAAACAAAAAAAACGCATTCAATTGAATGCGTTTTTTTTTTGTTTGAAAACCGTAGTGAAGTGAAAACGGGTGAACCGATTTAAATCGGTTCACCCGTTTACGCACTACGGTGGAACAGACACACACACACACACACACACACACACACGCGCGCGCACACACACACACACACGCGCGCACACACACACACACACGCGCGCGCACACACACACACACACACACACACACATACACACACACACACACACAAACAAACAAACTTTCACCTCTATAATATTAGTGTGATTAATATGATTAATAGACATTTGAATAAGCACTGAAAATACAGGGTGTTAGGAGACCGCTCTCGGGAATGAAGACAGGTGATAGTACTGATGATTACTGATAAGATATCACTAAAAAAACGTGAATTTTTTTTTTTTTACAAAAATAAATTGCACTTTTTATGCAATACCCGTTTTGGAGGGTTAAACAGACCTGTAATTGCAAAAAACTTATTTGCTGTATTTTGTAAAAGTTTGTTACGTAATTCTTGCGTGATTAAAATAAAATCAGCTGACGCTGGAGTTCAACGAACTTGGTGTGACCTATTTACGTATCGTTAAATACCTATGAAACCGCGGTCGCGCCGACGCCGATACCTACCCTATAAGATTATGTTTAGGTAGTAAAACAATAGCGCTAAGTTTTCGGTAGCGGTCTTCTTATACCCTTTATAGTGCCTATTTTTCGCACTTTATTATCTTTCTATAACATATTATTATGTTCCAAAAATTGTACATAATATATACAATTTACTTAAATATAGTACGATACTATATACTTAATATACGAATGCAGGTAATAACTCGTAGTCATTGGATATAGCAAACATACAATCACTGTACGAATAGCAACGTGTGGAGCCACCATAATGTAAATATGGAGCGAGGAGGGAATTCCCCTAACATAGTAAATAAACTTATGAGTTGCCAGTATTTTAAGAAAATAAATCTTTTATTGTAAATGGTATTAAACGTTACGTACGTTTAGTACCATTGTAATTGTAATGTTTTTCAAACGTAGAAAAACTATTGGAACTTAATGCTGAATCTTACCGCTACTTAGCACTTACCAAAGTTTAGGTAGTTTATTTTTTGTAATTCCGTCTTTGTTAAAAGTTGTGAGTTGTGACGTTTTGATGTGCTCTCGTCGTAGACTCGTAGTAGGTACCTAACCTATTAACAGAGTGATCACTTATAAATCCCGAACCTAATTGAATATGTTATGAATTATAATGAATGAAATGTATCTATTAATGTATCTTTACGATTTTTAATAGGTACAATAAAATTATAATCTTTATAGGCTACCTAAAAAGTAGGTACTTAAATAAGTAAATAAGTAGCGACTTATTAGCTCATGTCCAAACGTTCACCACGGACCCCTAAAAGTTTACATAAACCAGCTGTTCATTGGGTAATAGCTGCTGGCATTTGATGTTACCGATTATCAAGCTCTACATCGATCTATGGCTGACATGTTAGACAGAAGAACTACTCGTATTCAGCTTTTTGCTGAATAATACACCCCTAGCACCTTATTATAGCCCTTAAAGCATTTATATGACATTATTACGGTTCACATAGTTTGTCCACCATTTTTCATGTTCTAAACAACAATATTTATAATAATACTATTTTCCTTTTATTTTGTCTACGAAAATATCTGCTGGATTTGAAAAAGATTTTTAATAATTTATAATAAAAAAGCTTATCGTCAAATTCAATATTCCATAACTAAGAAATTGTTGGCATTTTTATAATACTACAATCCATTTTATAATAAGATTTCCAAGAAAACAGTTATATTTCGAGAGCGCGTGAAAATTTTGGTCTAAAAGTATATTATATTTGACAATAAACTTGCTTTCCCTATCAAATTTCAGGCACTAATAGCAAAAAATACAAGTTTTACTTACCGAAAATGAATTAAATTTCCACTTGAATTATTACATTCGATATGTCACACTGTAATGCTAATGGTTTGCGCACAAATAACACTGCTGCAGAATGTCGAGATATGTTAAAGAATATATGGAGCAATATTTATTCACAATTTCGCCACTCGTGCTCTTTTAACTGCATAAAAGCGTAAAAAGGGTGCTGGTTTGTAGTTTGAGCTGCATAATAGGTAACATATACTCTCTTTATCAGCCAATGTTCAGCTCTTGGGGCGACTGTTACCTTTGTTAATGCTTATTAAATGCTTATATAGCGCAGTTGTAGGCAGTTAATCAGCTAGTTGCTGTATAATTTGTGCCCAAATCAGAGTTATATCAGCTGAGGATGCTTTTATTCAGCTTTTATTCAGCTTTTATACAGGAGTTTTGCAGCTAAAGTTTCCAATGTGGACGGTAATTCAGTTGATATGCAGCACCTTTGTGTTACTTGGGCTATATCTATTATAGTCCCACATTAATACTTTTCTGGGATAAAAAGTATGCCTAAAAGCCTATGTGTTAAGTCAGGGCATAATCTATCTCCATTTAAAATTTCGCCCAAATCGGTTCAGTAATTGCGGCGCTAAAGAGGAACATACACACATACACACTTTCGCCTTTACAATATTAGAATGATGTGTTATTCTGATTTATAAACTATAAAGTTTCAAAATCCGTTCAGTAGTTTTTGCGTGGGAAATTAACAAACATCTTACAGACATCCACGTTTAAAATATTATTAATATATAATAAACAAAGCTCTACAGCCCTGGGTGGGCCTTGGCTTGGTCCAGCAAGCTTCTCCAGCGGAGGCGGTCAGAACAAGCTTCTCCGAACCCCCAAAACCCTCATATCCCTTTCCACTCCGTCAATCCACCGACCTCTCGGTCTTCCTCGGCCTCAATGACCATCCGGTTTACTGTCCAGTAACTTTTTCGGGACTCTTGTATCGTCCATGCGTTGCACATGTCCCGCCCATCGCATTCGTGATAGTTTAATGATTTTGACAACGTTCTATTCTTCAAAAAGTTCGTATAGCTCGTGATTGTACCGAATGTGCCAGAAACCATTATCCTGAACAGCGCCGAAAATGCGTCTCAACACCTTACGTTCGAACACTAGGAGACTGTTTTCATCTTTTTTACTTAGGACCCAACATTCAGCGCCATAGGTAAGTATTGGCCTAAGCAAGGTTTTATAAAGGAGTACTTTAAGATGTCTCGACAGGATCTTAGATCGAAGATAGCGCAGCAAACCAAAAAAACATTTATTTGCCGAGTTAATTCTCTTTTGAATTTCTAATGAAATGTCGTTGTCCGATGTAATAAGGGAACCGAGGTATATAAAATCTTTAACTGTAGCAAAAGTTTTCATCCTTCACAACTGGCATGTATCTGGTCTTTTCTTGATTGATACACAGTCCAGCCACTTGTGTTGCGCTCTCTAAGTTTCAAAATCCGTTCAGTAGTTTTTGCGTGGGAAATTAACAAACATCTTACAGACATCCACGTTTAAAATATTAGTAGGAAATAGGATATTATAAGGGCGCCAAATGCTTGACTCGCCCGGGGCGCCTAGATGGTTAAGGCCGGCACTGCCTGTATGCGGACTGACATGGTGGCCTTTTCATACAAACACTTCAACGCTTGGATATACCGATAGTCGATCCGGCATCTCTGTAGTGGTCTTAATACAGTCCAAGTTTCCACCGAATCAAAGGCTTTCTCATAGTCCACAAACGCTAAGCAAAGTGGCTGGTTATACTCTTCGGTCTTCTGTATAACCTGCCGCAGCGTATGGATGTGTTCTATGGTACTGAAGCCTTTTTGGAACCCGGCCTGTTCGGGAGGCTGGAAGTCGTCGCACCTACGAGGGAGACGATTTGTAATGACCTTCGAGAACATGGCTCAGCAGCGAGATGGGTCTATAATTCTTCAGCAAGGTGTTATCACCCTTTTTGAAGAAAAGAACCACCACGCTCCCGTGCCACGCCTCTGGCGTTATACCCTTGTCGATAACGGAATTGAACAATCGCTGAAAGATCTTAAGAACTGGTTTTCCACTTGCTTTCAGGAGTTCCGCTGTGATTCCGTCATCGCCTGGCACCTTGTTGTTCTTCAGTTGTTTGAGAGTTGGTATAGTGTCGGGTCAATTTGGCTCTGGGATCTTTAGCCAAATCTTCAACAGGCTTCTGAATTGAGATGTAGAACTATCCGTAAAAGTTCTCGATCTCTCTCAGGATCTCAGGCTTTGATGAAATGAGACTACCGTTGTCGGTCTTCGCGTCAGCTGGCTCTGTCCGATAGACAGATCTATCGCGAAGACTTTTGAGCCTTTGTTTCGCTCGATTGTATCTTTAATACATTCTGTATTAAAGTAAAGTTACGCAAGTCTCGCGTTTGCGCCTTAGAGATCTGCCTATTAATCTGCCGGTAAGCAAACACATCTGCTGCAGACTGCAGTCTCATTTCATGCCTCTTATCCATTAGCTTGAGAGTCTGATCTGAGAATTTTTTGGTTCTGATTGCACGGTGGGTCTTAAAGTACTTGGACCCAACCGTATGGACAGTTTCCACCAGCCTGTTGTTTAGATCGTCCACAGAGTCGCAATCTGCTAGGCAATCGAATCGCAGTTCGAGCTGAAAGCTTTCGGGATTTTGTATATAAGCACGAGTAGGCCGAAAATAAGCTCAACTATGATAACTATGCTCAAATAAGATCACGATAAAGTATTCATTTTATTTTAAAATAAATCATGTAAGTACGTAAAGAAGGTACATAAAACGCTATTAAAATAAGTTCTTTTTCTAGTAACTTTTAGTTTAAAGAACATGGACGAACATTTTGGTTAGTTTATGAAGATTTTGTTCTGAAACAAAAAATGTCATACAATTTTCGTCTTATAGTGCTGCCACACCGCAGTTACAAATGTTAGTAAACATTATTGTTAGTTAACATTTTGTCACAAATGTTAGCAAAGTTTTAAATGTTTTCATGTTCATGAAACATTTTTAACAAATTTTTATTAAACATTTTGCAACAAGTATAACAAATTATAACATTAACAACATTAACCTGGGCGACTGCGGGACGTGCGGAATGTGCACACTTCAGGAAAGCTTCAAGAAATAAAATTATTTTATATCTATCTACAATCTACATAGTTATTATATTACTAGCTGACCCCCGCAACTTCGTTCGCGTGGATATAGATTTTTATATAGGATCGGATCGGATCCCATAATTATTTTATGTACCTAAACTAAATGTAGCCAAGTTACTCCTTATAACATTGAAAGTTCCATTAAAATCGATCCAGCCGTTTCGGAGATTAGCTGGAACAAATAGACAGACCAACAAACATAAATTTAAACGCACACCAGTTTAAAATAAGCCGTACGTTCAAAGATCCGGGTCCCAAGTTATTTGAACCCAATACTCAGGGTTGTAATGTCTGTCATTTCTGAACTAAAAAACCTATGACCTTGAAATATTTACGGGACAATATATAAAGTACTACCTTTCTAACAAAAAAAGAATGAGTGAAATCGAACAACGCGTTAATGAATTACAGCTAAATACACGTTTTAACTTTCATCCCCTCTCCCAAGGGAACCGTGCTGAATTTCGGGATAAAAAGTATCCTATGTCCTACCTCGGAGTATAAACTCAAATCGTACCAAGTTTCATTCGAATCCGTTCAGTAGTTTCGGCGTGATGCGCGGCCAAGATACAGACAGACAGACAGACAGACAGACAGACAGACAGACAGACAAAAATGAAAAAAATTGCAGTTTTGGCTTCAGTATCGATCATAGAGTGCCCTCCAATAAAAATTTTCAAAATATCTTCAATGTACAGAATTGGATCTGTTACAGTTTTATTATATTATAGATAACAAAACTGTCCAATTTTGTCCATTGAAGATCATATTGAATTTTTTTAAAGGGATAATATAATTAATACTGAAGCAAAAACTGTAAACTTTTCACGTTGGCAACTTAAATTAATTAAAGATCATTGATGATAAATTGATGTAATATTAAATGTTAGGATACTCCTGTGCTCACGGCCCTCTCGGGCCGGGGGCCCCTTTCGGCTCGGGGCCCGTGGCATTTTGCCGAAATGCCACCCTGTAGTTACGCCACTGCTGATTGGGTCGGCGCTCTCCGTTTCCAAGGGAATTACTATTTTTCCGAACTCGCGGGAATTGAACATGTTGTCAATTAATATTTAATTTCACGTGTCATAAAAACTACCAATTTTTAAAAAACGGCAGTTCGTTTCAGCAAATATAATGAAGTTATTTGTTCTTGAATATTAAAATGCCTTTCTTTTCATATTTTTCGCTTGTTCGCGAAATTGCATCATCATCAAGAGTTTAGCAGCAGCTAGCAAATTCTCCATCGCTTTTAAGAATTCCATCCGGAATTGCCATTGAAGTTATCTTCTTTCCCAGTTTTGGTTCAATCGTTTGTTTTGAGAGCTTGTTCTTGTATTTTGTCACTTTGTTTAATTACGATGGGGTAGATCTCGTTATGGGGTGAAATGGAGGGACTCTATGACCTTGTGTTCCAATCTGGCAACCCTTCTTGCCATGGTTGTTAAGTAGCGTAGCGATATCGTGAGTAAGGTCACTATGAGCACTGCTAGAACGATGGTTGATATCTTGAGTGCTACTTGGTATACGTCAGGTAGAACCCTGTATAGTTCAGTTTCCAGCCAGGATCTCCCGTTGCCCCCAACTGGATTCGTCAGATCTTGATATGAGAACTCCCGGGGCTTCGTGGCTACCGCGGCTGATGCGCGTTCAAACCAGGCGGAGGTCCTTAGGGAGACCCTTCCACCGTGGGGTCCCGCCGACGCTGAGGTTACAGGGTAGGTCCTCGTGTAGGACTGAGACCCATGACGCTGGTGTATCTCTATAAGGGTGTCCCCCTTCATTATATAGTGGGTACCACATGTGCTTGCTGGGCTACTGGAGTGTATCCTCTGAGTCTTGGGATCTATATATCCTGTTATGTTTCCTGTATGTCCCCGGTATATGATGGGAATGTATGCTGTACACTCATTAGTGTGTCTCCATGTCCAGTCCAGAATCGGGGCACATGGCCAGACGAGGAGATGACCCCCTGTATATATGGCGGTAATGTCTGTCCTGTTTAGGTAGAGTGCTGCGGCTAGCATAGGTGATGTAGATGCCTGACTCACTATCGATTGGTAAAGGTCCCTGGTTCTGTCACACAGCCTTCTCACTTCCTCAGCTAGAATCCTGACAGCTGTGTCTGTCCCAACAATCTTCGCTACTAATGGGCCATCGCCGATGGGCGCCCCCGGGTCTATTGGTTGCTGTGGACTCGGCCTAGGGTCTACTGATACAGAGGATCCAGACACGCTCTTGTATCGCATCTCTCCGTGGGGTCCTACAGTGATGGGTGACAACACAGGGTAGGCCTCTCCCAATGACGGGACCATGCAGAGTCTGTCGTCGCATGCTGCTGAGCCGGTGTAGTACTTGACCTCTTCCTCCACTCCTAATTTCTTTCCGCTGGTGTGGAAGAACACCGCAGTGTGCGAGAGACTGCGTACATTTCCAGTGCATCCGGAGACTGGGTGCCCGTCAACTGTCAGAGCCGACCCGAAGGTCGTCCAGTCGTCGGTAGAGACTCGTAATATGGCCAACAGTCCCTAGGGATTACATTTTTAATCTCTTGTAAATCTTTATACTTCCTCTCAGTAACTGACAAAGGAGCAGAATGTAATTTTAGAAATTCAGCGTGAGCAAGGCTTATATGTCCTTCTCCGAGGTCTAGGTCTATATCTGTACCAACCGTCAAAATAGGTGCTTAGGCGTGAGCAAGGCTTATATGTCCAAGGTCTAGGTCTGTATCTGTACCAACCGTCAAAATAGGTGCTTAGACGTGAGCAAGGCTTATGTCTTTCTCCATGGTCTAGGTCTATATCTGTACCAACAGTCAAAATAGGTGTTTAAGCATGAGCAAGGCTTATATGTCCTTCTCCGAGGTCTAGGTCTATATCTGTACCAACCGTCAAAATAAGTGCTTAGGCGTGAAAGCGTAACAAACTAACAAACTCACTTTCGCATTTATAATATTATAGTGAGGATGAATACGTCTCAAATTCGGATTCTCACCAGAATCCAAAATTTTGATGAACTTCTGGCGACACATGAGGCATTTGTCAGAATGCAGGGCGCACTTCGCACCGGTCAGCACGTGGTCGCACGGCACAAAGCACACCCTGCACTTCTCTTTATAACATACTAGCGGACCCGGCAGACGTCGTCCTGCCCGCTATTAGCGCCACCTACTGGGTCCAATTTTTCTACTTACAAACCTTCCTCTTGAATCTCTCTATCTATTAAAAAAAACCGCATCAAAATCCGTTGCGTAGTTATAAAGATTTAAGCATACATAGGGACAGAGAAAGCGACTTTGTTTTATACTATGTAGTGATCTTGCACGGACCCAAGGGATTATTATCCTAGGACACACGATAAATTTCTCTAAATGCACAAAGCATTTAAATTCCAATCTTATCTATAATTCTGTATTTGCCTTAATCTTCTCTATTCTGTTGACAAAGATGTGCTGATGGCACATCATCTAACTTCTAAGAGATTCTGTAATTGCCTTGATAGTATAATGCTGCGGTGGCCGACTTGATTAGACCCAAGATCTACCTATCTAGATCAAGATCTATCTAAGTTTATTGAGGAAACCCTGTGCGATCTACCAATTACATACTTCTTGAAATCTTAAATGAAACAGCATATTATTGCGTAGTATTTTTTATTTTATAAAGAAGGAAAACATAAAACTGAAAATTATTCTTAGTAACTACTGTTAGCCAGGTTTGCAGTTGGAAATTGCCAATCTTAAAGAATCCAATGTATGAGCGTCTGTCAAGCGAGAACGGTGTTTATTTTTTGTTTGTTTTAAATAGGAAAATGCCGACTCACATCAATATGTTGAACCGAAACACGAAAGCAGTTGTTCAACACATACATTTCTTCAAACTACACTGTATCGAGCTTGGAAGTAAAAAGGAAAGTATTTTAACGACTGAATAATGATCTATAATACGTGCGAGTCCTCCCAATTACTCTCCGGGGGATCAAACATTTGCGACTCAATTATTTCCTTTACAGTTATTTCTCTGATGGAGGAGAAGATTTCAAACTCCAGTTGGGAAATAGCCTGTTTACGATTAGCCATCCTAGATAAAAAAGTCCATTCCAGTAACCACCGACGCTCTCACAGACTCTCTGGAACACCTGAAATGAGAACAGGTACTCCAAAAAGTCCGAAGTGCGAACCTGTTCCCTCGCACGCAAGTCTTGGTCTAAGATCCCGCTATACAACGCCCTTCACCGAGACCTTCACTAAGGTTCTATTCGTTATAAGTTTTTTTTAACATAGGTATAATTTGCACTTTCACAGTTTTTACTGGTCGACCATTTTTAATACAGAGAGAGTATATTTTTAAAGTTGGTACACACATGACGCTCCCAGTAAGGGTTGCCAGTTTTTTAATAATTGTCTGAGTTTTTGATTTACATATTAAGGTTGTGTCAACACCAAAACTCTTTTAAAGTACAATCATAATATATTCAATCTCTTGTTACTTTGTTTTTGAATCTGCCACCATTTTAAGGGCCATTTAAATGTCTAAGAGAAGAAACGGCGCAACAAACTCCAGAGCATCCATTTTTTCAAAATATTTCAAAACAATTACAATATTAATATTGGAAGCACCGTACAGGGGTTGTACGCCAAAAACGTGTCGGGAGGTTACTAAAACACAATGTGTGCAATAGTATATTTCATTACAAGTGTGGAAAGGCTGTCATTGCAAAGCATCGCAGCCGAAGGCGAGGGTTGACAGTCGGAACAAGTTGCAATGACGGTTCCGCACGTGTACTGAGCGACTATTTTTAATACAGTTGCGAAAAAATGAAGCAATTTAATAAAATAATAAAAACACAATAAACTCAACTAACTTAACATTTATTTCTTTTAAAGTTATAATTCACATATACATTGAAATTGGTACAGTTTTTTATACTAACTGGGGAAGTTTTAGGTTGCATATTTACTGTTTGAGACAAGCTATTATTAATTTCGTATGATTGTTCACGTATATTTGTCACACAATGGCGTTTGCTAGTTGATGGAGTTGGATCCGATGAATTATCATTATCAACGAAGGTAGATGGACGAACGTTCTCTGCAACATGTGAAGGAGACGGACTGGACCTTAAATTAACTGACTACGTGGCTCGTGCCAATGTAATACTGACGCAGCAAGTACACTGTTTACTGGTTGTCAACTTTACCTGATTTGCGAACGTCAGCGATCTTCCTAGGGCTGCTACACGTAATTTCTTCAGTTTCTATGTCAAGGTTTTATTTACGCCCTTTATAGTGAGAACTGGGGGGAGAAAAATGCTGGTAGCGTTGCATTTCCTCAATTTCTTTGTCAAGGTCTTATTTACGCCCTTTATAGTGAGAACTGGTGAGAGAAAAGTGCTGGTAGCGTTGCAACAAGCAACGACTGTAATTATTGTTTTTTTTTTTCTTTTTCACCGGAAGTGAGCGATTTCACTGCTCTTGCACCTTTTTCGGTTATATGTAAGTTTTCTAGTTGAGTTATCTCATCAGGAGAAGCAGCATTACCCAAGAAAATAGTTTTGTCTGTAAAGGCGCCTCTACACGTTGGCCAACATGATGGCGGATATGTTGGAAGGTGTTGGGCGAGGAGTTTGTGTTCGCGTCCACACGTTGGAAGGTCGTTCAGTATGCTCCGGGCCAACCTGCGGGCCAACTTGCGGGCCATCGTTCCAATACCTTCCGAATCCCGCTCTACACGTTGGGCCAACATATTGGGCCATAAGATGGGCCAGCATGTTGGCGAACGTGTGGATGAGCAGTAACATATACCATGTTCCTTGTTTCCATATCAATTTTCCTTTGTAGATAGGATAACTGAGCAAATAATAATTAGATTGCTGATCATTTACCTCCTCCTGAACAAGAGGAGTATCAGTGTCAAGAGTTTCATCTACCATATCAGCAACCACAGTTTCCTCAAGTTCATTATTTTCGTCATTTTAGTCAAGTGAATATAAAATGTTCTATAATTTCTGTAGGATTCCGAATTCAATCACATGTTCAATTTTTTTTTAAAAGATAGTCTTTAACCAAAAATAATTATACAAGAAATGCTGTACGTCATTCCTCCATTTGAATTTCAGCTCGTCGTAATAGTAGTCCTCAATTCGATTAATTCTTCTCTTTAAATGGATCTAAAAGCCAATCAAGTATATCCATTTTCATAAATGCCAAAAATCCATCATTAGCAACCGACAATATGTTAGTGAAAGAGATTTGTGTCTCCAAAATTTCTGCTTTATTATCAGTTTGTAAAGTTCGGGCAATAACAACTCTTGGCAGATTTGTTCAAGCCTTATAAAACGCACATATGCCAATACAACTTGATGAGTCTTCATTTCCAGACTCATCAAGTTGTATTGAAAAATTAGATGTTTGCTAAAAGTTACATAATGAGTTTTCAACGTCTCTGGCCATGTCGTCTATTCTTCTTTGGACTGTTGTTCTTTAATGGGATCTTTTTAATTGTCTCTTTTGGAGACTGCAGCATTTGTAATACCTCACTTATAGCCGGTAGAATTAGTTCTTCCCCGGTGTCATCTTGGACTCCAGAGTGAACTGCATCCTAAAAAGTTTAGGGCCTTGTGTACTGTTGTGTTGGTTTAATTTTTTTTTGTTATGTTGTTTTTCTTTTCATCTAAAGGCACGCAATCCGGCATGTATGCCTCACACTTTGAAAAGTTTAATGTGAGGCCAATGTCGGAAAATTTTCATATTATATGTCTTGTTCTTTTCTCTAAATTCTCGAAGAACAGACCACACATGCTCGCATTATCTCAAAGAGCCATCATCGAGGTGCCACAAATTAAAATTGGAATTTAGGTTCGAGATTATCGGATTTGAAGCTATACTAAAATAAAAAATTGCAAATTCTGGAATATGCTGGGTATAAATCTTTGTAGAAGTAGTAGTTAAGTACACGATCGGCAGTAGTGTGTGTTGTTGTGTTTGTTTGCTGACTTGAACTGTACCGGTTCAGTTTCTTTAGCGGTTGTAAAATTGTTTATCTCAGCATTTTTAGTGGTCCGTACGCTGATCGGTCATGGTAGCAAAACAGAACTAAACAAACATAATAGAATCACGTCATTGTCCCGAGCAGCTTCTAGCGTATTGACAGTACAAGAATACGACGAGTGACCGTCTAAAATCAGAAGTTGCTTTCCTTGCGGCTTGTGGGAGGTGAAATGTTCAGTCAGCCATTTGTAGAAAGTTTAGTCAGCCATTTGTAGAAAGGTCAGCAAACATTTATGCCGATTTCTTTTACATTGACTTTGGAACCTCAACCAGGCCGAAGTCCCTTAATTCCTCTTAATTCTTGCTTTTTATTTACGCCCTTTATAATGAGAACTGATGGGAGAAAAGTGCTGGTAGCGTTGCAACAAGCAACGAATAATTCTTGTGTTTCCTTTTTCACCGGAAGTGAGTGATTTCACTGCTCTTGCACCTTTTTCGGTTATACCTACATAACTTGGATGCAATAGCAATAAATTATACCGGTGCGGCACCTACTCACTAATAAACACTGTTTAGAAAATAAAGGTAAAAACTATTATTCTAAACCTTTCCTAGAGGGATTAAGTATAACAATAATTTCACTTCACACTATCTACAAATGACTTTACACCGCACCGTACTTTGACACCGTAAAAGTAGGAAAATGAAATAAAAATAAAAAATAATTAGGTTTATAAAGGAAACGATTTAATCAACAAATAAAGCAGTCATTCACAAATAATATACATTAAAATGTACAACAAATATCAATCACATTATGTTAACAATAGCTTTAATATTTTAAACTGACTTTTCATCAAAAAAATCCACTTTTGTATTTTATGACTTCTTTAACTAGTCTTGGCATACGAGCGATCAATTTATTGTGTCATTTCAAATTTTACTCAGCCTTCTTGTAGCGCCTTCCGCATCTCCTCTTGTGAGGAGGGACATTTCTATCCAGCTCTTCCCATAAAAGTTCTATCGTGTTTAGATCCGGACTCTGAGGTGATCATACCATGTTTATTTAACACATCTCTCTTTTTGTTCTAAATAACCCCTGCATAATTTAGATCTGTGTTTTGGATCATTATCCTGTTGGAAAATAAATCCATTTCCAATTAATTTTCATCCAGAAGGAACAGCATTTTGCTGTATAATTAGTTTATACCGCTCGTTTTTCATGATTCATGAAAAATTCGTATCAAATCTTCAGTTCCATGGCTTAAAAAGCAGCCCCAGACCATAACAGAACTATCACCATGCTTGACTGATGGCAGCATCACACAGTCGGCATTATTTTTTCTTCGGCGCTACGTCAAACATAAATTCTTCTTTTTGAACCAAATAATTCAAACTTCGATTCATCCGTCCAAAGAACTTTTCTAAAATCTTCAGTCCGCCTGGCGCGTAGTCTTCTACGCTGAGGAACGCCCTTCAAACTCCAACCTCCGCCTCGCGCACTGCAGCTTTTCGCACTCTGGACGGCGGCATCTCGGATTGTGGCAGTGCCCGTTGCGACACCAGCGTCGGCGCGTAGTCTTCTACGCTGAAGAATGACCTTCAAAACTCCAACCTTTGGCGCACTGCAGCTTTCATATTCTGGACGGCGAGTAGTAAAAAAGAAAAAAAAAGAGTAATTTAAAAAAAGGTTTAGCCCCCCTCCCCCCCATTTGAATCGTTTGCGACCACTCCCAGAGTCGTATCTATCATAGTTTCGGAGATAGCTTTTTTGGAGCAGAACTCCTAGTTCGTTAACTAATCGCTAATTACTCGCACGCTAATCACCTCTCACCCACACCACAACCACTAATGACATGCTCATTACTAATCACCTACAACTGTCTCAAGGTACGTTGAAAGGAAACATTTTTTTACTGATATCAGGGGTTCAAAGGAAACTTCTTATATATTTTAACTACTTTTTATTATCCTTCAAATATTGACTTAAACAGCTTACACAACATTATATCATTCCCTAGAATGTTACTATTAAATAAATCTATGAAATCTGACATTGTATAGTAACCCACATACATAAAATACAAATACGTTAAACAATATTCTCCGCAAACTGTTGTGAATTCATTTTGTATCTTTCTTGTATTCAAATACCACCTCCTTGTATTTCTTTCTAGAAACTGCTCATGATATTTACTTGGTGGTCGTCCATATGAATCAAAATAGTATCCCACACCATCTGTGCCTATATATATGGCTATCCAATGGGATCCTGGTTTAAAATCGGGGTCTAAATTGCTTATTAACTTTTTCTTTTTATTATATAAAGTAAGAGCAGCCATTTTCATCATGTCGTCATTGTCTTAATCTAATCAGTCAATAAGAGTCCAAATCGTTAGGCAAATCAGTTTCCATGGGTTTGTAGATGTGCTGGTGGGGTTGTCAGAAGGTTATCCAGCAAATCTGTCGTGAGTGAGGGAGACACAAATAAAGCACGTCTTTGGCTGAACTATTTAATGTCCTTCTACAATATACGAGTATGCACTGACGTGTGTACCTAGTCGTGGTCGATCCCTCACTGGTTCGCAAATGCCAGTGTGGTATATGTGTAGGTACGTACGATTACAATATACAAGTACATTATTCAGTGATTCGCTGACACCTACAGGTTCACGCGTAAGTCCAATGAGAATGGCGAAGTCTTCGGAGTTCAGGGATCAAGCAAAGTCGATATGACACAATTGGTTGGTAGCGGCTGGTAAAATTCCATCAACACTGCTGATCGTATTGAGGCCACCGCTGCACACGCGACGCGACGCCTGGCCAGGTGGCCATAAGATGTGCCGGTGTCAGGAAGAAGATTCCAGGTTTGAATCCTGGCAGGGTCGCCATGTGGTGGTATATTGTTACATAACGGAGACGATAATAATTGAAACACGTCCACTATTCGTTTAATACTAATACTAAAGAATACAATACTTCATGGGAGTAGGAAATATGTAGAGACATACGTCTGACTTCCACTGTATAGTAGCTTTTAATAAGATACGTATACTTGCGTCCTTAACGGTATACACCACAGCAGTATTTTGGTGAGCCTTGCACATATCTTCAATTTTCTTTCATTGTCGCCCCGGAAGGAAGAACGCCTCAAAGAGTTAATCTTTTTAATTACAAACTCCTTCTTGGCTCGTACTCTGGTGCTTATTATGGTATATACTGCCCCTCGCCCGTTGCTACTTCAGTTTCGCGATTCGATGACCTATGTCGGTAACTCTGGTTCTGCGGATCTCCTCATTATTTTGTACCATCTCTTCAAAAATTTTACACATTTTCTTGACTAACAGTAAAAACGACGAAATTTTTAACCTTTCGTCACGCCTAATTTAGCCTTGTGTAAGTTTGCTTATGCATATATGATACCCCTTGAAGATTTTACTCCTCAGTTTTTTCAAAAAAATAACCATTTACGTATTCCAGGAGTGCCATAATAGCAGGATCTTTTTCTAATTCTTGAATGGACAGTAAGTTCATGTCTATTAACATCGAGAAGTCCAGAGTTTCAGTCGACTTGACTTCATGACGCACTACATAATATGTACGTAGTACGTACGTACGTATATGTACGCACGTAGGACATATGTAGTGCGTCGCTGTCATTCCCTTCACAATTTTGTCCACGGATATGGCCACTGTTCAAATTATTAACCAGTAAAGTTGCATAGGAGTTTTCAAATTGATGGCAATTTGGGTTGTTGATCCGACACCCATGGTTTCTAATAGCACCAAAGTTTTCCAATGGATCTTGGTTTAGGTGCCGTGTTAGGTGGTTTATGTAACCAAACAGATAACACTTCAATTGCTTCTAGTGTCCACACCCAATTATTTATAGTGGAGACATGTACTACCCAGCAGGATTTATAAATGACACGGATTTGAAAATTTTTATTGCTTGTATCCACTTTTTGATGGTGGTCAGATATTGGAGTCATCAACTTGGACCTGATAAAGGCTTTGCGGGGTAGAAGTATGTTGTCCTTCCATTGACTGAATGAAATACGTCGTCCATAAAATGAAGCAGTGACGCAGTGTCTGAACATTACGGCGTAAGAATGCCTGTTTGGTAATTTAGAAGGTTGTTAGGCTTTGGTAATTAAATCACCTTTCTAGTATACCAATTATTTAATGTTCACAAACACAACTACATTAATAAAATTTAATTAGTTACATTGGTTTGGTATTGCGATGTCTTTCTGTCGCGGCGTGCTAGGGTAGACTCCCCCCGCGGGCACCGTGTGTCGTGATGCAGTGCGTTTGCAGGCACACATAATATGTGTCGCTACACCAGGGGGGTTATTTTGTAACTTAGTTAGCAACTGAAAATAGTTGCCAACTAATTAGTTAGATATACATTGCTGCTTTACTGTGTAAAATTATGAAAACACTTTATATTTCCCACAGTAAAGCAGCAATATATATCTAACTAATTAGTTGGCAACTATTTTCAGTTGCTAACTAAGTTACAGAATAACCCCCCAGGTCCTGAAAAGAAAACAGAATTTTGATGATATTAAGTGTGTATGTCGCTTTGTTACGCTTTCTTCGATCAGGAATATGTATTACAATTTCAACCACAACTAAGAAGAGTCGTGTCAATAAAAATATCCTATACTCTCTTGCAGCAATGTAATCTTCTTCAGAAAATTTATTCAGTTTGCTTTCTTGCCTCATCGGGCTAGTCTTGGCTAGTTTGGTAATTAGTATTGAAACAGTGTTGAAACAACAACAATACAGTACAGCAACAACAGTAACTAACAACATTAGAAACAACAGGTGTGTTGCACCATAAGTCGGTGCAGATAGTCACTTCGTCAATGGGTTAGAATTTTGTTAGACAGTTCTCTAGGTTTGCTAGTTCTACGCTTCTGTTAAGCATCGCTTATACCGATTACTAGTACAACTTATGAAAATAAATCTTTAAAATTTATATATTTTTTTTACAATGGTCACAAACATAGACGTCTGAACACTGAGATATCGGCACAGGTTTCGTGAGGCCATCCTTTACACTCACACTGGATCCAGTCCTCGTATACATAGGTCACGTGACAGTTAATTTTAGATGTGGACGAACGCACACATACTAAGGAATCGCAGTTTGACAGTAGGTACACAAATTTTTTCGTTTTCTCGTTCGTTCGTTTTTTCTTTTTAATGCTGTTAATTGCTTTTGGGTACCTCAAAACGCACGGAAGCTTTTCTTATTGTCATCTTATGGTTTAAAACATTATCAATTGCTTCATCTTCTCGATTATACAAATCATCTGAAAAGATAAATTATTTTACCAAAATATAATTGTCCGGTACTAGGGTATGTGTTACTGTCCGGATTTGGGGGAATAACATAACATGGTTAGCTGACACTCTCATAATTAACGGATTTTGGCAAGTCAGCTTCTGTATTAAGGATAGCTAAACTGTTTAAACGTTCTTCGCTTAAACGCGAACGAAGGTTTCTATTCTTTCTTTCTCATTTTTTTATTCTTTTAAGTACGGAAAATGAGCGTTCCGCACTGCAATTTGTCACCACAGTGCACAAAATACATAGCGCTATTTCAATATTGACCGACTGTATTTAAAGGGGCGGCAAAACAAAGGGAACAGAGGGAATTATAGGTACTCTCTGCTCGGAGAAAACACCAGTTCCAGTTATGCAGCTTTCCACCCAGTAAAGTCCGTTTTTCTTGAACTGCAGGCAAGTTCTTTCCACACACAATTTGAAGGCGTTTTTTATACGGAATAGCGAATTAGCGAAAATGTGATTCACGAGGCCGGCCATTAGCGACGTGTTCATTTAAGGCTTTGTCAGACAGGATGCGTATTTTAGCGCTGCGTAGTAGCGTTATAGCGTCCCGTTTTAACGTCGCGCGAGGCTTCGTCAAACAGAACGCTTTAGCGCGCGTTAGGGCACTGACTCGACGACACCGCGCCGCCATTTCGCCATTCGCCAAAGCGTAGTGCAGATCGATAGCAGTGTGAAGAGTTTGTTCGTTATGGAGATGTCGAGTGATTCAGATGTGGAAGAATTATTACTTTTATATGCTTTATCACGGTCACAGAGAAAAAGAGTATGGGTGCACGACATCAATCAAAAGAGAAAGGATTTAGGAGAGTATCATCGTTTGTGTCGTGAGCTTGCATCACATGAAGATCGTTTTTTTACATACTCTCGTATGTCTCAAGATTTATTCGAAGAACTACATGAACTGCTCATCCCAAAAATAAGCAAATGTACCACAAACTGGAGGACACCTATTTCTACAAGAGAAAGACTTGTAATCTGTCTAAGGTAAGAAATATTTATTTTTTTAAATACATGTTCATTGCGTTATTATTATGAAAATCAATCAAAATCAGCTGAGTTGTAATCAGAAGTCGATGCTCCAAAATTAGTTACATGTAGAATATCGATTTCGCGTAGTGGTTGACGTAGCTGCTCAGGCTGTTGCAGGTATGATGAAGTACTGTTAGATAAATCTATAACAGCTACTGGGGATGAATCTTCGGGAACAGAATTGGGTACTGCATAGCAGACGGAGTCTTCGGTACTAATAATGGAATAGTGTGGTGAATTCAATATCTGGACGTTTTCTTGCAGTTCCTCTGTTTCTATGCTTGCAAATAACTTGGCTAGTTCTACTTTGGCTTTTATCTGTTTGTCTTTGGAAAAACTTTTAAATGTTTGGGCATAACTTTGGAATAGGTGATCTATGGCATCATACTCTTGTTTTTTCTTATTTTGAAGAAAATTTATAACTTTATCCATTTCGCTGTCAGTTTTTTTTATTTTCTTAGCTCGTGAACTATTTGTGTCATTTGTTTGGGGCGTCTCTAGCGGAGGTGTTTCTGGCGGGGGTGCGCTTTGTGTTCTTGGTGGAGGTGTCTGTGGTGGAGGCGTCTCTGGAGATTGAGTTTCTATAGCTGACGATGTTTCTGGTGTAGGTTCTCGAATATTTGAAGTTCTTTCTCGATCTGTCAGAGTTGAGTCAAGGAACTGTAACTGGGAAGCCCAAGGCCATTTTGTAAATTTTTTTGCAGCTTGTCCTGTAGTACCTGCAACCTCTTTTTTGTATCTCATATAATTGTCCCTCAAGCTCTTCCATTTTTTTTAGCTACTTCACCTATAAAATAAACATAAATTGTATTATTTTGTTTCAGGTACTTAGCTACGGGTGATTCACATCAGACCATAGCCTTCTCCTTCCGAGTAGGTCGTTCAACAGTCGGTGGTATTGTAAAAGAAGTCTGTACAGAAATCTGGAATACATTACAACCAGAATATATGCCATCGCCTACTGAAGAGACATGGAAACAATCAGAAGGGTTATAGGGAAACCTGGAACTTCCCGAATTGTGTCGGTAGTATTGATGGGAAACATGTCTCTATAAAGTGTCCCCAAAATAGTGGATCAGAATATTTTTGCTACAAGAAGTTTTTTTCTGTAGTTCTTCTTGCTATAGTCGATCCATGTTACAAATTCACCGTCATAGATGTCGGTAGTTACGGGCGGCATAGTGATAGTGGTATATTCGAGAACTCAATATTTTATCGGCAATATATCCACGGAAAATCTCTGCTGCCAGATAAACCTCTTCCAGGCACCGAGGAGCCCGTACCTCATGTACTTATCGGCGACGAAGGTTTTGCTTTAAAAACATATTTGATGCGTCCATTCCCAAGAGCCTTAGCCACACAAGACGAAAGAAAAACAAATTTTAATAAAAGACTTTGCAGGGCATGTCGGGTGGTTGAAAATACATTCGGAATATTAGCACAAAAATGGCGCATTTTTTTACGACCTATTGACTGTGATGTGGACACATCAATTGATATTATTAAAGCTGCATGTTGTTTACATAATTACTTGCGAACAAAACAAGGTACAGCGATATTAACTCCGGAGTCGGAAGACGAAAACGCACCTATGCGTGCTTTAATAACTCATCGTCCAACAAATAGAAGATCAACGACTGCAGCATTCGAAACTCGTGAACAATTTGTGTCTTATTTTAATCAATAACGAATTTTTTTACTTACCAGTTTCATTAATTTCTTTTCCGATTTGTGCCCACAATTTTGCCTTCATTGATATATCTTTATATGAACTATCCTTCGTATTATATAAGCATGGATATTTTCTAACCAATTCTATCAAATTTTCGATCATTATGCAGTATTTTATTATTATTTTACGCCTATTCACTCCGACGCTAAAATAAAATTTGTAAAAAAATACAACACCCGACGTTAAAAGCGTCCTAACGCCGCGACAGAGCGTTGCGTACTGCTAGCGCCGGCGCTCTGTTTGACGGTATTGTACGATGGTAGTACAACACATCTTAGCGTCATAGCGCGGCGTCAAGTTAAGGGTGCTTTTCCACCAGAGATGTGCTATGCTACGTTGCTATGGATGCGTTTGATATCCACCAATCATATTCATTGGTGCACATAGCTTAGCACTAGTGGAAACGGATTCAACTAAGATATGTTTTTGTATGGAAGGATGCGTGCTATGGATGCCTGCTATGAGCCGTCGCGATTGGTGTAGCTATGTGCAGAGCTGAGTATCTACAGTATGCCCGCGTTTGTCGCTAAAAGTAGACTCGAGCTGCGTATCTTTCTCGCGCAGCTACTTTGCGGCGGCGCATCTTCATAGCGCATCTTCCTCGCACAGCTACATAGCTTAGTATTGGTGGAAACGGTCACATATTTTCGTAGCGTAGATTTCTTCATAGCACATCTCTGGTGGAAAAGCACCCTAACGCTCTGACGCGCGCTAAGTACGCGTCCTGTCTGACAAAGCCTTTATTTTGCGTGCGTACGCGTCGGCGGAACATTTGCGAGTCTATTCGTCACTTTTATTGGTGCGTTTACGACGTTTTTATGATTTTAGCGAGTGAGTGAAAGGCATAGCGATATGGTTAATAGGTAAGGAGGGAAGGAGAAAGATTGAAACAAATACGTCTTTAATTCTAACCAAAGTCGGTAAGTGGCGCTGACGTCTGGCGGGTCCGCTAGTATTTGATAAAATACTCACTCATCAACAGACACTACTGTGGTGCAGCCTAAGTCGAAGTCTCGGTACGCTGGCTTGTAACCGAGCTTGCTGTCGATGATGCGCACGACGCGGCTCTTTGCCACAACCTGTCGTTTTTGATGTACATTTTTCCTGCTACAAATGTATGCAATTCGTCAATATTTTATTACAGTTAACTTTAATCCTCGTAATTCGGGCTCGACGTTTCTGTTTGTTGTGTTATACCGTTGAACGGAAGCTGTATTTATTTCCGGATGATTTATGGAGTAATCTTTTACAGCTTTTTGATATGTAGGGGCAGTGGGGGTATAATGAAACGAAAAAGGTATTTTCTTTTTTTTTTCTTTTTTAAGGTTTAATAAATCAACGAATTTTCTTATACGAACATTACATCAGTCGTTGACTTACAACTTGTTTTCAAAAGTGTTGTTTTCAAAATTTTTGAAGTAAACGATTTTGAGGATGTAGCTAGTGAGATTTCCGATAAAAGCGTAAGAGACAAACTAAAAGAATTGTACGGATCTGTACACAATATTTATGTTTGGGTCGGTGGTATTCTAGAACACCAATTAAATGGCGGAAAAGTAGGACCACTGTTTCGTTGCCTCTTATTAGAACAATTTAGGCGTTTAAGAGACGGAGGTCGTTTCTGGTACGAGAACCCATCCACTTTTAAGTCCCAACAGTTAGAACATGTGGGGTATGGTTGGACCACTGTTGGGTTTAGGTTAGAGTGGGATGTCGGGATGGTCAATTATACAATTGTCGACTTGTTTTCGTGTTTCATTTATTCCTTTGTCTGCCTCGTTGGTCTAGCGGTTAGCACGTTCGACTGTGGTTCACGAGGTTTGATTCCCGGGTCGGGCCAAAAAAAGAGGTATTGGGTTTTTCTGTCAAGAAATTCTCAGTGCCAGCCCGGAGTTGGAAGTTGGCGGTGTTAGATACACCCCCGTGCCTCGGAGAGCACGTAAAGCCGTCGGTCCTGCGCCTGATCTCTCTCCGGTCGTGTCGCATTGGCGTCCCATCGGACTATGAGAGTGAGGGAATAGAGAGTGCACTTGTGTATGCGCACACACTTGTGCACTATAATATCTCCTGCGCAGATGGCTAGTCTCTGCCTTGGTTGAGATTGGCCGCCGTGGCCGAAATTCGCTCAGGAGTAGGACATTCCTTTGTCAAAGCGTGTTCAACCCACGGCCGGTTGGTAGGGACTGACTACTCGTCGCGCACCGGCCCATAAGAAGGCAGCAAACTAAGCATTACGTGCTGCTTCGAACTGTAGCGCGAGCACGAACATTTTGGATCTCAAGTGAAGTAAGCGTATAGTTTAACGTTAACTTAACTTACACGATACGATTACGGAGTTCATCGGTAGCACGAACGCCAAAAAATTACTCACGTTAAACTATACGCTAACTTCACTTTAACCTAACTACAGTCTGCAACACGTTCAAAAACTCCCTAGGCTCTATTTGTGTTTTTGCAAAGAAAATAATTAAATTATTCAAAAAACTAACAAAACATCTGAATAATTATGTTTTATTATAAATAAAATTATTTCCAGTTTATTTAAGTATGATTTGCAATAAAATAGCAAATAAAACTTAAAGAAAAAAATAATTTTAAGAATTTGAATTTGTTTTTAAACGTAAACGTACTCGTCAGTTGTCACATATACTAGATTGACGTTTCGATACTTTTGCCGCCGTATTTTAAAATTAAAAGCCTAATTTTGCTACGTATCATAATATTTTAATTTTTTTATTTCAATTTTAATAAATTAAATAATAAAATGGGTTCCAGAACCAGTTACGCCCAATTTAATATATTGGTAGATTTTATGGAGAAGTAAGTACCTATAAATTATATTAACTTTACATAAGTCCTATGTAATTAATACCTACCTACAATTCATTTACCTCTAACATATTTTATAAAAAACTTGAATTCGAATTTTTTGCAGAAATGGTGACTTATCTAAGCCCACTGGTGGACCTCGAGGTCGCCAGTGGTGCATGCAAAAATGGAGGGAGTTGGCCGATAAGCTGAACAGCGAAGGGTCTGGGGACACTCGAACTGAGGACAAGTGGAGAAAGGTGACCCATATTAAATACCTAAATCTTACAAAATATAATAATAGGTACCTACTTACCTACATTCAAACATAAATAATATGACTTACATTTCAAGTGTATGCTAATAATAAATAAATATAAGCGCACTTATCATTTAAATCGATTAGTTAGCTCCAAATATAGGTACATAAGTATTTAGATATAAGTAAAACTTTTCTTTATAGGTACCTACTTAAGTACTTTTACATTTCTGTAAAATGCTCTTAATATTATGCATCTTGCATATCATTATTTTTCTTTGCTTTGCTTAAAGGTTTGGAGTGACCTCAAAAATAATACCAAACGAAAATGGGCAAAAATAAACAAAAGAGTGCAGGGAACAGGTGGTGGGCCAGCTATGAAAATGACCCTAACCGATTTGGAGGATAGGGTCATGGCCATTGTGGGCATTCAAGCAGCAGCGGGAATGCCCATTCCTGAAGTTGGTTTTGCGCAAGTTTGTACCTACTCTGTAGCTTTATTTTTTGGTTTCCTAAATGTGATGTTTATGCAGTGTACCTGCTTATTACCTACACTTTATTAATTAATAACTATAGTAACATGTTTATATAATCACTAGCGGACCCGGCAGACGTCCTGCCCGCTATTAGCGCCACCTACCGGGTCCAATTTTTCTACTTATAAACCTTCCTCTTGAATCACTATCTATTAAAAAAAACCGCATCAAAATCCGTTGCGTAGTTTTAAGCATACATAGGGATATAGGGACAGAGAAAGCGACTTTGTTTTATACTATGTAGTGATTACCTCGTTTACTTATTATGTTTTTTAATAGTATCGATTACACTGTGTGACAAAAATAATTTTTTTTTTGATAACATTGATCTAAATAGCTGATTGTTGTCAAATTAGGCTTGCTGAACACAAATATACATACAATAAATGAATTTCTTGTAACACGTAACATTTTAAAGTTATGATAAATTTTAGTTTCATAAATGAATAAAGCCAGTATGAAAATTTCAAATCAAGATTAAAATTTTTTTACCTGTATTTTAGTTTTAATTCGAAAATAATGTTAACATACACTATAGCGTGATGAGTAACTGCCTTTAAGCCGCATGCATGTACTAAGCCTTACAATACTTGAGGTCCAAACTCGAGAAGTATATTTGTAGTTGCAACTGTCTTTCACCCACCCATGCGAGAGCGCATGGGTGTTTTAACGGTTTTCGGACCTCACACTCATACGCTGGCAGCGTGACCACATGTGGTAGATTTCTACTTTTTTGGTAGATTTAAGGCTTGTTGTGGTAGTTAAAAATTGTTGGGTAGATTATGGTATAATTACACATTTTTGATTTTTTTCCCGGTAGATTTGGTAGATTTTGGATCAAGTATATGGAAACCTTCTGTTTAGTAAGATTTTCGGGGCGGGGTTTCCCCGTCTATAACAGACCATAACTAGTCTTGTTTCGTTTATCTTCTTTGCCCGTTTGCAAGTAGGCACGTCTATGTAAACTTTTAACTTGATATATACGACTTAACACAAGATTACGAATATTATGAGCTGAAGAGCACATATCGAGAGCGATTTCTTTGTTTTTTAATTTAATTTATCACCATGAAAAGAAAATACAGAAGGCCAGTGGCGTAGCGTACCTTGACGGGGGCCCCATATAAAAATTTGTTTGGGGGGTTTGGTAAATAGCTGATGATGACTTTAGTTTTTCTAAAAATTCTGCCTCTATGGACAATAATGACGCACATCGGGGGCCCCGTGGCTTGGGGGCCCCGTGTAATTGATACGGCAGATACGGTGGTAGCTACGCCCCTGCAGAAGGCAATATCGTACGGAGTGGGAGCAAAACCCTTTATTTTCAAAGTGGTTGACTAAATCATCGGAAGGAGACAACGCCTTTTGTAAAGCCTGCAATTGCAATATTCTTCCACGGATAGCGTCTCATAAGGAACATGAAAATTCAGCTAAACACCAAAAAAACTTCAAAGTAATTTCTGGAACACCTAACTTCCTAAGGTATGTAGGTACTTGCCTACGTAAAATAATAATAACAATTGACAGTCACACATCTGACAGTAATGAGTGACAGTTATCAGAAGTTTGACATAAAATTGGTGCTGCCATTTAAAATTATCGGCATTTTATGATTTTCTACTTTCCAGACTGTAATGAAATATAGTTTTATTTCATCTCTATTTTATCAAATTAGTGAGTTAGATTTGTGGTAGTTTTTACCAAGACTGTGGTATATTTCGGTAGTTTTTTTAAGCTACAGAAGTAGATTGACCAATTTAAATGTGGTCACACTGTACGCTGGCGTAATATAAACGCCGCGCCAGCGAGGGAGTCAGTCGATTTCTCGTCTGCTTAGCGAACACACGTCGCTTACGCAGCGCCCCGCGTTCCCGCACTCTCGTATTTTTGTGACAAAGTGACCCATTAAACAACTTTACTCAACGCTGGACTCTAATTTCAAAGCCCACAGCCCTACAACACTTATAAATATATTATCAACAAAAATAATGCAGGTTATGTATGTAATAGAAACATTAGCCTCATATTATGAGAGAAAATGGCAAAAAAATTAACTATTTATTTTATGAACTGTAAAGTCTTCTTGAATGACAAACCAATAGTAATCTGCTAAGATTTTGGCATTGTATCTTCTTAGATATCCTCCTTGGTAATGTTCTTCTATCGGTTTAATATCCTAATGCAAATATTCAGCTTTTTTGGCACTCATCATTTCAAGATTAGGAGGGAAAGGTCGAAATGAGAATGTATCTATAAATATATAAGTAATAAATATATTTATAGATACATTACCACCAATACTCTTAAAATAAAATGAGAAACACCAAAACTTTAGATTTACATTCAAATATGCTTCTAATTATTAAAATAAAGGTGTACTGTTAACTTCTTTGTATCATAATTAATGAGGGTACATGAAAATAATAAAGATACTATAACTTAGAAACGTGACGTGTTAGACACCCATAATACAAGGCAATTTTGTTTATAATTGAACAAGTAATTCAATACACATAATATTATTTATGTTAGAAAAATCGTGTCACACAGTGTTATTAATACTTACCTACTTTATTTATTTACAGACAGAGAAAGCAGTAGTGGAACGCACGGAAGATTGGAACACTCCATCTACGAGCAATGACCCACATCCAACGGTTCCACTACTGCTCACACCACCTAGGCCTTGCACTCCAAGCTCCACTCCATCATCGCCAACCCCTCCTACAACCCCCAACCCCCCTACAGTAAAAAAAACCAAAAATAAGAAGATGGAATATTTATTTTTACAAAGTGAGAAGAAAGCTAGAGAGTATGATAGAGAGAGGGATAAAATGTATGCGGAATTAGAAAGAGAGAGGATACGGCAGAGAGACATTGAGCTTCGTCAGAGGGAGAATGAACTCCAACTGCAAGCTCAATGGCTCGAGTTTATGAAAGAGATTGGATATGTATGGTTTATTTATATTTTGCTTATTTTTTATATTTTTATTTTTCACTTTTTACTTTAATTATAATGTTTTTACAATAAAACATTTTGTTTGATAAAAGGTTTTTTTTTGTATCACATTAAGCCCATGCTTAAATTCCAATTGTATTTATTCATAAGTACCTCTATGAATACCTACTCAAATAGGTACATTTACACATCAATAATAATTATAATTACCTAATAGAAAATTATATGTATATTCCAATTAAAAGATTAAAGTACAATTTTAACAACAAAATTAATGATATTCTTATTAATAATAATCAGTTAGAATATTTATTTACACTCACATTTTCAAATAATTTAAAATTAATTAAAACTAAAAATACTTACAATATTGCAATTTAAAAATTAAGGTAGGTACAATATTTACAGACTTATAGTTAAAAATTAAAACCCCACAGCGAACTTTAGCGCGCCCTGGTGGTGGTGGGTGGTTAACCGTATTTGAGGTGATACTTAACTACCACAAAGTCTCATCAAAATCGATCCAGTTGTTTTTCAGGTAAATGTTAACATAGTAAGTAATCAAAATACGACTGCAACGCTCTCTTGTGGCCTAGAGCTGCAAAATATATCTAAGAACCTGTCCAAAAGTGATATGTACTTAGTCAAAAAACTGTATTAAAATCGCATCAGTAGTTTTTTAGGAAAATAGTAAGTAACAAAAAGCGCACAAAAAAAGTGTTTTACTGTCGTGAATTATACATCCTCTCAACCAGACGACTTCGAGTGGCTCTTCCTCTATTTAAATGGTCTGTAGCCTCAAGTGCATAAGGAAGATCTATATTTGTAACACCACCACACCGTCACCACCTACCAGGTTGTATTCCTCTGAGTCGGGTAACCCAATGTCGTGTAAAACACAACATGCAATTATAATTTTAGCACATTTTTCGGGCTTAAAATGAAGTGTGCGATCCTTATTAACACATCTCCATCTGTTTTTGAGGCGCCCAAATGTGTTTTCAATTGTGACTCTCGCCTTCCCATGTACCATGGTATAGTAGGCTTCTGGGCTACCCTCTACCGCATCGGTGATTGGCGTCATAAGCCAAGGCCTTAGTGGGTAGCCCGAATCACCTGCAAAAAACAATAAACTTGAGTCAGAGTTAAAACAAGACATATTTATGTAGGAAATTTTTGTCTTGGTTGTTGGAGTGGAGTCAGAGTTCACTTTATAGATCTCAGGGTGAGTATGTTTTCTCTTGTGATTACTAAATTGGTATTTATTCCTTGTTACCTACCTAGTAACCATACTCTTTCATTTCGTTGGTGCAACTGTTGCATAAAATTATTTAATTCACTATTTTCCCATATAAAAGCGTCATGGGTGGCGCCTCCATATTTGGCGTTAACATGTATTATGCGGCAGTCGCTGTCACATACCTAAAAAGATAGTCATATTAACTTTATTATCGAAGGTGTCATTGCCAAGCGAGCCTCAACTCGATGGACTTGCTATTATCCATTTGTCAATTAAGTTTAATCCATTTAGAATTGCTTTACAGCGCTTCATATTATTTTTATGATCTTTTTCAAAGACCCTTTTAGCCTTGCATCTGCTTGATAATAATTATAGGTATCATTACTAGCTGATGCTCGCAACATCATCCGCGTGGACTTCTTTTAAAAATTCCATGGGATTTTCTGGTGCGACAAGTAGCCTATGATGTCACTCTCCAGATTTTTGAAAATCGCACACGAATGCATGCACAAAATATCTAGCTTTCAGTGTGATTGAAGGACAAACCAACACTTGCATTTATAATATTAGCAAAAAGAATGTTATACTTTATTTATTTGATTAGTAGTAAGAGTACTTACAATTTGCACATTCAATGAATGGTAATGCTTCCTGCAGTAAAATAGATGTTCGATCTCTTTTTTCGGTGTAAATATTTTAAATTGGGACCCATCTATGCATCCACATACACCGGGTATTCCATATTTCCTATAAAATCTGTAATTTATTGAAAAAATATAAACAAGTTATGGAATTTTGCCATCACCAGAATATAAAAAACAAAAAATAGTACATAATTACTTTTGTGCAATCAATTCCCTCTCAATTGTTGAAGTGGGAAATTTTATAAAGGCATTTGTTATGTTTGGGTTATTTAGTGCCTCAGTGACCTCTTCCACATATTTACTTACAGTTGTTTGTGCCAAGTTTTTGGCCATTCCCACTAGGCGTTGATATGATCCCGTAGCGTAGAATGATAAGGCACACAACACCTGTATGTTAGGAATCAGTGTTACATTAGGATGTTTAGGTTTACTCTACAATACTAAAATCTCTCTCACTAATATTTTATTTTTTGATAAATTAATAGGGTATTTGACTGTAATAAATACTGTACCTACCTATATTGTTTGTCTGGTGTATGTAATACTAATGGTTCCTAACCTATCAATAATAAGAGAAATGTAGGTTTATTAATTAATATCCTTTAGTACTGTTAGCAGTGTGTAGAAACTGCAACCACCTGTGGACAGCTAAATAAAAAACATTTTTCTAGTTTTCTATTGTTTAATGTTTCATTTATATTAGTTAATATATTTTTATAAACTATAACAATCACATAGTTAAACATGCATATACAACAAATATTAAAATTAATCACAGAATATTGTTTCAACACATTTTGGAACTCAACAATGGAGTGTCGAGACACTCGATCATTCTTCAATATTATATTCAAGACTAGCAATGATTTGTCTTCACTTCAGTCTTTTATACTTTTGATTTTGAAGCAGCATTAATTTCTGGCTTGGGTGGTCTTAACAATTTTATCATGTGTCTGTGATGTTCTGAAAATACAATTGTGTATTCAAATATACTTACTTAATAAATTTAAACTATGTATTATAGGCAAATAAGTAGTAAAATTATTTGAAAGATAAAGCTTTTAAATAAATCAAACAACAAGTTTGGTAATCAAAACATTAAAAACAAGTTGATATCTGAGTATCTACACATTATCATTCGAATCAATTTATCATCAAAGTTGATTAACTTGCATCTACGAATACTAATATTGAAGAAAACATTCTTGAAATTTTATTTTCATACCTATGGACTCTTGAAGGTATAGCTCTGTGCATCTCTCTCTTATCAAGTTGGTAACTGGCCACAGTGATAGGTATTTTCAAAAGTTAAGTCAGTTTTATTCATCGCATTCTTGAATAAGGTCTAATTTTTGCCTTTTTATGTAAGAATTTTGAGAAGTACTGGCATAACAAAATCTATTTCTGTTATCTTGTTGAGTCATTTAAGTATTCTTTGGGCTAAAAGTCCATGTTTTACTGATTGATGCATACAATCTTTCTCCAACTGTAACACATAAATTATTTTGTTAAAATTTTGTTTGTTAATTCCACTCAAACTTATGTACCTATCATATTTTAAACGTACATAAAGCCATGTATCCGAATATCTACTAATAAAAGGGAAATTATAGAATTACATCATTACTTTTAATTCTGAAGTAGTAAGTAAATTAATGGTGAATGAATACTTTAAATATACTACATACAAACTTATAAAAACAAACACTGTAACCTCCAAAGAATAAAATATCTAACCTCAAACTGGAAACGTATATCTAGGTATAATACCTATCTAAGTATAAAATAACAATGACTGATAAGTGTTCGGTATAATAACTTACATGAAAATGATCCTTTATTAGAGTCTAGAAGTAACCACTACAGTGTACCTATATTGTTTATCATTTAATTCAATGCAGCAACTTGAGTAGGTAGGTACTTATGTTGCATTGGAACAACTTTTTCATATCTCACATTCGATAAGGTGTCGTTGTTTGTCTAAACAGCGGGCGTAAAACACTACTTTCTAGCCCTAGGGTCGGAAAGTAATTCAAAAATAGAATGCAATTTGGCACACAATCTCTAACCTACACACGGCTAATCCTCACACACTATTTTTGAAGTGAAAACTTCTTTAGGCGCGCTGAGCGCTTTATTTTATTTTAATACTTAAATCATTGTAATTAAGTACATAAATAATAATTATTAAAATAATAAATCATTATTAAGTATTTTCTTTTCTTAAAATAATTATTTAAATCTTCAAATTAAATTAATAAAAACAATAATTTTGTAACCTATAGGTAGGTACAATAAGAAAAAAAAACTGGAGTCCATAGCATAAAAAAAATACGCGCCGTATTTCCGGCGCCAATAATTAAAAAAAAAAAATAGCCTTGAGTGAATAAAATATAAGTATGGTTTTAATTTTGCAAAACAATAAATAACAATAATTTTATCAAGTGATTTTGAAATTTAAACGCATAATTCGATAAAAATAGAGGTAAAAGCAATTAGAGAGAATATTTTACCTCCTATTTCAAAAGAAAAATACATACAAACTTAATATAACAATTTTGTGAAGTGGTGGAATTTTACTATTAATTAATTAAATATAATAATTGTAAACTACTTTTTCAATAAATTTTTTGATCTAATATTCTGATCTTATTCTTTCTCATAATCAATAATATTAAAATTAGTTTCTATAGAATCTGCCCAATGAAACCTGAAAATGAAAAATAGCGGCAAATTAAATAAGAAGTCTCGTATCCACGTATTAAAGGAGAAATAATAATAAGACGTATGTATTTACTTACTTCTTTTTATTCCGATATAATTATAATAGGAACGCATAATATTGCAAAAATCTGTCAAATAACTAGGTACGTTTCTAGTTAATCCGCGGATACGCGACTTCTGTATTTGTGGTTAAAAAAGTCTATCCGCCATTTTGTTGTCACCATTAAAATGCTTATTGTCGTCATTAAATATTTTAATCAAAATTTATCACTTTTTCGGTCTTTATTTACTTTCCTCTTGTTCGATATGAAAAGTAGTATGTTTAACTCGGGGAAGCCCTTTTACACCCTCAGACTATGTACGCCCTCGCGTTGCTCGGGCATACAACTACTTCGGGTGTAAAAGGGTCCCTCCCCGTCTCGTTAAACAATCTACTATTTTCGCATCTTGGCAATTCTTGGAATATTTACTTTTGTTTGCATAGTGGCACTACTTTTACACCATTTCTAATTTGTTTGTGATAATTAAACTTTAAAACAGTTTCAACAAGCCACACTCGATAATAAAGCACATATAATGTTTGTCATACGATTGATCACTGAAAGACGTCGTCAACTCGGCCCACAGCCCACTATTTATTCGTCAATGGAGTCGCGCGCGGCGCGTAATTCAAAAGGGTTAAGGGAGCTTTACCGCGCGAATTTGAAATTTGTTTCGTACTAGGAGATTTTAATGAAGTAGTCACATTGTTTGCGTAGCATTATTGACAATTTAAAGATGATTTCCTAAAACTAGTCAAATACCCTATTACTTGTTTACATAAAATAGGTAGGTTACCTACCTATTGTTGCCTACATGTGATTTTTTTTCAATCTTATTTATAGAATCTTTTCAATAGTTATTACTTAGGTACTTACCTTAAGCTCTAAGCTAATTCTTTTACTGGACTTCAAATTTGTCTTGGACTTTAATTCCTCGCAGAGGAATTTAAATGTTGCCTTGTTAAGACGGTATCGTTTTTTGAATTCCATTTCGTTTATTGCGTCTATATGTTCAGTCGCATTTCTTAATATTAGACGTTGACTAATTTCTCTATTAAAAAGTACTTAATGTAAGATATGTGAAGGGAATTATGAGTAATTCGTTTTAACACGTAAGAAGTTAAAAAAATCAAACCTTGTTTCCCGCCTATTTCTTGCCTGCATCATACGCCAGGCCAAATAATAAAATGCCGTCGAGCGATTTCGCTGCACTCTCAACATTTTAAAAAATGATACACTAAAAATATATAAAATCCACAAAATAACAAACAAAACTATAGTAAAAATAATAAAAAATAGCAATTAAAAGGACTACGTAAATCTTGTCACTACAAAAAGTTCAGTGAGAATAACTTACGTATTTCACGATAGCCAGCTATCGAGAATCACGATACCTAACGTCAAAAAAGGGTTCGTGCTGCCGATTTTTAAAATTTCCTTAAGAAAACTTGACTGTGACGTCATAGCTAACGTAACGTTTTACTATAGTTTAACTTTACAGTTACTATACGCAGTTGAATTTGGTTCATGCTACCATTTTTTAGTTCCATTTACGCTCACGGTGGCGCTGCTCAAATTTTCATACAAATTTTCTTACTACACCTTCACTTCACCTTTACTATTCGATAGTTGAACATGTTCGTGCTCGCGCTACTGGTCGTTGACGCGGCTGTTGGTGCGTTCACGCCAGGTCTGACTGCGGTCGTTAGGTCTTCCTCGACCGGAACCTCTTCCGCGGGAACCTCTGGGTCTTCGGACATTATTATTTGGTTGCTTGGGGACTGATGATGGTGGATCTGTGTCCATGGTATTTGTATTAGATGCCATCGTAAGCCGAGAAACGATTTTTAGCGCGGATGCAAGTCACGCGATGCGTCTCTGCTTAGACAGCCCCTACAATATTCCCCCCTTTTTAAAAAAAAATATTATATAAAAGTTTTATCAAACTTGTTACATCATTACAATTTAATTTATAATGTTCATAGTGCTTCATACAGTAGGGGTGCGCAAGTCACGCGTACGCGCGGCGTCAACGCATTGTTGGCTCATAACCTGATCGCTACATTAAAAACATCACGTTTCACTCTATTATTTTTATAATTTGAATTGCGGACATCCCATAACACTTCACTCTTTCTATAATCCTCAATAAAGTCTAAATATTTTTCGTTACACCACTCCATGACCGATAATTCTCACTTTCCAAAACAAATACAAACAAAAACATTACCTAAAAACTGTTTTGACGCACGAAAAATGTCGCATTGTGCCCGGATACTAGTTGCGACAGTCTGCCACGTGACGCAAGGTGTTGCCATGCCGCACGGTTCTTGCCACAATGTGCGACATTTTTGACTTTGTGGCATGCCGCACAGTGTTGCCACGGTGTAATACAGCCTTTATTACCTTGCGTACCTACTCGCGATACATTGTTATGACCAAATATTAAATTAACATTACAGGATGCCTCTCTTGTGGGGCTTGGTTTGAACATTTAAATACTTATAATATTAGGAAACAATAGGCAATACAAACGAAATATTCAATTGTTGGATATATACTATGTGGGCTGCTGTGTGAGCTGGCTCGGCCTGGGAACCGCGTCCTAGTTCTATAGTGGAGATTATGTCTTCCATTAGCTTTCCGCGCACTCTCCGCCTGCAGAACCGGCAAAACACGAACAAACATGCTGCACCGATTATGATAAGTGCTATTATCGTCAGAACACCAAACTGGTCTATCTTCTTGCTTAACTCCGCTATCACGTGGTTGTCCCTGCCGTTCTATGGATATACTGACTTGTCTCCCGGGAAGTTGTATCTTAAAAACTTTGTTGCTCCTGCTTATAACGCTGTAAGGGCCGTTATACGTAGGAGTTAAAGGCTTTAGAACGCGTCGTTTCTTACAAAAACATGCGTACAATCCTTCAGCTCTTTGTGTATAAATAATTTCCGCGAATCGCTTGCGCTTCGTGACTTGGGACGTAGATTATTTATAATTTCTCGCAATTTTTCGACATAGGTATAGTACCACAGTTTAAAGAAATATTACCAGTTGTTCGACGCCTTTGAAGTCGAGCGATGCCGCCGCTCGTGTAGGTATATACGTGTTCCTACGCGAACATGCAAGGGTTGTCACAAAATTGGGATTAAAATAATTTTCGTTATTATTATTCTCATATTATTTTTATTAACATAATATCATGTACATAGTCATACTGTATGTACTGTACTGTTGAATACTTTAGTAAGCTATAACAAACTTTTACATTTTACAAGTGTTGTACGGCTAGATATTTATGTGACACTTTATTTCTGGGTGTTTTCAGTTTTCTGTTATTAAATTTGATCATGTAGTGTATTCGCATTCGGATGAACAATTTAATTAAAAACATTTGAGGAAAACATGAACATGGTCGCGATTGGAATTCGACTTTATTTAGTAATTAGTAGTAATAATTATTATTTTTAGTTTTTTTTTTTAAATTAGTAATAGTTATTTCCAACAAATGAACGGAAATTTAGTCTAAAAATAGCTTCTAGCTCACTGCAATATTCAATGAAATCAGCTGGAGGTACCTGCAATCCATCAAAGGGATCACGCAAGGTATCGTATGCGCGTTGCCGTAAATAAAAATTACTATTTGTTGGTTCGTCGCTGTAACTAGATGCATACTTAATAATTTGTAAGCATTTGTGATTATTTACGCAACGCCGTAATAAATAACCACAAACATACATGAAACTATTCTGTTCAGGAATATCGAAATTTGCTAAAGGCGTTTGGGTGACTAGGTGGGTTACCACACTGCTGTCAATATACAGCAGGTGTAGTATAAAATATTTAAAACCACGCTCACGTCAACCCTCGTCCACCAATCACGCAGACTGCGCGAGTCTGCGTGCAGAGGGCCGCGCCGCCCGCGCTCCGCAACCCACCCCACCGTTGCTCTGTACAAGTACATTTGTAATTGGACTGTATATTTCAAGGCTGTGACAGTACTATAGTCGTCGCCGACGTACTTTGGACTCACCTCGGTGTAGAATTCGCCTGGTAAGCACCATGATTGTCCGAGCACTAACTCGGCTGCGCTAAAGCCTGTGTCACACCAACTGGCGGCACGTAAGCCAAATAAGACTGTAGGCAATTCGTCGTCCCAAGAGTCATTTGCCGATAGCCTGGCGGTTAAAGCTAACTTTAGCGAGCGATGCCATCGTTCTACTGCTCCGTTACTTTCTGGGTGGTAAGGTGTTGTGCGAATTCGTTGAACCCCTAGCAACTTAGCGAAGAGCTGACTCTCAAATTGCCCGTCTTGGTCAGAAGTAAGCCTGATCGGTACGCCAAACCTACACATTCAGTTCTCGTAAATGACCCTTGCCACTGTCTCGGCCGTTATGTTTTCTACCGGTATACCTTCGGGCCAGTGTGTACAACGGTCTATAATCGTAACACAATACCTGTTGCTATGGCGCGTTGTAGGTAGCGGGCCTACGATATCCACGTGTATGTGTTCGAACCGTTGACTCGGCTGAAATGTACCTACTCCTGTGACAACATGACGGCCCATTAGTCACGCGATGCGTCTCTGCTTAGTCAGCCCCTACAAACAGATTAAAAAGACAACTTTGGCTCGAGTTCTGTGCGATAATAATTTTGTGAAGAAGAGGAGAGAAGGATTTTCTTTTGTAGAAGAACTGAATTTTATGAAATGCTTGATGACTTACACAAAAAGTTCTCCCGTCATCCAACCTGTTGGTTGAGCAAGGCCTAAAGTTCCCGGAGGCGCATTGCTCAACATATTATGTGGCTTGTATTTTTTTCTAGGAAACACCATTGCTGGCGGTAATTCTGATCCAATGCCCGACACAATACCTCGCTCTGCGCTATAGTCACTTTGTTGTCTTGCAGATTTAGACGCCAAGACCTTCTTTGGCTTTTGTACTGTAGTTGTACTGGTTTCATCCAAGCAAAAGAGCCTAGTGCCGTCTCCAAAAGTATCCCCGGCAATACCGTGGTGACCCCCCCCATTGCATTTCGCATAGATAATTAGTAATTTCATGTTATTTATTAGCTTGCGTTGGCATTTTGTCAATTTGGCGAGAGTGGTAGGGCGCGTTATCAATAAAAATTATTGATGGTTTTTCCAATGATATAAGAATGTTCTCGAACCACTCTTCATACACCTTCGCATTCATTTCTTCGTGGTAATCGCCAGATTTCTTTGATGCTAGCAGTGCGTCTTGTACATAACCTTTTGCTGTACCTGCGTGGCAAATGATGAGGCGTTCGCCTTTTCCAATTGGTACTGCGGAGGTGGAAGCATCAGTGCCGTCAGTCCAGGATCGCGATACGGTGTGGTTAGCAACGCTATCCGCTAGCCATCCGTAAAGACAATATTTGTCCAATCTTGAATTTTTCTCCTTCTTTTGATGTCTCCATTATAAATGAATATTTTTGGTTTATGTCAAGTTCATAATACTTTTTATGTATCAACTTTCTTAAATCTTCTGATATTACATGAGCACACCCCAATTTGCAAGATTTCAAGCAAACTTTTTTTGTCTTAACAGATTTCGGAGGAACACTTTTGCCCCGACTAGATAAATAAGCCTGTCCTGATGGTCGGTTTAATTTTTTCATTCGATATTCCTTAGCCAAGATTGAGGATTTCTTACCCTCTTTCTTGTATTCGGTGTTTTTTAGGCGGATTTTCTTGCCGTTCTTCTAGGACTTGTTCTTGAGGAACAGAAATTTCCTTAAACAGTCCTGTCTCTTCATCAGAAGAGTATAAGAGTAAGAAGTAAGAATATAAGCGTAAGTTAAATAGCGTTATATTGGATCTTCTCGCCTGTATTTATAAAGATTTAAATCCGATCCTTTTACTTGCTTCAATCTTAATAATTTGTTGGTCTGTCGCCGGCATGAAATTCTCAGTGCCAGCCCGGAGTCGGAAGCAGCGGTGTTTCACCTCCGTGCCTCGGAGAGCACGTTAAGCAGTCGGTCCCGGTTATCATCCCTATCATGTGACAATAATCGTTAAAGCCCGCCCACCCGCGCTATCCAACCGTCGTTGAACCCAACGTTTTGAATGTTGGTTGCACTTACGTAATATCCAGTAAACTACGATAAGCGTTAACAACGCTGTTATCCCAATCGAAATTCTTCCAACCAATTTGACACTGCTTTCCAGCTCCTGGTTTCCTGTTAAAGCGTTTTGGGCTATAATAACTTGCTCCTCGACCGTGTTGATTTTACTTTGTTGTTATAATGAGGATCTCCGTTACCTGCTGGATTACCTCTTTACCTAACTTCGCGACGAACATGTTGTACTTGCCTGCGTCTCCAAGCTTCAATAACTTGCACCTCGACCGTGTTGATTTTACTTTGTTGTTATAATGAGGATCTCCGTTATCTGCTGGATTACCTCTTTACCTAACTTCGCGACGACCATGTTGTACTTGCCTGCGTCTCCAAGCTTCTGCGGTGCCAGTATCGCCTCCAGCTGGATAAACCAGACCCTTGGTCTGACCAAAACTCGGGGATCTTCGAAGCTAACGAAATTGCCGATAATCCCACATCTTCGAGTTTCACTTTCGTAGGTTGTTGTGCCATTTTTTAAATATTTAATACGAGTCTTTGGTGCACTGCCTCTTACCTCGTGAGTTGCCTCCTTTTTCGCACCGCCGCGGCCTCAAAACTGCAATGACTTCACTATATGTACACGTGTTACTTTGTTGACCGTACGCGCGCGGGTTACCAGTAACGGGTACAAATGATGATGTCACCAGTTTGGGATATTGGTTGTTGGTGTTACTTCTATTACCCCTATTCCGACAAAGGTAGCGCCGTGTTCTGGGTCCACAAGGTTATTAAATAACACGCATTAAATTAAAAATAATTACTGTTTTAATTTGACTCTTAAGTTACGTATAAAGGTAGGCAAGTGTACGTTACGACGGGCGGGAGACAACTAACTCGTGCTGTGAGCTACAAGCGTTTTTATAAAAGCCCAACTTGGGAAATGTCCGCGTCAGCACATGTTCGCTAAATCGCTACAGTGGTGGTGGTTTCTAGATCCATCACATATCGCGCGTTCGCTTCATTACAGTCTCTTTTTCTTGCTTTGAATATGTAGTCAACTTTTGGGAGCTTTCGTGAATTTGGTTTTAAAAGAATTGAACTTTTAGTTAAAAATTATATTTAATTAAAAGGAATTAGTTACTAGATACATATGTCTTACATCTAACGAGTCGAATTAGGGACTGTCGCCAGGGCGTAGCGCTCCCACGGGTCGCGGTGGCCTTCCACAATCTGCCAACGAAGCATTTCACCGTGTGAACACTATGCGCGGCTGTTTTGCTGGGCGCTTGAGTCGGGAGACATAATTATTTCTTCCCCATTGTATTTTGTTGTGTGTTGTTTAGGCAGGGTCGCCATTAGGTGGTTGGTAGGGATAGAGATAAACGATAACACGTCTGGTTCTTTCAAGCGTACGGTTGATTAGATTGGTTTTGGGATGCAGGAGATGTCCTAAAAGGACGAGGATTTTGGAAATTGAATGACCGTCTAGGTCTGTTTTCGGTTGAATTTCTTTTGTAAATTGTTTCTTGGATTCTCTCCTCTGAGATAGCTAAATTTATTGCCTCATTTAAATTCTTTGCACCTATGTTACAAATTTTGGGCAGAAGGCCCATAAGGAAATGATGTAGGGCAAGCTCTTCCATTGACGCAGTACGTCTGTATATATTATATATTATTTTTGTATTTCTTTAAAACATTTTTTCAATTCAATTGAAGGATAACAAAGCCCACGTTTATTTTTAAAATATTCTTTTGCTTTAATGAAAGAATTTTGTGGTACATTTTGGGTACAGATCAGATTTGACCTACATTTTTTATATGATTTAATACATTTGCAAGAGAACTTTGACTTTGACCCTGATCGGAAATTTCGGCATCAAAATCAAAAGATATTATTGGAAAATATGTTTCATTAGCAACATTAGGAACATTTGACGATGTAGAATCTTTGTTTGTAAGAAAAAATTTAAAATTTTGCAAAGTATCATTGTTGTCGCTTTCACAATTCGCATTAACAGAATGGGGTGAACTATAATTATTTAACAACAAAGATTTATAAGCCCCTTCAAAAGCAATAATGTTTGGTGATGTATTACTCGCTCCATAGCTCCTAATGTTGCCAAAAAAAATTTCAAGAGGGTCTTGGTTTATATTACGTGTTAACATTGCATCAAAAGAATATTTTTCTGTTAGTATTTTATAAAGCTTTTGAAATCCTTCAATAGTAATTGAAATAGTAATGAAATTTTTTACAGTTGGTGGTACAACGGTTTCAATTACTCTATTATATTTATCTACTTTCACAAATTTGATACTCCTGAACAATTTTAATGCTTTAACCCACAATTGATGATGTGGTGAATTTCTTTTTACTGGACCTTTAAATATTATACCATTTGGGATATTATATGAATTAACATTTAATGAGTCGAAGACATCAACTGTTAAGACAAACGGTATTATGTCTCTGCATTCTTTTGGAAAATGGCTTCGCGCTGTGAGATGATCAGCAGTAACCGCAACGCTGTCGCTGAATACTTGTGTAGCTATTTTGATTCGCATCTTTTTTATTTTTTCGGGAACAACATGTTCTTCTGTTAGCTTTCGAAGTAGTCTTATTTCCCCACGGGATTTGTTGGCCAAATATAATTGATGAAAATAGTGCCACTTAACTGTTTTCACTTTGTTTTCATCGTCATAATCAGTATATATCAAATCCTTTGACAATAAATTATTTCTTAAACCTTTAATAAGGTGTGGCGTGTCATACAGTGGTATGATCTTTTGCTTGCCTATTTTAAAATACCTGTTTCTGTTCATCAGATTTTTTCTAATACATTTTTCTTTTGTATCATTTATAAGTTCGTTAATGGCACTGACGTTAACTGTGCTTTGGTCACAGACAGTACTTTCTTTTACTTCTTGTATTTTCTTTACAACGTCTGTTATGATATTTTTTAATTCAAATTTGTTCAGGCTGTTTGTAAAATAATATGCCCACTGGTTGCTTATATTGTATAATTTAGCAGTGAATAATAATTGGTAATTGTGATAAACTTTCAGTTTTGAAATTGTTATTTATGTACTTACATAAGTCTGGTTCAACACGCATCTGAGATGAACTTGCTAAGACCTCCTCAATAGGCACATCAAAAGCAGCGCTACCTAAAACAAAACAAAACTAAATTTCACATTCAATATATCTTCTATAAGAGTGTTTACTATACAGGGTGACCGGGGAAGTGACGTCTAAAAACAAAATTTAAACACCTTATATCAAGGGGTATCCAAATCACCTATGTATGTTCAGCGATTTTTAGTAGTTTAGGAGATATTAATTTTTGTTAAGATTTTTTCATAATTTTCATCCGTCAGCGGTTTTCATTTTTTTTCTCTTTCTAAATTGGTTGTCTCTTAAGTCGGTGTACGGACGTCATAAGAAAACATTGCCTCTCTATCATCGCTTTTTCTGCGCTCTCGCTTGCACGTAGTACGTGACAATAAGTCATGCTTTTTCGTGTGTGTTAGTAAATGTCTTCCAGGGGTAAATGGTATGCAGTGTTTTCAAAATCAGTATTCAATATTTTTGTTTGACTGCTGCAGCAGTACTGCTGCAGTTTTGTCATGGATATGAATGTTTGCTTTTTCTTGTTCAGTTAATTCCAAATATTCGGGCTTCAGAAAACATTCCAGTATAGTCTTGTAGATTATAACTATTTTTTCATACAGCAAGTAGAGTTTTGGGCATTCAAATTGCATTTCTTTATTCAAATAATTGAAGTATGGCAACACAAAATTTAAAAACTAAATATAATCCTGTGGTTGGTTCCATACATTTGTCAAGGATTGATTTTAATGTGCGTTAGCATAAAACGGAACGTTTATTAACTTTTTTTTTCGCCCTTTCAAATTCAACTTATTGAGATGATAATTTGTACAATTTGATTAGAAAATACGTAGATTCTGGACTGAATACTGGACTGTAGATTTACATGGAAGGCCTAAAATACGTAGATCTACGTAAAAAGACGTAGTTGTTGGCAACACTGTTTCCCACTGAGTTGACAAATAATGTATTTAAACACAACGGGTTTTTGGGTCTCTGTAGCTATATCATAGGCATTATTACAATTTATTATTAATGAATTTAGAGTTTCGCGGTTTCCATCGTAAGGTTTTATGAATTTTAAGAGAATATTGAGCTCTAATTCTATACATTGGCTACTATGGTTGTTATTACGTTCTAATTTTTTGGGATTTTGTAGTGTCAGAGGGCATCTCGTCCTCTGTATCGGATGGTAGAACAGTTTCACTTGGTACATTTAGTGTAGGTTTTGACATTTTGTGATACAAGAAATATTACAAGCAGTGGCGGATTTGTAGTCCTAGCCGCTCTAGGCCCCAGGCCATGAGCCGCCCCTTTCTCAGCACCATCATTGTAGACTAGACACTTAATTCATGAATTTACTTTATTCCCACTTTTAGTTGCTTCAGAAAATTGTTTAACTAAAAGCTAGCTTATGAAGCTAGTTTATAATACTTTCTGAGGTTTCAGGGATGATTGGACATTTAAATAAGACATTTGAAACGGTTTAAGGTTCTATTTTTAATAAAATAAATATTGTGTTACAAAACTCGTCTACACTTAAGTGCAGCAAAATCATTAATTACATCGCAATCCAGTTTGCTTATATAATCAGCTTCTATGTTAAGCAAAGCAAGATCGTTTAACCTCTGCTCCGTCATTGTTGTGCGTAAATAGTTTTTAACTCTCCGCAAACAAGAAAACGATCTTTCTCCTGTACAGTTACTGGCGGGTGTACAAACACACATACGAAAAGCAGTATCCACGTTTGGGTAAATGGTTTGAAGACCTTCGGTTCGTAACCATTTCAACAAACCGACTGCACTCTTTCGCTCCTCATTTTTTATGCTGCAGTGAGAACGAAAATTATGACATTCTTCTGTAAAATTGTCTTCTAAGTCAGTAGAATAAGTCATTTGCAATGCCTTGGCCTTATCTTCGACTTCTGAGATGCTAAGATTCGTCAGGTTGGTAATAAAGTAAAATTTATTGTAGAGTAATTTATAAGCATCCCGGCGCCTTTTCAGTTCTTCTGACAATGTGTCAGTTATTACCAAAAATGTATTTATTCTAACATTTTCACGGCCATTTTTTTGCTGCATCTCTTCAACCGTATTTGTTCGACTTCTGAGATGCTTAGATTCGTCAGGTTTGTAATAAAGTAAAATTTACTGTAGAGTAATTTATGAGCATCCCGGCGCCTTTTCAGTTCTTCTGACAATGTGTCAGTTATTACCAAAAATGTATTTATTCTAAAATTTTCACGGCCATTTTTTGCTGCATCTCTTCAACCGTATTTGTTCGACTTCTAAGATGCTTAGATTCGTCAGGTTGGTAATAAAGTAAAATTTATTGTAGAGTAATTTATAAGCATTCCGGCGTCTTTTCAATTCTTCTGACAATGTGTCAGTTATTACCAAAAATGTATTTATTCTAAAATTTTCACGGCCATTTTTTTGCTGCATCTCTTCAACCGTATTTGTTCGACTTCTGAGATGCTTAGATTCGTCAGGTTGGTAATAAAGTAAAATTTACTGTAGAGTAATTTATGAGCATCCCGGCGCCTTTTCAGTTCTTCTGACAATGTGTCAGTTATTACCAAAAATGTATTTATTCTAAAATTTTCACGGCCATTTTTTTGCTGCATCTCTTCAACCGTATTTGTTCGACTTCAAGATGCTTAGATTCGTCAGGTTGGTAATAAAGTAAAATTTATTGTAGAGTAATTTATAAGCATCCCGGCGCCTTTTCAGTTCTTCTGAGAATGTGTCAGTTATTACCAAAAATGTATTTATTCTAAAATTTTCACGGCCATTTTTTTTATGCTGCATCTCTTCAACCGTATTTGTCTCGTCAGGAAGCAGCTTACGCTTTCGATTGCGTCGAAAATCTTTTTCACATTCCTCTACGAAGGACAGTTTTTTTGCTTTTTTTTCGAAATCATCGAAATTCTCTCTTGTTTCACCAACAAAATGTATTGAAGCCTCGTACAGTTCTATGACAATGGTAATGTCATTTTCCACACTCTGAAGTCTTTTACTTGTGGCGTTAATGCGATCTAGTAAACATCCCCAAAAAACAGCCATGAGGGCCAGTGGCGTAACTACAGGGTGGCATTTCGGCAAAATGCCACGGGCCCCCATCGGTGTAGTTACGCCACTGATGAGGGCCGTTTCAAAACGTTCCAGTTTCAAACGAACACCTCTCGCTTCGCATATAACGGTTCTCTTTTGTTGTGTGTCATTTTCGATGGTGACTAGCGCTTTATGGATTGGCGTAAACTTTTGCATGCGTCTGCACGAGCTGACCAACGAGTCGTTGATAGACTTTTGACGGTGAAATGGGTTTGAAGAAGTTCCCAACGCTGAGTTGACGCTGCAACAAGTATAAATTAAAAATTTTAAAAACCCTGACATTCGCCATTTTATGGCGGCGGCCATCTTGGATTTGCATAGAGCTATTCTACTAGTCAAGACCTTTCATTTGATACCCATATTAAGGGAGTTGTGTAAAAATATGTAATCCGCCATTTTGTAGCGGCGGCCATCTTGGATCGATTTTCATCAAACATAGCTAACAACACTCTCGACTAATTCACCTTTCAAACAAAAAAAAAACGCATTCAAATCGGTCCACCCGTTTGAGCGCCACAGGGGAACAGACACACACACACACACACACATACACACACACAGACACGTCAAACTTATAACACCCCCGTCGTTTTTGCGTCGGGGGTTAAAAAAATTGTACAACTCTTTGGAGTAGAGAAAAGAACGAACAAGCCTCTTGGCTGCTTTCAGCTGCACATTCACCTGCTAAATTAAGCGAATGTGCTGAACAGGGAACATAGTCGGCAAGGGGTGAAATTTCCTTTATTTTAGCTTGCAGGCCGTTGTATACGCCTGACATGTTAGCTGCGTTGTCATATGATTGCTCGCGGCAGTTTGAAATGTCAATTCCCAATTCAGTTAATGTTGAGGTAACAGCATCTGTCATTTGTTGTGATTTGTGGCCTGTGTTTGGAATGAATTTGAGGAACCGTTCTACAGGTGATCCATTAGGCAGGACATATCCGATTACATAAGTGAGCTGGTCTTCTTCTTCTTCTTCTTCCGGTCCTTATCCCACGTTATGTGGGGTCGGCACAACATGTATTCTTCTTCCACTCACTTCTATCATACGTCAACGCATCATTTACCCCTTTTATGCGCATATCCTCTTTCACACACTCCATCCATCTTTTCTTTGGTCTTCCTCTACTCTTTTTTCCCTCCACACGCATGTCTAACATTCTTCTACCAATATGATAAGTGAGCTGGTCTACGTGAGATATATCCGGCGTCGAGTCAATGATCAGAGAAAAATATTTTGCTGTTAATATCGGGTGTAAGGAGACCGCTCTCGGAAACGAAGACAGGTGATAGTACTGATGATTACTGATAAGATATCATTAAAAAAAAACGTGAAAAAACTACATTTTTACAAAAAAAATTGCACTTTTTTTGCAATACCCGTTTTGGGGGGTTAAACGGAACTGTAATTGCATAAAAACTTATTTGTACTGATAAGATATCATTAAAAAAAACGTGAAAAAAAAATATACATTTTTACAAAAAAATAAATTGCACTTTTTATGCAATACCCGTTTTGGGGGGTTAAACAGAACTGTAATTGCAAAAAACTTATATGCTGGATTTTTTAAAAGTTTGTTACGTAATTCTTGCGTATTTAAAATAAAATCAGCTGACGCTGAAGGTCAACGAACTTTGTGTGACCTATTTACGTATCGTTAGGTACCTACACGACCGCGCCCGCGCCAACGCCGATACCTACTTTATAAGACTGTGTTTCGGTAGCGGTCCTTTTATACCCTGTATTTCCATTACAATTGTCTTCAAAACTTTGTTTCCCATAAGTCAAATGAATTCTTCGCGTGTTGTTGAAGAAAGATAACTCGTAAATCCTGAGTCTGGATTTCCATAACGTGTTATGGTGTTTGGCTAAGAACGGATCGAACTCAGCGATAAGCTCTAAGGACATCAAATAATTTCCATTGTGGATTGATCCAAATTTTTCGTCGTGTCCTCTGAAAGCCAAACCACGTAATGCAAGCGCTTTTACGAATGCAACTACTCTTTTCAGAATGTTTTTCCAGTTATTTATTTCTTCATCTAATTGCATTGTTAATGCGACCTAACACGTTACCTCGTTCTTTCATATGCAGAACAGATAATTTGTGAGTAGGCGAATTCTCATGAGTTGACACTCGTTGATATGAATTTTTCCAGTCATTGAAACCTTCTTTTTCGTCGAACTGACTCTCCCCGCCATTAAAAAGCAGACAAGGGCCACAAAAAACACATCCAGTACTTTTGGAATAAATTAGCCATTTTCACGGAACTTTTTCACCATTTAGAAGCTGACGTTCGAATAAATGTCTCGGCAACTGTGGCGCTTTATCTTTGTAAATGCGCTCACTCTTAGGAAAATCATTTTGGATGTTTTGATTGGCTCCGTTCTTACAAATGTATGACAATATTATTCGTATAATTAGGTACAGACAATGGACAAGTTTCCAAAAAATATTTTTTAATTAATTGTGTAAGTCTGAATAGTTGAGTTTATTCACTGAGGTTAAATAATAAAATATGGTTCGCTATCAACACAATTACTTTAATTTTATAATTAATATCAGAGAACGCAAGGCACACGGTTTACAACAACTCGCTCGTTACAGGTTATTTTATTAGCTGTCAAAAATGAGAGAGGCGGTCTGGGCGTGTATGTCCGTTCGGATACGCGCTTGTGAGCCTCCGCGCGTTCGGATACGCGTTACAATTGTAAAAAATTAAGCAAAATAAAACAAAAATCTGAAAATTCTTTCAGATTTTTGTTTTATTTTACTTAATTTTTTTTTACTTTAAATTCTCAAAAACTGAAAAGTTATGAAACTTTATTGCTAATTTCGTTTCACGCGGCGCTCCAGAGTAGGTATAACTTCATACAACCCGCTCAGAGGTATTTTTCCATGTAAATTTTTTTTTTACCAATTTCTCCGAGATTTCTGGACCGATTTGCGTTTATCACATTTGCGTCAATCACATTTCCAAGTATGCAGTTTTAACATAGGCTGGTGTTACATCGAGAGTACACTGCAAAAAAAATAAGAGAGTGTTAGAGCACTAGCTATGATAGCCACGACAGCTTATCTTTTTAAAATACCTATAACCAACTTCTTAAATTATAGGGGTGGATTTATACCCGGGCTGGGCCGGTGCTTGAACGGGGGCTTTGAACTCATAAAACAGAATATATTATAACAGAATATATAATGTATAATATAATATATTATGTAAAAACACATATTTTGCCCTGAACGAATTGATAGAGCTTAGCTATAAATTATTATTTGTATAATGTACTTAATGTACCCGTAGGTATTAAGGAGTGAAGGGACGACCGAGACTGGTTCTGTTTTTTCTGTGCGTGAACTATTAAATGCGATATCGCGGTATACTGAAAGTAAACTGTTTTTTTTTAAATATAATACTAATAATTTATTTATTACACACCTAAAAAATAGTACAAAAACAATTACGGCCTGTTTCACCACCTTCTGATAAGTGTCGGATAGCCTAAACGTAAGTTTTGTCACTTTCTTACTTTATGTCAAGTGACAAAGACAAAAGTTGTAGATAGCTATCTAATACATATCAGAAGGTGGTGAAACAGGCACTTAGAATAGTAACTTAGATTACGATACATGTAGTCGGATGTTGATGCTTAATTTAGGTTTCTCTGTGTTACTATTGTTCTCTGTGCTATATTTGGCTCTATTTCGAGTTTTCATTTCAGTTTCCAGTTGTTTTTATACCCGAAGTACTAATTCCGTAAGTACGATTAATTCCCTGTCATCATAAAAAGTCATATGTCGCGTAATAATATTACTCTTTTCGCCTTAAAATAGAAAACACCAAGAGTGGAAACTAGAAAGTGCACACTAACAGCAATAGAAAACAAAAGAAACACATTGAAAAAATTTATTAAAATATGGATGTCGTATGACATTATCACCATGAAGTGGTCTGTCAGGCATTTGTCATATCTACATGCGGCAGTTGATTTGTATTTGCATAAGTTTTGAATTTTTTATCTTTTTTGTGGGAATTGTTTTATCTCTGGTAACATTACGAAACGTCAGAATTCCACGGAATTAGTAATTCGAGTATAGTTTTCTATCACTATTATAGTGGTGGATCTATGTTACACCCGAGCCGGGCCGGTGGTTGATCGGGGGCCGGTGTAACACAGATCCACCCTAACGTTCGCGTCTGTATTGTCCTCAGGACACGAGCAAGTACTGATTTGGTTTCCTTGTGCCACTGTGCTATATTTGGCTCAACATTTCCGAGTTTTTTTATTTTTATTATCTTATTTTTTTTTTTTTTTGGCTTTTATCCAACATGGACACAGTTCAGAGTTGATGTTAGTTTTCTATCACTATACGGGTGGATCTATGTCACACCGGGCCGGGCCGGTGTAATACAGATCCACCCTAACGTTCGCGTCTGTATTGTCCTTAGGACACGAGCAAGTACTGATTTGGTTTCCTTGTGCCACTGTGCTATATTTGGCTCAACATTTCCGAGTTTTTTTATTTTTATTATCTTATTTTTTTTTTTTTTTGGCTTTTATCCAACATGGACACAGTTCAGAGTTGATGTTAGTTTTCTATCACTATACGGGTGGATCTATGTCACACCGGGCCGGGCCGGTGTAACACAGATCCACCCTAACGTTCGCGTCTGTATTGTCCCCAGGACACGGGCAAGTACTGTTTCGGCGTGGACGACACGCTGCGCGCGCTGGAGCTGGGCGCCGTGGAGACGCTCATCTGCTGGGAGAACCTCGACATCCAACGGTGAGGTGACTTTTTTAACCGACTTCAAAAAAGGCAGGTTCTGTGTTCGACCCGTATGTATGTTACATACGGGTCGAATACAGAACCTCCTTTTTAAAGTCGGTTTTTGCGATTATTTCAAAAACCAATGAACCGATTTGATGATTTTTCCACTATCGTAATCTACATACTGTCAGAAAGGTTTTAGTAATATATTGTGGCCAATTCTGTTGTACACAATTTCTAAACTTAAACTAAATTGACAGGTTTAAAAATAGTGTTATCCTTTTCCGCAGGTATCGTTGTGAAAGAGATAAGAATATATTTAGCCCTGTCATTTTAGTTTAGGTTTAGAGATTGTGTACAACAGAATTAGCCACAATACCTATGTAGTTACCATGTACCATACCTATGTAGATATCGTTCTTACAAAGTTACATGCATATGCCTACCCATATGTCACTAATAATTTTTTTTGAATGGTATATTTCACAAATTAAAGACTACTTGGACCGAAGTCGGTATAATTTTTTTTTCTAAAATATACCTATTAAATATTTCCTACCATTGTTGTCTGTTATAAAACAATGAATAAATAATGTATTGTAAAACTACGGGCACATACCAGGATAAAAATGTACGTTTGTTTGTCGATATTTCGACGAGACTGTCTATGACAGACAGACAGATTATGTTGTTAAATCACGAAATAAGCCTTAAATCATGAATAAATAATGATAATAATAATTAATTAATTTAAAACACTAACATTTCAGATACGTGCTCAAATCCCATGCGACCAACCAGGAGACCATCTTGCACCTGACGCCCGAACAGGAGAAGGACAAGTCACACTTCACCGACAAAGAGGTGAGTGCGAGTTAGTGAGTACGAGCGAGACTGAGGACGAGCGAGAGCGAGGACGAGCGAGAGTAAGGACGAGCGAGAGTAAGGACGAGCGAGAGTAAGGACGAGCGAGAGTAAGGACGAGCGAGAGTAAGGACGAGCGAAAGTGAGTACGAGCGAGAGTGAGGACGAGCGAGAGTGAGGACGAGCGAGAGTGAGGACGAGCGAGAGTGAGGACGAGCGAGAGTGAGGACGAGCGAGAGTGAGGACGAGCGAGAGTGAGGACGAGCGAGAGTGAGGACGAGCGAGAGTGAGGACGAGCGAGAGTGAGGACGAGCGAGAGTGAGGACGAGCGAGAGTGAGGACGAGCGAGAGTGAGGACGAGCGAGAGTGAGGACGAGCGAGAGTGAGTACTAGCGAGAGTGAGTACTAGCGAGAGTGAGTACGAGCGAGAGTGAGGACGAGCGAGAGTGAGTACGAGCGAGAGTGAGGACGAGCGAGAGTGAGGACGAGCGAGAGTGAGTACGAGCGAGAGTGAGGACGAGCGAGAGTGAGTACGAGCGAGAGTGAGGACGAGCGAGAGTGAGTACGAGCGAGAGTGAGTACGAGCGAGAGTGAGTACGAGCGAGAGTGAGGACGAGCGAGAGTGAGTACGAGCGAGAGTGAGGACGAGCGAGAGTGAGGACGAGCGAGAGTGAGGACGAGCGAGAGTGAGGACGAGCGAGAGTGAGGACGAGCGAGAGTGAGGACGAGCGAGAGTGAGTACGAGCGAGAGTGAGGACGAGCGAGAGTGAGGACGAGCGAGAGTGAGTACGAGCGAGAGTGACGACGAGCGAGAGTGACGACGAGCGAGAGTGACGACGAGCGAGAGTGACGACGAGCGAGAGTGACTACGAGCGAGAGTGACGACGAGCGAGAGTGACGACGAGCGAGAGTGACGACGAGCGAGAGTGACGACGAGCGAGAGTGACGACAAGCGAGAGTGACGACGAGCGAGAGTGACGACGAGCGAGAGTGACGACGAGCGAGAGTGACGACGAGCGAGAGTGACGACGAGCGAGAGTGACGACGAGCGAGAGTGACGACGAGCGAGAGTGACGACGAGCGAGAGTGACGACGAGCGAGAGTGACGACGAACGAGAGTGAGTGCGAGCGAGAGTGAGTACGAGCGAGAGTGAGGACGAACGAGAGTGAGTGCGAGCGAGAGTGACGACGAGTGAGAGCGAGTACCAGCGAGAATGAGGACGAGCGAGAGTGAGTGTGAGCAAGAGTGAGCTTCATACAATTTTGTGTCACACGTGAGTGAGTGCGAGTGAGTACGAGCAAGAGTGAGTAGAAGTGAGGAATGATGTACTTACTCGTGAGGAGCTATCAGTTTATGCAGTAACGATCAGATGCTAAGGCCCGTGCACACTGTGGTCTGCCGATAGACGGGGGTGGAGCTGGAGCTGGTGGAGTGCCAGCCGCTGCTGGAGTGGCTCGCCAACAACTACAAGTCGTTCGGCGCCACGCTCGAGATCATCACCGACAAGAGCCAGGAGGGCAGCCAGTTCGTGCGCGGCTTCGGCGGGATCGGCGGTCAGTACCACGAGACATTTTTTTTTTTTTTTATTTATTGACGTGATAACGTCTTATTAATCGATGAACAGCATGACTCATTGTCACGTTCCGCCTGAACCGAGCGTGCAAGCGATGAGATAGAGAGGCACCTAAGCGTCAAGCGTTCATCAACGGTTTCTCAAGACGTTATCACCTAAAATTATTGTTTTTTTTTACTATTGTTGTAAGCCTGAAACACGCCTGACGCGCTACGTCAAATTGTCTAACTTGGTTACCTACCTGTAAATTGTGATATGTAACTGTACTAACTGTATGAAGTTGACGCAGAAGCGACACGACCCCGATATTTCTATATATAACCCCCGGCACGTAAGTCGAGCGGTGACGGGTGACCTTCAAGTGCGCGCAGCGTCGTACGAGTGAGCGGGACACAGTACGATTGGAGAGCCAATCAGCGCTTACGAGGGATCCGCGAGAGCTAATCAGTGCTTACGAACGATCCCCACGCCCTCCCCGCGACCACCTCACACCCCGAGATATCTCATTTTCGACTTCTGCGCATTGAAAGTCACCGCTCGACTTACGTGCCGCGGGTTATAAGACGCTGCAACGCGCCGTGTGGCATCGCCCTAAATCCGCGTACGGGCTTGATACAGTTCTTTGAACCCTTACACGCGTACGCGCGCTATGGTCGCCGTCGCGCATTGTTGTATTTCAGGCTTCAACAAAAAAACTGCCTAAATGTACGCTAGCCTTTATTGATCACGCTACAGGTGTGCTGGGAATATTTACAACCTATACAATGGCCTTTATACGCTAATCTAACCCCTAAATGAACCTAACCCCTATTTGGACCCCGCTAAGACCCCTCTTCGGACAATTCCCTTTTCTAGGCTAATTTGACCCCTAGTGTGACAACTTATTTTGCTATTATGTACACGAAAAGGACCATACAAAGCTTATTTAAAGAAAATTTAGTAAAACATTAAGAAACTTTTGGTATAAAAATGTATTCCCATTTTTCGACATTCAAACATACTCTACGGAAAAGCTATAATAGTCTATTCAGAGATAAATTAAACTTTATACAAATCTTGACTTTGATTTGTTTGAAATTTAAAAAAAAACCTTTGTAATAAAATTCATGAGTGAAAAAATTAACTAAGTTTTTCGCACTCGAAAACCAGAGCGAAAAACTTAGTCAATTTTCATACAAAGTCCAACAAAAGAAGTGAGTCCAACCAAAAGTGAGTCCAAAATGAACAAACTGAGACACCGTTTTCAATTTTATAAACAACGTGAAAAAAAAACAGACTTGCGCATCGAGACTACTTACGTTAGAAGGAATAACTTATTCCTACATGATTCCTTCCACGTTTAAGGCCCAATTTATACCGCCGCGGAATGGAATGGAAGCGACTTTTTGCAACGAAATTGTACATAGCATAATGAACTTTATGTCAATTGTATAACATACAAATTAAATAGGAGCCAAAAAAGGTCGCGCGCCTTCCGCGGAATCCTCACACATTCTCGAGAATTTCCGTAGCTACTAGTTTGTATGTTATACAATTGACATAAAGTTCACAATGCTTTGTACAAAAAATTCGCTTCCATTCCATTCCGTGGCGGTATAAATTGAGCCTAAGCGTACCAGATGTTCGGTTAAACGTAAATAAAGCTGTTTATGTCTTTTTCAAGCCAAAACTATGCGCCATATTTATACGCTGACTCAAACTAGAACACTGCATTTGAACTCAAACTAAATCAAATCTTTTAAATTTAAATAAAAAATGAATGCCTCTAATATAAATTCTTTCAATTTAGTAATTTCCTCTCAACAATATTCGTTTCAAAGTTTTAGTTTAAGTATTTTTGGCTATATTTTCAACACAGAGTCGATTTTTTGTGCAATCAAAACTATAAATCCCACAACATGATCCCGATAATACCTCTTTCTTTTAAATACCTCTTTATAAATACCATAAAATATAGTAATAAAAAAGTAAATAAATAGTCTTTTAGATGCCTCTTTGAAAATTGTTTTCGAAAAATTATTCAGCGCTTTATTTGTATTGTTTTGTATGTGGACGTCGCTCGGTACTCGGTAACGACAAAATATGCGAGTGAGTATTTTTAATCGACTTCTTGATTTCATCATATTTTACCAAATAAATTCTACCTTACTGGAATAAATTCCTGACATTTTTTACCTCATTACTACGACCTTTTTTTCCTTTTTTTTCGTCTTCACAAACCGGGGTTTAAATAGGGTGAAATTTAAATATTCCCCCTTTGCAGCTCTTGCTTTAACATTGTTAGGGGTATGTATTCACAAACAGGTTTAAAAATCCCCATAATTATATCCCAACCCCCGATCCGGCTATATTGATAGCAAAAGTGAGAATTGGCAAACACTCGTGTTTTATTTTCAAAATTGTTCCCAGCACACCAAAAAACATTACCTTTTACTAATATAACTCTTTTCTTCTGTTTTTTTTCCTGCTGCTTCGGACGGCGGTGGATTATTGTCTAACCGACTTGTGAATATAGGTATATTGCGTTACAAGGTGGACTTCCAATCTCTACAGTTGGATGAACCGTTGGATGACGTCGACCTAGACGACTATTGAGGAGTTTTTAACACCAGTATTCTCTAACTTAGTTACCAACTGAGAATAGTTGCCAACGAGTTAGTTCGATATACATTGCTGTTTTACTGCGTGAAATATAAACAGTGATTTCATTTCGCACATTAAAACAGCAATGAACTAATTCATTGGCAACTATTCTCAGTTGGTAACTAAGTTGGAGAATAGCCACACAGCACCCAACTCACAACAACGCTCGACTTGCGATTGTGACATTGCGATCGTCGCTATCGGTTTTTTTGTTGACTGATTTTGTTCGCATACTCCTATTTTGAATTCCGTGGAATTCTGACTTCTTAATGTTCCCACAAAAAAGATAATAAATTCAAAACTTACGTATAAATAAAAATCAACTGTCTCATGTAGGTACATAGATATGAAAAATGCCTGACAGATACTTCAGTTACTTTAGTTTGGGGTAAAATCGAATTTCAGGCGGTAACCCGCCTTTGTTTTTCATACAAATAACTCATTCTACTTTTAAATGACAATTGTCAGAATTACATCGAATTAAAAATCAGACTATAGTATTCCTTGTTAAATTGGCGACTTTTAATTTTTCGGCATGATTTTTTTTTGACGTGATAACGTCCTATAAATCGATGAACGCCGGCTGCATGCACGAAAAAGCATGACTCACTGTCACGTACCGCGTGCAAGCGAGAGCGTGAAACAAGCGATAGAGAGGGCACGATCGGCCTAAGCGTTCGGCTTGTGACGCATCTATCTCTTTGTTTTCTAATGACATTATCACGTAAAATTATCGTCCGTAAACCGACTTTACGGACAACCAATTTATTATTCATCTAACAGTAAATTATCATCCAATAAAAATAAAAAACTTGAGAGGTGTCTAGGGACACCCGGATGGAACGAAGTTCCACACTATTCAATGCGAAATAGAAAGACGAACGAACAGACGAAAATAACTGGCTTGCTTTCTATAAGAGAGAGAGAGAGAAAGAGAGACAGACAGAGAAATAGCAAAAAGTGTCGTTACAACTTTTGGTCTTAATTTTTTCCGTCTTTCCGTCCCTTTCGCAACGCGCGATAAGGAACTTCGTTCCAATAACCAGTCATCGTTTAAATGTATTACTGCAGATTTCATCAGAGAAGAGCGTCATTTACCTAAATCATGCCTAAAGCTATGTTGCCACATACCAAAGTATAAAATCATGCCTAAACCAGTATATTTTGACCCATACCCATAGTATGTCGACCGATCGGAATCGATTGCGATTGTCGCAATGCAGTCGCTTGTCAGGCGCTAGGGATGCCGACCGATGTACAACACTATTTGCCATAACAAAACGATTATAGATTTAAGACATTGCTTGCATGATTTTATAACATAGACTGATCTATACGGGCGGGTTGGACGTTTTTTTTTGTTTAATAAGTGTTATAACACCAGTTTGTGTGACATTCTGTTTTTGTTATTATCTACGTATTATAATAGTGAGTGTTTTTGGAAATTTGACTCTACTAGAAACTCCATGAAACAATAATAATTGTTAATTAATGTTATTTGAAGGAATAATGTGGAAAATTCTGTTGTACACAATCTCTAAACTAAACTAAATTGACAGGTTTAAAATTAGTGCTATCCTTTTCCGCAGGTATCACTGTGAAAGAGATAAGAATATATTTAGCCCTGTAATTTTATTTTAGATTTAGAGATTGTGTACAACAGAATTAGCCACAATGAACTACTAATTCTGTTAAAAATGTAAAACATTGTTCAAATATTGAAATATTTGAAAAAATTACGGATTTTTTTAAATAAAAAAAATTTAATTCTTACATTTTTCAAAATTGTAATTTTATAGAATTTTATTGAATATACTTGAATGAAAAATAATAAACAATTAAAGTGACCTGCATAGAAACTATAACATAAAACTGACAGCAAATAAATTAAAACCACGTTTACACCCGCCCGTTTACACACGAGTCTTATTATCGATGAGACCTCATTTTCTATCTTTTAAACCTTTCACATTTCTTTCTATACCTGTCCATCTAATGCTTCTCTTTAAAACCTAGCGCCTTCCACTTAGATCCTTACTTGTGTAGCTCTTAAACGGGCTGTGAAAATAGTATCTAGCTTATACAGCAATGTCTATTCTAAACCACAATAGACAGATCTTAGTCCGAGTCTGAGATCTTAGAGCTATAGAGCGTACTTTGACAACTCAGACTCATGATAAAGGTATAATGAGACATAAATATCTCCTTGACATATTTAAATATCGAGCCTTTACCGCCGTTTTGGCGCAACCGACAAAAACCAAATTTTACAGAAGGCTTTTTTTTAATATTTTTAAACAGATGATAAGTCTTATCATTTTTGTTTTATTTTCAGTCATATATATTTTAAATGTCGAAAAATCTTTGATGTATGTGAAATTTTTATTTACTAACACACTTCTGCTTAAAAATATTTAAAAAAACCTTCTCCTGTAAAATTTGGTTTTTGTCGGTGGCGCTAAAACGGCGGTTAAGTCTCGATATGTCTCCTTTTAACTTTTCTCGGGACTGAATAGACTCAAAGTAAGATCTATAGATCTTACCCAAAAAGTTGGTGCTTTCCTTTTCAAAATGTTTTCCGAGGAAACCAGTACTTTTAGACCTTACAATAGAGTTTAGATTGAAACTTGTAAACAATTTTTAAAGCAGATCAAATCCTCTGTTTTGAGTGATATAAATACGTACGGATCGGCTACAGAATTGCATCTAGATATTGCCACTAACTAGCCCGTTTACGAGCGACTTGATTTTAAAACAGGGTTAGAGAGAAAGTCTCCGTAATAATAGAAATAGTCCAAGATAGTCCCAGGGCAGAGCATTTTCGAGAACACTGAAGAATTAATTTTATTTCTATTGACATACAGTGCAAAATTGAATGTACTCATACAGCACGCTCGCTCGAGTATGATCGAACGTCGCATGTCGCGTGGAAGTAAATTCAATTTTGCACTGTATATCAATATTGTAAAGTTAATTTTTCAGTGCTCTGCTTTTCGTATGCCCTGATCTATAGAGGTTACATTCGCTTTTAGTACCTACTTACACGAGAAAAAAAATTGTGTTATGGGAGGTAGTTATAGAAAAATGTTAAAATGTAGAAATAAAGTTTTTAAATTAAAAACGTTAAAGGACGATTTGTAAGACTGTAGGCAGAACCCCTCTAGCCCTCACCCCTGCTAATCCCTGTTCCCTACTGACCCTCTTTATAGCACAAATCCCACATTCCGTACGAACTGCACTCACTCACGTGTTTTTTACGTAAACATACGTAATCATAATTAATTGTTTACGTATACGAACGTAAATACGTAAGTGAATGTCACGTCCAATAAATACGGGACTTGTTCGGAATGTGGGATAAATACTTCAAGGCATATTACGGTGGAGATGAAACCGACGCGTCTTTTCCAACATAATATTACAAAGTGAACTGAGTGCTTAGTCTAAGATCGGAGCACTCGAAAACGAACTCGAAAACTATTGATCGATTTCAGAGTAAAATAGACCTAAAATGGCTTGTATTAAGGTTTGAGTTCGCCAATACATTCAGCATTCGAACACAACGAGCGCCCCAAGCAGAAATGTTGTAAAATACATATTCGAACTATGGAATTACGACTTTAAAATACGAGTATTTGAGTTCATTTTGCTCTGAATTCACTTGTGATTCGATCAATAGTTTTCGAGTTCGTTTTCGAGTGCTCCGATCTTAGACTAAGCACACTGAACTTTATTCTTAACTGTATACTGTACAATATGCTGTGAAGCAGAATGAAAAACATTGTCTGAGACCTTACAGCGTACTCTGAGTCTGAGATCTATAGAGCGTTCTCTGACTACTCAGACTCAAGACAAAGTAAAACAAGTAGGTAAAAATTTTAAATTTAAAAAACCCCCGACATTCGCCATTTTGCGGTGGTGGCCATCTTGGAATTGTACTAGTCAAGCCCTTTCATTTGATACATACATATATGTGAAGAAAATGCGATCCGCCATTTTGTGGCGGCGGCCATCTTGGAGTGATTTTCATTAAACATAGAATAGAATAGAAAAGTTTTTAGAATAGAAAAGTTTTTTATTCAAATAAACTTTTACAAATACTTTTGAATCGTCAATTGAATCTACCACTGGTTCGGAATGCCGTTCCAACCGAGAAGAACCAGTAAGAAACTCGGTGGTTGCTCTTTTTAAAAATAACAATATAACGATTTATGTAAGTACATGATTGAAATGCCGTCTCGCGCATTGCTGGAACGAGTTAAATTCATGCTTTTTTATCGTTTATATAATCTTCAATTGTATAATAAGCTTTTTTTATGAGCATACTTTTAACAGAGTTTTTAAACTTGTGTAAAGGCAAGTCTAAGATTGCTTGTGGGATATAGCTAAGAACACTCCCGATTAAATCACCTTAAAAAAACTCCATTCAAATCGGGTCACCCGTTTGAGCGCTACGGTGGAACAGACACACGTCAAACTTATAACACCCCGTCGCTTTCGCGTCTGGGGTTAACGAGACGTAAATATGTCTGTCATAAATCTGTCACGTTTTGACACTGTCTTTGAGTCTGAGTAGACTATACCCGAATTACTAATTCCGTGGAATTCTGACGTTTCGTAATGTTACCAGAGATAAAACAATTCCCACAAAAAAGATTAAAAATTCAAAACTTATGCAAATACAAAACAACTGCCGCATGTAGATATGACAAATGCCTGACAGACACTTCATGGTGATAATGTCATTCGACATCCATTTTTGAATAATTTTTTTCAATGTGCTTCTTTTGTTTTCTATTGCTGTTAATGTGCACTTTCTAGTTTCCACTCTTGGTGTTTTCTATTTTATAGTGAAACGAGTAATATTATTTCGCGGCATAATATGGCTTTTTATGATTACAGGGAATTAAAGTAGTTTGGGGTAAAATCGTACTTCGTAGATGTTCTCTGTTCTCCATACAAATAACTCATCTGTAAATGACAATGACAGCTGTCAGAATTCCACGGAATTAGTAATTCGGGTATAGTAGAGTTAGAGTACACTCAAAATCTTAGTTCAGTTTCATCATCATCATCATCCCACTACCGGCCCACTACTGGGCACGGGTCTCTCAGAATTCAGTTCAGTTTACTATGGCCATTGTAGAAGACGCGCTGCGTGCTTTGCCGTGATGTTGTATCCTTCATTGCCATTAAATATCTTTCATTTTTGTTCACTCTTCGACTCAAAAACACCAAATACTCAAAAATACCGACAATGCCTTTAGCGAATTTAATTAATATTGTTAACACTTTTGAAGTAACATGTGACCATGTAAAAGGATGATTTGGGATTTTGTACGTCTCGCTATGAGGTCTGACTAGGTAAAGAATTTCAAAAAGTGACAAAACATTAAATCAACTGAAATAGTATTTGAATGATAAATAAAACCGGCCAAGTGCGAGTCGGCCTCGCGCACGAAGGGTTCCGTACCATTATTTATAAAAACAGCAAAAAAAAAAAAACATGTCTGCTGTATGGGAGTCCCCCTTGAATATTTGTTTTATTTCAAATTAATTATTTATTTTTAAAGTAAATATATGACTAAATATTCTGTGAATATTTCAAGCGTCTAGCTGTTACCGTTATCAATAACGAGCAAAAACGAGCAAAAAAAATCACGTTTGTTGTATGGGAGCCCCCTTAAATATTTATTTTATTCTGTTTTTTAGTATTTGTTGTTATAGCGACAACAGAAATACATCATCTGTGAAAATTTCAACTGTCTAGCTATCACGGTTCATGAGATACAGCCTGGTGACAGACGGACAGACAAACAGACGGACAGCGGAGTCTTAGTAATAGGGTCCCGTTTTTACCCTTTGGATACGGAACCCTAAAAAACAAGCCTCAGACCTCATAGAAGATGCCCTGTCTCTTTGGGATCCCATTAATAGAATTCTGATTTAAACATCTGCTAGCTTAAACATATGAAATGGTCATAGTTCCGCAGAACTTGTACGTTAATGCGCCTTAAAAATATGTATATAAATATATAATCTGCCTGGAAATATTGTTATATATGTGGATAATATGTGTTATAAAATATTGTAGAAGCCGGCTTCCCGCCGTCGTCGCTAACCAGGTGGGTTATTCTGTAACTTAGTTACCAACAGAAAATGGTTGCCAACGAATTAGTTCGATATACATTGCTGTTTTAATGTGTGAAATGAAATCACTGTTTATATTTCACACAGTAAAGCAGCAATGTATATCGAACTAATTCGTTGGCAACCATTTTCTGATGGTAACTAAAAGTTAGAGAATAGCCCCAATGACCGCTAGTTTTAAGATTTCGCTAGTAATATATAAAGTGCATATAAAGCTAATAATAATATAGGGCAGTTAAATCAATTTTCTTATCGTTTTTTACCAAAAGGTGACGTTACCCAATATGTATGTAAATAGAAAGAAAAGATAAACCCGATTTTGGGCCCAACATATTGACATTATAAACATCGGCACGTACATCTAACGCTGAAGGAAAGTGGAGGGGGTAAGCTATGGTATTACGCGCGCGACATTACCCATGCGCAGCTATCCCCTCCACGTTTCGTTCAGCGTTCGATGTACGTGCCGCGGGTTATACGAAAAACGAAAAAAAAATATATACTTAAAAAACTTATCTATTTTGCTAGATTTTGCTTTTGAATCTTAGCCGTATAGGCAAATAGCTAACAGATAAAATAAGTTGATTTTATTACTTTCATACTGAACTGGCATTGTAAACGCGTTTGTTTTTTACTGAATTGGCCATTGAATATAGCCGTGAAAATTGGTCTCATAAAATACTCTAATTGATGATCAATTTTCAGCTATGTAATGTCAAGCTTCGATGTCACGTCTGAGTTTGTTTGTATGTTTGTACGTCACCGCCATCTAGAGTGGGTGTGCGAGAGAGATAGTTGTTCGAAATGCGATATGTTTTTCACTACTCTGTCGCACTCACTCTTGAATAGTAGAAACGAAATAGCATGCTCTCACGCACAACTTGTTGATGTGTGAAAGAAGGACAATTCTACAAACATGAAACACCCACTACATTTAGGATATCAGGAGAATGTTCTCAGAAACGAAAACAGGTGATAGTACTGACTACTGATGATGATTAAGATACTATAAAAAAAAAACTAAAAAAAAAATTGCATTTTTTAAAGTTCGTAACGTAATTCAAATAAAATCAGCTAACGCTGGAGATCAACGAACGTTGCGTTACCTTGACCTCTAGCGTGCGGTGGATACCTACGCTATAATATAACAAAATCCAATACCAATAACCATTTAGGTTATTGGTATTGGATTTTGTTTAAGCAGTATAATAATAGCGCTAAGTTTTCGGAAGCGGTCTCCTTATACACTGTATTTATAATATAAAAGGCCTTTTTTTCATTAGTGTTTAGTCGGCGAGTTTAGTTCTACTGCGCTAAGGAATATTGTCGATGTAACTTTTTAGTGGTCGTCTTATAAGTCCCGGCACGTAAGTCTAGCGCTGAGCGAGAGAAGTGCGCGCAGCGTCGTATGAGTGAGCGGGACACAGTACGATTGGAGAGCCAATCAGCGCTTACGAGGGATCCGCGAGAGCTAATCAGTGCTTACGAACGATGCCCACGCCCTCCCCGTGACCCCCTCACCACCCCGAGACATTTTCGACTTCTGCGCATTGAAGGTCAACGCTAGACTTATTTGTGGTGACATGTACTGTGAAAAATATTATTAATTATGATGACTTTATTTTTGAAATACCAAATACGGCGCCCATGTAAAGTATAGTTATTATTAATTAAATAGCAATAAACAGCTAATATGCCTTATAAAAAAATGTAAACTAACATAACCATCACATAATTATATTCTAAACTGAACTGGTGCCTCAAGCTCACTGAACATTTATAATATTTATACTTATAGTAATTGTTATATAACATTTTAGAACAGAATATTAGCAAAGTTATAAATTGTTACCATGTTATATAACTAGAAATATTTTTGAAAAACCCCATTAAAGTGTGGGGAGCGAGTATTCAAATCTCAGAAATATCTTGAAACAAAATTTAACATGTTATAATGGTAGGGGAGCCGAGGATGCTAAATGTGAATTTACTCGAGCGTCGTCGGGACCTATTACATTTTGTAGATTAGTTTATAGGAAGAATTAGAAGGTTATACAACGTTAGTTTTACTTTGCGCAAAAACCGAAACACGTGTCAAATATTTTTACATTAAAAATATTTATACAAAATTTCAAAAAAATTATAATGAAAAGTAACGAAGTTATAAGCTTGTTATGTTGCGTCGTTGTCCTCGAAAAAATTGGTCACCGCAAGCCGTCGCCGCAGGGACTAGCGATCGACGCGAGTTGAATGACCGCCGCTGTGCGCCGATCGTCAGCTGATACGCGGTAAACCATTGTGTCTAAGCTTGTAGGATTTCAAAATATTTTTGGACAAAAATATAACACGGTATATAAATGGTTGGATTAGATTTTGTTACTGATTCTGAACAAACTACTTTCAGGTTTTGCGTAAAGTAAAACTAACGTTGTATAAGGTTTTCCATTTCAGTGGTGGGGAAACCTTCTAGCTGCACGCTCTCATCTTCAATAGACGATTTTAATGGTGGTGGAAATCGACTGATTATATTTTTTTGTTATTTTTGCATCATTTCCTTCAAAATAGAAAAAAATTCAACCACCCTCGAGATTCGAGAAGGTCAAGATAACGTATTTTTTTTGCAGCTTTGTAGCTCTCGTACGTTACGTTCAATTAGTCTGATTTTCTAAATATACTTTTCTTAGCTCGTAATTGACCCACCATATCTTAATCTGACGTTTCTGAGTATTTCTGTCCATCATTTTATTTTTTGCGCGCGGCTCTATATAAAGGGCTTATATGTGGTAGAGGGTACTCAGCAGGATGCAAGATGCCTCCCATATCTTAATCTAACGCGCTCGAGTAAATCCAAAAATCCCCTCTTGGGCTCCCCTACTATAAAAAGTGGTTTCGTGTTATACATACATATACATATATTAACGTTTTATAACTGCTGTGTGGGTGCACCATTAGTTTAACTATATTTGTGTATATTATAAGTATAATGTAATATTTACCACAAAGCTAAGTTACATATATATTATAGTTACATATATAGATATTAAAAAATCCTTCTAAAAATACATTTAGAAGGAATTTATAATATCTTAATAAGTGTTATAAATAATTATCAAAAAATTAACCATGTATTTGGTGTTCAAAGTTAAATAGTTAATGGAGATTTAAAAATATGAAAAAAAAAACCAGTCCAAAGGGGACTCACCATTTACATATCATTACTAGGTTAAATATACACATATATGTACATACAAAGTAATATTAATATTTTATTATTAATTATATTATTCTTGATTAATTTGAAAAATACATCTATATTTCAATGTACTTCTTAAAACATTGGATAAACATTGAACTGGAATAACAAAACGTTAATTATAACGGTAAAAAATGGAAAAAAATTAAAGAAATAAAAATAAAATGCGAATAAAAAAAAATACTGGTATAAAACTATTTGACTTTGTTGTACTAACATAAAATGTATTGTTACGTCACATGTAATACCAGCCCTTTAAGTTCCCACTGCTGGGCACTGGCCTCCTCTCTAGAATAAAAGGATTTAGGACTTAGATCCGTCACGCTGCTCCTATGCGGGGGTGCTCCAGTGCTTATAATACACAGAACAGATGACGAATCCAACGACACCATACTTATCCCTATATAATTAGTAATTTGTGAGTAACGAGCTATTTGATGAGCGTACATCAGCCCGTCAGCCCGTAGTAGTCCACTGCTGGACATGGGCCTTTTCAATGGCGCACCACCAAACATGGTCCTCCGCCTTCCTATCCACCTAAACCCACTCTTAAAAGATAGCGTACATACAAACACTTAAAAGCATTAATTCCTTTAGTCTGGTGGTTGTAGATGGTTCAACTCATTTGTGCTCGCGAGGCTACTCGTATCTGTGAGTATGCTTGTGTGTAAAAATATGGTAATTAGTTTTGTCTGTTTGACTGTAGCTATTGACACGCACACAGTCACGTGTCAGTATAAACTTTGCGCACACATAGGCGCGCGCACAAATGAGTTGGACTGTGTATATGTAATATCAATGTAACTTAGGTTTGCGGTATCGTTTCATTACTATTTCCAGGCAGATTTGAATAAAAACTGGTCTATTAACCGCATTATAAAAAGAGAAGCATACATCTCAATGACTTTAAAAAAAGAGAAGCATACAATCTGTGTGAAGTGTTGCCAGGCGAGAAAATATTAAATTATTTGTTTATTATAATGATTTTGTATTATACGTCTTGTAAAATAACGTTCCTTAGCGTGATTACCCTTAGTTCAGAAACAGAAATTATCAAGATTTATAAAGTAAATATTAATCATGATTTTTTTATAATACTAAATATAATAATGGTTATAAGTTATTTGATGTTAATTTTTATTCAGAAAATGGTTATTATTAATTATTGTTGTGTTCTGATGTTCTGTATAAATTAAGTTTGATTTGATAAAAGTAATTTAGTTTTATTTATCTTGATAATTTTCATTTGCTGCACAACAATATTTAACTAGAGTAATTAGAAATGTATCGTTTGTATTTTGAGTGCAATTATAATAATTAATGAATTTTAAATTTAAAAAATAATAATCGTAGGTGATATTTTTTAATATTTTTTTTTTCGATTTATTAGTGGTATAAGTTTGAAACGAATAGGTGATAAAAAACCTTAATTTTAAGGGAACATTTGGAATGTAATAATGGATTGAAAAATGTATGCTTTTCTGACATATAAAAAAACGTTTGCAATTGTCTCTATGAGTTACCTTATTTTTCCTTCTTTGAGACACTTCTAATTAGGATGTACACAAAACAAATTATGTATTTGAACTGTAAATTAGAAGGTGAAAACTGAAATAAAATTATATGGTTATGATACCTAATATTGCCCCTTATCCCTTATAAGAAGAAATATTAGTAATCATGTAATCATCAATCATTAAGATTCAAAGTTTTGTGTTCAACCGATTTAGCACTATTGTCTGTCAATTATGACATAACCTCATCTTAACACCCTGTCAAATATAAAATCTTTCTCGCAAGCAAACCCTGGATACAAGGTAATTGAATCTTTTTCTGCTTTTGCATGGTCCTTTTTTACTTTTCCTTTAAAGGCAAGTCTTAATAATTTTATGCTTACACATAGTATGTAGTACAACTGTTTTGGTTTTTATTTGAATTTTATAAATTGAACTGCTATGAGAATTATTTTTGAAGTGGTTTTTTTTTGTTGATAGCGGTCATAGTCATTATCGGTTTTTATTAGAATAATGTGGTTTACGTTTTTTTTTTCTTTGTTTCTTCGTGTTATTGATTATACATTACAAATAATGTGTATTCTAATTAAGTGTTGGAGGTGAACATATTGTACATAATAATGAATGTAGAGTCCGCGCCACGAAATAAGTCCCATAGAGGCGGCGCTATTAGTCTATGTCTAGGCAATTATTGTATGTAAAATCTATTAGTTTCACTTGATTGCCGCGGGACTTCTTTCGTGGCGCGTACTCTAAGCACAGTAATTATAATATACACTCTTAATATTATTCACGTTCACATTTTTTATTCCTTTTGTTTAACATTTTATTCCTTTTGTTATATTGTCTCCAAAATTTTATATCACTACATAGCATAAAACAAAGTCGCTTTCTCTGTCCCTATATCCCTATGTATGCTTAAATCTTTAAAACTACGCAACGGATTTTGATGCGGTTTTTTTTATTAGATAGAGTGATTCAAGAGGAAGGTTTATAAGTAGAAATTTGGGCCCGGTAGGTGGCACTAATAGCGGGCAGGACGACGTCTGCCGGGTCCGCTAGTTTTGTTATATAACACATAACTGCTGCGCGAAAGCACTGATATGTTTTTCTGTTTAAAATAATATGGCATTTGCTCTATTGTGAGTAGGGTTTACGGAACCGGTCCTGTTTTTGAGAACCGGGAATTTCGGTACTTTTACCCAAAGGAACCGGGAATTCCCGGTTCTTTCGGGATTTTCGGTTCTTTGTAGTTTTATTTTATAAAACAAGTTTACCACTTTAAAAGTAAACCACAATGAAATATTTATGTAATTTTTATTGTCATTTAAACTTTCATCCGCTATTTAACCCACTTGGGGATATAATTTCCAAAAATCCTGAAATTCAGTTTTTTTATTTTTTATCGAAAGTTTAAATACCAATTTTCATGGATATCACTTGAAAAATGACCGACTTTCATGCAAACTTTCATCCTCTATTTAACCCCTTAGGGGTGGAATTTCCTAATAATCCTTTCTTAGTTAGCCTGCGTTGAAAAAGCTTACGAATTCAATGTACCGTGTGTTTCGTCAACTAAAGTAAGACTGTGTGAACTGGAAGCTCCTATGGACAGTTCTCCAGGAAATAGGAGTCCCAAAATATCTGGTCAACATCTGCTGGGTTATTCTGTAACTTAGTTAGCAATTGAAAATAGTTGCCAACGAATTAGTTTGATATATATTGCTGCTTTACTGTAGGAAATATAAAGTGTTTTCATAATTTTACACAGTAAAGCAGCAATGTATATCGAACTAATTCGTACGTAGTATTTCGTATCGTACTTTCGAGACCGGGATTTCCCGGTTCTGAACCCTAATTGTGAGCACTTGTATAGCCTGACCAGAAAAATAACAAACGTGCCTTAGGGGCAATTTCGGAAAAATAAAAGTATCGTTTTTTTTAATTGCAAATCTACGCATACCCAGACTATGTGACATTTAATGTTAACAGATGACATTAAATGAAGTTGTAAAGTTAGTTTTGCCAGTATACGGAATTGGTTTTGTGGTTGGCAAGGTTTTTCCTGGTCATGCTATTAACCTATATTAGTATAATAAAAATTATTTTAAAAATATAAATTAACTAAAACTATGTAAAAATTTTTATTTATATATAAAAATAATTAATCACATTTTACTCTACCAGGTCTACTAGAGTAACTGTAACAGAAATTATATTAAAAAAAATATATAAATTAACTAAAACTATATTAAAATTTTTCCTTATATACTATAAAAATAATTAATCACATTTTACTCTTCCAGGTCTGCTCCGCTACAAGGTGGACTTCCAGTCGATGCAGCTCGACGACGAAGAGATCGACAATCTGTACGATATCGACGACTACTAGGTTTGCGAACCCCTCGAGCCGTCAGCTACCGGATCGAACTAGACAATTTGCGCGACCCTTCAATTTTAATGCGTACCCACACTTTTGAAAAAAAAATTAATGCAACAAAAAAATTGCACAGAGCTGTCTGAGATGAGCCAAACGACTGACAGGCGCTCTTACATTCTCAGAAAACAACCTCAACATTTTGACAGTTGTTAACAACTCAGCCTACTGCTTAGAAAATTGTATCTACCCAGGCAGTGTTGTATTTATTCGTAATACGAGTAAACATAATATTTCGAGTACGAATAAGGCTCAGTATACAAGTTGGCATACACGTGTTGCCGAGGCGCAGCGTCCTTTAATTTTAACTACTTAAACTCGGCTTTATTTGCTTTGTCTTATGATTGAAAACTGTATGACGAAAATAAAACAGGGAACACAGTTGCTTAAAGTATAGTATAGTAAATACTGCTAAGTAGTTGGTAGACGTTGCGCCTAAGTACATCACTTGTGAACAAACTTCAGATTTAATATTAAAAAACATATTTATTTACTTTTTAATAGAATTTTGGGCTTAAAGTTTGTACATATTAAATCTAGGGTTGCCTGCTCTAAAGGTCTGCCTTTTTAAGCATTTAGAAAAACTGTATGATCAGAATTGAGTTTGAGGCAACCCTTACGCCCCGTGAGCAAGATTTCCAATGCATTTTCAATTGCATATCTATCACAAGTATTCTCAATAATATTATCTTTATTTTGATGTAATTGGATGTGATTGTCATGTGTACGTACGTTTGTGTAGTAAAGAGATGTTTTAAAAATAATTGTGATAGCGGTAAATTACAAACAAATTAAAAAAAAAACAGAAAAATTTATATAACATTTTATAATAATGAATATTACACTTTTTAGCGTTTAGACTATTGTTTGTGATATGCATTATAACTATATAACATATACGGCTGGACTCGCGTGATGTACATATGTCAGAGTATGTCCGACTAGTATAAAACCCGGATGGGTTTGAAATAAATACGTGAGTCCAGCCAATATATACGCTATATAGTTATAACATTACACTTTGTCGCAATTCTGTAAACGCTTACCCACTTTTAAACCGTTATAATACTTATCAATATTTTTGTTATATAACATTGTAACAATAACTTTTGTGATATTCTGCTGTAAAATGTAAAATGCTGTAAAATGTTATATAACACAGTATGAGCACTTTAATAGTATTCACCTGCGCAGCCAAATTAATTAGTTTTCTTAATTTTCGTTCCTTCACAATTCCGTGTACGAACAGATTAGGGGTTTGGTTTAATTAGACACAACCCTTGCTTGCAGGTTAGCCCGCTTCCAACTTACCACGATGAGATCGCAGAGCTAACTTGTAAGGTGTAAATTGTAAACGAATATAAATTACGTTGCGGATTGCACGTGCTTTAATGTGCGATTAGCTTTATTGAGATATCACAAATTTGATAGAGATTTTTGCAATGATCGCAATAAAAGAAACACTATTAATTACAACACTTTTGTGCCTTTTTATGCCTTAAATACTTTTCGATTCGAGATAAGAACACAATATTATTACAGATAAAATAATTTGTGTAAAACAAAATATAATGGTCGTTTAGGCAACATGGAATTTTACGTGTCAATATAATTAGTTAATTTAATCGTCCGAACCCTCGAATAGTAGTCCAAGAACCCGTGGCATAATTTGAGGATATATTTGATAGACGTTTAAAAATACACCCGCGGCATCGCCCGTGTCTCGACCGATACGTCCACTGCTGGATATATGTCTCTTGCAAGGATGACCAAATAACTCGATCTTACGCCGTTTGTATCCAGCGGCTTGCCAGGTACAATATTCAATAAGATACGGCTTTCATAAAATCTCTCTTTAAATTTTGCCACCAGCTCTGCGGCTACAAGTGCCTTATAAAGCTGAAAATAGCTTTAATTGTGAGGGAAAGGATTTATTAATGTTATTTATAACGTCCTTAATTATAAAAACGAAATAACATAGTAATTGGTTCGTAGTAGGTACCTATATTATGTATATTACGAAACTTTCATTTTGTTGGGAGATAGTGTACTATTTGTTTAAAGCGTTACTGTTCCAAATAAGTATTTAAATTGTAATGATCATTAACAACCAAAAGATGTGAGAAGTTTTTGTTCGATGTATTACTTTTTATCCATTTTGTACAGTTTTTTCAACAACACTTTTTTATGCCTTTTGAGAACTAGATGATAATATTACTTGGTATTGATAAATTCAAACGCTTTAAACAAATCGCCCATCGGCTCTTGAACTAAAATCCTCTGGATAATTAAAAATTTTAGTAGTTGCAATTTACGCAAGCGTGTCCGAGATAACAGATAATATAATAAATCCGAGATGAGATCGACATTGCGATTTATGTGGCTCCATAAAATCGGTTTTTATGTATTTATCATGTGTAAATTGTATAAATGTGCCCGTTACAATAAATATTATCATACGATTATAACTGGGGTGGACACATAAAGACCGTAGTGCGGAGGCAGTGGCGGGGGGCGCTTGCCTCCACCGTATACGCCACCACCACCACCACCACTACAGCCTTTTAACGTCCCACTGCGGGGCACAGGCCTCCTCTCTCATAGGAGAGAGGGATTTAGAGCTTAGACCCACCACGCTGCTCCAATGCGGGTTGGCGGGCTTTAACGACTATTGTCACATGATAGTGATAATAACCGGGACCGACTGCTTAACGTGCTCTCCGAGGCACGGGGGTTAAACACCGCCAACTACCAACTCCGGGCTGGCACTGAGAATTTCTTGACAGAAAAACCCAGTACCTAACAGTTATTTGCCCGACCCGGGAATCGAACCCGGGACCTCGTGATCTGCAGTCGAATGCGTTAACCACTAGACCAACGAGGCAGTTACGACCGACCAACGTCCGTATACGCAGTAACGAGTAACCGAACACTTTCAAAATTACCGCGTCTAATTCAAAATTACACATAACTAGACCAAAACATATTAGCGCGTCTAGAACCTAGAGTTGTGATACAGGAACTGTACGATAGAGTTTACGCTGTCGTGTGCACCTCTATCTATCTAAACTTATAATAAACCTGTAACTGGACGATTTCTCTATATTGAATAAATTTTCGAAATTTTAATCCAAGGAAGGATTATTATTATCGATTTTGAGCTCAATATAGCGCTATCAGTGTTGCCAACCCTTAAGGCGTAAACATACTTATAAGTAACCCCGCAACGCGTGTTCAAACATGTTATCACATATCATTAAATCTTAATCAGAAACATTAAAAACATGACACTGTATCGAGTCGGATCGAGTTGCAAGTTTAAGTGTGTTTTCGCCCTTATACCGTTATAGTATGTACTTTGCTGGGACCATGTTAGTCCGGATTGTGTCACATGTTATAAAACTTTTGGTGTATTAAACGTTCACGTCATGTTATGAACCATGTAAAACAGTTATATAACATAGAATATTATGTAACTGTTTAGGAATGCGTTAAATTAGTCAAAAATATCGTACTGTACCCGAATTGATCTATTCTAAAGTTCTAGTATAATGTAGGTAGGTACCACACAATATCTATACTTTTTTAATGCTAGGTATTTTTATCAGAAACCTTTTGATAATTTGGACCTTTTGGAATCCAAAAAATACTCATTAATGTGTAAATAAATACTGCACATTAATCGATTAAAATAATTATATTTTTCTATTCCCTGAACGTTATAATATAAAGGTGAGTGCAAATTGTATAACATGTTGTAAAACATCCTCTTTTAACCTGCTTTTTGAAGAAGCGTGGTCATTCTGTAATATTGTGTTATATAACAATGTAATATAAAAGAATGGCCATGGTCATATGATGTTATATTACATTTTTATCATGTTCACGTTATTAACAGGACGAAAGAATGGTAGTTGTGGAATTGTTATATAAAATTGTCATATCAAACTGTTATTTATATGTGGACATACTTGTTATATATTTCAATTGTAATGTATTACACCGTGAACTTGTTTTACAATTTACGTTATATAACATGTTAATCTAACAAGTTAATCTGGTCTCACCTGTGAACTTGCATACTTTAAAAAATGTAACATTCTTTAAGGGTTCCATGTATGGTATTTTTGTTTTTAACTCATGCAATAATTATTGTATTTGTTTCAAGTATGTATCTAGTTAATTTTTCCCGAGTTTTAAACCTTTTTTTTTTTAAATTAATTATTACCTGTATTATATTGTCGGTTGAAGGCTGTTTGTTGTGTTTCATTTATCAATATTCCTATGCACACTAAAATGTAATAAATGGGAGTGGCTATCTGCCCCCGTTACGGCTAAAAAGCTGAACCGATTTTGATGAAATTTGACAGAGATTGCATTTCTGAGACCTCTTGCTGTTGAGTGGCGTTCTTCATGCAGATCTTTGCATCAGGTATTTATAATATGCATCAGAATATATTTTTAAATAAAAAAGTCCGACGATTGTACGTCTGTCTGCAAAATATATTATATAGATATACATGTACACAGATATACACTGTATCTTCATCTTCATAGTGTGATGGTACGCCAACGCGACACTAAGGGACCGTTCAGATAGACCGGCGCGGAGAGCAGAGCAAATTTTAATCGCATTTAAAACAATCTTATGGCATTGAAATAAGGTTTATTTTTACATTTTATCTCTTTTGGGAGCATCCTCTTATCATAAAAAAGATAAAATGTAAATATAAACCTTATTTCAATGGCTTAAGATTCTATTTTAAATGCGATTAAAATTTGCTCTGCTCTCCGCGCCGGTCTATCTGAACGGTCCCTATTGGAGAGAGATATCATTATGCTTAGGGCCTGTTTCACCTCCTGATAAGTATCGGATAGCTATCTACGACTTTTGTCTTTGTCACTTGACATAAAGTAAGAAAGTGACAAAACTTACGTTAGGCTATCAGACACTTATCAGAAGGTGGTGAAACAGGCCCTTAGTCTACTAAATACTGCTGATCGAAACACAATGACTTCAGAGTAAAATGGACCTAAACTGACTTATTTTAATTGAGCTAATCAGTGCTTACGAACGATCCCTCCCCGCGACCCCCTCACCACCCCGAGGTACCTTATTTTCAACTTCTGCGCATTGAAGGTCAACGCTAGACTTATTTGCTGTGACTTGTAACGGAGGTGTATCTATAACACCAACTCCGGGTTGGTTTTCTCGAAATATCTTTACAAACCCCAGTGCCTCGTGATTCGCAGTCAGCGGCGGGCTGTTGGACCACCGAGGCAGTGTAAGTATTTAAGGCTGTAGGCCACAAGATGGCGCTGCAGATCAATGTGGAACTGTAAAATTTTTCATTTAAAACGACGGGGTGTTATAAGTTTGACGTGTCTGTGTGTGTGTGTCTGTCTGTTCCCCTGTAGCGCTCAAACGGGTGAATCGATTTGAATGCGGTTTTTTGTTTGAAAGGTGAATCAATCGAGTGTTGTTAGCTAATAGCTATGTTTGATGAAAATCGATCCAAAACGGCCGCCACCACAAAATGGCGAATGTCGGGGGTTTTTTAAATTTTCAATTTATACTTGTATGTTTTGTCAAATTATAATTCCTATGTATACATATGTGTATAAAATAAAAAAACAAATCCCGTTTATGGATATCAAGTCCATCGACCTCTTGTTAAGTCGGAGGGCTTAGCACAAGTTCGCACATCTCGACAACGCTCATAGTTTACGAGTGTTCGAAACGAATCAGTCCGAGTAAAGTAGACCTAAACTTCGGCGTTTTAAGGTACAAGTTCGTCCATACATCTACAATTGACGCACCAAGCGTTATCCTTAACTATACTTACTACTTACTGTTACTACTTACTTATCCTTACTACTTACTTATCCTTAACTATTCAGTAGGTAATCATCGTAGGATCAAATCAGAAATGAGCAAATCCACAATAGAACCAGAGTTACCGACATAGATCATCGAGTCGCGTAACTGAAGGGTTGCATTGCATAGCGCAAAGAACCTATAGACTTTAGGGTTCCAAGGGGCTCAAGTGGCGACCTCACACCGGTAAACGCAGCGTTGGCAGACCTCCCACTGGGTGGCCTGATGACCTCAAACGAATCGCTGACAATTAACTGGGTACAAGCGCCAGATCATGTTCTGTAGCAATAAGAGACAATGCACAATGAAGAACAAAATTACTTTGCTATAATCCGCTAACAGTGACTTTGTAGGCACAACACCACACAAAACAAACTCGACGATCGCTTCGCTCCGACACCGGAGCATCTTCAGATCTCGACTTCACAACGGACGATTGGAAAGTGAGTTAGCGGATTATAGCAAAATAATTTTGTTTTTCATTGTGTATCATGGAATTCCGCAAAGTACCTAACGCCTGCTAATATTCAACAGAGACACTTACAGTCACATTTACTACTCTATCGTTATAATGTATCGACACTCGAAATCTATCAACGATTTCGCGACGTGCAAACTGGCACTAAGGGTGCGGTACGGATCCAGTTTTAATCCAAATCTAATCATTAATTTATTTCGAAACGCATTAAGAATATTAGGTTTATTCAATTATTTAATTTATTGCTAATTTATCTATGGTCTACATCTGCAATGCGGTTGCTAAGGCTCAGCGCACATTAGCTACCAGCTTTTTGAGTATCGAGCATAGAAATCCTAATTATTATATCAGTATCGAGCCTAGAGCCACCACCACTGCAGCCTTTTTTAACGTCCCACTGCTGGGCACAGGCCTCCTCACTCATAGGAAGGAGGGATTTAGAGCTTAGACCCACCACGCTACTAGAACCTAGAGCAACCATATCACAATAATGTGGCTAATTCTGTTGTAAGTACACAATGTGGCTAATTCTGTTGTACACAATCTCTAAACTAAATTGACAGGTTTACAAGTATAAATTGAAAATTTAAAAAACCCCCGACATTCGCCATTTTGTGGCGGCGGCCATCTTGAATTTGCAATAGTGCTATTCTGCTAGTCAAGCCCTTTCATTTGATACCCATATTGAGGGTGTTGTGATAAAATATGTAATCCGCCATTTTGTAGCGGCGGCCATCTTGGATCGATTTTCATCAAACATAGCTAACAACACTCTCGACTAATTCACCTTTCAAACAAAAAAAACCGCATTCAAATCGGTCCACGCGTTTGAGCGCCACAGGGGAACAGACAGACACACACACACACACACACACACACAGACACGTGAAACTTATAACACCCCGTCGTTTTTTCGTCGGGGGTTAAAAAATAGTGCTATACTTTTCCGCAGGTATCATTGTGAAAGAGATAAGAATATATTTAGCCCTGTCATTTTAGTTTAGGTTTAGAGATAGTGTACAATTACAGAATTATTAGCCACAATTATCTAAGTACTTAATTGTGATGACTAAGACGACGGAACCACGGAACCCTAAAAATAATAGACTACCTACCTTCGTTATAAATAATGGGTTTTAAAATTAAACTCATTGTAATAATAATCTATACCTACTATGTATACTAATATAATAAAGCGGAAGAGTTTGTTTGTTTGAACGCGCTAATCTCAGGAACTACTGGACCGATTTCAAAAATTCTTTCAGCGTTGGATATGTAAGTGATCCTTGAGTGCTATAGACTATATATGTACCACGGGCGAAGCCGGGGCGGACCGCTAGAGTGATAATATATTTAAATGAGTTTTTTTAATAATTATATGGTAAACGGTTCACGTACCCACTTAGTAGGTAAGTACGATGTTTTTTTCTTAAAACCGTCACCTTACTTTACTGCGTAAGGAAGTGACACTCGAGTCTCGAATTCCCTCGCCCATCGAGCTCCCGCAACGTGGAAGTACGCCTAGCAGTATTACGTATAGTGGTAAATATCTCATGGTAAATACTTAGGTGTTTTCATAAAACCCAATTTTACTTATTTATTTATTCACCTACAAGTTAGTCCAACTGCCTCGTTGGTCTAGTGGTTAACATGTTCGACTGCAGATCACGACGTCCCGGGTTCGATTCCCGGGTCCGATTTTGAATGAACACACAATCAAAATCGGTACATTGGCTTTTGAAATAATCGCGAACATACGTATACATACGTCATACATACTAACATACATACCTACATATATAAATATGTATGTAGGTATGAATCGAATACATAATCTCCTTTTTTGAAGTCTGTTAATAAAATACCTATATTTGCCTTAGGTAAATTGTACTTACCTACGCGTTACTTTGTATGATTTATGTACAACTTTTTGAGTACTTAAGTACCTATCCAGCAAAACAAACACTATAGAACCAGACACAAAAAGGCTCGGCCCTGACTCGAAAAAAAAAACTCCTAAAGCCACTTTCAAATCTAAACTTGGTTGCGTCATACATTTTTTCTATGACCTTTTGGGTTTTTTTGCCACATCACGATACGGAAAAATTTTGACACCTCATTGTTGTTTCGGCCAAGTTTGGTCTGGCATATTGATTTAAATGGTATTTTGAGTTGATCGTTTTGTTTCCTGGTAGGTTGAAATAACGATTTTGTAATCATTTTGTAATAAACATACCTACGTATATATTTGACCTTTCTTTTTAGGGTACCGTAACAAAGGGTGTGTCCATAGATAAAGAAATGTGTCCCAGGTATATATACTCGTCTATAATTTCGAGAGCTAGGTAGGTCCAATTTCGAGAAAGAAGTCAACCGCCATGCAATCCAACTCGGATGGGCAGCGTTCGGGAAGCTTCGCGATGTCTTCTCGTCCAAAAATCCTCAATGTCTGAAGACGAAAGTCTTCGAACAGTGCGGGTTGCCAGTGATGCCATACGGCTCCGAGACATGATCGCTAACTATGGGCCTCATAAGAAAGCTCAGAGTCACTCAGAGAGCGATGGAGAGAGCTATGCTCGGACTTCGGAGTTTCTCTACGCGATCAAATCAGAAATGAGGAGATCCGTAGAAGAACCAGAGTCACCGACATAGCTCAACGAATCGCAAAACTGAAGTGGCAATGGGCGGGGCACATAGTTCGGAGAACCGATAGACGTCGGGGTCCCAAGGTGCTGGAGTGGCGACCTCGCACCGGGAAGCGCAGTGTTGGCAGACCCCCCACTAGGTGGACCGACGACATCAAACGAGTCGCAGGGAGCCGCTGGATACAAGCGGCACACGATCGCGCCGTGTGGAAGTCCCTACAAGAGACCTATGTCCAGCAGTGGACGTCAATCGGTTGATAATAAAGAACAAAGGGTACACGGAACTAAACGGGGCCCTATCTAAACCTCCATACGTCTGTCTGTCTGTCGATCCGTACGTTTATCACAATTCACTGCGGTCTTGTGGGTCTATAGTTTCAACATCGATAGTCTATAGTTTCAAAATCGGGTGTTAGAGGGTTCTCTATAATGTTCTCAAAGGTGTGTGAAGTGTACCGCACCGCACTAGTCCAGCGTGGTGGACTACGGCCTGAACCCTTCTCATTCTGAGAGGAGACCCGTGCCCTGTAGTGGGTCGGTAATAGGTTAACGACTGTCAGCTTCTATCACGGCTATTTATGTCCAAACTAATATTATAAATGCGGAAGTGAGTTTGTTTGTTTGTTCGCTTTCACGCGTAAACCGCTGAACCGATTGTAATGAAGGTCGGTACAGAGATAGCCTAAACCTTGGAGAAGGACATAGGCTACTTTTTATCCCTGAAAATCGTAAAGTTGCCAAGGGATTTTTAAACAACCTAAATCCACACAGACGAAGACGCGGGTATCAGTTAGTTATGTATGTATATAAAAAGAAAAGTCCCGATTTTCTCATTGATTCATCACTTCCGAAATCCTTGGACTTAGAAAACTGAAATTTCACACAGATGTAGACAAGGGATAAGGACGGAATTTTTCAAGTTCCCACGGGATAGGGTATTTCTAATTCCACGCGTGTGTAGTCGGGTAAAAACTAGGTAACTAGGTAGGCACCAGTTTTCTTTTTTTTTCGCTCTATGACGAGAGAAAGAAAAAAACCTGTTTTGAAACCGTCCGAGAATTTTGAATAGCCAAGCCAAGGTGAGCTTACGGGCCATGGCAAAGAAGTTTTTAATCTACCCGCAGAGCTGGTGGAAAATTGAGAGAGTACTTAATCCACCACCACCACCACGACAGCCTTTTGACGTCCCACTGCTGGGCACAGGCCTCCTCTCTCATAGAAAAGAGGGATTAGAGCTTAGACCCGCCACGCTGCTCCAATGCGGATTGGCGGGCTTTAACGACTATTGTCACATGATATGACATGATGATAATAACCGGGACCGACTGCTTAACGTGCTCTCCGAGGCACGGGGGCGAGACACCGCCAAATACCAACTCCGGGCGGGCACTGAGAATTTCTTGACAGAAAACCCAATACCTAACAATTCTTTGTCCGACCCGGGAATGGACCCCGGGACCTCGTGATCTGCAGTCGAATATGCTAACCACTAGACCAACGAGGCAGAGTAAGTACTTAATGCCCGGTGCGCTCGTGTCCTCGTCTTCCAGCGACAGCGAGGCGAGGCGAGGTTTTTCGGGCGTGAATCAAAGGACGCGAGGATTGAGGGTCTGGATGGCTAACACTGCAGCCTCCACTCGCCAACACTCGTGCCGAGAACCTCGTCTCGCGCCTCGCGAGACTCTGGATCGGGAATAATATGAAGCTTACAAAGCATCTTAGTTAAATTATATAATACTAGCACAGTTTAAAGAAATACTATACTAGCATCTGCCCGCAGCTTCGCCAGCGTGAATTTCGGTTTTAAACAAATCCCGAGGCAATCATGGATTTCCGGTTCCCGTTCCGGCTCCCTTTTCCAACCTTTATACCTACTATCAAGGAAGTTTGCTATAGTAATCTAATTTGGAAATTACACCCCCAAGTGGGTTAAATAGGGAATGAGATTTGTATGAATCCACGCGGGCGAAGTCGCGAGCATCAGCTAGTAAAGGTATAAGTTTATTTTTTTAAATATACTTGATATACTTAATTATATTTTTTTTAATATACTGATACCTTTACTATAAGTTAATTTACTATAAAAATAGTTCTTTAGTTATACTTATTTAAGTACATATCTAAAAGAATTTACAAAGAAATGTTTACATGAATATCTTCTATATTCGTACCTACAAGACAAAGTAGAGGAACCAAACTACTAAGTCTAAGTATTCGCCACCAGCTCTTGTTCCAGTACCTATATTTTTTACGCGGATAAATAAATGTTTTTCGATATTTTGTATTTTGTATACTACCGTTGTCTGACGTAATATTGAACCAAATATAGAAAGCTGAATTTCAATGCTACTTTTATAACAACGGACGCTAATTACGTCTTTTCGGTAATAAATATTTATTAATTACAAGCGGATACCCGCGACTTCGTTCGCGTGGATGTAGGTTTTTAAAAATCCCGTGGGAATCATTTTGTTTTTCCTAAGCTATTTTGAGCTCATACCTTGCCAAAAACTGTTAAAAGATCACTGGCGGATGTTTAGGTAGGTAGATCAGAATGTAAACATCCTCCAGTGGAAAGTCCCATCAAAATCGATCCAGCCTTTTAGAGATTAGGCGGTAATCTTTAAAGTATCTCCTTTCTAACAAAAAAAGAATGAATGAAATCGGACCACGCGTTAATGAAATACAGCTAAGTGCACATTTTGACTTTCATCCCCTCTCCCAAGGGAAACCGTGCTGAATTTCGGGATAAAAAGTATCCTAAGTATATGTTACTCCGTAGTATGAACTTAAATATTTATTTTATTCTGTTTTTTAGTAAGCGGCAACAGAAATACATCATCTGTGAAAATTTCAAATGTCTCGGTTTCAAATGTCTTTCAAATATCACGGTTCATGAGATACAGATACAGCCTGGTGACGGACGGACGGACGGACAGACAGACAGACAGACAAACGGACGGACAGCGGAGTCTTAGTAATAGGGTCCCATTTTACCCTTTGGGTACGGAACCCTAAAAACTGTTGATGCAGGTTCTCTACTTTTTATTCGAGGAATTCGAATGTTTCTAGGACATTTAAATATTTTAAAATTCATTTAGAATTTTATATGAATTTAAGATTAAAAACAAAACTATACCTACTCTCTCTTGTAGCCGTCATTTAACTACTTATTATGTACCTAGGACATTTCCCACGCTTTAAAAATATATACGAGATTAAACATTTTTGAAATACTTAAATTAACTATTACTTTTAATATTTTGGACTTTGTACCTACCTACTTTTATTTTTGTGATAATTCAAGGATAAGTACTTACTTACAAATTAAGATTTAAGAATATTTAAGGAAATAGTTTTATGCGCATAAAATGCTTGACAAATTATTATAGGTAAAACATAATAAGCCAGCGTTTAATACATATATCTCGGGCTATGAAACTGCCCCGTTGGTCTTGGTTAGCATATTCGACTGCAGATCACGAGGTCCCGGGTTCGATTCCCGGGTCGGGCGAATAATTGTTAGGTATATTGGGTTTTGAAAACGGCACGAAAATCCGTACAGCCGTTTTTGAGTTTATCGCGAACAGACAGACAGACGCGAGGTCGCATATTATAAACAAAGTCCCCCGCGACTTTTTTTATAATATGCGACCTCTATTACTAGAGTACCTAGCTAATTGTAAGATTTTACGATCGTGTTTTTGCAAAAACAAAATAAAATACGCATCCGGCTGAACCTTTTCCTTATTATTTGTCCCTTTTTATCCCGGGATAACAAAGGGTTCCCGTGGGATTTTCGAAATAACCTTACTCCACTTATATTTTGACCCATTCTTTTTTTAACCCCCGACGCAAAAACGACGGGTTGTTATAAGTTTGACGTGTCTGTGTGCGTGTGTGTATGTGTGTGCGTGTGTGTGTGTGTGTCTGTCTGTTCCACCGTAGCGCTCAAACGGGTGAACCGGTTTGAATGCGATTTTTTTTTTATTTGAAAGATGAATTAGTCGGGAGTGTTCTTAGCTATGTATGATGAAAATCGATCCAAGATGGCCGCCACCACAATAGCGAATGTCGAGGGTTTTTAAAATTTTTAATTTATACCTACTTGTTTATTTTGTTTTTATTTTAAAAATAATAAGTAAGGTCTCTTGTCACGGCTAAAGTGCCTGCAGTTTTAGAACCAAATGGTTTGGCACGTAGCGATGGCAAGAGACCAGACGGTATGACTCTTGTTCCATGGAAGCAAGGGAGGTCGCTTGTATGGGATGCCACGTGTGTGGATACACTGGCGTTGTCTCATATACAAGTGACCTCCGGCTCCGTGGCGGCCGGAGCGGCAGCCACTAAGGCGGAAAGGGCCAAGAGGCGCAAATATGAAAATATAGAAAATAATTTCATATTTGTGCCTTTTGGGGTGGAGACCATGGGTTCGTGGGGCGAGGATGCTAGGTCCTTTTTTAAGGACCTGTCATCCCGTCTCGTGGAGTCCACGGGTGACCGGAGGGCTGGCAGTTACCTCGGTCAGCAATTAGTCTGGCCATTCAACGAGGTAACGCAGCCAGCGTTCTGGGCACCTTGCCTCGTTACAGTGATTTGGATGTTTTATTTGATTTGTAATTTTTATTTTTAAGTATTTATTGTTTTAAATTAAGCAGATTTATTTATACAATAAATAATTCAATCCTAAGTACGCTATGATGATTGATGAATATGACTAATATTCCCCTTTCCTCCCCAAATAAGCGAAAGCTTGTGTGTGTGTGTCGAAAGTGGGTACGACAATAGTGTAAACAAAAGTGTACCAATTTTGAATAAAGTTTATTTGATTTGATTTGATTTGATTTGATTTGATTTGATTTGATTTGATTTGATTTGATTTGATTTGATTTGATTTGATTTGTAACGGGTGGGATTTGAACCGTCGACCTAACGGTTTTCGATCCGCACCCGACGTCCGTTGCGCTATTGAGGTTTATTGTCACACTAGCTGATCCTCGCGACTTCGTCCGCGTGGATATAGGTTTTTATATAGGATCGGATTGGATCCCATAATCCTTTTTTGTACCTAAACTAAATGTAGCCTAAGTTACTTCTTAAAACATCACCTATCTGCCATTGCAAGTTACGTCAAAATCGATACAGCCGTTTCGGAGATTAGCTGGAACAAATAGACAGGCCGACAAACATAAATTTAAACGCACGCCGGTTTAAAATAAGCCGTACGTACAAAAATCCGGGTCCCAAATTATTTGAACCCAATAAATGTCTGTCATTTCTGAACTAAAAAACTTACGACCTTGAAATATTTACGAGACAATACTTAAAGTGCTACCTTTCTAACAAAAAAAGAATTCGTTATATCGAACTATGCCTTAATGAATTACAGCTAAATAATCGTTTTAAATTTCTTCCCCTCTCCCAAGGGAACCGTGCTGAATTTCGGGATAAAAAGTATCCTATGTCCTACCTCGGAGTATAAACTCAAATCGTACCAAGTCTCATTCGAATCCATACTGTAGTTTCGGCGTGATGCGCGGCCAAGATACAGACAGACAGACAGATAAACAAAAATGAAAAAAATTACAGTTTTGGCTTCAGTATCGATTAAAGAGTGCATTCCAAAAAAAAAATTCAAAATATCTTCAATGTACAGAATTGGATCTGTTACAGTTTTATTATATTATAGAAGATAGATAGATGATAGTGATAATAACCGGGACCGACTGCTTAACGTGCTCTCCGAGGCACGGGGGGTGAAACACCGCCAACCACCAACTCCGGGCTGGCACTGAATACCTATTTCTTGACAGAAAACCCCAATACCTAACACTTATTTGCCCTACCCGGGAATCGAACCCGGGACCTCGTAACCTCGTAACCACTAGACCAACGAGTATTCAGTACCAAGCATTCAAGCAAAATGAGTCATAACATCGAGGTTTGAATTTTGGAGTAATATTGTAAGAAATCGTGTTTTAAAAGATTGGAATATATTATGTAGGTACTTATACTATGTAATATGTATACTATAACTAGCGGTTGCCCGCGACTTCGTCAGCGTACAATTTCTGATTTCCCGTGAGATTATGTTTTCCCGCTGTCAGGCTGGAGGCCTATCGAAATCCCAAATACTGATTTTCATGAATCGAAAACTTACGGACTTTCATACAAACCATCCCCTATTTCATCCCCTTAGAGGCTTAGGGGTTGAATATTAAAAAATCCTTTCTTAGCGGTTGCCTACGTCACAATAGATATATCTGTATGTCCGTATATAAAAGCTCGATCCGTCCAGTGGTTTGAGCTGTGCGTTGATAGATCAGTCAGTCAGTCAGTCACCTTTTCCTTCTAAATATTTAGATATAAATAAGTACTTAGTTCGTCGTTCGTATTTGTTTAACGATTTCGAGTATTTGTAGTGATTTCAAAAAAGTAGCAAAGTACATTCTTAAGTTTTTTGACACTAGTTTATGTAAATTCTCAAACTAGAGAAAATATAGCTGGAATAGGTACCTATCTGGAGTTATTCGTCTAGTTTTTCGTTTTTACTTTTAAAAAAATCTATCCTAATTATCTATATCAACAAGTATAAAGTTCGTAAACTAAAACCCGACTACGCAAGCGAAACCCGAAATCGCGGGGCAAGCAGCTAGTGGCGCCATCTGTTATGTCTATCCGAAACTAAATAATAATAAACTTTTGCCGCTCGCACGTCGCTTCTCGATTTTTTTCGTATATAAAATGTAGCCTATGTCACTCGGACCATAAGAAAGAATTAATTGACACCTCATTCATTAAAATCGGTCTAGTAGTTTAGGCGCTACGGTGGTACACACAGAATCTCATACTAAAATCGGCCACATATATACATACATACATACATACATACATACATACATACATACATACATACATACATACATACATACATACATACATACATACATACATACATACATACAAACATACATACATATGCCTTCATACCTACATACATCTATGAAAGTATATTTGTTTGGAAGCCCCTAAAGATAATCGTATGTATCTATGTAAATATTATACTTTATACTAATATAATAAAGCGGAAGAGTTTGTTTGTTTGAACGCGCTAATCTCAGGAGCTACTGGACCGATTTCAAAAATTCTTTCACCGTTGGATATGTACGTGATCCTTGAGTGCTATAGGCTATACATGTACCACGGGCGAAGCCGGGGCGGACCGCTAGTTTCACATACATATTACATAACTACCTACTGACGAATTGATAAATAAATAAATATAATAATAATTTATTCGGGAATTACCGCCACAGAGTACAATTTTAACATCTATTAGGTATATTTATTCCTTTATCTATGGGTATATCTTAGATGTATCTTAACAAGTAAATACATTAAACTTACTACTATACGTTTCGACCAAGAAACCCAACTAAGAATGGGCTTCTTGGTCGAAACGTACAGTGATAACCTCCTTTTTTTGAAGTCGGTTAAAAACAACCGAGCCAAAGCTGCACCGGTGTCCGGTGCACTCATTTTGGGAGATAACAAAGCTTATCAGGGTATGATAAAACTTTTACAGTCATCGCTTGTGTGTTTGAGATAAGTGGAGCATTCTTGGGCCCATAGATAAACTGCTTTTTCTCTTCCGTGCTTGGGCCGAACGGCGCCACTGGTCAGTTGAACTAAAAGTACTCGTCGAGTCGTCACTATAACCCCCGCACGTTGCTATTGCGCTGGAACCTTGTCACATTAACTTCAGCGTGACGTCAGACGAAACGAAAATATACCGTCAGCAACACTGGTCAGCAACAATTTTTTTTTTAAAGAATAAATTAAACCGAATGAATAAATAAAATTTTCAGCTTTTATAGATTTTAAATGAAGAAATTATCCTAATCCTTCAATTCCACTGACGTAATCACATTCTTGTAATTCGGGTTCGGATTTTTTTTTCTGAGTCTGTTGTTCTTGTATCAAATGAAAGGTCTTGACTAGTAGAATAGCACTATGCAAATCCAAGATGGCCGCTGCCACAAAATGGCGGATGTCGGGGGTTTTTAAAATTTTTAATTTGTACTTGTACCTACCTACTCATCTTGTCAAATCATTTTCTACTTATATTAACTTTGTCTTCTAGTTCTAAGCGAACGATTACGTTTTTCTCAAAATCCACCTGACTACAAATTTCCTTGGCATGCCCCAGACGGGCCCATGGGATGGGGGGTTGATGAGGCGGTGGAGGGGAGTGGGGTAAGGTAGGAGGGCAGGGGGTTCAGTGGTGATAAAAAAATTTATACCCCGCGGCTGCGTGGAAGACGAGGGAAGTTTTTTTTTTTGGAATCGATAGCACTTTGGACTTTTTTGATGTAAGTAAGTATCATGGACCCTCCTATAATCTATATTTAACCCGACTATGGCGAATTTAGGGAAGGGTAATGTATTTATATATTTATAACAGTCGCTCTAATAGTCAATACTTAATAGTTCTCTAACGTAGGTAAATAGGTCTAAATGATATTGTGAGATGCTGATAGTAAAAAGAATATTCGGTTGAGTTCGTTGGGCGTTCTTCTCAGACCCAGGGCGCGTTTAGAACCCTGGTAGCTTTAGTTAGCTAAGCTTTTTTGTAACTGGGGCAGTATAGGGAAATTCAAACCAAGTAGCTTATAATAATATACAGGGAAACAGTCTTAGAAACCATTATTTAGGTATCATTTTTTATTTTGTGAAAATGTATAATTCGTCATAGTAAGTACCTACTTAGTACTTAGCTATAGATCAAGCGTGAGTTTTCCATAAAAATGACTAATTTCTGATGTGATAACGTCTTATAAATGGATCGACGCCAGCCGCACGCACTAAAAAACATGACTTATCCGTTATAACGTACCGCGAGCAAGCGCGGAACTGCGTTCGGCTTGTGACGCATCTATCTCTCTTTGTTTTCTTATGACGTTATCACTTAAAATTATCGTCCGTTAACCGACTTTACAGACAACCAATACCTATTTTTTAAATTAATGTTACGTGCTGGGGTTCGAAGATTTGGAATAAAACACCTGGTGACCCTTGATCAGACTTTATTCCGCACTTCCGTATTCCACTTGGTACTCCTGATCTTCTTGTAGACTTCCTCTTCACGCTTGTTCGCTTCCAATCCTCTTTTCTTCCGATCGCTTCCTTCGCTTGTATTTCGCTCGGCTCTCAGAACTGAACTGCTCTCCGTCAGCTCGCCGGTCCCTTTATATACCCGTTACCGCGTGACTAAGCGTTTTCTAGAAAGTTCCACCCCTATCGATGTTTATTCCAGAACAGCCGCGTTGTTTGTTGTTTACAACATGGGTTGTTAGGTATTTATTAGGTGACGAGCGATTATGAACCTTAATGCACTAGTAATAAGGTTCATTCGTAACACTGCCCCCCTCTTAGCGATGCTCGTCCCGAGCATCACTGTTGCTTCCGTAATGTTTTGCTAGGCGGTCGATGTGTACAACCTTAAATTTTCCCCTTGGTTGACGTTGAATCCTATACGTGACGTCGTTAATACGGGTAACCACTTTGTATGGACCCTCCCATCTGGTTTGCAATTTTGGAGATTTCCCTTTTCGACGAGTCGGATTATGCAGCCAGACTAAGGCGCCTTCCTCGAATCCGCTCGTGTTCGATTTCCGGTCGTATCTGGTTTTCATGTTCTCACTTGATTGCAATCCGTTTTCCCTGACTGTAGCATGTATTTCTCGCATTTTCTCTCTCAGATTGGCGACGTAGTCTTGTACGGTGCAAGGTTCATCCGGTGTCCCTCCCATCAATAAGTCTACTGGTAACCGTAGTTCCCTGCCATAATTGACTAACGCCGGAGTCGCCTTTATGCTCTCATGCTCTGCAGTCCTGTAGGCGAGGAGAAACAGTGGAATGTACCTGTCCCAGTCTCTTTGGTGGGCGTCAACCAACTTTGCCAAATGCCTTTCAAGCGTCTGATTGAATCTTTCAACCATTCCGTCAGACTGCGGGTGGTATGCAGTTGTGCGTGTCTTATGCAGACCTAAAATTTTGCATACTTCCTGAAACACTTGCGATTCAAAGTTCCTTCCTTGGTCTGAGTGGATTTCCAATGGTACACCAAAGCGACATATAACCTCCTCAACGAGCTTAGTTGCAACAGTTGTAGCTTCCTGGTTAGGTATCGCGAATACTTCCGGCCACTTAGTGAAGTAGTCCATAACAACCATGAAGTATTTGTTCCCTGATTCAGTCACAGGGAATGGTCCGGCTACATCAATAGCTATACGTTCCCAGGGTGCACCAACATTGTACAGCTGCAGGTTACCTCTACTCCTTGTCTGCGGTCCCTTCACGGCAGCGCAAATGGTACATTTACGGCACCAGTCCTGCACATCCTCCCGACAATGGAGCCAGTAAAACCTCTCCCGTACTTTCGTTAGTGTCTTCTTGACGCCAAGATGACCTCCCGAAACTCCGTCATGCACTTCACGTAGGACATCGGGTACCTTGGCTCTCGGAACGACTACCTGAAGATGGAACTCCCTACCGTTAGTCTTTTCCCATTTTCGGTAGAGTATTCCATTTTGTAGAGTAAGACTGCTCCACTGTGCCCAGTATGCCTTAGTGATAACGCTCATAGGTGCAACCTCACTCCATGTTGGTCTGGCGTCTCCTCTTTTCTTCCACACGATGATGTGCCGTAGATCCTCATCACCCTCTTGAGCCATCTTCATTGCATCATCCTCCCAGGGTCCTAAGGAACTCGTCCTGGTAAGTTTCAATGATAGCTCCGTCGACTCCTGTTTGATGCAATGTTTGCATTCTTCCGGGCATGGCCTCCGAGACAGTGCATCTGCATTTCCATGTGACTTTCCGCTGCGATGTTGAGTCTCGAAGTCATATTCCTGGAGCTGTTCAATCCACCGAGCAACTTGACCTTCGGGATTCTTAAATTGCAGTAGCCATTTCAATGCTGCATGATCCGTACGTAGTAAAAACTTTCGGCCGATTAGGTACTTGCTGAAGTGTTGCAATGTTTTTACCACGGCAAAAAGTTCCCTCCGTGTCACGCAGTAGTTCCGTTCCGGTCTTGACAGTGATTTGCTGAAATACCCCATAACGACTTCTCTATCTCCCTGCTTTTGGGATAGCACTCCTCCAATCGCGGTGTTGCTCGCGTCGGTATCGACGATAAACTGGCCTTCCGGTTGTGGGTATCCCAGAATTGGTGTTTCACATAGGTATTCCTTCAGTTTTGAAAAGGAATCCTCACAGGCTTCATCCCAACAAAATGGTCTTTTCTCTTCCGTCAGTCTATGTAACGGTTTTGCGATCTCAGAAAACCCCTTGACGAAACGCCTGTAGTAAGAGCACAAACCCAAAAATGCCCTTACCTCTGTCTTGTCTTTAGGGGTAGGCCATTTTTTAACCACTTCAATTTTCGCCGGGTCAGTCTGGATGCCCTCACTTGTGATAACATGGCCGAGATAATTCACTTCTTTCCTAAATAGCTGACACTTCTTCGGGTTAAGTTTTAAGTTTGCCCCATGTATTTTGGCGAAGACTCGCTCCATGTTTTGCAAATGGTCCTCGAAGTCTCGACCCATGATAACGACGTCATCTAGATACACCAAGCAGGCATCTCCTACTAATCCTGCTAGCACACATTCCATGAGTCGTTCGAAGGTGGCAGGTGCGTTGCACAATCCAAAAGGCATAACATTAAACTGCCATAATCCTTTTCCCGTTGAAAACGCTGTCTTCTCCTTGTCTTTTGGATGGATTTCTACCTGCCAGTAACCTGATTTTAGGTCTAGAGTCGAAAACCATTTCATGCCACTCAAAGTATCCAGAGTGTCATCGATTCTAGGTAGCGGGTAACTATCCTTCTTTGTGATGTCATTGAGCCGCCTATAGTCCACGCAGAACCGTGTGCTTCCATCTTTCTTCTTCACAAGCACAACCGGTGAGCACCAGGGACTTGCGGATGGTTCTATTATTTTGTTCCTTTCCATTTCTTTCAGCATATCCTCGACTTCTTTTTCCTTCGCGATTGGTAGCCGTCTCGCCCGCTGACGGATGGGTCCCTCATTTCCGGTATCGATTCTATGCTGCACTAACGATGTTCTCCCTGGGTTTCCTTCTTGACTAGAAAAGATGTCCGCGTAGCGTAATAGAAACTTCTTTGCCTTGATGCTTTGTGAATAAGTCAGGTTGCTTTTGCAGTCTTTAAGAAGCTCATAGACTGTAGGATCCTTCCAAGAACCTGATTTATCCGTGCTTGGCATTGAAGTGCATTTCTTCAGCCACACAACTTCCTCGCACTTTCCGACGATGTCCCCCTTATTGAAGTAAATCTCGCGATCATCCAAATTTAGAACTTTTACTACAGCTTTAGTACTACCATTGACGAGAGTTCTTGCTGTCATGAATCTTCGAGAGGCTGTCTTCTGGGAAATGTCCTCAATCAGCACACATCTGCCTTCCTTGGTGTTATTAGTACATGGCAGCTTTACCATCACGTGAGCCTCTGCACGTCCAGGGATGACGATTTCCTTAAGGCATGTCACTTTCCCATTAGCACCTCCGAGAATGAAGATTTCTTCCGTACCACACTTAAATACTCCGTCAGCAACATCAATTCTGCAGTCGTGTGTCCTCATAAAATCTAGACCAAGGATACAGTCATCCATAATTTCAGCCACAATCACGTTGTGCGTATAAGATGTCTCCCCTAAGTACATTGTAACAGTCATTTCCCCCAGGACGGGTATTGGCTGACCGGAGGCTGAAAGAAGTCGACAGTTGATTTGCTTGCTGTACCTCGACACAGATTTCAATAGGTCCGGCCGGACTATTGTCCTGGAGGCCCCAGTGTCCAATGTCATCCTGCAATCGATCCCGTTTATGGTGCCTGGTATTGCTAAATTGTTCCCATCGCATACTTGTGAGATAACCGTTGCTGGGGCTCCCTCCGTGCCAGCCAGTACTCGCCCCTTAGTCCTGGCTGTTACTAGTTTCCCTGATTTTGAGGAGACCTTGCATCCTCACCTCTCTTCGCAAGCTCCTCCAACCGTTCCTCTATCTTCGTTAGTCGGGACATCTGCGACTCTTTCTGTGGGCAATTCAGCTGCAAATGCCCTTTCTCACCGCATCTATAGCACACAGCGCCAAAGTTCTTCCTGAATGAGGTCTTAACCTCTTTCACCTCCTCGACAACTTCACGTAGTCTGTGAGTCTGCCGAATGTCGTGTCGAACTGCTTCGACCTCTAAGGCATGCGCCAATGCTTCTTTTAATGAGGCATGGTGACGAAGCCTCACGGCAGCTCTTACCTCCAGGTCTTTAATTCCATCGACAAAAGCTTGCACGATGTTTGCGGTTACCATCTTATCGTCGGCCGATGGATAAGCTTTCCGCACAAGCTTATCTATTTCCAACGCCCATTGCTGGAGACCCTCTCCAGACCGCTGGACTCTATCGCGCAGCTGGGCGCGGAACACATGCTCCAGATGTCGCTCCCCATACCTGGATTCGAGTGCATCCAACAGTTCCTTGTATCCACAGCCTGAAGTAGGAAAGGCCTCCAGAACAGTTAGAGCCTGCCCTCTCAATGCGACAGTGAGGGCAGTCAAGCACTGTTCGTCCGTCCATCCGTTGGCAGTAGCAACAGTCTGAAACTGTTGCCGGTACGCGGGCCAGGAGGTGCTACCGTCGTATGGGGGTACCTTAACATTAGGTCCCTGAACTGCGCCTATCGCTCCACTTGACGTTAGTCTTGTCGTTTCAAGACGTATCACCTTTTTCTGTAGCTCGTTGAGGCCAGTCTTCACACCATCTATGTCCGTTCCTAGGCAGGTGACTCGCTCGTCCATGAGGTCCAACTCTTTTCGCAATTTAGCCACCATGCCGCCGACTTCGTGAACGGCCGACAAAACAGTCCGCTGCACCCCTTCAAATTTGCAATCTTGATTTTCCTGTATCGCTGCTTGATTTTCCTGTATCGCTGCAAATTTGCAATCTTGATTTTCCTGTATCGCTGCAAATTTGCAATCTTGATTTTCCTGTATCGCTGCAAACTGTTGTTGCATTATCCGCATCAAACTCGACAAGTCAACGGTGGGCGTGGCTTGCTCAGTGGGCGTGGCCAGGTGGGTGTGGCCAGTGGGCGGGGCCTCCGGCTGAGTGGGCGTGGTCTCAAGGGGCGTGGTCTGGTGGGCGTGGCCAGTGGGCGGGGCCAGCTGGGGGGACCCACCAGGTGCTGGTTCCTCCAGGTGCTCCTCCACAGGTGCTCGGCTGGATTCCGCTGCACGCTGGGCCCTGGTCTTGACACCCTCGCTGCCGAAGTCGTCTCTCGGAGTCAATGGCATAGCTTCCAAATCCCACTTCTGACACCAATTGTTACGTGCTGGGGTTCGAAGATTTGGAATAAAACACCTGGTGACCCTTGATCAGACTTTATTCCGCACTTCCGTATTCCACTTGGTACTCCTGATCTTCTTGTAGACTTCCTCTTCACGCTTGTTCGCTTCCAATCCTCTTTTCTTCCGATCGCTTCCTTCGCTTGTATTTCGCTCGGCTCTCAGAACTGAACTGCTCTCCGTCAGCTCGCCGGTCCCTTTATATACCCGTTACCGCGTGACTAAGCGTTTTCTAGAAAGTTCCACCCCTATCGATGTTTATTCCAGAACAGCCGCGTTGTTTGTTGTTTACAACATGGGTTGTTAGGTATTTATTAGGTGACGAGCGATTATGAACCTTAATGCACTAGTAATAAGGTTCATTCGTAACATTAATAATCTATCTATCTATAATATAATAAAACTGTAACAAATCCAATTCTGTACATTGAAGATATTTTGAAAATTTTTATTGGAGGGCACTCTATAATCGATACTGAAGCCAAAACTGCAATTTGTTTCATTTTTTTCTGTCTGTCTGTCTGTCTTTCTGTCTGTCTGTCTGTCTGTCTGTCTGTCTGTCTGTCTGTCTGTCTGTCTGTCTGTCTGTATCTTGGCCGCGCATCACGCCGAAACTACTGAATGGATTCGAATGAAAGGTACGATTTGAGTTTATACTCCGAGGTAGGACATAGGATACTTTTTATCCCGAAATTCAGCACGGTTCCCTTGGGAGAGGGGAAGAAAGATAAAATGTGTATTTAGCTGTAATTCATTAACGTGTAGTTCGATTTCACTCATTCTTTTTTTGTTAGAAAGGTAGTACTTTAAGTATTGTCCCGTAAATATTTCAAGGTCATAGGTTTTTTAGTTCAGAAATGACAGATATTTATTGGGTTCAAATAACTTGGGACCCGGATCTTTGAACGTACGGCTTATTTTAAACTGGTGTGCGTTTAAATTTATGTTTTTCGATCTGTCTGTTTGTTCCAGCTTATTTCCGAAATGGCTGGATCGATTTTGACGAAACTTTCAATGGCAGATAGGTGATGTTATAAAGAGTAACTTAGGCTACATTTAGTTTAGGTACACAAAGGATTATGGGATCCGATCCGATCCTATATAAAAGCCTACATCCACGCGGACGAAGTCGCGGGGATCAGCTAGTAAATAAATATAAACACTCATACACACGGTCGGCTGTTCCTAAAGTAGGCAACTTAATGCCTGTGTTATAGGTAACAACCGACTGATATACATATTTACATACATATTACACATATAAATATAAATCTATAATATAATAAAACTGTAACAGATCCAATTCTGTACATTGAAGATATTTTGAAATTTTTTATTGGAGGGCACTCTATAATCGATACTGAAGCCAAAACTGCAATTTTTTTCATTTTTGTCTGTCTGTCTGTCTGTCTGTCTGTCTGTATCTTGGCCGCGCATCACGCCGAAACTACTGAATGGATTCGAATAAAACTTGGTACGATTTGAGTTTATACTCCGAGGTAGGTTATAGGATACTTTTTATCCCAAAATTCAGCATGGTTCCCTAGGGAGAGGGGAAGAAAGTTAAAACATGTATTTAGCTGTAATTCATTAACGCGTAGTTCGATTTAACTCATTCTTTTTTTGTTAGAAAGGTAATACTTTAAGTATTGTCCCGTAAATATTTCAAGGTCATAGGTTTTTTAGTTCAGAAATGACAGACATTTATTGGGTTCAAATAACTTGGGACCCGGATCTTTGAACGTACGGCTTATTTTAAACTGGTGTGCGTTTAAATTTATGTTTGTCGATCTGTCTATTTGTTCCAGCTAATTACCGAAACGGCTGGATCAATTTTGATGGAACTTTCAATGGCAGATAGGTGATGTTATAAGGAGTAACTTAGGCTACATTTAGTTTAGGTTCAAAAAAGGATTATGGGATCCAATCCGATCCTATATAAAACTTATATCCAGGCGGACGAAGTCGCGGGGGTCGGCTAGTATTTAATAAATGTATAAATACATAATACATACTTATATACTTACATAAATAGGTACACCCAGACTCGGGACGGGAATCGAACCCGCGACCCGGGAGAGGTAGGCAGGGTCACTGCCAACCGCGCCAACGGGCCAGTCACTATTTGTTTTCATGCTGATCAACGCAATTTCATGTGAGCATCATTTTCATCGTAGGTACCGGAAGATAAAATCGGGACAGCAGAATTTTCAAAGTAAAAGTTTCTTCTGGCTGTTTCTGTTCGCGACAGCTGTAGCGCGGCACCTACGCGCGCTGCGCCGTGAACGCGACGCGTTGGGCGCATTTCCGTCGTCGCGCGTTGTGTGTGCACAGGCCTTAAATACGAACGGAACGCAAAGATGGAGGAGCATGTGTCAAAAAACCAGGCCTCACAAACAAACGGAACATAAACAGATGCAAGGCAACATTTTAAAGAGATAAAATAATGCGAAATATTTTAAAAGAAAAATGCAAACAGATCCCAGACGCAGTTTTATCAGTACAAAGTTATGGGAAACATTAAGGTGCGTCCAGACTTGAACATTTCACCGAACCGAACAGCGAACATTTCGGCGAACTTGTTACGCTCAATGTGGACGGCGCGCTTGGAGCGCTTGAGATGGGTTACTGGGTAACAGTTCGGCGAAAGTTTCGCCGAACTGTTACCCACGCGCACGCGGCGCGCTTGGAGCGCGCGCGCTCCAAGCGCGCCGTCCACATTGAGCGTAACAAGTTCGCCGAAATGTTCGCTGTTCGGTTCGGTGAAATGTTCAAGTCTGGACGCACCTTTAATTGCAAAACGGCTAGGCGACGTGAAAACGCCTAAACTCCAGAACCAAAAAAGCAACGATAAACCAAAATATCTATGCATTACTGAGACCTGTTAAACGAAATAATCCAGATGCCCCCACGCGGTCTACGTGACGCGACGCTCAGCAACGGACGTGGACGCGTCCCCGCTAGCTCCCCACGCCGTGCGCGGACATATAACCCGCGGCACGAAACTCAAGCGCTGACCTTCAATGCGCAGAAGTCGAAAACAAGGTATCTCGGGTGGTGAGGGGGTCGCGGGGATCGTTCGTAAGCACTGATTAGCTCTCGCGGATCCCTCGTAAGCGCTGATTGGCTCTGCAGCCGTATTGTGTCCCGCTCACTCGTACGACGCTGTTATTTGCCGCGACTTGTATGTCACACCGCAGAGCGCAACTGCAACAGCGCAGCGCACGCGCGCTCCGTCATGTGAACGCGCGCGTTGGACGCATTTCCGACGTCGCGCGTTGTGTGTGCACAGGCCTTAAATACGAACGGAAGGGCAACGTCTGGGTTATTTTTAACGTTAACGGTTCATATCGTAGTAGTTCAATATTGACTTTTTACAATAACCGACATCGAGAAAGATGGCTACAATGTTATGTCCTCTTTTGCAAGAATATCTACTATTTTATACGAAGAGCATTTCGTGGTATAAATAAACCGGTCAAGTGCGAGTCAGACTCGCGCACCGAGGGTTCCGTACTCAGAAGTATAAGTACAATCTGTTTTTCATTAGTTTGTCTTAAAAGGTAAGATGCTAGGTAATTAAGCTAGGTCTCTAAATTGTATGAGCACTCATACAACTCAGAGGTCTATCTTAATTGGCTCAACTATGTATGTATGGGGACACCCTTTAATTTCCACATTTTTTAGTTTTTGGAATTTTTCCTTTATGCTGTAAGACCTGGCTTTTTGCCAAATTTCGTAATTCTAGGTCAACTGGAACTACCATTTAGGTTTTCGACCCAAGAAATATAGGGTACTTCCGGTTGACCTAGATTTGTCAATTTTAGTCAAAAGCAAGGTCTTACAGATCAAGTAAAGGAAAAATTCCGAAAAATAAAAAAAGTTGAAAATTAAGGTAAATTTTGTTACTTACAAGTTTTCGTGAAAATCTAAATTTGCCCATATCTTTTTATTGTGTGGACTCAGGACCTTAATTTTTATACACCTAATAGGGGCCATAGACCTTAGTATCTATACTAATAAATAAAATTGAAGTGTCTGTCTGTAATATCGAAATAACTATGTCATATTAAGCTCATATGGTTATTTGAACGATACCATAACCGAATCACACGTTTTTAAAATTTTTGTCTGTCTGTCTGTCTGTCTGTCTGTCTGTCTGTCTGTCTGTTTGAACGGGCTAATCTTCGGAACGGCTGAACCGATTTTGACGGGACTTTCACATACAAGTAGAGAATTAACCAGGGAGTAACATAGGCTACTTTTTTAACCGACTTTCAAAAAAGGAGGAGTTGTGTTTTTCTACCTATGTACACCGATATCTTCGAGATTTCTGAACCGATTTGCGTAATTTTTTTTTAATCGATAGAATAACATTGCGACACTGTCTTACAAAAAATTTGGATTCCAACTCCTCAATCCTGATGCTGTAGGGGACCTGATCCGGTTATTTAAATTGATATTGGGGATACCAATTAAAGACTTTATTGTCGAATGAACTCGAGTAGGTACATGTCCAACTCCTCAACCCTGATGCTGTAAGGAATTGCATTCCGAAATCGTAAGGATCCCACGGAATTTTTCCGTTTTGGGGACGGGTTACTACTGATAGACTTATTTTTGTTCTGGAAAATCAAAAATTCCCACGGGAGTAAACCTAAATACACACGGGCGAAGCCGTGGGCATCATCTAGTCTGGTATAAATTTCAACTTGCTAGGTCCATCTGTTCCTGAGAAAATCGGTGATGACACACGGACAGACGGACAAACGTACAAGAAAGTGATCTTAGAAGGGTTCCTTTTCGTACCTTTTGAGGTACGGAACCCTAAAAAGCCAAATGAACATATTAGTTATCTATAAAAATATCGAAAATCGTTTTTTTCATAAACACTCTTCTAAATATGTTTCTTTTGTTCTGTTTTACACAATTTCTAAACTAAAATTAGAGGTCTAAATCTATAACTATCTCTTTGACATTGCTCCCTGCGGAAAAGGATAAGTATCATATATAGCTCTATTTTTAAACATGTCAATTTTTTAGATTACTTTCCTTCTCCTTGGTCAAAAATAAGAGAAATATAAATACAACATGTTTGTATCCAAAAAAATATAGGTACAGTGCGACCAATCTATATGTGAACTGAGAGAGATCGCTAATATCGCCTTAGTATTGCCATACAATCGTTTATTCGACTTTCCCATAACAGTACGTATGAGGTACGAGAAGTCGCCCGCGACTAGTAATCCTAATCTGGGATTCACCACAACTCATCGCATCAGTCGCGCGTGAACCGCGTTAGCGAGCGCAAGTTTTCGAGTCGGTTCGTGCTACAACGTAACGTGTTTTATTAAACTACCTTCTTTTATAATTTTTTTGCGATGGAGGACGACATTGTGAGTAACGATAGTAGAAATAGTACTGTGATTCAAAATGCTGAACGGGAATTGTGTGAAGTACAAAATCATGAGTGTGGAAATAATGAATTAACGCCGAAAAAAGTTGATAAAAGGCCGCTAGAGACCGAAGATAGTAGTGAGGATGGATTTACTACGGTATCGAGAAGAAAACAAAAGAGGTTTATTAGAAGTGAGTCATATGAAAGAGACAGGTTATATAGTGAGAATAATGAAAATATGAGCGATAGGTTTTATGAAGTGAGTTTATTTGCATCAAAAAGTCTTCCGAAACAAATGGCTTTTGCTAGATTATTAAAAGAGGAAAATATTACAAATGTAACAAAAATAAAATACAAAAGTCCATATAAAATATTTATACAATTTAGCGATAAAAATCAAGCCGAAAAACTTATAAACTCAAAAAAACTAGTAGAGAAGGATATAAGAGCGCAATTGACGAATCAAGGTAATTTGTCTTACGGAATTATCAAAGGAGTTGATTTAGATACTAGCGAAAAGGTGCTATTAGAAAATATGGAGTGTGACTATGATATAATTTCAGCGAAACGTTTGAAACGTCTGAATGAGGAGGGTAAGTGGGTTGAAAGCGAAACTGTCAGATTGTGCTTTAAAAACCCAGTAGCGCCTTTATCGATAAATGCATATGGATTTAGATTCGACGTTGAACGATATGAGTTTCCAGTGACTCGATGCTCTCGTTGCTGGTCTTTTGGCCACAATAAGAAATTCTGTAAACTAAATAAGAATATTTGCCCGAAATGTGGTGAAGCTCACGACAATTGTGAAATACAAGAATTTAAGTGTATTAATTGTAAAGGTCCACATATGGCTTTAGATAAGACATGTCCATTTTTTAAAAAAGAAAAAGAAATTCGAGGTATAATGAGTGACCACAATGTTACATATAAAACAGGGTTGGAGATGTATTTAAAGAATCAGAAGGAAAAAGAAAAACCAAGCAACGTAAGAGACGAAGTTAATATAGATCTTGTTACAAGCTACACAGATCAGGTACCAGTGAATGAAATGAATAGAACGTATAGCAGTGTTCTTCAAGGGGTGGCTATTATACATGGAAATGAAAACAAAGATGAGCAATTAAATGACAGAGCAGTAAATCAAAACAAAAACAAGGATAAAAAGAAAAAGAAAGTTAGGAAAATGGAGAATGATACTAATAATGAATCTCAGAACAAGATAATGGATTGTGATGAAAGTCAGGAAAGTGATGAGATACACAAGAAAAAGCTAATGAAAAAAAGAATAAAAGAAGACAGAGAAGGTTTGATATTTGGAATCTGCTTAATAAAATTAAGGAAATTGTGTTATCTGAAGGAAATTGGTGTGATAAAATGATGTTAGCGGTGAAAGCTACTTTTGAAGAATGTAAGTCGTTTTTATTAAGTTTTTTGAATGAAGGAAAGTTGTGTGACATTGTTTCAAAGATTATTTTTAATGGGCAAGGACTTTAATTTAAATATTATTCAGTGGAATGCACAAAGTTTGAAACCTAAGTTACTTATGTTAGATAATTTGTTACATCAAGAAAAAATACATATAGCTGTTATTTCTGAAACTTGGTTGGATGCAGATACTGCGCTCCATGTTAGTGGATATAATATATTTCGAAAAGATCGTCATGACTCTTATGGTGGAGTTGCTATTATTGTTCATAAGTCTATCAGATCCCATATTTGTGCTGCCGATCCGATCAACCCGGGAATAGAAGTTATTAAGATTAAGATATTGAATTGTAAATATTTAGAGTATGTTGTATCTATATATTGCCCTTCCTCTGTTCAAACCCGTCAGTTAGATTGGGATAATATATTTGCAGTCGCTACACGAAAGACACTTGTATTAGGTGATTTTAACGGCCATCATACAAACTGGTCATACAAAACAGATCAAAGAGGAATACAGTTATTTGACGCAACGCTAGATAATTCATTTGTATCTCTTAATAACGGAGATGCCACAAGAGTTAAATTAGTTAATGGTGTTCTTCAAAGTTCATCTCCTGATGTTAGTTTCGCGTCATCGGATATAGCAATAAACTTTGGATGGCATGTTTTTAATGAAAATTTAGGAAGTGACCATCTTGTAATTAAAATGTCGACTACTTATGAGGATACTTTAAAGTATTCCAAAAAACTTAATTTCAAAAAAGCTGATTGGAAATCATATAAAAATGATTTAGGTAATGCATTTCCACATAATATAGACAGTTACAGTTGGACATCGAGTGACGTGCAAATACATTATGATAATTTTCTAGAAAAGATTAGTACTTCAGCGAATAAAAATATCCCTAAAATTACAATCTGTACTAATCCAACGAGCAAATTTAAGCCTAAAGAGTATTGGGATCCCGCGTTATCTAAAATTGTTGCAGAACGTAGACTGTCTTTGAGAACCTTTCGAAGGAATCCTACCCCTGACAACCTTACTAAATTAGAGGAGAAAACACGTGAGTCAAAAATTTTATTACAAAAAGCTCGATCGTTGGATTGGCAAAAATTTTGCATAAATATTAATGAGTCGACATCTACATCAGACATGTGGAATAAGATGCGGTGGTTTAAAGGTTATCGAAAATCAAAATTCTGTCCATCCAACGATAAGGTGAAGGAATTGTTGTATTCTCTGACTCCAGATTCAGTCATTAACTGTCCACCCACATTTAGTTCTAATAACGAATTATTACAAAGGTTATTTACAATACAAGAGTTAGAATGTTGTTTGAAAAAGAAGGATACAGCTCCGGGTAGTGATGGGGTGACTTACTCGATGATATACAATTTACCTCGAGTGGGTAAAATACATCTTTTAAATATTTATAACGCTATATTTAGTTTGGGTGTCATACCGGATCAATGGCGGAAGACATTAATTGTTCCCATTCCTAAAGCAAACATTAATATTATAAATACAGATCTGAAACTTAGGCCGATAGCCCTTATCTCCTGTCTTTGCAAGATATTTCACAATATGATAGGTAAAAGAATTGAATGGTTTGTTGAAAAAAATAAAATATTTTCCCCACATACAGTTGGTTTCAGGAGGGCTCAGTCTAGTCTAGATTGCCTGTCAAGACTTGTAACATATATACAGGTAGGATTTTCTCAAAAAATTTCTACAGCAGCTTGTTTTTTAGATATCGAGAACGCCTATAATAATATTTTAGTTGATAGAGTAGTCAAAATTTTAGATGAACTAGGTTTAGGTAAACATATTTGTAAATACTTATGGTTATTTTTGAGTGATAGACAATTAATGATTAAATATGATAATGATGATCAAATTTCTGAAGTCAGACACACAAGTAGAGGACTCGCTCAGGGAGATCCCATATCACCATTACTTTTTAATATAACCACACATATGATCTGTAATCAAATTAATAATGTAAATGTCTCACAATATGCAGATGACTTCGTGTTTTATCTCCGGCATAAGGACTTAAATATTTGTGAAAATAATTTACAAGAAGCAATAAATTCCGCTGTCACAATTTTAGATGAAATAGGTCTTCAGTTATCTGTTAATAAAACAAAATTATGTATATTTAATAGAGGATACAGAAGAAAACAGATAAAACTAGTCATTAACAATAATAATATAATGTGTGAAGATGAAAATATTAAATATTTAGGTCTGTGGTTGGATAGGTCGTTACGGTGGAATAAACATATTAAAGAATTGGTTGAAAAGGTATTAAAATTTTTAAATTTGTTCAAAGTACTGGCTGGCCCTGGTTGGGGTATACACCCTAAGCACTTACGGAACTTGTACATATCATTGATTAGAAGTAGATTAGATTATGGGAGTTTCTTGTATGATGTTAGTGCTAAGACACATTTGTTGAAACTTGACAGAGTTCAGAATCAGGCCCTTCGAATCATTAGTGGATTTATTAAAAGTACACCTATCCACGTCATGGAGAGTGAGTCGTGCGTCCAACCATTGTTTATAAGACGTTTATATCTGGCGTATAAATATGTAATGAAAAATATGAGTCGCTCAAATAATGTAACAATTAATTTACTAAACGATTTTGACTCTAGCACTCATGATAGATATTGGCAGTCAAAAAAGAAACCATTATTGTTAAACGTTTATAATGAATGCAAACAATGTAACATATATTCTACTGATCTTCTACAAATGTATCAAATTAATATATGGGTATCTTATATAAATGTTAATAAGGTAATCAGGGCAAATCTGGATTGTATAACGATAGCAAAAAAAGAATTTGAACCTGATTATCTAAAATACTTGGTAATAAAAGAACTACACGAAAAGTATGAGGGGTGGGCCCACATTTATACAGATGGATCTAAAAATAATATAGGTTTAGGAGCAGCTTTTTGGCATTTGTGTGAAAGAAAATCAGTTATGTTTAAAACAAATCAACAAAGGAGAACGGTCACACCCCATAGAAAAAAAACCCAGACCCGACAGAAACGGGACATATCTCATTTTTTTTGTTATTTTTTATAGAGTTAAATTATATATTTTTTATATTCGAAATCAATGGCTAACACCAAAATATTGCCTTATGTTTTTGTTCAGGCGTTACACAAAAAAAAAATACAAAATGCCTATTTATCTACAAAATTCGTAAATATATGTAACTAAATGACGAAACAATAGCTATGGAATGTAACAATAGCTAGGTGACCTGGATATGCAGCTGGATTATGTAATTTTTAAACTCCTAGTAACTCCCCGCTCTGCGCCATTGTTGTTTTAATGAAAGAGTGAGATAGCATGTTGGTGTCTGTCACCACCAAGCTACCTGAGCCATAGCATGCAGGCAGTACGTGACCGTTTTTATAGATATAACGTCCTACTATGCAAGAAATCATCGAATACGATGATTTTAATGAATTCAAAGTTGATTGTTGTACTAGGAGTTCAAAAATTATATAATCCAGCTGCATCTCCAGTTCACTTAAATACATTCCATAGCTATTGTTTCGTCATTTAGTTACATATATTTACGAATTTTGTAGATAAATAGGCATTTTGTATTTTTTTTTTTGTGTAACGCCTGAACAAAAACATAAGGCAATATTTTGGTGTTAGCCATTGATTTCGAATATAAAAAATATATAATTTAACTCTATAAAAAATATCAAAAAAAATGAGATATGTCCCGTTTCTGTCGGGTCTGGGTCACAGATGACCATTCTCCTTTGTATTATGACAATGGAACTCATTGCAATTTCAGAAGCTCTAAAATACATTTCTGGCCTAAGCGGGCAAAATTTTGTTATCTTTACAGATAGCAAAAGCGCTTTGCAACACATAGCTCGATGTGCCTCTGGATATAGCAGAGGTCTACCGATAGCTTTCGAAATCTTGAAACAGATATATGATTTTAATCATATAAATCTGAGATTGCAATGGGTTCCATCTCATATTGGCCTAAGAGGAAATGAGGAGGCTGATAGGCTAGCAAAATTAGCGATAACAGGAGGTGTAGATTCACTTATTTTACCATATTTTACGGAAATCTTAAATAATTTTAAAATTAAATGCTATAATAAATTTAAAGAATATTTTGACATAAGAAGTAGAGAGAAAGGGATTTGGTATAAAACTATCCAATGTCAGCCTCCTCGTTTCCCTTGGTTTGGTAATATTAGGTTAAGTAGAAAATATATAGTTTTAGCTCATCGATTGCGTTCTGGACATTATCCCTCGAAGAAATTTGCATTTTTAATGAAAAAAGCTGATTCTGCCAACTGCGATGTGTGTGGTACGGTAGACGATGTCCAGCACGTACTAGTGGAATGTAGCAAATACAACAGACAGAGGGAGGTTCTTTTTGAAAAATATAATATTAATAAATATAATGTAGGTTCTGTTACTAGCCTTCTGTGTCTACCGTACACAGAAGGCTTTAAATCGTGTTTAGAAATATGTAAATCTTCTTAAGTAATAATTACGTCTAATCAGTTGTGTTTGTTTCATTCCAAAACAGAAGATTAATGTAATTTAGGTTACGATGGGGCTGGCATGTCCATGTTGGATAAAAGCCCCAAAAAAAATAAGATAATAAAAAAAAAAAAAAACTCATCGCATCACATGCACTCCCGCCAAGACGCATTAATATATTATCGTCACTTTAATGTGTATATTTTACATATTACGTAAGTATACTGATGATAAATTTAGTCTGTTTTTAAATGGGTTTTAACAGCTCTCAAACCGGTTTCACTTGATAATACTGTACCAGCAGATACTCGCTTGTATTTATTCGATTTTATTATTATGGAACTAGCTTTTGCCCGCGGCTTCGCCCGCGTGAATTTCGGTTTTTCACAAATCCTGAGGGATAAGTAGATTTCTGGTCCACCCGCCCCCCGCCGCGCGGCGGCGTACCGCGGTACCGCGTACGGCGGGCGCATGACGCAGGGGCGCGCGGCGCGGCGCGGGGAGTTCCGTGCAGCGCGAGCTCGGCCGTCGCGCGCAGCGAAAATACCTATCAGGGCGTTTTTTACCGATTTCAACACAACTCCTTTTTTGAAAGTCGGTTAAAAAAGTAGCCTATGTTACTCCTTGGTTAATCCTCTACTTGTCTGTGAAAGTCCCGTCAAAATCGGTTCAGCCGTTTCGAAGATTAGCCCGTTCAAACAGACAGACAGACAGACAAAAATTTTAAAAACGTGTGATTCGGTTATGGTATCGTTCAAATAACCATATGAGCTTAATATGTGGTAGTTATTTCGAAATTACAGACAGACACTTCAATTTTATTTATTAGTATAGATAATTAATCGGAGCCTGATTCTGCAAAAAAGTCTTTATTTTCAGAATTATATTCCAGGCATCACTTTTAATAGCTTTTGGCATCATTAATGCTAAGAAATAATTACGGATTCTATATTAATTTCCGAAAAGATTTTTCTTATTATAATTAATTAGGTAGGTATTTTATGTTTAAGGAACTGACTACACTAACCTGTAGTCAAATTGTATGAAATTCTAAGATGACAGCCGTAGGTAGTTTCATTTTTTGCCATTTCACAGAAAAGATGGTCTATATATATAATAGTTACTAAGATCAAGTATAATATGTAGAAGAGAGAATCTTAGGTGTGTCTATAGTTGTAAAAACCCCGTTATTTACCGTTAATTACCCAAATTTACGGTTAAATACCGATAAAATGCAGTTATTAACGGTTAATTATCCCTATATTATATATATTTTTTATATAGTCAACTCCTTGGTGAAGTGAAAAATCGATATTCGAAAGATAAAGATTTCATTAAATTTTTAAATGTTAATAAATAATATTTAAAGCGACATATTAGGTACCTATATACATAACCCAATTCTTTAATTATGTAACGTAAACCACAGATCACCCTACTTAGATACCACATGTTGATAATTTAGTATAGTTACTAGGTCACCAAAGTTAGCGGAGAGCGCGAGCTGCGGGGAGAGAGTCAGCGATATCTGATTGGTTATTTCTATACCCGTATTACGAATTCCCCGGAATTCTGACAGCTGTCATTGTCATTTACAGATGAGTTATTTGTATGGAGAACAGGGTTAACATCTACGAAGTACAATTTTACCCCAAACTACTTTAATTCCCTGTCATCATAAAAAGCCATATGCCGCGTAATAATATTACTCGTTTCGCCTTAAAATAGAAAATACCAAGAGTGGAAACTAGAAAGTGCACACTGACAGCAACAGAAAACAAAAGAAGCACATTGAAAAAATTTAGTCAAAAATGGATGTCGAATGACATTATCACCATGAAGTGTCTGTCAGGCATTTGTCATATCTACATGCGGCAGTTGATTTGTATTTGCATAAGTTTTGAATTTTTTATCTTTTTTGTGGGAATTGTTTTATCTCTGGTAACATTACGAAACGTCAGAATTCCAGGGAATTAGTAATACGGGTATAGAACAAACTCAAAGTGCCTAGTACAATAGTGTTGGGACAGGGATTTAATATCGACTGTCAACTGCCGATAAATAGTAAAACAAGGAAAATATTTTTGTTTGTTTAGATATTATTTACACATAGTACCTACCTTAGTGCCTACACATCCTGAATACATACTTTTATCTAGATGTCAAAAGTACCTACGTATTGACTAGAATGTGACTGAATCTGGACTGTAAAATCTGTATATGGTTCGCAAGGAGTGAAGCAAGCAGAAAAACGGGTGCAAGTCATTTTCGACCTTATTGATGTTTAAGAGAAAGTTGTTTTTTTGTGATTTTCTTGTCTCTTCTTTTCTTCAGTATCATTCATAGGTTGCTAAAATTTTGTTTTCTGAATTGTGTCAATAAGGTCGAAAATCGCTTGCACACCTTTTTTGCTTACAACTCACGGTCCAATCGGTGCAAGCGATTCTCAACCTTATTGACAGTTAGGAGAAAGTTTTTTTTTGTCATATTCTTGCTCAGTATCGTTCATAAGTTACTAAAATGTTGTTTTCTAAAATATGTCAATAAGGTCGAAAATCGCTTGCACACCTCTTTTGCTTACAACTCACGGTCCAATCGGTGCAAGCGATTCTCGACCTTATTGACAGTTATGAGAAAGTTTTTTTTGTCATATTCTTGCTCAGTATCGTTCATAGGGTACTAAAATGTTTTTTTTCTAAAATATTCTCTTTCACAATTTTTCATGGGAAATCCCATTCCGGGATTTTGAAAAAACCGAAATGTGTAGCTTAAATAATTCCATCAAGTAGTTTACTCAGCATGAATGCTATCAATTAAAAGCACGTCAGCTGCCTTACTCATTCCTTCTCACTATACTGGCCGCGATCGTCCGCCGCATGGCCCGCCGTGTGTCGGCTGGGCACGCGCTACTTCGTCCCCCGCCGCCGCGCCTCCCGCCCTCTTGCCGCCAGTTGAAGCTCGCATCATCGCGCAACTCGCGATGCACATTTCAAGCCGCTAGCGACATCTAGCGGTGGTATTTAACCGTAATAACCATAAAATGCGGTTATTTAACCGTTAATAACGAAAAATGCGTATTTAACCGCTCGGTTAAAATCGTTAATAACCTGCTTCGCATCTATAGGTGTGTCCCACACCTGCGGAACGTTCCGCGTCGATACTTCAGCGACTGAACTAGGTATCCGTCGTAGTATTCGGCTGACGTGACACATCAAACGCGCCGAACAGTCGGTCGGGTTGCCGGCGTTTAGTTCAGCGCGTTACGTCACGGAACATTAAGGTGCGTCCAGACTTGAACATTTCACCGAACCGAACAGCGAACATTTCGGCGAACTTGTTACGCTCAATGTGGACGGCGCGCTTGGAGCGCTTGAGATGGGTTACTGCGTAACAGTTCGGCGAAACTTTCGCCGAACTGTTACGCAGTAACCCATCTCAAGCGCTCCAAGCGCGCCGTCCACATTGAGCGTAACAAGTTCGCCGAAATGTTCGCTGTTCGGTTCGGTGAAATGTTCAAGTCTGGACGCACCTTTACGTGACGTCGTCATCAGTTGGTGTCGTCACGTGTCACGTTGTAATGTGTGGTTGTGACGTGTTCAATTGCCCAGGAAAATGGATTTTATTACAATACTAGCGGATGCCCGCGACTTCGTCCACGTACATTTTCTGATTTCCTGTGAGATAATGTTTTCCACTTAATGATAAAAGTCCTACTTCTAATAAAAACCGCAACTTCATACCTTCATAACGATAAGGATAAGGAAAAAGGAAAGGAAAAGGAAAGAAAAAGATCAGATTTTAGATAAAAGAATAGATAATAACAAACAACAACTACTACGCGCGTCAAACTTTCGGTCGCGTAACGCGCCGCGTGAATCGTGATGTGTCGCATGCTATGCAGAATACATTGAATGCGTTTCGGCTGACGCAGTTGTCCGAAGGAAGGTTCGGTGCCGAACGCGACGTAATTTTGGCTGATGTGTCGAGGGGCACTTGAACAACATTACGAGCGTATTCAACGGAACGTTCGCCGCGGAACATTCCACTGGTGTGTTCCTACACTTGAGACTTATAAGAGACTGCTTAATTTCGAGTATCGAAACATTAAAACGTCAGCGTAAAGCGAAATCAAAAAGGTTATACTTAAGTAAGTAGTTATAGTATGTTCTACTTATAATATAACAAGCGGACCCGGCAGACGTCGTCCTGCCCGCTATTAGCGCCACCTACTGGGTCCAATTTTTCTACTTATAAACCTTCCTCTTGAATCACTCTATCTATTAAAAAAAACGCATCAAAATCCGTTGCGAAGTTTTAAAGATTTAAGCATACATAGGGACATAGGGATATAGGGACAGAGAAAGCGACTTTGTGTTATACTATGTAGTGATATACATATAGTCTAGTAAACAAGTTCAAAAACGTGAAAAAGAGAGATAAAGGTCTTAAAAATATAAGCGAGTGCTCATTCGATTCGGAATCACTTCTAAAAAAATGTTTTTGAAGGATTTTGGTGCAGGTAAAAAATTGCAATTGTTATTAACAAAATAATCTAAAAAAATGATATTTCGTTTTATGTTAATAACTCGAAAAATATTTACTTACCTATATTTAAGCAATTTTGAAAAAAGCTCGTTAAAGAGGAGGAAATTGCCAATAAAAAAGTCTCAACTTCCGAAACTCTATCTCCATTATTTATAAGTTTAATTTGACGTTGAAAATAGGGCTCCGCGCGGCGCGGCGGTTACGGTTGCACGCGCGAGAGGTCAGCAATAAAAATAATTTTTTTATAACAAAATGTGGTTTTAAAAATTTGAAAAAAATCTGGTATCTTCTTAACACTTGAAAGCATCGAGCCCTGAAGAAAAAAAAGTTTAATCACCATTTTTCAATAAGTTATTCAATTGTAAACTAACAAATTTTTTCCCAATCTCCGTTGGCATAAACAATGTGATGAAAGGTATAAATATAATTAGCCTAAAAGTTTTAAACTTCGTGGAGCCCTTCTGATATACATATATGTATATACTTCATAAGATCCTGCGATAAATTTTCGTAAAAGTTTATTAATTTGTTAATTATGATTTTTTATAACTAATATAAATCATATGATTTACATAATTATTATGATTTTACAGTAGTTATAAAAAATCATAATTAACAAATTAATAGACTTTTTTATTACTAGACCTCCTCTTTCAAAATTGCTTAAATATTAACATAAAACGAAATATTTTTTTTTTTTCATCTTATTTTATTATTAAAAATTGCAATTTTTTACCTGCACCAAAATCCTTCAATAACATTTTTCTAGAGGTTATTCCGAATCGAATGAGCTATCGCTCATATTTTTAGGACCTTTATCTCTATTTTTCACGTTTTTGAACTTGTTAACTACTAGTCTTAGATATAGCGGAATTACAATTTCTTATTTTAGATTCGAAAATTCAGTTATAGGTACCTATTACGGATTGCTATTTCGCTAATTTTCCGCTTGGGACGCTGCACTGACTGAATATATATTATGGACCTATGTAATGAATGAATGAACTCGGGCCTTAAAATAATGCACGTGTGGTCCATTTTTAGGGTTCCGTAGTAAACAAGGAACCCTTATAGTTTCGCCATGTCCGTCCGTCTGTCTGTCTGTCTGTCTGTCCGTCTGTCCGTCCGTCCTCGGTTAATCTCAGAGACTATTAGTGCTAGAAATTGTAATTTGGCATGGGTATAAATATTAATCACGCCGACAAAGTGGTGTAATAAATTTTTGATAAATATTTTTTTTTAGGATAGCTCCCCTACATGTAAAGTGGGGATGAATATTTTTTTTTCTCGTCTACCCCATAGTGTGGGGTATCGTTGAATAGGTCTTTTAAAAATACTGTGGATGTGGGAACATCATTTTTCGATTTCTAGATCCGTTTGTAAAATATGATGTTTTAAAGTGCTAATTTTTATTAGAGTCAAGTGTCCCCCTCCCCTCTATCAGCCAAATGGCAGTATATAGAAACTTGAGAAAATTCACAGCAGTAGTATATATAATCAATTTTAAAGGAAAACTATCATGGCTAAGTAGGGTTCACAGGTTAAGGAGTTATATCTGTTTTTCGAGGATTGTGACTACGGAACCCTACACTGCGCGTGGCCTGCCACGCACTTGGCCGGTTTTATTCTTTGACGTTACAGTATTATAGTATGTTAAGCATACAGTTGTCCACCGCATCTCAGTTCGTCTACGGAACCTGCTCATTTGTGTTTCACGTACAGAAACTCCGTAGCTTTCTCTAGCGCACGAAGAAATATTCTGAGTTTTCTCACAAGAGCCACCATTATCTCTGCACCGTAGGTATGGTAAGTAATTTAGGTCTACACTTTTTCTACTCGTGTGCTTTTAGTACGACAAAATATGTATTATTTAGGACTTTTAGTAGGTACTTACGACAAATATATTTTTTAAAGAATATACTTACCTAACTGTCTCGTATTTTAAAATATGATTTACCTACCTATTGCTTTAACAATAATTTTATTTTGTTTTTTTATTTAGGTACCTAACTACTTATAATTGAACGAAATACAAAGGACCTAAGTAGGTGTCTAATGAAAGAAATCCGTCCAAAAATTGCAAACGGTAAAAAAGCAATCTCAATAAAAATATATTTTCTACATAATATTATATTTTGAGGCGCATTTTATAATTTTTAGTGGCTTATCCCCAGTTTGACGGACACATACATACAATTTAAAAACACAACCAAAATACAGCTTTATATCAAAAAAGTAAAACTCAAAATTGATCACGCTTCTTTTGTGTTTTTTGAATATTCACCCATATATACGAAAAACTTAAATAAAATTAAGCGAAATTCAACCTTATTTCCAACGAGCAAACTTGAAAATCAGTTGCAATTGGAGTAATGGTTTGGCTATAAAATTACATCGTTCATACGAAAATAGACTTTATTCATAAGAATTAAGATTGAAATTGGCATGTGTTGTAATATTATTATGATTTTATAGATAGAAGTTCGAAATTCAAAACCATCCACACACGCGCCGCGTAATCGATTTTTGAAATGGCGTTGGAAGAAGTGATGGTGTTAAACAGGCAACTGTCGATAAAACATCGATATATTTTTATCAGGCACAAATCTAGCGAAAATCCGCGTACCTACGGGATTCCGTTAGTATGATCTTAAATGACATATTGAAATATTAGAGAAGTGCCATATCTGGGCGCTCGAAAAAATGCCGCAGCTAAAATTGGGACTCGCTCGACCATTATTAAAAACTAGATGATGCTTCGCCACATGTTGTAATATTATTATGATTTTATAGATAGAAGTTCGAAATTCAAAACCATCCACACACGCGCCACGTAATCGATTTTTGAAATGGCGTTGGAAGAAGTGATGGTGTTAAACAGGCAACTGTCGATAAAACATCGATATATTTTTATCAGGCACAAATCTAGCGAAAATCCGCGTACCTACGGGATTCCGTTAGTATGATCTTAAATGACATATTGAAATATTAGAGAAGTGCCATATCTGGGCGCTCGAAAAATGCCGCAGCTAAAATTGGGACTCGCTCGACCATTATTAAAAACTAGATGATGCTTCGCCCGTGTGGATTTAGGTTTTTATTTTGAACTTTTTATTTTCCAGAACAAAAAGTAGCCTATCTGTAGTAAGTAGTAACCCGTCCCCAAAACGGAAAAATTCCGTGGGATCCCTACGATTTCGAAATGCAATTCCTTACAGCATCAGGGTTGAGGAGTTGGATATGTACCTACTCGAGTTCATTCAACGATAAAGTCTTTAATTGGTACCCCCAACATCAATTTAAATAACCGACAGTTCCTAAATCCCGTTAGTTTTGGGGATCAGGTCCCCTAGAGCATCAGGATTGAGGAGTTGGAATCCAAATTTTTTGTAGGACAGTGTCGCAATGTTTCTCTATCGATTAAAAAAAATTACGCAAATCGGTTCAGAAATCTCGGAGATATCGGTGTACATAGGTAGAAAAACACAACTCCTCCTTTTTTGAAAGTCGGTTTAAAAAGTCTATGTTACTCCCTGGTTAATTCCCTACTTGTATGTGAAAGTCCCGTCAAAATCGGTTCAGCCGTTCCGAAGATAAGCCTGTTCAAACAGACAGACAGACAGACAGACAAAAATTTTAAAAATGTGTGATTCAGTTATGGTACAGTTCAAATAACCATATGAGCTTAATATGAGGTAGTTATTTCGAAATTACAGACAGACACTTCAATTTTATTTATTAAAAAAAATAAAGTATAGATTACAATTTCATATTGTCAGATGCCTCTATTGAACTGCTTCGTTGGTCAAGAAGTTAACTTGTTAGACTGCGGATTACGCGGTCCTGAGTTCGATTGTCGGGTCAGATCAAAAATTGTTGGGTAACGGATTTTTCTGTTAACGCCCTGAGTGGGTAGTTGGTGATGTTTCACCCTCGTATCTCGGAGAGAACGTTAAGCAGTCGGTCCGGGTCAATTTTACTATGAAGTGATAACAGTCGTTAAAGCCCGGTAAACGGTATTGGAGCTGCGTGGCGGGTCTAATAGAGAAACTCTCAATAACTTTTTTATTTGACACTATCAACCACAATGGCCAGGCCGCGAGATCACATTCAATTCATCACAATAACGTATATATGTATAATTAAATAAATAAGTACAACTACAAACATAATTATAGATAGGTAGGTAATTTTACATTATAAAAACAACAATATTATGACATAACTAGCGGTCCGCCCCGGCTTCGCCCGTGGTACATAATGTAATATAGCCTATAGCACTCAGGGATCACGTACATATCCAATGGTGAAAGAATTTTTGAAATCGGTCCAGTAGTTCCTGAGATTAGCGCGTTCAAACAAACAAACTCTTCCGCTTTATTATATTAAAAAAATATACTAGCTTTTGCCCGCGGCTTCGCCCGCGTGAAGTTCGGTTTTTCACAAATCCCAAAATCTCCGATTCAAAATAAAAATTACGAAAATGCAGGACACATCCGCACGCATTAGCTCCCTCGTTCGAAATCACAGATTTCGAAATGGAGATTGGAGCATGCACCCTCTTCACCGCACCCGCCCGCCGCGCGGCGGCGTAGGTAGGTACGTATGGCGGGCGCAGGGGCGCGGAGAGTTCCGCAGCGCAAGCGTCGGCCGTCGCGCACAGCGAAACCTGCCTACTTATGTGCTATACCTACAGCTACAGGGCGTTTTTTAACATTGGTACCTTCCGATTTCAACACAACTTTTTTTATGAAAGTCGGTTAAAAAAGTAGCCTATGTTACTCCTTGGTTAATCCTCTACTTGTCTGTGAAAGTCCCGTCAAAATCGGTTCAACCGTTCCGAAGATTAGCTTGTTCAAACAGACAGACAGACAGACAAAAATTTTAAAAACGTGTGATTCAGTTATGGTACCGTTCAAATAACCATATGAGCTTAATATGTGGTAGTTATTTCGAAATTACAGACAGACACTTCAATTTTATTTATTAGAAAAAGAAGTATGTACATAGATAAACAACCAAACAACTTCAAAATCACCTAATCACCTATCGATATAATATCGGCATCCCTAGTTGCCCCCTCCAGGCCTCCAACCGCCCCGGCCTTAACCTTTTTTTATTTTTTTATAGAATGTTCAGCGAGCGTCTTAGATACTTTATTTTATCTATGGTAGCCTTTTTCAGCTTGGGTTTTTTACTTATAAGAAAATTTCGAAATTGGAATTTTGTTTAAGCATAGCATTTCAGAGCTTTTTAGGGTTACCCAAAGGGTAAAAACGGAGCCCTATTAATGTCACTCTGCTGTCTCTCTGTCTGTCTGTCTGTCCGTCCGCCGGTCACCTCACAGGTCTCTAGCTTGTAGACCAGTAGTTCCCAAAGTGGTCCAGGTGGACCCCCTAGGGTCCACGGGAGACTCGACGGGGGTCTACGTTGGCATGACGAAAAAATGGGGGTTCACAAGTCGTAAGCGAGGGTCCACGAAAATTTATCTGCTTTCGATAGTGAAGATCTAAAATGTTGGCTTGACTTCACCTATCAATGAAGTGGCTTCACCTATCAATGTAGGCAGATAATGTTTTAAGAAGCTCAGCGACTGTTACTTGTAAAAACTTGCATATTCCATATTCAGCACTTTACTTTACAGAACCTTACTTTTTATTAAACAATCAATTCTCACTTTTTTCGAAAACTATTAATTCGTGGTTGGAACTCAGCAACGCCGCAACCATAGTAAAATCTAATCTTCATATTTTTTGTCGAGTTTTGGGAATATGGTAGAAATGTAGCTGTAGGGGGTCCACCGGTACTAGCTAAACTTTGAAAGTGGTCTATGAGAAAAAAAAGTTTGGGAACATCTGTTGTAGACGAAATGAGTTACAAACCTGAAATTTTGAAATTTAGTGTACAAACTACAACGTCGACCAAAATCAAATATTGAATTAAAAATTGAATGAAATTATTTTTCAGGGGCCCCCCTAAAAAATAATATAATTCAATTTTAAAAAAACATGAAAAAGGAGCCTGAAAAAAAATTTTTTTCTCTTACCCTAGCTTGTGGGGTATGAGGTATCATTGTATAAAACTCATTAAGTAGAGTACGAATACTTATATATTTTTAATATTTTGCTTTAAAAATAAGGAAATGGGGGCCATCAAATTGTCAGTTTTAGACCTTTTTTGTGACGGGGCCTATCTCAAAAACTAAACCAGTTAGGAATATGAAATTTCGGTACCTATATTATATGCCAAACTGTATAGGTATAAACAACACGATTCATAAAGCAGTTTGTATGCTGTGACCAAAACAAACAAACATTTTTTGGGTTTTTCTTTCACGGTTATTATAGCTATATATACCCAATAGTATATATATATACCCAATAGTACTGCTAATATGTACTAAGTTTATAACACTACCTGCGATACGTATTTTATTTTTCGCATTAGGTAGGTACCTACCTACTTTTTATCAATAGATAGACTAATAGAATTTATTATAAAATTTTTGAAATGCAAATGGCGAGGTATTTGTCCTCTACGCGACCGACTAGCATATGTAATCACCGCCGAATATAAATAAAATCCCAAAATAGATTCAAAACCGAATCTAAAATAGTCAAAAAACTTTAGAAGGTCAATAGTAGATTAGCATTTTGAGTATGATAGGGTTACCAACTTTTCTGATAATTTAGGATACGACCTACGTAGGTACATTATTTATTTATTTTGTACTAGCATCTGCCCGCGGCTTCGCCCACGTGAATTTCGGTTTTAAACAAATCCCGAGGGAATCGTGGATTTCCGGTTCCCGTTCCCGCTCCCTTTTCCAACCTTTATAGCCACTTTCAAGGAAGTTTGCTATAGTAATCTACCTATAGCTGTAGCTATAGATTTCGGATTTTTCAAAATCCCGTGGGATTTCTTTGATTTTCCGGGATAAAAGTAGTATTAATCCAGGGTATAATCTATCTCCATTCTGAATTTCAGCTAAATCCATCCAGTAGTTTTTGCGTAACTGAGTAGCAAACATCCAAACATCCACACAATAAATAAAATAGTGATGATTACTGTCAAGATATCACAAAAAACGAAAAAATCCTGTATTTTTAAAAGTTCGCAATGTAATACAATCAGCTGACGCTAGAGGCACACGAGTAGATAAGTATAGAGAGGAAGCTTCCACAAGCGGCCCACTGTAGGTACACTCACACAAACACACTCACCAACGGTTCACGGACGCCCGCTCGGTCCACCAACCGGTACAGTTGGGTGACAAACGTGCGCATATGTGTGAGTGTACCTACAGCGGGCCGCTTGTAGCGGGCGCTTTTATAATAGATCACAGCGTTTACCACTGCGCCGGTCATGGAGGTGCCTTAAATTACGTACTACTTTTTTTGAATTAGTTTTCTGTAAAGTCGGTTTACGGACGATAATTTTACGTGATAACGTCATAAGAAAACATTGACCGATAGTGCCTCTCTATCGCTTGTTCCGCGCTCTCGCTTGCACGCTCGGCACAGGCGGAACATGACACTTTTTCGAGCATGCAGCCAGCATTCATCGATTTATAAGTTTAATTCTAGTGTGATATTTGTGACCTATGCTCGATACTATTGTTAGCATCACATTATTATTGTTAAAATTATTTACTAATATTATGATTAATTAAGAGTGAGATAAAAATATAGACTGTACATAAATAATTTTAAGAACATTAATTGTTAAATTATAATACTTTGAATATGGAATTGTGATTTGTGAGTTTTTTTCGCGTTCGCGCGCTTTATCAGAGGGCGCTGTGGAGAACGGAACTTTGGCGCCAATAATTGATTTTAGCGCGAACCCTCGATGTCACAAAATATTATATTATTATTAAAAGTAAAAGTGAGATTGTATGGAAATAATTAAAAAGTGGAATTAATAAATGTGTTGCATTATTTACAAAGTCATTCTGAATTATTGGCCGTTGCTAATATTATTCTATGATATATTTTAATGTTCATTTTAATTCAACGCATTGATCTTAATTTTCTGCTGGCACGAAAAGTCCTGATTTTGAAGACATTGAAAAATTGACACCCCTATATAGATATACAATCATTAACAAAAAAGTTGTCATTTCAATAACAACTTTTCAAAGTTACTTAAATAGTAAATACCTATTTAATTTGTATCTTGTATTTTTAGTATCACGAATAAAATCTATTTATAGAAGCTGGCTGCATTAAATTAGTGAAAAACTCATAAGGTCAAAATCAAAATAATTTTTATGTTAATATTTTAAATGTTTTTATTTTTTTATTTTTAGAATATTATGCAAAATTTTAGAGTCATCTAAAATCATTTTAATTTTGGAGGACAAATACTTTAAATCTATAATAATGTACCTACTAGGTTAGGTACTTGCTGATGGTATTTTATATGGTACCTATATAGATGGTATGCTAATTGCTATAGGTATTTTGACGTGATAACGTCTTATAAATCGATGAACGCCGGCCGCACGCACGAAAAAGCATGACACGTACCGCCTAGCCGAGCGTGCAAGCGAGAGCGCGAAACAAGCGATAGAAAGACAAATTTTTCTTATGACGTTAGATCACGTGAAATTATCGTGCGCAAACCGACTTTACAGACAACCATTTTTTTTTAATCCAGAGGGAACTCCTCGGTCTCGCTTTTTTAGGGTTCCGTACATATAATAATTATGAACTTGATATTTTGTTTGTAAGAAATATTTAATTTCCGAGTTAGACTTCACAACAAACCGCCGTGAAAGAAAAACCCAAAAAATGTGCGTTTGCTTTGGTCTTACAAACTACTTTATGAATTGTTGTTAATAAATACAGTATAAATTGTATACCGCAATTTCATATTCCTAACTGGTTTAGTTTTTGAGATAGCCCCCGTCACAAAAATAGTCTAAAACTGTCAAATTTGACGGCCCACCATTTTCTTATTTAAAAAAAAAAACAGACAGTCAGCAGACAGCAAAGTTGTCAAAACTTTGAATACCTGGGGGTCATCATTTCCTTGTTTTTTAAGCAAAAAATTAAAAAAAAATATATAATATATTCGTGCTCTACTCAATGATACCCAAGCTATAGTAAGAAATTTTTTTTTTTCCGAATCCTTTATCATGGTTGGGAGCCCCCCTGAAAAATAATTTAATTCAATTTCTAATTCAATATTTGATTTTGGGTCAACGTTCTACACAAAATACCCAAATTTCAGGTTTGTAACTCATTTCGTCTGCGAGCTAGAGAGAGACCGGTGGACGGACAGACAGACAGCAGAGTGACATTAATAGGGCTCCGTTTTTACCCTTTGGGTACGGAACCCTAAAAAAAGCGATGGCTTGAACTTTGAATCAACTGGGCCTTACTAAGGGCCCTAGAAGCACCAACTGAAAATAGATGGCGACAGTTGTCCTTTAATTTGCGGTATAATATTGCAACTTTCAACATAATAAATAATTATTATCAAATAACGGAAAGGAAATCTCAAATCCTATTCGAGGGATAGACTTACCTACTTATTTTTTGGGAAGTCGTTACTTGATCAGAGTAACACTTTATAAATTAATTATTTGTTAATTTGTTATTTGTTATTTCTAATCTATACTAATAAATAAAATTGAAGTGTCTGTCTGTAATTTCGAAATAACTACCTCATATTAAGCTCATACGGTTATTTGAACTGTACCATAACCGAATCACACGTTTTTAAAATTTTTGTCTGTCTGTCTGTCTGTCTGTCTGTTTGAACGGGCTAATCTTCGGAACGGCTGAACCGATTTTGACGGGACTTTCACATACAAGTAGAGAATTAACCAGGGAGTAAAATATGTTACTTTTTTAACCGACTTTCAAAAAAGGAAGAGTTGTGTTTTTCTACCTATGTACACCGATATCTCCGAGATTTCTGAACCGATTTTAGTAATTATTTTTTTAATCGATAGAAAAACTTTGCGACCCTGTTCTATAAAAAATTTGGATTCCAACTTCTCAATCCTGATGCTATAGGGGACCTATCCCCAAAACTAATGGGATTTAGAAACTTTCGGTTATTTAAATTGATATTGCGGTACCAATTAAAGACTTTATCGTTGAATGAACTCGAGTAGGTACATATCCAACTCCTCAACCCTGATACTGTAAGGAATTGCATTCCGAAATCGTGGGAATCCCACGGGATTTTTCCGTTTTGGGGACGGGTTACTTAACAAATAAGCAAGCTACTTTTTGTTCTGGAAAATCAAAAGTTCCCACGGGATTTTTAAAAACCTAAATCCACACGGGCGAAGCCGTGGGCATCATCTAGTTCCTAATAGATCCGGTAAAATTTTTAACCCCAGACGCAAAAACGACGGGGTGTTATACTTATAAGTTTGACGTGTCTGTGTGTGTGTGTCTGTGTCTGTTCCCCTGTAGAGCTCAAACAGGCGGACTGATTTGAATGCGGTTTTTTTTATTTGAAAGGTGAATTAGTCGAGAGTGTTGTTAGCTATGTTTGATGAAAATCAATCCAAAATGGCCGCCGCTACAAAATGGCGGATTACACATTTTTTCACAACTCCCTTAATATGGGTATCAGATGAAAGGGCTGATTGACTAGCAGAATAGCACTATTGCAAATCCAAGATGGCCGCCGCCACAAAATGGCGAATGTCGGGGGTTTTTAAATTTTCAATTTACACTTGTTACCACTTAGTTGCGAAGTCCAAAATATAAATTCATTGCAACATTATCATTACAAAGTTTGTATAAAATTGGAATATAAGTATAAATAGCTAACTGTACCTAGTTACCTACTTACATTAAATCCAATAATGTTTTTTTTTGATTTTGAGAAACTAGTTTTGAAAACGAGAACATTTGGAAATTCTGTAAGTATAATATAAACCGGATGGGCTATCCAAAAAGAGATACAGATTAGAAAAATATTTTGAATAAATTAGTAGATAGTTTTTATTAGGGTTCCGTAGTTCCGTACCCAAGCACAAAACGATGTCCTATAATAGTTTTCTCTATTGTCTGTCGGTCCGTCCGTATATCTCGCATCTCTATCTCTGACTCGTAGATGGAATGAGTAATAGAGTTGAAACTTGGTTATAACCCCCGGCACGTAAGTCAAGCGTTGAACTTCAATGCGCAGAAGTCGAAAATGAGGTATCTCGGGGTGTAAGGGGGTCGCGGGCGTCGGGATCGTTCGTAAGCACTGATTAGCTCTCGCGTATCCCTCGTAAGCGCTGATTGGCTCAAAAATCGTATTGTGTCCCGCTCACTCGTACGACGCAAGAATGTGAAAAAATAATCGATTTTTAAAATAATCGATTTTTTCACATCCCTAGTACGACGCTGCACGCACTTGAAGGTCAGCGCTCGACTTTCAGTTGGATAGATTGTGTACGGAACTCTAGCAAGACGAGATTCGAGTCGCACTTGGCCGATTTTTTATTTATTTTATCAAAGTTTCTATTTTAATTTTACTCAAAAGATCTATCTTGATTAAAATACGAAAATAATTTGAAAATAAAAACATTTCTACGTCGTAAAAGTAGGTAGATACTTACCTATCATAAAAGATAAAATTAATTAAGTAAGTTTAAGTTATAAATTATTCCTTATCTCCGAGCTTATCTATTCTTGAAATTTCGAAATATTTAATATAAATTGATGAGTTTTACGAACTTTTTTTGAAAAAAATTGTGTTTGAGTTTTTTACGACGCTACAAACCGATTTTTAGCAAAAAATGTAAAATGAAAAAAAGGAAAAATGTATTATTATCATTACTAGCTAGACGATGCCCGCGACTTCGTCCGCGTGGATTTATGATTTTTAAAATCCTGTGGGAACTTATTTGCTTTTCTGGGATAAAAGAGTTGCCTTTGTCAATTTCCGGGACGCAAGCTAATTCTGTACCAAATTTCATCAAAATCGGTAAACTGTTAGCTGTGAAAACCTAGCAGTCAGACAGACACACTTTCACATTTATACCTAACTAGCTGACCCCCGCGACTTCGTTCGCGTGTTTTTCTTTGCTATAAACCTCACGGAGCCCGAGACCTTTCCAACGAATGCAAAACCGTGGAAATCGGTTCGTGCGTTCTGGAGTTATAGCGTCAGGAAGGAAAACCCGACTTATTTTTATATAGTAGATATTAGTATGGATTAAATTCACTACTACTAATTCTATTGTACATATTCTCTAAAGTTTAGAGACGTAAGACCTTTCACCACCTTCTGATAAGTATCGGATAGCTATCTACAACTTTTGTCTTGACATAAAGTAACAAAGTGACACAACTTACGTCACAGAATATTTATATGCTTACGTTTAGGCTATCCGACACTAATTATCAGGAGTTGGTGCAACAGGCCCTTAGTATACTAAATAGACAGAGGTCATAAGGCGACTTTGCACATTGTGGCGACGTTGATCGAAATTCGAGTATCGAAACAATGACTTTAGAGTGAAATGTACCTAAATAAGCTTGTTTTAAGGTTTCAGTTCGCTAATACATTCAGCGATTCAATTTTCGTTTATAGATTGTGTAAACTGTAAAGAATTGGCCTGATCTCTCTCCGGTCGTGTCGCATTGGCGTCCCATCGGACTATGAGAGTGAGGGAATAGAGAGTGCACCTGTGTATGCGCCTACACTTGTGCACTATAATATCTCCTGCATAGATGGCTAGTCTCTGCCTCGGTTGAGATTGGCCGCCGTGGCCGAAATTCGGTCAGGAGGACATTATTATTATTAAAGAATTGGCACCACTGTCGCGTACTGAGAAATAGGTGGCACTAAAGTACCTATATAAGTATATATATATCTATATATATAAAATCTAAAGAAATTAAAAATCAATAGTCTATAGATACTTAATAAATACTAAGTAGCTAACACAGGTAGCTAACGATCAGAAAAGTGCATTTACAAAGTTAAATTTATGGGATTTTGAACTTTATATTACATGAAGTAGGGTTCATTTGTGAAAATTTTTTACTTTTTAATAGAGAAAGGTTTAGGTGGGAACTAGGAAAAATACTAGAACTGTGCGAGAACTGAGAAGCCTAGTTCTCAAGATCGGTTTTGAAATCGGCCTCGGGAAAAAAGCGAGAAAAAACATAATATCGACTTACTTAGCTAGGTACGTAGCTACATATATAATATACTTACCTACCTAGTACCTAGGTACCTACTACAAGTCACTGCGGTATGTGGTATCACACTACATATAAAAAATAGTCCCCTGCCGCCTCTGTCTGTCTGTTCGCGATAAATTCAAAAACTCCTGAACGTATTTTCATACGGTTTTCAACAATTGACAGATTCATGACAATCATGACTCTGAGGAAGGTTTACGGATAGAGAGAGAGATACGGATTGCGGATGCACTTCGAAGTTCGAACTTCGAACTTACTTCAACCCTTGTTGAATAATTTCCTTTTGAACTCACTCATCATTTTCATTTTAATTTTTTGATAAACAATTAATTTTTTTTTTGAGATGCAGCCATATTTGAATTTATTGACATTTTAATAGACAATAGACATGACAACATAGTCATAGGTGGACATTTCTCCAAAAAAAAGACATTTGTGATTTTTTGACAGGGGACATTAATTATACTAATTTTAGGAGACCATTCTAAATTTTTTTACAAAGTTTGTTTTTAATTCAATTTGGGTAATTCTTGCAAAGCGCGGCCAAAACATTGGTTTACTAAGGCCAGGAACACACTTTGATCCCAACGTGTACCAATGTATGTAGTAGGTACCTTACCTACCTATGTATCACGAGTATTGATGCCTATTTTCTTATGAAATCAATACAGACGGGCCTGCTTCTAACGTCACTATACTTCGACTTTTAATTGTGTGCAGTAAAGTGAAGTTTCGTGGGTTGTCACTTTTTAATGAAATTAAAATAGGGATGGGGTACAAGTGATTGATTTGAATCATTCAATTATTTTATTTAAATTAAAGTTTATATTTTAAGTAATTATTATATTTTATATACAAAGTTTAACTATATATATGTATATATAGTATATATATATAAATACATATATCTTTAATATTGGTTACGCCAGAATTCATGTATTTTTTAGTTATTTTTAATTTCACGAAAATTCGAATGCGTTCCTTAAATTCCTATCCATCCTATACCCGAACACAGCACTGGATTGCTGCGATACGAAGACGAGCGAGTGGAGCCGAGTTGGTTTTTGGAACTTCAATGTTTGATTCCGATGATTTCACTTCAAACACATATTTTTAAACGTTTCTAATCCAAAGTTTCTCATTGGTACTTATATTCTTACGCGGTTTGTTTTTATTAGGAGGTAAAAATGTACCCTCAGCATGCGATGTGCTTGGCTGAGCATTCATTTCTTTGTTTTATTATGCTTAACAAAACGAAATGGTAAATTTAACAAAAATAGATAATGAAAACCAAACACAACGTTACAAAAACTTAACAATTGGTAACAAATACAACGCGCAGTTCTGTTATACAACACATAGTACAACACAAGATCGTGTTCTGTGGCGATCCTTGCAAGAGACCTATGTCCAGCAGTGGACGTCTATTGGTTGAGACGACGACAACGACAACGCGCAGTAGGCAAAATAGAAATATTCATATACTCAGAACGTAAAAATGAAAATGGACAGTGAAAATGAAAATGTCGAATGACAAACGAAGAAAAATGGCGACAAATATTCGCCAAGTAGTTAACAGCGTCAACAGTAGCATGAAAAAGCGTAACCTCGGTGATCGGTATTTAAAAGAAACATAAAGAACCTTTTTAAAGGACTGCCTGAAAAAAAAGGAGTATGTTGTTTTCGGGTTAAAGAATTTTATTTCTCAACGAATTATTTACAAAATTCACTTACAGAGAAACTTAATATCTAATTAGAATATAGTTTTTTTTTTTTTTTTTTTGCAGCAGTTGTTTTCAGGGTTCATGTATGTTTGTATGTTGTACCATAACTTCTATATGCCGGAACCAATTTTGATGAATAAGGTATCGTTAGAATTTTATTTCTTATTCTAAGTGGCATAGGCTACTAGTTTTATTTATAAAATTTAAAAAAATGATGGAAAAAAAATAATCAAAAATCAGATTATGTTCATAATCATCATCTATTTTTTTTATTCAACTACAAGTTAGCCCTTGTCTGCAATCATTATACTTTTTACTTTTTTATTCAAATAAAGCTCCAATTATTAATTGTACCAATAGGATGCGTTTGCCACAAAAAAGCCAAGATGACAAAATTGTTAATTTGGCTTTTATACGTAGGAGCCATTGATTTACTACGGTTGCATATTATGCAACCGTTTCATAAACTACTATTTAAAAGGTTATTAAAACACGAGTGTTAGTTTAAAAAACGAGCCGCAGGTGAGTTTTTAATAGAGTGTTTTAATGCCTAATTATGTAGAGTTTCATAAGTACACTACTTTATCTAAACTCATATCTTAAAATCCAAACCATAAAATCTTGGTAATATTTGTAGTGAGTTTTCCTTGATTTTGCTGGCAAAAGATTGTTGGTCGGTGGTCAGGTGGAGTTAAATTCTCTTCAGTATCACTGCTAGACATTTTTCCGCGCAACAAAAATCACTTGCAAAGGTTTGGGTTACAAAAACAATAAATAATAAATTAAAAATTTAAATAATAGGCGCCAAAAACAATACGATTTCCCGCCATAGCTGAAAAAACCAGAATCCAGAGTCGTGACTCGACCAGAAGGCCTACTACAATCTTTAATCTAACGATCCAATTCCGATGCTATTCAATATCGGTGCCTAAAATGAATTGCATTGAATTCGTACCATGAAGTATCTTTTTGTTTCTATATTTTTATACAAGGTTTTTGTTTCGTCTATAATATCGTCTATAATAGACGTCATGACGTCATGACATCTATTGGTTGGATAAAAGAGTTCATGGTAAGAAATAGCGATTCAGTTCAGTTTAGGTCTTTAATTGAGTCGCGATTATAGTTGATGGTAGACCCACTGACCTGTCAGTAATGAAATAAAGTATAATGTAGTAGTAGTAATAGGGTAACTTTGATAGCGGGATAATAATAATTATTGTAAGTAACAAAACTAAACACCCGCCATGGCTCAAAAATACCAGAACCCAGTGCCTGTACTATAATGTAGAAAAAATTATTTTATAACATTACTTTGCAATAATTTCCTAACAAAGTAGTGTTATAATGAACTTTTTTAATTTTTTTTTTAAATATTATAGATGTATGTGAATAAAGTAGTCCAATATATGACACATTTTGATTTCTTAATCGGGATTTTAAGATATGAGAGTAGATAAATAAAATTTTGATGATAATGAAAGAGTAACTTTGAACGAAACTTTTGTGCATCAAATTGAATGAATTGAACGTATCACATCACTATAGAAATATGGTTGGCAACATTATTTTACAGAATGACATTAGGAAACGTCAGATTACTGCAGATAATTAAAAGTGGAACTATAGTGCTGGGGCCTATTCTATTTTAACCGACTTCAAAAAAGGAGGTTCCGGATTCGACCCGTATGGCTGTAAGTGTGTATGTATTTATGTTCGCGATTATTTCAAAAACTAATGAACCGATTTTGATGATTTTTCAATATCGTAATCTACATATGTAATTACTTTCAGAAAGGTTTTAATAAATAAAACACGTAGTTATTATTCTTATGTACGAAGTTATACGCATAAATGCACCCATATGTTATTCATATTGTTGATTGATAAATCGATTTTTCTGAGATTGCTGGACCGAATTCAGTTCATTTTTTCCTAAAATATAGCTTGTCGGTCTACATATTGGCTGAAAACTATTGGACCCATAGTTAGGGTTAACGTGTGAAGCTGGAACGAATATACAAAGTACTCTTTGTGGGTCACATATTAACGGGTCAAAAACTACGTCACCCACACACAATTGAGTGACGAGATTATGATGTTATGAACAAAATCAATTATGGTGTGCGTTACTTAACTAAAAACAGTACTCGAACATTCTGCAAACACAACAAGTGTTGTATTGCTCTTGTCCTCGGCTCCGCCCTTGTGAAAATCGTAGTTACCTAGTCAGCTGTAGCCTGTATCTCGGGATATAATCAATCAATCATTTTCATCAGGATGTACCTACTTACCTATTTAGGGCAAAAATTGTATCCCAACCAGTACAAAGATTTTTGCTAATTTCAGCTTCATAATATTACAGTACCTACCTACCTACGTAGGTACCTATACCTAAACAGTAGAGGTCCTACAGCTGTTTGAATGACTGTTATTATAATGTTTGAAATGATGAATTTTGCATGAGTTCTCACAATCTGGGGTTTAAAATTTATCTGAAGGGTGTTGAGTTATTTAGTTTTTAATCGTGTATTTGCTCTGATATCGCTATCGATTGTTTTTATTAGGGTTCGGTAACCAAAGGGTAAAAACGGGACCCTATTAAGAGCGTTGATGCGTTCTGCGCCATTTTAGCTCATTTTTAAGCTATTTCGACCCTTCATATGTTGTTAATCTATGCATTTACTTAAAAACTTATTTATACTACATTGTAGAAAATTTTGTGTTCTAGGGAATTGTAAGACAACATTTTGCAATTTATTGATAGTTTTTGTCTAATTGCCAAAATACCAAAAGCCTATTTATGAATTTTGGGATTCGTGGAATCTTTGACGTTCACTACGTCAAAAGTTACTTGTTCAATTCACACACAAAGATATATTTATGAAAGGAAATGCCCTGAACTAAAGACGTGGAAGAAAACATATTTTAATTTGGCGTTTTTTACATCATAAAAATCCAAGCAAAAGAATTTTAATTTCAGTAAATTATAGACATATAAAACCGTCATTTTAGTAGATTATTTTTCGCCATTTATAAGTAAAATTAAGTACATATAAAAGTTAACCATATTTGCAATAATATAAGTAAAAAAAAATCTAAAATTAACTACTATTTGTTTCCATAAAATAACTTTGAAACAGACACCAAAACGCAGAAACAGGCAGTAGGAAATTGAACTAGGAAACTAGTATGAACCGAGGCCTCTCCGCGAACGGACGTAACGCTTTTTGTCTCGGCAATTCTTATTGGATTACATGGAATATACGTAAAATTGTAGTGCGACTGTCACTATTCAATACTAGATATTTTTAATGCTTGCTATTTTTTCTTACAGATAGATGAAAATATTTTACGTATTTTTAATAATTGTAATATATTATATTATAGTTATAGTTGAGGATTATAGTTGTAAATCAGTAATCCATACTATATAAAATTATAAATGCGAAAGTGTGTCTGTCTGTCTGCCGATTTTTATGTAATTAGGTACAGAGTTAGCTTACATCCTGGGGACGGATATAGGATACTTTTTAACCCCCGACGCAAAAACGACGGGGTGTAATAAGTTTCACGTGTCTGTGTGTGTGTGTGTGTGTGTGTGTGTGTGTGTGTGTGTGTGTGTGTGTGTGTGTGTGTGTGTGTGTGTGTGTGTCTGTCTGTTCCCCTGTAGCGCTCAAACGGGTGGACCGATTTGAATGCGGTTTTTTTTTGTTTGAAAGGTGGATTAGTCGAGAGTGTTGTTAGCTATGTTTGATGAAAATCGATCCAAGATGGCCGCCGCTACAAAATGGCGGATTACATATTCTTCACAATTCCCTTAATATGGGTATCAAATGAAAGGTCTTGACTAGCAGAATAGCACTATGTAAATCCAACATGGCCGCCGCCACAAAATGGCGAATGTCGGGGGTTTTTTAAATTTTCAATTTATACTTGTTATCTCGAAAAATTAAAGAGTTCTCACGGAATTCTTAAAGGTCCGTCCATTTAACAAATTCGTTATACAAAATTTGGTAGGTACAGAGGTAGCTTGCGTCTCTAAAATTGACATAGTTCCCACAGGATTTTTAAAAACCTAAATCCACGCTGACGAACTCGCGGCCAACATAGTACATAATATTATGTGGAAAATGAACTAGAAAATAGCTATCGTATACAAAAACTATCGTCCGGTAACAACGGTTTTCAAACCATCCAGGAACCCATTGAAATATACACACAAAATATTATACAAATCAGTCCAGCCGTTTAGGAGGAGGAGGTGACTAACATACGTACCAAAGAATTATATAGGTACGGTTGAGAGAGTTTACCGTATTGACGCGATGGGTTGTTTGACAGTTACGAATCCCTCGAACATTTTTATTTTTTCGTCAATTTTCCAATGTTTTTAATAGTTATTATGCTATTCTGAACGGAGACAAATCAAAAACCATGAAAATCGCTCCAGCCGTTCTCGAGTTATAAGTGTTTGAACTAACACAACTTTGCTTTATATATATAGACTAGATGATGCCCACGGCTTCGCCCGTGTGGATTTAGGTTTTTAAAAATCCCGTGGGAACTTTTGATTTTCCAGAACAAAAAGTAGCTTATCTGTAGAAACCCGTCCCCAAAACGGAAAAATCCCGTGGGATCCCCACGATTTCGGAAAACAATTCCTTACAGCATCAGGGTTGAGGAGTTGGATATGTACCTACTCGAGTTCATTCAACGATAAAGTCTTTAATTGGTACCCCCAATATCAATTTAAATAACCGAAAGTTTCTAAAACCCATTAGTTTTGGGGATCAGGTCCCCTACAGCATCAGGATTGAGGAGTTGGAATCCAAATTTTTCATAGAACAGGGTCGCAATGTTTCTCTATAGATTTAAAAAAAAATTACGCAAATCGGTTCAGAAATCTCGGAGATATCGGTGTACATAGGTAGAAAAACACAACTCCTCCTTTTTTGAAAGTCGGTTAAAAAAGTAGCCTATGTTACTGCCTGGTTAATTCTCTACTTGTATGTGAAGGTCCCGTCAAAATCGGTTCAGCCGTTCCGAAGATTAGCCCGTTCAAACAGACAGACAGACAGACAGACAGACAAAAATTTAAAAAACGTGTGATTCGGTTATGGTAGCGTTCAAATAACCATATGAGCTTAATATGAGGTAGTTATTTCGATATTACAGACAGACACTTCAATTTTATTTATTAGTATAGATTTTATTAATTCTAATATTTTAAGGTACATTGCGTCATTACAATGAATGATCTAATTGCATTTTTGTATTAGCGGTATATTTAATGTTCATTTAGTATACCTACAATCTACATACAGAAAATGTATTTATTACCTGTTTTGAATTACTTTAGTAATAACTTTATTTTGTAAATATGTAAAAAGATAAATCCACGATTCCCTCAGGATTTGTAAAAAACCGAAATTCACACGGGCGAAGCCGCGGGCAAAATCTGGTATGTAATAAGTAAATTAACAAGATTTTGAATGAATCTGCATTTTTCTTCACTATCTTATCTTACCCTTACACGAGTACGGAGTAGGTATATACAAAAATCAATATCAGAAGCTGTACTATATTCTCCAATTATAATTTTTATGTACTGGTCTACTCTATAAGGTCTTTTTCAAGCATTATACATTAATTATGCCTGCTATATAAAATTAAAAATCTACGAACTAAAAACTTAGGTATAGGTGCCTAAGAATATTGAAAAAATAAATAGCCCGTTTGAAAATGGTAAAAAGATCAAAACGGTTTGTTACACTACACTGCATTTGAAGCGGCGCGTTCATTCACGTAAACAAAGAATCCCAGGTAAATGCCTAAACTTGCGAAGCGGGTCCGTGCGTCAACGCTCTTAATAAGACTTCGCTGTCCGTCTGTCACCAGGCTGTATCTCATAAACCGTGATAGCTAGACAGTTGAAATTTTCACAAATGATGTATTTCTATAGCCGCTATAACAACAAATACTAAAAAACAAAACAAAATAGATATTTAAGGGGGCTCCCATGCGGTAATAAGTATAGATAATGATATGGAGCCCTTAGTGTGCGAGTCCGACTCGCACTTGTCTGGTTTTTAAATATTTTTTCTGTATTCAAAAAAATTTACGATAAGTATTGTAAATACCGTAACTAGTAGTTATGACCGTATGATTAGAGTTATGACGTCAACGAATGTTGTAATAGTACATTGTTCCTCGACGGGAGAAAGTGACCGATTACTACGAGGGTGTAGTTTGAGGCCCGAGGCCGTAGGCCGTAGGGCCGCAATACGCCCGAGAGGAATCTCACTTTCTCCCGAAGGGATACATAGTGCTTTAAAATACACCTGCGAGGAAAATAATAAAATAATCAAAAATATTAAAATTATTACCGTAAATCAATCAGAAGAAGAGGTTGGGTTTCCATTGTCTTCTTCTTCATATGCTTTGTTGTAACTATTTCTATCTATCTCTAGATATCTTGGGTAAAAGATTTTCAATATAAAAATAACAACTTAGCCACATATTTTTAATTCTGGCGGCGTTGGGCGGCGTCATCAAATCTTCACTATCACTACTAGACACTTTGACTTCCATAATAGCTACTTGTAATTTTATAAATTGAAAATTTGGATAGGTAAAACAAATAAAGCGACTCGCAAAATAAAAAGAAAATAGCGCGAAAAAAAAACTATTTTGTATTTTTTACTTTTATTTTATGTTCTATGTAATTATAATAATTAAAATTAAATATATTTAAACAAGCAGACCCCGGTCCTGCCTGGTGACATAGCGACATCAGCGCCGCCTACCGTGACGGTTGTTATTTATTGGGTGCTTTTTACGTCGTGTTTGTCGACATAGGTTTTTTTTCATGTACTGATCGGATTTGATCAAAAATTAAAAAGAAAAAAGCACGTTAGTAATGGAATTTCATAAATGGAACTTCCGCTCTAGCGCGTTAACAATGAAATTGCATATATTTTTTCGTCCCGCTTATTTGTTTGACAGTAATGACGTACTTTGACTTTCGATATGAGAAAAACCAGAAGGTACTTTCAGAGCAGGTGTAGTATAAAGGAAATAAATAATCGTACATTATTTACTAACAATAATAAGTAGGTACTAGGTAGGTACCTACCTACCTAACTACTTAGGTACCTATTTTGTTCATTGAAACTTATCACTTATAACCTGTAATAATTAGACCCAAGTACTTACCTACCTAGATGGGTAGGTACCTAATTCTCAAAAGGTTTCAAAAACTACCTATTCATTTTAAATGGGTTTTTACTCGATTTGTATATAGACCTTTATTACATTCAAATCAAAATCAAATCAAATAAACTTTATTCAAAATTGGTACACTGTACACTTTTTGAACGTCAATTTAGGTACAGGCAATGGTGATAATTATTTACGGAAACTTAAAACTAAAACTACGAGGGTTCCAAACGCGCCCTGGTCTGAGAAGAGCCCACAACAAACTCAGCCGGGTTTATTTTTTTTTATTATCACCATCTTACAATATGGTATAATAGCCATAAAAATGATTTGAACTGTTGGCTTTTAGAGCAATCTATGTCCATGGATTTTTGTCATTAAAAAAATCTTTTAAGCTATAGTAAGACTTTTCAATTAATTTGCGTTTAATAAAACCTTTGAACTTATTGAGAGACATATCCAAAATGTTCTCTGGCAACATATTATAAAAAAGTACAGAATTACCAACAAATGATTCGGCTTTTATCACCAGGCTGTATCTGTCCGATTTAAATTTTTTGAGACAGTTGCTCTCGCGGTTTAATTTCTTTGTAGATCCTGGGTTTAATTTTAAGTTGGGTAAAAACGTTAGTTACAACTTACAGCATTGAAGCTATCTAGGTAGGTACGACCTTGGATTAATTTTTTAAAAGTCGCACCTATAGGTAGGTAGTTAGGTACCTACCTTTTATAGTTAGTTTGTTTCTGTGTATTTAATCTACCTATGCACACAGGAATCCAAATATGTAGTTAGATAAATACCTACCTACTTATGTACTTACCTATTTAGAAAACATGTACCTACAACACGATTTCAATAAAAACCAGCCATTAAGCAAAAACACAAAATGTAATTGCATTTGAATATTTTATTAGACACACTTCAATAGACATACCTACATAATACATTTTAATTTAAAACACCGCCAGTTCTCATTCAAAACACGGTTATTTTAACTGTATGTAGGTAGGTACATACTTACATAGGTAGGTAGATGTATTCAAGCTAGGAAGTGATTTCAAAACTCGGGTAGGTAGGTACTAGGTATTAGTAGTACCTACGTAATGGCTATTAGGTACAGGCGTGACTTGCTCAAAAAATATTAAATGAAATTTTTAGATTATTGATTCCATGAACCAGTCACTGGCTATACAATTTTTATGCAATACAAAACACCCACAAGTGTAGGTAATCCAAAACGATAACTACACGTACGGGAAGTCACCCACACTAGCGCATAATTACATAGAAAAACAGCCCAGCCGTTCTCTCTTCTAGATATACGTAATATAGAAAAAAAACTTCGAAATAGTACAGTATGGCTTCACTCGATTTCTTTGCTTAAAGATAGGAAATTTAAACGGTCGAGTATGAACTACTAGGGCGTTTAAAGTTCAGTTTTCTATATCATAGACACGCGGCCGTCTCTGTCGCGCAACCGAACGGTTTCGAGTTTTCCCGTTCATGTTCCAACTCAAAATACGCCAAAAATGACGTCGTACGGCGTACCAAATGGTTTCGAAAACAGTTTCACGCGTTTGTCCACGGGTGCCGCGTGCCCGCTCGCCTTACTATTCGGAATATTCCAATCCGCTGTAATACTTCGTAAGTTCTAAACAAAAACAAAATTGTTGTCGGTTCGCATTTTTTTTGCGACCCAAGTCCTAACTCCAAATATGAAAGTCGATATGGTCGTTTGTCCCTTAGCAAACGACGCTAACCGGCAGATTTCAGATGTCCGTCCTCCGCGCTCATCTTGTTGTGGAATGATCCTATTTTTTAAATAGGTCGGTTGACGCATAGAAAATTCTGACAGGTCGGAGCCGTCACGAGAAATAATGTCGTTTTTATTACATTTTTTGATAAATTATTATTCTAGTTTCGATCCGGCGGCGGCGGCCTTATCGATTTTCCTATTAAACGCGCCACTGTATTTTGTACATTTTCGAAAGACCAACGTCTCAGTGTCTAAGCGCTTTCGAAAAACGTTTTATAATAATTTTGCCGAGGCGAGCGGACGTCGGGCGCACGGAAAATTAGTGATAATTCCGTTCATTACAGTGTAATCCAATGTTGGAATACGGGTGAGCAGCCCCCGAGGCCTGCTGCGAGTGGTTGTTGACACAGTGATGGTTCGATGTGTTGGAACAGTGCAACTAGGGAGAGATATCAATATTTTGTTTTTCTATATAGTTGTGTCTAGTGCATTCCTTTTGTGAAAGTGTACGAGTAGAATTTTCTTTTTTTTTCTGTGCTGGATGCTGGCTGTTTGATCAACGGATGTGTGAATGTGGATTTACGTACGTTCCTAGAATTCCTGTGAGTACCTACCTACTTTTTAATTGTCTAATGTTGTAAACTTAAAAACTTTGGTAAAACTTAGTTTCCCCTAAAGTACGTCTATCAGAGAGCAGACTCCTGTACAATCATGTAAACATTTTTTTTCTAGGCTATGTTGCTGTCAAATAGGATTCTAACAGACATAACACAAACTTTTTTCTAATAATGAATCATCAAATTGGTTTTAACTGGAATGACCTTTACACTTCTCTAAACCTCTAAGTACCTTAGGAAATTGCTGTTGTACTTAATTGTTTTTCCCCAAATATTGGAACTACTTATTTATCTATTTCAATAAAAGTTATGTTCTACATCAACTTTATGTTATGACTAAAGGTATAAAATTTAATTGAACAAACTTAATTGGTTTCTGCTAAGTATTAGCTTTACTAAGTACAAATTAAAGCTAGCTAGTAAGTATTTCATTTGTGTATCATAAAATTTAGTAATGTCGATGAAATTTTGGACGAAACAAGTACCTATGTAAAACACATTTTTATAATTAAATTAGCATTGCCTAATTGATTCTCCCATATAGGTTTCATTCTTTTTTTGAGACACATTCATGTACTTAATTTTAATGTTGTACTTAATTAATACCAAGTTTGAAGTTCAGAACTTTGTGGAATAGAATATTCCACATTTAAAACTATTAACGCAAGTACATTGGACTGAAAATTGACTAAAGCAATTTGATTGTCACCTTAATACTTTGATTGCTAAGAAAACTGAGAGTGAATGTAGCGGGAACTAAAGGGAATTGGAAAATGTCAAATTTAGTTCCGATATAACCCCCGGCACGTAAGTCGACTGGTGACCTTCAAGTGCGCGCAGCGTCGTATGAGTGAGCGGGACTCAATACGATTGGAGAGCCAATCAGTGCTTACGAGGGATCTGCGAGAGCTAATCAGTGCTTACAAACGATCCCCATGACCCCTCACACCCCGAGATACCTCATTTTCGATTTCTGCGCATTGAAGGTCACCGGTCGACTTATTTGCCGTGACTTGTACCTGAGGTGCTTTGTATTGGCACAAGCGTGAGCTCATTTCATATGGCCACAGCCTGAAAGAAATAATCTGTACTTTAACATAGATATTCACATGATCTATATGTATATTCACTTGATCTATTGGTGAAATCTCATTCATCAATTAAAAGCATTATAGGTACATTTATCTATTAAATTCCAACATGAACTTTATCATAGCCTTCCATCAAGCATAATTATTGTGATCAAGTGCAGTCTTGCAATAACAAAATATACTAAAAATTACTTTATCTGCATTATTTACTTGTCTATGGGAGCAATCTTGAATAACAACATTAAGCCGACTGTAAATTGCAATTCTAATGCAGTTGACACAACCACATAGCAACTGTTGCAACTTACTGTGCAATCTGTGTCGTCGACGTTCGTCATTATCAACCAATCAACTTCCACTGCTGGACATTGGTCTCTTGAAGGGACTTCCACATGCCACGGTCTTGTGCTGCTTGTATCCAGTGGCTCCCTGCGACTCGTTTGATGTCGTCGGTCCACCTAGTGGGGGGTCAACAAAACACTGCGCTTCCCGCCCTTTCCGGTGCGAGGTTGTCACTCCAACACCAGCACCAAAAGTGCAATCTGTGTGCATACCCATAATCAGTTGTTATGGGGCATCATACTGGAATTCTAAATTACTTGGTGGCTCATTTTGTCCAATAGACTTGTCTACTTGCTTGCTTGCTACAGAACACACTGTAGCAACAGAGCAGACTCTATAAAGACTCACTCCCTGTAACAGAAATAACACCCTTGAGATGTGGAATCAATGGGGCTACTACGTACTACGTGGGGGTAATGGGGTATACCTAACCTCCTGTTACCTTCCTGTTTCTGTTCCGTCTTTGTTTCCAAGACTCCCCTGATGACACACCCCCCCCCCCCCCCCCCCCTCCTCCCCTGACACCTGTTATATGGTCAAGGTTACTATGTCATTGCAATGTCAATGAATACATACATAGTAGGTATACAAAGAAAAGTTGAAGTAATATATTATAATATATATAAACATCAGACAGACAGACATAGCAGTATTAACTTATAACACCTCTCTCTTTTCGTTGTGGATTAATTTTATACATTAAATAATAAATATACATTTAGTTATCTAGTTGCAAATCTAATGAGGTACATATTATAGGCATAAAAGTAACTTTACTAAACTATTCTAGGCAAAGTAACATTTGAAAAACTTGTTGTATTATGTACATAATTATTTAATCAAGGATATAATATACTTGTATTCTGTATTTTAATAATGTCTAAGCAGGCTGTTTTCTAGGCCCGTTTTATGATTAATTTTAATTTTTTTTAAAGGCATATAGATTTTCCAGTTTTGATGAATAATATTATAATTTCAAGTGTTATTTTGATTGTGTTTTTTATATCTACATCCTGTTTCTCATTGTTCGGGCCATAACCCCTTTCACAAATCTATACATATACATATGTATAATAAAATCGTAGAATTGCCGTGTCTGTACATTGAAGATTTTTGCAAAATAATAACTGGGGGATGTTATGGATAAGTAATAGAACGTAAAAAAGCTATTTTTGAAATTTTTGTCTGTTTGTCTGTTTGTCTGTATGTTTGTGCGCGCATCACGTAAAAACTACTGAATGGATTAAAATGAAACTCGGCATGATTTAAGTTCATACTATGGAGTAACATATAGGATACCTTTTATCCCGAAATTCAGCACGGTTCCCTTGGGAGAGGGGATGAAAGGCAAAATGTGTACTTAGCTGTAATTCGTTAACGGGTGGTCCGATTTCATTCATTCTTTTTTTGTTAGAAAGTAGATACTTTAAAGACTACTGGCTAATCTCTGAAAGGCTGGACCGATTTTGATGGGACTTTCACTGGCGGATGTTTACATTTTGATGTACCTAAACATCCGCCAGTGAACTTTTTACAGTTTTTAGCAAGGTATAAGCTCAAAGGAGCTTAGGAAAAACAAAATGATTCCCACGGGATTATTAAAATCAATATCCACGCAAACGAAGTCGCGGGTATCCGCTCGTTATAAATAATCGCCTTACTTACAATCTTGGGAAGCTGGAAGAAATCTCTTATGGAGATATTTTTTTGAAATATATTTAGGTACCTACCTACAATAAATCTCTTAATAAAGAAATCTCTTTATTTCCAATGTACACTTCATTTATTACTGCTTTGTAACAACAATAATTGGTACATAAATAATAAATAAATAATGGTGCTTATATTTGGTTTTACAAATTCGCTAAAATTGACAAATCTTTAAGACCCCTCTCCCAGTTTGACGCTATGGAAGTTTAGGTATCTAACGGCAGGTAGGCTGGCGGCCAGTTACACGGACGACTACTTGGATATAGCGCGACTATGACTATAGTTTTGGTACTTGTATTAAATATTAATTTATAAATTATTTATTTGATATTGTAGTATTATATATTATATATTTACTATAAAATATTTTTAAAATGACTTCGCGTGGGACTTTATCGAATAAGTATTTCATTAATCTACGTTCAACTTACAAAACAAAAGCGACCAGGATAATATGATGTTCTTCTCTATAATGACATGTAGGGTTCCGTATTTATATCATAGGTATCACGCATATTTAGCCTTCAACCATTTTTTTCTAAACTAACTAATAAAAGAAACAATCACCTTTTTAATTATTTAACAATTACCAATTATTATTATTATTATACATATTTCAAATCATCTGTCTGAAAATAACATTACAGAGCTGTTGCATTGCACCTGTTGAAGTTCTTGGTTACATTTTCTGATAAGAGTACAATTATTTAAAGTTTACCAATAGAACAATAAAAAGTATGCAATCTTTGTTTACTGCTAAAATGTCGGTTTAGTCAGAAGTGCAAGTGCGACTTTTATTACAGTAATTAGTAATAAACAACAGGTGTTTGTAGTCATTAGGTAGGTACCTAGTATATTTTTTTGGGAGGAGGGGGCGAATTTTGCTATTTCGTATAATTTTTTTTTCTTCTTCTTTTGATTTCTTCCTTAAAAAAATACAACGGCCATTTTGGATTCCAAAATGAACATCATTTTTTATGTTCAGTCCCACCAAAAAACTTCGGAAATGAAATGACACCCATATTATAAACAAGTGGATAAACCCGCGACTTCGTTCGCATGGATATTGGTTTTTAAAAATCCCTCTCATTGAGAACTCTTTGTTTTTCCTAAGCTCCTTTGAGCTTATACCTTGCTAAAAACTGTTGAAATTTCACTGGCGGATGTTTAGGTACATCAAAATGTAAACATCCGCCAGTGAAAGTCCTATCAAAATCGGTCCAGCCTTTCAGAGATTGGCCGGTAATTTATAAAGTATCTCCTTTCTAACAAAAAAAGAATGAATGAAATCGGACCACCCGTTAACGAATTACAGCTAAGTACACATTTTGACTTTCATCCCCTCTCCCAAGGGAACCGTGCTGAATTTTGGGATAATAAGTATCCTATATATTACTCCGTAGTATGAACTTAAATCATGCCGAGTTTCATTTCAATCCATTTAGTAGTTTTTACGTGATGCGCGCACAAACATACAGACAAACAGATAAACAGACAAAAATTTCAAAAATAGCTTTTTTATGTTCTATTACTTATCCCTAACATCCACCAGTTATTATTTTGCACAAATCTTCAATGTACACATATGGCAATTCTACGATTTTATTATATTACTAGCCGACCCCCGCGACTTCGTCCGCCTGGATATAGGTTTTATATAGGATCGGATTGGATCCCATAATCCTTTTTTGTACCTAAACTAAATGTAGCCTAAGTTACTCCTTATAACATCACCTATCTGCCATTGAAAGTTCCATTAAAATCGATCCAGCCGTTTCAGAGATTAGTTGGAACAAATAGACAGAACGACAAACATAAATTTAAACGCACGCCAGTTTAAAATAAGCCGTACGTACAAAGATCCGGGTCCCAAGTTATTGGAACCCACTAAATGCCTGTCATTTCTGAACTAAAAAATCTATGACCTTGAAATATTTACGGGACAATATATAAAGTACTACCTTTCTAACAAAAAAAGAATGAGTGAAATCGAACAACGCGTTAATGAATTACAGCTAAATACACGTTTTAACTTTCATCCCCTCTCCCAAGGGAACCATGCTGAATTTCGGGATAAAAAGTATCCTATAACCTACCTCGGAGTATAAACTCAAATCGTACCAAGTTTCATTCGAATCCATTTAGTAGTTTCGGCGTGATGCGCGGCCAAGATACAGACAGACAGACAGACAGACAGACAGACAGACAGACAGACAGACAGACAGACAGACAAAAATGAAAAAAATTGCAGTTTTGGTTTCAGTATCGATTATAGAGTGCCCTCCATTAAAAATTTTCAAAATATCTTCAATGTACAGAATTGGATCTGTTACAGTTTTATTATATTATAGATGTATAGATATGTATAGAAGATAATTTCTTAAAAAAAAATACGACGGCCATCTTGGATTTCAAAATGGAATATTAGTTTATAATATTATATTTCCGTGACTGTCCTAGGTGCTATGCTGTAATTTCACTTATTTAAAAAAATACGCACTATTACTTACTACTCACGCATATTTTTTAGAAAAATATTCATGCTCAAAACTTTGCAGTCGATGTATAAATTAGTGTTTACACGACTCTCGTACGTGCATCTGGATGGTGGCAAAATTTGCACAGGTCCTTCCCCAACGAGCGCCGGGCGCATACTAAATAAGCTAAGACAATGCGTAGCTATTTATTGTAATTTAGGGTGATGTTTAATAAGTTTTTATGTTTGATCAAATAAATGGATTGTTAATTAAACTATATACATAGATTCGTTAAAGAACATAGTTTATTTCTACATAAAAATTTTATTGAATTTATGCTTTTTTCAATACAAAAAATCGTGTTAAAGTAACCGTATAATTCGGGAAATTTGGCGGAAGTAAAATGAAGGATTAGTTTATTTAAAACATGTATTGAAATATGTGAAAGTCTCTCCTACGATGCTAAATTTGGAGCTTGAAATCTCAGATTTTTCAGAGAAAAGGTAAAACTGCTCTTAAGCTACACTGTCCTCGTCTCTAGGGAACATTATGAAAAGGACAGAACTATATTTAAACCTGCCAATTTAGTTCAGATACTGAACTGGATAAGTAGGTACTAATTATATTATACTAGCTTTTGCCCGCGGCTTCGCCCGCGTGAATTTCGGTTTTTCACAAATCCCGAGGGAATTGTAGATTTCCGGTTCCCGATTCCACTCCCTTTTCCAACCTTAATACTTATTTGCAAGGAAGTTTGCTATAGTAATGTAAGTTTATAGAGTGTATAAAAAAGTTCACGATCAAATCAAATCTAAAAATACGAATAATCTATTTTCGTCTTCCATTGAATTAATTTATTATTTAATGTCTGTGGCTAGATCAATCTGTACGTTTAGTCTGAGCTTGCACACCTCGAAAAGTTTACTAAACCGCACTAATATTATAAAGGCGAAAGTTTATGTGTGTATGTTTGTTACTCTTTAACGCCGCAACTTCTGAACCGATTTGGCTCAAATTTTGAATGGATATAGATTATGCCCTGACTCAACACATAGGCTATATATTTTTATCCTGGAAAAATCTAGTTTCCACGGGATTTTAGAAAAACCGAAATCTATAGCTACGGCTATAGGTAGATTACTATAGCAAACTTCCTTGAAGGTAGGAAAAGGTAGCGGGAACGGGAACCGGAAATCCACGATTCCCTCGGGATTTGTGAAAAACCGAAATTCACGCCGGCGAAGCCGCGCTCAGAAGCTAGTAGGTACTAATTAATATCGAAACACAATGACTTCAGAGTAGATGGACCTAAACTGACTTATATTAAGGCTCGAGTTCGCCAATACATTCAGCATTCCTCTACAGCCAGCGCCCCAAGCGGAAATGTTGCAAAATAAATATTCGAAGTACTGAATCTCGACTTTAAAATAAGGGTATTTGGGTTCATTTTGCATTACATATTACAGATTTTCGATATTTAGTATTTGAATACCGGAAATAAAAAAGGCTCTAAGTACCAAAAACAAAAAGCGGAGGAATTTATGTTTTAAATAATAAGCAATCATTACAGCAAATATTTAAAATTTTTAAAATTATATTATTATTATTACTATAAAATGCGTTTATGAAGCAAAAATTAAGTATCTCAGTTTATTAATTAGTACAATGAACATACAATTTCTAATCAGTCTGAAGAAAACCTTAAGTCCAATTCTAATTAACATAAATAAGGTTCTATGTGCCTTGCGCTGTAACATAAATAAAGGTCTAAATCCTATAAGAAAAAATATTGTTGGCACTTAGACCCTTTTTTATTAATAGTATTCAAATATGAACTTAATATAAGGGAATTATTTTTAAACCACAGAAAGACTCTTCAATATACATCTAGTAACTAAAAAAAATTTTTGTACAAAAATCCTACAAATTTTTTTTTCAAAAATCAAATTCAATTATCAGGTGGCGGTTTTTTTTTCTGAAGTTACCTTGCCCTTAGTGTCTGGTATTATTTACCGGCATCCTTTAATGCTTCTTTTACTATTTGCATACTTTTATCACAATGTTTACGTCTTTTTCTACCCGTGACGGCAACAACAACAGGTGTAAGTTCCACCGTTATCATACTACTTGAAGCACGCGACTGCGGACTTACACCCTTTTAAAGAATTACGCCCCCAGCGTCTTATACCTCCACGCTTCTTAGAGCCGTAAGTACCAAATAAATAACCACGCTAGTCGTTTAGTTCCAATTTTAGGTTAATGGCGAGGGAACATACTACATGATAGAGTAATAAAAACGAAAAAAAATTTTTGGTACTTAGAGCCTTTTTTATTTCTGGTATTCATTTAGTAAAGCTTTTGGGGTGTGTAAGCTCAGAATAACCATACTGGTTCTGTCTAAACTCGCGTCTAGTTTTTGGTGATGCGCTACATTCTATATTCTATAATACAGGTTCGCGTTTTGGCTGCTGTTTTTAGGGTTACGTGGTGAAATGGTAAGAGAGGAACCCGTTTCGTCTGTTCGTCTGTCCGTCTGTCGCGTCGTAATTGTTAATGCGATCGATCAAGGGCGTAGCGGAGGTTGGGCAGGGGGCGGGGGAACCCTAATGAGTTACCGAACACTTTCAAAATTACCGTACCTAATAAGGTCAAGAAAATATAACAACAACAACAGACAACTTTAGGTATTTACCCAACGTTCGTTGAACTCTAGCATCAGCTACATAATGCTTTACTTTGCGAACGTTTTAAAAATACAGGAAATAGGTAAATATTTTAATTTTTTTTCTTTGTGATCTAGTGTCTTCGTTTCCGAGAGCAGTCTCTTTATTTCGGTTCCAATATTACATGACCTAGTAATATATGTACGTGTCCAAGTGATAACTTCCTTTTTTTAAAGTGGATCAAAAAAGACAACTTCGTCATTAATAATGGGGTCCCGTTTTACCCTTTGGGTACGTAACCCTTTTTTTTTTTTTTTTTTTTGACGTGGTGGAAAGCTTTATGGCTACCCCCGTTCTTTGGGCAGAACGGGGGTTATGTGGGACTCCCCGTATTGGGTATACCCTAACTAAAACCACCACGGCTGTTCCCTCTCGCTGACTATGCTAGACGCCTGGGGAACCCGTTGTATACGTCCCAGGCGTTGGGTACGTAACCCTAAAACACCCTGTATAAACACATATTATAATGAATACTGTAGGACATACTGTATATTGGAATGGCATTCCGAACCAGTGGTAGATTCAATTGACTATTCAAAAGTAGGTACTTGTAAAAGTTTCTTTGAATAAAAAACTTTTCTATTCTATTCTAATTTACATATACTCTGATTTTTTATTCCGTGGAATTCTGACGTTTCGTAACGTTACCAGAGATAAAACAATTCTCACAAAAAAAGATAAAAAATTCAAAACTCATGTAAATAAAAATCAACTGCCATGCGTAGATCTTAAGACGAATGCCTGACAGACACTTGATGGTGATGTCATTCCACTTCCATTTTTGAATAAAAATTTTCAATGTGCTTCTTTTGTTTTCTATTGCTGTTAGTGTGCACTGTCTAGTTTCCACTCTTAGCGATTTATATTTTAGGGCGAAACGACTAATATTATTAGTTATTACGCGGCTTAGGGCTTTATAATGTTAAGGTGCGTCCAGACTTGAACATTTCACCGAACCGAACAGCGAACATTTCGGCGAACTTGTTACGCTCAATGTGGACGGCGCGCTTGGAGCGCTTGAATCGGGTTACTGCGTAACAGTTCGGCGAAACTTTCGCCGAACTGTTACGCAGTAACTCATCTCAAGCGCTCCAAGCGCGCCGTCCACATTGAGCGTAACAAGTTCGCCGAAATGTTCGCTGTTCGGTTCGGTGAAATGTTCAAGTCTGGACGCACCTTTAAATTGTTAACTGCGAATTAAAGTAGTTTGGGGTAAAATCGTACTTCGTAGATAGATGTTAACCCTGTTTTACATACAATTAACTCATCTGTAAATAACAAAGATAGCTGTGAGAATTCCACCGAATTAAAAATCAGAGTATATATATATATATATAACAATAAAACTATGTATGTAAATAAGTTTCAACTGTTCCCACAAAACTAATTAAGTTATTATTGTCAGTGATAGAGCTAGTTATTGTATTTGTAACGATAAGAAATTATAGAAATCATAGTCCAAAATTGACCTATGTTCTTAATAATTCGTATCACAATCAGTTCAGTACCTACCAAGTACCTACTCAACTGCAACACAGTGATTTTTAGCCGACTTCAAAAAAGAGGGTTCTGTATTCGTACCCGTATAATGTGTGCTAGATGATGCTCGCAACTTCGTCCGCGTGGATTTAAGTTTTTAAAATCCCGTGGAAACTATTTGCTTTTCCGGGATAAAAGTTGCCTATGTCAATTTCCGGGACGCAAGCTACCTCTGAACCAAACATACAAATCGGTTATGCCGGTGGGCCTTTAGGGATGCAGTGGGAACTCTTTAATTTTCCGGGATAAAAATATGGCCGCCCCCGGGATGTATCATGTAAGCTAACTCTGTATCAAATCGATATCGGTTAACCTGTTGGGCCGTGAAAAGCTTGCAAACAGACAGACAGACACACTTTCGCATAAACTATTTTTGAAAAAGTCATCACACATCACTTTCGTAATTTTCAAAAACCATTGAGAAACCTTTCCAACATAAGTCGACAAGCATGTCTAAAAATAATAGTTGAAAATAATTGTAGGAATTGTATAGTTATTACTTTATTAAATAGCCTTTCTAACGAAGTAACGCTCGGATTGAACTCTTTCTAGGGCGCGAAGGGTTCTTGACCCTACCACGTCCTTGGCTGTGTGCTAAAGTCTGAACTAGATAGTTAGATACACCTTTTTGTTTGAAGTCGGTTAAATTACAATTTTCCTGAGGTGATAGGTATTTAGTGGGTATACGTTAGCTTGCTAGAATGTATACAATTTAATCAACTTACTTATATTATAATACTAGCTGATGCCAGCGACTTCGTCCGCTTGGATTCTTATAAATCTCATCCCCTATTTAACCAACTTGGGGGTGGAATTTCCAAAATTCCTGAAACATGTAGGCAATTTTTTTATTTTTATTTTAACCGACAATACAAATACCGATTTTCATAAATATTTAAAAACTTAAATGACGGACTTTCATACAAACTTTCATCCCCGATATATATCCGATATAATATATCAAATGTTTATTTATATAATATATTGTAATACGTGTTTCTTGATTATGCTATTATTTTTTACAAAGAAAGTAATCTCTATATAATTTTAGTATGTTTAAGTAACATAGCAGATAGATTCATAAATAATACAATAAAATAATAATATGGCTTTCATATACAAAATGGATACATATCTTGATATATATCCGATAATATGTCACAAATATCCGATATTTTGATATTTATAATAAATATCGGATATTTTCAAACCCTGCTTAATACATAGGCTACTTTTTATCCTGGAAAAATCCACACTTCCCACGGGAATTTGAAAAAACCTCTAGTAGATACAGCTATACGTAGATTACTATAGCAAACTTCCTTGAAAGTAGGCATAAAGGTTGGAAAAGGGAGCAGGAACGGGAACCGGAAATCAACGATTCCCTCGGGATTTGTGAAAACCGAAATTCACGCGGGCGAAGCCGCGGGCAGAAGCTAGTTTGTAATATAATATATTCACATAATAATATGATAATCTAAAAGTAGGTACTACTATATCGCTTCCATTTTAGACTGCACCGTCTCTTACCTCGTACCTATCAGCTGAGATCGCAATCAAGGGCTAAACTTGTAGATGAATAAAAAAATATATAAAATATATTAGGTATCTATCTATACATATAATAAAATCGTAGAATTGGCGTATCTGTACATTGAAGATTTTTGCAAAATAATAACTGGGGGATGTTAGGGATAAGTAATAGAACGTAAAAAAGCTATTTTTGAAATTTTTGTCTGTTTGTCTGTTTATCTGTTTGTCTGTTTGTCTGTTTATCTGTTTGTCTGTTTGTCTGTATGTTTGTGCGCGCATCACGTAAAAACTACTGAATGGATTGAAATGAAACTCGGCATGATTTAAGTTAATACTATGGAGTAACATATAGGATACTTTTTATCCCAAAATTCAGCACGGTTCCCTTGGGAGAGGGGATGAAAGGCAAAATGTGTACTTAGCTGTAATTCGTTAACGGGTGGTCCGATTTCATTCATTCTTTTTTTGTTAGAAAGTAGATACTTTAAAGACTACTGGCTAATCTCCGAAAGGCTGGACCGATTTTGATGGGACTTTCACTGGCGGATGTTTATATTTTGATGTACCTAAACATCCGCCAGTGAACTTTTAACAGTTTTTAGCAAGGTTTAAGCTCAAAGGAGCATAGGAAAAACAAAATGATTCCCACGGGATTATTAAAATCAATATCCACGCGAACGAAGTCGCGGGTATCCGCTCGTATTTAATAAGTTCCATCGGTTCCTTGATACGAGGGATTCTCCCTTCAACGTTAAATACGTACTTAAAGTAATTACAGTAAATGAACAAAAAGAATATTCTACATCAATTTTAAAATTTTAAATTATGTTGTTTCCTAAAATACGTATTTTAATTTTTTTACGGCAAAATTACAAGTCCGAATGATTGACTTATAAACTCTACATGGTCTTCGGTGTTTCCAATGCTGTAATTTTCTTAAAAATGTAATTTTTGTGAACGCAGCATCCAATGAAAAAAACAGGCCAAGTGCGAGTCGAAATCGCGCACGAAGGGTTCCGTACCATTATCTATAAAAACGGCAAAAAATCACTTTGACAAAAATCGTTACATAGTTGTATGGGAAATTAAATTAATATTAGGTATATTATTCTGTTTTTTTACTATAATTGTTGTTATAGCGGCAACAGAAGTAGATCGTTTGTGAAAATTTCAACTGTCTAACTATCACGGTTCATGAGATACAGCCTGGTGACAGATGGACGAACAGCGGAGTCTTAGTAATAGGGTCCCGTTTTACCCTTTGGGAACGAAACCCTAAAAAAAGGGAGTGCAAACTCGGCATAACCATACTGGTGGCACATTTACATCCTAAAGGCTTGTAGTTTCAAAATTGCGGTCAAGTGTAAACCAAAAACCCATAAAAGTAATTCAGTAAAACCCGTAATTAGGGTTCCATACGTCAAAATGTAAAAAAGGAACTTTTGTAAAATCACTCTTGTCCGTCCGTCTGTCCGTGTGTTAGAACCGATTTTCTCAGTAATGGGTGAACCTAGCAAGTTGAAATTTATACCAGATACTGAAGTCTATAGTCCCTATTAGGTGTATAAAAATCAAGGTCCTGAGTCAATACGATAAAAAGATATAGGCTTTAGATTTTCGCGAAAACTTGTAAGTACCAAAAAACTTAATTTTCAACTTTTTTAATTTTTCGAAATTGTCCCTTTTACTTGTGCTGTAAGACCTTGCTTTTAACCAAAATTGACAATTCTAGGTCAACCAGCAGTAGGTAGCTTATAGGTTTTGGGTCGAAACCTATATGGTAGTTTCCGTTGACCTAGAATCACGAAATTTGGCAAAAAGCAAGGTCTTACAGCACAAATAAAGGGAAAATTTCAAAAAATTAAAAAGTTGAAAATTAAAGTGTGTCCACACTTCACATACATACATACATACTCGTTGACGTTAGATAACAATAAACCTCTACAAACAAAGTTAGTTTTGCGGTTCATTAAGAAGGAATTTGTGTTAACATAATTACGTTAAATACGTTTAGTTCTGGAGTACGGAACCCTCGGCGCGCGAGTCTGACTCGCACTTGGCCGGTTTTTTTCTATACTGGTTGCATTTCGGGAGCAGGCGCTCGCAGAATGCGAATTGGATGTGTTTTCTTCGACCGGATTTCCGAAAAAAAAAGAATCCGCTTGGTAGGTAGGTAGGTACGTTTGACGTTTGCGGAGGACGTTTTGAAACTAAAAGTGATAACATCCGAACGTTTCAGTACGAAAAGTGCTAAGGACGCCTGTTCAAAGTTATTTAGGTGAAAGACTATCACTACATCATCATCATGATCAACTCATTACCGGCTCACTACAGAGCACGGGTCTCCTGTCAGAGTGAGAAGGGTTTTGGCCATAGTCTACCACGCTGGCCAAGTGCGGATTGGCAGACTTCACACACCTTTGAGAACGTTATGGAGAACTCTCAGGCATGCAGGTTTCCTCACGATGTTTACCTTCACCGTTAAAGCGAGTGATATTTAAATACTTAAAACGCACATAACTCCGAAAAGTTAGAGGTGCGTGCCCCGGGATCGAACCCACGACCTCCGATTAGAAGTCGGTCGTCCTAACCACTAGGCTATCACAGCTTTTTTTTGACTATCACTACATCACTACATAATATTATGAAATAAACTCCCCCGCCATGTCTTCTATTCGTGATAAATTCAAAAACTACTGAACGGATTTTCATACTGTTTCCACCATTATACAGAGAGATTCATGAGAAAGGTTTAGGTGTATATAAACATCGGCACGTACATCCAACGCTGAAGGAAAGTGGAGGGGGTAAGTATTGTATTACGTGCGTTACAGTTCCCATACGCAGCTATCCCCTCCACGTTACGTTCAGCTTTCGATGTACGTGGCGCGGGTTATAAGTGTATAATTTGTTAAGGTTTTGTGTAAATTGGTTGAAATATGATGATAATTGTTGAAAATGTCGGAAAAAGTCAAGTTTGGGAGATTTCATCGAAAACGCTGCCTAATATCCCTTTGAAATATATAACAGAACAAAGATGGTGGGATAGAAGCGGGTAATTAGTATAACAAGTATTTAAATTAAAAATTTAAAAAACCCCCGACATTCGCCATTTTGTGGCGGCGGCCATCTTGGATTTGCATAGAGCTATTCTACTAGTCAAGCCCTTTCATATGATACCCATATTAAGGGAGTTGTGAAAAATATTTAATCCGCCATTTTGTAGCGGTGGCCATCTTGCATCGATTTTCATCAAACATAGCTAATGACACTCTCGACTTATTCATCTTTCAAACAAAAAAAAAACCGCATTCAAATCGGTTCACCCGTTTGAGCGCTACAGGGGAACAGACAGACACACACATACACACACATACACACACACACACATACACACACACACACATACACACACACACACACACACACACACACACACACACAGACACGTCAAACTTATAACACCCCGTCGTTTTTGCGTCGGGGGTTGATTACTACCCGTGCGAAGCCACATTGGTTGGAAAAATAAAAACAAAAAATGTCTGGATATCGACAACAGCGGCACCTACTGTGTCAAACTATAGCATCCAGGTGACCGCATACTTGTACAAAAAATCATCAAAATCGGTCAAGCCGTTTAGGAGAAGAAGAATTGCGAGCAACACGCACAAAAATACGTCGTGAATTGAGGTCTCCTTTGAATTCAAAATAAAGAGTTGTCACACAAAAACAATAATTAAAAAGAAATGGCCCATGTGAAGGACTTTCTAAAAATTCCATTGCGTTTTAAAACTTATTAATTACATTATAATATTGTATTAATTAAATATATCGAACTCGTAAAATACATAGCGTATGTCACGCGAGCGTTGGAGTGATTTTATTGACAGGTTTTTCTTTTTTTGGTAAAAATAAAAGTTGATTACATTATTTAAATACTTATTTCATTAATCCCCGACAAGAAAACGACGGGGTGTTATAAGTTTGACGTGTGTGTGTCTGTCTGTTCCACCGTAGCGCTCAAACGGGTGAACCGATTTAAATGCTGTTTTTATTGATCGAAAGGTGAATTAGTCGAGAGTGTTGTTAGCTATGTTTGATGAAAATCGGTCCAAGATGGCCGTCTCCACAAAATGGCGGATTACATATTTTTTCACAACTCCCTCAATATGAGTATCAAATGAAAGGGCTTAACTAATAGAATAGCACTATGCAAATCCAAGATGGCCGTCACCACAAAATGGCGAATGTCGGGGGTTTTTTAAACTTTTAATTTATATATCTATACTTAATATTATAAAGCTGAAGAGTTTGTTTGTTTGAACGCGCTAATCTCAGGAACTACTGGACCGATTGCAAAAATTCTTTCACCGTTGGATATGTACGTGATCCCTGAATGCAGTAGGCTGTATATTATGTACCACGGGCGAAGCCGGGGCGGACCGCTAGTTTGTAATAGCGATCCGTCCCGAGCTTCGCACGGGTAGTTATTACCCGTTACTATCCCACTGTGGGTTATTCTTAGGAGATAAACATATGTGAAGAATTCGCTAACTTTAACCAACTCGTGGCATGATATCCACGTGGAACTAACCTAACGGCCTCCTCCGCCCCTCACAGCCGTCCAGTCGCACACCAACCTAGCCTGACGACATCGACCTTCTAACCAAGTAATCAGGCCCCACAATAGGGCAAACCAACACAATAACCAATCACACCAAAACTAGAATAGACAGCAAATCACTCACCCTACCAGCCAACAGCACCACACCCTCTTTCCACAACTCACTGAGTATTCAACACAGACACGACCGCACCTGAAGCGTGCTCGAGAGAGACTCCTCGATTCGTCGAGCCGCGATCCCTTATTATATTGAGTTGGCAAACGTATTCGCCTTTATTTTATAACTACCTTCTTAGAAAAATCACGACGCATATATGTATATACCATCGCGGACCTTTTTGTCGATCTTTTCAATATTATATACAACTAGCGGTACGCCCCGGCTTCGCCCGTGGTACATATATAGCCTTATAGCACTCAAGGATCACGTACATATCCAACGGTGAAAGAATTTTTGAAATCGGTCCAGTAGTTCCTGAGATTAGCGCGTTCAAACAAACAAACTTTTCCGCTTTATTATATTATAGTATAGATTCCGCAGTACATTAATTTGAACTACTATTTAATACTACTGTTTAATTTGTGTATCTCGTTAGGTTTAGCCAGCGTTTGCAATGTAACCGCATAAAAATATGTTTGTTTATTTTTTTTTTATTTTTTTTATTATTTATTTTACATTATACATTTATAGTCATTACGACATCACATTACAAATCATTGAATTTCTCGGCTTTTCTCTACTTATAAACCTCCATGGTACATATTATGTAGCCTATAGCACTCAAGGATCACTTACATATCCAACGGTGAAAGAATTTTTGAAATCGGTCCAGTAGTTCCTGAGATTAGCGCGTTCAAACAAACAAACTCTTCCGCTTTATTATATTAATAATTTTTTTCAAAGAAAAATGAACCGACTTCAAACCATTCGAACTAAAAAGTTTAAAATATTTTTTTATTCATTTAGATTGAAGATTAAACTACCTAACTCAAATGATATATAATTTTTTGAAGTCGGCGCCAAATGACTCATACTTTTCAAGTCGAAAATATGCTCCCCGCGTCCCGGACAGCCTTACTCTCCGCGACTATTATGATTCACCGCGCTCGCATTCAAAAGTGGATAGTTACTCTGATTTTACTCAGACGAATTGAATGTGGTTTGGCGCCGACTCCAAAAAATTATATATTATTTGAGTTAGGTAGTTAAATCGTCAATCTAAATGAATAAAAAAATATTTTAAACTTTTTAGTTCGAATGATTTGAAGTCGGTTCATTTTTCTTTGAAAAAAATTATTTAATGCTTTTTAGTGATTTGTTTTCTTTATATTCATAATAATATAAATGAGAACTATGTTAAATAGATTATGACCTATATATTATTACTTATTATTAAATATCCTGTAACATATATGCATTTTATCTACTCTCATATCTTAAAATCCCGAATATGAAATCAAAATGTGTCATATATTGGACTACTTTATTCACATACATCTATAATATTTAAAAAAAATTAAAAAAATTCATTATAACACTACTTTGTTAGGAAATTATTGCAAAGTAATGTTATAAAATAATTTTTTCTACATTATAGTACAGGCGAACTGGGTTCTGGTATTTTTGAGCCATGGCGGGAAATTCGTGCGACCTCCTTACAGTAGATGTGTGTAACTGTACAAACGCGTTAAACATTGTGAATTGTGTTAAATTGCAGAAGAGTAACTACTAAAAATTAAGTTTACTTAAAATTAAGTAACTACTAAAAATAACTACTAAAAATTAATAACTATTAAAAATTAAATTTTTGATAAGCTTGAGCTATTTTCCGATCCACTAATTTCTATAGGACATTAGGACTCCTCTACTACTATTAATTTCTCTATGGTAACCCAGGCTGTATGGTCAACGATCTTGGCCTGTCCCGAAAGGGACAAACCGAAAAAGAAGAAGAATCTCTATGGTAACAACTGAATTTTGGCGCCATACGCTAGTTATAATATTTAAATTTTTTATTTGTTACTCAAAACTTTACAAGACATGGTTTTTATTGTGCGGAAAAATGTCTAGCAGTGATACTGAAGAGAATTTAACTCCACCTGACCACCGACCAACAATCTTTTGCCAGCAAAATCAAAGAAAACTCACGACAAATATTACCAAGATTTTATGGTTTGGATTTTAAGATATGAGTTTAGATAAAGTAGTGTATGAAACTCTACATAATTAGTTATTAAAACACTCGTGTAATACTATTAAAAAACTCGCCTGCGGCTCGTTTTTTAAACTAACACTCGTGTTTTAATAACCTCTATTATGCAACCGTTTCATAAACTACTATTATGTGTCATACTAAGTATAGGTGAATGGTTTTATAATGTTCTAACCCAACCTAACCTACCTTCCGATCTATACAAGATTAGTTTATAGCTATATTAGACTTCAGCAATAGATCTGGCAATATCAGAGAACATATTAGTGACATATGTATACATTTATGCTTATAACTTCGTACGTAAGAATGATAACTCGATGTGTTATATACTAAAACCTTCCTGAAAGTATGTAGATTACGATAGTGAAACAATCATCAAAATCGGTTCATTAGTTGCGGAGATAATCGCGAACATACTTACATACATACATACATACATACATACATACATACATACGAGTCGAATACAGAACCTCCTTTTTTTGAAGTCGGTTAAAAATAGTAATAGTATAGATAATAGATACCTTTTTACTTAATAATTTTTTTTCGGTGTATAAAATTCCTAAAGTGGTCACGGGTGGTGTAATTTTTAAAATTTTCCAACAAAACACAATGTAAAAAAATGTTGTTGAAATTATTTATTTTTTCTCAAATGTTATTTTAGTAAAATTATTATCAAAATTTTGCTATTATACATAGTTATTTACTCGAACCATAATTATCTAATATAATAATATTATCATATTTTAAAATGTTAAATACGTAGTTTGAAAGTATTTTATTAACAGACTGTCGAATGCTTCCTAGCAAACAAACAAACTACTACTGATGCTGCCACACCGCAGTTACAAATCTTATCACTACATAGTATAAAACAAAGTCGCTTTCTCTGTCCCTATATCCCTATGTCCCTATGTCCCCATGTCCTTATCTATACATATAATAAAATCGTAGAATTGCCGTATCTGTACATTGAAGATTTTTGCAAAATAATAACTGGGGGATGTTAGGGATAAGTAATAGAAGGTAAAAAAGCTATTTTTGAAATTTTTGTCTGTTTATCTGTTTGTCTATTTGTCTGTATGTTTGTGCGCGCATCACGTAAAAACTACTTAATGGATTGAAATGAAACTCGGCATGATTTAAGTTCATACTATGGAGTAACATATAGGATACTTTTTATCCCGAAATTCAGCACGGTTCCCTTGGGAGAGGGGATGAAAGACAAAATGTGTACTTAGCTGTAATTCGGTAACGGGTGGTCCGATTTCATGCATTCTTTTTTTGTTAGAAAGTAGATACTTCAAAGACTACTGGCTAATTTCTGAAAGGCTGGACCGATTTTGATGGGACTTTCACTGGCGGATATTTACATTTTGATGTACCTAAACATCCGCCAAAGAACTTTTAACAGTTTTTAGCAAAGTTTCAGCTCAAAGTAACATAGGAAAAACAAAATGATTCCCACGGGATTATTAAAATCAATATCCACGCGAACGAAGTCGCGGGTATCCGCTCGTGTATGCTTAAATCTTTAAAACTACGCAACGGATTTTGATGCGGTTTTTTTTAATAGATAGAGTGATTCAAGAGGAAGGTTTATAAGTAGAAAAATTGGACCCGGTAGGTGGCGCTAATAGCGGGCAGGACGACGTCTGCCGGGTCCGCTAGTAAATTATAAATTAAAAAAACTCCCGACATTCGCGATTTTGTGGTGGCGGCCATCATGGTGCTATTCTACTAGTCAAACCCTTTCATTTGGTACCCATATTGAGGGAGTTGTGAAAAAATATTTAATCCGCCATTTTGTGGCGGCGGCCATCTTGGACCGATTTTCATCAAACATAGCTAAGAACACATACAGACACATACAGACAGACACGCAGATAAACAGGCAGACAGATTACCAGCCAGACAGACAGACACGTCAAACTTATAACACCCCGTCGTTTTTGCGTCGGTGGTTAAAAATGTTAGTAAACACTAGATGATGCCCACGGCTTCGCCCGTGTGGATTTAGGTTTTTAAAAATCCCATGGGAACTTTTGATTTTTCAGAACAAAAAGTAGCCTATCTGTAGTAACCCGTCCCCAAAACGGAAAAATTGCGTGGGATCCCCACGATTTCGGAATGCAATTCCTTACAGCATCAGGGTTGAGGAGTTGGACATGTACCTACTCAGTAGCTCAGTTAAGTAGCTGTGCCTACTCAGAGTTCATTCAACAATAAAGTCTTTAATTAGTATCCCCAATATCAATTTAAATAACCGACAGTGCCTAAATCCCATTAGTTTTGGGGTTCCCCCCCTACATCATCAGGATTGAGGAGTTGGAATCCAAATTTTTTGTAGGACAGTGTCGCAATGTTTCTCTATCGATTAAAAAAAAAATTACGCAAATCGGTTCAGAAATCTCGGAGATATCGGTGTACATAGGTAGAAAAACACAACTCCTCCTTTTTTGAAAGTCGGTTAAAAAAGTAGCCTATGTTACTCCCTGACTAATTCTCTACTTGTATGTGAAAGTCCCGTTAAAATCGGTTCAGCCGTTCCGAAGATTAGCCCGTTCAAACAGACAGACAGACAGACAGACAGACAGACAGACAGACAAAAATTTTAAAAACGTGTGATTCGGTTATGGTATCGTTCAAATAACCATATGAGCTTAATATGAGGTAGTTATTTCGATATTACAGACAGACACTTCAATTTTATTTATTACTAGATGATGCCCACGGCTTCGCCCGTGTGTATTTAGGTTTGTAAAAATCTCGTGGGAACTTTGATTTTCCAGAACAAAAAGTAGCCTATCTGTAGTAAGTAGTAACCCGTCCACAAAACGGAAAAATTCCGTGGGATCCTTACGATTTCGGAATGCAATTCCTTACAGCATCAGGGTTGAGGAGTTGGACATGTACCTACTCGAGGTCATTCAACAATAAAGTATTTAATTGATATCCCCAATATCAATTTAAATAACCGACAGTGCCTAAATCCCATTAGTTTTGGGGATCAGATCCCCTACAGCATCAGGATTGAGGAGTTGGAATCCAAATTTTTTGTAGGACAGTGTCGCAATGTTTCTCTATCGATTAAAAAAAAATTACGCAAATCGGTTCAGAAATCTCGGAGATATCGGTGTACATAGGTAGAAAAACACAACTCCTCCTTTTTTGAAAGTCGGTTAAAAAAGTAGCCTATGTCACTCCCTGGTTAATTCTCTACTTGTATGTGAAAGTCCCGTCAAAATCGGTTCAGCCGTTCCAAAGATTAGCCCGTTCAAACAGACAGACAGACAGACAGACAGACAGACAGACAGACAGACAGACAGACAGACAGACAGACAAAAATTTTAATAACGTGTGATTCGGTTATAGTATCGTTCAAATAACCATATGAGCTTAATATGAGGTAGTTATTTCGATATTACAGACAGACACTTCAATTTTATTTATTAGTATAGATTTGACTACATACAAACAAACATCCACTTAAAATAAAAACTATATACTAACATTCGACTCTAGAAGCCTCAAAAGGTGGAATCATGTCAGGGTTTCTCAAAATCGGCTCCATCGCAAAAACCTCCCAATCGGACGTCTAAAAACGCCGCCCGCACAATTTACATTTAATTATAGCCCTGTAATGTACCTGCAATTTGCATACAGGTTAACACCTCTTTTTTGCTATCATTAAACTGCTGTTACATGTAATAATAATTATGACATCTCAAAGTGTAAATTACGCGAACTGCTTTTGACGTGTATTACTCGAAATTCTGCGAAATTTGTGACACAGATATAACGTGTGAATCAGCCTTAATAGAACTATGCGTCGTAGGTATACCCGGCACGTAACTCGAGCGGTGACCTTCAAGTGCGCGCAGCGTCGTACGAGTGAGCGGGACACAATACGATCGGAGAGCCAATCAGCGCTTACGAGGGATCCGCGAGAGCTAATCAGTGCTTACGAACGTTCCCCACGCCCTCCCCGCGACCGCCTCACACCCCGAGATACCTACCTCATTTTCGACTTCTGCGCATTGAAGGTCACCGGTCGACTTATTTGCCGTGACTTGTACCACGTTTGGCACTCATTATTTCGTAATTTTTTTTTGAAACCCCGTTGGTCCAATGGTTAGCGTATTCGACTGCAGATCACGAGGACCCGGGTTCGATTCAAGTAAGGGCAAGTATTGGGATTTACTGTCAATAAATTATCTATGTAAACTCTTAGTTGGTATAGTCTGCAGTGTTTCACCCCCGTGCCCCGGAGAGCACGTTAACCAGTCGGTCCCGGTTATTATCACTATCATGTGATGATGTGACAATAGTCGTTAAAGCCCGCCAACTCACATTGGAGCTGCGTGGCGGGTCTAAGCTGTAATCCCACTCTTCTATGAGAGAGGAGGCCTGTGCCCAGCAGTGGGACGTTAAAAGTCTAGTGGTGGTGGTGGTTTCAATATACGAGTTTATTTGCTGCGAAGAATACAGCTATACTTAAATTTTATCTATCACGTAAGATTCAGCGGCCATTTTTCCGCATGAGCCGTGTCGCGATTAAACTCTTGTTCTGCAATCATTACGAGTGCGGAGCACGTGTTCGTTCACACGTGTGAGTGGGGACGTTTCACACTTGTACGCGACGCTTCGGGGAACCCTATTGGCTGTATATTTTATTGCAAGGCTAGCTGATGCGCGGATTTAGGTTTCAAAACTCAATATCACTATAATTATAATGTAAAATATCATATCATATATATCATATCAAAATATCATATATCATATCATAGCCTGTGAACTAATGTCACTGTCTGTGAACGACCCGTTTTACTATTTTGACGTTGTTTCTGTTAAAAAATGTTTCACGTTTCCCCGTGATTCTTTATCGCTTCTAAACAAAATTCACTTTGAAAAGTTCAGAGTTACTCCCATCATTCCTGTCAATTTAGCTAAACTAAATACAACTGTACAAATTGAATTGGCATTTTACTAATGAACTAATTTACACTAATTTAATAGTAACTTACTAGTTTTAATAGTAACTACCTATTGCAGAATATGTCAGAATTAATTGTCCCGACTCGAACGTATGGGCGAGTGTAAATTGACCCCTTAAATGCACTAAAACGTTTTGAATTCATGAATAAATTAGTAACCGAGCGTAAGTTTTCGCTTGGTTTTCGCTGATGTTACAGATGTTTTTTTTACCGATTGCGCACTAAAGGCAGGGTTATTAATTGTGCCGCAATTTTTCACGCATAGGTATATGTTTATATGTAGGATTCTATATACCTTCAAAGCATCCCAATGAGGGGATGGATTTAATCAATGGGATGTCTATAGACTCGTCTTAACCATGCCATGGTCATAGGCTACGTTTTGTTTTTATATAAACAAAATGGCGGCCGTAAAATCCTAAGTAATATTATACTTAAATGCAAAAGTGAGTTTGTTTGTTTGTTACGCTTTCACACCTAAATCGCTGAACCGATTTTGATGAAATTCGGTACAGGGGTAGATTAGACGTTGGAAAAGGACATAGGCTACTTTTTATCCCGGAAAATTATAGAGTACCTAAGAGATTTTTGAAAAACCGAAATCCACGCGGACGTAGTCGCCGGTATCAGCTAGTAGTAGCTTTAGTTTTAAGTTTCCGTAAGTAATTATCACCATTGCCTGTTCCTAAATTGACGTTCAAAAAGTGTACAGTGTACCAATTTTGAATAAAGTTTATTTGATTTGATTTGATTTGAGTACAAAATAAACAGCTCCGTGCCTCGAAGAGCTCTCTGGACATATTGCATTGTGGCTAATTCTGTTGTACAAAATCTCTAAACCGAAACTAATATGATTATATGACTAACTATCGGATATATATCCGATATATATCGGATGTATATCCAACTGGGTTCGATGATATACAGGGTTACTGGTAATATGTCGGCAATCCCTTAAGGGGGTGTAGAAGGGATCATTTGGTTGCAAATGACCCCTTCTACACCCCCTTAATGGATTGCCGACATATTACCAGTAACCCTGTATATCAATAATGATATATCCGATATATTATATATATCAAATGTTTTTTTAAATAATATATTATTGCAATACGTGTTTCTTCATTATTCTATTATTTTTTACAAAGAAAGTAATCGCTAGATAATTTTAGTATGTTTAAGTAACATAACAGATAGTATTCATAAATAATACAATAAAATAATAATATGGCTTTCATACAAAATGGATATACATGTATATATCAAACTTGATATATATCCGATATAGTATATCATAAATATCTGATATCTTGATATTTATAATAAATATCGGATATTTTCGAACCCTGGTTTAGGCATACACTTGTGCACTATAATATGTACTGCGTCGATGTCTAGTCTCCGCCTATCTTGTGATTGGCCACCGCGGCCGAAATCCGATCGAAAGGACATTATTATTATAAAGTAAACGGTGCTTAACGGTTGCTTAAGCGCTTACTTAACTTGTTTTTATTGAAAAAATTAAAAGCCTATTTTTGGCCGACGCACATAAGATTTCGATAAAATCAAACATATATATGTATATAAACTGCCGATCATTTATTTCCAAATATGGCAATGGAGACTGGTTTTTGTTTTTTTTTTTTTTGGAAAAATAATATATTTTTTTTGACATTGCAACACTCAACTCAAAAACGACACCAATTAAAAAAATTTGCCAAGTGTGAGTCAGACTCGCTTACCGAGGGTTCCGTCACAAAAGTATTTAACGTAATGATGATAATTGATAACACATATCCCTTCTTAATGAACCGCAAAACTAACTTTGTTTGTAGAGGTTTTATTGTTAACGTCAATTATTTATGTATGGGGACACCCTTTATAAATATAAGTATATACAGTAATAATAAGTTTGGAAGTTACGGGGACACATACAAACGTACAAAAAAATAAATACTGCTTAACTCATAAATCTACCGTAATCGGGTAGATGGGTACCTCCCTGCTAGTGCTATACTAATGAAATTTTAAGTACGCATGTATTGACACAATATTATTTCATACAAATATAGAATTTCCTGTGAAACTTATTTTTTGCCGCGTAAGGTACCTAGGGTTGACACTCGTCTCTTTTAAAGCTTCCACGTGAAAAATTCTTAGTTGTGGTGGAAACCGCATTGAAATCTACTAAGGGATGATTTTTCAATTTGTCCATTATTAAAGACAGTTTTTATTTTTTATTTTTGTATAGCACCTTAAACAGAGTAGAGAGAGGATTTCATATACAAACGTCAAAGATTATTTGGTGATTTATAAATCAGCTCCTAATAAGTTAAGAAGTTTTCAGCGAGTACACAGATAAATGCAGAGTGCTTTAATCTGTTGTAGTAACTAGAATGTATTTGGACAAGAGATTTACGACGAGTTCTTAAATGTAAATGTTATAAATAATTTAATATTTACTTTATTCGAGAACTTATGAAGTAAATAACTATAACTTCGGCTTTACATTGTTTTTGTTATCAACAAGAGGTAAAGTTCGTAAACTAAAACCCGACTACTAATTTAGTGTGCAAAAAACGTGTATTCAACTGCGTACTAGGTAATTAGAATTCGAATGGAAGAAAACGCGGGGCACGCTGTTATGTCAATCCGAAACTAACTTGATATTCTAGTTTAAACCGCAAAGGTCACTTCTCGATTTTTTTTCGTATATAAAATGTAGCCTATGTCACACGGACCATAACAACGAATCAAGTGACACCTCATTCATCAAAATCGGCTCAGTACTTTAGACGCTACGGTGGAACATACAGAATCTGAAACAAAAATCGAATACAAACACATATACATATGTATACATACATAAATACATGAGATTAAAAATCGACATTAAAGATTGAATTTTTATCGAAATGTTTCCTAGGGGACAACCCTAACTGTATGTATCTTCAATGGACTTATTACAGGCGGCCTCACACCTTCGCACGATAATGACATCTATTCTATACCACATTTGAGTCCAAATTCGTATGATAACGCACAAGGTTGAAATGGTTACTTTTGCGTCCTTAAAAATGTACGTAATACTTTACGCGCTAAAAATAGCGAAACGTTTTCGGAAAAGGCATTCAAAATATTATGCACTAGCGACCTGACCCGCCCCGGCTTCGCACACTACAGCCTTTTAACGTCCCGCTGCTGGGCACAGGCCTCTCTCATAGGAGAGAGGGATTTAGAGCTTAGACTCGTCACGCTGCTCCAATGCGGGTTGGCGGGCTTTTAACGACTATTGTCACACGGTAGTGATAATAACCGGAACCGACTGCTCAACGTGCTCTCCGAGGCACGGGGGTGAAACACCACCAACTACCATTTACCAACTCCGGGCTGGCACTGGGAATTTCTTGACAGAAAAACCCAATACCTAACAATTGTTCGCCCGACCCGGGAATCGAACCCTCTGTGAATTGACGACCTCCCTGGCGCAGTTGTGAGCGCTATGGTCTTATAAGTGGGAGGCCCCGGGTTCGATTCCCGGCTGGTGCAATTTGGGATTTTATAATTTCTAACTTGTCTCTGGTCTGGTCTGGTGGGAGGCTTAAGCCGTGGCTGTTTACCACCCTAACGGCAAAGCCGTGCCGCCAAGCGATTTAGCGTTCCGGTACGATGCCGTGTAGAAACCGATAAGGGGTATCCATACCTCTTCCAAGTTAGCCCGCTTCCATCTTAGACTGCATCATCACTTACCATTGCAGGTGAGATTGCAGTCAAGGGCTAACTTGTAGTTGAATAAAAAAAACCCGGGACCTCGTGATCTGCAGTCGAATATGCTAACCACTAGACCAACGGGACAGTTGTAACACACGAGTAGATATACGAACAGAGAGGAAGCTTCTACAAGCGGCTCGTTGTATAACTCGCGCCACGTAAGTCGACCGGTGACCTTCAAGTGCGCGCAGCGTCATTCGAGTGAGCGGGACACAATACGATTGGAGAGCCAATCAGCGCTTACGAAAGATCCCCACGTCCTCCCCGCGATCCCCTCACACCCCGAGATACCTCATTTTCGACTTCTGCGCATTGAAGGTCACCGCTAGACTTATTTGCCGTGACTTGTATGAAGGTTCCCCTCTGTACCTATCTGCTCGTGTGGTTGTAAATTGTAACAATTGTAGTAGAACAGCTACTCGGAAAGCGGTTTTTTGCCGTTTTGCATGACTGGCCGGGCGTTTTCCGTTTGACGCGACTCGACGTTTTGAATGCATTTTCAAATTGTCTCGTTCTTATGCATCTGGTTCAGGAAGTATACGTAGGTACCTACACCGTTTCACAAGAGTGAACAGATAATGTTTTTCGTCAAATTCAAAAATTATTCAAAGTTTGTACACTTTTTGAACGTCAATACAGGTTGACAGGAAACAGGATACATTCCTTGCAGGGGCTTAAAATAGAGCTCATTTGCAGCAATTTTTTTCATATAATATCCTTTTTTTTTTTTTTTTGACGTGGTGGAAACCTTTTATAGGTACCCCCGTTCTGCGGCCGAATGCGGCAGAACGAAGGTTATGTGGGACTCCAACCGGGTATACCCACTAAAACCACCACGGCATGACCCTCATGCTGTCTGTGCTGGACGCCTGGGGAACCCAAAGTATGCATCCCAGGTGTCCGGCAGCCGCCCCAGCTGGGGCTCCCGCTCGCCTCTGGGCTGTCCCTCCAGAGGCTCGCGCGCTCCCGTAATTTTTTAACGAGGTTTTCTTCCTCCCGCGATGGGCATCGCTGCCCCCCGCCCCGGGGTGTCTCACCCCCAGTTTCATCCGCAGTGCCCTCTGCTAATCAGAGGGACACGCGGAGAAACCTCCCTCCGCCAGGTCATTGGCCATGGCTAACAATATCCCCGAAATTATTAACCATGTTACCGGGGCGCACCGGCCCGAATACTGCTCTTCCCCTCGGACGTATCCAAGAGGACCAGCAGCACCCAGGCACACTTGGAGGTTACCTGGCTAGCACCCCTTCATATAATATCCTATCCGAACTTAGTCGTTTCGGAGTTATTGAAGGTTTCATCATCATCATCATCATGATCAACCCATTACCGGCTCACTACAGAGCACGGGTCTCCTCTCAGAGTGAGAAGGGTTTTGGCCATAGTCTACCACGCTGGCCAAGCGGATTGGCAGACTTCACACACCTTTGAGAACGTTATGGAGAACTCTCAGGCGTGCAGGTTTCCTCACGATGTTTTTCTTTCACCGTTAAAGCAAGTGATATTTAAATACTTAAAACGCACATAACTCCGAAAAGTTAGAGGTGCGTGCCCGGGATCGAACCCACGATCTCCGATTAGAAGTCGGTCGTCCAAACCACTAGGCTATCACAGCGTTTAAAGGTAATTAACTGCTGAAGAAAATCATACTGGGTTTTGGTGGTTTTTTTGTTGTTTTCTGATTGAAAAACGTTCAGAAACTCAATCAAAATCAAATTTTTTTCGAACCCGGGACCTCGTGATCTGCAGTCGAATATGCTAACCACCAACGATACCCAAATAGGCCCGATATTCCGAAAGTCCGTCTCTTCGAAAAACGGTTAAATTATTCCAAAACTCGAAAACTTTCCACAACAGTTCACAGTAGGCACTAAATTCTTTATCAACGAGTACATCGCCTTAAAAATAAATATTAATAAATATGTTTTCGACGCGACTTCGAAAAAATAGATAAGACGCTATCGTCGCGGCATTTTGGAAAGATAACGCTGTGTCAGAGGTACGCAGGCGGCCATTGAGTAAAGGCAGTTAACTGCCATTTCACGGTTTTCGGTATTATAAAAATCATTTTTTTTTTTTTACCCTTTTTAACCGACTTCAAAAAAGGAGGAGGTTTCTCAATTCGACCGTATATACAACGTTAGTTTTACTTTACGCAAAACCTGAAAGTAGTTTGTTTAGAATCAGTAACAAAATCGAATCCAACCATTTTTATATAGTGTTATATTTTTGTCCAAAAATATTTTGAAATCTTACAAGCTTAGACACAATGATTTACCGCGCATCAGCTGACTGTCGGCACACAGCGGCGGTCATTCAACTCGGGTCGATCGCTAGGCGCTGCGGCGACGGCTTGCGGTGACCATTTTTTTCGAGGACAACGACGCAACATAACAAGCTTATAACTTCGTTACTTTTCTTTATATTTTTTTGAAATTTTGTATAAATATTTTTAATGTAAAAATATTTGACACGTGTTTCGGTTTTTGCGCAAAGTAAAACTAACGTTGTATACATATTAGGGTGTCCCAAAAAAATCAAAGTCGTTTTTTTTTAACGCATACCCTCTTAATTTTTTACTTTTAGGTCAAAATAATTATAAATAAAATTTTAAGAAGGTAGGACCTCGGTAACCCGTGCCGACTTACATCAATAGATGCCAGTACTTGCTCTCTAAGGCTTACGCGACCTACCGTGTGGATGTGCTTGTGATCACTCGTTATTTAGTTAAGAACTTGCATCATTTCAAGCAGTCAACATGTTAGTGCCATGACGCAGTTCTAAAAGGGGTATATTTTTAACTAGCTGATGCTCGTGACTTCGCTCGCGTGGACGTCATACAAATCTCATTCCCTATTTAACCGACTTGAGGGTGGAATTTTCAAAATTCCTGAAACACGTAATTCTTTATTTTTAACCGACACTACAAATACCGGTTTTCATTGACATAACTTTAAAAATGACGAACTGCCATTGCATACGTGATAAAATCTTTTTACAACGTCAAAGAGAACCAGGCCGACCTGAAGTGCTAACATGCGACGCACGAGAAAATTATCTCTACACTTTTTCTCGTCGAATACAATAGAATTCGACGAGAAAAAGTGTAGAGATAATTTTCTCGTGCGTCGCATGTTAGCCCTGCAGGTCACTTAAACCCAAATGAAACGGTTAATTTTTCGGGATTTTTGCTTTCATTTTTCGAAGCTTCATCGGTAATGAACCGTCTAACCACCGACTGTTCATCGTTCACAGGCACTGTGCCACAGCGAATATTATATATAAATTTACTGATAGAGAGGACAGAGCACGCCTCAGAACTATCGAAGAAGAAAAACAACGTGCTAAATATTTGTCTGAGCCGACTCCTTCAACATCATCTTATGTACCGTTACAAGACGAGTCGTCTTCATCATCTTCTAATGAAAACTTAGATTTACAAGGAGGAAGTACCGAAGCTTGTCGAAAACACGCAATAAAGCAAAACACCTCTGCGTAGAAGTTTTATTACCCCAAAATTGGTAGCAGCGCTCGACATCACGTGTTAAAATTCGTCTTAATTGGTATTTGAAGCAAAAATCAGTCAAGTAACTACAAGCCTTGATATTCCGCTCTTTAAAAAGTTCCGAGAAAACTGGAAAAGTAATTAATGCTGATAAAATACAGAACTATAGAGAAAAACTTACACAGCACCTGACGGTCTCCGAAGCTAGACTCCGTTGCTAGAGTTTTACTGAACTGAAAGTCCTTCTTCAACCGCCTTAAAATTGAAGACAGTTTTCTACATTAATGTCTTTGTGGTCAAATAATGCTTCGTTTCAAGAAGCCAGAAAAAAAGTTTCGGCACTGAGGGTAGTAAACGATGTAGCCGAAAGAGCGATTAGCTTAATGCAAGACTTTCATGGATTAATCACTTTTGAAGAGGAACAAAAACAATTTTTATTACGTTGCGTACAGGAACAACTATCCTGACTCTAAAAACAAACGTTAAAAAGAAAATTTGTACAATAATAATATTTTTTAATGTAAATGAGGAAATAATATATTATTTGGGCGTATTGCAGTTTTAATTAGGTAATAAAAATTAAGTTCTTAATTCTTCCTACACTAAGTCAGTACAAATTTTCATGTCAACACTTTGGCATCAAGTCGGCACGGGTTATCGTTGTCCAATCGCAATAATATTTATTATTTGAGTCAATGAGGTCAATTCGAATAAAAATAGAGGGTATGCGTATTTGATTTCGCGAAAAAAAAATTTCCCCTTATGTCTTGGGACACCCTAATACATATGCTTTTTTATGTGTGTTCGCGGATAACTTTGTCGTTTATGAACCGATTTTGATAATTATTTTTTTGTTGAAAAGGAGATATCCCAAGGGTAGTACCATGATAAGTTAACCAGGATCTGAAGATGGGATCCCAGAGAAATCGAGGGGAACTTTCGAAAATCGTAGTGACGACTTGTGATTGACTTTGTTAATTTTTTTCGTCTACTTACGTTGTATTACTTGTCGATGTAATTATTGGAGTCGGTTTATTTCGTTTACTAGCAAACACAATTATTTTATTATTGAACTAAAGACTTCGAAGGATTTTGCTCACACATTTGAAAATAGGTTTGTGGGTACCTGTAACATTTGACGACCTCCCTGGCATCGTAGTGAGCGCTGTGGTCTTCGTGTGCGAGTCCGACTCGCACTTGGCCGGTTTTTTTAGAAACACCAATTCCTTATTATTTTTGTCGTTTACTCAAAAAATCACGTTTTGAGGTTAAATGCTTTTTAGTCTCGTACCTACACAGCTCAGCCCTTATCTGCCGCGCTCTGATCGTTTTGGAATTTTGACCGTCCGTCTGTCCGTCTGTTTAGCTGGACATTGTGGCTAATTCTGTTGTACACAATCTCTAAACTTAAACTAAATTGACAAGTTTAAAAATAGTGCTATCCTTTTCTGCAGGAAGCATTGTGAAAGAGACAGGAATATATTTAGCCCTGTCATTTTAGTTTAGATTTAGAGATTGTGTACAACAGAATTAGCCACATTGTATTGTTACTGCCTCGGTGGTCTAGTGGTTGGCGTGGTCGGCTGCGGATCACGAGGTCCTGGGTTCGATTCCTGGGTCCCCAGCAAAATTATTGTCCCCAGCAAAATTAATATATATAAAAATATTAAAAATAAATAGTGTGTGTCTGTTTGTCTGTCTGTTCCCCTGTAGCGCTCAAACGGGTGAACCGATTTGAACGCGGTTTTTTTGTTTGAAAGGTGAATTAGTCGAGAGTGTTCTTAGCTATGTTTAATGAAAATCGATCCAAGATGGCCGCTGCTACAAAATGGCGGATTACATTTTTTTCACAACTCCCTTAATATGGGTATCAAATGAAAGGGCTTGACTAGTAGAATAGCACTATGCAAATCCAAGGTGGCCGCGACCACAAAATGTCGGGGGTTTTTTTAAATTTTTAATTTATACTTGTATAATATGTAGCGATAGAAATGCCGCATCGGAAGTAAAGCCACGTGCGTGAACTAGTCACTAGACGATTCGAAATATATAGAAGCGCATAGGTAGGTACATAATTATGTACGTCATTTGTAATTTATTTATTTGTACGGCAGAGGAAAATTTTTGTATTTGTGCCCGAACAAGCAAGTCACACATTCCGGACTCCGTATTTGTTTGTCCGACTCTAAAAATAAGCGGCGATAACGGTTATCGCGAGTGGGCGGGGAGTTTTTGTAAAAAAATTTATATTTTTGATTGCGAAACGAAATTACCTATTCGAAAAAGCGAAAAACTTTAAAGTTCCATAACTTTTCCGTTTTACGAGATAATTTAATGATTCTTTCAGATTTTTGTTTTATTTTACTTGAATTTTTATAATTAATAAAAAAAAAATTGGAAACTTGTGCAATGACCTAAACAGCCCCCGCACATTGGGCCACTACTCACGGAGCGGTTGGCAACCGCGCCCGCCGCGGTTGCGGGCCCGCAACACTCGAACGATCGCGAAATACATAGAAATGTCGAGAGTGTGGCCGGCCACAAGTCGTGGAAGATATTTTTCATACATTTTATATGGTACTCGTTGGTCCGCACACTGAGCGCTCGATTGGCCACAAGAAATCTCTTCCGCTAGTGGCCTTCACGACTAGTGGCCGCCACAAGCCTGTGGCGGCCACTAGTCGTCGCCACTTGTGGCCCAATGTGCGGGAGCTGAAAGCCTCTTATTTTAAAGTCGTACATATTTCTGATTTTTATTCCTCAAAATTTCCGCTTCCATCGCTCTCTGAGTGACTCTGAGCTCTCTTATGAAGCCCATAGTTAGCGACCATGTATTACAAGTCACGGCAAATAAGTCTAGCGTTGACCATCAATGCGCAGAAGTCGAAAATGAGGTATCTCGTGGTGTGAGGGGGTCGCGGGGATCGTTCGTAAGCACTGATTAGCTCTCGCGGATCCCTCGTAAGTCGTAAGCGCTGCGCGCGACGCTGCGACGCTGCGCGCACTTGAAGGTTGAAGGTCACCGGTCGACTTACGTGCCGGGGGTTATACTATCATGATGATGATTATAGCGTATGATTTTCTTTGTTTCAGGTAAAGAGAAACCACCGAAAGGAGAACATTCCAAGAACCTTAGTACCTTAATAATTCGTATTATACCTACAAGTTGCAACTATGAAATAAGTTCATAGTTGGATCGACCAAATTATACACTGATACCAAAGTGCTACTAGATAATAAGTGACAATGGTGCCTCAACAGTATTGCCTGCGGTGGAAGCACCACCACTCGAACGTCCAGAGCATGTTCGCTCAACTGCTGGAGAAAGGTGAGGTTGTGTTTTATACACTGATACCAAAGTGTATCAAGTTACATTGGAAAACGTTTTATATATATATATATATATATGTACGTGTATGTGTAATACCAAAATATGTAATACCAAAGTGTATTTAAGTTACAATGGTATTTTTATATCCCCCAGGCAGAGCTCCCAACTCGCCACAAACCACCGGTGACGCTATAACGGCCAGTAGGGCCAGCAGCATACTCCATCCGAAAAAAAAATGTTTTACACACTGATACCAAGTACATATACAGTGTGTCCGGGATCGAATTAGCGATATTTTAGGGACATATTCTACAACTCATTACCTCTCTGAAAATACCACTTATTAGGGCCTGCCCCCCTCCCCCTCCCAGGGACAGCCATTTCAATTTGGTGTGCGTTTTTGTGGATATGTGCGCACAAAAAATGTAATAACTCGAAAGTCTGCTAATGCACAGGTCTTCAAATGACCTTATTCGATTGGATACAATATTCTCCATCACTAAATACTAAATAATAGAACAAAATGTTAAAATAACTCGATCAAAAATGCTTCGGAAAAAAAATATTTTTTCAAAAATATTGAAAACTACAAGTTTTTGCTGCATTTTGCAAAAACGAGGTCGTTAAGATTACATTGTTAAGTATTAAATCGACAGTTTTTGAGATAAACAACAAAACGACATAAAAATTTTGACTGTAAGTTATTTACTTTTGGAGATATTATTGTTTAAACATAACTTAACCGCGAACGCGTAATTTCTTATGTTATTCGAATATGGGTTTCCATCGCATACCTCGGGCGATCAGGTAATAATAATATTGTTTTTGATTAGTCAGTGAATGAGGTTAAAACTAAGGATCGGACCCCTACTTCAACTGATTAAATATTCGTATAAAAAATTGAAATATCTGAAATTTTATTTTGTTGTTCCTGGCGAGGAGGCGTTATGATCGCTACTTAAGTTATTACTCATTTTTGTTTGTGATTCAGGTTTGTGAAGTTTGCTAAGTTTAAAGACATGCCTACTCGGTATTATTATAGCCATAAGAGAGCATTTAGATGTCAACTATTCGCCATGGATCGGACGTGGCAGCAATTCAATGGAATGGCCACCTCATTCTCCAGACCTTACACCTTTGGACTTCTTTTTATGAGGATCTATGAAGCAGAAGGTATTTTATATGGTACCAAATACCAGAAAAGAATTATTGGAGATAAAATAAGATTGTATTTGGACATGATCCAACGATCCTCCCAACATGAAGTAACTAGCTAACAGAACAGAAGTGGTTATTTCGGTTTGTGGCGGAAATAACCTAGTTTTTAGGATATCTGATTTGTGTCACATACACAAATCAGAGTTATTGAGTTATTTAGTTTATAACTAACAAAAATTAAATTATAAAGTTAAGATTTTTTACCTTATGTGTAGTAAAAAAATGATGAATCTTAAATTTGGGTTCAATACTCGTAATTCATGTTTGGGGACGAAGTACTTACAATTACCAATATCTCCAGAAGTAAGTAACTTACAGTCAAATTTTTTATGTCGTTTTGTTGCTTATCTCAAAAGCTGTCGATCTAATACTTAATAATGTGGTCTTAATGACCTCGTTTTTGCAAAATCTAGCAAAAACTTGTAGTTTTCAATATTTTTGACCAATTTCTTTTTATTCCAAAGCATTTTTGATCGAGTTATTTTAACATTTTACACTATTGTTTGGTATTAAGTGATGGAGAATATTGTATCCAATCGAATAAGGTCATTTGAAGACCTGTGCATCAGCAGACTTTCGAGTTATTACATTTTTTGTGCGCACATACCCACAAAAACGCACACCAAATTGAAATGGCTGTCCCTGGGAGGGGGAGGGGGGCAGGCCCTATTAAGTGGTATTTTCAGAGAGGTAATGAGTTGTAGAATATGTCCCTAAAATATGGCTAGTTCGATCCCGGACACACTGTATATTAAGTTACAATGGCATACGTTTTATATACTGAAACCAAACTGTATTTAAGTTAAAATCGTATACGTTTTATACACTGATACCATGTGTATTTAAGTTACAATGGTACCTATACGTTTTATACACTGATACCAAAGTATATTAAGTTGCAATGGTATACGTTTTATACACTGATACCAAAGTATATTAAGTTGCAATGGTATACGTTTTATACACTGATACCAAAGTGTATCAAGTTAAAATGGCACCTTAACAGTTCTACTTGCGGTGGGAAATCGCAACTTAAATCTAGTAGTCCGGCAGCCCTGGAACAAATTTTTTAGTGATTAATAAACAACAAAATCAGCTAGTTATTAATAATTTTAATAATTTTTATAACCTCATTATTTGGAAATATTCGGAGTGGAGGACTCTGTAGAATATCATTAATAACCAGCAGATTTTTGTATGCAGCCTAGTAAATACTTGTATAAAAAAATGGCTATATAGTCCTACAAAAGTGGAACGATTTCCTACCCGAGCGAATCGAAATTTTTAACACCTCCCCACTAGAGTAGCTACCTCCATCGAGAATTTTCATAGATAAAAAACTTGTTCGTCTCGTCGAAACGAACCTACTCCCGAAAATTCAGCTTGTTATTAATCACTAAAAAAATTTGTTCCAGGGCTGCCGGACTATAGGGTACTATTCTAGTTCCTCTAAGACAAAGTATCAGTCTTCTTTGTTCCTAGCTGCTTGACTCAAAAGTTATGGAGTTTATCAAAGTTGTCAGTTTTAGATTTTTGTTACATAGTCTACTTAATAAAGTCATTTTTCTAATTTAAAAATTTGGAATGTTATTTGGCCGGTTTTTTTTGTTATTTTTTTAATCTAATCTAATCTCGCAAAAGGTCACTCTGGTTCCACACTCGCAATCAATTTGGTATTTCGAGATTTTTGAAAATTATTAGAATAATAATTTTTGGTTTCAACTTTTTTTTGGTAGGTATTCAAATTTATGTTAATGTTTATTTAATTTTATTAAATCGCCATTTTATTATTGTGGGAAAAATTATTTTGCTATTTCGTACATTTCGACCGGGTGCCTTTAACTTAGTATTTTTTAAAGTTTTAGGTTTATATAATTAACTAGCGGTCCGCCCCGGCTTCGCCCGTGGTACATAATATATAGCCTATAGCACTCAAGACTCACGTACATATCCAACGATGAAAGAATTTTTAAAATCGGTCCAGTAGTTTCCGAGATTAGCGCGTTCAAACAAACAAACTCTTGAGCTTTATTATATTAGTATAGATAAGCTCTTCTCATACGCGTTAGACGAGATGCTGATTATTTTAGTGCTAACAAACTAAACTCAGCTTTATTTTCTTCGAGATACGGTTGAAATTGGTATAATAACAAGTTATAATTTAAGAAAAATTAAACCGACATCCAATATATTCCGAAATAAAGATTAACTGAAAAGAGAAAGCCCGCCAACCCGCATTGGAGCAGCGTGGTGGGTCTAAGCTCTAAATCCCTCTTTCCTATGACAAAGGAGGCCTGTGCCCAGCAGTGGGACGTTAAAAGGCTGTGGTGGAAAAGGGATTATTTTGAAAACTACTGAATCGATTTTGATAAAATTGCACTGGTCCCTAAGTTGTAGTAAATGTAAGCCAATAAAGAAGAATGGTCACAATCCGATTAATAGTTTCCGAGAAATGCATAGATATGACAAACATGCTTAAAAGAAACCAACTGCGAAACTATTGAGTAATTTTGCAATTATGAGGGAACCTAGAACTAGAGTGAATAGGCATTTTCTAAGCAAGCGCGCTTCGCCTTAGGCTGCATTTTCACTTACTATCTAGCTAGATGTGATATCGCAGTCAAGCGCTAGTCTATATATAGAGAAAAAAGAACCAACGAACAGACAGACACAAACACGTACGTAAGGTCTTGTAAAAGTTCTCCCAGGGAGCGTTGGAAAACGCAAAACCTACTGAAAGAATATAGATAATAGATATACATATACACTTACTTAAAAATATTTCGACTGCATAATGTCATAAGCATATTATTTATTGGCTATGACTATATGAATATATTACAATACAAAATGGATATCTATTTCAAAAAGTTCTCAGCGCTCTAAACTCGTTCAAATAGCGGCACCAGACGAGCGGATTATGTCCGGACCAGCGGATTTGGTCCGCTCCGTGCAGTGTCCACTCGCGTGGACAGCTGTTGTCCGCGGGCGTATTTCATGTCCGTTGTCTATGCTAGTGGTTCGCAGTAGATTTGGTACTAAGATACGTCGGTGCGGACAGTTTCCACCGGACAAAATATCGTAATTTGCACAGTTTGTGGTTAATATTTTTAATCATTTTATTCGTCTTGAGTAGATAAATCAGTTAAAAATTAAAAGAAAAAAATCCTCCTTTTAGTGCAAAAACATTGTTACAGAACATTTCACCGCGGTTAATTAATTGTCTCTGGTGACAAGAGAATTGGGTTATTTTTCGCACAATTGATTAGACTAGTTAGTCAATACGTGATATTATATACCTCCTACCTATGAAACCAACCAACCAACTTCCTTACACACAACTTAACAACAAGTAGGAATAATAGAGTAAAATATATCATAGACTATGATATATTTTACTCTATTATTGCTACTAAGGAAGTTGGTTGGTATGTCATTCAATCGCGCCGCAATAGTGGTGCGGATTGACGTGATTTTCGATATGATTAAAGAATTAGAGAGTCACAAATGATGCTTCATCTGCGAGAATTTAAAAATATAACTCCACGCGAACGAAGTTATGGGCAAAATCTTGTAGATATAACATATTTTACTCTATGATGTAAAGACAATCTGCCGCAAATCAAAGACATTCATCTTCAGATTCAAGATCGCTATTAAAAGTTATGTATTTTAGACCATTCAGATTCCCAACACATGAATTATATACAAAAAGCAGAATTTTAACTATTAGACAACTGTACATACTACATACAGTAACTCGGGTTCACCGCACAACTGAATATAAAAAATCTCTTCAAAATAAAAGACGAATCCGTGCGGTCATTAATTACGTAGTTTCAGTCAAGACCCACTTTGCTGGAAGGCAATACCAAAATCAATCGACTTATCTATATAACAAATTGAATAAAATTTTAAACATATACGATATGCAGCTATTCGACTGTAAGCAAACCCTAACTAATTGGCTAATCAATTTAAATTATGATGATACCGAAAATCTACTAAAATTACAAGTTTAATAATTATACTATATAATATATGGGTACTAAGCCATTTTAACAGACACGCACACAGACACCCACACACACTCTCAATACACACACACACACTCACACTATTCATTCTCTCATACCTCAATTCATTGCATGCTTATTTTATTTTATTGTTCTTCATATGTTTTATTTAATGTGCACACACTTAATTGTATTCGGAGGAAGAGCGGGGACCCTGAGACACAAGTTTTTATCTAAACTTAATTCAGGGTTCCCGACACGTTTTGAATTAGACATAAGTTTTATGAATAAATTTTCATTTCATTTCATTTCATTCATAAATTTAGTGTAATGAGAGTTTAACTAATTATTATCATTAAATCTCTATATGAGCTGATCTCATTTGGCTGTAATAACGAAGCGTTGACTCTGAGAGCGAAATGTTTTTAAATCTATACTAAAGAGTTCTTTAAGTAAACATTGTGGCTAATTCTGTTGTACACAATTCTCTAAACTAAACTAAAATGACAGGTCTAAATCTATTGCTATCCTTTTCCGCAATGAGCACTGTGAAAGAGATAGCGATAAATTTAGACCTGTCATTTTAGTTTAGGTTTAGAGATTGTGTACAACAGAATTGGCCACATTGATGCTTCTGAATGCGGCTGCTAATCAGTAGATGTCCGCTATGGTCAAGTTGGATCGTCTGGCGCGAACGCAAATCTGTTGGGCGGATTCGGTCGGACTGTGGTCGGACCGTACGCGATCCGCTCGTCTGGTGGCGCTCGCAGTAAAAAAGATCCAAAAATAAAGAAACTAGTTTCCGTTCTCGTACACGTGTGTTCTAAAAACGTTTTGGATTTCGAAATACCTAGCTGTTTTTTGTGTATCATCAAGAGTTCGAAAATACATATTTTGGAAACGGTCTATCATGAGCGCGGTTAAATTTTTTTATATTTTTTGTTCGTTTTAAAATTACCTTGAGCAGTAGATTTTATTAATAACTAGCTGATGCCCGCGACTTCGTTCGCGTGGGTTTATGTTTTTTAAAAATCCCTTGGGAACTTTATGATTTTCTGGAATCGAAATGTAGCATATGTCCTTCTCCAAGGTCTAGTCTATCTCGGTGTCAAAGTCGTTTCAGCGGTTTAGGCGTGAAAGCGTAACAACCAAACAAACTCACTTTCGCATTTATAATATTATTATAGTTAGGATTATTACTGAAGCTGTACTTTTAATCACTCGAAGTGAACTGACGTTACGTGGGTTGCCTGTGTATATCTATTATCTATATAATATTTAAATCTAATTTATAAAAAGGCGATAAAATTATTGAAATTTTACATGGACTCGCTCGTTAGTGGTTTAGGGTCGGGGCATACTTGCGCAGAGTCGAAGCGAATCGAAGAAAAAAATCACGGCATATTGGCACCCACCTCTTCAAAACGAGGCTGAATCTATCAAAAAAAATACGAGCGAACGCGCGCGGCTTCGGCGTACAAATGCGTGCGCATTCGTACCAACTCATGCCTTATTTTGTAAAGATAGGTGTCAATAGAATAGAATAGAAAAGTTTTTTATTCAAATAAACTTTTACAAGTAGGTACTTTTGAATAGTTAATTGAATCTACCACTGGTTCGGAATGCCATTCCAGCTGAGAAGAACCAGCAAGAAACTCGGCAAGCAACTTCGGCAATATGTCATGAACATTTTTTTCGATTCGCTTCGATGCGCTTCGACTCTGCGCAAGTATGCTCCGACCCTTAGTAACTCATTTTAAGACCGGTGGCAGCTTTCGATATCGATTCCCACCCAGGACAGACTTTTTTTTGTGATGAAGTCAAAGTTATGTCAAAAAGTAACGTTTTTTTTTAATTTAATTTCAGAACGTTTCTGCGACGTGACGTTGTACTGCTCGCCGAGCTTCGCGACGCAAGTGCCGAACAAGGACACGGTCGAGCCGCAGAACATACGCGGGGTGTCGCTCAGGGCGCACAGGTGGGACCCACTTTATTTAACATCTATATCATTTGTGGCTCTAACGTGAGAGATTTGATGATTGCTTAAAACGGCAAGTGCATACGTCGGAAATAATGTCATGTATCTAATTATTAATTAACTGATCTTATTAAGTTAGTAAACTGAGCAATTGATATAGTCTAATGAATAAAGAAATCTTTGAAAGTCGGCAACGCAATGGCAATTTCTCCCATCCTTCCTACGTCCGTCTCTAGGATGTGAAACTCTGGGACTAGGATCTCTATGCTAATTTTCGCCAAAATCTGTTAAGCCGTAAAAAGGTAACGGCAGGCAGACAGACAAACAGACACACATTCCCATTTAAATAATATTGAATATTATAGATAGGCTTGTTTTTTTCAAAAACGAACAAACTTATAGGCCATGGTAGTATTTTTAATGGCTACAAGTAGTCTAGCAGGTTTTTATTTTTTTAACGTGTGAAACATGATTTTTTAATATCTATTAAAATGTTTTATGTTCTTTACACTAATCAAAATGGCGACTCAAAATGGCGATCAACTATTAGCAATGTAAAAATGCGTGCAAACACGAGTCAACATTGTTTTTGAAACCATTTCCGAATCTTTTTACGACATTTAAATTATTTTAATTTATCCTGTTCAATAAATGCCTTTAAGTGAATGCAATGATATTATATGTTTTTTACAAATCATCGCTCTCCGAATGTGAATAATGGGGGATAAGGGGCTATTAAATGAAAACAATATTATAATTTTTTTATTATGTTCTAAATATGAACATTTTTTAAATAACGATCAGTTGATGATATATGCGTGATTCAGATTGGTTTTCGTGGTGTTTTTTCGCATTTAAAAGTAAGTTTTTATATCACTTTAACGAATTAAGTTCACATCGTTTTAAAATTATATTTTATTCCCTTTTACATTCCAAAGATGGAAATTAACTAACTCAATCATTCACTTAAAACTTTCGGAAAAAGCGATTACAAATTACGCTATAAACAATTGTTTTTACTATTCTCGGCCGAAATAACATTTAACGGCCTCGTTTAGTTAAAAACGACTCATCCGAAAGTGTTATAGCACAAGTTATTATAAGAATAAATGCTTATATAGCTATTAGCTATGCTTATAACTTCGCACATATGAATGATATCTAGTGTGTTATATACTTCTCTAGGAATAGGAAATCTTCCTAAAACTGTGTTGTAGATTACGATAGTGAAAAAAAAACATCATAATCGGTTCATTGGTTTTTGATATAATCGCGAACATACAATAGTCCTCCTTTTTGAAGTCCGTTAATGAAGTTGGTTAAGGCCTAGGACGCACTGCGAAATTTATTCGCGCGAATTTTTTCGCAAAATTCTGTGACATATATGAGAATGTATGACGCTGCACGCACATGCGATTTAAAATTCGCGAGAAAAATATACCAAAATGCGGAATATAAACCACGCGAATAATTTTCGCAGTGCGGCCCCGCTCTAATGAAGTCGGTTTAAGAAGTCGGATAATAAAGTCGGTTAAAGAAGTCAGATAATGAAGTCGGTTAATGAAGTAAGTTATTAAAGTCGATTAATGAAGTCGGTTAATGAAGTCGTTTAATAAAGTCTGTTAAAGAAGTTGGATAATGAAGTCGGTTAATGAAGTCGTTTAATGAAGTCGTTTAGTAAAGTCTGTTAGAAGTTGGATAATGAAGTCGGTTAAAAAAACTAAACTAATGGATTATCTCTGTGGCAGGGTGGTGCTGGCGGCGTGCTCGGAGCTGCTGGGCGCGCTGCTGGGCGCGCACGAGGCGCACGGCGAGCCGGTGCTGGTGATCGACGGCGCCGAGCCGCGCCACCTGCGCGCGCTGCTCGACTACATGTACACCGGCGAGATGAACGTGCACCACGTGAGTGTGCGAGTGGCTTTATGTGCCGCCGTGAAAAAATACGGTTAATTCGCCGTGAAAAAACACGGTTAATCCGCCGTGAAAAAATACGGTTAATTCGCCGTGAAAAAACACGGTCGTCGGCGTCGTATGGAGTACAATGGAAACTTGTTGACAGGCACCGTTTATACGGCAAAGCTTAAATGCTTAAACACACACAGCCGTACAAAGCGCAGTGCAGCAGACACTGTTTTTTTTTTATTTAACTACAGTTAGCCCTTGACTGCAATCTCACCTGATGGTAAGTGATGATGCAGTCTAAGATGGACGCGGGCTAACTTGGAAGAGGTATGTGAGGTATTTGTGGTAATTGTTTTGTATGTGGGGTAATTGTTGTGTATGTGTGGTAATTTTTAGGTATGTGTGGTAATTGTTGTGTATGTGTGGTAATTTTTAGGTATGTGTGGTAATTGTTGTGTATGTGTGGTAATTATTGTGTATGTGTGGTAATTTTTGTGTATGTGTGGTAATTGGTGTGTATGCGTGGTTTCAGTCCCAGCTGGCCGGGCTGCTGAAGACGGCTGAGGAGCTGAGGATAAAGGGACTCACGGACATACGGTGGAACAACAAAGACGAGCCGCCCGACTGCACCACAGGTAAAGACCAGACCACATTTGTACCTACATACATAATTATACAGAGTGTAAGGGGGCCGCTATCGAAAACTTGGCGCTATTATTATGCTGCTTAAACCACAGAATATACTTAATAGTACCTACAAAAATTCATAAGATTCACTCCGTAAAATCATTTAAATGAATAGCGACTCTTGTTACGACACAATAAAGTGCAATTCAGGTCGCAGTAGCGCTAACTACCTACTTAACTACTTACTTATATTAACCTCTCTTTCTGTCGCGTTGCTTTTACTCCTTCCGACTAAGTAAGGGTTATGGAATGGGCCCGAGCAACTGGAGCGCGGTAGGTACTTGTAGCGCATTGTGGGTAATGCGGAGTGCGTCTGGCCTGCTTAAACACAATTCAATAACAATTTGTCTTATAAGTGTAGTGTTAATGGTTTAGTATTTAGTATTTTTCAAACCGGCAATGTGTAGCGTGCATAACTCGAGGTCAATTTTCGCTTCCGATAGCGGTCCCTTTACATTCTATATTTCTATAGTTTTAACCGTATCTTCTCTATGGGTATATATTTCAATGGGATAAGGTATATATTTCTATGGTTTTAACCGTTTCTTTTCTATGGGTATATATTTCTATGGGATAGGGTATACATTTCTATGGTTTTTACCGTATCTTTTCTATGGGTATATATTTCTATGGGATAGGGTATATATTTCTATGGTTTTTACCGTATCTTTTATATGGGTATATATTTCTATGGGATAGGGTATATATTTCTATGGTTTTTACCGTATCTTTTCTATGGGTATATATTTCTATGGGATAGGGTATATATCTCTATGGTTTTAACCGTTTCTTTTCCTTAGGAGCAGTGACAACAACCCCCCACGAGAACGACCCCCAGGACATCAAAACGGACGACATAAGACTAGAGAACAAACACACAGACAAACACACGGAATCCAGGAGCGCGCACGACGTCAGAACGCCCGACGTCAAAACGTCGAACGTTAAAAACGCGCACGACGTCAAAACGTCAAACGTTAAAAGCGTACATGACGTCAAAACGTCGAACGTTAAAAGCGTGCGAGGGAAATCATTGAGCGCTGTTAAAAGTTTACTCGAGTCGGAGACATGTGAGACGGCGCGATTGGAGCGCGAGAGTCCGAGGGAGACGGAAGATCGCGACGAGGTCACGGAGAAGTTTAATGTTAACGGTGAGTTATAAGTTTTTAAATCAATTATGTTTTTAATAACCCTTTAGAGTTTAGACACTTAAAAATCGATTTAGGCTCGCTATTCCTCAACTGCGTCTCTAGAAGGTCAGAAAGTAGTTTGTGGGAAGTGGGAGTACTTCGTGTTCTGTGATCCTTGCAGAGATTCTGAGAAGAGATGAGACGGAGCTATGTTTAATGAAAATCGGTCCAAGATGGCCGCCGCCACAAAATGGCGGATTACATCTTTTTTCGCAACTCCCTCAATAAGGGTATCAAATGAAAGAGCTTGACTAGTAGAATAGCACTATGCAAATCCAAGATGGCCGCCACCACAAAATGGCGAATGTATTATAAATTTTTAATTTATACATTGCTTCTCATAAGTATTTACTAAGAAATCGCTCATTTTTCGAAATACGTAGATGATTTCTATATAATATGATAAACTGTATTTATTGTTCACAGGAGGCCCCCCGCCACTAATAAAATTACCCACCAAGGAGAAATTGTCTAGTCCTATTAAGAGGGATGTTTCTGACAGGTATGTTTTTACACGAATCCTGTAACTACAACAAATACCACAACACTACAGTGTGTATTACTAGTTAATTTTTTTAAGTAAATTTACAATACGTAAAGTATTCTATTACTGCACGGTTACATCCACCTATACCCATATTACTAATTCCGTGGAATTCTGACGTTTCGTAATTTTACCAGAGATAAAACAATTCCCACAAAAAAGATAAAAAATTCAAAACTTATGCTAATACAAATCAACTGCCGCATGTAGATATGACAAATGCCTGACAGACACTTCATGGTGATAATGTCATTCGACATCCATTTTTGAATAAATTTTTTCAATGTGCTTCTTTTGTTTTCTGTTGCTGTCAGTGTGCACTTTCTAGTTTCCACTCTTGGTGTTTTCTATTTTAAGGCGAAACGAGTAATATTATTACTCGGCATATGGCTTTTTATGATGACAGGGAATTAAAGTAGTTTGGGGTAAAATCGTATTTCGTAGATGTTAACCCTGTTCTCCATACAAATAACTCATCTGTAAATGACAATGACAGCTGTCAGAATTCCACGGAATTAGTAATACGGGTATACACAACCGTGGTATAATTTAATAAATAGAGATGGGTTGGACTATGCCATTTGCCGACTAATCGGTTTTCAAATCCAATTTTTATATGTATCTAGTTACCGCTTTAAATTGGATTTTTGTCTGAAAATAAAGATTATCCTACTTTCTACTAATATTATAAATGTGAAAGTGTGGATGTTTGGATGTTTGTTACGCCGCAACTACTGAACCGATTTGGCTGAAATTTTGAATATCTCTATTCAAAATTTCATTAGATTATGCCCTGGCTTAAAACATAGGATAGGCTATTTTTTATCCCCGAAACCTATTCTTGTGGGACTAAAACAGATATAAACTTCCAAAAATGCCATAGAGGGCGCTGGCTGTTCTTAGGTAAATCACGCTCACATAACACATTATTGCAATAGTTTGCTTGTTGCATGCATTGGCAACACATAGGCTACTTTTTATCCTGGAAAAATGCACAGTTCCCACGGGATTTTCAAAAACACGAAATCTATATCTACAGCTATAGGTAGATTACTATAGCGAACTTCCTTGATAGTAGGTATAAGTAAAGTTTGGAAAAGGGAGCGGGAACGGGAGCCGGAAATCCACGATTCCCTCGGGATTTGTTTAAAACCGAAATTCACGCGGGCGAAGCCGAGGGCAGATGCTAGTTAATAATAAACAAATATTGTTATTATTTCCAGAGAGAGCCCAAGTCCGAAGCGGCAAAGGCTAGCGAGCGGCACCGATCATACGGACGACGAAAACAGCAGTCCGCTCAAAACGTGAGTTACAAATATTATTATACTAGAGAAAATATTATAGTCCTACGGAACACACGTGTCTCCATTTTTACCTATAGTCTTAATCATCATCATCATCATGATCAACCCATTACCGGCTCACTACAGAGCACGGGTCTCCTCTCCGAGTGAGAAGGGTTTTGGCCATAGTCTACCACGCTGGCCAAGCGGATCGGCAGACTTCACACACCTTTGAGAACGTTATGGAGAACTCTCAGGCATGCAGGTTTCCTCACGATGTTTTCCTTCACCGTTAAAGCTAGTGATATTTAAATACTTAAAACGCACATAACTCCGGAAAAGTTAGAGGTGCGTGCCCGGGATCGAACCCACGACCTCCGATTAGAAGTCGGTCGTCCTAACCACTAGGCTATCACAGCTTAGTCTAGAAGTCTTAGGCTAGTGTTAATACTGATTTTCATTTATGTAAACAAGGTGACTGGTAACAGGATACATTTCTTGCAGGGGCTTAAAGTAGAGCTCATTTGCAGCATTTTTTTTCATATAATGTCCTATCCGAAACATAGTCGTTTCCGAGTTATTGAAGACTTAAGGTTTTTAACAAAACATTCCAGTTTTACAGATAAAATTACTTGCTGAAAAAAATGACAACGGGTTTTGTTGTTTTCTGATAGAAAAACGTTCAGAAACTCAATGAAAATCAAAATAAGCTAGAAATTACCGTTAATTTTTTAGTTAAGGCCTAAAAACCACGTATTATTTGTAGAAAAAAATAGAATTAGGTGAAAAGCAAGCATTGCAGTTTTTTGTAGACACCTTTACCTCTTTGGATAGCTAATGAATCAATGAAGTTAATTCAGTAATTTTTACGTAACGTTGTATCCTGTTTCCTGTCACCCTGTATATAAGTAACTTCATCACGCACTTTCATACAAAATTCATACAAAACCACGCACTTTCATACAAACTTTCATCCCCTTTTTCACCCTTGGGGGTAGAACTTATGAAAAATCCTGAAACGCTATTTTCTTTATTATTAATCGAAATCCCAAATACCGATTTTCATGATGCATGAACTTGACAAATCGCGCACTTTTCATCCCCTTTATTCAACTCCCTTGGGGGTGAAATTTCCGAAAACCCCGAAAGCACAATATTATGAAAAAATATATCGTGATTTTTGTTTCTTCATCTTGCAGAGAAAGAGATCCAGAATGGAGGCACGGGAATTTGGTAAGAGATTTTATTCTACTAGCAGACCCGGCAGACGTCGTCCTGCCCGCTATTAGCGCCACCTACCGGGTCCAATTTTTCTACTTAAAAACCTTCCTCTTGAATCACTGTCTATTAAAAAAAACCGCATCAAAATCCGTTGCGTAGTTTTAAAGATTTAAGCAAACATAGGGACATAGGGACAGAGAAAGCGACTTTGTTTTATACTATGTAGTGATAAGTCCTTCGTTCTAATAATTTGTATGTATGTGACATTGTACCTTCCAAAATGATAAACTGTTTTTCTTTTTGTCTGAGATGTCACTTAATTATAATTTATACCTATATATATATATTTATACCAATGGTTTCAATTTGTTTTTCCTTACATTCTGATTTTTATTTCTTAATGTTACCAGACATGAAACAGTTCCCACAAAAAAGACAATAAATTCAATAAATAAAAATCAATTGCCGCATGTAAATATGACAAATGCCTGACAGATACTTCAGGTACTTTAGTTTGGGGTAAAATCGAACTTCATGTGGTAACACTGTTTTTCATACAAATAACTCAATCTATTTTTAATTGGAATCTGCCTAATTCCACCGAATTAAAAATCAGAATATAGAGTTAATTTGTAGATGGTTAATAGTAAAGGGTGGTGGGGGTTCATTAGTTAGTTAAGGTCTATACAGCGAACAGTTTGCCCCCCCACAGGACATCACGGCGGAGCGGGTGGTGGGGTGGGGCGCGGGCGAGGACGAGGCCAACTGGTCGCGCGACCAGTCGGACGACGAGTGGGCCGACCCGCCCGCCGACATCGGCTCCTTCCTGCGCACCAAGCTGCGTGTGGACGGCGACAACAGTGCGGGTTAGTACTGTCACATGCGACCAGTCGGACGACTAGTTGGAAGACCAGTCGGACGGCCAGTCAGTCTTAAGACGAGTGGGTCGACCCGCCTGCCGATGTCAGCTCCTTCCAAGTTACGTTTAGAATTTAGATGGTGGATGGTGATAACAATGTTGGTTAATAGTTACTAGTTACATAGTTAAGCCGGGTCTCCTGCGACCATATTTTGACGTGAATACGTCTTTAAATTCCTTGGAAAGAAGAAATCGAAATGAGCTCGCGATTCCTCAACTGCGCCTCAAGAAGTTCCGATAGTAGTTAGTGGGAATGAACGTGATGTTCTATAGTCAAAATCCACAGTTAATTTTAAAATTGCTTTTACACAAGTTTGTGAACTCTATTAGTAAATATTAGTATTCTTAAAAAAAGCAATAATATTATCTATATTTAAAAGAGCAACCGTCGAGTCTCTCGTCGGTTCTTTTCGGTAGGAAAAGCATACCGAACCGTTATAGATTCAATTGAAGATGACAAAAACACTTGTAAGAGTTTATTTGAATAAAAAATCAGCCAAGTGCGAGTCGGGCCTCGCTCTTTCAGGGTTCCGTACATAATTATGAACAATATAATATTTTGGGTCTGAGAAATATTTAATTTCCGAGCTAGACATCGCAACAAACCGTGAAAGAAAAACCCAAAAAAATGTTCGTTTATTTTGGTCACAGCTTATAAACTATTTAATAAATCGTTGTTTTCAGTATTTGTTGTTTAAATAGAGCATATAGTACATAATATACTGAAATATCATATTCCCAACTAGTTTAGTTTTTGAGATAGCCCCCGTCACAAAAATGGTCTAAAACTGACAACTTTGATGGCCTCCCATTCCCTTATTTTTTGAGATAAAAATTAAAAAAATATATATTTGTACTCTACTTAATGAGCTCTAAACAATGATACCCCACAAGCTAGGGTTTTTTTTCCGGCTCCTTTTTCATGTATGGGAGCCCCCCTGAAAAATAATTTAATTCAATTTCTAATTCAATATTTGATTTTGGGTTAACGTTTTACACTAAATACCAAAATTTCAGGTTTGTAACTCATTTCGTCTGCGAGCTAGAGACCTGTGACCGGCGGACAGACGGACAGACAGACAGACAGACAGCCGAGTGACATTAATAGGGCTCCGTTTTTTACCCTTCGGGTACGGAACCCTAAAAACTTATTCTATTGTAGTATATTGACATCATAAATGTTATACTTTCAGATGAGGAGTCGGACGGCAGCGCGAGCGGCGCGCTGGCGCAGGCGTCTTCCTCCTCATCTAACACCAGCACCGCGCACATAGACTACATCAAACGTGTGTATAGCAAGTGAAACTATACTCTGATTATTAATTCCGTGGAATTCTGACGTTTCGTAATGTTACCATAGAGATAAAACAATAGGGTATTTGACAACATTGAAAATATACTATTGATCTTTTTTAGGCTATTATCTGATAAGATGTATCAGATAATAGCCTAAAAAAGACATATTTCACTCAATCAAACTAAACTATGTAATTTTACGCGATATTTTGCACGAAATAAAACATAATAATTTTTGAAATTTTATCAGGAAGTGAACGCTCTGGGATTGTTTGTGACGTCACTCGATTGCACGTAACTTGGTTGTTATAATTGAAGTTTATCAAGTCAACCGAAACTAAACTTTATACTTGAAAGAATAAGATTGATATTAAAATGAGTAGGTATAACAATTTACAACATTACGATACAGCAGTCGCCTTGCGTAGCGTCTCTGTCGCACGCACCGAGTTCCGAAAAGGAGCGAGCGAGAGAAGTGACTTGCATAGCGATTTATGACGTCACGCGTATCATGTGATCAGAAATGTCGTTTTTGGCGCGGTTTTCAAAACTTAAACTTTATCATTGATTTAATTATTAATACTGTAGATATTGCGAAAAATATCAATGTAGTGTGTTTTAATAAGTAATAAAGAATAATTTAAAACAATTTCCAAAAATTAGTCAAATACCCTATTCCCAAAAAAAAGATAAAAAATTCAAAACTTAAGTATGTAAATAAAAATCAACTGCCGCATGTAGATATGACAAATGCCTGACAGACACTTCATGGTGATAATGTCATTCGACTTCCATTTTTGAATGAATTTTTTCAATGTGCTTCTTTTGTTTTCTATTGCTGTTAGTGTGCACTCTCTAGTTTCCACTCTTAGCGATTTCTATTTTAAGGCGAAACGAGTAATAAATATTATTACGCGGCATATGGCTTTTTATGATGACAGGGAATTAAAGTAGTTTGGAGTAAAATCGTACTTCGTAGATGTTAATCCTGTTCTCCATACAAATAACTCATCTGTAAATGACAATGACAGCTGTCAGAATTCCACGGAATTAGAAATCAGAGTATAGCAGACTTGTCGCCGTCATTTGACTCTTAGACTAATCACAAACACACACACACATTAATCACGTACACATAATATGTAGCGGTGATAGCCTAGCGCTAGATTTGAATGCGGTTTTTTGTTTGAAAGGTGAATTATTCAGGAGTGTTCTCAGCTGTTTGATAACAATCGGTCCAAGATGGCCGCCGCCGCAAAATGGCGGATTACATATTTTTTCCCAACTCCCTCAATATGGATATCAAATGAAATGGCTTGACTAGTAGAATAGCACTATGCAAATCCAAGATGGCCGCCACCACAAAATGGCGTATAAATAATTTATAAATTGGTATTTCATGTGTTTCACTGGGCAAGCACGGCGTGCAGGACCCTCGGTTCATGGACGTGGTGAAACTGAACAACTGCATATGTACCTGCTACGAAGTCATAAATCATTTTTATCTCACCACTCGCTCGCACTTCCATATACAACTGGAACCTGTTTCTCTAGTGTTGTGTGTAACAGTAAAAAAGGTATTTGTCGATAGTCGACAGCCCCTGACAACCCTATATGATCGTAATGTTTTATGCCTCAGTTCGCAAGTTTGTAACGTCTCAACTAGAGGCAGAAATTAACATCGTCCTTTCATCATTTCATGTGTTGTATTCATTGTGTTGTGTGTTGTGTTTAATGTGTGTTTCATCACCGACTCCAGCGGGCAAGCACGGCGTGCAGGACCCTCGGTTCATGGACGTGGTGAAACTGAACGACTACCTGCAGCACGGCCGCCGCCCGCAGTTCTGGGAGGAGAACTACGTCAAACGGGTGAGTGACAAACAAACAAACATACATATACACCTGTATATAGCGACCGACTCCAGCGGGCAAGCACGGCGTGCAGGACCCTCGGTTCATGGACGTGGTGAAACTGAACGACTACCTGCAGCACGGCCGCCGCCCGCAGTTCTGGGAGGAGAACTACGTCAAACGGGTGAGTGACAAACAAACATACATACATATACACCTGTATATAGCGACCGACTCCAGCGGGCAAGCACGGCGTGCAGGACCCTCGGTTCATGGACGTGGTGAAACTGAACGACTACCTGCAGCACGGCCGCCGCCCGCAGTTCTGGGAGGAGAACTACGTCAAACGGGTGAGTGACAAACAAACATACATACATATACACCTGTATATAGCGACCGACTCCAGCGGGCAAGCACGGCGTGCAGGACCCTCGGTTCATGGACGTGGTGAAACTGAACGACTACCTGCAGCACGGCCGCCGCCCGCAGTTCTGGGAGGAGAACTACGTCAAACGGGTGAGTGACAAACAAACATACATACATATACACCTGTATATAGCGACCGACTCCAGCGGGCAAGCACGGCGTGCAGGACCCTCGGTTCATGGACGTGGTGAAACTGAACGACTACCTGCAGCACGGCCGCCGCCCGCAGTTCTGGGAGGAGAACTACGTCAAACGGGTGAGTGACAAACAAACATACATACATATACACCTGTATATAGCGACCGACTCCAGCGGGCAAGCACGGCGTGCAGGACCCTCGGTTCATGGACGTGGTGAAACTGAACGACTACCTGCAGCACGGCCGCCGCCCGCAGTTCTGGGAGGAGAACTACGTCAAACGGGTGAGTGACAAACAAACATACATACATATACACCTGTATATAGCGACCGACTCCAGCGGGCAAGCACGGCGTGCAGGACCCTCGGTTCATGGACGTGGTGAAACTGAACGACTACCTGCAGCACGGCCGCCGCCCGCAGTTCTGGGAGGAGAACTACGTCAAACGGGTGAGTGACAAACAAACATACATACATATACACCTGTATATAGCGACCGACTCCAGCGGGCAAGCACGGCGTGCAGGACCCTCGGTTCATGGACGTGGTGAAACTGAACGACTACCTGCAGCACGGCCGCCGCCCGCAGTTCTGGGAGGAGAACTACGTCAAACGGGTGAGTGACAAACAAACATACATACATATACACCTGTATATAGCGACCGACTCCAGCGGGCAAGCACGGCGTGCAGGACCCTCGGTTCATGGACGTGGTGAAACTGAACGACTACCTGCAGCACGGCCGCCGCCCGCAGTTCTGGGAGGAGAACTACGTCAAACGGGTGAGTGACAAACAAACATACATACATATACACCTGTATATAGCGACCGACTCCAGCGGGCAAGCACGGCGTGCAGGACCCTCGGTTCATGGACGTGGTGAAACTGAACGACTACCTGCAGCACGGCCGCCGCCCGCAGTTCTGGGAGGAAAACTACGTCAAACGGGTGAGTGACAAACATACATACATATACACCTGTATACAGGGTATAAGGAGACCGCTTCCGAAAACTTAGCGCTATTAATATACTACCCAAACATAATAAAAGGATAGTTATCGGCCTTGGTGCGCGCGCAATTTTGTAGGTACCTAACGACACGTAAATAGGTCACACAACGTTCGTTGACCTCCAGCGTCAGGGCGTTTGTGCACTTACTCGTTTTCGATTCGTTTTCGATTCGTGTTCGTTTTTTTTAATGTACATCATAAAAACGGATACGAAATTCACGAATGACATTTGTGCACTTAATCGTGATTTCACTATACGTTTTAAGCATTTCGTAGATAAAACCGTGTTCACAATGTGTGCTGCATTTAATCGTCGTCAGCTTTTTGCCCTTTTCTTATACATTCGTAGGCGCCGGAGAATGAAAAAATTCTGGATACATCCTATAAACAGAAGTATTCAATTGACGATTCAAAAGTACTTGTAAAAGTTTATTTGAATAAAAAAACTTTTCTATTCTTTTCTATTCTAGGAGCATTTATCGATCATCACTTATTGAAATATCATGAAAAATCTTTTTTTAATAATTATAATCGAATGAATGTTGCTACTTTCGATATCATATTGTGCCATATAAGTAAAAGAACAGATTACTCGGCCATACACACGTTTTAGAGAATGCATAACTGCAGAAAAAATTATATTCAATGTACTCTGTGAAGAAATACTGGCAGTAACACTAAGGTTAGTGATTATGAATATCTCACACACCTTTCCGCACGCGTCCTTATTTTAAAACGATTCGATGTGAAAAGTTCACGAATTTAAAAACACGAAAACGAATCGAAAACGAGTAAGTGCACAAGCGCCCATACAGTTATAAGGAAGGCTATGTCGAATCGTGTTTTCACGAAACACGAAAACGAATCGAAAACGAATAAGTGCACAAACGCCCTCAGCTGACTTTATTTGAAATACGTTAGGAACGTTAAAAGAATATAGGATGTTTTTTTTTTTGCAATTACAGTTCTGTTTAACCCCCCAAAACTGGTATTGCATAAAAGAAATCAATTTTTTTTTTGTAAAAATTAATTTTTTTTTCGCGTTTTTTTTAAAGTATCTTATCAGTAATCATCAGTATTATCACCTGTCTTCATTTCCGAGAGCGTTCCCCGTATACCCTGCTCCTAAAAAAATCTTTTTTTATTCTGTTATATAAGCTGTGATAGCCTAGTGGTTAGGACGACCGACTTCTAATCGGAGGTCGTGGGTTCGATCCCGGACACGCACCTCTAACTTTTCGGAGTTATGTGCGTTTTAAGTATTTAAATATCACTTGCTTTAACGGTGAAGGAAAACATCGTGAGGAAACCTGCACGCCTGAGAGTTCTCCATAACGTTCTCAAAGGTGTGTGAAGTCTGCCAATCCGCTTGGCCAGCGTGGTAGACTATGGCCAAAACCCTTCTCACTCTGAGAGGAGACCCGTGCTCTGTAGTGAGCCGGTAATGGGTTGATCATGATGATGATCATGATTCTGTTATATTCTATTTCTAAATGTGCAGGTGATGGAAGCTGTGAGGGTGAAGGAGCTGGAGATGAAGCAGGCGGCGGAGATCCTCGGCGTGAGCTACGGGACGCTGTACGGCCGGTACCGGGACGTGTACGGCTGCATCAACAGGCCTTACAGGTAACTACTCTGGAAGACGACTGTCTACAGGGTATAAGGAGACCGCTTCCGAAAACTTAGCGCTATTATTATACCACCTAAACACAATCTTATAGGGTAGGTACCAGCGTTGGCGCGCGCGCGGTTTCGTAGGTACCTAACGATACGTAAATAGGTCACACAAAGTTCGTTGACCTCCAGCGTCAGCTGATTTTATTTTAATCACGCAATAATTATGTAACAAACTTTTAGAAAATACGGCAAATAAGTTTTTTGCAATTACAGTTCGTTTAACCCCCCAAAACGGGTATTTAATAAAAATTGCAATTTTTTTTTGTAAAAATGATTTTTTTTTCATGTTTTTTTAATGATATCTTATCGGTAATCATCAGTACTATCACCTGTCTAAGTTACGGAGAGCGGTCCCCTAACACCCTGTATAGTGATCATGGACAGGAGGATACCCTTTTGAAGGGCGTAGCGATGGCGGGGGAGGAGCCGAGGGGGGGGGGGGACGCTTGCGCCATGTAGTGAAGATTAACCGAACACTTTCAAAATTACCGCTCCTTATTCTATCCCCCCCCCCACCTCTAAAAATAATTTCCCAAAAAAGCACATGCTTTATGTTGTACCATACATAGTCTGTTCTATAGAATTGTGTACAGTCCATACCATATCCCAGTGCAGTATTTGTAAACAGAAATGGCGTCGGATCACGTGATCATATTTGTCATTGTACTCATAGTGATGGGAAGCAGAAGCAGGCAGATTCTGAATGGACGATTGAATGAATACATTCTTAAATCGATTACCCAAATAGAGTGATTTTAAAAACAACCTTATAACGTTGAAAACGATATTATTTAAACCTTTCGAATCGGATACTATATTTAATATTACTAGCTTCGTAGCAAGTTTTGTTACATAATGTCTTATCTGGTTATATCTGATTTAAAATCAACAAGTACATCATCAAGAGAAGCAGCGAAACGAATGACCCCGCAACACCCTAATCAAAGGATCAGACCCATAGATAAATGAATAAGAGGAGATATGCCAAGGGGGCGTGGTTCGTGCGAACTCTTCTGGTGTTAAATACACCTGAGAATCGTTTCTGTCTTTAGTCGAATGTCGTCCAACGATCGCTTCACCACTCTCGATTTTTAACAAAATGCCGTGTTGTTCAGTGGTTGTTTGCATAAAATCAAGCAAAAAAGTGAATCACACGAAAGATGGCATCTCATTTCACACTTAAGTACAAGTTATTGTTACTATTTTTCATAAAAAACAAGAAAACATTATTTTGTATATTTACATTATGCTCAAAATGTGTTAAATTGAGAAGTCTATATCTCATTATGAACAAAAACCATTGCGTGCTTAGTAGAAATCAAACACTGAATCGGTCGGTCTTAGGACGCAATGGTACTTGTACTATATAAATATATTCTTTCACTGCAACGTTAGACCTTTCATGGAATGGGCGCCTTTACTCAACATCGACAACGTTTGATGCACGGTGATTGAAATTGAACGCTGTGTACTAAACGATAAAGTCTATATTTGCTGGTGCTGCTTGCACTGATCTATCAGTATGCAATATAGCATTTTGTAGCAAGTAATAGGGACAAACTAACGGGAGCCGGTTTCCATACAATTTGATGTAAAGGCCAAATCTCCTCTTTATTCATTTGTCTATGATCAGACCCGATGCAAACATCATCGAGTGCAGTGCGAGCGAGACAGTTGACCACGCGACGGAAAGCGGCGGCGACACGACGGCGCGGCGCATCGGCACTCGGCACGCCACTGGCACAAACCGAAGACGACCGAAAGTGTCTCTCGCTCGCTCGCTCACTCTCGGTCGCGGTGAAATTTGGTATGATCATAGTTAAGCGTTGGGAAGGACATTGGCAATATTTAGTTTAGTTAGTTTATCGCGCAAGCGAAGCCACGGACGTCTACTAGTTAAAAATTTATATGAGTAGGAGTGGATTCGTTAAATAGGCAGCAAATGTTATCATTATGGCATCGTTACCGAGTATCTCTATACGCAGAGTTCCAGCTGGTGCGACCAACCTTTCTGTGAAATGGCAAAAGTGGTACTACGGCCGCCATCTTGGAAAGTAATTCAATTTGACTACATATTAGTGTTGTCAGTTCCTTAAATATAAAATTAATTAATTATTGTATGAAAAATCTTTTCATTTAAAAAATACACTGACCGTTATAGAAATTTTACCCGACCGACCGATTATACCCGAATTTTAGAATTGATTAAACTCGTTCTCACTCGTTCATAACATTCACTCTATGGTTCACTTTTCGTTTCCAGCACTAGGCATTTAGTCTATATCTTATGTCAAACTCCATAGTAGGACAATTATACTCCGTGGTGTTATTTTACGATTGCGGGCTAGATTTTTATTAAAATATTTACGTAAACTGCTAAAAGGAGAATGATCACCCCTGACCCAAACATTTACACAAAATGTAATTTATTAAAAATTATCTTACGAATATATGACAATTTGAAAATTAATAATTATTAATGCTACACTTCACGATAAAAAAATGTAATAAAAAAGGAATTAAACCGTCTTTTTAACTTCCCGTTTAAGTCTGACCGCCATTTGCATTACATTCTACGCATAGGTACATGCCCAAATAAAAAGAGGTTTGTTATTTTTTTAAAAATAATTTCATTTAAAATAGAACGGATATTAATTATTTAAATACATTATTTTATTTGTTATTTGTTGTAAATCGTACAATATATGCTTAAAGTAAATAAGTAATAATTAATATTATTATTTTTTTATAATATTGTTTTAACTTCGTTGCGTTTTGTGCAATTAATATAACTACAACCTTTTTGATTATGTGTAAAGAAACTTATTTCAAGATGTCAATATGACATGTCATTGTTTTAGTTGTGTGTGACGCTAGTGACGTCTACTCTATTTACATTTTGAATGTTTATTGTAGCACACCGGAGACCAATATTAATTTGGTTTATTGTGTTTGTATTGGACTAGTGTTGCGCTCGGTGCGCGAGCTGCAAGCAGCTCGCGGGCCTTGTGGTATCTTCAATATTCGTAAAATAAAGAAATGGGAGGCCATACCAAATACCAGAATATTCTGGAGAGTCTCTTGAAAGATAGAAAGAAATATTGGTATCACGCATTGTATCTTTTCTGAAAGGACACTAATGAGTTCTATGCATGCGTTAAGTGGGAAAAAAAAATCTATACAAAAATGTTCTGGAGAGCCACTTGAAAATTAAAAAGAAATTTTGTATGGACACGAATTTTTTTGTTCCGTAGCTATCTTTTTTTACTGGCTCACCAAAGGGCCTAAGGTCTTGAACATTTTTAGTTTCAGGACCATGCCTCTATGATTGAAAGTTTTTGAGGGCCGTTAGGGTACTCTGCTAAGTTTTCCACATTCACTACGTTTTGTATTTTTTGTGAAAAAAAAAAATCTTTTAAGTTCTATTTTTTACTTATACGTGTAGTGGGGGGAAAAAGTTTCATACAAAAATGTCTAAGAGAGCCTCTTAAAAAGAACCCAAAAAATTTGTATGGAGATAATTTTTTTTGTTCGGCGGCCATCTTTTTTTTTACCCATTCACCCAATGGCCCAAGGTCTTTAACAACATTTGTTTGGGACCATGCCTGTATGACTGGTAGTTTTGGAGGACCCATGAGGTACTCTAGTAAATTTTCCACAATCATGACGTTTCAGAATTTTTCTGAAGGAAGACCCATAAGTTCGACGTATATAAATAGTTAAAGGAAAAGATTTCATACAAAATTGTTCTGCAGAGCCTCTTGAAAAGAACCCAAAAAATTTGTATGGAGAGAATTTTTTTGTTCGGCGGCCATCTTTTTTTCACCGGTTCACCTAATGGCCCAAGGTCTTCAATAACATGTCAGATTATTGTCGAAATTCAATTAGAATTTTTAGAAATGGTTTACAGATTATTAATTTCATAATTGAAATATGTTAGAATAAACTGACATTTGATTCATTTATTGGCGCGAACCGCCATCTTGAATTATTGGTATAAATACGGGTACTTCGAAGCCATGAATTCAGTCTCCACCAGAGACTCAACCGACTATTAGATGCTTCAGCGTCTAGGTCGTGATATTTGATTGAGGGTTGCGATAGCAATCACACCCTAATCGAATAAATGCTGCCATTTTGGACTTGGCTGAGTGTAATTAACTAATTAGTATAAAATAGATTTGAGAAGAGATCTCAGTTAAACTAATCTGTGATTCGATATTAATTAAGTTTGTGCGGGTGATAAATAAAGATATTTTAATAATAGTTTGATTTATTTAGTTTTAATATTAAACCTTATCCTGCTTCTGTAATGATGATGTTTACAAACATTTGTTTGGGACCATGTCTGTATGACTGGTAGTTTTGGATGACCCATGAGGTACTCTGATAAATTTTCCACATTCATGACGTTTCATAATTTTCTGAAGGAAGACCCATAAGTTCTACGCACATAAATAGTAAAGGGAAAAAAGTTCCATACAAAATTGTTCTGGAGAGCCTCTTGAAAATTACCCAAAAAATTTGTATGGAGAAAATTTTTTTTTGTTCGGCGGCCATCTTTTTTTTACCGGTTCACCTAATGGCCCAAGGTCTTTAATAACATTTGTTTGGGACCATGTCTGTATGACTGGTAGTTTTGGAGGACCCATGAGGTACTCTGGTAAATTTTCCACATTCATGACGTTTCATAATTTTCTGAAGGAAGACCCATAAGTTCTACGCACATAAGTAGTGAAGGGAAAAAAGTTCCATACAAAATTGTTCTGGAGAGCCTCTTGAAAATTAGGAAATTTTTTGTATGGAGACGAAATTTTTTTTGTATGGTGGCCATATTTTTTTCACCGGTTCACCCAATTGCCCAAGGTTTTGAACATTTTTTGTTTCGGGACGGTACCTTTCCGACTGATAGTTTTCGAGATCCCTTAGGGCACCCTAGTCAGTTTTTTACGTCCAGCTCTCTCTATAATTTTGTAGATCTTAAATTTTTGAATTTTACACACACGGAAAATATGGTGAAAAAGTCCCATACAAAATTGTTCAGGAGAGGTGATCAGTACGTAACTTCAAGTAGCTTTATATATATAATATCGTTGGACAGGTATGTTAAGTATAGTGCGCGCCAAACAATTAATAGTTCAAATCGGCAGGAAAGATACACGGCTTTCCTTACTACTTTAACAATTATAAACTACACATAACCTAGAATCATTTTCAAACTTAAACTTAGATTTATTTAAAACTACAAGTCCTAGAGGTATTAAAATGGTGTGTTTGGTTATCAGGTATAAATCTGCAATAAATGCTGCATGCAACACGTTTGTAAACGACTGGGTTACACGCCCATAGATTTTTGGGCATTCTCCTTTAATCGGTTTTGTGTGTATTATAAACTTAATAAGTTTTACTTTGGGAAAAAGATCATTGTGAATGATTTGTTATAAGCAACAGTGAAAATATCGTACGCAAAAGTGAAATGTCGTGATGAGTATGGTTTGTTTACTTATACTGCATTGCCTTCTGTGACGGACTGTATAGTAAAATTCATTGGTTGAGACGGTGGTGGTGATGATGATGATGATGATGATGATGATGATGATGATGATGATGATGATGATGATGATGATAATAATGATAATGATATCTATCGCCGAGAGGGGTGCGGGCGGTACACAGCGCATGCTTTTGTTTTCAGCCCCCGACGCAAAAACGACGGGGTGTTATTTAAGTTCGACGTGTCTGTGTGTGTGTGTGTGTGTGTGTGTGTGTGTGTGTGTGTGTGTGTGTGTGCGTGCGTGCGTGCGTGCGTGCGTGCGTGCGTGCGTGCGTGCGTGCGTGCGTGCGTGCGTGCGTGCGTGCGTGCGTGCGTGCGTGCGTGCGTGCGTGCGTGCGTGCGTGCGTGCGTGCGTGCGTGCGTGCGTGCGTGCGTGCGTGCGTGCGTGCGTGCGTGCGTGCGTGCGTGCGTGCGTGTGTGTGTGTGTGTGTGTCTCTGTGTCTGTCTGTCTGTTCCCCTGTAGCGCTCAAACGGGTTTACCGATTTGAATGCGGTTTTTTTGTTTGAAAGGTGAATTAGTCGCGAGTGTGCATGTGAAAGCTATGTTTGATGAAAATCGGTCCAAGATGGCCGCCGCTACAAAATGGTGGATTACATATTTTTTCACAACTCCCTTAATATGGGTATCAAATGAAAGGGCTTGACTAGTAGAATGGCATTATTGCAAATCCAAGATGGCCGCTACCACAAAATGCGAATGTCGGGGTTTTTTAAATTTTTTATTTACACTTGTTCATTGTGTGAGACGGTGACGATGATAATGACGATAACGATGGTGGTTGACAATGTTGGTGATGATGATGACGATGGGGGTGACAATGTTGGTGATGATGATGATGACGATAACGATGGTGGTGACAATGTTGTTGATGATGATGTTGGTGATGATGATGACGACGGTGGTGATGTTTCAGGACGGCGCGCGAGTTCTGGCAGGCGAAGGGCCCGTCGGGCGTGCTGGAGCGGTTCCAGCGCGGCGAGCTCGGCATCGAGGCGGCCGCGCTCGCGCTCGGCGTCATGCCCTCCAACCTCGCCGCGTACGTCGCAGACGCCGCCGACAAAGGTAACTAGTTTATATACCTTATCTCCTACCATATACCTCTCTCCTACTATACTTATGTTGAAAATTTGAATACTCTGACAAATACACAATACACAATAATAATAATAATAATGTCCTCCTGACTGAATTTCGGCCACGGCGGCCAATCTCAACCGAGGCAGAGACTAGCCATCTGCGCAGGAGATATTATAGTGCACAAGTGTGTGCGCATACACAGGTGCACTTTCTATTCCCTCACTCTCATAGTCCGATGGGACGCCAATGGGACACGACAGGAGAGAGATCAGGCGCAGGACCGACGGCTTTACGTGCTCTCCGAGGCACGGGGGTGTATCTAACACCGCCAACTTCCAACTCCGGGCTGGCATGATGATGACGATGGTGGGTGGTGATGGTGATGATGATGGTGGTGATGGTGATGATGATGATGGCGATGATTATATGGTAATAATGGTGATGATGATGAGGGATGATGATGGGGGATGATGAAGATGGTGGTGACGGTGATGATGATGACGATGATGGTGATGATTAATCAGCAGATTTCGAGGCGCCGCTGGAGATCGACACGGGCGTGAAGCAGCGCGGTCGCCCGTTCGGTTCCAGCAACGCGCCCAACCCATACTCCATACTCAAGCCGCGAAAACAGGACAAGGTGATTTTATTGTATTGTTTTCATTTATTTTTGCATTTATAATATTATTATGGAAGTATGGATATTGTATTGTATTGTATGGGATTAAAGTTTGTAAATAAAATCTAAATCCAGGCGAATAAAGTCACACACCCTAGGGGGTTAAATAGGGGATTAAAGTTTGTGAATAAAATCTAAATCCACGCGAACAAAGTCACACACCCAAGGGGGTTAAATAGGGGATTAAAGTTTGTAAATAAAATCTAAATACAAAGTCACACACCCAAGAGGGTTAAATAGGGGATTAAGAGCCCTCTCCATGGCAGCAACAAATCGTTGGTGAGTGGAGTCTAAAACAGTGATATCTGCATTTAGAGAGCGAGACGTCTTCAGTAAAGAAGAGTACTAAAAATATATACATAAACAAATAATAAATTAATTAAATAAATAAATTTTGCTTGAGATATCATGATTTTTAGTGAAAAACGGCAAAGTAAAAAGATGCAAATCTAGGTTTGGTATTTCGCCTATTTTAGCAAATATTTGGCAATTTTTTACATGAACTAAAGACATTTGTAATTATTATGAAATAACCTATGATAAGACTTCGGTCGTTTTTCAATTTTCTAGTTTCTTATATAGTTTATTTACGCACGAAGTTGCCCCAAAATTTGCCCAAAAATAGTGATTTTTCAAGCGTCATAACTTTCAAAATAAATATAATTTTACTAATATTTTTATTTTATGGCATAGATAATGGAGATATAAATTGATATCTGGCTTAACTTTAGACCTATTGCGACAAATATTAGAATAATAGGCGTAATACGTTTGTATGGAGAAGCGCGTTAAGAGAGTGGCCTTAAAGTTTGTAAATAAAATCTAAATCCACGCGAATAAAGTCACACACCCAAGGGGGTTAAATAGGGGATTAAAGTTTGTAAATAAAATCTAAATCCACGCGAACAAAGTCACACACCCAAGGGGGTTAAATAGGGGATTAAAGTTTGTAAATAAAATCTAAATCCACGCGAACAAAGTCACACACCCAAGGGGGTCAAATAGGGGATTAAAGTTTGTAAATAAAATCTAAATCCACGCAAACAAAGTCACATCATCTACTAGTATTATGTATAGATTTGTTGTGTACCTAATTCCAGGTTCCGGGCAAGAAAGTGCTCGTGGGCAGCCTGACGGACGAGGACCCGATACCCGCCTCCGTGATCACTACACACGAGAAGGCGCTGTCGTCACAACCCGCCTCTAGTAAGCTGTGCTTTTTACCCAACTACGGCAAAGCCAAAAGGGAGGGTTATGATTTTAGCAGTCTATGTATGTAATTATGTATGTATGTTTTTGGCCGATTTTTATATGAGATTCTGTGTGTACCACCGTAGCGCCTAAACTACTGGGCCGATTTTGATGAATGATGTGTCAATTGATTCTTTGTTATGGTCCAGGTGACATAGGCTACATTTTATATACGAAAAAAAATCGAGAAGGGACGTGCGAGCGGCAAAAGTTTATTAATATTTAGTTTCGGATAGACATAGTAGATGGCGCCACGAGTTGCTTGCCCCGCGTTCTGCAACCTAAATTATTATTTTATATTAAAATAAATTATTACTAAGCGTAGTCGGGTTTTAGGTTAGCGTAGTGATGGTAAGTGATGATGCAGTCTAAGATGGAAGCGGGCTAACTTGGAAGAGGTATGCATACCCCTGAACGGTTTCTACACGGCATCGTACCGGAACGCTAAATCGCTTGGCGGCACGGCTTTGCCGGTAGGGTGGTAACAAGCCACGGCTGAAGCCTCCCACCAGACCAGACCAGAGACAATGTAGAAATTATAAAATCCCAAATTGCCCCTGTCGGGAATCGAACCCGGGCCCTCCCACTTATAAAACCACAGCGCTCACCACTGCGCCAGGGAGGTCGTCAAATGATCGTCAATGCGTTGACTATATCTCTCTCGTTCCCTCAGTCGACTCGAGCCGAATTCACCCGAACGAGCGTTACATAGCCGGGCGTGACAGCTGTCTCATTCCACCACCACCACCACTACAGCCTTTTAACGTCCCACTGCTGGGCACAGGCCTCCTCTCTCATAGGAGAGGGGGATTTAGAGCTTAGACCCACCACGCTGCTCCGATGCGGGTTGGCGGGCTTTAACGACTATTGTCACATGATAGTGTTAATAACCGGGACCGACTGCTTAACGTGCTCTCCGAGGCACGGCAATGAAACACCGCCAACTTCCAACTTCGGGCTGGCACTGAAAATTTCTTGATTTTTATTTTTATTTTATTCGCAATACATATTAATATTTTTACATTGATTACTTCGTGCTCGTAAGCGCTAATGTTAGGCTTGTCTGAGCAATTATTTTTGCCCGAACCGGGAATCGAACCCAGGACCTCGTGATCTGCAGTCGAATATGCTAGCGAGCGTGACGGCTCAATCTCATACAATACCCATAAAAGAAAATTGGTTGTCTGTAAAGTCGGATAACGTCATATGAAAACAAACGGAGATAGGGATGCGTCACATGCCGAACGCTCAGGCCGATCGTGCCTTCTCTATCGCTTGTTCCGCGCTCTCGCTTGCACGCTCGGCTCAGGCGGAACGTGACAATGAGTCGTGCTTTTTCGTGCGTGCATCCGGCGTTCATCGATTCATAAGACGTTATCAAGTCAGTAAAGTGAAGGAAGTTTTCGCTTCAAAAATTCCAGGTGGCAAATGGCCCTCCATCCGCGTGGCGTCGCTCGAGTCGCTGCGCGGCACCGAGCAGCCGCCCTCCCCGCCCGCGGGCCCGCCCTCGCCCTCGCCCTCGCCCTCGCCCTCGCCCTCGCAGCTGATGCGCACCCGCCCCGACCTCACCATCGTGGCCGCGAGGCACGCGCGCGCCGACTCGTGACACAAGCAATAGCGGGTTTTACGTACACTGTGACATCGAAAGCAACCAATGTGACATACAAAGTGACTATGACGTCATAAGCACATGATATGACACACAAGCAATAGCGGGTTACATACACTGTGACGTTGTAAGCTAGCGATGTGACATCAAAAGTGAATATGACGTCATAAACACACGATATGACACCCAAGGTGACACAAGCAATAGCGGGTTACATACACTGTGACGTTGTAAGCAAGCGATGTGACATCAATAGTGAATATGACGTCATAAGCACACGATATGATATGTAATGACACCCGAAATAACTATGACGTCACAAGCAATAGCGGGTTACTTACACTGTGACGTCGTAAGCAAGCGATGTGACATACAAAGTAACTATGACGTCTTGCCACACGATCTGACACACTCTTGACATAAACAATAACAGGTAACATTCACTATGACGTCGTAAGCACACGAAATGACATCTAACGTTACCGATTCACGACACACGCAATAACGTGTGTCACGAATCGCTATCAATATCAATCGCTATCGTCATAAACACACACTCAGCTTCCAAATCATATGTTTGCATTTTTGCAATGCTGCAAGCATATAATATGGAAGCTAATAATTGTTACCGATTCGTGGTAAAAGCAACAATGTGCGACGTACACTATGACGTCATTAACACCCAATATGACACCTAAAGTTAACAGCTCATGACACGTAAAAATGAGTGACATGCATTATGAGTTATGACGTTATAAGCACACACAATATTATGACATCTAAAGTTATCGACTGCGTGGAAAAGATCAGATAAAGTTTTATTCTTGTTTGAATATATGTAATATTACAAGTATAGATTAACCAATTAAAGTAACAACAATGGTGATAAACCACAGACAAAAATATTAGACTACAATATTTAAATGATTTTGATTGTATTTTATTGACTTTGATAGTTTGTGTGGTGCGCGCTTGAGATAAACAAATCTTAATACTGAATTGACAAGAAAATATTAAGATTAAATTAATAAAAATTTTATTTTGAAAAAAAAAAGGAAACTAATTTTCATAATCCATATGTAAATAAGCAAAATAGCTGACCAAATTGTAATATAAAATTAGTTATCATAATGATGTATCTATACTGTGTATATTATTAATAATTGACAGTATTTAATTTATATAATAATAATGAAATATTAAATACTAACCTTGGTAATAAACGTTTTATAGCGGTAGACTATTTCTACCGATTAATCTCTCTCTCTTTCTGTCATCAGCAATTTGACATTGGAAAGAGGGAGACAAAGCATCGAGTAAAAATACAACACACCGATTTTTCTCTCTCTTTCTATCGTCAGCAATTTGACATTGGTAAGAAAGAGACAAAACATTGAGTAAATATACAACCGCTATATAACGTTTATTAGCGAGGGGTTTATGATATAAAAATCTCCGAATTTCATATGATTCCTAATTAACGAATATTATCAGTTGATGATAATATGAATATATTATGAATTATAATATTAAGAAACTATATTTTTACCTATATATTGTTAATATATTAATATACGGACCTATATATTGTTAATATGTTAATATATTAATAGCGGACCGCTATCGAAAACTTAACGCTATTAATATACTACCTGAACACAATCCCATACAAATGACCTTTTGTCTCATATTAATATTAGTGGTTTAGTGTTTAGTATTTTTCAAATTGGCAATGTATAGCGTGCACAACTCGCAGTCAATGCCCCGCGAGCGTAGGCCGGCCGGCGTTTAGGCGTCAGCTGGTTGCATTACATGGCGAACTTTAAAAAAATACAGGAAATATATATATTTTTTGTATTTTTCCAATTTTCGTTGACCTCTAGCGTCAGCTGATTGCATTACATTGCGAACTTTCAAAAAATTCAGGAAATTTTTAGTTTTTTTTTTTTGTGTTTTCCAATTTTTGTTGACCTCTAGCGTCAGCTGATTGCATTACATTGCGAACTTTAAAAAAATACAGGAATTTTTTTTTCGTGTTTTTGTTTGTAATATCGCGTCAGTAATCATCACTACTTTTATTACCCGTCTTCGTTTTCGATAGCGTTCCCCTTCCACCCGATATAATATAATATAACTAGCGGTCCGCCCCGGCTTCGTCCGTGGTACATAATATATAGCCTATAGCACTCAAGGATCACGTACATATCCAACGGTGAAGGAATTTTTGAAATCGGTCCAGTAGTTCCTGAGATTAGCGCGTTCAAACAAACAAACTCTTCCGCTTTATTATATTACTAGCGGTCCGCCCCGGCTTCGCCCGTGGTGCATAATATAATAGCCTATAGCACTCAAGGATCACGTACATATCCAACCGTGAAAGAATTTTTGAAATCTGTCCAGTAGTTCCTGAGATTAGCGCGTTCAAACAAACAAACTCTCCCGCTTTATTATATTACTAGATAGTATAGATTGTTCATAATACGCGGTGTGTGATGTTCAAATAATGGCAGAAACACATTTGCAACAACCAGTGGTAGCTTTCTGAGAAAAAAATTCTTTAATTTTACATTCAAACGACGTTGAAGCGAAATATGTAACAATTAATTATGAGAGCGAACAGAAAATCAGTATACCAAATATTGAATAAGTAATTTGCCCAACCTGCTAAGTGTCCAGACAGACGGACCACACGCCCACAGCAAGATTGCAATTAGGTATCCTAATTGCAGTCCTGTTCTACAATATTTATATATATTTCTGTGCAGTACATTGTATAGTTGTATGCAGTTTTATAGTACAACGGACTGCGCCTAGATAAAGTGTGGACTATAGTCGGGTTATTTTACTAAGAACTCTGATAGTTTCGAAAGTACTGACGAACTTAACTAAATATACAACGTTAGTTTTACTTTACGCAAAACCTGAAAGTAGTTTGTTCAGAATCAGTAACAAAATCGAATCCAACCATTTTTATATAGTGTTATATTTTTGTCCAAAAATATTTTGAAATCTTACAAGCTTAGACACAATGATTTACCGCGCATCAGCTGACGGTCGGCACACAGCGGCGGTCATTCAACTCGCGTCGATCGCAAGTCGCTGCGGCGACGGCTTGCGGTGACCATTTTTTTCGAGGAAAACGACGCAACATAACAAGCTTATAACTTCGTTACTTTTCATTATATTTTTTTGAAATTTTGTATAAATATTCTTAATGTAAAAATATTTGACACGTGTTTCGGTTTTTGCGCAAAGTAAAACTAACGTTGTATAATTCGATAATAAAACGCCAGTTATTCATTTGTACAATTATTTATCTCATTACTTTCTTTCGTATTCCACACTATTTAAGCTTCACAACATAATTCTCTAATAACATCGGTGTCCATTCACATTTTAAAACAAAACCATTTGTCACGCTCCTTTTCTTTATTTTTTAGGCACCTTGCCCTCGTTACAGTGGTTTGGATGATTTTTTTGATTTGTAATTTTTATTTGTTTCTAATTATAAATTATATTAAATTAAATTACAATTTAAATTCGATATAAAATTTTTTGTTAAACTGCAATTTGCAGCCGGCGGTCTGTCCGTCTGTCTGGACACTTAACTTGACCCTCAACAGATACATTTAACATATAATAATATATATAGATACGATTCCATTAATATTTCACCAAGAGCGATATTTTTAGTATATAATATAAAGTACCTAACATATGTAAAGAGAAAAAAAAGCATTGATGTAAAAGAAAAATATATGAAAAAAAAATGTATATTATAATAATATGTAAGCGTATTTTAGTTTTACAGATGTGTTTTATTATTAACTATTATATTATTATTATACTATGTATTATATTATTAAAATAAGCTTAGTTATTATTATTATGTCAAATCTATGAGAACCGTGAGTTAGTTAGCTGTTAATTATTAGGCGCCGTGCCCACTGCCGACGGTCTAACGTTCTGAGTTCACAGTTCTGTGTATATTACAGATATTTGTCACTGTTAGTTTAATTTAGATATTGTGTACAGCAGAATTTGTACCATTGTCAAACTCGATAAACATATTTTCAACAAAATCAATAAAATAAAAATAGGTATTAAAAGTAACAAAAAGTTATCATAACAAAAAATTATATCATAACACTAGGGTAGTTGACTATTATTGAAGAATAGATCAATAATAAATCTGTATTGCTTTATAAAATATTTAAACAGAAAGCAACGACTGAAAAAATAATCAAAACCGGTCAATATACCGAAGAGTTTGAAATTTTTTTCAGTTTTGAAATTTTTTCTCTGTCCTCTTGCACGGATATTTGTATCGAATTTCTATGAAGTTGCTAGCTTGTGATACTGCTGTCTTTGTCTAATGACCAATATTAAAACTTTTATAACTTCGTAAATGAAATTATATGAATCCTAATTTTAACGAAAAAACAAACAAATACATAGGGTAGTCAAATACATAGGTTGTTCAAGCATGTGATATCTTTTAATTTGACTATTTGTGACGGACAGAGTATTTTTGCTATAATGCCTATTTCCTTTCTGTTTTCTTCTTTGCATTTTGACAGCTTGAAAATTTGTTATAATTTTACAATAAAACGAAAAATCTTCGCTATCTTGTTTGTTTTCGCATTATTAGAACAAACAATTCAAACATTAAAATATCTACAAGTTAAACCATTAAATACTAACCATACGCATCTACATAGGGTATTTGATTATTTTGTTTTTTCCTTATTAATTAATCAATAATCTTTCAATGAATTAATAATAATTGAATTACTGCCAGCTCTACGCGTATTGTATAATATCTGTAGATAACGATAGACTCAGAACTCTGAACTCTAAACTCCGAGCCCGCCGGCAGTGGATCGGAGCCTTAATGTATAGATATTATGAAATAATATTGTTCCTCTCACTTTATGTCCAACGTAGGTTTTGTAAAAGTTAGTTTTATTTTCAATACTCTAAGAATATTTTGTCGTTTTTTTTTTGTTGTGAATATTGCATAAGTTTTAATAATACGAAATGTATATTATACAAAATGTATATAAAATATATTCAATATTCGAGCAAAAAAATTTATTATAGCAAAATATTTATTTCATAAATTGTTAAGTATTGATTAGAGTTAGGTTTATTCTGGCTGAATTTAGATCTTAACTTAGTTTTATTTGTTAAGGTTTTTCTTTTTTTATATTTAATGTATTTTAGATTAAAGTTTATAATATTGTTTAGTTTTAAATATTGTATAGTGTTTTAATGAAGTTTTTTTTTTACATTTATTCCGAAATCAGTGAATGAATTTAAAATAACAATATTAAATTAATAAGTTTCGGAAGTAATTATATAAAAAGAGATTCTTTACAATTTTAAGTTTAAATTCGAGGCAATCTTAATGTTAAGTGTTTTTTTTTTATTATTATTATTAAATTCAAATTGTTTTTAATGTTTCTCAATTTACTTCCATCTTGTTTTTTTTTTGTTTTCAATAATTTTTATAAATTTGAAAATATATATGCAAACCGTCCAAATATTGGTTTGTATTTTTTTTATTTTTTTTCTCAAGTATATTAAAAAATTGACTTTGCAAAAATCTGTGCCGATTCGAGTGAGAAGAAACTTTATAAACCATGCTGAATTTTTTGTCCTGCTCTTACTCAAGCGGAAAGAAAGGAATGTACTGCACTTTTAAAATTAGTTTTAGAAACAACGGTGTTAGAGTCTATTTTACATCGAAGTTTTCGGGGTACATATGTAAAATTAGTTCAACTTATTTGATGTAATTAGAAATATAATTTAAATATAAAATATATATAAAATAAAATTAGAAGTTTACATGTGAAATTATTCAATGTCATAAAACTAATTTTGAAGGGCAGTATTTTGATGTTGAATTATATTTAGTCTTGTTTCACACGACTCGGCACAATGTCCCACCCCTCTAAAATAAATTTAAAAAAGTGTATATATAACTACATAATTATTATACATATAAATTAATTATATTATACATAATTATAATATAATATAATTATATTTTATACATACTCTGTCCAACTTCAATTGGATGTGTCGTACCAAATTTTCATTGTAAAATAATTTATTGGTTAAGTTATTAGTACCTATATTTTTTTTATTATTAGTTTTTATTGTTGACTCATAGGTTAACCTAATCAATTATTGTTTATTTATTAGTAACTCGCTTAACGCCTGTTAGTTTTTTTTTTTTAATTTTTGTGATTTTTCAAAATCATTAAAAAACTAATTTTTCTAAACCGTATTATACAGGTTCAGAATAAAGCTTCAGTCACATTGAGGCGAATATATTTAATTCATAATCAAAGCGAGATTCTTTTTTCAAAATAATTAAACCAGAGTTAATGTAACGCCAAAGGATCTAAATTAAATTCTAAATTATCTTTATATAGGTTCACCTTTACCAATATTAATATGTATCTTGATGAATTAGTTTAAACTATAAAAACGGCGAGAATCTCGAATTTAATTTTATTCCTTCAACATACAATAACACCTATACTCTGATTTCTAATTCCGTGGAATTCTGACGTTTCATAAATAAATCGTTTCAGAGATAAAACAATTCCCACAAAAAAGATAAAAAAAATCAAAACTGATGTAAATAAAAAAAAAACTGCCGCATGTAGATATGACAAATGCCTGACAGGCACTTCATGGTGATAATGTCATTCATTCGACTTCCATTTTTGAATAAATTTTTTCAATGTGCTTCTTTTATTTTCTATTGCTGTTAGTGTGCACTTTCTAATTTCCACTCTTGGTGTTTTCTATTTTAGGGCAAAACGACTAATATTACGCGGCATATGGCTTTTTATGTTGACAAGGAATTAAAGTAGTTTGGGGTAAAATCGTACTTCGTAGATGTTATAACCCTGTTCTCCATACAAATAACTCATCTGTAAATGACAATGACAGCTGTCAGAATTCCACGGAATTAGTAATCAGAGTATAGTTGTTTAGCGAAACATCTACATTTCTATAGATTTAAAAGTTTAATTTACGTTGCTTTACGATGCTAGAGATATGTTATTTCGAATTATTTCTCTTCTACTCCTGTTTTAATACTATTTCTTCCGGTATTAAATACAGCATAATATAATATGATAACATTTCTAACCCGTAGATGTCTATCAAAACATCACTACCTGTTTAAAAACAGGCGTATTTGCATAGCGTTAAAGTTTAATTTACTTTGCTTTGGGATGTTAGAGATATGTTATTTCGAATTATTTCAATTTTATTCCTGTTTGCATACTGTTTCTTCCGGTATTATATACATCATAATATAATATGACAACATTTCTAGTACCTGATTATAAATTAGTTACTAGAAATCGTATTGCTGTACCTATTATAATATATTGTATAACCCCCGGCACGTAAGTCGAGTGGTGACCTTCAAGTGCGCGCAGCGTCGTACGAGTGAGCGGGACACAGTACGATTGGAGAGCCAATCAGCGCTTACGAGGGATCCGCGAGAGCTAATCAGTGCTTACGAACGATCCCCGCGACCCCCTCACACCTCGAGATGCCTCATTTTCGACTTCTGCGCATTGAAGGTCACCGCTCGACTTATTTGCCGTGACTTGTACCAAATTATAAATTATGTACTAGAAATTGTGTGGTTACCGCTGGTGTTATACTAGCTCTGGTTCAATAATTATTGTTAACTGATTTTCTTTATTCACTCACATTTTTTTAGATTGCCTATAACCTATTATTATTGTTATAATAAGAGACGTCGCAAATTTTTATTCAGACAAAGAAGCATTCTGTGTACTGACATTTAAATATATGTTGCACGGCAAGAATGCGCGCGTACGCGTGTAAGATTTGTAATATTTACTAGAAACTGTACGAACCATGCGACGCGATTGCAATAACAGCTCTGCGATGTGTTATATGCCTTCATACAGTTTCTTTTACTACAACTTTATTGGGACACGCTTCCGTCGCGCAATGCATGTTTTAGGCCTTTATAATATGTATTTAACCTTTGTGAGACATACCATAGTTTATGTATGATGACTCATACTCAACTGTAATAATATATAGACGGTATGTGAAAAAATGTTCTCAACTATTTTCATTTTTTTTTTTAATTTTGACAACTTTTGTTATTATGCAAATATTCAAGAAATAAAAAAATTTTAGATGTCGATTTTTTGTCGTTAAAAATCCTCATTTTCTACTTTTCTTTTTCTCTCTTTTTAAATGTTGTCTTTCTGATGTGATTTGTCAGTCCGGTTCGCTTACTTTGCCATTATTATAATATGTAACAAAATATTACTACTATCTGTTAGGCGAATTTAAAAATAAAAGATATAATCAATATAATATCGTTTTTTATTTATACGTCTATGATACGCTGATGGTCGCGTCTTCGCCCGCATGCATTTAGGTTTTTTAAAAAACCTTCGAAAAAATAAAAAAACTATGATTTTCCAGAATAAAAGTAGCCTATGCCCTTCTCCAAGGTCTAGTCTGTCTCTGTACCAAATTTCGTTAAAAATTAAAATCGGTTCAGCGTGCGTCAAAGTGTAACATATAGACACACAGACAGAGTTACTTTCGCATTAATTATAATATTAGTATGTATTTTATGCAGTTAAGGATCCCACCGTACTAATATCAAGAATAAACACATGTAGTTATGTGATTATTAAAGAATACAAAAGCCAATGATTAATATGACGCAGTGAAATATATTATAACTTTTACGTACCGTAGAACCCCCGGCACGTAAGTCGACCGGTGATTTTCAAGTGCGCGCAGCGTCGTACGCGTGAGCGGAACACAATACGATTGGAGAGCCAATCAGCGCTTACGAGGGATCCGCGAGAGCTAATCAGTGCTTACGAACGATCCCCGCGACCCCCTCACCCCGATATACCTCATTTTCGAATTCTGCGCATTGAAGGTCAACGCTAGACTTATTTACCGTGACTTGTACGCAGTACCGGAATATTTTTCAATTGGCCTCACTCGTGGCGACCGGCTCCAGCAGGGCTATGTTTTTACTTTTTTGAATCTACCGCACTTTTTATGACAGAAGTGGATAACTTTAGAAACAAGTCAAACATTGCGATGCAAGTTAAACATTATGATGCGCGTCAAACATTGTATTGCTCGTCAAACATTGTGGATACATGGTGGATACGCGCATGAACCTATTGAAGAGGACTTGGCATAATGTCCTATAGAAAATAGTGGATCGGAAAATAGCTTAAGCTTAACAAAATTTTCATAAGTGTGTAAGAGACAACACTACATTTTTAAACATAACAATAAAACAGATCGTGGCAGAAATTTTATTGCAACTTCCCTTAAGATGGCCTCCCTAAAATGTATACATGAACACTCACACACGCACAACTTGAGACATCACAATGAACACGCGCCATTTTATGTTACAGGATTGTGCGTGTGTGAGTGTATTTTTGGCACGTTTTTAAGGTAGGTATGCCTACTCTACTTATTATTATTATCTCTATGGATACGCGTCAGACATTGTGATGCATGTCAAACGTTGTGATACGCGTCAAACATTGTAATGCGAGTCAAACATTAATATTATGCGAGTGGTAAAATGAAATTAATGAAAATAAAATTATAAAATTTGTCTCCTGCAGATAGGTATTTTATACCTTTATATAGCTTTCGCCCATGACTTCGTCTACGTGGGGTTAAGTTTTTAAATCCGAAGGAACTTTATTTTTCTGGTATCATAAGCCACTCTTTAGTCTCTAGGTTCTTTTATATAAAAATAAACCAATTTCAATATAATATAGAAATTAGTCAGCCCGTCCCATTTCTGCTAGGTTAATATTAAGGCTGCCGGCACACTTATGTGTCGTGGCGTGTCGTGATGCGCCGGTTTCATACATTTAGTAAAAACGACACGCCCTACAAGTGTGTCTCTAACCATACTAAATGTATGAAACCGATAGGCTTCTGGCGCGTCACGACACGCCACGACACGTAAGGCCGGAACCACACTTACGTGTCGTGGCGTGTCGTGACGCGCCAGAAGCCTATCGGTTTCATACATTTAGTATGGTTAGAGACACACTTGTAGGGCGTGTCGTTTTTACCAAATGTATGAAACCGGCGCATCACGACACGCCACGACACATAAGTGTGCCGGCAGCCTAAGTGTGGTTCCGGCCTAAGGTGTTGGGGTGTCTCGTGACGCGACAGAATGCTATCGGTTTCATTACTTTCTAGATTCACATCAATGTGTTCCATTGTGTTGTGAGTTGTGACGGCTTCTATCGCGGCGGGGATCTAACGCACCACAACAAACCACAATAATACGATTATGAACCTAGCTTTAGAACAGAGTGCTTAGTCTAAGAGCACTCGAAAACTATTGATCGATTTCAGAGTAAAATAGACCTAAAATGGCTTGTATTAAGGTTTGAGTTCGCCAATACATTCAGAGCATTCGAACACAACGAGCGCCCCAAGCAGAAATGTTGTAAAATACATATTCGAACTATGGAATTAGGACTTTAAAATACGAGTATTTGAGTTCATTTTGCTCTGAATTCACTTGTGATTCGATCAATAGTTTTCGAGTTCGTTTTCGAGTGCCTCCGATCTTAGACTAAGAACACAGTAGCTTGAAAACTATTGAACTGATTTTGATGAAACTTGCACTATTCTATGTAAATTGAAGTACTTAAATTACAAGTCACGGCAAATCAGTCGACCGGTGACCTTCAATACGCAGAAGTCAAAATGAGGTATCTCGGGATGTGAGGGGGTCGCGAGGAGGGCGTGGGGATCGTTCGTAAGCACTGATTAGCTCTCGCGGATCCCTCGTAAGCGCTGATTGGAAGCTCTCCAATCGTACTGTGTCCCGCTCACTCGCACGACGCTGCGCGCACTTGAAGGTCACCGGTCGACTTACGTGCCGGGGGTTATACAGCTCGTTTTTTAAGTTATCTACGTAAAATGTGTTACAGATATAAACGCGGTAGTAAAAGAAAATCTTTTCAAATAAACATTTATTATTGTATTAGGTAAATAAATTCGCTCAGGTTGGTTCACATGAGCGTGCCGTTGTTCCAGTGCTGGACGTACTCGCACTTGCGCTCCTCGCGCCGCCGGAAGTAGTGCGGGTACTGCGCCTTCTCGAGCGGGTGCCAGTAGTCCAGCACCCAGTCCGGGGGCTCCACCACGCGCGCGTACGCGGGCCCGCCGGCTATGCCCACCGAGTGAGCGACTGCACACGAAAACAAGGAATTTATAATCATTTTATTAAATACTAGCTTATGCCCGCGGCTTCGCCCGCGTGAATTTCGGTTTTTCATTCAAATCTCGAGGGACTCGTGGATTTCTGGTTTCTGTTCCTGCTCCCTTTTCCAACCTTTGTACTTTCTTTCAAGGAAGTTTGCTATAGTAATCCTTGCTATAAAAATCATCCTATAGCTGTAGCTATAGGATGATTTCGGTTTTTTTCGAATTTCGGTTTTATCAAAATCCCATGGGAACTGTGGATTTTTCCAAGATAAAAGTCCTATGTGTTAACTCAGGGCATAATCTATCTCCATTCAAAATATCAGCCAAATCGGTTCAGTAGTTGCGGCGTTAAAGAGTAAAAAACAAACACGCACGCACGCATGCACGCACGCACGCACAGATACACACACACACAAACTTTCGCCTTTACAATATTAGTGTGATTAAAATATTGACTGTTACTAAAAATAATTAAAATAATCAAAAACTAGTAATAATCTAAAAGATTGAAAGTTAAACCAGCTTCACCACATACTTCAGTCCGTATCTTGAAAACTACTGAACCGATTTTGATGAAACTTGCTTGGATCTTTAACTTGAAGTAAATGTAAGTAAATAATAAAAGAATGGTCCACAATTCGATTTATATTTTCAAAAAAATCTACGGATAAATACCTACGGTTTTTTAAACTACCTACTAGGCATTTAAAATCATAGATTTTCTTTTCTTCGTAACATAAAGGACTTTCAACAGTCAAGTAGGGGATTTTTTTCTATCCAGCAATAACAAAAGATCGGGAAACCATCACGCGAATGAAGTGAATTAATCTAAGTACAAGTCACGGCAAATAAGTCAAGCGGTGACCTTCAATGCGCAGAAGTCGAAAATGAGGTATCTCGGGGTGTGAGGGGGTCGCGGGGAGGGCGTGGGGATCGTTCGTAAGCACTGATTAGCTCTCGCGGATCCCTCGTAAGCGCTGATTGGCTCTCCAATCGTACTGTGTCCCGCTCACTCGTACGACGCTGCGCGCACTTGAAGGTCACCGGTCGACTTACGTGCCGCGGGTTATAATTAATAAATGAAAACTAATTACATTTGGCGATTGGTATGGGATGGCTCGTTTGGAACAGCTCGTGCTCTCCGACCCAGTACAGCCGACGTTGCTCTTTGGGGTCGGTTTCACATTTATTCCTGTCAAAGCGCGCTCTCAGCAATACTTGATGATATCTCACGACATATCTACAAAGACAATTAACTATTATGATGGCAGTATAGTCTGTTCGTTTTCTTACGGTCGCCTTTTGTGTCTAGCCGCCTCCGCCGCGCGGTGTTTTGCCAAAGACAAAGCCGTGACTTCAAATCATGCCGCGCGGGTTGTACAGGCACAAGGGGTTTTGGCGTTTTATACCTACTCATATTTTTTCATTAAAATTCTCTTTCCTTTTTATATTTTTTTATACTCGTATTTTATTACAATATAACCATAAACATAAAATATAATATTCTCATGAACACGAGTCTTCTCTCAAAATGAGAAGGATTTTAACCATAGTCTACCGCGCTGGCCAAGTGCGGATTGGCAGACTATTCGGAGATTCTGTTAGAATAGAAATAAAAAATACAAACAGAAAAAAAAGTAATAAAAATAAAAGCAGAATACTAAGCCCTCATACGCATTAGCAGTTGCGGTAGCGGTGCGGCTAGCCGCTTTTTATATTTTTATATGCAACCGCTCATTTTGTACGCACTAAGCGCTCGTACGCATTAGCGGTTGCGGTAGCGGTTGCATATAAAAATATAAAAGCGGCTAGCCGCACCGCTACCGCAACCGCTAATGGGTATGAGGGCTAAGAGCACCTGCGCCTGTACCGACACTAAGTTACCGAACGAACTATATATTGACACACAATCATTAGGAGAACGCTCTTGGAAACGAAAACACGCGATAGTCTCATATTGATTTCCCGGGCATTTTAACTTCTGAAAAAATAAAATAATTCACCTTGCCACATAATAGCTCTCCACTGCTCTCATTGCTTTTTTGTATAGAGTGCATACTTTTTGCGCGTGAGTCCTCAACTCAGGTGCAAAAGCCATAATAATTAATACCACAATTTTATAAAATGGAATTTTTTTGTGGAATAATTATTAATTTATTAAATGGAATTATGCGTTGACAATGAAGTGTCAAATAAAAATCAAAAAAGGAATCTTGTAACTTTAGGCGTAGGCCGCACTGCGAAATTTATTCGCGCGAATTTTTTCGCAAAATTCTGTGACATATGGGAATATATTTTTCTCGCGAATTTTAAATCACATGTGCGTGCAACTTCATACATTCACATATGTCACAGAATTTTGCGAAAAAATTCGCGCGAATAAATTTCGCAGTGCGGTTTATATTCCGCATTTTAATATATTTTTCTCGCGAATTTTAAATCGCATGTGCGTGCAGCTTCATACATTCCCATATGTCACAGAATTTTGCGGAAAAATTCGCGCGAATAAATTTCGCAATGCGGCCTAGGCCTTAAAAATCATGAAAAAAAATTTATTAAATGTTCTTATTTTTGTTAAATGCGCAAAGAACGCTTTTGTCTCAATTTAAGATCATTTTCTGCCTGCGTTTATTTTTTAACATTTTAATACCATTCATTAATTATGTTATTATCTACTCACAATGTTTAACACTTTTCTGAAGTTACCTGCCTCCACTAGGTATATAAACCTGTATAAAAACTTTGAGCATTATCTATGGTGTAATAGTAAAAATTGCTAAATCGATTAAAATCGATATTTTGGAGAAATAATTGTTCGTAAAATCGATACCTTAGTCGATATCTCATCATCCTGATTTTAAATGTTTCAATTTAGGGCCCCGGCCGCGGCATTGCCAACTCTTTTTTTATGTGTAATTTAATAGCCGGTTTTAAAGACATTGATTTTTATTAGAGACCTTTGGGCCCATTACCTACCTTAAAAACGTGCCAAAAATACACTCACACACGCACAATCCTGTAACATAAAATGGCGCGTGTTCATTGTGATGTCTCAAGTTGTGCGTGTGTGAGTGTTCATGTATACATTTTAGGGAGGCCATCTTAAGGGAAGTTGCAATAAAATTTCTGCCACGATCTGTTTTATTGTTATGTTTAAAAATGTAGTGTTGTCTCTTACACACTTATGAAAATTTTGATAAGCTTAAGCTATTTTCCGATCCACTATTTTCTATAGGACATTATGCCAAGTCCTCTTCTATAGGTTCATGTTTGGGCCAACCGGCGCGGTGGTTCGGGCTAGCTACTAACTTGTAAATTCATCCAGATATAAAAAAATATGTTCTGAGTAAATGCTGAAAGAGTGTACGATATATCGGATGTAATATATCGATATTATTATCGATATCAGATAATTTGTTAATATCGGGATTATTTGATATATCGAGTGTATATATCGATATTTTATGAAATATCGAAACATTTTACATATCGATTATCGAGCACTCCGTCCTTAAGGGCCCTTTACATTTGGCTGGATTCAGTGCACTAAATGAAAAAGACTCTAGAGAAAGACAAGTGTAAAGGCATTCAGACAGTAAGACACACTAATTAGACAGTCAGAGTCGACACTGCAGTTAGCATGCTGAATCCAGCCAAGTGTAAAGCGATTTAGCCAAAAAAATACGTTCAGTTGTCCGCTGACCGCCACTCGAGGTGGAGTGCCCACACATCCAGTACCTATAATATCACTTCATTAGTCGCCGAACGCAGCGCTTTTGAGGAGCGTTATCTCTACTAATATACAGAGGCTTGTCTTGACTGACTGACTGACTTATTATCAACGCACTGCCTAAACCACTGAAGCTAGAAACTTGAAATTTTCACAGTAGCTTCCTTTTATGACGTAGGCGCACACTAACAAAGGATTATTGCGAATTATACCCCTAAGGTGGTTAAATAGGGGATGAAAGTTTAAATGAAAGTCCGTCATTTATCAAGTTATGTCCATGAAAATCGGTTTTTGTACCTATTGTCAGTTAAAAATAAAGAATTACGTGTTTCTGGAATTTTGGAAATTCTACCCCCAAGTGGGTAGGGGGTGGTAAGGGTAGAGGATGAAATTTATAAGAATCCAAGCGGACAAAGTCGCTGGCATCAGCTAGTGTATACTACATTTACTTTTTGAGCAGCGATGTCGAAAGAAAAAATTTAATAAAATATATAATTCGTTGTAGATAGTTTTTGTATTAAAAGCAAATATTTTTTTCATCCAACACTTCCTGCGTCTTTTTTTATTAATTAAAATCGAGATCGACGCAACCATAGCCAAGGCGAGCCCTATTCTTTGATATTTTGATGGTCCCATGAGAGCTCTATAAATACGTGCGACAGTTTCGGAATCCTTGGTTATACTGAGTTAGCTAGCTAATTTTTTTTTTTTTTTTTTTAAGTAAGTTTATTTATTTCCACAAAAATTTGTAACAAAACCACACAATATTTTTAGAATAGGTAGTTTCCTACTTAATCTAAACATAACCAGAAAAACTCGAAAGTTATAACTTGGCCGTTTGCGTGGGTGATAGATCTGACTCCTAACTAGATTACCTGTATCTAGGATGTCATTTCCATTCACGATGCGGTTTGCGGCTTATAAGTTAATCGGTTATTATATTATATTACACTACTTTTCACTATGTACTTCTCAATCGTAGACTCCAAAAACTAATAAAACCATTTAGAATAATATAATAAAACGCCAACCTACCCGCTTTTAAAAGCGGGCACGCGATATTTCGATGCGGCCCCGGCCGATGACGTTCTGACTAAGCAAACTCATACATTGATATAAAGTGCAATTTGCAAGAAGTGCCCAAGTGATACAAACTTTGAGCGCACTTATGTATACTATATATACTTAGATGGATATTTTTCTATATACATTAATTTGTACACCAGAAGGTTTCTGTTTACTGTTACTGCTTAAAGAGCTATTTTATATACTTATTAATTAACTATGTCTCTTAATATGATTATTATAGTAATAGTATGTAAACGTATGAATTTGTGTTGTGTTTAATAATTCGTCGTAATTTGCATTTGTGTAAAAGTAGCGTATAACTGTTACTGTTTAAAGTGCTATTCTATTTATAAAAATTGAGTTATACTCATATAATAATACAATATGTGTGTGTGGATGAGTGTGTTAATGTGTGAATATGCATGTATGTGTGAGTAGGTGTTTGTGGTATGTATATTATGTTTACATAAGAAATGTGTAACCGTGTAGTGTGTTGTTCATATTGTTTAATTTTCTCCAAGTTCTCCTTAGACCTTTTATTTTTGGGTTATTTCTTTATAGTTTAGTTTGATGTGCTGCTTTATAACTATATTGCATATGAAAAGTTGGCGGACGGTTGGTAATTCGCAATCTCGATACAATTGTACTGTTGGGTAGCGATAGGGTTTAAAATATGAGACCTTTAATAAAGCACGTTGTGCTCTCTCGATTTTTAACATATGCGTTTTTCTTGCTCCTCCCCAAACTGGGATACAATAAGCTAGTACTGATTGCACTAAGGCAAAGTATATTTGTTTTATCAAATGTTTGTCTGCAATACTGCGAAGATTTTTAAATATGAATATTAGTTTTCTAGTACGTGCTGCAAGACTGTTTATGTGGTTTTCCCATGTTAGATGTTGATCTAGTTGGACTCCGAGGTATTTAATTTCGTCAGTCTGAGTTATTAGGGGACAGTTGCATGATTTGCCATTACCAGACATATTTGTGGTTGAGCATGAGTGCATTTTCAAATGTATTTGTCCTTGTTTCGGCTGGGAAATTTGAGTGTATGAAAATGTCATGAATTTAGTTTTTTGTATGTTTAGGGTCAAAAGGTTATTATTTAGCCACTTTTGAATCTGCACTAGGCTAGCTTCTGAATCTGCTGTGACTCTCGACCATGTATTTCCAGTAAACAGGATGGCTGTATCATCGGCGAATGAGAATATTTTGGCATTTTGGATGTTCATGTTACAAAGATCATTGATGTATATCAAAAATAGGGTGGGGCCTAACACACTACCTTGAGGTACTCCAAAAGTTACTTGTTCTTCATTGCTGATATAGTCAAGTATTTTAACTGATTGTGTTCGATTTGATAGGTAACTTTTAAAAAATTCCAGCGGTAGGCCTCTTATACCACATGATTCTAATTTAGCCAAGAGAATAGGGACAGACACCGTATCAAAGGCCTTTGCTAGGTCTAGGAAAACTCCTAGACATTTTTGACCTTTGTCCAAGTTAGTTGCTATATCGTCAATAATTGCTGCGACCGCATCTTCAGTCGATTTCTTTGCACGGAATCCAAATTGATTGGAAGATAGTATGCGGTTTCGTTCTAAGTAGGATGTTAAGCGTTTATTAATCACTTTTTCTACGATTTTGGATAAAGCTGGTAGAAGCGATATTGGACGATAGTTAGCAATTTGATCTCTATCCCCACTCTTATAGATTGGGCAAATAATAGATTTTTTTAGAGACGATGGAAAAATTCCTGTTGTTATTGTTAGATTACAAATGTGAGCGATTGGTTGGCAGAGACTGGTTTTAGCCATCTTTATGATTTTAATTGGAATGCCGTCCCACCCTGCTGCTACATTCTCATCAAGAGATGTTATTATTTTATGAATTTCATATTCGTCAGTAAGTGAGAGAGCTAGAGAGTGGTAGGCATTTATCTGGTTTGGTATGTTTTTTGTTAGTAAATTATGATCGAGGCTATTGTTTGTTAAGATTTCGCCAGCTAATTTTGATCCAACTTGTGTAAAATATAGATTGACATCATTTACAGAATCCTGTGGGAGATTTTTCAAGGCAAGAAGTGGCGCAGATTGTTCTTTTGTACTAGTAAATTGGCAAATGTCTTTAATAGTAATCCACGTATGTCTGAGATTTTTGTGATATTTGTTTAGGAGTCCTCTATAGTATTCACGTTTTAATGTTCTGAGTAGATTATTACACGTATTTCTATAGTTTTTGTACGTCTTTTGCAATTCCTCATCATTTGGATGTTTCCTTACTTTGTTATGTAGTTTGTTTCGTTTATTTATACATTTGATGATTCCATAGGTAATCCATGGTTTCAAATTTCTTTGCTTTCGGGACTTAGTAATATAGGTTGTGAAGTCATTCATTGTGTTTTTGATAGTATTTATGAATAAATTAGTTGCTTCTTCTGGATCTGTTGAGTCAGTCACGATTTTCCAATCAATATTCATTAGTTTTTTAGAAACACCATCATGGTTAATTTTTTTAAAGGTTTTTTGGTAGAAATTTTGTGTCGTTTTACTTTTATCTAGTTTAAGCTTTAGAATAACAGTGTCGTGGTCTGTGATGTCTGTTTTACAAACTATAATTAATGCTTTAGATTTGGAATTCGTTTTTAGTAATATATGATCTAAACATGTGTCGGACCTAGTAGGATGTGTATGTGCTGCCAACAGACCATGGGAAGCAGCTACGTTAAGATAGTCGATGGATGAGCTACTATCTTTCGGTGGTATGATGTTTATATTGATATCCCCAGCGATAATTAAATTACTTTGGTCTTTCAGTTTCTTTAGCAAATGGTCGAGGGAATTAACAAAATTATCTACTTTTTTAAACGCACATGGTCGGTATATGCCAAGTGCTGTAAGTTTGGGGTAGAGTTGAATTGCTAAACAGTTAGCTTCATGAACTAAGGGTTCATAAACACGAATAGGGCTAAAATTATCCTTTAATTAGATCAAGTGTAAAGAGCAAGCTCTAATTAGCCACGCTTAGTGTCTGAATTCAGTCACACTGAATCCAGCCAAATGTAAAGCCGGTTTTACTCCTGTCTCCTTTGTCTTTGGTTACTTGTTACCACAGCTTGTTACTAAAAGTAGTGATGTGCCGATTCGATTATTTTGATAATCGATTAATCGATTATAAAATAATAATCGATTATTAATCGATTATTGATCGATTATGAAATAATTCTTAGAAAAAACTGAAAAAACAATTCTACTTTCTGAAAAAAATTCTGAACCCTTGCATTTAGTAGCAACATCTATATTATAACCTTTTAGATTGTTCTGAAAAAAGAAAAACAAACACTATTTTTTAAATTTTTTGAAATTGAAATTAGAAAATTAAATAGATTAAAATTAAAAAATAATGTAATTGATCAAAATTAAATATATATACCTATTAGGTACCTATTTATCACACTAAGGCGAAAGTTTGTATGTGTGTGTATGTATGTGTGTATGTTTATTACTTTTTAACGCCGCAACTACTGGACCGATTTGGCTGACATTTGGATTGGAGATAGGTTATGTCCTGGAATAACACATAGGCCACTTTTTATCCCAGAAAAGTGTTCCTGAGGGACTTAAATAGATATAGACTTCCAAAAACGAGATAGGTGCTGTTAAACGCTGATTGTTCTTAGGTACATCACGCTCACATAACAAATTATTGCAATAGTTTGCTGTCGTTGCATGCATTTGTATGCTTTTGCATGAATTTGCTGTCGTTCTCGTTGCTAAGTTACTCTTAGATGATTTTGTTCAAATATTTTTTATGTGTACAAACTTATTAATCACGGGTAACATCGCGGGGCACAGCTTGTACATATATAGATACTCATAGCGGGGGTAATTTCACTACAGTTGGTAAAGGCGTATCGTCAGTTCGGTGTGTTCGAAAAGTTGAGTATGTATGAAAAAGCTGTAAGCTGCATAACGCTCGCTCACAGTCGGCGGCTGACTATCCGTTTGGTGTGAACAAAGCATAAAACTAACTTTGAGGGAATCCCATTTTTGCAATGATAGGGTTGCCAAACCATATTATACTTTAGCAAGCAAATTAATAAAAGAAAGCTGGTAGTAAAGTTTGGTAATTAACGTATATCTTTATAATCGATCATGATCGATTATGCAAAATCATAATCGATTGCAATCGATCATTTTAATAATCGATTAATCGATTATTGATAATCGATTCCGCACATCACTAACTAAAAGTAAAGTATATAAATTAGTGATGTGCCGATTCGATTATTTTGATAATCGATTAATCGATTATAGTAATCGATTATAAAATAATAATCGATTATTAATCGATTATTGATCGATTATGAAATAATTCTTAGAAAGAACTGAAAAACAATTCTACTTTCTGGAAAAAATTCTGAACCCTTGCATTTAGTAGCAACATCTATATTATAACCTTTTAGACTGTTCTGAAAAAAGAAAAACAAACACTATTTTTTAAATTTTTTGAAATTGAAATTAGAAAATTAAATAGATTAAAATTAAAAAATAATGTAATTGATCAAAATTAAATATATATACCTATTAGGTACCTATTTATCACACTAAGGCGAAAGTTTGTATGTGTGTGTATGTATGTGTGTATGTTTATTACTTTTTAACGCCGCAACTACTGGACCGATTTGGCTGACATTTGGATTGGAGATAGGTTATGTCCTGGAATAACAAATAGGCTACTTTTTATCCCGGAAAAGTGTTCCTGAGGGACTTAAATAGATATAGACTTCCAAAAACGAGATAGGTGCTGTTAAACGCTGATTGTTCTTAGGTACATCAAGCTCACATAACAAATTATTGCAATAGTTTGCTGTCGTTGCATGCATTTGCATGCTTTTGCATGAATTTGCTGTCGTTCTCGTTGCTAAGTTACTCTTAGATGATTTTGTTCAAATATTTTTTATGTGTACAAACTTATTAATCACGGGTAACATCGCGGGGCACAGCTTGTAAGTTGTACATTATATATAGATACTCATAGCGGGGGTAATTTCACTACAGTTGGTAAAGACGTATCGTCGGTTCGGTGTGTTCGAAAAGTTGAGTATGTATGAAAAAGCTGTAAGCTGCATAACGCTCGCTCACAGTCGGCGGCTGACTATCCGTTTGGTGTGAACAAAGCCTAAAACTAACTTTGAGGGAATCCCCTTTTTGCAATGATAGGGTTGCCAAACCTTATTATACTTTAGCAAGCAAATTAATAACAGAAAGCTGGTAGTAAAGTTTGGTAATTAACGTATATCTTTATAATCGATCATGATCGATTATGCAAAATCATAATCGATTGCAATCGATCATTTTAATAATCGATTAATCGATTATTGATAATCGATTCCGCACATCACTAATATAAATGTACTCTGTGCTTGTTACTCTCAGGGGTATGACAGCTGTAGTTCCTTTTTCCTCGTTTTGGCGCTACAATCGTTCGCACACCACAGACTTCAACACAGAAAATAACAGGTCCACAGATTAATGATAGGTTTTCCACCGATTAATGATAGGTATCTAGTATTTTCTGTGTTTAGGTCTGTGGTTTAGGTTTAAGTGATAAGTCTGAGGTCTGTCATTGTCATGAAATTTTCGAAATTTCGCGAAATTTAAAGTTTTCTTTTTCCATTTTCACCACTTTTCTTTGCTTTTCGTTGTTCTCATCACAGGTTCTTAATTCTCATGGTGTTTTTTGTGATATGTCCCGATGACTTGGCTTTGTTAAATGGATTTTGGTGGCGATCATATAATATTGACTTGTGCTTTGTTTTGGACTCCGAGAACTCTGTTTTACATTTGACTACGGCTACGTTTTATTACTGACTACGATTTGCTATAGGTAAGTATTTTGCTGAGTTGAAATCCAAATTCTCTGTTATATAAGACAAACTGTGCTACTTTAGAGATTACGATACGAATACGATACGATACGAATACGATATACGAATCGATCGTCATGGGACTATTTAAGTGTTGTGTCGGTACTTCTTACTCAACATATAAGACGTTTAAGTTTCCCCAAGAACGATAGTGTACGGTGGATGTCCTACCTAGTACCTACCAACTCTCCCAATCGAACTGCTGTGTGTGGATATGTCTGTCTCACTGTAGCTCTTAAACGGGTGAACCGATTTGAATGCAGGTTTTTTATAGATAAAGCCCTATCATAAAAAAATATCAGTACCATCAACCTACATACTTTACTCACCTGTCTATATTTAATTATTTTCAGATAATTTTCACACTGGAAACATAAGCAGTATGGAGACTACAGCAAGCAGGAAGACGAAGGGATAGAACATGCACAAGTTGGGACTTGTTTTCAATCACAATCCCATGTACTTCATAGGAATGAGAATGTCACAAGTAGTCCAAGTGGGTCTATATAGATCTAGAGATCAGGTTTTATATCAAAAAATTAAAGTGCAATGCTCGGCATGTAGGTACACATATTTACATTGTATACATAGCCAGAATGCACCCATAGGATTCTGCTTATGTATACATTATAATGCTATGTGTGTGGATATGTCTGTCAACTGTAGCTCTAAAACGGGTGAGCCGATTTGAATGCGGGTTTTTTATATGTAGTTATATTTGTCTCAAGGAGTAGGTACTTGGTAGACACTTCATAGTGATAAAGATTCTGATGTTTAGAGCAGGACGTTGGGATGTCATGATTTCCCGCAGGATATTACAGTATGCACGAGTATTTGCATACTACTCTTGTATACATTGTAATCACAAATTGAAAAATTGCATTACAATGTATACATAAGAATCCTATGGTTGCATTCTGGCTATATATAGAATGTAAATTCACGGCATGTACTGTTGGATTCATATGTCTAACAAAACAACCAATATAAGAATTGCATAAAGCTCTATAGATGCCGATATTTATTCATTTAAAAATATATACAGAGAATATGAAATGTTAAAAAATAATAATTTGGTACTATTGTATACAGGGAAGCACTTTTATGCACAATTACCTTAATGAAAATGGTTATAAGAAAAATATTGGTAGCAATTTAAACACTGTTTAAGGTTTTCTTGGTTGGGGTGTTGTCCCACCCAGTATTTTTGAAAAAATTGTTTTGTTATTAAATAATTACTAAATGTAAAATAAATATTTTAGATTAAGAAAGATTTTGAATAAATAAGTTTGAAATTAATTTATCTTGTTTGAATTTGAATTTAATTATAAGGTCTCTTGTTAACACGTCGTGAAAACTCACGTTTTATATGGATATCAATACAAAACGTGAGTTTTCACGGCGTGTTAACAAGAGGCCTTAGTAAGAAAACCCTGTTATTTGGTTATCGATAAAACGAGTACATCACTAGTATCGATAACAAATCATCGACTGGTAAGCCCTAGCCGCAAATCTACAGTGGCGCCAAAACGAGGTAAATGGAACTAGCCCGAAGAAAAGTCACTGTCGCATCTGTTACGTAGTAACCATAGATAAAATGAACTGCCTTCTCTCTTCCGTGGTAGCATAGTAACTAATACCTAATCTGTGGTTACTCTTGTTTTGTTTGTTGGACATTTTTGCAGAATAATTTAAATTTTTCAACGTAAAAATCTTTTACGGTTTCAGATTATCGCTAATTAGTACTTTGATGATTGTAAAAAGCGTAATTAGAAGATTTTGTGGCGTTTGGTGATCAGTTTTCACAACGTTTTAACTAAGTTCACATCCAAGAGAACTTGTTCAAATTCCAGCAATACAATTCAAAATGGAGGACGAGGAAGAACGAAAACTATTTTCGTTTGGATGGTGTTGTACTGAACATTGAACAACTAACTTGTGAGTATGAATTTATTTTTAGCGTAAATATCCGTATGAGAATAACAGTTGAATCGATCATTTGAAAAACCCCACAAGTCCATGAGAGTCCATTTTACAGGAGGAACTTAAAACATTATACTGAAAAATTTTCTTACTAAGTTAATTAAGATTTTTACACTGAATTGTTACTCAGATGTTATGGTACCTAGTGTAGAATGATCTACACATGAATCTCTAGGTACCATAACATCAGAGTCAAAATCATACATCATCTATTTAAAAAAAAAGGTATGTAGGTAAGATATTTTAAAAAAGATAAGCTGTCTGTGGCTATCACTATCAGCTAGAGCTCTGTAACATTCTTATTTCCTTCAACAGGCCTTGGAGCGAAAGCTATGGAGATATCAACATGAAAAATATTTACCTCACCATCAGCCCGCAGCATCATCCAAATCCAAAAGGAACATGGCTAACAACAGAATCAATATGCCAACCTTTGAATAGATTGTTAAGATTTCCTTTTTTTTACACGCTTTGTTACCTTCACCTGTATGTTTGTAACCGACTCCTTTGGGTGCGATTTTGACCCACTTTAAATGGTCAGATTTCATTCAAACTTTGTAGATTTATTGAGGACCGATGACAATACACTAATTTGATAAGATTATTCCATTATTCAATTTGCACAATAAGATTTTTGTTAATTTATCTTATATATTTCTTCTGTACAAGCATTTGTCCCTGAAATCCTAAACGGCTGGTCTGATTTGGATGAAATTTGGTGTGTATATTCCAATGAGTTTGTAGATGGTTTGGTTCGCAGTTGGACCAAGTAGGTGGTGCCGGTGTTGATAAATTCTTCTGTACAGGTGCTTGTCACGTAATTCCTCCTAAATGGACTGATTTGAATGAAATTTTGTATGTATATTTGAATGGGTTCCTGGACGGTTTGAAAATACAATTGGACCTGGTAGGTGGTGCTAACCCCCATTGGAGCAGTGTGGTCTAAGTTCTAAATCCCTCTCCTATGAGAGAGGAGGCCTGTGCCCAGCAGTGGGACGTTAAAAAGGCCGTAGTGGTGGTGGTGGTCGTTCTTAGCAATACTATGCTTCGATTTGCGGTCACCACCTCGTCTCTCTTTTGGTGTATTTCCTGCATAACTTTTTTGAGGCTGTCTTTATTATTATTATTTTTTTTGTTTTGTTTTGTTTAGCCCAAAGTTTTTGCACAACTGTTGGCAGGTCATTGTTTCAGCTCTGTCCACAACATGAAATAGAGACGATCACTGGACAAATAATCCTCGATAATAGGAAGTTTATGAATAGACATCTGTATATCATAATATACTAGTCATATACCAAGAATGACATCTGTCAATGTCGCTTGTTGTTTGGTGGCCCCCACCAGTAAAAGGGTTAATAGTTTGTAAAATACTTTGGCTTTTAATGTATGTCGTTTCTCTGTATGAAATACATTTTCGGGGAATCGAAATTTTTCTTGTTGTTCTTTTGCTCAAGTTTAGTGGAACTGTTTTTCGATATAATTTTAAGTATATTGCAATCAGAACAGACAGACGGCGTCAGACAGTTCCTGAATCTCAGCGGTGTGATTGAGGAGTTGGTCCTGGAGTTCCATGATGTAGTCGCTTGTCAGTTTGGCCCCATGAATTTTTATCGGTCAGTAATTCAGCTGCAGTCCCTAAGGTCTGTTTTGCCTCATAGCAAATTCGAATAAAATTCAAAATTGGTACACTGTACACTTTTTGAACATCAATTTAAGACGAGGTAATGGTGATAATTAATTACGAAAACGTAACCCTTCTTTGCATTTTTTTTTTTTTGTAAAGTAAATCAGGCTGGTGTAATTGATGCTCTATATTAAAGGAAAAATAATCTAAAAAAATCCTAGTGTAAATAAATAATATGAAAATAGTAAAAAACAATATGATGGAAAGGAGAATGGCCACCCCTGACCCAAACATTTACACAAAATGTAATTTATTAAAAATTATCTTACGAATATATGACAATTTGAAAATTAATAATTATTAATGCTACACTTCACGATAAAAAAATGTAATAAAAAAGGAATTAAACCGTCTTTTCAACTTCCCGTTTAAGTCTGACGGCCATTTGCATTACATTCTACGCATAGGTACATGCCCAAATAAAAAGAGGTTTGTTATTTTTTTTAAAATAATTTCATTTAAAATAGAACGGATATTAATTATTTAAATACATTATTTTATTTGTTACTAGCTTTTGCCCGCGGCTTCGCCCGCGTGAATTTCGGTTTTTCACAAATCCTGAGGGATAAGTAGATTTCTGGTCCACCCGCCCCCCCGCCGCGCGGTGGCTTACCGCGGTACCGCGTACGGCGGGCGCAGGGGCGCGCGGCGCGGGGAGTTCCGTGCAGCGCGAGCGTCGGCCGTCGCGCGCAGCGAACTTACCGGTTTCAACACAACTCCTATTTTGAAAGTCGGTTAAAAAAGTAGCCTATGTTACTCCTTGGTTAATCCTCTACTTGTCTGTGAAATTCCCGTCAAAATCGGTTCAGCCGTTCCGAAGATTAGCCCGTTCAAACAGACAGACAGACAGACAAAAATTTTAAAAATGTGTGATTCTGTTATGGTATCGTTCAAATAACCATATGAGCTTAATATGTGGTAGTTATTTCGAAATTACAGACAGACACTTCAATTTTATTTATTAGTATAGATTTGTTGTAAATCGTACAATATATGCTTAAAGTAAATAAGTAATAAATAATATTATTATTTTTTTATAATATTGTTTTAACTTCGTTGCGTTTTGTGCAATGGAATATAATATAACTACAACCTTTTTGATTTTGTGTAACGAAACTTATTTCAAGATGTCAATGTGACATGTCATTGTTTTAGTTGTGGTGTGTGACGCTAGTGACGTCTACTCTGTTTACATTTTGAATGTTTATTATAGCGCAGCGGAGACCAATATTAATTTGGTTTATTGTTTTTGTATTGGATATCGTTGGACAGGTATGTTAAGTATAGTGCGCGCCAAACAAATAGATCAAATCGGCAGGAAAGATACACGGCTTTCCTTACTACTTTAACAATTATAAACTACACATAACCTAGAATCATTTTCAAACTTAAACTTAGATTTATTTAAAACTACAAGTCCTAGAGGTATTAAAATGGTGGGTTAATATTTTGAATCGTGCCGCCCCGATAGGGGGTAGGTGAGGGTGGGGGAGGGGGGAGGGGGGGAAGGTAAGTCATTCCCCCCCTCAAACCCTTTGCCGGAAACGCATACTTTTTTTTTAATAAATTTTTTAATATTGATAAAACTGACATTGGTAAAACATTTAAAACGAATCGCCTCGTTAAGTGAAGGGAGAGGGGAGGGGGGAAGAAGGGAGTACGTCATCAAGACAAGACTGCTTGGGGTTGGGGTGCTCAGATTTCGATTTGGACCACATTCGACCAAGGATCCAATAGAACCTAAGTGCCCGGCCTGCGGCCGGGCACATGAATATTTATGTTCTAACCTAACCTAACCTACCCTAGCTTCTTCCCACCCCTACTTGTTAATGGGGATTTACCAAAAGTGTGGTTAAAAAAACAAAACCTTTTTATAAACATTTATAAATAAATCAATTAAATTCCCAATCTATTTCAAATCTCCCCGCAGGTTGGGAAACTCCCCACAAAATGGCCACCCTGCGCTTGTCGTGTCAAACAACGTTTCATTTCACGCAAATTTTTATCAAAAATTTACGTTTCTAACCTAAAAATATACGCGATTTTTTGTAAAAAAAAATCGCGCGTCCGGCAAAAAAAATTTGTTCCGGGGGCATCGACAGACCCTCTAAGACACCCCTATAAACTCACTTTTGCTCTATCAGGGCGGCACGTTTCAAAAGCCAACCCAAATGGTGTGTTTGGTTATCAGGATTAAATCTGCAATAAATGCTGCATACAACACGCTTGTAAACGACTGGGTTACACGCCCATAGATTTTTGGGCATTCTCCTTTACATCATTATGCAATGCCACATGTTTAGCTCAGTACTATATAAATAAAAAAATAGAATATGTTTGTACATTCTTTATTCTTGATGATACTTTAAAAAGCAATTATTATTTTTATTAAGACACAAGTTAACTTTGCATTTCCCACATGATATTGTGGAATAGCCTTTACATTTGGGGTATTTGCACCTGAGTGACCCACCCACTGTTGGCCAATGCTCAAGACCATTTTTCCTTACATCTTTCGGCGGCGGAGGAGCAGGAAAACCTTTTCTTTTTTTTGTCTGCAATTCTTCTTCAAGGATGCTGCTGCTAGGACGCCCCCTTACGCAGGTACCATTTTTTAGACCTCATAGTAATACAATTTCTGCCCAAAAAGCTATCCATGAAGTCAACTCTCCCCCCATGTGTTTATTATATTCTTGGATAATACGAGGGTGGATTGATAAGTTTCCGGCCTGACTAAGAAAAACAAGGTTATTTAAAATTTTTTTTTTTATTTCTAACATAATCTCCTCCAAGGCTGATACATTTCTCATAGCGGTGTTCCAGTCTATTAATGCCATCTCTATAGACTGATTCGTCAAGCTGCTTAAAATAACCATTTACTGCTTCGATTACTTCTTCATTGTCCGCAAATCTCTTACCGCCAAGCCATTTTTTGAGGTTAGGGAACAGAAAATAGTCGCTCGGGGCTAGGTCTGGAGAGTAAGGAGGGCGCGGCATCAATTCAAACTTTAGATCGTTGGTTTTAGCCGTCGCAACGATTGACGTGTGCGCTGGTGCGTTATCGTGATGAAACAAGATTTTTTTCTTCGCCAGATGAAGTCGTTTAATTTTCACCTCGTGGCTCAAACGTTGCAACAAGTCTGCGTAGTATTGACCAGTGATAGTTTTACCCTTTTCAAGGTAATCAATGTATATTATACCTCTTGCATCCTAAAAAACAGTAGCCATAACCTTGTTCGCCGAAAAAATTGTTTTTGCCTTCTTTGGAGTTGGTACCCCTGGTCCAATCCACTGTTTAGACTGTTCTTTGGTTTCAGGAGTGTAGTGGTGGACCCAAGTTTCGTCAACGGTTACTAATCGACGCAAAATTCGCTTGGATTACGCTTATACAATGACAAATTTGCGGTAGAAATGTTTTTTCGAATCAATTTTTGGTTGACTGTTAGCAAACGCGGCACCCATCTTGCACAGAGCTTTTCCATATGCAAATGTTGGTGCAAAATATGTTGCACACGTTCATATGACATCTTACAGGTCTCAGCTATCTCACGCACTTTCAATCTGCGGTCTCCCAGCACTATTTGATGAATTTTTTCGATCATATCTGGAGTTGTGACCTCAACGGGGCGTCCTGAGCGAGGCTCATCACGACCTTCAAAACATCACAAGTACGAATACAAAGTAAACAAATGTTGGCACACTCAAATAATAAATAGTGTTCACACACTTTAATATTCAATTATTCGATAAAAATCACAAAATAGGTTTCATTTATTTATAATAATCTATCACATGCATCTGTATGCGTTTGCACTTTAATTCCTGGAAAAATTTACTGTTCCCACGGGATTTTGAAAAAACCGAAATCTATAGCTACAGATATAGATAAATTACTATAGCAAACTTCCTTGAAAGTAGGTATAAAGGTTGGAAAAAGGAGTGGGAACGGGAACCGGAAATCCACGATTCTCTCGGGATTTGTGAAAAACCGAAATTCACGCGGGCGAAGCTGTAGGCAGAAGCTAATTTAGCATAAATGTATGTATATTATTATTATGTATTATGTATGGTTAAAAGTCTTTTCATACTCTGATCGCGAGCGATTATTTATTGAGGAGTACTATTCTTCATCTCCGATGCAACTCGGGCATCAACCGAAGGGCCATCGACATTATTTTCACCCTCGAGGATTCTGTGTTAGTTTAATGAAGTTAATTTCTTTAGTATCTTTAGTATCATCTCTCCGCCTACGTTCCGTTTTTGAACCCAAAGGCATCCAAAAGTGTAGTAACTAGGTACGTGTACGTACCACTAGGTATGTGTAAGTTTCCACGTTATGCACATAACCAAGGGATTCGTCGCCTGCAAAAACGAAACAAATTTTACCATTGTCCTTTGTCCAGGTCATTTTTTGTTGCGGCATAACACCGCGCTTCATCAACAACACTTGATCCGGAATCCGTGCTTGTTTAACATCGTACCAAAGTCTAGTACACCTATATCATATGACGCGTGCAAACTAAAACCATACGTGGCGAGTCACGCGCACTGCTCGGCTCTATCGTAGCGTCGTACCGCCGCCGTACGTCCTCTGTACCTTCGCCCTTCGGTGAAACATTCCCACACATCAGAGCGTAACTGCCCTTTCGCCAGTCTTCCTCCGAAAGATAGCACGATGTTTTTTGATTTTACAGAGACTATGATAAGATGGAAACAAATCATGTCCCACATTCGCGTCTTTTTATAAGCGTGACTGGTGCACCTAGAATCTACATAATAAGCGAATGCCTCGTCACTATTTAATTGCCTACCAAACATCACCACCAGATTTCTTTTTTTTATGAAGATTCCGAACTTCTTATTGAGAAAGCTACGTTTGTGACCCGGCAAACGATGCGAACGAACGTGTCACTTCCACAGCTGCAGTCAACTCAAACTCTTTTTTCTTAAAGATTAATAGATGATCAACCGTTTTCTCTATTAAATCACAAGGTAAAATGTCAAATTGTAGGAATTAACAAAGTTTACATACAGGTTTGCTGCATTGTATGCACGCATGTTTCATACAAGTATCACATCTTGTTAAGATGTCGAATTATGATTTCTACCCTTCTCTCTTTCTCCAACTCTGTCCAAGGCAATAAAATTCGGATCGACAGTTTTTTGTTTTGTTTCCTACGAGGGTTCCAAACGCGCCCTGGTCTGAGAAGAGCCCACAGCAAACTCAGCTGGGGTTTTTATTTTATCATCACCATCTTACAATATGGTAGCCTCTCTAGAGAAGTGATAAAAATTAACATTTATCTGTAATATTGTTAGTTTTCCTTGGCAACAATTTTTTATTTAAAGATTAATAGATGATCAACCGTTTTCTCTATTAAATCACAAGGTATCAAATTGTAGGAATTAACAAAGTTTACATACAGTCTTCATACAGGCTTGCTACATTGTAGGCACGCATGTTTCATACAAGTATCACATGTTGTTCAGATGTCGAATTATGATTTCTGTCCTTCTCTCTTTCTCCAACTCTCTCCAAGGCAATAAAATTCGGATTGACATCCTCCTGAGATTTCATTTAGCCATATCGCTAAAAAAATTCGTGGAAAGACCACAAAGAAATTTTGGCTGCTCCAAAATTTCAATCGTCTCTAATGACATCACTTCTGATTCCCTTAAGCAATTAAGAACCTCATGACCTCAAACATGAGCACCAGATTTCTTTTTTTGAAGATTCCGAACTTCTTATTGAGAAAGCTACGTTTGTGATCCGGCAAAAGATGCCAACGAACGTGTCACTTCCACAGCTGCAGTCAACTCATAAGCACTGCGCGATTGCACTAAATCTTCAGCCCTGCGCAGTTTTGCACTAAATCTTCAGCCCTGCGCAGTTTTTCAAATTTTGGTTTTGAAAGACGTATCTTCAAAATCCTGTTTAGGTTGCCCTTGAGGCCGACTTCCTTCAGAGAGGAAGGACAAGCCGATGTATACAAATTTTAAATTGTATGTGTTACGTGCTCCTCAACTACACATCACCTGGAAGGCCGCCAGTAAATCGGTTTCAAAGTCAACCAGCTGCGCGCGCTTGAGCCGTTACAACCAACGGCTGACGAAGCGACGTAATCCTGAAATATTCGGTATTACGATTGACTACTACGTAATAAGAGACGCGTTCTCAAAGGTGTGTGCAGTATGCCAATCCGCTCGGGCCAGCGTGGCAGACTGCGGCCTAAATCCTTCTCATTCTGAAAGGAGACCTTTGCTCAGTAGTGGACCGGCGATGGGTTGATCACGATGAAGAGACGCGTATGAGCAATACCCCTGTATCTGTAATTACTCGTCAAAGAAGGAATGTGAACTATAATAAACTGTAGGTATCTTACGTCAAATTAGGTTATGTTTAGTGAATTTAACAGACTAGTTAGTAAGTAAAACTAAGTATACATATTAGGTGTTTTTAGTGGCTGGCTTAAACGATAGCCGGCTTGATGCACAATTTTCAATTTAATTAGGTGACTTTCACATGGTTAGATGTAGATGAACAACAGGTTATATGTATGGTCAAATAGAGTAGACAAGCGCAGAGTGACATATGACTTTTGATAATTGACGCAGAGTGGTTTGACACAGAGCACTGAACAGTATGCCCCGTCGAACCAATTTTTTATTTTTCTGTAGAAAATGATCCTCTACCATTTTCGATGCAGCCCACTTTTCAGCTAATTTTGACAAATCACTTGCTATTTGTAATTGAATACTCCTCCGTGAGTCGGGAGTCATGTTCGTAATTTAAAAAATTTCAGTAATAAAACTCAGTACACGAGCATTTCTCTCTTCTTTGGCATGTTTCCGCCACTCTTCGAAAAAATTCCATTTTCGAAATGGAATGGAATGGTTCTGAAAAGAAAATATTAAAATAATGCAATAGTGCATTTTGCACTAATGAATGCATTAATGAATAAGACGATCTCAGCAGTGAAGAAGCCATTATCAATATAAACACAGATGGGACACTATAATTATGAACTATTTGTGCTCTTGATTCGTAAAGACCGCAACACCTTTTTGCTGAAAACTTGTGCAGCATATTTGACCTGTAATTTGAAAGTTATGCACTTTAGTAGTGTAGTTGGATTTTGCAACGTGCGATTCTTTGCTCAGTTTGTTCTTGAAATACCAAAATTTTGAAATGGCGGTTCTGATTCTTTCTGAGAATTTTTTTCTAAATTGGACGGCAATCACAGCTTGGAGTTCGAGTTTGAGTTCGCAGAAACAGCAGTGAAGAACCCATTATAAACGTTAACAGATGGAACAATATAATTATGAACTAGTTGCTGCTCTTCATATGTCGTCATCTTATATTTTGTAAAGACCTCAGATATCTCTTTGTTGAAAACTTGTGCAGCATATTTGATCTGCAATTTGAAAGTTGCAATTTAGGTATCAGTTTTATTATAATTGAAACATCATTTACATCAAATTAACTTAAATCATCGCGGACACGGACGTCAACTTGTTATAGAAATACATATTTACTTGGCTTAATATAAGGTTGGGGAAAAAGAAATCCATTATTTTTATCCATTATCCATTATTTTACGTCTGAGCTGCTTCACCGCGCTTTGACCACGATCGCTTTCGCATAATGTTGTCGTATGTGACCCATTTCTCATCCCCAGTCACCATCCGTTTAAGAAATGGGTCGATTTCATTACGTTTGGCCAAGGCTTCGCAGATGGAAATTCGATCCATCATGTTTTTTGGTGTTAATTGGTGCGGCACCCAAACATCAAGCTTTTTTTTAAACCCAGCTTTGTGCAAATGGTTTAAAACTGTTTTGTGGTCGATCTTTAACTCCTGGGCGATGCTACGACTACTAACATGCCGGTCCACTTCGATGATTTCAGTGACTTTGTCGACATTTTCGACGACGGGCCTGCCTGTGCGAGGGGCATCCTTAACGTCAAAAATACCCGAACGGAATCGACGAAACCAAAATTGCGCGTAATTAGCTGTTACAGTATCGGGACCATAAACACTATTCACATTTTCAGCCGCCTGACTTGCATTTTCGCCCTTATCAAAGAAAAACTGTAAAATGTACCGAATTTTCTCTTTGTTGACTTCCATCTTTAACGCCGTGTAACTCAGAACTGAATGGACAAAACAAAAAACTGCAAACGAATTCTTTTAGTGCGAACTGTTTCCTTGACAACGAGCATAAATTTGAAATTGTTTGATCGATAATTTACGAGATATCGATCACTACAGCCATCTACCGAAAAAATAATGGATTTCTTTTTCCCCAACCTATTATTTACTTGTCATAACAGTTTGGTTTAACATTTTGGTCAGTTTTATGGCACTCGAACGACCCCGCTTCATCTGAAGCATACAGCTTCTAGATTTGTTGCCCGTGGTCCCTTCGCGTAGTCCCTCGAAGGGACCACGGGCAATTTTTTTTACCCGTGGTCCCTGCGGGAAATATAATGCGACCGAATTTAAAATGTAATAGTCTGATACTTTACATCACTACCAAGAAGGTTATAAGTATAATTATATTCTATCACTACATATGAACAAAGTGAAGTACATATGAACATACTGACATAGTTAGTCGAAAATTCGTGTTCGTAGTTTCTAACAAATTTTTAACCGACTTCATAAAAAGGAGGAAGTTCTCAATTCGACGCGTATTTTGTTTTTGGCGATGTTTCTCCATAACTCCATCAAATCTGAACCGATTTCATAATTATTTTTTTATTTGCAAGAACGTCCAGCAAATATTCTTATTTTTAACCGACTTCCAAAATGGAGGAGGTTCTCAATTCGATGCGTATTTTTGGAGAAGGGCCCGTGGTCCCACCGATTAGACCTACCGGTGGGTCAAACGCTATACTACCTATACTACTGAAGGGCCCGTGGTCCCACCGGGCTAGGCGCGAATGCGATATAGTGTTATCGATGTAGTTATTTTTACTAATGAAATATTCAAAATTACAATATTTTTAACCGACTTCAAAAAAGAAGGTTCTGTATTCGACACGTATGTGTGTGTTAGTATGTATGTATGTATGTTTGCGATGATTTCAAGAACCAATGAAACGATTTTGATGATCACTAGATATACTATATAAACCCTCCTGAAAGTATGTAGATTACGATAGTGTAAAAATCATCAATATCAGTTCATTGGTTTTTGAAATCATCGCAAACATACATACATACATACTAACACACACATACGTGTCGAATACAGAACCTTCTTTTTTGAAGTCGGTTAAAAATATTGTAATTTTGAATATTTCATTAGTAAAAATAACTACATCGATAACACTATATCGCATTCGCGCCTAGCCCGGTGGGACCACGGGCCCTTCAGTAGTATAGGTAGTATAGCGTTTGACCCACCGGTAGGTCTAATCGGTGGGACCACGGGCCCTTCTCCAAAAATACGCATCGAATTGAGAACCTCCTCCATTTTGGAAGTCGGTTAAAAATAAGAATATTTGCTGGACGTTCTTGCAAATAAAAAAATAATTATGAAATCGGTTCAGATTTGATGGAGTTATGGAGAAACATCGCCAAAAACAAAATACGCGTCGAATTGAGAACTTCCTCCTTTTTATGAAGTCGGTTAAAAATTTGTTAGAAACTACGAACACGAATTTTCGACTAACTATGTCAGTATGTTCATATGTACTTCACTTTGTTCATATGTAGTGATAGAATATAATTATACTTATAACCTTCTTGGTAGTGATGTAAAGTATCAGACTATTACATTTTAAATTCGGTCGCATTATATTTCCCGCAGGGACCACGGGTAAAAAAAATTGCCCGTGGTCCCTTCGAGGGACTACGCGATGGGACCACGGGCAACAAATCCTAAGGACTTTCTAAGGTTCTTCGTCTTGAAATTATTGCGGAAACATTTTAGCAAATGCGGAACATCAAACATGTTTTGATGTTAATTTTTGTTGATCATATTATAAAAGATATTCGGGTCATCATGGCCATTATATCTTTGCGTGTGTCTGCTATTAATGAATTTATTGCTTCAACATTGGCTGCGCCTTGACCAGAGGATAATACATTTCAAAATAAAATTTTGTTTAAAATACCAATGCAATCATATCTTTTAGTATATTTTTCAAGTGAAAAGTTTTTATTCCATCGTGAACAAAATAATAAGTTAAAGGTATTTTTCCAATTTGAACCAAATACTCCAATATAATATACCATGCAACATGAAAATTAATTAATTAATTATCAGCAACATTACTAGTGCGTTCACCTCTTGCTAGATCATCGCTTCATCTGCAGCTATCAATGAATTTATTGCTTCAACATTGGCTAATAATATATTTCAAAATATAATTCTGTTTAAAACATCAATGAAATCATATCTTTTAGGATATTTTTCAAGTGAAATTTTCCAGCTTTCAACTTCTTTATACTCAACTAAGGAAATGTTTTGCATTAATTAATTAATTATTAATTATTATTTTTAATTAAATTATTTATTATTTATAATTTGCTTAACTCAACGGGGCACACGAATTTATTATTTGTTCGGGTCGTGAGGTACGGCCTTAAATCTGCTTTCACTTTAGACGCAGTACGTATGCACTTCTCTGGGTTATGGGGCCGGAAGATGGAGGGTGGCCCACGTCTAACTGGGAGCAGCGAGGCAGGAGTCGTGCACGGTGTCGTAGGCGTTGGGTACGACGCTCGAGATTCAAGCGGACGCGGTACGGTACGCCGCTGGAGAAATTCAGGCGGAACGTGGATGGCACGCCGTTAACTCGTAGGTAGCACGTCGCTCCCTAAATGCGGGAGTGTGAAGTTTTAACTTGAAATTAATCGTTAAGAAAACTTTGAAAAGTACACTCAAGGAATACTAGATTTCTTCGCAGCAAAACTATCGCGTTTTAACTGCGAAGTCAAATTAGGCGGCGTCCAGCCTCTAATGCGAGTCCGGATGATTGCTTTCCATAGCGAGGTACGAACGCAAAGCGTTGTCGCCTGCTACCCCGTACCGCTGTAGAATATATGAATCACCTAGTCCCGGTGGTGCACGCGCGCTGTGCGTCGAGTTTAAATATTCTAATTTAACCGTTACAATTATGTAATTATAATTATATGTATGTGTGTATCTAATTAAATTTTATTAAATTATGTAACGTTTCGTTACATATTGTTTTTTTTTCTGTTCCTATTCGTGCTATTCGTTTTATCTTTCCTTTTCTTATTGTTTCCTGTTTTTTGTTTTTCATGTCCTCTCTATTTTCGTAGTACTTCCTCCATGCAGCTGAAGAAATAGCTGCAGGAGTTCTTTGACCTTTTTTTCTGGCCTTAGCAGGAAGCTCAGGTGGCATCAGGGGATTTTTAAATGGATCGATATATTTTTGCGGTAAACTTCCAACATCTGCTGATATTAAAGGTTGCAATTTAAGAGGTTTTCCATTTGGCGAAAACTTGATAAAGATGCAGTCAAAATAGGTGAAGCAAAAGAGGTGGATGGCTTCGATGGCAATGTTGGTAAAATAGCTAATGCTGTTTGAATCTAGAAGTAATAGGCGTTTCAGGCGATTTTTCCTTTAAGAGAAGAACGCCAGTTTCGCGGACGAACTAGTAGCCGGAATTGTTACGACTAGTAAAGCTAACTTCAACAGTTCAGAAAAGGAATCTCCGAGACAATTTACAGTGACAAAATCAATTAATTCGTAAACATTGAGTTCCTTTAACTCAGGGGAGGAATACATATAAGCAAATCAATTGCTTCTTCAAAGTTTGCATATGAAAATGAGTCTAGTTTGAAAATTTGACTTGTGTTTGTCGAAAAGTTTGTTATTAAATAACTGAAAAACCGGCAAATTAAACATTTCTGCATGACCGTTAATATCAGAAGGTGTTTTCAATGACTTGAACATAGAGCCGTTTGTACTTTGCCTTCGCACAAATTACATTGGGCCTCAAACGAGGAGCCGAGTTATTTTGCAAAGTATTTTCGTAAGTATCATCGAATTTAGAACGGAATTCCGTACATATCCATGACTGAAACTCTTTTATTTTGTTGCTACAATAACCGCATCGTCTTGTGATTTTTGAAGTAAGAGGAAAAAATTAAATTGTCGTAACAAATTGTGAAAATTTTTAGCAGCTAAAATCGTATCACCCTCCCAATTGTTAGGGTTGTCGCAAATGTCAGTAAACAAATCAAGGAGGTTATTTTTTCATCAAAAACTACGTTCACAGTACGTGATACGGTCCAGCGAGTTGCTGGAGCGTGAAGTATTCTTTTTTACAATGCGTATCATAAAAAGCAGCTCGTTTCGTGCTATTACTAAAAAAATACCAGACCCTGAAGGAAAACTAAATTCAAAATATGTGCGTTCCATCAAATTGCTAAATTGCTTGTGGAAAAACCTCTTTTATTTCGAACTGGACTCCATTTCTTGGACCGGGCAATTACACTAGCGCCGTCGTAACTCCGAGCTACTAATTTTTCTGTGCATTCATGTTTATTTAATATAGCCGACCCCCGCGACTTCGTCCGCCTGGATATAGGTTTTATATAGGATCGGATTGGATCCCATAATCCTTTTTTGCACCTAAACTAAATGTAGCCTAAGTTACTCCTTATAACATCACCTATCTGCCATTGAAAGTTCCATCAAAATTGATCCAGCCGTTTCGGTAATTAGCTGGAACAAATAGACAGATCGACAAACATAAATTTAAACGCACAACAGTTTAAAATAAGCCGTACGTTCAAAGATCCGGGTCCCAAGTTATTTGAACCCAATAAATGTCTGTCATTTCTAAACCAAAATACCTATGACCTTGAAATATTTACGGGACAATACTTAAAATACTACCTTTCTAACAAAAAAAGAATGAGTTAAATCGAACTACGCGTTAATGAATTACAGCTAAATACACGTTTTAACTTTCTTCCCCTCTCCCAAGGGAACCGTGCTGAATTTCGGGATAAAAAGTATCCTATAACCTACCTTGGAGTATAAACTCAAATCGTGCCAAGTTTCATTCGAATCCATTCAGTAGTTTCGGCGTGATGCGCGGCCAAGATACAGACAGACAGACAGACAGACAGACAGACAGACAGACAGACAGACAAAAATGAAACAAATTGCAGTTTTGGCTTCAGTATCGATTATAGAGTGCCCTCCAATAAAAAATTTCAAAATATCTTCAATGTACAGAATTGGATCTGTTACAGTTTTATTATATTATAGATTTCTTAAACAATTTTGGAAATAGTGTCTGGGGTACGATTGTCAAACACGTCAATAAAACCCAAGAAGCGATCATTAATATTGTTATCAGAGTAATCTGAGAATTGCGCACAACTGCTCTCTGTTACTTACATCGGGTGTTTCGTCAATAATAACTGAAACAAAGTGTCGTATTGATCTCGAAATCGATTCGATTTCATCACCATACGTGTAGTAATGTCTTGTTCCAGATGTGAACGTTTCTGTCTGTAGAACCAAACTGACGTCATTAAGTGATTCTTTCGGAGCAATATCTGTGCATCCATCTTTGATTGCATTTTGTCCCGCTGCAACAAAATCTACATCGATGAACATGGTTTTATTCAATGGCCAAAGTCCTGTAACGCGAAATCCGTTTGCTGCAATTTCACCCGTTTGAATTTTCAAATGAGCTCTTCCAAATAGCTCTACAATGTCATAAAGGCTCATGATCCAGGTTCGTATTTCTTCACTATAGTAAACCTTTAATGGTTTTATCTAGTGGCTGCTATATGTGTTGTGTGAGGTGGTAAAGATATAATATCAACGTTATTCTCTCTAAGCAGGTATATTACATAAATGTTCTTGGTGTGGCTGAAGTGTCCATCTAAAATCAGTAAAACTCTTGACTCTGGTGTTGAATTTGTGTGATTTATAAAGTGTTTAAACCAATCTGTAAATATATTCATATAGTATATTATTTTTTTTTTAATTATTTTTTCAATTATACGAAACTGCCTATCTGCTGGCATAAATGAATGGCCGGTGACCGGAAATACTAGTTCAATACTTTCAGTGTTTTTGTTAAAAAGAAGCCACTTAGGGCAAGCTCCCAACTAATATACAATTTTTGTTTTGGCCTCCGCAGCCATCCGCCACCAGTCGTACATACATATTTTATCTCAGTCATATCAGTATGAGACAAGCACTGGAGTACAGAAGATGCAACTAGATTCGAATTATTCGTTTATATTTTAGTTATTGTACTCGTTTTCAGTGCAGTAATAAGCAAAAACTCTATCTTTTGACTATGGTAGGAGCGAAAATTTAAAATACACACATCAACACTGTCTAGGGATATTCTGATTTTCTCAATTTATTCAAAATTGGTTATAACTAACATACAATATGTATATATTTTTGTAAAGCCTATTTATCAGACTATCTTTTAGAATAAAACAGAATTAGTTTTTTTGTGTAAATAATTTTTTATTGAAATAAAGACAAAAAGTGAAATGATGGTAAACTTAAGGATAGATGTCTTTTTAAGAAAAAATATAATTTTAGCAAAATTATCAGGTTTTTTGCAGTTACGTGAAAAATTATTTAAAATTAGTAGTCAGTAAACCACCCATGGACGTTAACCACGGTCCTACAACGGCTTTTCATGCTTTGAATCAAGTTATCAAAGTCTTGCTGTGGGATATTGTCCCAGGTCCTGCTAAGATGCAAAAAAAGTTGCTTTGCAGTCGCAATGTTCGGAGGAAAACTCCTCAAAGCCCTTCTTTGGAGCATGTCCCATGCGTGCTCTATGGGGTTTAGGTCTGATGATTCAGCGGGCCAGTCTAAGATCGACACATCGTGCTCTTGTAGCCTGCTGGGCACCACTCGCGCAGTGTGCGAACGGGCTTTGTCGTGCATGAGCGTGAAAACTTGGTCCATTTGCAGTCGATGGGGATAGATTATTGGTGCTAGCACCTGATTACGGTATTTTTCAGAAGTCATGGTGTTTCTGATCCAAACGAGATCTGTTCTTCCATCGATACGAATTCCCGCCCAAACCATAATTGTTTTGCCGTGGTATGGCTGGACTTCCTGACGGTGTCGCAGACGGTTGTCACGACCAGGAGCTCGCCATACACGTACTCTTCGTAAATCAGGATGAAATCCGAATCGGGACTCATCGGTAAACAGCACTACAGACCACTAGTTATCTTCCTAGAGCAAATGTTCGCGAGCCCACTGTAATCTTCGTCCACGATTTCCTCTGCGTAGTGCTGGAGTACGAAGCGGCCTGCGAGCATGAAGGTTAGCGTCGTGCAGTCTTCTCCTCACAGTTTCGTCACTGACAAGCAAATGGTGGTCTGACTGGAGCCTTTAAACCAACTGCATGGCTGTAGCATTTGGTTATCTTCTCGCGGTCATTTGCGAAAATCGGTCCTGTCTTCGGGCGGTTATGCGCTTCTCGCCTGGGTGCCGTTCAGCCACTTCACCAGTGGTGCAATAACGTGACCACAACCTTGATATCACGTTTTTTCTTGTTTCAATCGCCTCGGCAATACTTCGGTGAGGAGCCCCAGTTTGGAGCGTACCTACTGCCCTTAACATTTCGTCTCTTGTTAAATGGCGCCTCTGCATGATGCATACAGTTGCATAAATTAGAAATTAACCAATAATTTTCATTGAAACTTTCATTTGATACAAAAATATACCAAAAACTGGGTTAGGTCAATTGAAACTTTCGAACTTCGCTACAATTATGCCGCACAAATCATTTGTTTTCAATTTATTTTTTCAAATTCAAATTTAGAATCATTTAATATGGTCTACAAAATAAGCTTTCATTAAAATAATTTAAAACCGATTAATATTTTTCGAGTTTCAGAACTTTATACAAAATATCCCTAGACATTGTTGATGTGCATATACAGTGTGTCCGGGATCGAATTAGCGATATTTTAGGGACATATTCTACAACTCATTACCTCTCTGAAAATACCACTTATTAGGGCCTGCCCCCCTCCCCCTCTCAGGGACAGCCATTCCAATTTTGCGTGCGTTTTTGTGGGTATGTGCGCACAAAAAATGTAATAACTCAAAAGTCTGCTGATGCACAGGTCTTCAAATGCCCTTATTCGATTGGATACAATATTCTTCATCACTAAATACCAAACAATAGAATAAAATGTTAAAATAACTCGATCAAAAATGCTTCGGAAAAAAATTATTTTTTCAAAAATATTGAAAACTACAAGTTTTTGCTGCATTTTGCAAAAACGAGGTCGTTAAGATTACATTGTTAAGTATTAAATCGACAGTTTTTGAGATAAACAACAAAACGACATAAAAATTTTTACTGTAAGTTATTTACTTTAGGAGATATTATTATTTAAACATAACTTAACCGCGAGCGCGTAAGTTCTTATGTTATTCGAATGTGGGTTTCCATCGCATACCTCGGGCGATCAGGTAATAATAATATTGTTTTTGATTAGTCAGTGAATGAGGTTAAAACTTAGGATCAAACCCCTACTTCAACTGATTAAAAATTCGTATAAAAAATTTAAATATCTGAAATTTTATTTTGTTGTTCCTGGCGAGGAGGCGTTATGATCGCTACTTAAGTTATTACTCATTTTTGTTTGTGATTTAGGTTTGTGAATTTTGCTAGGTTTAAAGACATGCCTACTCGGTATTATTATAGCCATAAGAGAGCATTTAGATGTCAACTATTCGCCTTGGATCGGACGTGGCAACAATTCAATGGAATGGCCACCTCATTCTCCAGACCTTACACCTTTGGACTTCTTTTTATGAGGACCTATGAAGCAGAAGGTCTTTTATATGGTACCAAATACCAGAAAAGAATTATTGGAGACGATCCTGTCCGTTGCAGATAAAATAAGATTGTATTTGGACATGATCCAACGATCTTCCTAACATGAAGCAACTAGCTAACAGAACAGAGGTGGTAATTTCGGTTTGTGGCGGAAATAACCTAGTTTTTAGGATATCTGACTTGTGTCACATACACAAATCAGAGTTATTGAGTTACTGAGTTTATAACTAACAAAAATTAAATTATAAAGTTAAGATTTTTTACCTTATTTGTAGTAAAAAATGATGAATCTTAAATTTGGGTTCAATACTCGTAATTCATGCTTGGGGACGAATTACTTACAATTACCAATATCTCCAGAAGTAAGTAACTTACAGTCAAAATTTTTATGTCGTTTTGTTGCTTATCTCAAAAGCTATCGATTTATTACTTTATAATGTGGTCTTAAAGACCTCGTTTTTGCAAAATGCAGCATAAACTTGTAGTTTTCAATATTTTTGAAAAAATACTTTTTTTCCGAAGCATTTTTGATCGAGTTATTTTAACATTTTATTCTATTGTTTGGTATTTAGTGATGGAGAATATTGTATCCAATCGAATAAGGTCATTTGAAGACCTGTGCATCAGCAGACTTTCGAGTTATTACAATTTTTGTGCGCACATACCCACAAAAACGCACACCAAATTGAAATGGCTGTCCCTGGGAGGGGGAGGGGAGCAGGCCCTAATAAGTGGTATTTTCAGAGAGGTAATGAGTTGTAGAATATGTCCCTAAAATATCGCTAATTCGATCTCGGACACACTGTATAATTGTCTGGTGTAATAAGACATTTGATCGGGCAGTTTTGGTAGTGGAGATTTTTTTGGCAGTCGAAAGATATCAATTTAGTTGATTCAAATATTTTATATATCAAATATTTTTAACAAACGCATCTTTAGTGACCTGAAGCTATAGCTGCTACCGACTTAACATATAAAAGCTTTTGTCTCGGTTTTTATAGAGTCCGAAATCTTTTTCATTGCATTACGTCCCTGTAGACAACGTTCCGAGACTTGTTCTCTTCTGCGTAAACAAAAAGATTTCTGGCTCTCGATACACGCGAGCAAGGCACGTGTAAAAAGCAGGGGGTGCACAGGTGTATGCCTACTACCTTCAGAGTTTGTCCCTGGCTTTTATTGATGGTAATTGAAAAGGCCACCTTCAGGGGAAATTGCAACCGTTTGAACTGAAAAGGCAAATTAGTGGGTATGATGGGGATTCTAGGTATCAATACCGTTTCGCCTTTGACCCCGCCGGTAAGGATGGTCGCCTTCACAATGTACCTTTTCAGCTCTGTGACGCGTAGCCTAGTGCCGTTGCACAATCTGGGTGCATCCAGATTGCACATCAGTATAACATGCACACCAATCTTCAGCTCCAACTTGTGAGATGGCACCCCTGATAACTCTAGGGAATTTAAAAACTCGACAGGGTATGAAGTTGCGTCGTCACTTGCAACCACTCCGTCTATTGATGTATAGGTGGTCACCTCACCAGGCACTTTTTCAATTATTTTTTTATTGATCTTTCCCACTGACTCGTTCTTACGCGCCATAATTGCTCTTTCGCACAACCAATCCTCGTTATTCAAGTTTTGTTGTAAGCTCGGAAATACCTCATTAAATAGGTGGTCTTCCGAGTTTACTGTAGTAGTAAATCGACTATCGAATGTTATTAGGCCGTCCGTGTCCGTCGGTGCCCGACCTTCACCGACCTCGAGGAGGGTTCGTGCAAAGAGTCCAGACTCGCTATCGTTGAAGAGCTGGACTCTCATATTCGTTTTCAGCACCAACCGTTCCACCTAATCCCATAATGGTGAAGATTTGAGACAGGCATTTATCTCGTCTGCCGCAGTACCTCGCTCGATGACCGGCAGTGTCTGCCGGAAGTGACCTGCAAGCAACACGACCACTCCTCCCATCAACATACGATTGTCTCTGATGTCTTGCAAGCTGCAATTTAGTGCCTCTATCGCACACTTGTGTGACATCGTGCATTCGTCCCACACGATCAGTTTGCACTGTTGCAGGAGAACACCGCGACCACTGCTCTTGCTGATGTTGCCAGTGTTTCCTCACTTGCAAGGTGCTACCCAGTCCCAGAGCCGAACCGCCACCCCCCGGCCGCTCAAACTGCACCTTGCCTTTCCTGGTCCTTTTCCTTTTCTGGCACCCGCTTTTCCCTTTTTTCTTCCCTGCGGGTTCCTCAGGTGCACCATTCCAACCATCGCCCGGGTTGACGGTCCCCCGCGGCCCGGTGTCAGAGCTAGCTCCGCCACCCCGGTACAGGGGGGGCCCCGGGGTGTCTCACCCCCAGTTTCATCCGCAGTGCCCTCTGCTAATCAGAGGGACACGCGGAGAAACCTCCCTCCGCCAGGTCATTGGCCATGGCTAACAATATCCCCGAAATTATTAACCATGTTACCGGGGTACAGGGGGGGCCCCCCTTCCCAGTCACCAGTCTTCATGGCGCGCCCTAAGTCGCCCCCTGGGACCCTTTCTATGCCCGCACCTGCTCGACTCCCCTGTCCACGCCCACCGCCCATAGGGCAGGTGTTCGATCGCCAGGGTGTGCCGTCGCTGGGCTGGCTGGTCTGCGCATTTTGCGCCCTTGACGTCCCCGTTCGGGTGTCGTCCTCAGCCGCAGCGGTCACACAGCTATGGTGTATGGCCGCTGCTGCTGATAAAATTGTGTGTGTTGTGTGTGTGTGTGTACCTATGTGTGTTCGTGCATGTGTGTTTGTGTGGTGTGGAGGTATGTATTTGCTGTGTCCGATTTTCGTAGCCAGGTCTGTCTTGTTGTCGTTGGATCGAGGTCGTAGTCCGTTTATGTGCGCCAGGTCGTTGAGTGTGCACAGCACCCGGGCTCCGTCGATGACAGAAGCCCGGGCCACAGGGAGGGATTCTCCTTCCCCATCTCTGGGGATGGTACAGGCCACTTCCATGTTTAGTTTTAATGCGTTATATGTTTCAATAATAGCGGGTTTTTGTCGAACTTCTCCCGCCCGTCTGCCCTCGACCATGTCGTTTTTGTGGTAAGTCGACACTGCACTTACTAATTTGACGTCTTTCCAACAAACCACAGAAATGTCACCACAGTGTCGATTTACCACAGTGCCCCGATCGACCTTTTTATCGACGGCCTTTATGGCGTCAGGAATTTGTTTGCGTCGCCGGTTTATGGTGCCGACAACATCCGTTTTACAGGTTTTTAAAAACCGACAGAGTTCAATGGAGTTAAAGTAATTATCCATGAACAGCGAAAACCCCTTGTTTAAATAACTTTTGAATAGATGTAAAATGATTTTTTCTGTGCATGATTGGAATCCAAAAATAGTGGGAAGGGAGACACGACTGACTGCCAGAAGGGCCTAATGGTTGAAGTTGTATCTGCTGATAGGACAAGGGTCAGCACTAAGGCTTACATGATCCAGGGTGTAACAGTACGCTCGGTTGATCACCCCCAGTTATTTAGCCTTCGGGGATCACTCGACGGTCTCCTAAGAACGATACAGGAGGTGGCAGGGCGGCCCGCCCTACGTGCATCGCCTGAGTCTTCGCCACGTTGACCTTCAGTCTCCAGTCCTTCAGCCAAGAGGGAAGTGCATCCAGTGCTCGCTATCACTGTCTGGGGTTGTTCTCCGCGCTGTGTACACGTTTCCTCCACGCTCATCGAAATTTCGTCTGAGTTCCTTAGAATGAAAACAATCCCGAAGCTTCTGTAGTAAAACCTCCTCAGGTCAAGCTCACGGCTTAAACGTCATTATTATAAAAAAGAACTAGATATTGATTGACATATTTGTATGACTTAATGAAACAACTTATAATTTAACCATGCTTTATTTTGTAAGTTAGTAAATTGGCGACGAGGATGGGATACGAACCCACGTGTGCACAGCACATTGGATTAGCATTAAATTGTGGACCATTGTCTGATATCAGCATTTTAGGCAGCCCAAATATCGTAAAAATGCTATCCAATTTGTTACAGAGTTTCTCCGTAGTGATTTTTGTCATAGGTTTTATTTCCCCCCATTTGGATAGTTCGTCTTGTAACACCAGCCATTGTTTGCCTTGGAATGGTTCAGCGAAGTCTACATGTACTATCAGGAATGGACCAATTCCTCCTGAATCCTTGTAACTGCCATAAAATATGGCAAAGAGACATATCTTTGGGCAATAGACAGGCCACCTCTCAATGCTTCAAGTTGAGTTGTAGTTACTGAGTCCGCATCATGACTTCGAAATATGTTACGCCGAATAATACGACACCGAATGTTTATAATAACGTATAACGTGATGACGAAAGCACATTATAACGTTTATCGTAACAACTAAAATATATGATAACGTATCACGCAATAACGAATGCACGTTATAACGAAAAACATCATACCGAACTACGCGCTTCGAAATAACTTAGGGATGGCCCTTTTTAGGGTGCCGTACTTAAAGGGTAAAAACGGAGTACTATTAATGTAACTCTGCTGTCTGTCTGTCTGTCCGCCGGTCACAGGTGTCTAGCACGTAGACGAACTACATCACGTTACATACACGTACATTACGTAGACAACAGACATTGTTACAAACCTGAAATTTTGGGATTTGGTGTAGAACATTGATCCAAAACCAAACATTGAATTAAAAAAAACCGGCCAAAGAAAAACAAAAAAAAAAAAATTCCGGCTCCTTTTTCATGTATGCTCCCTGAAAAATAATTTCTTTCAATTTTTAATTTAATATTTGGTTTTGCGTCAATGTTTTACACAAAATATGTACCAAAATTTCAGGTTTGTAACTCATTTCGTCTACGAGCTAGAGACCTGTGACCGGCGGATAGACAGATAGACGGACAAACAGACAGCAGAGTTACATTAATAGGACTCCGTTTTTACCCTTTGGGTACGGCACCCTAAAAAGGGCCATCCCTAAGTTATTTCGAGGCGCGTAGTTCGGTATGATGTTTTTCGTTATAACGTGCATTCGTTATTGCGTGATACGTTATCACATATTTTCGTTGTTACGATAAACGTTATAATGTGCTTTCGTCATCACGTTATACGTTATTATAAACATTCGGTGTCGTATTATTCGGCGTAACATATTTCGAAGTCATGATGCGGACTCGTAGTTACTACCACATTTTTCTGGTAATTGAATAACCCCTCTGACTAAAATTTTCATCTTAATCACGTCAGAAACCAGCCCTCCAGTATGGTCCCGTGGCACCTTTGTACGGTCTTTCCCACCGGGTTTGTAACTTTGAAGATTTGCCCAACCAGTGACCATCTAGCATAATTGGGTTGGTTTAATGCAAATAATAAATCAGAAATTTTGAAAATTGTCATTGAAATTTAAAAAAAAAATAATCTCCTTTTTCCCTTGCTCTTCGTTTCTTGGGCGTTTTTTTGATCTACATATTTTCTTTGGGATGGAACTGTTTATTTACGTTTACGGGATGTAACTGGGATCTCTATAACAGTTCTTTCTTCTTCTTCAATAGAAGGAACAACAATATTTAAATCGGTGTAATCTCTCACTTCTACAGCACTTCTTTATTTTTCTTTTTCAATTAAAGGGAACAACAATATGTAAATCGGTGTAATCTATCTCCTCTATTACACTTCTTCTTTCTTCTTCTTCAATTAAAGGAGCAACAATATTTAAATCTCCATCAATTCTCGAAAACATTACTCGCCTTCTATTCAGATTTTCTTCTGCAACATATTCAGCCAAATAATTACGGGCATGTAAATATTGTCTAATTCTATTTAAAATATCTGGAGCATCAGATCTGTCTACAATCAATGAATGGAATCTGTTGATAAGGGCTGCAGCAATTTTAAAATCGGCCATTAGATGCTTAGATGCAACGTTAAAAAAGTCTTGTCTAAATAATTTGTAATCACGTTTAAAGCAACCATTGACCACCTCTACCACCCATCTACATAATGTGACACATCGGTAATCATTTTGTAAATGCACATATTATGAGTATTAAATAAATCTTAGAGTGTTATACCTACCTACACAGCATTTTTAGTTTTTTAACCTACCTACCTTTTTTACAACAAACATTGTTTGGATGTTTTTCATCCACGGTTTATAATAACAAATAATAATAATAATAAATTATAAAATAATACCTACTCACCATTCTTGAGATTTAGCGCCTCTGCAATTTGTTTCCAAATAGAATCCTTTGATTTTGTATTCATGTAATCTGGGTGTTTTACGTCGTATAAACATTTTTCGCTTCGAACAGCATCAATTAGTTCGTCCATCTTGCAAACACTCGCGCCACTGCCACTCGTAATTAGTGTCTCGGTCACCTAGCCGAGACGCGCGTACACGCTCATGTACGTACGTGCGAGAAAATGCGGAGTTCGGTACTGTGCCATAGGTTATAAAAACGACCACTCGCACGCGGCTCGTGAAGACCAATGCGAGTGGGTGCATGTGCGGCGGGGCTAACGACCACCTCTAATATCACCTTTTTCAATTCTCTTCCATACAAAGTACGCATGTTTTCTAGTTTTTTCTTAACACGTAAAAATGAAATGTAAAATATAACATTCTCAAAATTAGTAGGAATCTATTCCTGCTCATATAATCAGTTAAAAAAAATTCACTAAATGAGTTTTTTACAGTAATCATTAATTCTATTCAACCGTACTGTTCCCATATAAAAAAGAATACCCAAAAATGTCAGATCTGTTTCATTTGTATCCCTCCACCTATTTATCCTACTGTGAGGTTTACGAGGTCTACCCTGGACTACACTTGCATGTCCATTTATCCAACTTGCTAATTTTTTTAAAAAAGAATATTAATTAATAATTTTAAATATTCAAAAGGTGTCTTACTCCCCGCATTTTCAATATTTAGTCTGGGGCTCCGGTGGCCCTGGGAATCGCTCCACGTCGTTCCACGACACTGGAACGTCTGTAGTCCACTCGTCGTCCGACACGTGTTCTTCCGTCGACGACTCCGTCTCGGTTTCGGTCTCGGTCGAAGCAACTGACGTCGGGAATGGACTGCGGCTCCGGTGGCTCTGGGAATCGCTCCACGTCGTTCCACGACGCTGGAACGTCTGTAGTCTACTCGTCGTCCGACACGTCTTCTTCCGTCGACGACTCCGTCTCGGTTTCGGTCTCGGTCGAAGCAACTGACGTCGGGAATGAACTGGGGCTCCGGTGGCCCTGGGAATCGCTCCACGTCGTTCCACGACATCATAAATAGTATGGCACAATCCATTGGTATCGGGCATCTGGATTTGAGATTTGATATGAATTTGTAATTTACTGGAATTTTGTAAATTGATTCATTGATGATTTTATATCCGTAGCCTTCGGTAGGTATTAAGGGACTAAAGTATCGTAATTTCCGTTCTGAGACTAGTCCAGTTGATCGGATTGAATCTCTTACATCCTCACATCTCTCAGATGATTTTAATAATAAGAGTTCATCGATCTCCATTAATTGATTTTCTATTTGTTGCGTTCTTTTGATAATTATGATATTGGAGGAACATTTTGACAAACTAGATAATTGATCTACAACAATATGTTTTACCAAGTCATTCTCGCCTGTAAAGAAATGTCCGCTTTTCGTTACATATCCTTTAAGTCCACAATAACTTGCCTCTTTGCAGGCTCCTTCTAGTGTCATAGGTGGAATGTTAGGACTTCGAATTTTGATCTGATTAGTATCCCCTGACATAGTTAAGATGATGTCAATATCTTCCTGGATTGTGTTTCGACATTTACGTTCAAACGGTTTAAAAGACATCCACATGATATTTTCGTAAACGGTTCGGCAGATAGATTGGTTACAATATCCATTAAGGAAGAGTGGATCTATCTCTTCCATTGAATAATCATCTATGTCGGGATTTTAGAACCTGAGACCGTGGGGGTAGGGTAGGACTACCGGTCCTCGGACATCTCGTTTGTGGAAGCCCGTGTTAGATCTACTATCTAGGAACGGTGAACCTAAGCTTTGCTTCTATTGCTGACGGAACTTGGTTGCCTCCAATCAAATCCTCAAAGGCATAATAATTTATTTGTACCAATCGCTTAGAAATTTTTCGTCTAACAAAGCAATAAGAGCCGATAATCAACTTTCTGCTGCAACAAGGGCCCCCCATTGACGTCAGTTCGCCCATGGTTCTGGAAGTAAACCCGCAATTCAGTGATCTCGTCCTTTGATAGAACAATTTTAGTTTTATCAGTGTGTGGTAGCGCTGCTTTTTTGTAGGACAACGGTCGTCACACTAAACGTCATTTGAAAATGGTTCCCTTCGAGTGAGAGGAGAAATCGGGGAGGCAATAAATCGGTAATAAATCATGAGGTAACATAGTCGCATCTGCAGTTGGAGGTGGCGAATTGGTGAATTCAGAGCTGTTACAAGTTGTGACAGGAGTTGGAGGGTTGGAGGACAGGAGCGCAGGTGGTTGCTCGCATTCAGTCTGTTCATCTACAGGAGCGTCCAAAGTAGCACAAGCCACCCTGCAAATGCCACACATTTAAGTTTGAGAATGTTACAAATATTTTCTGAATCTTTCTCAGCCATCACTAGTCCCGTACATTAACAAATCTGAAAAGTCTCATCTGCATTGTACCATTACGTTTTTTGGCTCATCGATCGATCGATTATTTTTGGTCTTACTGTAAGACAGTTTTCAACTAGTTTTTGGTCGCAATCCGGGTAGATACTTTTGTAGTCTTTTAATTAATAGCTGTAAAGTCCGAGGAGAATCAACCATTAGTACAATATTAGAATGATTACCAAGAAGATGTCCCCTTGCTGGTTCAGTGCTTTGAACTCATCGTAATATTGCTGAATAGTAAAATCTCTCGATTGTAACAGGTTCAAGCGATATTTTGTGGTAACTGTCCAGTATTGTTCAACCATTTGCCATGAATCGCAAGTTTTTCAATCATAACCAAAAAAAATGTGCAATACCTTAACTGTGGGCTCGATTCCGTGACGTCTTGCCTTTGGAAGTAATAAAAGCACTATTTCCTGGCACAACTTTTCGAAATTGCCGAAAAGAATGACGTTGAATAACTTCGAACGTTGAATAAGGGTAGACTTCCTGTTTCTTTCTTATGTCGGTAGCGAAGCTTTTTTAGAAGAACATTCTTTTTTAAACACTGCTGACAAGAATTACTGTAACCAATACTAATTAGAGGTAAACTAGTTATGAGGAGCCTGGTCGAGCGAGAGATTCTTGTTCAGCTTGGATTATTTCAGTGTTACTATTTATGACGACCTCCTTGGCGCAGTGGTGAGCGCTGTGATCTTATAAGTGGGAGGTCCTGGGTTCGATTCCCGGCTGGGGCAATTTGGGACTTTATAATTTCTAAATCGTCTCTGGTCTGGTCTGGTGGGAGGCTTCAGCCGTGGCTGGTTACCACCCTACCGGCAAAGCCGTGCCGCCGAGCGATTTAGCGTTCCGGTACGATGCCGTGTAGAAACCGATCAGGGGTATGCATACCTCTTCCAAGTTAGCCCGCTTCCATCTTAGACTGCATCATCTCTTACCATCAGGTGAGATAGCAGTCAAGGGCTAACTTTTATTTGACAAAAAAAAAATTAAAAAAGATTGCTGGAGAATCGTGAAGTAATAACAGTTACTGTTGAATACCTTTATCTCTCTTTTTTTTTCATAATGACGTTTCGAATTAACCCTCCGTGTTTTTCTCTGAGCTGTCAATTGTCTTGGTGTCATATCTTCTGCACTTTTTATTTTTTTCAGATTTTTTTCTTTCAACAGATCTACAATATTGCGACTTATTAGTAGCACTGTTATCATGTTTTAATTGTACTGATTGGGTTCTGTTACTTAATTTACTGGCGAATCAATTAACGACTTCAGTAATTAGACCATATTAATGTAATCTAATAAAAGCGGCACATTTATCGTATCAAAGGCGCGCGAGTAATCCAGCAACACAAGTATTGTGGCGTGTCCATCGTCTTGTGTAAGGATTATCTTTTTAGGAGTAGGCCTAACTAAAGCTTTCATCCTGGCAGAAGGAAATATACTGGTTATAATAGAATTGTTTATTATGCTTGCTATAATTTCATACGTGTAAGGAAATATAGTTATTAACATGTCGAGAGAAATACCATCTCTTCCAGTGTCATAATTCAAAATTCAAAATCATTTATTTCACGTAGGCCAACGTGTGGCTCTCATGACATGTCAAGAATCTACCACCGGATGATAAACCAAAAATAGAAAAGCACCCAAGATTGAGCCCTGTGGGACACCCATTACAGCAGATGAAACCAGGGACTTCACATCACTTATGCACACCTTTAATGCCATAGTGGCTGAGTTTTAATAAGGTTTGATGATCGACGCAATCAAATGCCTTAGAAAGGACACAAAAGACCCCAATAGCATTCTGCGAATGCTTCCAGGCATCATAAATATGTTCTAGCAGTTTGGCGCCAGCATCAGTAGTGCTGCGGCCTTTAGTAAAGCCGTACTGTTTCGAGTGAAGTAATTTATTTACATTAAAATGATTAAAAAGTAGATTGAGAACAATTTTTTCAAAGATTTTGCTGAGAATGGGTAAGTTCGAAATAGGTCTATAATTGTTCAGATCGTTCTTGTTACCTGATTTAAATAGTGGAATAAGTTTCCCTTGCTTCATCAGATTTGGAAAGGTACCCAAATCTACACAATCATTAAAAATTACAGCGATAAATAATACAATAGGGGGCGATGTCATCAATTATGTTAGATATTACATTTACAGAAATGCCCCATAAATCAGCCGTATTTTTCATTTTTAGCAACTTAAAGCTTTTTATAATATCCCTTGCAGTAACGTATTGAAATTCGAACAAAACATTGCACTCTTTAACACTGCCCCTTAGCAGACTCTGAGCTGGGGTAGGTGAAGAGTTTAGTGAATCTGTTAACACTATAGGAATACTTTGGAAGAATTTTTCGAATATGCTTGCAATTTCTTCGTCAGAGGTTATTTTATTATTATTAACAACAATCTCGAAGTTCTCATCACGAGATTTAGTTTTACCAGATTCACTATTAACTATGTTCCAAGTGGTTTTAATTTTATTATCGGATTTCATTATCCTTTCTTTAATATGAAGTGCTTTCGCGTGAATACAAATATTTTTAAATATCTTTGAATAAGTTTTAACCCGTTTTACAAAACTTTCTATGGTCTTGAAGTACCGCTTTGATCATGAAGTGATTCTTCTTCGGAAGATGCAGAACTGGCGTCTCCGTCCCTACAGATGCGCATAAATTACTTACTAAACTGGTATATTTATATACATTTTAGTTTTCTATTAATACTTCGCAACCTATGTTTTTCTAACCCTGATTATTCATACAGCGCCAATGATCCTAATCGATACGTTAAACCACTAATTATTTTTTTTAACGATCTTATGAAAAGTTTAGTTACTCCTAAAAACTTAACTATAGATGAAAGTGTAACATTGGCGAGGTCGCTTAAAAATCAGGCAATATATTAAAGGGAAAAGGCATAAATATGGAGTTAAAATGTACGTACTTACGGATACAAATGGCATGACGCAGAAAATGCACATGTATTGTGGATCACATGATACTGAGCTTCAGGGCAAAGGTCACGCTGATAAAGTGGTGATGTTGCTTATGGAAGATTACCTAAACTCAGGACATTCTCTATACATGGACAATTATTACAATAGTGTCACATTAGCAGAAAAGTTATTGGCTAAAAGCACATATCTTACAGGTACACTTAGAGCCTTAAGAATCCGATGATTACCAGGGCTAAGACCGCTAGAGGTACATTGCTTACGAGGTACAATAGACGTGGCGTATGCATCACCAATTTTGGAGATAAAAGAAATGTTTTAATGGTTTCTACTGAACATCATTCAAATTTGGTTGAGTCTATAAATAGTGTGACTGGTTAGGTCACAGGTAGGGTAGTTGAGAGAAATGAAAGGCAAGGGTCGTGGAACGAAACCTTTAATCTCTTCTCCACCGCTCCACACCGTTTACAATAGAGAAAGAAATTGTCACAGGCCTGAGAACAAGTCGATGCTAGCGGTCGGGCCACGGCCTCCAGCCCAGGAATAATGTCCTGCACGACCCAGCGGTCGCTGCGAGGACGTCGGCGGTACCGGCGATGCGCTGACCACAGCACACAAGCTGCTTTCAGGCCGCTGACCCAGCCGTAGGCGGCTTTTAAGAGTAGGTCTTCAAACAAAACCCGATCTACAGAAGACGGATCTTCACACAAAAAACGATCTTCAAAACCTGCAAGCCACGGCAGGCATTAGGCATTGCCCATGGCCGCGCGTCAGCTGCAGTACTTTCCCCAAGCCAAGTGACCGTAGATAAGCACTACAGCTGACCTGCGCAGAATAGACTACGCTAGAAGCTACTTAGTTATTATGAAAACACGGGAACTTACCCCACCGGGTTTTGTATCCGTTAGATTCTAGCACTAGTTTTAAGCTTATCCGTGTGTTAGAATTTGCCAATATGTACTGGAGTTAAGGTGTAACCGTTAGAATTAGTTTTAAATTATTAGCGAGACCGTTAGCGTCTTTGGCTCAGGCGGTCGTCTAAGTGTCGTGAATCACGACGCCGCGCGGCGACGCCCCCGCACCGCGGCGCCCCGCGCCGCGTAAACGGATTCTGTCTTCGGCATCGCGTCATACGTAGGTACTTACTATAAGAGCCGTGCCGTGCGCCTATTACAAATAATTACCTAATATAACGTACAACGTCACAATAGACACGGTCAAGTGTCACACAAGCCAAAAGTTATAGTTGCATATAATAAATATATGAAAGGCTTTGATAGAAAAGATCAGATGCTATCATATTATCCGTTTTATACTAAGTCAACCAGGTGGTATAAAAAAGTTTTATTACATGTGATTCATGTTATGTTGCTGAACTCTTTCATGATGTTCAATGAACAAATGAAACTTTCCGGCAACAATGACAAAGTTATGTCATTTTTAGATTTCCGATTAAATGTAATTAGAAACTTGTTGAACATTGACACACCGACAGATACACGGACTGCCGTTATAAATATGCCTACATCATCGACTCGCAATAAAATAAAAACAATTAGAGGAGATGATTGTCGGTACCATCTCAGATTGCTCCGACAAAACTCCTACATTTTGTGATCTCATTATGAGTAACTTTATTATTATTAATGGTAGTGAAATAAAACATAACTTACTCGTAATAAATATTGTATTATTGCCACTTTACCACTTTACACTTCAATTATTTCTTCCACTCGACCTCCTTAATTCGACGTACCAAATATCAACTGGGTGAGTGGGCCGCTCGATTCTCACGCCACCAAAATCACCGACAACGTTCGTGATTGGTCCAGAGAGCCGCCCGCTCCCACCGTTGATGTCAAATCAAATACTAATTTAACAATAACTAATTATATTAGTATATTATCCTTATTTACATGTTTTTGTTTTATATATTTATTAGTATTCTTATTCACACTTATCATAGATTTATTAAACAAAAGTTGAATATAAAGAGTAATTTAGCCAGTGTTTCTGACATGATATACATTTCCCGGAAGAGTTGCCTAAAAACGATAATGGCAGAACTAAAAGGAAAGATTGTAGGCACTGTTTGCAAACGCGAGATAGGCGAAAATCCACCTCATTTTACTGTCCCCTTTGCATCAAAAAGCCTGGGCTATGTTTGAAATGCTTTCGTGAATACCATAGGTACTAATATTTCCAACTATAAAGGAACTCTTTCGGTATAATAATTCGCAATAAGTCATTATTTTGTGTTTTATTTTGTTTAGAGTTTCCTATCAACGCTTTTCATTTATGTTAGCTCTATGAAGCTATATAAGCTATTGACGCTCTATGTATACCTATAAGTTGCACAGATAATCTTCTATAATAATTTTTAAACGGTAACTTGATTCACTATTATTAACTACAAGCGGACACCCGCGACTTCGTTCGCGTGGATATTGGTTTTTGAAAATCCCGTGTGAATCATTTTGTTTTCCTAAGCTCCTTTGAGCTCATAGCTTGCTAAAATCTGTAAAAAGTTCACTGGCGGATGTTTAGGTAGATCAAAATGTAAACATCCGCCAGTAAAAGTTCCATCAAAATCGATCCAGCCTTTTTGAGATTACCCGGTAATCTTTAAAGTATATCCTTTCTAACAAAAAAAGAATGAATGAAATCGGACCACGCCTTAATGAATTACAGCTAAGTACACATTTTAACTTTCATCCTCTCTCCCAAGGGAACCGTGCTGAATTTCGGGATAAAAAGTATCCTATATGTTACTCCGTAGTATGAACTTAAAGTATGCCGAGTTTCATTTCAATCCATTCAGTAGTTTTTGCGTGATGCGCGCACAAACATACAGACAAACAGATAAACAGACAAACAGACAAAAATTTCAAAAATAGCTTTTTTACGTTCTATTGCTTATCCCTAACATCCCCCAGTTATTATTTTGCAAAAATCTTTAATGTACAGATACGGCAAGTCTACGATTTTATTATATGTTTAGATTAAATGTTTTATTACATTCTTCTTCTATGGTCTTGAAGAGACTACCGTAAAGACTGTCCGGGTGTCCTTTCCTATATGCAAGTGAAGGAAGTTCGGCGGTGATCTGAACTTTGAAGCGCCTCAATTTATTGTCAGTAATTGGTCTGCAATTCACTATATATTCGATTTTACTAACATTGTTTAAAACTGTTATTTGTTGACCGCAGTGATCAGACCTTAACTTATTAACTGTCGCTTTGTGCAGAATTATTTCACTGCTGCAAAAAATGTTATCTAAACAAGTGGCCGAAGTTTCCGTTATTCTAGTTGGCTCACTAAAAGCGTTATTTAAATTAAAACATTTAAACATGTTAAGCAACCTGACAGTGGTTGAATTTTCTAGTAAAATATTAACATTGAAATCGCCGCATGCAATCATTTTTTTAGAAGACAATCGTTTCAATACATCTTCTATTACCTGCTCAAATTGATTAAAATCACCTGAGGGAGGTCGGTATGCTCACACAATAATAAAGCTCTCGAGCTCCACACAAGACAGTTCAACAATGCGTTCAATAGAAAGACTATGTCTTTTCTTTCCTTACTAGCTATGTTTTTATGGACCAAGATTAAAGACCCACCGTGGATTGCAGACTTTCTAGTGAACGCACTTGACAACTTAAAGTTATTAACAATCACTGGCAATTGTTGACTAGTAAGCCAATGCTCAGTAAAACATAAAATGTGTACATCAAATTTTTCAGAAAAAAGTTCAATTTCTAATTCTTTGCCGGTGAAGCTCTGTATATTTTGATGTACAATATTCATTTTACAGAGCTCCTCCGTTGTCTGTTTGAATAGTTTAAATAAGTAGTAGGTTTACTATTACAGTTACTTGTCTCAAGAACTAAAATATTGGTACTAGAAGTATTTGAGTCAAGGGTAGAAATATTTGTACTAGAAGTACATTTTGTAGAATAGTCAAAAGACTTTGTTACAACACTTCTAACAGTATCATTCTTTATATTATATGCTAATAATGAAGCTAACTGTAGTTTACATTTTCTAGGCAGGTACATATTATCTGTGGTCAATTTAAACTTATAAATAAACTTATTTAGGTCAAAAAAGAAAATAGCATCACCGTAAGACTCTATACAGACGGACCGCATTTCAACTGCAATCCAACCGCAAATTGCAGTTCAAGTGCAGTTTGAATGCAGTTGACATGACTGCAATAGAACTGCAAACCAAACGCGCAGTCGGATTGCAGTTTAGTAGCAGTTGGCGTGCAGTCGTGTAAACTGCATACCGACTGCATCCAAACTGCACCATCCCACCCGCCCGCACGCTCCGCTCTCCCGCGCATGGAATCAGTAGCAAAAACAAGGTTAGAGTGAGCGCACGCGTTGTTTGTCAGGAGATAAAATAAATATGTCGAGATTTGACGAGGCTTTACTGCTACTTTTACTTCATCGCCGTGCTCGTAAACTTCTTGAGTTTAAGAAAGAGAAATCGTGAAATATGGGTTCAATTAATATTGCAATATAAACACGAAGGTGATTTTTATACTTTATTACCAAAAATCAGAACACAAGAGAAATCCTTTCACAAATATTTTCGCATGACTAGAAGAAGCTTCGAAGAATTAAAAGACATCTTAAAAAATAAAATATGCCGACAAGACACCAATATGAGAAAAAGTATATCGGCAGAAGAAAGGATTGCAATTACTTTGAGGTAAGCTTTGAACAATTTTAAAGAGCCTTATTTACGTTGAAAAGCTTGATCTGTCCCCATTGAATAGGCATTATGAATTAAATAACAAAAATAGTTACATAAAAAATATATCTGTGTATAAACACGAGAAAATGATTAACCGAATACGTCATTTATGAATGAGCTACCATCGCTACAATTGTCAGGTGAGACAATATTGCTGTAATGAGATTCTGTAGTTCCTGGCCGATTGAATGTCTCCTGTTGGATAGGAGGTACATTTGAACTCGAAGGCATGTTATAGTTAGTATTTGAAGTAAAATATCTCCTGAAATCATTCGTTGGCTGATATTGCGGTCCAGACATGTTATGTGTGGAAGCATATTTTCTTATTATATTTATGAAATCTGCCTTTGCATCTAGCTTTAAATAATCCGGAATTCTTTTAAAATCTTTACACAAAGAAAGAAGGAACATTCGGTCTTCATCTTTTTCATCTTCATCATTTATTTTTTTATTTACTCTTTTGGTTAAAGTTACGATCAAGTCCTCTTCTGATGAATTTTTTGTTTTACGTTTGTTAGCAGCTTTTTTTTTCTTACTTTCTTCTCCTACAGGCTCATCAATGGTAGAATCTAAATTAGACGATCTTTCACCTTTCTCTTGTAAATCTTTCAAAAAGAGTAACTGTTGATGGAATGTGCACGGTCATGTGTCATGTGTTAATCTTAGCTGGAACACATAGACAGGCCGACAAACAAATTTAAACGCACGCCAGTTTAAAATAAGCCGTACGTACAAAGATCCGGGTCCCAAGTTATTTGAACCCAATAAATGTGTGTCATTTCTGAACCAAAAAACCTATGACCTTGAAATATTTACGAGACAACACTTAAAGTACTACCTTTCTAACAAAAAAAGAATGAGTTAAATCGAACTACGCGTTAATGAATTACAGCTAAATACACGTTTTAACTTTCTTCCCCTCTCTCAAGGGAACCGTGCTGAATTTTGGGATAAAAAGTATCCTATGTCCTACCTCGGAGTATAAACTCAAATCGTACCAAGTTTCATTCGAATCTATTCAGTAGTTCCGGCTTGATGCGCGGCCAAGATACAGACAGGGTTTCTTGACCCTTCTGTAGTAGCCTGTTTTTTTTTTTTTTATTTTTTTATATCCCGCTGGAGGGAAATGCATTTACGCACCCCGTCTGGGATCTGCGTGCCTCAAAAGAGGCAAGCAGGTCCCAGCCGGGAGTGTGGGACTCTGCCAGGGCTGAAGGCCCTCCCCTACCCACTAAAACCCACCAGCGGCCCACTTACCTGTTGTTATTATATTACAACATCCTTTTTTACTGTATTTTTTATTCTGTCTTGATTTTTATTCTTATAGTTGCGCGCCATTTTTTTTTTTTTTGTCGTGATACAACAACAACTTACAACTATACTTACTTACTTACATAGCTATTACTTAAGAACTATCTACTATATACTATCTACTATCTTCGCTGCTGCTCAATGGAGAGAGGCTACCAGGAAGATATGTAGCCTCTCTCAATATCTTCTTAACCGTAGAAGTTTTTGGGGTCCTGTACCTGCGAAGTGGAGAGATGGGTCTAGGCAGGGAGGTGGCCAGGCGGAGCATCCCGTCCACATCCAGGCCCCCGCCACCCCCACAACCCCATTCCCCTTTTTTGTTTGTCTTTTTGGTTTGCTCAGTCCAGGAGTAAGAGCAGTTGTTTCAGGGTGTCTTCTGCGTAGATGGCGGGGCATGTTTTTCTTCGTGATAGGCTCCCCGCACATCTTGCAATGAGGCCGGTCCTCTCCTCCATATTTGTTTCTCTTGGGTTTGGGTGTTTCTTCGTTTCTGCGAGCCGGTCCGGGTTCCCCTCTTAATAGTGACAGCTCAGGCTCCAGCTCCCTAACGCGGTTTTTCAGGGCGTGGTTTTCCGCCCCGAGCTGTTCACACCCTGGACAGCCCGTTTGTGGTGATGATGGTCCAGACCCAGGGGATGGAACCCACAGCGACCCCGAAGAGGGTGAGAAGGGGGAGGTGGAGCTATCATTATTACTGTCTAAGTTCATGGTGTATGTGTAATTTATACCCTGGTGTCTATATTGTGTTACCCTTGAAGACACAAATCCCAACCCTAAGAAAGATTTAATTTCTTTTTCCGTTTAGGTACAGGAAAATTAATTATATCTTGTACTTTACACTGATTCGGGGTTAGACCGTTCGGGGTTAATTCGTGCCCTAGGTATTCTACGTGTTTCTTTAAAAATTCCGATTTATCTGGTTGGATTTTTAAATTATGCTGACGTAGTCTATGAAATACTTTGCGTAATTTCTCCAAGTGCTCATCTAATGATGTTGAATATATAACAATGTCATCAAGATAAACTAAGCAAGTATTATACAAAAGATCACGGAGAATTAAATCCATTAATCTTTGAAAAGTTGCGGGAGCGTTTTTTAAACCAAACGGCATTCGTAAGAATTCCCAATGGCCGTGATTTGTGGAAAACGCGGTTTTTTCAACATTATTAGGGTGCATTTCTATTTGATGATAGCCGCTCGCTAAATCTAATGTAGTGAAGTACTGAGCTCTACCCAGCTTATCTAATATTTCCTCAATGTTAGGTAACGGATATTTATCCTCTATAGTTTTCGCGTTTAATTACCTAAAGTCAATTACTAGGCGCCATTTAGTTTTTCCGGACGCATCGGGTTTCTTTGGTACAATATGTACCGGACAGCTCCACGGAGAATTCGACTCGCGTATTTTATTATTATTTAATAACTCTTGCACCTGTTTATCGATTTCCTGTTGTTGTTGTGGAGATTTTCGGTAACCTCGCACATAAACGGGTGTATCGTCCGTAAGTCTTATGTTTTACGGTATGAGTAAAAGTTAAAGGCTCGTCACCTGTATGAAAAATATCTTTGTACTCATGAACTAATTTAGTTATTTTTGTCTTTTCTTCCTCGTTCATATGGTCCGTGTGAATTAATAATTTTTTCTCAGAGGAAGTATAGTTAGTTAACCTTCACTCTTTCTAATTGATTTGAACTAGATATAAAATTGTTTGGAATTTCCCTCAAAAAATCGTCCAAATTATTTATTACTAGATGATGCCCACGGCTTCGCCCGTGTGGATTTAGGTTTTTAAAAATCCCATGGGAACTTTTGATTTTTCAGAACAAAAAGTAGCCTATCTGTAGTAACCCGTCCCCAAAACGGAAAAATTCCGTGGGATCCCCACGATTTCGGAATGCAATTCCTTACAGCATCAGGGTTGAGGAGTTGGACATGTACCTACTCAGTAGCTCAGTAGCTGTACCTACTCAGAGTTCAATCAACAATAAAGTCTTTAATTAGTATCCCCAATATCAATTTAAATAACCGACAGTGCCTAAATCCCATTAGTTTTGGGGATCCCCCCCTACAGCATCAGGATTGAGGAGTTGGAATCCAAATTTTTTGTAGGACAGTGTCGCAATGTTTCTCTATCGATTAAAAAAAAAATTACGCAAATCGGTTCAGAAATCTCGGAGATATCGGTGTACATAGGTATAAAAACACAACTCCTCCTTTTTTGAAAGTCGGTTAAAAAGTAGCCTATGTTACTCCCTGACTAATTCTCTACTTGTATGTGAAAGTCCCGTCAAAATCGGTTCAGCCGTTCCGAAGATTAGCCCGTTCAAACAGACAGACAGACAGACAGACAGACAGACAGACAGACAGACAGACAGACAGACAAAAATTTTAAAAACGTGTGATTCGGTTATGGTATCGTTCAAATAACCATATGAGCTTAATATGAGGTAGTTATTTCGATATTACAGACAGACACTTCAATTTTATTTATTAGTATAGATAGATGCCGGTTTCGTACCTGTGTTGGTCATTCCTACTCTAAATTCACCATCGCGAACCGAGACTAAACATTCGTTAACTATGACGGTCCTAGCTTCAATTTGAGGAACTAGGTAGTCGCCGTCAGGTTTTTCCGATATGCAAGTGATAAGATTATCCGTGAGTGCGTCGATTTTCAAGACTCGCTCTGGATGATCAATAAAAATATTCATTATTTTATTCGGCGTAATAAATTGGCAAGTTGCAAGGTTTTACATAGCATTTATTTTTCAAATTATATCAATACCTATAATGCCTGCGTATTTTGGGTCGAAGTCATATATTAAAAAACTAGATGATGCCCACGGCTTCGCCCGTGTGGTTTTTAAAAATCCCGTGGGAACTTTTGATTTTCCAGAACAAAAAGCAGCTTATCTGTAGAAACCCGTCCCCAAAACGGAAAAATCCCGTGGGATCCCCACGATTTCGGAATACAATTCCTTACAGCATCAGGGTTGAGGAGTTGGATATGTACCTACTCGAGTTCATTCAACGATAAAGTCCCAATATCAATAGTTGGTACCCCCAATATCAATTTAAATAACCGAAAGTTTCTAAAACCCATTAGTTTTGGGGATTAGGTCCCCTACAGCATCAGGATTGAGGAGTTGGAATCCAAATTTTTTATAGAACAGGGTCGCAATGTTTCTCTATCGATTAAAAAAAAATCACGCAAATCGGTTCAGAAATCTCGGAGATATCGGTGTACATAGGTAGAAAAACACAACTCCTCCTTTTTTGAAAGTCGGTTAAAAAAGTAGCCTATGTTACTCCCTGGTCAATTCTCTACTTGTATGTGAAGGTCCCGTCAAAATCGGTTCAGCCGTTCCGAAGATTAGCCCGTTCAAACAGACAGACAGACAGACAGACAGACAAAAATTTTAAAAACGTGTGATTCGGTTATGGTAGCGTTCAAATAACCATATGAGCTTAATATGAGGTAGTTATTTCGATATTACAGACAGACACTTCAATTTTATTTATTAGTATAGATATATTTTGTTAGAGTTTTTAATTGCGAAACGATCAAAAAAAGAATAATATATTGACTGACGACGGAGTTATGACTGATACATTTTAAATTCGGTCGCATTATATTTCCCGCAGGGACCACGGGTAAAAAAAATTGCCCGTGGTCCCTTCGAGGGACTACGCGAAGGGACCACGGGCAACAAATCGTTATTTCGATATTACAGACAGACACTTCAATTTTATTTATTAGTATAGATCATGGCTTACTTCTTCGCCCAATGGTTTTAAATTTAAATCAATAGCACCGCTATGCCTGGTAGAATTATGCGCTGTTGTTATTGTGAATGCTATATTTTTAATTTTAGAAACATATTCCTTATTTTTAATTAAAAAAGAAGACTTAATCAATGATCGTGTGCTACCTGTGTCTATTAGAAATTTTCCTCCCCATTCATTTATTACTAAATAAGGTAGGTAGTCTTAATCAAAATAATTTAATTTTAACCTAATTCCTGGCTTCCTGACCCTTCTTGAAAAAAATTTACAGACTCTTCATTATCAAAATCTATATTTTCTGACGTAATATTATTTATCTCTGCCCTATTAAACGGCCTATTCGTTTGGCTCCTATATAAGATTTTTTACCTACTGTCCTCATACTGACATCGTTATCTACTTGTCGTACTTGTTGCTGTGGCGGGAACATTTTTTGCCACTCGGGTATCGGTCGCGGCATGTTTGCCCAATGATTATTATTATTTTGCGTTACTGGTTGGTTGTCCCTATTATTTATGGGAACATTCTGATTATTATTCTAATTCTATCTATATAATATTTAATTGCCATAAGGGCCTAATTGGATTACGAAATGATTTTTCATTCCAATTGGATTTCTGTGGGAAACTGCGGAAAGATTTCCAATCTTTCGTTTTTTCTAATTTTTTCGCGAAGTATTCGGGATGTAATTCTAGTTCGCGTTTGAGGTGATTATAGGCCTCATCAAATGTGGTATTTTCAGCAGCTTTGATTAATCTATCTGTTGATAAATCTAAGTTTTTACACAGTTGATCAATACAAACATTCTCTAATATTATTTGAGCTTGTTGATTTTCGGCTTTATTTTTAGCTGCATAAAGTAAATTTTTAATTTTATCAGCAAATTGTAACTGCGACTCATTAATAGGACGTTTTATACGAGTTATTTCGGATATGATTTGTTCAAGTGACCTATTGTCGCCGAATTTCTGTTTTAACGCGTGTAATATTTCTTCGACCGTACCATTAGGTACATGGGCCACTGCTTTTATTGCTTCTCCCCTTAATTTACTTTTTAAAATAATGGGAAATAGGACCCTTTTTTAACCGACTTCAAAAAAAAAGGAGGTTCTGTATTCGACCCGTATGTATGTATGTAAGTATGTATGTATGTATGTATGTAAGTATGTTCGCGATTATCTCCGCAACTAAAGAACAGATTTTGATGATTGTTTCACTATCGTTATCTACATACTTTCAAGAAGGTTTTAGTATATAACACATCGAGTTATCATTCTTACGTACGAAGTTATAAGCATAAATGTACACATATGTCACTAATATGTTCTCTGAGATTGCCAGACCTATTGCTGAAGTCTGATATAGCTATTCTGTCCAAAGACTTCACTCTGCTACGCCTACGTAACATTGACCTTTTGCAAAAAGTTTTGGGCCGAAGTCAGTACAGTTGCATATAGACTCTATATGCAACTGTACTGACTTCCCGCCGCCTTTGCTTTCGCTGACTTTGTCGCCGAACCGTTGCATCATTTCATCTTTCAAACGGGTAACAAACGCTTTGATTGGTTCTGTGGTTTCCGCTGAAAACTTTTCAATTTGGTTGCTCATGAGCTTACAAAAAACTATGTATTTTGAAGCAGAGACATAGTTTTCGCCGCTAACCTCATTCGTGACCTCGTAAAATATGGACAAAATTGGGATCGCTTTTTCCACAACTATCCAATCGTTCGGCGATAAGGCCAGGTCTGATCTGATTATTGCTATGGTAGCAATGATAGCGTCTTTTATTTTAAAGAACCTATTGAGCATATCAAATGTAGAATTCCATCTTGTACTGATATCTTGCTTCAATTTGAGTGGTGCGATATTCATTTGCTCTTGAATTTCTTTTAGCTTTCTAGCTCCAGGTAGGCTTCTATTAAAATATTCTACCACATTCTTGACTTTCGTTACTGTCTCTGAGATAGTAGTGAGGCTGTTCTGTACTAATAAATTAATAGAATGTGCGAAACAGCTTACGGAACGCCAACCGCCAATACGAACAGCACCCAGAATATTAGCTGCATTGTCACTGACGACCGCAGTGATTTTATAATCGATGTTCCATTCACAAAACTTCTCGTGCAAAAATTCTGATATATTAACCATGGTGTGACTCTCGTTATAGTTGCAACAACCAATCATCACAGAGCATAACTTGTAAGTGTCTGGGTCGATATAATGAGCTGTTATGGCTATATAATCGTCATTAGTTACTGATCGCCACCCATCCGTAGTTATGCAAACGGCAATTGCTTTTACAATTTCTTTTTTTACCCTTTCGAGCGCTTTATTATATGCTTTGGGTAGTAGACTTTCGGAAAGCGTTTTACGAGTGGGTAATTTATATCCTGGGTTTAACATTTCCACCAATTTCCGGAACTCCTGTTCCTCCACTATTCTTAAAGCATGATAGCCTTTAGCTATCATTTTAAGGAGTTGTTCATCCAGCTGTTGCGATTTAATAAGTGAAAGAGGCTTTTTTATCTCAATGTAATCTTTCATTGAAGTTGAGGCTATCTGCGTACTCCTTCTGACTGTCGTGGCTGTAGTAGAGGTTGTTGCAGTAGATGTTGTTGCAATAGGCGCTGTTGACGTAGATGTTGCAGTGCTTGTAGTTGGCACCTCTTGTACGTTCTGGTCTAAATCTGTACTACTAGCATTTTCTTCATGGTCATCTACACCATCTATACGCTCTAGCCTATTTAATTTAATATTTATGGTGGGGTGAACTTTCTTCATGTGCCTACTCAAAGACCCGATAGAACTCGAAGACATAGCGAGAGTCTTTGAACAGTAATTACACTTAGCTTTTTTTGGCTCCGTACTTTCAAAATGATCCCAGAGTGGACTATATTTACGTTTTGATGCCATTTTTCACTTCATCACAAAGTTCAGTCAAACTCAAAGACTAAAGTTTATTTACAATACTTAAAATAGTTTATTTACACTGAAATATTGGTCATTACTAATTAGGTACACTTAAACAGTACTTATAAAACAAGTTTATACCAGCACTATTTCACTATTATTACTGCGAAACTATTATTATCTCCACTATTTGTACCTAATTAGTACAAATAGTGTAGATATGAGAAATTACTTAGAAGTTGCGGCAAGACGCGTGAAGTATAGCACTAGGTACTAGCGAAACTAAAACAAACAAAATTCTGTTTTGTTTACGTAGGTACGTACTAAACCTTGAACGGCAACAAGTAAGAGTTTGGCGCCTTTCATGAAAATATGGAGAAAGGACATGACCAGTGGCACTATGGGCACTTGCCTAGGTGTCAAAAATCAATGTGCAGCAAAGATTGTTTTATTTTTGGAATTCTTATATTCTCTAATTTTCAGATAAAAAACTTTCAGGGATCTAAAGGCTCAGAAAACTGAGAAAAATAAAGAAAAGTTTTACGAAGAACTCTGCCTTTCGATGCTAGATGGCGCTTAACATTGTGGAATATCAAGTATAAATGTAAAAAAAAAATGGTTTTCTACTATTCAACGTCATCTATATAGGTGGAACTTTGCTATAAAAAGTAAAGCTTTCTATTATTTGTTCAGAATAATTTAAATTATTGAGATTTGCTTGAAACGCCTAGCGCCATCTAGTATCGAGGGGCAGAGTTATTTCATAAAACTTTAAAACGAAATAACTCTGCTTTTCGATACTAGATGGCGCTAGGCGTTTCAAGCAAATCTGAATAATTTAAATTATTCTGAACAAATAATAAATAGCTTTACTTTTTATAGCAAAGTTCCACCTATATAGATGACGTTGAATAGTAGAAAAACATTTTTTTTACATTTTAGACTTGATTAGACATTGCCTAGCGCCATCTAGTATCGAATAGCAGAGTTATTTCGTAAAACTTTCATGAATGATTATTATTTGTATAAATGGTGTAGTGTTGCCAGATGGTATGTCGTGAATCCTACGAACGAGACCCTGAAAAAGTTCGAAAGCTAGATAAAGTACGAAGCTGTAGTGCCACTGACTTTCGTAACAAAAAGTCAATATTCTCGGAACGAAAGAGAACGTCAGGAGTCAGAGGTCGTCATTCATTAAGGGACTTCCAGGTACAAAATCCAATACTAAGTTTTTATTCTGTTAATAATAATGGTTTGTTGTTGTTTGCTCGCTATTTTTATTAAAAAAAAGACTCATAATATTTGACACCTTTCTAAAGTTACTCATATAGCTACTGTAGCAACCGAGCTAGTGATTCATACCAATCTCTTTTTGTCCCCAGCAATATTTATTTTTATAAAAATCTGGTAGCAATGAAAACGTCAAAGAATGTATAAATAAAAGTTAAATTGAAAATAAGACCGAAGGTCACCTAAAAAGTACCAATTTCGTACATTTCATACCTTTCTGGCAATTCTGATGGAGTAGTAAATAAAAGGAAAAAGCGGAATCAATAAACATACTGTTTTTTTAGATATTTTAAACCATGGCCTTTTTCGAAATAATAAATCCATATTAAATTAAGCTTTAATTTTTGAATCTTACTGTAAAAGCAGAAATCCTGCACATTTTTCCTAATCGGTAGGCAGGCACTGGTCATGTCCTTTGAATGTTGACCTTTAAGTCATTACAATAAACATCAAAATTGCACTAAATGACATATTTGCATTACATACAAACAATTGCCACACCATTTCAGACAAACTGTGAATTATATATTTAGCTCGCTCATTTTTACTAAGAATTTCTTTCTTAGTCGTCTGTCTCTTTCTACGCAGCGCGCGCCGCCGCTCCAGCCGGCGCCCGGCCGGCCGAGTGTTGCCGAGTGCCGACTTGCCGTGCCGAGTGATATATACACGAGTCGAACCGATACGAAACGAATGCTATGAATGCCGTTCCAAGTGACGTGATTGGAAGCGAGTAATGTGTGATGTGTGATGGCTAGCGCGCTCGTGTAATGAGTGATGTTGCATCACCTCTTCAAGTAACATTACTTCTGTAATATCATACGCATCACTTACCCATCTCTAATATAGAGTGATTCCTTGGAGTTTGTGCATGGTTACGTGTATTTCCATTCTATACAAAGCCAAACCGCAAGGGTGTGAAACTAGATTGTAAATTACGGTCTATCCAAATTATACAAGAGTTGTACGCATACAAACTAATCTTGAATAGATCAGAAGTTAGGTTAGGTTGGGTTAGAACATAATAAAACCACTCACCTTTAGTATGACACATAAAATGTATAAATGTCACAGGATATTTAATAATAATTAATAATATATAGGTCATAATCTATTTTACACAGTTTTCATTTATATTATTATTACCTAATATAAAGAAAACAAATCACTAAAAAGCATAAAATATTTTTTTTCAAAGAAAAATGAACCGACTTCAAACGAATCGAACTAAAAAGTTTAAAATAATTTTTTATTCATTTAGATTGACGATTAAACTACCTAACTCAAATGATATGTAATTTTTTGAAGTCGGCGCCAAACCACATTCAGTTCGTGTAAGTAAAATCAGAATATCCACTTTTGAATGCGAGCGCGGTGACCCGGGGGGCACATTTTCGACTTGAAGTGAACTTGAAGTCATTTGGCGCCGACTTCAAAAAATTATACATATATCATTTGAGTTAGGTAGTTTAATCGTCAATCTAAATGAATAAAAAATTATTTTAAACTTTTTAGTTCGATTCGTTTGAAATCGGTTCATTTTTCTTTGAAAAAAATTTTTTTTTTTTTTAACGATGGGAAATGCATTTACGCACACCTTCCGGAAGCCTTGCAGCGGACTGCAATGCTTCCGGAAGGTAGTGTGGGACTCAAGCAAGGCCAAGAGGTGGCCCGAATACCCACTAAAACCCATCGATGTTCCAACGCGTCGCCTGGTGGCTGGGTCACGGGAACACTCGCGCAATCGTCCGCGACCCAGCCAGCGGCGTCCGCCAGAGCAGACCCTCCACGGCGGGGACTCATCTAGGTCCCCTTACTCCGTCTGAGGCGCACCAGGAACATGTTGGTGCGCCTCCTGACCCGAGGACGTACCTCGACGGGCGATGGAGACCTCCAACCCATCGCCCGGAGCTCCTCGCTAGGGCGGCAGACGGCGGTCGTGTGCACGCCGCCTGCGTCCTGCTCTGCGGCGGCGGAGAGGGTCCGCGGCTGCGTCGTCCTCCCGCGCCCGTTCCGCTGCCTCCTTTTGCGTCATCACCTCCTCGCAAAAGGAGGCGACGGCGTTCCAGGACGTCTCGCTGCTCACCATGGCGTGAACGACGGTGGGCAGCGAGAGGTCCGGCCCCACTTCTGCCACGAGTGCGGCGCGCTGTGTCGCCCAATGCACGCATGACTCCAGCGTGTGTTGCGCTGTGTCCTCAGCGTGGCCGCACTCATGGCACTCCTCAGTGGGCTCTCTCCTTGCGACCCTGCACAGATACCTCCCGAAGCAACCGTGCCCCGAGAGGATCTGCGCAAGGTGGAACGATAGAGTCCCGTGCTTCCGACCCGTCCAGAGCTCCAGGACGGGTCGGATCGCCTCGATCGTACGGTGGCCGGCCGATGGCGCCAGAAGCCGCTCCCGCCAATGAGCGACGAGGTCGGCCTCCGCCGCCTGCCGCCACGCATGATCCTGCACCGGCGCAGGGTGTTCCCCCCGCATTCGGGCATCCACCCTCCGCCAGTACCCTCTAGAGAGCACTTCGGCGTCTAAATCCCACGGCGGTGTGCCCGCCAACGCGCAAGCCGCCTCGCACGAGATGGTGCGATACCCCCGTATCACTCTGACCGCCATGACCCTCTGCGGCCTCCGCAGCAGGGCCTGGGTTTGGGGGGTCAGAGTGTCCGCCCAAATGGGCGCTCCGTAGAGCGCCATGGACCGCACCACTCCCGTGTATAGGCGGCGACACCGCGAGCTCGGTCCACCCAAGTTCGGCAGGAGCCGACTCAGGGCTCCAGCGGCTCCCACGAGCTTTGGAACCAGACGCCGAAAGTGCTCTTCGAACGTCCATCGGCTGTCGAGGACGAGTCCCAGGTACTTCATCGTACGCTCGACGCCGATGGACGTTCCTCCCACCACCAATTCAGAACGCGCCGGAGGCGCTCTCCGAGGCCCATGGAAGCACAGGGCCTCGGATTTGTGTAGGGCCACCTCCAGGCCAAGACGCCGAATTCTTCCCACGACGTGGGCCACGCCGGCTGTGGCCCTAATTCGGGCTTCGCGGAAGGTTCTGCCGCGAGCCGTCACGAGCGTGTCGTCCGCGTAGCAGACCACGCTAACGCAAGACAAGACGGCTCCGCGCAGAACCCAGTCGTATCCGATGTTCCACAGGAGGGGTCCGAGAACCGATCCCTGTGGAACACCGCACGACATGGTCCTCTCCGACCAGCCCTCACTGGTGGGGTAACCGACCGATCGCCCGGAGAGGTAGGCCGCCACGATCCTCTGGAGGTATGGAGGGACCGTGTGGTACCTCAGTGCCTCCCTGATGCAGTTCCAGGGCAAGGTGTTAAAGGCGTTGGCGATGTCAAGAGACACCGCCACTAACACCTCGCCCTGGGACACCGCACTATCCGCAAGGGCCCTCACCTGCGCAATCGCGTCTATGGTGGACCTGCCCCTGCGAAACCGAACTGGTTGACACTGAGGTCCGGCCCTACCGTCTCCAGGTGGTGGACGAGGCGAGCAGCGATGACCCGCTCGAAGAGCTTGCTCACCTCGTCCAGCAACACAATCGGTCGGTACGCCGACGGCTCGTGTGCCGGGCGACCGTCCTTCCGGAGCAGGACCAGTTTCCCCTTCTTCCACTCTATCGGAAACTGGCCCTGCTCAAGGCAGGCGCAGAATAAGGTCCGAACCCACCTTTCTAGCGGCCCTAAGGCCAGAGCCCAGGCGCGACCAGGGACGCCGTCGGGGCCTGGGGCGGTGTTCTTCGCGCGCATGCGCAACACCGCCGCCCTCAACTCTCCCCCTGTGACCGGGGGCACGCCCGGGCTCGGGTCTCCCTCCACAGCGATAGGTGCCATGCGAGGCACCTCGCGTTCGGCTCTGTCAGGGAACAGAGCCGCGACCACCGACTCTACGACGAGAGGCTGGAGACTCCGGGTGATGGGAGGAGCCCAAGGCCGGAGCTTCTTTCGTACCGCCTTATAGGGCCTCCCAAATGGGTCCCCGTCCAGAGTCGCCAGCATCTCATCTTCCGTCCGATCTCTGGCCTCGCCGATGGCCACACGCAACGACCTCACTGCGTCCCTGTAGAGCATGGGTTCCCAACCTTTTTTTGTCTACTGCCCACTTTAAGAATAAATTATTTTTTAACGCCCCCCTTTTTAAACATACTTAAAAACCGCTAAGTACTTACTTATAACTGATTATTATTGAAACGCAAATTTATAGTATTCGGACAGAGTATCTTTTATTGAAAATAAAACAAACATAATCAATTTTTATATAAAAACTAATGTGAAGGTTGAATCTGATGCTGTTCAATAAGTTTGTTGATATCAGGTTCCAATTTACTCAAAAACAGCCGCAAGTCGCCACGTTCGGTAACACGCAAACGATTTCTCTTTTTAGTAAGCAGCGTTGCCACAGCACTAAATCCACGTTCACACAAATATGACGATGGGAATGCTATCAAAAATCTTTGAACAATTGACCACAATCCAGGGTACAATTGCGGGATCGGTTTTTGTAGCCAAAATTCTTGATATCCATTTTTGAACTTGATTTTTATTTCTTCGTTTGTTGTCAATTCTATAAATTCTTCTTCCAGCTGAGGTGACATTGCTGTGTTGACATTTGAAAACGGATCCAACACCCAGTCTGGTATTTCCAAGTTTAAAATGTCCTGGTATCGTTGGGTGAAGTCAATGTGGAAGTTTTCCAAATGTTGGCAGTAGGCAAACAAGTCGTTGTTACTGCAGTATACTGATAAATTCGGAAAATTGTGAAACTCACGTCTGCCCATATTCTTTTTGTGCAGAAGCAGTTTGGCTGCGAAAGCAGCAACGACATTTTTTGTTTTAATTAAATTTAGTTCATCGCCTTGCAGTTGGAGGTTCATGTCGTTGAACATTTTATACAGGTCTGTCATGTAAGCTATATCATTCTTTGATGTTATGAGCTTGTTGCGCAGCTCTGTATCTTTAGTTTCCAAGAACTCTATCATAGAGTCAAACAGGTTGTAAAATCGAATCAGACAATTGCCTCTTGACAGCCAACGAACTTCAGTATGAACTATGAAGCAACAAACGGTTGAAATCTTCGTCATTAGTAACACAAAGCTGATGAAATAATCTATCATTCAAAGAGCTGCTACGGATTTTATTGACTGCTTTGATGACATATTGCAGTGATTGAAGTAGCTAGGTAGATGAAATTATAAATCGACCCCAAAGCCCTACACAATGCCCCCTTTTTTTTCTGGGTCTCTTACCGCCCCCCTTTAGGCCTGCAGCGCCCACAAGGGGGCGTTATCGCCCACGTTGGGAAAGACTGCTGTAGAGGGAGTACAGCCGCTCCTCCTCGGCTATGTCCCGTCTCCTCCGCCGGCGGCAACGGGTGTACCGGCGTCTCGCCGCCACGCAGGATCCGCGCAGCAGCGTGAGCTCACCGGACCACCAGTACACCCCCCGCCTCGAGGGGACGGAGCGAACTCTCGGCATGGCCCCGTCGCAGACACGCGACATGGCCACGCCGAGACGCGCCACTTCCTCACCCACCTCCAACAAGTTGCCCTCCCGCGGCGCAGAGAACCACGCCTCCACGAGGGCAACTTCAACCAGGAAGTCCCGGTCCATTCGTGACAGCGACCAACGAGGACCCTCCTCCCGCAAGGGTCGGTTTTGGCCGCTCGGGACAGCCGGAGTCGCGGAGACGCCGAACCTCACGTAACGGTGGTCCGAAAGCGTCTCCACATTCTCCAGCACCTCCCAGCCCCGAACACGGCGCGCCAGGGCGGCATCGGCGAAGGTGACATCCACAATGGAGCCACCCTGTTGTCGCACGCACGTGTTGACCGACCCTCGGTTCAGGACCGTGAGTCCAGTCGCTGTCACCCATACCCCGAGCTCCCGTCCACGCGGATCCGTCGCCGGGCACTCCCACGCCACAGATTTCGCGTTGAGGTCCCCCGCGACGAGCACGCGGCCGGAGCGACTTCTGCCTATCAGGACGCCGATCTCAGCAAGAAGCTGTTCGAAGTCGGCGAGACTCCGATTTGGCGAGAAGTACACCCCCACCACCATGATGTCACCGACAATGGCCGAGACATATCCGCGACCTCGGACCACATCGACGAAAGCCGGGGAACCCACAATGGACCGGGACGCCATGGCCACCACTCCGTCTCTGTCTCCCACCCAATCGTCTCCAGATGGGACGCGGTAGGGTTCGGCTACCACGGCGACGTGGATCGACCACTCCGCCATGCTCTGGAACAGAAGGTCCTGAGCTCTGGCGGAGTGATTGATATTCGCCTGGAGGAGGTTCAGGTCCATTAATCCTCGGCCATCGGAACCTCCTCTGCCCCAGGCTGCTCCTCCGCTTGCCGAGGTGGAGGGGGAGGCTGTTCGGCCGCTCGGCCCTGGCCAGCATTCCCTCTCCTCTTTCTCCCCTTGGGTGGGGAGGCGCAGGCCTTGCTGCCCGCGCGATGCTCCGCCGACACGCCAGCCGCCGCACAAACCACACAGTGCGGCGTAGCGGAGCACCCGCGGGCCTTGTGACCCGGTCGACCGCAGCGGTAGCAAAATCCGCTGCGATCGACCTCTTCCTTACACTGCCCAGCCATGTGCCCCGGTGCTAGGCACTTGTAGCACATGAGGGGCCGGGCATCCAGCAACTTCACTTGGGCAGACACCCAGCCCATCCGGAGCCTTCCTCCTGCGACCTCCTTTTTAGCGGCTGCGACGGGGCAATTCACGAGCACTGAGCCCAACCCGTCGTAGCCGCCACGAACCTCGCCGACTCGCACTTGCTCGGCGGGACACCCTCCCGCCGCAGCAACCGCAGCGAGCACGTCAGCGCTGACCACGGAGTCGTCCAGGCCGGAGACCCGCAGATCAACAGACTTTATCGGTCTGGAGACCCGGACGACTTCGCTACTCAGCACCTCCCTGGGGAAATAGGACCCTAGCATCAGCATCTGCAGCCCTTGCTAATACAGTGACCTGCTCAATAAAAAAACCTAACGTATCTCGGTCGCCGTCGTATTTCGGCAAGTATTTTTCATTAGTTGCATGATTAAGAGCCATTTTGTAAAAACAGGGCAATACAACACAATATAAAATAAAAGGAGCAGAAAAGAAAGGAAAGGACTTACAGGGCAGCCAGTAGAAGTACTGCTGTCTTCATGGGGTTGGTCCGCCGCTTCTTCAGACGAACTTCTCTTCTCGTAGCCCGACGTTGGTAGAAGTGGTTACCGCTGTCACCAGTTAAGGTTTCGTGGCCAGTGCTGTCACCCGATGAGGAGGCTTCAAGAAAAGTCTTCTTTTTGCGATGAATTTTATTATGATTTTAATTTTACAATATTTGATTAATTACTTATGATTAATTAATTATTAATTAAAATTATTAATGATTGAAATTACGGTTGCGAAGTGAAGCAATATGGAGCTTCAAGCGCGACGCGGTTGACGTACCTATATTAGTTGGAATACGTAATGATGGAATGCGTCGTTCTCCTGAAGGTTCAGCTATTTATGTCGCGCACCGAGTCAGGAGCTGGTAGGGATCGCGTCGGTTGCTTAGCGTGGCGTCGATGGCTCGCCATCACGTAGGCCGCTGTAGGGGCATCTGCTTTCTGTCGTTTATCAATTTTGCCTAATGCATATTTCGGTTTATCGTTGCTTTTTACCCGACTGGGTATATGTGTTTCACCTGTGTGTATGTATGTATGTCCATTCCTATGTCCGCTTGTAACTAATCAACGGTTCAACGGATATTGATAAATGATACGTCATTAGATTTATCTTGATGACGCGAGTGTCAATGGGTACCTAAATTAAAAAAAAATAAACAAAATGGCGGACTTTATGCACTTTAATGTGCGAGCTGAAAAAAAAATTTTTCTTCAAGACCCTCGAGTGGGGTATCAAAATAAAGGGATTCAAAAGGCAAATACGAAAATGTATTCAATCTATATGTTTTAAATCAATTTGGAGTGACAAATCATGAAAAACAAAATAAATAACAACTACACTGTAAGTGGTACGGTGGTAGTTTATTAATCTTTTAGTTCGTTTTTTAGCATGGCAGTCGGGTTTTTTTTAATTTTTTAATTATAGCTTGTTAGTTTTTTGTACGTCGCGTCGTCCTGTCGCCGTACCGTTTTGCAATTAAGATAATGTTTCTCATGGATGTTTGTAACTTTTTACTGATAAAACTGCGTCTTGAGACTGCTTGCATGTTTATAGTGGTTTCTTTAAAAAAAATTTAAGTTTACTTTATCTTTTAAAATATTGCATAGCATCGGTTTATATTCCGTTTGTTTGTGGAGTCTGGTTTCTTGACAATAGGTAAAATCTATCCAATTTTATTCTATGTATGAAAATTGGATTTGTTGCCCGTGGTCCCTTCGCGTAGTCCCTCGAAGGGACCACGGGCAATTTTTTTTACCCGTGGTCCCTGCGGGAAATATAATGCGACCGAATTTAAAATGTAATAGTCTGATACTTTACATCACTACCAAGAAGGTTATAAGTATAATTATATTCTATCACTACATATGAACAAAGTGAAGTACATATGAACATACTGACATAGTTAGTCGAAAATTCGTGTTCGTAGTTTCTAACAAATGTTTAACCGACTTCATAAAAAGGAGGAAGTTCTCAATTCGATGCGTATTTTGTTTTTGGCGATGTTTCTCCATAACTCCATCAAATCTGAACCGATTTCATAATTTTTTTTATTTGCAAGAACGTCCAGCAAATGTTCTTATTTTTAACCGACTTCCAAAATGGAGGAGGTTCTCCATTCGATGCGTATTTTTGGGGAAGGGCCCGTGGTCCCACCGATTTGACCTACCGGTGGGTCAATCACTATACTACCTATACTACTGAAGGGCCCGTGGTCCCACCGGGCTAGGCGCGAATGCGATATAGTGTTATCGATGTAGTTATTTTTACTAATGAAATATTCAAAATTACAATATTTTTAACCGACTTCAAAAAAGGAGGAAGTTCTCAATTCGATGCGTATTTTGTTTTTGGCGATGTTTCTCCATAACTCCATCAAATCTGAACCGATTTCATAATTTTTTTTATTTGCAAGAACGTCCAGCAAATGTTCTTATTTTTAACCGACTTCCAAAATGGAGGAGGTTCTCCATTCGATGCGTATTTTTGGGGAAGGGCCCGTGGTCCCACCGATTTGACCTACCGGTGGGTCAATCGCTATACTACCTATACTACTGAAGGGCCCGTGGTCCCACCGGGCTAGGCGCGAATGCGATATAGTGTTATCGATGTAGTTATTTTTACTAATGAAATATTCAAAATTACAATATTTTTAACCGACTTCAAAAAAGGAAGTTCTGTATTCGACACGTATGTGTGTGTTAGTATGTATGTTTGCGATGAAATCAAGAACCAATGAAACGATTTTGATGATCACTAGATATACTATATAAACCCTCCTGAAAGTATGTAGATTACGATAGTGTAAAAATCATCAAAATCGTTTCATTGGTTCTTGAAATCATCGAAAACATACATACTAACACACACATACGTGTCGAATACAGAACTTCCTTTTTTGAAGTCGGTTAAAAATATTGTAATTTTGAATATTTCATTAGTAAAAATAACTACATCGATAACACTATATCGCATTCGCGCCTAGCCCGGTGGGACCACGGGCCCTTCAGTAGTATAGGTAGTATAGCGTTTGACCCACCGGTAGGTCAAATCGGTGGGACCACGGGCCCTTCCCCAAAAATACGCATCGAATGGAGAACCTCCTCCATTTTGGAAGTCGGTTAAAAATAAGAACATTTGCTGGACGTTCTTGCAAATAAAAAAAATTATGAAATCGGTTCAGATTTGATGGAGTTATGGAGAAACATCGCCAAAAACAAAATACGCATCGAATTGAGAACTTCCTCCTTTTTATGAAGTCGGTTAAAAATTTGTTAGAAACTACGAACACGAATTTTCGACTAACTATGTCAGTATGTTCATATGTACTTCACTTTGTTCATATGTAGTGATAGAATATAATTATACTTATAACCTTCTTGGTAGTGAGGTAAAGTATCAGACTATTACATTTTAAATTCGGTCGCATTATATTTCCCGCAGGGACCACGGGTAAAAAAAATTGCCCGTGGTCCCTTCGAGGGACTACGCGAAGGGACCACGGGCAACAAACCGAAAATTGCTACTAAACTTTTTAAATTGATTTATAAAACGAAACTGCAAAACTAATGATCCAGCTCGTAAACGAAAGTCATAACCGTGTAATAGAAATATTCCTATGCAAAAGATTTAATTTTGGAATCATAATTATAACCCTTGAAAGTACGCCATGTATAACAACTGTTATTAATAATATATTTTAATTAAAATATGTATTTATTAGTCCCTCCCTTTTTTGTCGGGCAACTGTTAGCAGTCTGGTTTGATCCATAGATGTAGGATTTCTTTCTTCACTTATATTTTCTAGTCTGTCCGTTGGTTGCTCCATTGGAATTCTGAAATATACAATTTAAAATAATGTTTATCAAAAGTTAACTTTCCAATAATAATATTAAATCATTAGATAGACTGAAATATTATAAAGTTTAATATATATACAAAACACACCTATAATGAACCATTATATTGTATACAAGCGGACACCCGCGACTTCGTTCGCGTGGATATTGGTTTTTAAACATCCCGTAGCCGATATGAAATGGTTATACCGCCCATTTGTCGGTCGTCAGAGCCTCGTCTGTTGATTAGCAGGTGCAGGTGAGGTTGACAATTGGAGTGCTGGGATGGAGGTGCACTCCCTTACCCCCCAATTCATTTGTACAGAAACGTAAAGCAATCTGCCACTGAACTACTGAGCAACTGAGTGGCTGGCTTTCATTTTATGTTTTAAAAAGTAAATGTGTGCTTTCGTATTTTAGTACGAAAATGAAGGCCTTCTTGTTCTTGTATATTCAATAACTAACTGTTCAAGGAATTGAAAATCAATTTTCCAACCATTATAAATTAAACTCTTATTTGGATTTATAATTAATTTACTTATTATCCAAAAACACAAATATATTAAGCATGTAGACGCATCAACGCCGGTATGAGGATTTTCTTCCTCTTCCATGTACTTATCACATACTTGACGAAAAGATTAGTTATTAAAGACCACTTTTACATTGATACGAATAGTTTTTATTTTGCACAATCATGGTTGTTGTACCACAGAGTACAGAGTAAATTCGAACGATACGAATGTCACGACCACAGATTAATGTCAAATCACAAAGACATTGCACCGGTGCCATAGATAACACTTATCTCATTTTATTAAGGTTGGGACCACACAGGCGCGTTATTATAGGTCGATAGTATCGGACGACGATAGTATCGCAGGAGTTCCTACTTCCATTGCGGCGTTATTATCGCAGCAGTGTGTAACTACATGACCATCCTAATACAAAATGTACTGGAAACAGATATCGCAATAACGCATGCGATATTATCGACATATAATAACGCGCCTGTGTGGGGGAGCCTTTAAGCAACGCGCACAAAGCGCAGAGTAGTTACCTACATTTATTATAGGCACAGAGTAATTAAGTTGTCACAGACCAAGAAGAACCTACTTGACACAACAAACAAACGTCAAATTACAAAAGTTATCCCCAGTTTATGACACCTACCTTGAATATCGTAAAATATTCGAAGGTCTCCAAAAGCGTTTCTAAATATTTATTTAACCGTGTGGCTCGGATCCCCAAAGGCATGAATCGTGCTGTTAACTAACCTTGAAAACGATCTTATTCAGGTTTTGGGATAGGCTTACACCCAAGAGCTATTTCCCTTGGTCACAGCATCACGCGTGAACGGCTGGACCGATTTTGACGTTTGGTATAAAGGTAGACTAGGCCTTGGAGAAGGACGTAGACCACTTTTTTTCCTGGAAAATTATAGAGTTCCCGAGGGATCAAACTGGAACCCTATGTTTGTCCTGTTGATTTATCCCCAGTTTATGACACCTACCTTGAATATCGTAAAATATTCGAAGGTCTCCAAAAGCGTTTCTAAATATTTATTTAACCGTGTGGCTCGGATCCCCAAAGGCATGAATCGTGCTGTTAACTAACCTTGAAAACGATCTTATTCAGGTTTTGGGATAGGCTTACACCCAAGAGCTATTTCCCTTGGTCACAGCATCACGCGTGAACGGCTGGACCGATTTTGACGTTTGGTATAAAGGTAGACTAGGCCTTGGAGAAGGACGTAGGCCACTTTTTTTCCTGGAAAATTATAGAGTTCCCGAGGGATCAAACTGGAACCCTGTTTGTCGTGTTGATTTTAATGATCGTCACACGGGTGGCGTGTGGTGGTGTGTACATTCCTTATTTGTGCGTGAACGTACAGAAGTTTACTTTGTACCTATCCTCTTTTATGCTACTATAATAATTGTTATATTGATATTGTAAATTTGGAAAAGAGCAACCGCCGAGTTTCTTGCGGGTTCTTTTCGGTTGGAATGGCATTCCGAACCAGTGGTTTTTTTCTACCAAGCTGGCAGTTCCAGCGGTGGTGCCATGATTCAATCTCATTTTGGGTAATGGGAACACTGGTCCCCAATTATCCACGGACCATAAAACAGGAGGAAACAGTGGTGGCACCTTTTTAAATTTTATCTTGAGTCCTCGGTTCCTCGGTTTCACACTGTTTATATGTCCAATGGACATAATATTTCGAATACCAGTTTGTTACTTGTTCGGAACAAGTAACAAACTGGTATTCGAAACAGAACAAGTTGTTCTGTTTCTTTAGGTAATATTTTTTTTATTTTAATATATCAAAAGCTAGCTTTCTCAAAGCACAGAAAAGCAAAGACATTCCTGAAAATGTCTTCTGGCTTTAAGAAAGCTAGAGTGGCTATTTGTCGTATTTTGTGGGCAAACTCTGTTGATTCTCCATATTTATTGTTTAGACCAGTTTTTTGAATGTGTTTCCATGCTTTGTGCGAGATGGAAATAGCAACACTTGTGTTCACTTTGAGGAGACACTTGTTTCACTGCATTTATGGCTTTCTGCCCATGTTTTACTATTCTTTTTGATAGTAAATCAAAACCAATATTTGCTGCTCGAGACTTTATAAGTTCGAGATATAAACAATAAATTCTCTCGGTTTTATTAGATACAAGACCAAACACCAAAGGTAACTTACCTTTTGTGCACTTTTTCGACTCCGATCATTCCGTGTATCGTATAAATGTGATGAAATTCACTTGGATAGGTAACAAATGTATCATCTTGGATTAAAAATGGTGAGGACTGGAGAAGTCTTGAACCATGTACAGTGAAATACCAAGAGATAGGTATTTATTTTGAGAAAATAAATACCTACTCATACTACTCTCAATATGAATGTTGCCGAAGCAGTTCATGTTGCAGAAAGCCGGAACAGATGGCGCAACATCGTTCGGGAGAAGTTAATCCCATGATGGGTCACGACCCCCAGTATTGGGGAATCGACGCGAGGAGGAGGAGGTATTTATTTTAATCTCGTTTTATTCATGTCTTCTACAGATACATAACCATTCATTTCGTGGGATACTTCAATCCAGGCATCATTTTTTAATATGTTTATGTTTTGGGTCCCACAATACTTCCTTATTGGTAATATTATGACGAGAGTCGAGTCCCACACAGACGTTCCACGCAGTGGAAGCGTAAGTTGGAAGAACGGCTTTGGGTCACTAGAGTCGAGACTCGAGTCTCTCTCAGACGTCCCACGAAGTGGACACCTTATCGGCACGGCGTCTTAAGGTGGGTCTAGTTGATCTTCGTAGCGCGAGTTGGATTTTCACCAACATACATACATGTAGAATAACCGTTGGTGATGTTACATTGTTACATATTGCAGAAAACACTTCTGTAGGTTCTCTACCTTTTTTCATAATCCGGAATTTTTCTTTTATAACATCTCCATAAAAGTTTCTTAACGTTTATATTATTTCATATTTATCTAGTGTGTACTTGTCTTTGCTTCTCGACATCACGTCACGCGAAACTTTATTTCCTTGATTATTAATGAGTTGTCTGGCTAATAAAGTTTTATTTATAGTCGATGTTACTAATTTATTTCGCATCTTGGTTTTCATATTGTACATTTTATCGCACACGACACGTGAAACTTTATTTCCTTGATTATTAATGAGTTGTCTGGCTAATAAAGTTTTATTTATAGTCGATGTTACTAATTTATTTCGCATCTTGGTCTTCTATTGTTAACTTGACTGAATATCCTTTTCCAGTCTGCGTTACTATGTGGAAGAAATAGAACATCTAGAGCAAACTTCGCTAGTTTTGCAGTCGGTTGTATCAAGGATGTTTTGCCAAAATTGTGACCTTTCCAGGTGCCGATGTCTAAGGTCGAGAATTTGTTGACATCTGGTAAAAGTCTCCACTCATCATCGATTTTATGGAGGTTATTTTCAATTTGGACAATTCTAGGTAGTTTCTGGATTAGTGGCAACATTGACAGCAAATTCTCTGTATTACTGTGGCGAACAGCCTCTTCAGGTGACAGATATTCAAATTTTGACTAAGCGCACCTGAAGTGGTAATACCTTTATTAGTGTTTCAACGTGGTAGTTAAGAATATCGCGGGAAATCTGATACAATATCCAGGAATACTTATCCAGGTTTATTCGAAATATTAAGATTCATAATTTTGAGTTACACGAGCAAGAACCTGAGAAGTTGAGATAATTCACTTTGAATTACGTGAGCGAGAGCTTGAGACTTTTTAGATACATCACCACGTGATAACATAAGAATGCAGTCAGGCGTAGACGAAGCTAAAAAGTACTAGATTTTGACTCGGGTTTAACGATTACGTCTTATCAGACGTTATTGATGATAACCAAGTCTCTGCAAAAATTTTGCAGACGTTTTAATTTATACAGGCAGCTTTAGAGTTGTCTCAATCTTTGCATTTTAATTAAGGCTTTACTATCGTGCGGTCGTGTTAACAACTTAGATGGTTCTAAGTCACATAATGCAACACCGTCTAAAGATTTAACACGACTTAGAGTTACTAGTTAGACTTGACCTTTAGCGAAATTCTTTTTGCCGAGATCGATACTGCCCTCTCTAAAGTTGTTCCTTGTAATTTATGGACTGTAAGAGCCCAACTTAATATTAAGGGCACCATTCTCCTCTCCACATCACCGTAACCTTTGTTGCCCTGGAGTGTTGCAGGGGCTGGTGCATTAGATACTAGACCATCAGTATTCTTTACCCTGACCCCGACAGAAGGGTCATCAAAGCAATCATACTGCTTCGGGCAATTCTCCTGTCTCTAGTTGGTCACGACGAAGGCTGGCCACATAATGTTTTTAATCACGCCCATAGCGCCATTAACGAGAGCGTCACAGACCATTATGTTTCTCCTCAACATGACTCTCGAGCCAACAGCGATTTGTATGGTGTGTAACAGCCCTGCACAGTTATTAATATCAGCGGGTATGACATTATGAGGAGAGGCCGTTTTCCATATGTCGCCGCTTCCCTTGATTCGTCTACCACATATATTGTCTAGACTCGAGAGTCACGTGATAACACTACTGTCATCAGTCATGCGGGAATTGTATTCATGTACTAGCTTTACTGTTTAAAATATTCTTACTGCAGCGCCATCCGCAAAATTGCCTGTCAGCTCTACACGACGTTTCTCGTATAAAATTTCTAATTGCGCTGCAGTAACTTCACCGAAACGTAAATTATTTAGTAGATCAACAAATTCAGTGTCCGATCGTTGGCGCATATTTATGGTTAATTCACAGAATGAAAATTGGTGCCATAAATGTACTTCGGCGCTTAACCATGGAGGCTGGTGTTAATTGCATTATATCCCCAAATACCAATACGTTGATACCACCGAACAACATGCTATTATTGTTGTATTCTTGGAGCCTTAAATTAATATGTCTAAAATGTTCATAGGACACCATTGATATTTCATCGATGATCAGCCATTGGATGTATCGCCATTTGCGCCTTTCCCGCTCTAACCTTTCTCCAGTCATTTTCCTAAATGATACTGTATTTCCTTTTTCAATGGGCAACGAGAAAACGGAATGAAGTGTTCGTCCATTTATTTGTCTAGCAGCAACCCCTGTTAGAGATGCTACCTCAACGAAAGTAGGTTAAATTAGTGGATCTACTGTGGGTAAATAACAGCGCCGAATATGCTTCACGATTAATTTTATCAAAAAATATTTTCCGTTACCTGCCCCTCCCGTTATAAACAATAGTACGGGTTGATAGCATGGATGATTTCTTATGTTTTTTTTTCTATGTATTGGGAAACTCTTTTTTCATTAAATCTTTTTGTTGTATATTTAACTGACGAAGACCATCCAAAAATAAATCCTCAGGCATTGCTGTTGGATTATTTAAATCTTCATAATCGTCATCAACATTCTGTAAATTAACTTGATCATCCGCGTATATATCTACTGGTTCTAATATTGCCTCATTAGAAGCAGCATTAACAGCATTAAGTGTTACAGCCTGAGCAAGAGCTTGTTGGATGACAACTTCCTCGTGAGCGAATTGTTCTACGGATTGGTTTTGATGGCCTTAACTCCTCTTGGCGTCGTAAAAAGTATGCTTCTGGGGTTTCGTCCTCTCTCATCAATTAACTTTCAGCGCGAAATGGTATATGCAACACTAATAAATTATAATAATGAAAATTCTTTTCAAAAAACCGACTTCAAGCGCCACTACAAAGTATAAAATAATTTTTGTTTTTACAGGTATGTTGAAGTTAGGCGAACATTGCGCGTCGTTTTCGTCGTTTCTTCTTATGTTCGCCCGACTTCAACACACCTGTACAAACAAAAATTATTTTATACATTGTAGTGCCGCTTGAAGTCGGTTTTTTGAAAAGAATTTTTATATCGACATCTTTTGGGTTTAACAGAATTTGATGAAATCCAGAAGCAAGATCTAACGTTGAGAAATATTTATTCTTATCTAATTGATCTAGAAGTTCATTGATTTGAGGGATTGGATATGATTAGCTCGTGATGTCATTTAGTTTTCTGTAATCTATTACTACTCTCCATTTTTTCTCTCCAGAAGAGTCCATCTTTTTGGTACAATCCAAATTGGTGATGATGGTATTACAATCAATTCGTGGTCTTCCGCGCGGACCCACACGGGCCCGGGGGTATCCGCTCAGGGCGTTGGTCCTTTTCGGAAGTGTCAACGTCGCCTGCAACTACAGGCGGGGCGCTGGGTTGGAATATCCGTGATGTCATGTCCGGTTAAAACCGCCGCAGAGCGATCGAGCCAGCGTGTGTGAGTTCGCGGGCGAACAGCTGCGGTAGAATGGGTATGTCCGTGTGTGCCGCCGCTCAGCGAGGTCGAGCTCACCGGGAGAGGTGTACGTAATTATGTCAATAGAGTTTGGCCTGTCAAAGTTAGGATCGGCGCAATCTAACTGCATAAAAGAAGGCCAAGTCTCTTGTGAGAACATTCTTGTAGGTAATATGGATGTGAGTCTTTTCAAGACGAAAGCTTGTACTTCGATTTGAGAGTGTTCTGTTTTAGTGAGAACTGTAAAATTAACCTTAGATCGTGGCCGGCAGGCTGCGAATCATCACCTTTACGCTGCGCTCAGCGGGTAGCGAGTAGCAAAACCAGGAGATTGCGTGAGGTAGCGTTAGCTGCGTGAGGTAGCGTTAGCTGCGTGAGGTAGCGCTGGATGGTCCGGAACTTCTGGTCCGACTTCGGTATGAAACGGACGCCCTTGTCAAATAGGCGTCCGTTGGGTGCATGGCCGAGTACCTTCTTAAGCTCACGAAAGTGCGTCGGCCAGTCGGGCAGCACCTCCCTTACCAGCGGAGGGTAGCGGGCGGTCGGCTTCGGAAGTCCGTTGCCGTCGGCAGATGAGGCAGCGGCAGTAGAGGTTTAGTTTAGGTAGGTTTAGGTAAAAAGGCGCCAACGTACTTACACCAAACTTGCTTGAGAACGTAGTCCTGTCGTAACTCATTACTCAGGTGCCTTTGCACTTGAAACATATTTTCATTGTATGAAATTAACCCGATTGTCACTTGCTAAAAGGCGGCGGCGATGCATTTTTTATTATTTTAGCTGCATCTACTACTGTTTCATTTTGTCCTAACTTCCTAAGTCTAATTGCCTAGCACTAAGATTAACTAAAAACTCCGCCAAGGATTTTGATGGCATCTGCAAATCATTCACCGATACCCCAGGTTTCGCTGGCACATTCTACGGCATGTAACATTGTAAGTAATTAGATAATTGACTTAAATAATCCTTCAGGAGGTCTATCCTCCTCTCTCTTTATCTCGTCTTGCCCTCTTGCTAGGAGGAATCGGACTCCCCGCCGCTCTCATCTGATTATGAATTGCGAGTTCTTTTCTCTAAGCCTAATTTTCGCCAACATACATACGAGGGGCGTTCAATGTATTCTCGGTATGGGTATGTTAGAAAAAAGATAAAACCCTAAAAAAAAAATATTTGTTTACTTTCAGGGTCATAGTGATGAACCCACGTTTCATCACCTGTAACTATTCTTTCGAAAACACTTGTTGGATCGTCGCCACACAGCTCTAAAAACTCCTTACAAGTGTCAACCCGCGCCTGCTTTTGAAGCGCAGTGAGCATGCGCGGCACCCATCTTGCACTAACTTTTGTAAGGTTGAGATAATCATGTAGTATAGTATGTATAGTACCAACGGATAGCTTAGTTATTTCTGTCAACATCTTGATTTTTACACGTGCATCTTCTAATACAAGTTGTCACAATATCTTTTTCTTAGATTAAAATAAAAGATATATGTGCAAGTTCAGTTTATTGCTTCATGCATAGTACCGTACAGGGTCGGGGTCAACGCTGATCTATAGGCCTTATACACGGTGAAGTTTTTGTGGTTTTAGAGCCGTGGCGAAGTGAATTGCCTTAAGCAGTACTATCCATTTCGACCATTTATATTGATCCTAGTCCTAAAATAAAAAAAATTGAATCGAGAAATGATTGTGTGAAAAAATTCACGAACCAGTTGTAGGAGCCCGGCTCGTCGCTCTGTCTTCAGAAAAGCGCGCGGACGCTTGCACCCAGACCGGCGCGGGCATTTGCACTCGGAGTGGCGCCGCGCCGCGGGCACACGCACTCGAGGTAACGGCTAAGGCTCAGTTCAGACCAAACGGAAAAATCCTCGCGTATTTATTTTGATGTCACTGAAGGAATCGTATCAGTCAGGGATTTAATAAAATTCGAAGCCAACAAGCATTTAAGGAAATGCTTGTTTCAAGTCGAGCATGCGCAAGGGCGCATCCTCGACTCCGAAAAGTTACAGGTAGATCAAACCCTGAACCCCCTGTTGAGGAAGCCGGCTATCACTACTTTTTACTACTTAAAGCCAATACTGATAGGTTATTCATTGACATCAAAAATGTGCATGCAAGTATTTTTTCATTTGGTCTGAACTAACCCTAACAGCGGTTGCTTACATTAGGTACCTATTAGAGGTTTTGAAGAAAATGTTAGTAGGTAAGTACTTACCAACATTGCAGATTTTTCACAGCTCACGAGATGCGAAATAGGTAGGCAGGTATTTACAATTTACATGTTATTTACATTTTACACTCACTGATAACGAAGCAACTGTTCAAAGTGTAAGCCATTTCGCTGAATACACAGTTGCGCCCGTTTAATCGAATTACTTTGTAACTTTAACAACGTGTCTCTGTCACTTCTCACTACATCAAAAGCGTCTATTATCGCAGTTTTTAATTGTTCGCGGGTTTCAAACTCCACTTTGTACACCAGCCGCTTCACCTCAGATAACTTCCACACGTAATACTGGCTCACGTTGAACCGATGCGCAGCCATTCGGGTGCTTCGCCGTGGTCGTGGATCGCGTTCAAAGTATTCCAGGATCTCCTCATCCAACTCCGGGGAGTATACGCGGGGTCGACCTCGGCCTTGAGCATGCACAGGTGTTCTTAACTGCCCGTGGTCGATTAATCGTTGCGTCGTGGCCAAGAAAGTGTTAGCTGATGGGACCTGTGGGTTTGGGATTCCGCGCAGTCTGAGGGAGTTCAAATGACTCGGCTGTGCGTAGAGCCGCTGAGCTTCTGCTGCATTGTAATTTGCAATGGCGTACATTTGCACCATGCTTAAGTATTCCAAATTAGAATACTCCGTAATGACGATTCATTCTTGCGCGTCACTGATCCCGCACGTCACATGTGACGTCAATCGCGTAACTGCGGCGGGTGGCTAGATCGTACGAACGAATCGATGCGATCGATGACTGGGGTGCCCCGCGCATGCGTATTTGCGGTCCACTACTAATGTATCTCACAGATTCGAGTTTGAGTCGAAATATTTTTTTAATCAAAAAAAAAAAGTGCTTAGTTTTCCAAAACAAACAAGTGTAATCGAAAGTATAGTTCGTTCGGTAACTTAGTGTCGGTACAGGCGCAGGTGCTCTTAGTATTCTGCTTTTATTTTTATTACTTTTTTTCTGTTTGTAATTTTTTTTCTATTCTAACAGAATCTCCGAATAGTCTGCCAATCCGCAATTGGCCAGCGTGGTAGACTATGGTTAAAATCCTTCTCATTTTGAGAGTAGACCCGTGTTCATGAGAATATTATATTTTATGTTTATGGTTATATTGTAATAAACTACGAATATAAAAAAATATAAAAAAATAAGAGAATTTTAATGAAAAAATATGAGTAGGTATAAAACGCCAAAACCCCTTGTACCTGTACACCCCGTGCGGCATGCTTTGAAGTCGCGGCGGCGTCTTTGGTAAAACACCGCGCGGCGAAGGCGGCGAGACACAAAGGGCGACCGTAAGAAAATGAACAGACTATACTGCTTAAGGCAATTCTGGCAGGCTGTCAAAATACCTTGGAATCACAAAGTGAGAGTATATGAGTATAGAAAGGTGTGGCTAACTTTGGTAGGTAGCATTAATTTGCTACAAAGTTTTTCGATAATTTTCACATTTTCTTCGGTAGCCGCCGTGATTGGCCCACCTGGGCGGGGATCATCCTCGATACTTTCCCTGCCTCTTTTGAATTCACTTGACCACTTCTGTACGGTCGATAATGAAGGAGCAGAGTCTTGATAAACGGCTACCATTTCTTCATGGATAGTTTTTTGAGATTTTCCTTGTTTAGTGAGGAATTTAATCACCGCGCGATGCTCGATTTTCTTCAACATTGTCGCGTCAGTCATTTTCGTCGTTGCTGATTGGAGGTAGCAAGCAAACTAATGAAGTTATCAACATGAAATTTTATATAAATACCCTCAGATAATGTTGTTAACTAATGATATATTTTAATTACCCACATTAATATCAAATCACTCCGATACCGAGAATACATTGAACGCCCCTCGTACATGTAGATGTAGAATAACCGTTGGTGATGTTACATTCTTACATATTGAACAAAACACTTCGGTAGGTTCTCTACCTTTTTTCATAATCCGGAATTTTTCTTTTATAACATCTCCATAAAAGTATAAAAGTTTCTTAATGTTTCTATTATTTCATATTTATCTAGTGTGTATTTGTCTTTGCTTCTCATTTTGTCGCACACGTCACGCAAAACTTTAAAGTTTGAACTGTTTCCTTGATTATGAATGAGTTGTCTGGCTAATAAAGTCTTATTTACTGTCGATGTTACTAATTTATTTCGCATCTTGGTCTTCTATTGTTAATTTGACTGAATATCCTTTTACAGTCTGCGTTACTGTGTGGAAGAAAGACATAGAACATCTAGAGAAAACTTCGCTAGTTTTGCAGTCGGTTGTGTCGAGGATGTTTTGCCAAAATTGTGACCTTTCCAGGTGCCGATGTCTAAGGTCGAGAATTTGTTGACATCTGGTAAAAGTCTCCACTCATCATCGATTTTATGGAGGTTATTTTCAATTTGGACAATTCTAGGTAGTTTCTGGGTTAGTGGCAACATTAACCGCTTCAGAAGTTTAAGAGCTTTTAAAGACTCCTGGCAAAACCCCGGGTTGCCCTTTATGCACTGGTACCACCGCAATAGCGTTCGTGGGTGAGGAAGACAAGTGTTAAATTGATTTCTTACGTAATTATAGGCCCTAGGGCTAATAAAATTCAGAGTTAAGGCTTTTCTTAACTCAGGAGAATATTTTCTCTCTGTGGTATCTTTACTAAGATTTTTTTTTTAAAGTCCTTATTGGCTGGTTCAATGGAACACAAAATAGCTTCGTTTATCATATGCCGAGCTTTTAAATGTTCTATAATTTTCGATAGCTCTGCTAGTCTTTTTTTTTTCAATCGACAGGTTTTGGATCTTAGCACAGCTAATTTCTTCTTTCTGCTTTCGGCTAGAATTATTTTTCTATTCAATTGTTCTCTTAATTTTCGTTTCCTTGGTGTTTCTAATAATTCTAGCGGCGCAGGTGCAGCGATAAATTCATCCTCTTTGACCTGAAAATGAGTATAGGTAAATAATAATAAATTAATAATAGGTGCAACAACACATAATATGTTGGATTCATAGTAGGTATTGGTAAGAGAAGACTGCTTATTTATTTTACAGTAACAAAATAACTATTAATGTCCATAAGTACCTCAGATAATTTAATTGGTGTGCAAGTGGATGTGCTTGGTTGATCTGTCTCCAAAACAACATCACGATGACCCTGACAAAGGTAATATGATTTTAACTAAGTAGTCAATTATAATATTCGAATAACATAAGACGATAACAATGATACTGACGAACAGGACCCTGACCTGAACCCGGAGAATGGAAGGTCAAGGTATCTAGGGTTTCGTTTACCAAGAGGGCAAAAAAATACATTTAATGATACGGAAAGAAGCGAAAGAAAATTATCTATACTAATAAATAAAATTGAAGTGTCTGTCTGTAATATCGAAATAACTACCTCATATTAAGCTCATATGGTTATTTGAACGGTACCATAACCGAATCACACGTTTTTAAAATTTTTGTCTGTCTGTCTGTCTGTCTGTCTGTCTGTCTGTCTGTCTGTCTGTCTGTCTGTCTGTCTGTCTGTTTGAACGGGCTAATCTTCGAAACGGCTGAACCGATTTTGACGGGACTTTCACATACAAGTAGAGAATTAACCAGGGAGTAACATAGGCTACTTTTTTAACCGACTTTCAAAAAAGGAGGAGTTGTGTTTTTCTACCTATATACACCGATATCTCCGAGATTTCTGAACCGATTTGCGTAATTTTTTTTTTAATCGATAGAAAAACATTGCGACACTGTCTTACAAAAAACTTGGATTCCAACTCTTCAATCCTGATGCTGTAGGGGAACTGATCCCCAAAACTAATGGGATTTAGGAACTGTCGGTTATTTAAATTGATATTGGGGGTAAAAATTAAAGACTTTATCGTTGAATGAACTCGAGTTGGTACATATTCAACTCCTCAACCCTGATGCTGTAAGGAATTGCATTCGGAAATCGTGGGGTTCCCACGGAATTTTTCTGTTTTGGTGACGGGTTACTACAGATAGGCTACTTTTTGTACTGGAAAATCAAAAGTTCCCACGGGATTTTTAAAAACCTAAATCCACACGGGCGAAGCCATGGGCATCATCTAGTTGGGTAATAATTTTCTTTCGCTTCTTTCCGTAACTGCAGCAAAAAAGACACTTAAGTCACGAATTCGACGAAGAAATGTTATGAGATAACCGAAGCAGATCGACAGGAAATATTCACGAATCTATGGTGTAAAATGAACTGGGATCAGAGAAAAGTTTTCGTTTCTGACACCGTCTTCACCCGTGAAGCTAAACGTAAGACTACTGAAGCAAATAGCAGACGTACTCATTCTTTAGCTTACCATTTGCAAATAGGGAATCGTTTATTAGTTGTTTGTAAAACCATGTACTTAAACACGACTGGATGGAGTCAGTGGTCAATTGCAGATTGGTCGGCAAAAGGCCATGTTGTTATCAGTTTCATCGAACCAGTTACATGTTGCATCACTTGTGGCAAGATTATAAATTGTAAAATTATGGTTGCATAGCTTAGTCCGATAATAAAGTGCATTGGCTTTCGTCATCGGAGACAATTTAACAGCTTGGACATCCACTGTTAAGATGCCATGTCTTAACAATTCACCCTCCAAAGCCTAATTTTATCTTTACTTTTTTCGTCTCTTGCTTTCTTCTTTGCAGGTTGATGAACCTCGTACTCAATTTCTGGTAAATGTCCGTTAGTATAGGCCAGACATACATCACTGTTCTGGCCTGTCCTGCGGCACCCTCAAAAGGGGACAGCCTCGGGGCCCATAGCGAGGCGTCATCCCGATGCCGGAGGCAGACGGACTGGCCCCTGGTCAGGGGAGACCGGTCCACAAAGAAATAGGGTACGGCTTACGACCTGGGGGCTTTTAGTGCTTAACCCTTAACTGGTATCGTAACTGGTATCGTGGGGGCCGCGCGGCCCCCATAGTATGTTTGCTTCTAGCTGTCTAGCAAGTAAGTTTTAACTATGTACTTGAATAAATGGTTCGAAATAATAAATAATAGGCTTATTTTATGTAATCAAATAGTTTTTAATTATATAAATCTTCTTACTACAATACTAGAAGAGATCACAAAATAGTATCAACATTTTGGTAATATTTTTTTGTAAGTTACAAATCCTGCTACCAATCACTGATTCGGAATCAGAATCTACGTGTAAGAGTTCTTCTATTATTTTATCACTCAAAGGCCGCGACATCTTGAATTAATGACTGTAAAAAATAACATCCATATAAAATGCTATGCAAAAAAAAACTTTCGTAACTGGTACCGTGGGGGCCGCGCGGACCCCAACACGTGCATACCTGGATCCCAGTAAGTGATACAGCGCCGAACGTCCGACATCCGCTGCGAACAGCGACGTAATGAGAATACTTAAAATGGCGGATGCTCACGATGCTTAGTTCATTAGAAAACCAAGAAAACGTCATGCGTGGGGGCCGCGCGGCCTCCACGATACCAGTTAAGGGTTAAGAGCTAGGACTTTCCTTGAAGCAGCAGTGGTGAAGTTTCGGAATTCGGATAGGCTGATGGTTGGTTCTATTGTAGGAGTAAGTGTTATGAGGTGGGTTGTGTCAGTGTGTGTGTACAAGGTGTGGGAACCAACAAAGGGGGCACCTTGCAAGGGCTTCGTGGGCGGCGCCTGGCACGAGGTGGCCACTCCAGTATCTCTCCTTCGAAAGTCCACACAAGGGGGCACAAGGGGGTTCACAAACTGTCCATAGTAGGGATTGCAATCCGGTCCGGCGGAACCGGCGTGTTTTTGGACCTACCGGATCCGGTGAGTCGGCGCCGGATCCGGTAGGTCCAAAAACACCGATCCGGTAAAGCAAACAATACGCGAAAAACTACTGTATGCAACGAAACGCGCGCGTGCGACGTTGCCAGATCGCTAGACGTGCCGCCGCCGACACCGGCTCTGCCTGCACTTCATAGATAATACACTAATTGCTGCACTTGTTTTGTTTGTCAGTCGCCACTTGACCTTTGACATCGAAAGTATCAAACGAAACTAATCGAAAAGTGTGTGAGTGATTGATTAGATTATTCTGTCGAGATAAACCGTAAGTTGACAAACACTTTGTTTACCTAATTAGTGGTTATGGTTATATGACGAAAAAACATTGAATAATCTATTTCTATGTTGTATTTGAATTGTTAAGTAGGTTAGGTTAGCTAGGTATTTATTGTATTGTTTTTCATGCAATGCAATGCGTCTTTTACCTATAATAATTTCAATCACTGTTTCATTCTTTTTACACGACTACAGCAAAGCCAATAGGAAGTGTTATGATCTTGACACTATGTAAATTAAATATTTATGTGGATTTGTATTTATGTATGTTCCACTCCACCGTAAAATCTAAAATACAGAACCGATTTTAATACCTAACCGAAAGAGGAATAAAACTGAACTCAATATACTTCACAGCGCGATTTATTGTATAGTCGTGTATTATTAACTTATTGCTTGTTCAATCAGAATATTTACCTACTTTTTGTTAAAATCAGAACGGAAATATTTAGGTATCTACAGACTACTTATTAATTTATAGTTTTTTAATTGGTTACAGGTAAATGATAATAGTATTTAAAAATGTCGCTTTCGAAACCACAAAGACATCAGGAGCAGGACGAAAATAAAGAAAGAGAAGACACTGGAAAATCTCTGTGGGACTATTTCTCAAAAAGACCTAATACAGAAAACGAAGCGCAATGTATAAACGACTACCCCCCAAAATAATAGAATGCGATACTATATACTTCGTGACCGCTAGGCTATGTTACTCAGACTAATTTTACTTTAAGACTGCCGCTCCGAAAACACTGTCGTTACGTCGCCATATTTTACCGACTCCATGGTGGGGCACTCACGTCACCACCCCGACCAATCGCTCGAACCTCGCGCGGTAGTGCCAACCGCGCAATGTTGCCAACACGGCCATGCTGCATGGTGCCTGCCCCAGGCACTCCACAAGTCAGGTCAACATCACTGCGAATTAAACAACCGTTAGCATCTACTTCACACAACATACGAGTATATCTAGGGTCCGTAACGGAATATTGCCCGCTTGATACCAAACACAAACGAACTTAAGTACTGTTCCAACGAGACCACCTGCACCTAAAGGGACTTTGCCACACTTAATTTTTGCAAGTATCTATAATGGCTAGTTCGGACTACTTTAGTATTTAGTCGAGTGGCGAGTGTTTTAGTAAGCTAAAATATTCGCTACTGGCCAAAAATCGTTCGCACTTCGCTCGAGTACAGTTTACAAGTGAGTGGTGTTTTACAAGATGAACAGCCTACAACGCAATAAAGTAAATAAACTAATTAAGCTAATCGTAACGGCTATTTTAGAAGAGGTGGATGAGGAAATTTGTGTGATTAATAAAAAGAAGCTATGGGTACGAAAATGGATCGATAGAAGAGAAAAACTAGGAGCTACTAATTGTCTTCTGAAGGAATTAGCATTGGAAGATCCCAAAGAATACTTCGATAGTTTGAGAATGTCCGAAAGTTGTGTCTGTTAAATAAAATACATTCTCAAATTCAGCGTAAAGATACCCTTTTAAGAAGTGCGATTCCTGCAATTTCAAAATTACAAGCAGTTCTATACTTCCTTGCTACTGGGTGTAGTTTAAGGACACTCACACATATATTTAGACTCGGAAAATCTACTATTTCCGAATTCATCATCGAAGTTTGTGCAGCAATCTATGAATCATTAACGGAATTTATCAAGGTAAGATTAAATAACAGTAACAGATTTATTATGAAACGTTTATTTATTAACATTAGCGTTCTGCATTGCTGTTAAAATTAAGTCATTTGATATAATTGTAACGCTCTGCGTTTCATTCTGGTTAACATGGCCAGATGGAAACATATTTGAGGAAAGCTGATAATCCGAAACATGTTCAGAATTATCTGTAGGTAAAATGGACGAGGAAAAACATTCAGTTGCTTGCTCTTCCAAATTATAATTACTGGTGTCATTATAATATGTTGAAGAATCGCTATATGGTGATTCTGTAGCATATGACTGTGGCGTCCTGGTGATTCCGTTTTGTTCAGATGCGTTTTGAAGGTGCTGACGTCGAATTCTATTTATGTAAATTTGAATGTGCTCTTGTGCTTCTAATGCCAATAGTAGGGGCAAAGACTTCAGTTGAAGACCGACGTGTTTTCCGAAGACCTCAAACTCATTTTCTTCGACTGTAGAGTTACTAGTATCAGCTATCTCTTGTCTATTTAATTGTCTAACCATGCTCGAGAGCTGGGCGTTAATTGTCTAACCATGCTCGAGAGCTGGGCGTTAATTGTCTAACCATGCTCGAGAGCTGGGCGTTAATTGTCTAACCATGCTCGAGAGCTGGGCGTTAATTGTCTAACCATGCTCGAGAGCTGGGCGTTAATTGTCTAACCATGCTCGAGAGCTGGGCGTTAATTGTCTAACCATGCTCGAGAGCTGGGCGTTAATTGTCTAACCATGCTCGAGAGCTGGGCGTTAATTGTCTAACCATGCTCGAGAGCTGGGCGTTAATTGTCTAACCATGCTCGAGAGCTGGGCGTTAATTGTCTAACCATGCTCGAGAGCTGGGCGATTTGTTGGAGGTGGAGGAGGAGGTGTAGGTTCACGAAAACTATCCACTACAGTACTATTTTGCTCAGTATCTGTAGTATCATCAGTGTGTAAACTATCGGAAGCCTGAAACAAATAAAATGTTATTAGTATCAAAGTATTCATGAACAATTTTTTTTTTCAGATTCCTACTACTACAGACTGGAAAATAATTGAAAATGGTTTCCGAAATCAGTGGCACTTTCCAGGATGCTGTGGCGCAATCGACGGCAAACATGTCGTCATTAAGGCACCCCCCGAATCAGGAAGTTTATACTATAATTACAAAGAGACAAACAGCATTGTCTTAATGGCTGTTGTAGATCATAAATATTGCTTTAGTTATATTGACGTTGGATGTACTGGAAGGGTTTCTGATGGAGGCGTATTTCGTAACTGTAGTTTGTACCAAGAATTAGAAAACGGTATTCTACCAGAGGGTCATGTCTTAGTTGGCGACAATGCATTTCCCTTGAAAGAATATTTGTTAAAACCTTTCCCAGGAAATCGATTAACGTCACAGCAAAAAATTTTTAATTATCGTTTGTCTCGGGCTAGAAGAATAGTAGAAAATGCTTTCGGTATACTAGCTGCCAGATTCAGAGTATTTGAGAAACCGATGCCCTATAGTCCTGAGAAAGTTGTTAAGATAGTAAAGACATGTTGCGCTTTACATAATTGGCTCCGACAAACAGAATTACAAAACAAACAGTATGAATACACAGTAGACAAAGAAAATTATGAAGCAGGAATTATCGTTCCTGGTAATTGGAGAAATGAACCGGAGTCTCTCGGAATGCAACCACTGCCAATTTCTTTAAGTAACCGTTCATCTCAAAGGTCTACAGATCGTCGGGAGAGATATGCAAATTATTTTGTAGGAAGCGGTTCTGTCTCTTGGCAGACGAGAATGATACATTGAAAACTACCCAGCCCCCAATACTAGAGTAGGTACCTACTTACCAAATTACTTTCACTGTGTGTCAGTGTTGAGGTTAAGTTTCGCAGGGATGCATCCAATAAACTGAACCATTTTACAGAAGGAATATAAACCGTGTCAGTGCCAGCGCCTGATTTTTTGGAGTCCTTTATTTTTTTTAACTCCTGGGAGTAGGTCGATCTAAAAAGGAATGGATTTCGTTAGGTAAAACTACACTGGACAGCAAATAAACCGAGCCACCGGCTACCTTGGCACTTTGATTCGATTTTCTCAGAAAATATAAAACTTACTACTATCAAAGTTATACCTATAGAAAGTGCGTTTCATGATGATTAAAATGAGTGAAACTCATTAGGATTAATCAAATAACTAAGTGTTTATTAAGAACTTTATAAAGAAGTGTCGTTTTCCGGTCGTGTTAATCGTTAGTAATCATAAAATTAAAAAAATAAATAAAGCCAGAAACAAAGAAAAAAATTAAAAAAAGTTTTTTGGTCAGTATTCGGTATTCCCTCCTCTTGCTCGGATAACTGCCAGCATCCTCGTATTCATCGACCTCACGAGCCTGACAATGAAATCTTGAGGGATTGCATTCCACTCCTCTTCAATTCCGATTCGCAGCTCTTCAAGCCTTATTGGAGCAGGTACCCGGGCTCGAACCCGACGTTTCAGCTCATCCCATAAGTGTTCTATCGGATTCAAGTCCGGGCTCCGAGCTGGCCAGTCCATCGTGCGTATGCCGACGTCGCCTAGATATTGGGCCACCACATGAGAAACATGAGGCCGTGCATTATCATGCATCAACAGCATATTCTGCCCGATATATCCTGCGTAAGGTATCACATGGTTTGCAAGGATTTCAGTAATGTAGCGATGAGAAGTCAATCCACGTGTACGGCCCATTGGTTCGATGAAAACTAACGCTGTACATGCGGTTAGCGAGATGCCGCCCCAAACCATTACAGATCCTCCTCCATAAGAAACAGTTTCCTCGATGCAACACTGAGAATAACGTTCTCCAGGGCGACGATATACTCTCTGACGTCGATCACTTCCATGTAGACTCACCCTGGTCTCATCTGTGAAGAGTACATTACCCCACTGTTCTAATGTCCAATCCCTATGCTCTCGAGCAAATTCGAGTCGTGCTCGACGGTGGGCTACCGTTAATGCTGGGCCTGTGGCAGCTCTCTTTGGCGTCAGGTTCCGTTCAGCAAGTCTCCTTCTGACGGTATCTGAACTTATGACCACTTGGCGTTCATCACGCAGACTTTGTTGCACTTGAACTGCGTTGAGGCGGCGATTTCGCAGAACAGTAAGGTGTATATATCGATCATCTGCTGCTGACGTAGCCCTAGGTCTGCCCGTACCTGGACGGCGATCAAATGCTCCAGTCTCTAGGTATCGTCTGTAAACTCGTTGCACCGAAGATCTGCTGATTCGAAGTCTTCGAGCGACCTCACGTTGCGCAATGCCTGCTTGAAGTAGTGCTACAGCTTGAGCTGCTTCCTGAGGCGTCGTATCCATTATTAAGTGAGAAAAGTAGCAAAAATACACGCGTCTGAGCAAGATATGGACAAAAACTAAAGAAATGACAAGAAATATTCGACTACCTTCATTGTAAAAAAAAAAGAACGCTAATCGCGAACTCTAATCAAGACAGAGCAAATCGTTAGCATTATGTTTGTTGCTCGATTACAATGTGGGATAACGATACTCTAGAATAAATTTATGGTCATTTAATCAACATGAAACACACTTTCTGTAGGTATAACTTTGATAGTTGCAAGTTTTATAAATTTTGAGAAAATCGAATCAGAGTTCCAAGGTAGCGGGTGGCTCGGTTTATTTGCTGTCCAGTGTACTTTTAACAACAATAGTAGTAATAATAATTAAGAGCTTATTGCATCATCGTAATAAATATGCTTTTGAAATAAAATAATAAAATTATGCACTAACCTGATGTTTTTAATTTTCAATTTAATTTCCTTTTCACCAAATCCGGGTACATTCATTTTGTTTTCCAAATCCAAGTATGCGGATTGTTTAATGTGTTTATTTTTATATTGCGGGGACTTAAAATTCCACAAGCATTCATGTTGGATATATAGAGAAACAAATTTTAAAGTTGTATCTTCGCTCCAGCGAAACGACATTTTTTCGGCAACTAAAGAGCTCGACTAAATCGACAGGTTCGGACTTGTTTAGCCGGCGAACCAGTGAGCACGGACGCGTGGTGGGAGGTGCTACTCGCCCGATAAAAATAGAATAAAATGGATCGACTCGACTAAATAATTTACTAACCTACTCGACTAAATTTTTGGTGTTCAGACACGTTTAGCTACTAAATGACTCGCTACTAGACTAAAATACTAGCATAGTGCGAACTAGGCCTAAGTTCTAGGAGAGCGTTTAAATATTGCTAAAGACAATATTTTATTTTCAATGTTCCAGCGATTTCCATGAGGCTCTCGTTTTTTATTTATAAGCGCATCGGTTAGAGCATTTTTCAAAAAGTTAGATTCTAATTGGTCTAAATTAATAGATGTTTTAGACAGCTCCTTTAGAGAATTTTTTGCTGTTTTAAGGCGCTGCAAAAGCTTCTCTTCCCTAGATCCACATCGTTTTTTCCCATCTGCAACACAAAAAGAAGAATTATAAAACTAATAATATAATAAGTCTTCTGAAAACGTTCTTATGAAAGTTAGAACTGCAATTTTACATGCATTGCATGCGTCCCATGTTGTGGCATGTGGGCATTGACGCTACCAATAACTGTAATAATTGATATATGACAGAACACAGAAGCTTATCAACACATTTTGCCATACGTGTATGACTACGCACATATATGTCTGCTGATGCACTGGTGGATGGTTTGGGTTCAATACCACCTGAAATAATAATAAAATAATATTAAAAATATGCACATTTTTTAAAATTTAAACAGTATAAATATAAAATAATAATTATTATTATTTATTGTAAGAAATCATTTCGTTGAAAAATATTCGCGGACCTACTTCTGAAAACCTATTTAATAATTAAATTATATATACAATAATATTATAATACAAAGTTAAATTTACTATTTTTTTTATAAAAGTGCCGTTCTTATTTTTGAAACAAAAAATAATTATGCTATTGATTTTTTTTCCCCCTAGTCAAATAGTCCGCCTCTGGTTGCCCCTGGGCCAAAGGTGCCCATCAAGCTAGCAGCATTACCACGCTGAATAGCGATGGACAACCTTTGGACCAGGTAGGCCCCAGAGCGCGGATCACAACCTCTTTCCATTAGGCGACGGCCGATGCCACGTACGAAATCCCTCGCTTCTTCGTAGTCATTCACGTTGACTCGCGGGCGCGGTGGCGGGCGCGGTCACGAAATATCAAACATATGGCGTAATATCCAAGTGTTCACATACGAAACGCACGTGCGGTCTAAGTAGCGGGCAAGCTAGCGACTGGCGCGCGCGCGCCGCTCGCGGCAATATCAAACGCGTGAGATGTTTGTGTGTGTTTACGTCGAACTAGCGGCGGAGCGCGCGATTCACTCGCGACGTCAGGTAAGTTCAACCAGTATGAACTTGTCGCTAGAAACGGTAGCACGTCTCCATCATGTCTTTCAATACAGAAGAGTTTATTAGTGCTGTTCAGGCTAGAACTCCGATTTGGCAAAGCAAACACAGGCATCATATGAACAGAAATATTCTCAATAAGCTATGGAAGGAAATTGCGGAATTGTTTCCTGAAATGGAGGGTGAGTAAATGAAATATTGTGGGTACCTATTTTTAACTTTTTATTTTTCTAAAGGAATATTATGACAGACTACAAAAGATACAAAAATATATTACAAAGATGGCGACGTATATATTAAACGATTGTTCTCCCAAAAATATTTCGTGAATAAACTCCGAATTTGTTTAGCTCGATTTGATGGATTGTTGTTTCTTCCAGTTTGTCGCCTTTGGTGCTGAGTTTCAGTTGTTAACTCATCATTGAAATTGTAACCATCTATATCAATTACAATATTATGCAATAAGCAAGCGGTTTTGATAATCAGGCGTGCATGTTTAACATCAGTTTCAATAGGTTTTAACAAAACTCGCCATTTATTGCATAAAATTCCAAATGCACACTCCACGGTTTTTCTCGCTCTTGACAATCTATTATTAAAATGTTCTCTCTCTTGATTCAATGTTCTTTGTGGATATGGACGCATAAGATACTCTTTAAGAGGATAAGCTTCATCGGCTACTATAACATATGGAGCTGTAATATTAGAATTGGGTAATGTTCTTGGTTCTGGAATATTGAATGCGCCTCTTTCGAGTAACCGGTTCAGGGACGAGGCGTTGAATGTACCGCCGTCGCTTTGCTTTCCTCTACCTCCCACTTCAATAGTTAAAAATCTTTTGTTCGCATCAGCCACAGCTTGCAAAACAATAGAGAAATAATGCTTGTAGTTAAAAAATGCCGATCCTGATCGTTTAGGTCGTTTAATTCTACAATGTTTACCATCTAAGCTGCCAATGCAGTTAGGAAAGTTCCACATTTTCTCAAAATCTGAAGAAATATGCTTAAGCTGGTCTTCAGATGGCAGTGGCATGTGGACATTCAAAGGAGAATGATCACCCCTGACCCAAACATTTACACAAAATGTAATTCATTAAAAATTATCTTACGAATATATGACAATTTGAAAATTAATAATTATTAATGCTACACTTCACGATAAAAAAATGTAATAAAAAAGGAATTAAACCGTCTTTTCAACTTCCCGTTTAAGTCTGACGGCCATTTGCATTACATTCTACGCATAGGTACATGCCCAAATAAAAAGAGGTTTGTTATTTTTAAAAAAATAATTTCATTTAAAATAGAACGGATATTAATTATTTAAATACATTATTTTATTTGTTATTTGTTGTAAATCGTACAATATATGCTTTAAGTAAATAAGTAATAATTAATATATGTTTTTTTATAATATTGTTTTAACTTCATTGCGTTTTGTGCAATGGAATATAATATAACTACAACCTTTTTGATTTTGTGTAACGAAACTTATTTCAAGATGTCAATGTGACATGTCATTGTTTTAGTTATGTGTGACGCTAGTGACGTCTACTCTGTTTACATTTTGAATGTTTATTGTAGGACAGCGGAGACCAATATTAATTTGGTTTTAAATTGTTTTTGTATTGGATATCGTTGGACAGGTATGTTAAGTATAGTGCGCGCCAAACAAATAGTTCAAATCGGCAGGAAAGATACACGGCTTTCCTTACTACTTTAACAATTATAAACTACACATAACCTAGAATCATTTTCAAACTAAAACTTAGATTTATTTAAAACTACAAGTCCTAGAGGTATTAAAATGGTGTGTTTGGTTATCAGGAATAAACCTGCAATAAATGCTGCATACAACACGCTTGTAAACGACTGGGTTACACGCCCATAGATTTTTGGGCATTCTCCTTTTTTTTCCAAATAGCTTCACAGGTACTATAAACAATCTCAGACACTGTACTAACACCCAAACGAAAGCTATAAGCCAAAGATCGAAATGCCAACGCAGTGGAAAGATATCTGAAACATATAAAAAAAATACAATTATTACGTAAAATTTAAATATGTTATATACCTACTAAAATTATATAAGGCATCAACACTAAACAATATTTAATTTTTATAGAAAAGACTTTAAGAAAAAAATGGAAGAATATTCGGGACCAATTTATGAAAGAGTTTAAAAAAATTCCGGTTTCTCGTTCTGGAGATGCTGGAACTGATCAAAACACTTCAATGTGGCCATATTTTCAAATGATGCAGTTTATAAAAGATGACGTTACCCCAGAATTAAATGAAGGCAATTTAGATGAAACTGCTGATGGAAACTGTAGTGATAATAATGAACGGTCCCCAACTCCCCAGTCAATAGCTGGTTCATCTACAAGTACACAATATACGAGCACCAAACGTAAATGTGCACAAGATGTAAGACAGGAATTCATGGAATTAGAGAAGAAAAAGTTGGAATTATTACAAATTAAACTGTCGCAAAGCAGCGAAAGGCAAGAACAAGATTGCGAAGACCTGTTATTTTTTAAAAGTCTGTTGCCGTACATGAAGGAGTTTACTCCTATGCAAAAATTACGTACGAGAAACAAAATTACAGAAGTTGTTATGAATGAAATGAATAGTTTCACGTCCCAGGCTTACCATAGTTACAATAGTTACGAATATAACACATCAAATTATGGAAATTAAACTTTAAATATAATTAACTACGAAAATTATTTTTTTTTTAAACTCACCTTATAGTTACAAATAGTCTTTCTTCGGGTTTTATGCTTTTATGAAAATTTGTGTCTACTTTTGAAATCTCACTCCTTATTGAATCCAATATGTAATCAAAACAGTTGACTGTCATCCTGGTATATCCAAAAAATCTTGAAGGATGTTCTCTCAAATTACTATATAAAGTATGAAATTCACCATACTGTTCTCTTTCTTTATTAATTTCGTGCACACCAATTCTAATTTTTAACATCTCCCACTTTAGATATGAATTTTCGGTTAAAAATAAAAGATCGTCGTCCATGTTTACAATCTCTGACAACACGTCACACTCGCGCAAACGCCTGGCGGCTAATGTGAACACGAACTCGCCACTTCTCCGGGCCCGCACCCGCCGCCGCGCCCGCGCTTTCCAACGTGAACAAGTACGAACGCCCCAGCAGCCCATTGTCTCCACCGCCAGTGGGACAAAAAGGTATTTGCCCAGGAGAGGGGCATATTTAATCCTCTTCTTCGCGGCGGCGGATTCTGCAGCGGCGCCGGCCACCCGCGACGTTCGGTCCAGATGGCTTGGCGCAAGAGTGCTAGCGCACGTCGCGTCCCACAGCAGGCATTTGCCATTTTGCCATGGGACGAGCGTCAAGCCATCTGGACGCTTGCCGTCTGTGCGGCTCAGCCCTGGCGGCTCGAGAACGCAGGGCACGTTGGCTGAAATTATGTATATGCGTTTTATTGTTTATTTAATGCGAAACAAATAAAATAGCGAATATTTTTCTTTATTAACTTTACAATTGCGTGTTAGAAAAATCAGTAATTTATTTTTGAATTGTGTCAAAAGCGAAGAAACAATTAGAAAGCAAATAGGTACTATATCAAAAACTTCTTGTGTCCGTCATAAATTATGTGAATAAAGAAAACACTTCATATATGCTTGAACGCTTGAACATACTCCCCGCCTTGGAAGAGGTACTATCTTCCAACTTAGTCATCAGCTACGGGCAGCGGACAGATTTGAGAGATTGAAATGGCTCGTCGAACAATGCGATTTGAAGTTGCTTCTTGCGTCTTCCACTAGCTTCTTAGTTGTAATTCCAAAGACAAACTCCTTTGACCACCAGGTCAAAATGTTTTGGCGTATTTTATACTCTCTGCCAGCGCGTCATGCGATTTACAGGAACGCCGTCAAATTCAGCGCACACAAGTGCAATGAGTGGGTGACCAAACAAAAAATGTGCCGGGCTAAGTGGAAGTAAATCATTACCTATTACGCGGCGTAAATGATGTTTACAACTATTCACTCCTGCCTTCCACAGGCCACCAAAAAAACTAGCTTATGGTTGATTGAAATGAAATTTAACAATTTGCGAATTGCTATGATGCGTAATCTTTTATAGCGTCAGACCAATTGTAAAGAAAGCGGAAGTCATTCATCAAATATTTCCGCAGGCTTTTCATGGCGTGAATCTTTGAAGCGCGAATAAATATGTGCGAATAAATATGAATCAAATGAAACAAACCAATAAATGATTTAATCAATTTTGAGCCTTTACCCCTACGGTTCAAAATGTACACTGGGCCTGCGTAACCCACACCTTCTTAAAAAAAGGTAACCCCGGTAAATAATAATAGCGTTATTTTAGGAAGTTACCCATTAATCGGTGTTAAAGTTTGACCGCGTAAGCGTGCATACATGAAGCATTCAACAACAATTTTCTTTGCAAGGTTACGACCACCAATTGACCACCACGTTTCTCTAAGCGTATATAATAAGAATAGTGGAGCAGCGTGAAATATTTTTTTGTATTTGAATAGAGGATCAAATATCTGAAGCCTCTGACGAAATAACGCGAGAGCGAATGTAGGCTGATTCTCGTGAGTTTCATAGCGCGTGTGATAATGTAAATTATCTGACCGATTAAACCAGCCTACTCCCAACGTTTTGTTATGAATGTTTTCTCCTAAAGATAACTCCTTTGAAGCGTATAAAGTATCCGTAGGTTCATCAACATAACATTTTTCTAGCGCATCAAAACGTTGTTCAGCTTTAGCGTAGCTTAGTTTATTAAAATTTTTACGCAGTAGGGCAGACGTACTAGAAACACTAGGTGGCTCGCATAATAAGGCTACTACAAGTGCTAGTACAAATTGTAAGGTTGAAAATAAAAAACAAAATTATAAAGCACACAACTTTTCTAAATTACACTGCAATGTCGCTACAAACAAACCTGCTGATAAATCATTTGGGAAAACGCGAGTTTGGTTATGTATTATGTGTAACGCACAGCACTCATTATATTCGTGCCAAAAATTCATAGACTTAACTTTACAAGATAAATTACAATTTATTAAGGACAATGGCTTATGTGAAAATTGCCTTAAAAAAGGGCACACTCTTTCAGAGTGCAGATTTGGCACGTGCCGGCATTGCATAAAATAATTAAAATATGAAATTATATTTTAATTATTTAAAATAAAATCTCAGATGAATTAATTGTGCAACTGTAATATCTCTGGTTGATCAGCAAAGCCAAATCACTTAATTGCCTAACTTCTGATAACAATGTTTTAAAAGTAGTGAAAGTAGTTTATGGGGCTGGATGAAAATGTACTACTGGGTGTGTTTCCCGGGTGTGGGTGTGTGTGTAATTTCCAGTCACATTGTTTATTGTTAATTCAAATCGAAAAGAATAAACTAGTACCTATATTCCTCTTATCTAATTTCACTGTTATAATAGCACTGGAAGTACTTACGTTCGGTTGCAATAACAGAAGTTGAAGTGATTGGTACATTTTCCAGTTCCAGTGGGCTGGACAGTCTTTGATAAATCTGAAATATTATTTTTTTATTGCAAAATAGGCTTACGCTTGACGACAATCATGCCTGAACAGCAATGATGAGGTCTAAGTTGGAACGCGCTTGCCTAGAAAATGCCTATTCACTCTTGCCTTGAAGGTACTTAAGTCGAACGAGGCGGGGAACACGGAAGCCGGAAGGGCGTTACACCCTAGCGGTTCGTATCAGAAACGTCGACTGAAAGCGCTTTGCGCGAGCAGACTGAACGTCAACCACATAGGGATGCCATCGCTCTCGACTTCTCGCTGTTCTGTGGTGAAATGGTGAAGGAGGAACTAGGTTAAAAAGTTCCTGAGCACACTGCAAAATATATCCGATAAAAGACCGATAGACAAGCGATATTGCGTCGGTGCTGTAAACTGAGAAATAGTGAAATTTACTAGTATTACTATAAGTCAGAAATAGTTATACTTTTCATAAAGCCCATAAGAGTGATTTCGGCACTTGGCATATATATTTTACTAGATGATACCCGTGACTTCGTCCGCGTGGATTTTTTTTTTTCTTTTTAAAGCTTTTTAAAAATCCTGTGGGAACTCTTCAATTTTCCTGGATATTCAATTTTCCTGTAAGGACCACTCGTGGTCTGTAAATTTTACTTCAGATTTTATATCTATTAAAGCTTTTTCGATGCATACCTTCATATCATAAAATCTTTCAACCATAGATAAAAGGCTGTTCCAGCGCGTGCGGCAGTCCAAAATAAGTTGTAATTCTTTTCCTTTTTCTTCTCTAACATACTTTTGAAGGTATAAATCATCTTTGGTGGGTGACTTTCGAAATAATTTTACCACTTTCCGCACTTTTTAGGGTTCCGTAGTAAACAAGGATTAAAGATTAAAGGAAAAAATTTTATTCATTAAGATAAAAATGTTATTGTAATTTAAAATGCACATTTTTAGTGCCCTAATTCCCCAATATCGTGCAAATTTTTGAAATGTGACAACACCAGAGTCGACGGGCGGCACCTTTTGTAAATACCGCTGGCACGTGTAAGCCTGTAAAGGCGTGTACACAATAAGCTTAGAATCGACCGGCGCAGCATATTGTTTGCCGACTAAAATAAAAAAACGGCCAAGTGCGAGTCGGCCTTTACTGTTTTAGGGTTCCGTACATAATTATGAACAACAAAATATTTTGGGTGTAAGAAATATTTAATTTCCGAGCTAGACATCGCAACAAACCGTGAAAAAAAAACCCAAAAAATGTTCGTTTGTTCGGTCACAGCTTACAAACTACTACGAGCTAGAGATCTGTGACCGGCGCATAGACGGCCGGACGGACAGACAGGCGGACGGACAGACTGAGATTAATAGGGCTCCGTTTTTACCCTTTAGGTACGGAACCCTAAAAACCCTAAATAGTAGGTACATAGTATTGTACTGTATTGCCCGTTAAACAATAAAGGTAATTAAGTACAGCTGTGCCCTTAAAATCTCACGCCTATTATCTTTTTGTACAGACGATACCTAAAATACTTTGTACCCGATAGGTAGGTACCTACCCGATAGGTACTTTACCCGATACCTACCAAGCGCTGACGCCGCGTCTGTGTTACCATGTGATTTTCCCCATTTGATAAAATTAAATTTTAGTTTTTTTAGGGGTAATTTTTTTACTTAGTATTTCAAAATGATTACCATAAATAGAACCAACTCACGATACCTAATTACAACGTCACGGATCTGACAGGGTTTTTTCTTACATACTGTATATCATGCAAAAGGATACTACTAACAGAATAATTTATACCGCATTAGATATCAAAAAGTTTTTTGGGATATTACTATTTATGTCCGTGCAAATATTTCTAAGTACCAGATAATATTGGTCTCCTGCTTTTGGATATAGTCCAGTTTCATCCACAATGCCAGTCAACTTTGAAAGAATCAAGCTTTCATTGCACTTTCAAAATAATGATAATCACAAACCTGTAGGCCATGCCAATCACGACAGGTTATTCAAAATACGTCCAGTTATTGAGCACCTCAAAACCAAATTTTCTACTATACCAATGGAACAAAGACTATCATTCGATGAGCAGATGTGTGCCACAAAAGTGGCTCATTTCTTGAAACAGTACCTGCCGAATAAACCCTACAAATGGGGGTTTAAATTTTATGTGTGTGGTGATTTATCAGGATATGCTCACACATTCGAATTGTATTCAGGACAGGAACATACAGAAATACTGGAAGGAGAACCTGATATAGGAGCCACAGGGAATGTAGTCATTGTTTGCTAAGAGGTGTGCCAAGACATCAAAATCACATAATTTATTTCGACAATTTCTACACATCGTTGCCCCTGGTTCATTATTTAGCTAAGCAAGGGATTCAATCTGTGGGCACTGTCCAACAAAGTCGGATTCCGAACTCAAAATTACCAAATAAAAAGAAGTTTATGAAAAAGTCAGTACCAAGAGGAAGTCATGAAGAAAGGACATCTACATTTGATGGGATTGATATGTCTTGTGTCACCTGGAAAGACAAAATGGTGACACTGTTATCCACATGTGTTGGGTCAACACCAGTATCTAGTGTCACTAGATATGACAAAGCGAAGAAGGAAAAGGTAGAAATTCCTTGTCCAAAAATTGTATTTGAATATAATAAACATATGGGGGGGGTCGATTTAATGGACAGTTTTTTGGGGAGGTTTCATATTCGTTTGAGGTCAAAAAAGTGGTACTTACGTATATTCTTTCATCTACATGATCTTACGGTCATAAATTCATGGATCATTTACAAAAAAAAAACTCAATCAATCGAAATGTACCAAAAAAGGATATACTTTGCATGGGGCAATTTTGTAATGAATTAGCTCAAGTTTTGTGCTCAATAGGACTCAACAATTAGTGTTGCAAGTAGAACTCTGCTTCCGCTTCCGCAACTGCAGAAGTTCCGCATGTTTTTTCACTTCCGTTTCTGCTTCTGGTTCCGCAAATTTTATAACAGAACTCTGAACGGAAACGGGGAGAAAGCGAGCGGTGCAGCAGACGCGACGGCCGGCGGCACGGCGCGGGCGGTTGCGGGGGCCGCGCGTGGACGAATGACACGAGCGTCGAGCGTCCAGGCGCGCGTGCTGCCGATAGGTAATTACCGAATCCCTTCCGCGTATTTTGGGAGGGAGGGGCGCGCGGTAAACAAACGTGTCACAACGAGTTCGTTCGTTTATTTAATTATTGTTTTTAGTTCACTATGCGCATCTCCGCGCCCCGTGACTTTGAGTAGTGACATTTTCAGTTGTTTTTTCTTCTGTTATTGTTTGCTTGATACCTAGTTGTATTTAGTGCAATAAGAGTGCAATTATGAAACCAAAAACAAGTCCCATTTGGAACTATTTTGATGAAATCGACGACTCGAGTGCCAAATGCAAACTTTGTGAAAAAGTGTATTCGCGAAAAGGCCGCACAACTACAGCTTTAAAGAGTCACCTAAAATCAATTCATGCCGAACGGTTTGCAGAGTTTGAGAAGTTAAATGATGCTGTCAAACTTTCATCGGAAACGAAAAAACAAATGGTCAGTTAATATTTATTTATTACTTACTTTACCAACTTTGAGTAAGTGAGGTCGTGCGTGGCCTAGTGGTCGAATATTAGTATGGATACGTGTTTTATTTCGTGAAGTAATCGTAACCAATTTATGTTGTTGTAATTGTAGGTTACGTTAACTCCAACCGAAAACGCTAAAAGACAATTAACATTACAACAAAGTCTACAAGTAAAGGATTATTGGGATTCATCGCATCACAAATCTCAAGAAATGGATCGTACGATTGCTGAAATGATTGCCCTCTAGAGATGGTCGTTTTTGTAAAAACGTTTTTGAACAACGATGCGAGTATACGATGACGGCATCCGATGCCAATCTAACGAAAAACGGATGCCCGCAACGAATCATCATACGAATAATACGATACGATACGATACCCGATGGAAACATCACCGAGTGCGGTGCGAACGAGATAGTTGACCACGCAACGGAAAGCGGGCGGCGCATCGGCACTCGGCAACCACAAACCGAAGATGACCGAACGTATCGCTCGCTCGCTCACTCTCGGTCTCGAGTGGTAAATGGTAATGGATTGCGCGTGCGGCGTGCCGAATTGTCATGAGACTTAAATATTACATTACTAGATGCGACATCAAAGGAGAATGCCCAAAAATCTATGGGCGTGTAACCCAGTCGTTTACAAACGTGTTGTATGCAGCATTTATTGCAGATTTATACCTGATAACCAAACACACCATTTTAATACCTCTAGGACTTGTAGTTTTAAATAAATCTAAGTTTAAGTTTGAAAATGATTCTAGGTTATGTGTAGTTTATAATTGTTAAAGTAGTAAGGAAAGCCGTGTATCTTTCCTGCCGATTTGAACTATTAATTGTTTGGCGCGCACTATACTTAACATACCTGTCCAACGATATCCAATACAAACACAATAAACCAAAATAATATTGGTCTCCGGTGTGCTACAATAAACATTCAAAATGTAAATAGAGTAGACGTCACTAGCGTAGCGTCACACACAACTAAAACAATGACATGTCATATTGACATCTTGAAATAAGTTTCTTTACACATAATCAAAAAGGTTGTAGTTTTATTATATTCCATTGCACAAAACGCAACGAAGTTAAAACAATATTATAAAAAAAAAAATATTAATTATTACTTATTTACTTTAAGCATATATTGTACGATTTACAACAAATAACAAATAAACTAATGTATTTAAATAATTAATATCCGTTCTATTTTAAATGAAATTATTTAAAAAAAAATAACAAACCTCTTTTTATTTGGGCATGTAAGTACCTATGCGTAGAATGTAATGCAAATGGCGGTCAGACTTAAACGGGAAGTTAAAAAGACGGTTTAATTCCTTTTTTATTACATTTTTTTATCGTGAAGTGTAGCATTAATAATTATTAATTTTCAAATTGTCATATATTCGTAAGATAATTTTTAATAAATTACATTTTGTGTAAATGTTTGGGTCAGGGGTGATCATTCTCCTTTAATGTGGAAAGACTAGGTTTACCTATCTACTCTATCCACCTTACACAACAGCATCTATTACGTAACTTTCATATCATGTTATGTTTGATTATTTTTCAGTATGTAGGTACTATGTAGGTACCTAAGTAGTACAATAGCTATGCGTTTTTAATTATTTTCTATGACCTAATTTCATATAGGTAGTTATCTCACAAGGACGATTGATGGGATAGGGAGTGCATAAAATATGACTGAAGTAAGTACTTATCTTTTTGTATCCTCAAGTTATTCTTGCAAGATGCATAAAATGTACCTATTTACTTATTTTTTTTAACTGCACTCGCGCATTGATGTAGGTACTTACTATATTTCATTGCGCTCAAGACTCTTCTTGTGAACGCAACATCTATGGTGTAGAAAGAGCACCACTATCGCACTTTTAAAAATAAAGAGACGTATTTAAAAATTTTGAGATTTCGATTTTGAGTCATATAACCACTTAAGATAGCCATTATTATCGAAATCACAAAATTTCGAAAGGAGAATGATCACCCCTGACCCAAACAATTACACAAAATGTAATTTATTAAAAATTATCTTACGAATATATGACAATTTGAAAATTAATAATTATTAATGCTACACTTCACGATAAAAAAATGTAATAAAAAAGGAATTAAACCGTCTTTTTAACTTCCCGTTTAAGTCTGACCGCCATTTGCATTACATTCTACGCATAGGTACATGCCCAAATAAAAAGAGGTTTGTTATTTTTTTTAAAATAATTTCATTTAAAATAGAACGGATATTAATTATTTAAATACATTATTTTATTTGTTATTTGTTGTAAATCGTACAATATATGCTTAAAGTAAATAAGTAATAATTAATATTATTATTTTTTTATAATATTGTTTTAACTTCGTTGCGTTTTGTGCAATGGAATATAATATAACTACAACCTTTTTGATTATGTGTAAATAAACTTATTTCAAGATGTCAATATGACATGTCATTGTTTTAGTTGTGTGTGACGCTAGTGACGTCTACTATATTTACATTTTGAATGTTTATTGTAGCACACCGGAGACCAATATTAATTTGGTTTATTGTGTTTGTATTGGATATCGTTGGACAGGTATGTTAAGAATAGTGCGCGCCAAACAATTAATAGTTCAAATCGGCAGGAAAGATACACGGCTTTCCTTACTACTTTAACAATTATAAACTACACATAACCTAGAATCATTTTCAAACTTAAACTTAGATTTATTTAAAACTACAAGTCCTAGAGGTATTAAAATGGTGTGTTTGGTTATCAGGTATAAATCTGCAATAAATGCTGCATACAACACGTTTGTAAACGACTGGGTTACACGCCCATAGATTTTTGGTCATTCTCCTTTGTCTCTTTTATTTTAAAGGTGCGACTAATTGTTTAAATTTGTTTTATGTTTTGATTTTTGTCATCGCATTACGCGTGAAGTTCAGATGAGAGTAACAGTTATTACACCTACGAGGAGGTTCGCAATTTTCTCTGCTATTTTGTTTCTTTTGTAATCGACTATCGATCATGCCACGACGGGAAGCAAACCCGTATTGGGACCATTTTGATAGAAAAGACGATATTATCGGGATTTGTAAATATTGTAGTCAGTGTATTAGTTATAAATCTACGACAGGTAACTTAAGGTCTCATTTAAAAAAAAAAGCACCCACATATTCTGGCAAATGATATTTCCGTAAATCCATCAGCACCGCCTCCACAACAAATGCTACCTCAACCTCCACAGCCACAGGAAATCGCTACAACAGAAGCAATAGCGGACTTCCCTACTACAACTTCAACGAATGCGACCGCAGAGCTGCCATCATCTTCAACTTCCGGTACACGCACTGTTCCTACTGTGGTTCTTGCTCGACAACGCCGACAAAGGACAATACATTCCTATATACCTAAGCCCATAACACAAGAGATGAAAAAAAAAATTGACAGAGATTTGCTCGATCTGTTTATCGACGACATGCAGCCGTTTAGTATCGTGAATGATAAAGGATTCCAAAAGTTATTATCATGGATTCCTGGTTACATACCGCCATCAAGAAAGACGATATCGAACTCTTTAATACCGGCATTACATGAAAGAACATCTAATGAATGTCGAGAAATATTAAATACAGAAGCGGTAACTGTATGTATAACAACTGACTGTTGGACCTCTAATAATAATGATAGCTTCATTGCAGTAACTGCCCACTACATTTCGCCAAAGTTTAAATTTAAGTCCATCTTATTAGAATGTAAAGGATGTCCCGGCAGTCACACAAGTGAACTCCTTGCACAGCAAATTAAAGGCATTATACTAGAATGGAACCTACTAAACAAAGTAAATTTCGCAGTGTCTGATAATGCACACAATGTTTGCAATGCAATAACAACACAATTAAATTGGAAGCATTATGGCTGTTTCGCACACTCTCTTAATTTGATCGTCAAAGAAGCCATCATACCAATCCAAGGCACGATTGAAAAAGTAAAAAAAATTGTCGCACATTTTAAACGTAGCACCCAAGCCACCGAGAAACTGATGAAGTACCAAAGCAACCACCTGGGAATGGAACAGCCAAAAAAACTGGTCATGGAAATAGCCACAAGGTGGAACTCGACTTACCTCATGGTAAAAAGATTTATTGAGCTCAGTGAGGCAGTCAAAGCCACTACAGCAGTGATAAATAGAGAGTGGCCAATCGTGACGGAAGAAGAGTGGACAAACCTTGAGTTGTTGGTAAGTGTTTTAGCACCATTTGAAGAAATTACTTCCACTTTGAGTGGTCAGATCTATGTCACTGGGGGTCTAGCAATAGTTTTGAGTAATAGCCTTCAAGATATTTGCCAAGAAATGTTACAAAACAGACGCTATATAGACGCTGAGGTGATACAAAATGTTTTATTAAAATTGAAAAGAGGCCTCGATACGCGGTTCCAGAATATTGAACAGAGCAAGTCTCTAGCCTTGTGCACGCTGTTGGACCCTCGCTTTAAGTTAGAGATGTTTAAATCTGATACCAACAAAAATGCCATTAAAGAATATTGCCACGAGTTAATGGCAGGCATTTTGTCAAGACAGGTCCCAGTCCCTACTACAATACAAGTAGCCCCTAATGCAACTGTTTCTGGATCGAGTGTATGGAATAAAGTAGACAGTCAGTTAAGCAAAACTAGAGTGCCAGGGACGCCATTATCCAAAGCAATCAGGGAGATGCGGTTGTACATGGAAGACGAAATTTTGCCCCGGCAAGCCGTTGACGGAACGTGGAACGATCCCACTGAATGGTGGTTTCGTCATTCCAAAATATATCCAACGTTGGCAGAAATATACCGTTCCAGGTGCAATATTGTGATAACTTCTGTGCCATGCGAACGGATATTCTCCAAAGCTGGGTATATTTTGAATGAACGCAGAACTCGTCTGTCGAGTTCAAAATTAGAAAAATTGGTTTTTCTTAATGTAAACTCCAATTTCGTTAAAAATAAAGACTAATTTTAACTACCTTTTGTTTCTTTTTTAACCTTCACACTTTTATCCCAAATAAATATTATAATTATTGCGAAAGTGAGTTTGTTTGCTACGATTTCACGGTCAAATCACTGCATTACGCACAGCGTAGGATATATTGTAATGAAAGGGTCTAGCCGGATAAGTATAGCGAATTGGCCCCCAAATGACAACCTATATCGAAACATAAGTTTCAACATTGGCTTGGTGTACAAACGCGATTGACACCAGTTTTAGCGCCGTACTCCGCTTTGACCTTGAGATATTAAAAAAAATGAGTGCAACTATGCCTATCATTCAAAGTGACATATCTCGGAAACTATTAAAGCTAAAAACTTAAAACCAACGCGAGGTTTTAGGTAACCTTTAAGAGCATATTTTATATTTTTTCTGAATTTTTCGAATTGTTAAAAATATTTTTTTTTTTAATAAAAAAAAATATAATTATTATTATTCCTGTGTTTCTTATGACGGACAATCACTAAAAAAATATATAGTGTAGTACTTAACATGTACTACTACTCATAAAAAATTAGTTTGAAAACAGATGGTGTAACACTTCGAAAAAAAAAAATTTGACCCGAAATAAATGTATCAAATAATACGAGCTAAACAAAGACATATGAATATAAACATTAAACACTTTATAAATTATAATCATAAAAATTTACCACTACTACAGCCTTTTTAACGTCCCACTGCTGGGCACAGGCCTCCTTTCTCATAAGATACAGGGATTTTTAGAGCTTAGACCCGTCACGCTGCTCCGGTGCGGGTTAGCGGGCTTTAACGATTATTGTCACAACTGATAGTGATAATAACCGACTGCTTAACGTGCTCTCCGAGACACGGGGGTGAAACACCACCAGCTTCAAACTCCAGGCTGGCGCTGAGAATTTCTTGACAGAAAAACTCAATACCGAACAATTATTTGCCCAACCCGGGAATCGAACCCGAGACCTCGCGATCTGTAGTCGAATATGCTAACCACTAGACCAACGAGGCAGTTCATCATCATAAAAATCATAAAAACATAAAGATAAAACACACAATTTTTATTACTAATTAAATTAAACTAATAAGTTTTATATCATCATCGCTATTATAATTAATTATATATATTATGTAGTTGGACTATTTTGAATCTCAAATATCTTGATTAGTACATCAGCAGGAGGTACACTTATACCGTCAGTATGATAGATAGATAGCTGAATACACATAGCAAAGTCTGTCTGTAAATTGACTATTGACTACATATCCGATGGCACTGGTTACAAAAGGATTCAGCCTTATTGCTGTAATTGTTCTAATCGCAACCGAATAGTGGGAATAGTGCTCTCATGTAGCACCTATCTATCTATCATACTGACGGTATAAGTGTACGTCCTGCTGATGTACTAATCAAGATATTTGAGATTCAAAATATTCCAACTATAGTTGACTATTATAATAGCGATGATGATAAAAAACTGATTAGTTTAATTTAATTAGTATTAAAAATTGTGTGTTTTGTCTTTATGTCTTTACAATTTTTATGATTATAATATAAAACGTGTTTAGTGTTTATATTCGTGTGTCTTTGTTAAGCTCGTATTCTTTGATACATTTATTTCGGGTCGAATTTTATTTTTTTTCAAAGTGTTTCACCAACTGTTTTCAAACGAATTTTTTACGAATATTAGTACATATTAAGTACTACAATATATATTTTTTTAGTGATTGTCCGTCATAAGAAACACAGGAATAATAATAATTATATTTTTTTTTATTAAAAATAATATATTTTTAATACTTCGAAAAATCCAGAAAAAATATAAAATATGCTCTTAAAGGTTACCTAAAACCTCGCGTTGGTTTTAATTTTTTAGCTTTAATAGTTTCCGAGATATGTCACTTTGAATGATAGTCATAGTTGCGCTCATTTTTTTTTATATCTCAAGGTCAAAGCGGAGTACGGCGCTAAAACTGGTGTCAATCGCGTTCGTACACCAAGCCAATACTGAAACATAAGTTTCGATATAGGTTGTCATTTGGGGGCCAATTCGCTATACTTATCCGGCTAGACCCTTTGGTACCGTCATAGTTAGAAGCGTGGGGAAGGACATTGGCAATATTTAGTTTAGGCGTCTCCTAGCTGTTATAGATATTTAAGAGTAGAAGTAGTTTCGTTAAATAGTTATATGCAACAAATGTTATCATTATTGCATCGTTAGTTAGTCGTTACCGAGTACCTATCTCTATACGCAGACTTCATCCGGCACCTAATTTTGGCTAATTCCATAATCGAATCGATGCTAAAAAAAACGATGCCGGCATCGGATGCGGCTTACTTAATAACGATGCGCATCGATGACAAAATTTAACGAAAACGCCCATCTCTATTGCCCTCCAAAACTTACCCTTTCATTTTGTCGAAGGTACAGGATTTCGTAGAGTAATGCAAGCTGCTCTTCCAAAGTACAAGATAAGAGGCCGTGATTTTTTTTCTTCCTATGTGTGCGACAATTTGTACAATAAGTTAGCAAAGAAAACCAAAGATTTACTTGAAGAATTTGACAAGTTATCTTTTACAAGCGACATATGGTCGGAACTTCATTCTGCTGTTTCATTGCTTAGTTTAACTGCTCATGGGATCTCAAAAGATTTTCGCAAAAAGACTATAATTTTGAAATGTGAAGTCATGGATGAACGTCATACGGGCACCATAATATCAACAAAGTTTCAAACGATTCTTGAAGAATGGGGCATTGATCGCCAAAAAGTTCACTGCATGGTTCGTGATCGTGGATCCAACATGGTTAGAGCAATGCAGTTGTCAGGCTTTGAGGATATTAGTTGCGCAATACACCAAATTCAGCTGTGCATACGAGCAGGTGTTGAATCTCAAGAGTGGCTCCTACAACTTATTGCTAAATTGAAAAAAATTGCCACCCATTTCAATCATTCCTTGGTCGCACAGGCAGAGCTTACAAAAATTCAAAAGGAACGCCTTAATCAGTCTCCTCTTTCTGTCATTCAGGATTGTCCTACAAGGTAAATATAAATACCTATTAAATTACTAATAAGCAAATGTTTTTATGAGTTATAGGAGTTTTTTGATTGTACTTATAAATAAATATATTTTTAAGATTAGGTAATTGAATTTGGATTTATATTTTGAAAAGAACTAATATTTTGACATTTAATTTTGTATAAATTTTTGCAAGCCATCATTGGGTGAAATATCTAACATTTTATTTTCTGTGACCATCTATTTATTGATCATATTTCTTGCAAGTAAAATTGAATTGATTTGATTTAATTTCAGATGGAACAGCACATTCTACATGATGGCAAGGTTTTCAAAACTCAAAGATTCGCTTGTCTTGTACCTAAGCGCAAATCCAATCGCGATGATATCCCCCGAAGACTGGATGAATATTCAAAAATTTGTGCAATTGATGCAGCCATTTGAAGAAATAACAAGAAATCTAAGTAGTTCTCAAATCAGTATTTCATCAGTCATACCATTAATTCAAGTTCTTAAGACCACATTACAACAAGAAGAGACGAAACCTAATACTTCAGAACAATTCATAAATTTTATAACAAAATTACGCGATGAATTGAATTCAAGTGTAAGATTTGGAAACCTGGTCGAAGACGACAAATACACTATTGCGACGTATTTGGATCCGCGATACAAATCGCATTTTTTCACCAGCGTCATTGCAGAGCAGGTTGAATCTAAATTACTTAATATGACGATTAACACTATTAGAACCAGACAATCCAATTCCATCCAAGATGATGACTGCGAACCTTCCCCCAAAAGAAGCCGAACTCAAATTGCAATTGAAGACATTGAAGTCCAGCCTTCTACTTCCAAATCATCAGCATCATTGCAAATATTGGAATCGATGTTAAGTGTAAATGAAGACCAGGAGGAGGACTCTTCTACAGCTGACGATGGTGACAATTTACTTTTAAAGATACAGTCACACCTTCGGGAGTACAAGAAAGAAAAAAGGCTACCTCTTCATGAGGATCCCCTTATGTGGTGGAATGGAAATGCGCACAAATATAATAATATTTTGCCAATAGTTCGCCAATACTTATCAGCTCCCCCCAGCAGTGTAGCCAGCGAGCAATTATTTAGCGGAGCTGGTTTAATATATGAAGAACATCGAAATAGGCTGAAAGGTGAAAAAGCGGCCAAGTTACTCTTTATTAAATATAACTTGCCGCTGTTTAATTTTGACTACTAACATAGAAATTTAATAAAAAAAGTTTTAAATGTACAATTGTGCTTTTTTTTCATAGTGTTAACGCTTCCGTTTCCGCTTCCGTTTCCGTTTCCGCTTCCGTTAAGATTTACTTTTGACATCTGTTTCCGTTTCTGCTTCCGTTATGCCAGTTCCGTTGCATCACTATCAACAATGAAGCCAGAAGAGGACGACCTAGTTCCAGCTCTTTGGAAAATGAAATCCAAGCAAAAAGGAAGAGAGGACCTACAGTTGTTCCTCCACCAAAAGTTATAAGAATAGATGGTAGTGACCATTGGCCACAAGTTGGCGTTTCTCTGCGATGCAAATACCCACATTGTAAAGGATACTCCACAATAAGCTGCAATAAATGTAGGGTTAACTTGTGTCTTAACAAAAATAACAACTGTTTTGTAAATTTTCACCAAAATTGAAAGTATTAATTACCTCAAATATTATTTTAGTTTTGTACTCAGCTCATGAGTGCATTCTGCACAATGATGGATATTTTCATCAAAGCATTTTTTATTAAAATAAAAAACTTCCAAAACTCTAAGATTTTTTTTATTATTTTTCCCATTATCTAGAGGTCTAATTGAATGCGTATGATTTTTTTTACAAAATAAAATTAAATCATGCAACTAAGGGATATTATTCAATTATTTATCATTTTATTTATATCACTAGGCCAGGTGTTAATTTAATAAAAAAATTATTGTGGCTATTCTGTTGTACATAATCTCTAAATTGACAAGTAAATCGAATGCTATCATCGTTTACCACAGGGACTATTATTATAAAAGGGATAGCTCATAGCAATATATCTAGACTCGTATGGTTATTTAAAAGATTGTGTACAACAGAATTAGTTACTATATGTTTTTGTTTCATGTCACGCAGTTGAGGTAAAGCATCAGGTCAGATGTCAGTGATAATAAACGGAACGAAAGGCTTAATTAATGTGATCTGAGTACATTAAGTGCAACCGGAGGGTTGCACTTATCATAATATGAAATATTAATAGTAAAAACTTATATTAATGTGCATGAATAGTCCTTACTCATGCTTTTTTTATTACCAACTTATGGTTTGTTTTTTAAACAAAGTTTTATACTTTTATTCATTTTAACCATTCACTTACTTCTGTTAGTGGTATCTCCAACAATGGAGGTTCCAACAACGAGACACTACGTTCCGAATATTGTGGCTCTCCGTGGCTTGTCCTTGCAGATGTCTGTTAAAGTAATACAAAAATTATAATATACATACAGTTTAAAGCTTACAAAATAAAAATTATGTAATAAAATGGAACATACTTCAAATTTTTCACCACCCATTAACCCTAAAATTCTTTCTTCCACATCGGTTAACACCACCACCTCTGCCCCACCACCAGTTTTGTTCCGGGCACAATACCTAAGAGCGCTCTTATTTTTAACAGCGCTCTTTTTATCTGCCCAATACTAAAACAATTTTAAGAATATTAGGTATGCACTAATTTATGTAAAAATTATTAGTTGCTACTTTAATACACATACATATCGATACCTCAGTTCCAATGTGTAACAATTCAGAAACAGGTTTTCATGAGATAATTAGAAAACTTAATGACTATTGATACTTTTATTAATTTATTCTTTTATAGTTATTTCGATATTCTAAAATACATTATTTTTATGAAAGGTCTAGGTAGGAACACTATTATGTGAAAGAAAGAAAATTATTTAGAGTTTCACCAAGTTTTCACAGTTTTTCTTAAATTTTACTGTTTGGAACTAAATTTTATTTCATTCTAGAGAAATTTATTCCAAGTTATCCACTTTTGTATATAAATATTTAATAATCTTTATAGTAAATTTGAAATAAAACAATCATAATTGAAATCAAAATGTTGTTTTAATTGCTTGATAATTAAGAGAAATTATTAAGCAATTTTTTAATCTGAGTCATCTTCCTGAGTTCTTTCTTCAGATACTGTAGGTAGATTTTCATAAAAGTTCCAATGAGCTTGTGGAATTGCTCCTGATTTGCATAAATCTAATAAGTCCTTTTTCTTCAATTTTGAAATACCTGGTGGATTGTTGTATGCTGGTTTTAACTCTGTAATTGTTGCTTGTTGCCTTCTCGTCCTTCTATCAACATCAATTACTTTGAATTCATCATCAAAGAAAGACATTTTGTAAAATATCTTGTTAGGTTCATTTTTTTTAATTGAACAATGTGTACATTACTCCATTTAACAGCTTCTCCTTGACTGTTTTTTGTGAAATTATCTGTGTTTTTGACAAGAGCTTTAATGTTTAAAAAATCACGAAACTCGTTGGTAATGTAGGGTTTACCATTCTTTTTGGCTAGATTGATTATTGGGGTTAGCTGTGTTGGAACATACAAGGGCCCACCCTTTAAGGATCTTTTTTTCTCGCGTTCTATTAGGGCATGCATAGCGTTCCCTTCATTTTGTATATGTCCTACCACAAAAAACTTGTGAGTTATTGACTCAATTTGTGTGTTCTTGACAACATAAGAATAAAGTGCCCACATATACTTATTCTTATTTTGCCCTGGGCAATTGTTGGAGTAGAATATGACATCCTTGGCAGTAACATGATCCCTTAGGTACTTTATTAAACAACTGCCTATCTCATTAACACCTCTATTGGCCAGTCCTTCATGCCAAAGAAAGCAGTATCCTTGCTTGTTGTTTATCTCGTAAATTGTAAAGTTATAACAAGACAGTCTTCGTTTGTAGAAAAAATCGCTTCTATCTCCACTGGGAACGGTTTGAACAGCTTGCAAGTCAAAACAGGAAACTACAGTAGTGCTGGCACATGATTTTAAATCATTTTCTTTTTCTATGCGACTTTGATTCTTCTCATTGATGTGATAATTATAACTCTCTTCTTTCTGTTGCTTTTCTTCAACTGATAGATATTTAAAATTATCACAAAACCCACAGATATCTTTTTTCGGTTGAAAAAATGAGATATTGTACTCAGTGTTAAAAATTGTTTCATACAGATGTTTTTTAATAGGTTGAATATTTTCTTCTATACACTTTTTAAGATACAATCTGTACATTTCTGACAAATTCAAATCCCCGTTTAAATATTTTCTTAGAGTTCGTGCTCGACAGTAGTGTGAATCTATGAGGGGAAATTGTTCTATATGCCTTCTAGCAAATTTTTTTCTTTCTTCTTCAATTCTTGGTCTACCAGAATTTTTATGGCCACCTCTTTTATCTTTCTCTAGAAACCCAGTATTTGAAATTTTCTTTGTAGCTGTATGTATGACTATTATTTATGTCTAATGTATTTTTGTAATGTAATTTATTAAATTAACTGTTATTCTTTAATCACAAAACTAAAAGCTAATTGATAGTTAAACATTTTAATGAAAATAGATGTGGTCGCAGGACTCATTTAACTTATACTCATTTGAAACAAATTCCAAATTCACATTTTTTACGACACATTCAGCTGGAACTGCGTCTTGGTAAATTTTTTTGGGATTTATAAAGTTGTTATTTTCCGCGTTAAGTATCCATCAATTTCCTCATGCTTAGTCGTAATAATATTATATTCTTCTTTCGCAACTTTCTCTTTTTCTATCACAGTCTCTGTAGTAATAATTACTTGTCTCATGCCTGATGTAGATGGAATTGGATTATCATAAATATTTCTTTTATCATATTTTTTATGTATTTGAATTTTATTAACATTTTTAAGATCAAATGGACCATAATTTCTCAAATCGAAGTATCGAGAATTTTACGGGGTATTTTTAATATCAGATAATATTGTGACTTTCGTATCATCGCATTTTAGCGATTTTTCTGTTTCATTGACCACAACATTATTTTCGTTACTGCCCATTACCGCGTTATTTTCATCATTCTCAAATGCGTTATCATATTCATCATCAGCTCTCCAAATACTGTCATCAGATTCGGCGTAAGTCACCTCCGAATCTACACTAGTGTCACTGTCATCTGGTTGTAATATTTTCTTCCTAGAATTTTCAAATCGTGTTCTCTTGTTCGACTTTTTTTTTCAATTCTTCTATTCCTTCGTTAAATTTTCGCTTCTGTTTTTTCAACTTTAGGTTATGTTCTTTTATTCCAAAGCAATCACATGAAGTTTTTTTACAAAAACAAGCCAGTTTTCTAAATTTTATAACGTTAGCATGATCCGTAGTAATAATTTGATGGATGTCCATAGTGTGTGGTACCGGGATCAGCCCTGTTAAGTCTAGTTTTTGCTCTATAGTATTTATATTTTCATCTGATATGTAAAAATACAAAATTCTAGATTTGCACTTTACCAAAATGTCATACGCAGTTCGTGCGTTGACAATGTCTTCACCGTAAGAAACTTGTTTATCCAATGTTTGTTTTACCGCCCCGCCTTTTCCATCTGCAGCTCCCTTTTCATGAGCGGATTCAAAAAATGTCCATGTTGATTGTCCATTTTTAATCATTTGCGTCAATAAGTAAAAAATTCCTTTTTGCCTATACTGAGTGGTGGGGCTGTCAGAAAAGAAATGTATTGTAGTGATACTTTGTAAAGACTGTTTCCTTGTAATAATCTAGATTTAATGTGTAATCTAGTGGTAATGTAGTGTAGTTTGATTGTTTACTTTTCTTATCAAGTGTATTAAGTACATATCATGGTTTACATGTACATACAGTACAAACATTGTTTTTGAAAATTTATTTTTGCTGCTTGGTTGGTCAAAATTTGTAAAGACTGTTTCCTTGTAATCTAGATTTAATGTGTAATCTAGTGGTAATGTAGTGTAGTTTGATTGTTTACTTTTCTTATCAAGTGTATTAAGTACATATCATGGTTTACATGTACATACAGTACAAACATTGTTTTTGAAAATTTATTTTTGCTGCTTGGTTGGTCAAAATTGTAAACTTGTTAGGTACCTATTAGTATTAAATAAGTAAAATTGTATCTATGTAATTATCTAAGTCTTTGAGCCTTATTCGAGGGGCCAACTATGTTCATAAAACATAAACAAAAGTGGTATTTTTAGTGCAACGCTGGTATCACCGATTTTGATCTGGCAACACCGCGGCCTCCATTTTGCTCTCTTCCGCCACGCCAACCAAGCAAGTAGCACCTGTCTTTATTTTAAGGACTTTTAACCAATAAAATACAGTATTTCAAATTATATTGTGTTTATTTTGAACAATAACACCCCGTCGATTTTGCGTCGGGGGTTAAAAATAAAAACCGTTCCGAAAGCCCATTGGTGCTTTAAAAATTGGTCCAAAAGCTCGACGGCTATAATATAGAAGCAGATGGCATTGTAGGCTTTCAATGTAGTATAGACATGCACAAAATCAATTATACAGGGTGTAAGTGACATGTTAACGAAAAGTTTGAGATAAGGTTGCATTTAATGTGTCATGTAAAATTACTGAAATCATTTATCTCGGAAATGATTGGTTTCAGATATTGTCATTTTTGAGCGTGCAATGTATTGCGTACAACGCGCGCAACACTCTGCCGCAAAATTCACTTTTTATTTCGTTTTAGGTAAAAATAATGAAATAATTACATTTTCATTTATAATTGCATTGAGACATAGTAATAATGATTTTATACAATATTCAGTTAAAAAAGAGGTAAAAAAAAAGTAAATTTCATGGAAAATCCGACGAAAAATTTCACCACTGGGGAACCTAGAATCATGTACTGAATGTGTGGGACTCGTTTTAGACTACATGTCTGTTACACCCTTTATACAACGCTAAGCGGTGATGGTGACAGTAGTGTTCGCAGTGCCCTAAATATACGTAAATCTTTTCCGTATGGACACAGTACCACAGAGTACCTACAGAGGGGAAGCTTCTAGTAAGCGGCCCGCTGTAGGTACACTCACACATATATGCGCATGTTTGGTCACCAACTGTACCGGTTAGTGGAACGAGCGCGCGTCCGTGAACCGTTGGTGAGTGTGTTTGTGTGAGTATACCTACAGCGGGCCGCTTGTGGAAGCTTCCCCTCTGTAGATTTACTACTCGTGTGACAGTACCTCATTAAATAAGATTGAATGCAGCAATTATTTGCTACGAAATCATTCCTCAAAATTGAACAAAATAACAAAAATCAGCCAAGTGCGAGTCGGGCCTCGCTCTTTTAGGGTTCCGTACATAATTGTGAACAATATAATATTTTGGGTCTTAGAAATATTTAATTAAAAATAAAACTTTTTTGGTTTCAAAACCAATTATGCACGATACTCCAGACAATGAATTATAATTATTAGTCCTATATGATCGTTTGGCCCACGATCCGTCTACTACAACTGCAATATAAGAAATACTGTCATTACCCACATGACCCTTATTGCTTGCTAGCGCTAGGCCTATTTCTCTTTCCTCTTTGCCAGCTTGGTGCATACTTTCCAAAGCAATATCTTTAATTTTATCACCAAAGATAACGCTTTCTTTAATAAAAAGTTTGTCGGACATGCAAGGAATATCAACATGTGCACAAAATTCGTCTAACTGAGCAAATCCATTACCAGAAGTAACGATGCCATGAACAATATAATGATTTATTTCATGCCCAGATCTATCGCTTTTTATAACTACTTTGGCTCCACACATTTTACAATGAAAATAATGTGGTGTAGAAACTGACGCCAACTGTCCACCTCCGACAGCCTGAGCTTGTGGACTGTAGTTTTAGAATTTAGACGCTCGGAGGTCAAAGGGCGTTTGAAGGAGAACTAGGATCCGTGCACTAACTTGATAACGTCCCGGGACTGGAACCGGATGCGAAGGTCGCGCACACGCACTATAATATGCCCTCCGGAGCAGGTGTCGGCAGGACAGCAGCGATGAGTTCTTGATACCACACTTATTTGGTTGGGTTATGCGCGGAGACGGGTGACGCAAAATGGCACATGCGTCTCGCGGAGACGAAAGATTCGTACTGTCTTATTTATTTATTTATTTATTTATTTATTAAAGGAAAATCAACAGCGAAATAAGACAATAATATTATACATAAAGAGAATAACAAGAGTATGGCCAATTACAGATTTTCTCGAAATAGAAATAACATTTTGTAGAGTGAGTTAAAAAAATACATTAAAAGAGAAATAAGTTAAAATAAGTTAAAAAATAAGTTAAAAAATAAGTTAAAAAACAGTGCTAGCGAAATTAAATTACTGATTAAAATGTAACTTACAGGTATGTATATTATGGAAGCATAACGAAATAACGTGTAAAAATGGGTATAAATATTATGTGTGCGAGTCGGTGCGAGTGTGGTGTATGTGTGGTGTGTGTGTATGTATATATTTGTGAGCAAGTATTAGAACGAAATCTTATAAAGTGTGTGTGACTGTTGTGTTATGTAAAAGAGCTTAACGGTGATATTGTGAAATGTGTCGCTTAAATGTTTTTTTAGAGTAGCGAAAAGGGTCTGAGTCCGAAAAATATTTGTTATAAGTATGTGTGATTCTAGTAATGGCAGAATTCTTAGAGTAGTGTTTTCTTTTAAAGGGTACGCGAAATAATGATGGCATATGTCGAGGCAATCTAGTGGGTACAAGCAAATTAATTTTGGATAGTAGATGTGGGCTGTCAATTTTTCCATTTATTATGTCATATAACACTAGCATGTCAGCGATTTGCCTCCGTTGCCTACAGCTATGTAGTCCATAATGCTTACAACTTTCTGTGTAATCTACGGGTTCATAGTAAGTGCGATAGTTTAAATGCTTAATAAACTTGTGCTGAATCCTCTCAATTGCTTCGGAAGGTTTTATATAATAAGGTGACCAGATGGTACTACAGTACTCTAAGTTGCTACGTACATAAGCAAAATAGATTGTCTTAAGTGTATTAATATTTTTGAAGGGTTTACAGGTTCTTAAAACGAAGCCAAGCATGGAAAAAGCTTTGTTAGTAATAGCCTCAATATGAGGATTAAATGACATCTTATCATCGAGGAGAACTCCTAGATCGCGTACTTTATCAGTTTTGGAGATAATCCTACCATCGATGGTGTAATTAAATAGTATCGGAACATCTTCTTACATCGCGGCTTCGCGATATTTTGAGTGCACGGCAGGAAATGGAGGGTAGGTAGGGAATTAATTTGACGAATGTTAATCCAAATGAGAAACCAAAAAGGGTGGCGTCACCAAAATGTAAAAGACGAAAACATTCCTTGTCGATTCTCACTTACAAAATCAATGTTCAAATTAATATTTGACATTGATAATTCGTCGTCCGTTTAGCTCCGGAACTTCGATTTCATTATTTTCTTTTTCCACTATAAGTGACTTAGTTCTTGTAGTGCTTGTTGGTGTTGAATTCCTGCAAGAAGAGGACAGGAATAAATGCATTGCCAAAATCAATCTATTCAATATTTTTTCATTCAGAATCAGAGTCCTGTGAGACATGTGTGAAAAACTTCCAACTCGCAGAATAAATCAATTTTTAAACAAATGAAATTTCAATAAAATGTCAAAGTACGTTAAAAATGTAACACGAACCCAATCTGCGAGCTCCTAAATAGTATATCTATTTTTGGGAAGTTTTGTGCATAATGGTACGTATTTACAGCTGACCTCGTGCAACAAAGTATCCGAAGTAAGATTTACCTAAAAGTATTCATACCTGCTAAACGACTGATTGATTGGTTCAACGTTCATGAACTGTATCTTAGAAATAATCTTAGAAATAAAGATAAACTTGTGTTGCCCACTACTAGGCTGCGAAAAGTTGGAAAATCATTTGTTGGTAATTCTGTACTTTTTTATAATATGCACATCAACACTGTCTAGGGATATTTTGTATAAAGTTCTGAAACTCGAAAAATATTAATCGGTTTTAAATTATTTTAATGAAAGCTTATTTTGTAGACCATATTAAATGATTCTAAATTTGAATTTGAAAAAATAAATTGAAAACAAATGATTTGTGCGGCATAATTGTAGCGAAGTTCGAAAGTTTCAATTGACCTAACCCAGTTTTTGGTATATCTTTGTATCAAATGAAAGTTTCAATGAAAATTATTGGTTAATTTCTAATTTATGCAACTGTATGCACCATGCAGAGGCGCCATTTAACAAGAGACGAAATGTTAAGGGCAGTAGGTACGCTCCAAACTGGGGCTCCTCAACGAAGTATTGCCGAGGCGATTGAAACAAGAAAAAACGTGATATCAAGGTTGTGGTCACGTTATTGCACCACTGGTGAAGTGGCTGAACGGCACCCAGGCGAGAAGCGCATAACCGCCCGAAGACAGGACCGATTTTCGCAAATGACCGCGAGAAGATAACCAAATGCTACAGCCATGCAGTTGGTTTAAAGGCTCCAGTCAGACCACCATTTGCTTGTCAGTGACGAAACTGTGAGGAGAAGACTGCACGAGGCTAACCTTCATGCTCGCAGGCCGCTTCGTACTCCAGCACTACGCAAAGGAAATCGTGGACGAAGATTACAGTGGGCTCGCGAACATTTGCTCTAGGAAGATAACTAGTGGTCTGTAGTGCTGTTTACCGATGAGTCCCGATTCGGATTTCATTCTGATTTACGAAGAGTACGTGTATGGCGAGCTCCTGGTCGTGACAACCGTCTGCGACACCGTCAGGAAGTCCAGCCATACCACGGCAAAACAATTATGGTTTGGGCGGGAATTCGTATCGATGGAAGAACAGATCTCGTTTGGATCAGAAACACCATGACTTCTGAAAAATACCGTAATCAGGTGCTAGCACCAATAATCTATCCCCATCGACTGCAAATGGACCAAGTTTTCACGCTCATGCACGACAAAGCCCGTTCGCACACTGCGCGAGTGGTGACCAGCTGGCTACAAGAGCACGATGTGTCGATCTTAGACTGGCCCGCTGAATCACCAGACCTAAACCCCATAGAGCACGCATGGGACATGCTCCAAAGAAGGGCTTTGAGGAGTTTTCCTCCGAACATTGCGACTGCAAAGCAACTTTTTTTGCATCTTAGCAGGACCTGGGACAATATCCCACAGCAAGACTTTGATAACTTGATTCAAAGCATGAAAAGCCGTTGTAGGACCGTGGTTAACGTCCATGGGTGGTTTACTGACTACTAATTTTAAATAATTTTTCACGTAACTGCAAAAAACCTGATAATTTTGCTAAAATTATATTTTTTCTTAAAAAGACATTCATCCTTAAGTTTACCATCATTTCACTTTTTGTCTTTATTTCAATAAAAAATTATTTACACAAAAAAACTAATTCTGTTTTATTCTAAAAGATAGTCTGATAAATAGGCTTTACAAAAATATATACATATTGTATGTTAGTTATAACCAATTTTGAATAAATTGAGAAAATCAGAATATCCCTAGACATTGTTGATGTGTGTATGTTGCCAGAGAACATTTTGGATATGTCTCTCAATAAGTTCAAAGGTTTTATTAAACGCAAATTAATTGAAAAGTCTTACTATAGCTTAAAAGATTTTTTTAATGACAAAAATCCATGCACATAGATTGCTCTAAAAGCCAACAGTTCAAATCATTTTTATGGCTATTATACCATATTGTAAGATGGTGATAATAAAAAAAAAATAAAGGCTCTTCTCAGACCAGGGCGCGTTTGGAACCCTCGTAGTTTTAGTTTTCAAGTTTCCGTAAGTAATTATCACCATTGCCTGTTCCTAAATTGACGTTCAAAAAGTGCACAGTGTACCATTATTTTGAATAAAGTTTATTTGATTGATTGATTGTTCTGACTCGAGATCACTAACAGGTTCAAAGTGTGCGGGTACATTTATGTCAACCGTTGTAGTAATTTCAATGTCACCGGGTTCACACGAAGAAGATCTGGATAATCATAATAAAGTATAAATTAATTATACATATTAACATCGTAATGCTATCCCTAGAATATAATGCAAATATGATGAGCTACCTACCTACTGGCAAATTTCTGCTCATTCGTGTTTGATTCGATGAGTATTCCTTCATGTCAAAGTGGCACTGATGTGTCATTCGAATTTTCAGTTCGTTCTTGTGATCTAAAAAAATATTTAAACACTAGCAGTTGCCCGCGACTTCGTCCGCGTGAATTCATACAAATCTCAAACAAACTTTTATCCTCTATCCTCTATATTATCTTACTCCCTTGGGGATGGAATTCCCGAAAATCCTGAAACACGTATTTCTGTTTTTTCTAACCAAAAGTCTAAATACTGATTTTCATGGAAATAACTTAAAAATAACGCACTTTCATACAAACCTTCATTCCCTATTTAACTCCCTTGGGGTTGCATTTCCGAAATTAATCTTTAAGAGCCCTCTCCATGGGAGCGACAAATCGTTGGTGAGTGGAGTCTAAAACAGTGATTTCTGCATTTAGAGAGCAAGACGTCTTCAGTAAAGAAGAGTACTAAAAATATATACATAAATAAATAATAAATTAATTAAATAAGTAAATTTTGCTTGAGATATCATGATTTTTAGTGAAGAACGGCAAAGTAAAAAGATGCAAATCTAGGTTTGGAATTTCGCCTATTTTAGCAAATATTTGGCAATTTTTTACATGAACTAAAGACATTTGTAATTATTATGAAGTAACCTATGATAAGACTTCGGTCGGTTTTTCAATTTTCTTGTTTCTTATATAGTTTATTTACGCACGAAGTTGCCCCAAAATTTGCCCAAAAATAGTGATTTTTCAAGCGTCATAACTTTCAAAATAAATATAATTTTACTAATATTTTTATTTTATGGCATAGATAATGGAGATATAAATGGCGATTAAATGGCGCCAGGCTTCGGTGTCGGTATTTGTTTTGTTTTTTACCGTAACAATGGCCTGGCGCCATCTATTCATGGGTGGGGTATTTTCGATTTCTCCACAATTATAAATTTTTAACTCGATGTAATGAGTTCCGCTTTTTGAATCCATTACTTGTCTTGTGTGACCGTTAGCCACACGGCGCGTTATACAGCTTGACAAAATCGGTTTCGAAGTTGGTTGCGGTTGGGGTTTTTCACCTTCTTCTTCGTCGGAGTCGCTGCAGAACAAGTCGACAGCGGTGATTTTTGCAGCTTTTTTTGGGTGTTTTGAAGGGCTATTTATATCTAATCAACAGCGTAAAAAATAAATTCCAAGCTTTTAGCTTTAAAACTGACGATACTTCCATACAACTTTTCAACCCCTTACAACCCTTTTTTGCATTAAAAAGTAGCCTATGTCCTTTCTCAGGCTCTAGAGTGTCTGTGTACCAAATTTAAATCGGTTCAGTAGTTTTTGCGTGAAAGCGTAACAGACAGACAGACAGAGTTACTTTCGCATTTATAATATTATAGTAAGGAATAGTAAGGAATATAATATTAATTGGCATCTACTAGGGCTAAAAAAACTATAAAAAAAATATTCTTATAATTGAAATACAACGAACCACTTTTTGGCGGCGATAAAATTTCTACATTCTTGCCGTCTAGGGCACCGATACAATTAGGATAATTCCACTTTTCAAAGAATAATTTTTCAATTTTCTTCCATTTTTCTTCATCTGGTACGGGCATTACCATCTTTGATAACACTTCCCACAATGCAGGACATGTAGTATGTATGATTTCTTGTATGGTAGTATATCCCAAACGAAAGGATTCTGCAATTGTCTTGAACGAGTCGCCAGTAGCTAAGAACCTGGAACAATAATAGTTTAAAATAACAACACATTTTTTTCACTTCCAGATACAGTTTGCAAAGATAAGTGGAAAAGTTTAAGGGGTGGGTTTCACAGAAACATAAAAAAAAACGAAAAAATAAGAGTAGAGATGCTGCTACAAAAAATAAAAAGTGGAAATTCGAGAGTCAAATGCAGTTCTTACTACCATATCTACAAGAAAGGGCAACAAAGAGTAATTTTGAAGACGCTGCGTCAATTACTAGTGATGACAATATTATTCCTGAACATGGATCAGTAGCTTCACCACTATCATCTACATCGACGGCATCGACATTCAAAACCATTACAGCCCGAAAAAATTACCAAACTCAAAAACAAAATCCATCAGTTGCCAATATGCTACAGAATTATTTGGATTCGCGGCCAAGTCCAAGTTCAGCGAGTCCTATAAATTATTTTTTTAACGCTATGGCTGATACAGTCATAACCTTGCCGCCAGATTTGCAACTTAAAGCTAAAAATAAAATTTATGGTATAGTCTCAGAGATAGAATATGAACATATCCTAAGAACGTCAACATCATCCACAGACCAGGCTGTAGTGGTAGACTCCGATAATACTCATATTGACCGTTTCGTTGATATTCCTGATTCAGATACTTGTCCTCCTCCTCCTCGCTTCGGTTTCCTCAATGCTGAGGGTCGTGCCCACCACCGCGCATCTATAGTTTTTCTCGCACTAATCGTCGCCATCTATGTCTGTCTGCTGCCGAGTGTAGAGCATCATATACTGTGCTTTCGAGAGTGGTGCGGATCTGGTCCGTCCAGCGTGTCGGACTTCTACCTCGTGGTCTTTTTCCATCTACTTTACCAGTTACCATCAACTTTTCCAGGTTGCCGTCATCCTTTCTGGCAATGTGGCCAAAGTATTCAAGGATTCTACAAGTATGCACATCAACACTGTCTAGGGATATTTTGTATAAAGTTCTGAAACTCGAAAAATATTAATCGGTTTTAAATTATTTTAATTAAAGCTTATTTTGTAGACCATATTAAATGATTCTAAATTTGAATTTGAAAAAATAAATTGAAAACAAAAGATTTGTGCGGCATAATTGTAGCGAAGTTCGAAAGTTTCAATTGACCTAACCCAGTTTTTGGTATATTTTTGTATCAAATGAAAGTTTCAATGAAAATTATTGGTTAATTTCTAATTTATGCAACTATATGCATCATGCAGAGGCGCCATTTAACAAGAGACGAAATGTTAAGGGCAGTAGGTACGCTCCAAACTGGGGCTCCTCAACGAAGTATTGCCGAGGCGATTGAAACAAGAAAAAACGTGATATCAAGGTTGTGGTCACGTTATTGCACCACTGGTGAAGTGGCTGAACGGCACCCAGGCGAGAAGCGCATAACCGCCCGAAGACAGGACCGATTTTCGCAAATGACCGCGACAAGATAACCAAATGCTACAGCCATGCAGTTGGTTTAAAGGCTCCAGTCAGACCACCATTTGCTTGTCAGTGACGAAACTGTGAGGAGAAGACTGCACGAGGCTAACCTTCATGCTCGCAGGCCGCTTCGTACTCCAGCACTACGCAGAGGAAATCGTGGACGAAGATTACAGTGGGCTCGCGAACATTTGCTCTAGGAAGATAACTAGTGGTCTGTAGTGCTGTTTACCGATGAGTCCCGATTCGGATTTCATCCTGATTTACGAAGAGTACGTGTATGGCGAGCTCCTGGTCGTGACAACCGTCTGCGACACCGTCAGGAAGTCCAGCCATACCACGGCAAAACAATTATGGTTTGGGCGGGAATTCGTATCGGTGGAAGAACAGATCTCGTTTGGATCAGAAACACCATGACTTCTGAAAAATACCGTAATCAGGTGCTAGCACCAATAATCTATCCCAATCGACTGCAAATGGACCAAGTTTTCACGCTCATGCACGACAAAGCCCGTTCGCACACTGCGCGAGCGGTGACCAGCTGGCTACAAGAGCACGATGTGTCGATCTTAGACTGGCCCGCTGAATCACCAGACCTAAACCCCATAGAGCACGCATGGGACATGCTCCAAAGAAGGGCTTTGAGGAGTTTTCCTCCGAACATTGCGACTGCAAAGCAACTTTTTTTGCATCTTAGCAGGACCTGGGACAATATCCCACAGCAAGACTTTGATAACTTGATTCAAAGCATGAAAAGCCGTTGTAGGACCGTGGTTAACGTCCATGGGTGGTTTACTGACTACTAATTTTACATAATTTTTCACGTAACTGCAAAAAACCTGATAATTTTGCTAAAATTATATTTTTCTCTTAAAAAGACATTCATCCTTAAGTTTACCATCATTTCACTTTTTGTCTTTATTTCAATAAAAAATTATTTACACAAAAAAACTAATTCTGTTTTATTCTAAAAGATAGTCTGATAAATAGGCTTTACAAAAATATATACATATTGTATGTTAGTTATAACCGAAGGGCTTTGAGGAGTTTTCCTCCGAACATTGCGACTGCAAAGCAACTTTTTTTGCATCTTAGCAGGACCTGGGACAATATCCCACAGCAAGACTTTGATAACTTGATTCAAAGCATGAAAAGCCGTTGTAGGACCGTGGTTAACGTCCATGGGTGGTTTACTGACTACTAATTTTACATAATTTTTCACGTAACTGCAAAAAACCTGATAATTTTGCTAAAATTATATTTTTCTCTTAAAAAGACATTCATCCTTAAGTTTACCATCATTTCACTTTTTGTCTTTATTTCAATAAAAAATTATTTACACAAAAAAACTAATTCTGTTTTATTCTAAAAGATAGTCTGATAAATAGGCTTTACAAAAATATATACATATTGTATGTTAGTTATAACCAATTTTGAATAAATTGAGAAAATCAGAATATCCCTAGACAGTGTTGATGTGTGTACTTTTGAATAGTCAAACGAATCTACCACTGGTTCGGAATGCCATTCCAACCGAGAAGAACCAGCAAGAAACTCGGCGGTTGCTCTTTTCCAAATTTACAATATCAATATAACAATTTTATGTTAAGTACATGATTGAATTGCCGTCTCTCGCATTGCTGGAACGAGTCAAATCCACGCCTTTTTATCATTTATATAAGTAATCTTCAATTTTATTCAGATAAGCATTTACAAGCGCTTACGAATCGACAAATGAATCTACCACAGGTTCGGAATGGTGCGTACAATTCCACACGTGAAGAAGAACGTAGAAAGTCTTGTTTGTATCTTGAGTTATTGCAAGATTGACACGTTGGTTCGATGTGCTGTCCAGGGAATCCCCAGCATTTTTCGCCAGCACCACATCTCGAAAGCATCAATTCGGTCGCGATCGGCTTTCTTTAGGGTCCATGTGTCCAGATACTTGTACTGGTATTCTAAATGAAACAAATGACATATCACAAAGTATCCTAAGCCCTCATGCCACACAATATATTCTAAACACCGATGGTCATCTACTTCGTCAATAATAATAATTATAATTATTTCATTACTTACTTAGCTATTACTTAAATAAAAGTACTTACCTCATTGTCACCATGAGTTTTTCTTCGACACCTATAGCTTTCCGGAATATGTATGGCTCCATAATTAGTACTAACTCGTTAAATGCAGCGACATTCTAAAATATGTATGAAATCTTTTTGAGTCTCTTTTAAGAAGTGGTAAAAGTACATGATATTCTCCTTCTTCGTATCGCGATTTCGGAATGTCATGAACCCACAGTCTAGGTTTTTTTCTTAATTGCTTTAGCCTTTCTTCTTCCTCACAAAGAAGTGACACTATGATCACGTCTTCAATTGCATCCATCGCGTTTAGAGGTTCTCGACCAACTGACATACAGAACTGTCGCGCCGCTGCAGTTCTAGTGCGATATACCGAACTTCATCAACTAGTGTAGCGTCGCTCCGCTGCAGCGCAGTTCCGCCTGGTGCGGTCTTACCTTAAGGGCCGGCCCGCACTTACGCGGCGCTGCGCGTCGCTGCACTGCGCGGCACAAAGCGTCAAAATATTCTTTCTATCATTTTGTATGGGGCATATCGCACTAGAGCGGCGCTGCGCGGCGCCGCTCTAGTGCGCTCTAGATACGCGCGCAGCGCACGCGCAGCGCCGCGTAAGTGCGGGCCGGCCCTTAGCCCGGCCTCACACAGCCGGAATGAACGCCGGAATTCAGTATCTGAATTCCGTTTCTGAATTCCGGTACTGTGTGAGGCAATGCACCGGAATTCAGATTCTGAATTTGTCGATTGATCAGTAGTAACGTATTCTCGGTTCAGGCGAACGTCTTTGAATATGGAAGAGCGATTGACACTCATCGCGTTTCTTTTTCATTTTTATAATAAAAATAAAAAAGAAGTATTATTAGTATTATTGGTAAATACTTGTATAATAAAATGGCTACAATTCCTACAAAAGTGGAACGATTTCCCACCCGGGCGAATCGAAATGTTTAACACCTGCGCACTCGAGTAGCTACCTACATCGAGAATTTTCATAAAGGAAAAACTTGGTCGTCTCGTCGAAACGAACCTACTCACGAAGGTTCAGCCTGAATTAATCACTTAAAATTCGTTCGTCGGCTGCCGGACCATAATACCTAATATACACTATACAATATACATAATATATATAGTCATCAACTCATCGTCATTGAAATCGAATATTACACTATGAGTAGGTAAGATTTATGAACCTTTTACTTTTTTTTTCCTCTTCATTTAAGTTTTCCCAATTTGAGAAAACATGTTTACAAACATCTAACCAGGCTAAATTCTTTTTGTCCTTGTCATGGTACTCCTCCACTGAATTGTCCCAAAGACATGGATGTCTTTCGACACACAAAATTAAATTCTCCGTGTCACACGTCATCACGATCGCAAGTCGCAACACGTCTAGACGCTACCAGGTTGCGGTGACGACTGAAGTTCAGAATCTGAATTCCGGGTGTGTGTGTTCGCTCTATAGAAATGTATGGAAAGACGTGCGTTCTGAATTCAGAATCTGAATTATTCAGATCCGGAATTCAGAACGCTCGTCGACGCATTTTGTCAGATCGATCTGAAAAATTCAGAACCGGAAAAAATCAGAATGTGTGTGGGGAACAGTGAAATTGTATGCATTTCTGGGCTTTCTGAATTCAGATCCGGAATTCAGTTTCTGAATTCCGGCGTCCATTCCGTCTGTGTGAGGCCGGCCTTATAGGGATCTCCGCACCGCCCGCGCCCGCAGCCCCCGCTAGTCGCACCGTGTAAACAAATTTGCGCTAGTGTGAGTGAGTGATACACATAGGCCCCGCGCTTGGCGCGATAGCAATACTAACGTACACAATTTGATAGATATTTGCTCTCGTTCCGTGAATACCAAAAATGATGAATGAAAAGTTTTTGTGGTTTTCACTTCGTGTTGTTATTCTGTAACTTGACAATATAAGCTATGTTACTGATCAATTATTAGGTAAGATATCGGTGGTTTTAATATGAAACAAATAAGAAAACATGCCATTTTATCGTAAAATTATGCAAAACGCAATTCGCTTACATTTCATTTTATTAAAGTATTTTGAAAACATATATATCCAGGAACCTAGATAAATACAATTTGAATCCAAATAATGCATAATATGGTGGAAATATTCTCGAATTACAAATTATTTAAGTTTAAGAACTAGCGTGAAGCGTCACCCAAGATTTTCGCGCTGCGTCCCTTGTGCTAGGAACTTTGGAGAAACCCTTTGGTTTCTCTCTAAAAACTCCAGCAAACACTCAATTTGAAGACACACGCGCGTGAAGGATGCGACGCTCTCTCCATGGTGCTGTTTTACGAAAGGTATTCTTGTTAGATACTTGTAGATTGAACATAAATATACATCAAATATTAATTAAAGAGCAAAATTACAATACTTACTTCATTTTTCACACTTTTAATACGAAGTGCTAAAGTCCAAAAACATAATGTTTTTGGAATTTAGCGCTTCGTATTGCTGTAAAAAAAAAGCTGTGATAGCCTAGTGGTTAGGACGACCGACTTCTAATCGGAGGTCGTGGGTTCGATCCCGGGCACGCACCTCTAACTTTTCGGAGTTATGTGCGTTTTAAGTATCACACCTTCGGGGACACCCTGAGCACGATGCGGCACAAGAGAGGGTTCCTTGTCTTCTTTCTGTATTTTATTTCCATGCGGACCTCGTCATTGTCGATGCTCTTGAAGAGACCCGCGTTTTGAGTTTTTATCGCCTGAAGGACGTCCTCGTCAGTATTATACTGGAGGACGTCCTTCAGGATCACTAGCGGGTCCTTGTTGGCATCATTGACGGTATTATTGAAGAGTGCGAATCTGCATGGGCTGCTCCAGCTCTATTGGTACCAAAGAGAGATGGTTCGTATAGGTTTTGTGTAGATTACCGTAAGTTAAACGCCATCACCAAAAGCGACTCCTATCCCTTGCCTGTGATTGACGATCTACTACAGTATACTGGTAAAAGTTGCTTCATGAGCACCATCGATCTTCGGGCTGGATACTGGCAAGTATGTGTTCGAAAGGAGGATCAAGATAAGACGGCTTTCGTCACTCCGTTTGGGGTTCATCGATTTAAGCGCATGCCGTTCGTTCTGCGGCACGCCCACGCTACCTTTCAGCGGCTTCTTGATAGATTCAAGTCTGGCGCTTCCCTTAAAGATGTCACTCTTCTGGGATACATTGAGGACCTGATAGTGAGCTTCACTAAGCATCTTCAGGATCTTCGTGCTGTCTTTGAGCGTCTACGCAGTGTTGCCAGGTGAAGTTTTCACTTTACCCCGGGCCTGGTCTCAATTTACCCTAGAATCTATGTTTTATAAAAAATTTACCCTAAATGATTTTTTTCGTTCTTTACAAATAAAACAACACATTATATTTTATTCTTAGTAGGTATTTTATTATTCGCACATAACAATAAAAGTATCCTCTGCATCACTATCTTTTTTGTCATACATGCTATTATTAAATTTGTCCAACATTGTTTTTGAAGGAGTGAAGTTAACACAAGACTTGTGAAATATTTTTAAACTGTATCTTAGAGTCATTATGCTCTGTATCATAGGCAGAGATAGCCTATTTCTAAGCTTGGTTTTGACGACTGAGTATAGAGAAAAGGCCCTTTCTACAGCTGCATTAGATATAGGCGCCGATAAAAGAGACAATGCTAATTTAGAAATGTTAGGGAATCTTTTATTACCCCCAGCATCTGTGTCCCGGTTAACCTCAGCCCAAAAATCAGTACAACGCGTCGTATTTTCCCAAGATTTGTTTTGCAAATTATTCCATTCTATTTCTATCTCTTGTTTAGAACCATACACTTCAGCCCGTTGAATATTTTGTAGTATTTCAACTAATGTAGGTTTCACTTGAGAAGTGGCTATTTCTGGAGACAGTTTCGACATGGATTTAAGGAATGCGATCTGTTTTGGCAACCTTTTTTGTAATTCAGAGCACAAAATAATAAGAAAGGTTTTGCATCTTTCACGTACGTCCTCTTTGTCTCGCCTGTCTAGTTTCGATAGCGCCTCTTCAACTGTGTAGCCAAAATGCATTGCTGATACATGAATCAAATGCTCCTGAAAATCAAATGATGGATATTCTCCATCCGTAACAGTTTCGAGCTTCCGAGGTATGACAATAATTTGCAGGATACTTTTGAATAGCATTAACAAGTCTTCTAAAAGTTTCGCTGGATCGACATCGTCACTTTGAAACAGGCAATTAACTTTAGTAACTTGACGTAGATGAACATCTAAGAACGTAAAATATGCATGGTAAGCTCTGCATTTCATGATGTCATACAATTTTTCCGCCATGAAACATTTGTCTTCAGTCTTAGCCATCATGAAAAGAAGCTTTAATTCCTCCCATTGGTCGAGTAAAGTACGTATAGCATGAGAACGTGCTAGCCAGCGTGTTCCGCAAAATCCTGGTATTTTTTTAGGAGCTCGACTTTCATTCATAATTTCGTATAAGTCTCTGTAGGCGTCAAGACGTTTTGAACTATACGAGAACCAGTTATGGCATTCCCGAATAAAAAATTCCAGTTGCCGGGGCATACTTTCCGAAGCTTTCTCTGCACATAAATGTAACGAATGGCAGGTACAATTAACGATAATAATATCCGGTAAGTCTCTTTTCAGCAGTGCTGCAACAGAATGGTGTTCACCAATCATTACGTTAGTACCATCTAGGCCAATTCCTACCAGCATTTCAAGACGTAAGGCGTCCTCTTGCAAAGTATTTTTTATGGTTTCATAGATGGTTGTTGCATCGCATTTAGATATTTTTATATATCTGTAAAAAGTTGTTATAATATCCTGCTTAATTTTTGAAAAATACCGGATCATAATGCACAGAATTTTATCCGTTGTTATATCCGTAGTTTCATCAACAATAAGTGAATATGCAGCATCGCCAACATCTGATATCATTTCTTGCATCATTACTGGACCAAGAACGTTTTTTATTAGCATGCTGCATTTAGTTCTGTGTATTTTTAACGTCCCCAGTACTTCTGATTTCGTATCTAAAGATGGCAGGATTTCACCTAAATGATCTACGTTTTGAATAGCACTATGTTCAGCTATATAAGCAGCTATCTTTAATTCCGCAGTTTTGTTAGTCTTTGAAACTGTTTTTACAAAAGGCAATTGCTGGCAGGACTTAGCCGCTTTATCTAATGACACAGCTTTCATGTGTTTTTTACTCTTTGCGTGATAATTAAGTTCTTTCTTGTGGGGTGCTAAAGTCACATTACAATATTTGCACCTTGCATAATTTTCACCAGTGGGGTCAGGACAAATCCAATCTAGAAAAAAAACAAACCATTAACACCAACACCACGAAAAGTATGTAAAATGCAATCATCGTTGTCCATCACCATCACTAGGACCACCATCCATAAAATGTGGGTAAATTTTGCAACAGGCAACCCTTAGACAATCAAAGATACAAAGTTCCTTCTAACTAATGATTATGTACCTACTAACTTACTAACAATCTCAAATTGCTCAATTAGATTAATTAAATTATTACTTTAAGAAAACTCAACTCACCTTTTAAATTTGGGTCATACTCCCATTCTTTGCAATATTTTTGTGCATACTTTTTTACACCTGAACGCGTAACACCAGCACTCGATGACGCCATTTTTACAATAAAAACAACCAAAACACTCGCACGAAAAGAAAGAGCAAACAATAAAATAAGCTTGAGACTAGAGAGGGACACAAAGTAATCGGTGCGTTCACAAAACGGAATTTGTAATGGGCGCGTTCGGAAACGAAATAGTTCAGTTATTTTTTTATTGATATTGATTGTTTTACCCCAAAAAATACCCTAGGAAAATTCATACCCTTAAAATTACCCTTCTCGATTATTTTTACTCTAAATATAGGGTAAATTACCCTAAGTTGGTAATAGTGGGTCTACGTGTCTTCAGCCTCCAAGCTAACCGCGACAAATGTGTATTCGCGCGGGAAAGCGTCAAGTACAGTGGAGCGTCGATTATCCGAACGTCGCTTAACCGAACGACCGCTTATCCGAACTACTACCCCCGCCTCACCCACGCGTCCCTCTCGCCCGCCTCACCCGTGCGTCCCTCTCGCCCGTCTCCCGCGCTACAGTGCTCGCGAAGTTGTCGCGACATGTTGACTTGTTAATGTTGTTTGTTGTGCATGAAAGTAAATCCCTTTTTAAGATGCCTAAACGTAAACGTGTTGTCCTTTCTATGAAAGATAAATACGAGATTAATAAACGGTTAGAGGAAGGTGAATCTGCAACCAAGTTATCCAATGAATACCAAGTTGGTAAGTCTACCATTACGGATATAAAAAAACAAAAGACGAGCATAAGTAACTTTATATCCCAGCTTGATTCTTCTGACGGTTCCACGAGTCGTAAAACGATGAAACTTGCCTCAAACACGAATTTAGATAATGCTGTATACAAATGGTTTACTCAAAAAAGATCCCAGGGAGAACCTATTTCTGGCCCAATTCTGTGTGAAAAAGCAGTTCAATTTAATGAAAAATTTGGAGGGCCGTCAAATTTTCAAGCAAGCACAGGCTGGTTAAAACGATTTAAGACATGGCATTCGTGAGCTTCAAATACAAGGCGAAAAACTTTCCGCTGATGTATCAGCAGCTGATTCATTCAAAATCAAACTGAGGGATGTACTGAAGGAAGAAAATTACGCTCTCGAAAACGTTTACAATGCAGATGAAACCGGGCTTAATTGGAAAGCTTTGCCACGAAAAACACTTGCTTCACGTCGTGAATCAGCAGCACCTGGTCCTAAAATAAGCAAGGATCGTATCACTGCCTTAGCGTGTGCTAATGCTACTGGCAGCCACCGATTGCCCATGCTTGTTATTGGTAAAAGCAAGAAACCACGTTGTTTCAAACACGTTAATATGTCTGCGATGCCTATCGTTTACACTTCGCAAAAGAATGCTTGGATGGATAGTACAATTTTCATGGAATGGTTTACAGAAACTTTTATACCCTCTGTGAAAGCCCATCAATTAAAAAATGGTAAAAGAGAGAAAACATTATTGCTTCTTGATAACGCCCCAACTCATCCATCATGTGACATCTTAAATAAAAAGGACGAGTTTATAAAAGTCATGTTTCTTCCACCTAACGTGACTTCCTTATTACAGCCCATGGATCAAGGCGTTATTGAGACTTTTAAACGGTATTATAGAAAAGAATTGTTACGTAAGTTACTTTTGGAAAAAGAAGAGGAGGGAGAAGAAAGCGTGATAAGAAATCATAAAAAGATTGATTTAAAAGACGCGTCCTACATGATTAGAGCAGCATGGGATAGTCTAAAAGAGCAGAACTTGAAAAAAGCGTGGAATAAAATTTTGTGTATAGGGGAAAATCCACAAAATGGATGTGTAAATGAGAAACAGGAAGATATGTCTGAAATGATAGATATGCTAAAAAGGCTCGATTGCGTCGGATGTGATGAAGAAGAGGTTCAACAATGGATGGATATCGACGATGAAGATCCCGGATACCAAATTATGCAGGATAGCGAAATTATAGATCTCATGACTAATAAGGCTGAAGCCACCGCTAGCACCTCATCAACTGCAAGTTCGGATAATGAAGATGAAAACATAATTGGTGCTTCTGAAGCCTTTACTTGCTTGGATATTGCCTTGCGTTGGTTTGAAACACAGGATGAAAGCGACCAGTATCAAATATCTGTCCTTAAAAAAGTACGTGACCTAGCCGCTCGTAAGCGGGTAGGCTTGCTGCGGCAGAAGAAGATTGAAGATTTTTTTAAGCGTTAATTGTACCTAGTACATATATACAGGGTGTTAGGAGACCGCTCTCGGAAACGAAGACAGGTGATAGTACTGATGATTACTGATAAGATATCACTAAAAAAAACGTGAAAAAAAAAATTTTTTTTACAAAAAAAAAAATTGCACTTTTTATGCAATACCTGTTTTGGAGGGTTAAACAGCCCTGTAATTGCAAAAAACTTATTTGCTGTATTTTGTAAAAGTTTGTTACGTAATTCTTGCGTGATTAAAATAAAATCAGCTGACGCTGGAGGTCAACGAACTTGATGTGACCTATTTACGTATCGTTAGATACCTACGAAACCGCGGTCGCGCCGACGCCGATACCTACTCTATACGATTATGTTTAGGTAGTATAACAATAGCGCTAAGTTTTCGGTAGCGGTCTCCTTATACCCTGTATTTTATTTTATTTAAGACTAGATGATGCCCACGGCTTCGCCCGTGTGGATTTAGGTTTTTAAAAATCCCGTGGGAACTTTTGATTTTCCAGAACAAAAAGTAGCTTATCTGTAGAAACCCGTCCCCAAAACGGAAAAATCCCGTGGGATCCCCACGATTTCAGAATACAATTCCTTACAGCATCAGGGTTGAGGAGTTGGATATGTACCTACTCGAGTTCATTCAACGATAGTCTTTAATTGGTACCCCCAATATCAATTTAAATAACCAGAAGTTTCTAAAACCCATTAGTTTTGTGGATTAGGTCCCCTACAGCATCAGGATTGAGGAGTTGGAATCCAAATTTTTTATAGAACAGGGTCGCAATGTTTCTCTATCGATAACAAAAAAAATTACGCAAATCGGTTCAGAAATCTCGGAGATATCAGTGTACATAGGTAGAAAAACACAACTCCTCCTTTTTTGAAAGTCGGTTAAAAAAGTAGCCTATGTTACTCCCTGGTTAATTCTCTACTTGTATGTGAAAGTCCCGTCAAAATCGGTTCAGCCGTTCCGAAGATTAGCCCGTTCAAACAGACAGACAGACAGACAGACAGACAGACAGACAGACAGACAGACAGACAGACAGACAGACAAAAATTTTAAAAACGTGTGATTCGGTTATGGTAGCGTTCAAATAACCATATGAGCTTAATATGAGGTAGTTATTTCGATATTACAGACAGACACTTCAATTTTATTTATTAGTATAGATTTTCTGCACTTTCTATTATTTAATTCTTATTTTTCATTAAAGATATAAATATAAATATGGTTTTCATTTACCTGTACGTAAATATGTATGGCTAAATCAATTACATATTTAGGTAGTTCGATTATCCGAAAAAACCGATTTTCCGAACACCCATGTCTCCCAATTAGTTTTCATCAGAAGGTATTGCGCCGGATCCAGATAAGGTACGTGCCATACACGACGTGAACCAACCAACAACTGTGAAGCATACCAAGAGCTTCTTACAGACTTGTTCGTGGTTTCGTAAGTTCGTTCCAGGGTTTGCGAAAATCGCACAACCACTAACGATGCTTACCAGGAAGGATCAAGCTTGGACCTGGGGAGAAGCCCAAGTACAGGCTTTCAAAGAACTTAAGGTTACTTACCTCCACCCCAATTCTTATCCAACCGGATTATAGCCGTCCCTTTGTATTGAGGACAGATGCAAGCAACTACGCGCTTGGTGCCGCTTTACTCCAGGGGAAGTCAGCTCACGAGGAGCGCCCCATCGCATATGCCAGTCGTCTACTCACGGCGGCAGAGCGTAACTACTCGACCACAGAGAGGGAAGCCCTTGCGGTAGTGTGGGCCTGCGAGAAGTTCCGTGGCTACATTGACGGTCATCCGGTGCGCGTTGGTAGCGATCACCAGCCTTTGAGGTGGCTTCTTACCCTTAAATCACCTACAGGTAGGCTTGTTCGCTGGGCAATGAAATTGCAAGCTTTTGACCTTCAAGTGGAATACACACCCGGAAAGTTAAATGTCCTCGCTGACACGCTTAGTCGACCGCCTTGTGACGAACAGACGCGGGAGGCTTGCGATGTCTGTACGGTAATTATAGAGACTCCTCGTTGGAATGCAGCGTCCGTGCGAGAGTCTCAGTTAGCTGATCCGGAAGTAGCTAAAATCATTCAAGGATTGGAAGGTAAGGAAGAAGTTTCCATTAGTACCTGGACAGGAAGAGGATATTATATGTGCGGAGGAGTCTTATACCGATATACGGACAGTGACACTGAAGAACCACAACTCGTCGTGCCTGATGATTTGAAGAAGCAGGTTATGGTGGAATGTCACGACTCAGCCACATCAGGTCATGGTGGTATTGAAAGAACTCTTCATCGTATCTCCCAACGATTCTACTTTCCAGGTATGCGACGATATGTGACCGAGTACCTTAAGACTTGCATAGAGTGTCAGCGCTATAAGCCTAGCAACCAAAAGCCAGTCGGTTTATTGCAAACACCCGTGCTGTTTCAGCGGTTTGAGGTGTTAGCCGTCGATCTCTTCGGACCGTTGCCCAAGGGGCCTAACGGTGAGAGATGGGTATTAATCATCGAGGATACAGCCAGTAGGTGGGTGGAACTTTTCGCACTCATTGAAGCTACCGCTGAAAGTTGTGCTAAAGTGCTCATTGAAGAAGTGTTTCTCCGATTCGGCCTGCCGCGCAAGCTAATCTCCGATAATGGGGTGCAGTTTGTTGCGGATCTAATGAAGCATGCCATGTTTGTCCTCGGAATTAAGCAGAGCCTGGTCCCACTTTACCATCCTGAAGCAAATCCGGTAGAACGAAAGAATCGTGACTTGAAAGGTCAGTTAGCCATCCTTGTATAAAGTGAACATCGACAATGGGCAGAGGCTTTACCGTTTATTCGGTTTGCCTTGAACACTTCCATATGTAAGTCGACTAAGCATACGCCGGCTTTTCTCACTTTTGAACGCGAACTTCGATCCCCAATTACTGCTCAAAGTGATCTTCGAGCCATTATTGAAGCCGAGAATTACGTGGCCCAGATCACCCCTTATTTGTTAAAAATGGCCCAAACTTTGAGCTTAATCAAAGAGACTATCGAGCAGGAGCAAGATAGTAGAAAAGCTATCAAAGACCAAACTCGACGTGACTCAGAAGAATATGTTCCCGGGGATCTGGTCCTATTACGCAGCCATGTGCTCAGTAATGCACGGAAGGGCGTCACATCCAAGTTAGCTCCGAAGCGTGACGGCCCTTACGTCATTTCAAAGAAAGTGAGTCCTACTACTTATCTCCTTGCACATTGCGGGAAACACGATGACGTGCTTGGTAAGTATCACACTGTGGATCTGCGTCGATACCACGCGCGTGATAACGATCAGCCTGAACCAGTTCGTCCTAAAAGGCAACGTGGTAGACCGCGCAAATTATCTGTCTAACCTCTGTAGTTTAACCTGTTGTGAGGTCACAAAAACAGGTGAAAAGGGGGAGTGTGTAGTAGGCACCTAACCTTGGCGCGGTGGCCTCGAGCCGTTGCCATGGCAACGAACGAACGTTCGTCCCCCCCGCCCCGCGTCGCGCGCTCCTCGCCTGTTGCTAGCCGTGCGCGGGCGGCGGGAAAACGCCGCCCGCGCCGCGCCCCAGTCCGCTGTGCTCCCAGGGGGTGTAAACTCTCTTAGAAGAAAATTTATACCTACGGGGGCTGAAATTGCCATTGTTAAAACATTCTGATAATAATTGTACATTTTTTAAGCATTGCAACACTAACTTTTCTAAAGTCATATCCAAGAAGGTTATATTCTTTATGTAGATACTGGAGTCTGCGCCTAAAACATTGTAGGAAAGACAAAGTCCATAATTCAGCTGGGCTATTTTTCTCTCTAGTTTTTCTGTACCTCACACACTTTATTTAAGTAGTTAAGAACGAGATAAAGCCTGTTCAAGGCCACATTTCTTTGTTTCAACATTTTGTTTGAAGCTCGGCAGGGTGATTCAGAACACTTCGATAACATAATCATCAATCGATTCGGTAAGTTATCGTACGATAAGATGTATTTTCAATTCAGAATAACCGTATCAACCGGGAAGTTGTCGAAACCGAAACCGAATCGAACCGACGTAGATATCGTTCGATTATCATAGGTAATCGCTATTCACAACCACTTTATCAAACGCTATCAAAAGCTATTCACAACAACTTTATCGAATAATATTTTCCGAACATACGATATTTTTTTACGATTATTTATCGAAAGCTACAGGGCATTCGATATCCTAATCTTTTTGTTCATCTACTCGTCAGATAGGTACTTTTACTGTTATTTCGTGAAAAATATGTTCGGAGCCGCAATTAAAATAGATAGCAATAGCCGCAGTAAATCACCGAGGCGAAGAAGACGTGGTGAAGAGGATTCTTAAGAGACGTAGGTATCTACGGACATTGCGTGATACCTTTAACCCATTTGAGGCAAATGCCTCAAATTTTATGGGAAAATATAATAAAACTTTCGCCAGAATTTGCGTTATTTTTACTAACTAATAAGAGGGGGCATTACAGGAGGCAACACGTAATCATGTAGATTCAGATTTTTGGTATGTACATGATTACCAACCAATGCCATAATATATCTCTCGGTAGAGAGTAGTATATTGCTTGCCGTCTGTCCGGACGGACAGACAGGCAGATGGACAGCGGAGTCTTAGTAATAGGGTCCCGTTTTACCCTTTGGGTACGGACATCTGTGTGGTATTTACGAGGATAGCTGTAATAATACTTTTGTAGTACACTTCGACGTTTTTCTCTCTTAATCAATAATTTAATGTTATCATTTTAAATAATGACTTTAATTACCTTCAAGATGATTAAAAGTTATTTTTTAATGCTTAATATGAATATATAATAAGTAAAATTTTGGTAAAATAACATACTTCATAAATGCACATGTCTTAATCGCAATGTATCTTATCGATACCGGTATCGTAATCGATATCCAATTGTATGCTTTTATCGTTCTGAATTGCACGAAAAAAAAATTTAGATACAAAATCGATACCAAATCGTATCGACACGGTAAGTTATCGAAGTGTTCTGAATCGCTCTGCAAATTCCATAGGTTCTAATATTCTTGGTCAATAAAGTGTTTTTAAGTTGGTAGTCACTGACGTAATAGTACGTAATGTTGGTAATAATTGTTTTTTTCAAAATGGCGTCTTTGTTATTGTGTGGATAAGTTTCGTAACAATTACAAATATTTATAGATTTCTTGCGATCATATAAACTTTAAATACGTCGAGTCGAGCTTCTGTTACTCTGTGTTTTATAGTGTAGTGCTATTTATATTTGAGACGTTGATTCTGTTTAATTGAAACAAGACTCGTATGTGGAATTCTTTGCTCGTATGTTTTATTTCATTATCTGACAAATAAAACAAGGAGAAATGTTTTAAATGTGACTGCTCGCCGGTAAAAACAACATCAAGTTGATTCGATTTCCTAAAACCTGCTTTAAGGAATCTTGCGTGGTACGTATAACCTAACCTAACTTAGTAGATTTATAATTAGGTACTAAAATTCATTCTCTATAAATTATCCTTAAACAGACACAAGCACACATTTTGATATGTGATATCAACAGGCGTGCTTACTGCTTATGTCTATAGTTTCCCATTTTCCAGACATTACAGATACTAGTTAGGAAAAAAAATATTGGTAGCCCACCCTTAGTGTTTACTATTTATTACCTATAGGGTAGTAAAAATACTTTCATATATGATAAGGTATATATTATTTGTAACAATTAGTACCAATTAATCAACAAAATCTAGTCTGCCAGCATGGTACACTATGGCCAAAACCCTTCTCACTCTGTGAGGAGACCCGTGCTCTGTAGTGAGCCGGTAATGGGTTGATTATGATGAATCAACAAAATTGTTTCTTTTCAGATGTGAACTAAGTATGTGATTGAACAGAGGTTTTACTGATTGTACTAAACGGAAGTTACAAAGAACTGCTGTTCCATGTGATGTAATTGAATATGAAAATATTAACAGCATTGTAAAAGTCTTCGCCGCGCGCTCAGTCGAACTGGCAGTGTTCTGTTTTACACTGCACGCGTTAACGTTAACATGTGGTCCAAGTTATGAAAGTATGGCGGGAAATAACCTAATAGTTAACGAGTTTCTGACATTCGTCCAGAACAAAATTGATGTGCTTGATGAACTCAGTATAACACAAATATGCGCTTCTCATTTTAGTGATGAGGATGTGGAAACGGGAAAAACCTTACTTTATGATAATTCATGTGCGGAGACTAGACGTATGCAGCGGAAAGGAGAAGGCAAGAAGAAGAAAAATATCAGAGACGTTATCAAAATTTTGAAAGAGACTGACCCGGCCACTCAGCCTACGTTTGTTGCTCGTGATTTAAATCGGTTGCCACCAGTAAGTTTTGACCATGTAGACGTCACTAGACTTCTTAAAGACATAGTGGCTATGAAGACAGAGATTTCTATACTACGTAGTGAAGTAGCGTCTAAAGGAGAACTGACTACATTTCAGACTAGTGTTAGTTCTGAATTAAATGACTTACGTATATCTATAAGCACGGCTTTATCTACCAAAGATACAAAAAAGACAAAAGGTGAACAGTCCACCGTGCAGTCCGTGACGACTCCGAAGAAAAGTATTCAAAACATGCCCCGCCAAACGCCTTCACTTGGACCATCCGACAACAACACCGTACCTACGATACACACGCCTACTTACCGTGATATTATTGTGCAAAATGCAAATAAGAAGCAAATGACAATGAACCGTACGTCTTTAAATCCGAAGGTTCATAACACTGAATTTGACGAGCCCGAGTTTACGCTCGTGCAAAGAAAAAAGCGCACGGTGAGAAATAATTTGTGCGGTACCGCTCAGCGCGCATGCAAAATTACAGTGGCAGATATACCCGCATTCGTTTATGTATCGAGGTTGGCGAAGACTACAACTACACAAGATATGCTGACTCATATACTTGACATGGGACAGGAGTGTAAAGATGGCGACGTGCAAATTTTAAATCAAAAATATGAAACGTCCTTTAAATCGTTTAAAATTAAAGTACCGCGTAATAAATTGGAAGTATTTTTAAAAAATGACTTTTGGCCAGAAGGTGTCAAGTATCGAGTTTTTCGTGGACGTAACAATGTAAAGGACGCTTCTATAAATAATTATGAATAATACGCCTATTATTAATACCACAATAGTATCTTTTAATTGTAAATCAATTAAGAGGTCGGTTCAATGTATTCGCGATTTATGCCGTAAGGCAGATATATTACTTTTGCAGGAAACGTGGTTACTGCCCCATGATTTGGACTTTATACATGGCATAGATAATGACTTTGCTTGTGCTGCAATTTCTTCTGTTGACGTTTCAGCTGGCGTATTGCGCGGTCGACCATATGGCGGTCTTGCCATTATGTGGCGAAAAACTCGATTCTCCGACGTCTCTATAGTCAACTGTTCAATGGACAGACTTATGGCTATTCGGATTACGCTAAATTTAAGGTCGTTTTTAGTTTTTAATGTGTATATGCCAACAGATGAATTAGATAACCTTCCCGACTTCACGAATTGTTTAGCAAGAATTAGCGCCATTGCGGAAGAATCTGACGTCTCAGCAGTGTACGTTTTAGGAGATTTTAATGCTCATCCCACTGCCAGTTTTGGTAAGGAGTTGAAAAGTTTTTGCGACGAGCAGCAATGGATATGGGCAGATATTGTAAAATTAGGTATAAGTTCGGACGCATTCACCTTTATAAGTGAGGCCCATGGAAGTCATCGGTGGTTGGACCACTGTATTACTACCCAAGCAGCATGGGACACGATACTATCTGTCAACGTTTTGTACGAGGTCACATGGTCAGACCATTTTCCATTATGTGTCACGTGCAACCTCAACGAAGTTGCAGAGGGATATATCACTGATGACGTTCGTGCTGGCAAGACGGGCATCCGCTGGGGTGTTAGGGATAATATACAAATAGACAAATATTATAATTATTGTAAAAATAATCTAGTCAATATTACTGATAATTTTGAATGTAAGGAATGCGAAAGCTTTAAATACTGTGATAATTTAGGTAAACATTATGTGTTTATAGATCAATTGTATAGTCAAATAGTTGAAATCATGCAACTTAGTGCAAAAACTTCATTGTAAATAGCGTCTCATACATATTATGTTTAAAATGATTTTGTATGTATTTGGAAAATAGATCGTTTTCAGAAGAAGTGTCAGCCACCGCACTCAAAAAAAATATCCTAACACATAAATAAATGTGAATTGTTAGAAAGAAAACCTGTTGTTTTATTTTGAATCCTAACTAAAACTTTATTGATAAGGCATTTTGACTCGAAAGAGAACTTGGTGTATTTTATTTCACCAGTTCTCTCTCGAGTTAAAATGCCTTAACTAAAAATATTATTTAGGTTAAGTAGGTAGGTAGGTAGGTAGGTACGTCAAAGAGTTGTTGGTGGGCTGAATCTAGATGGCGCTGAACTGTTCTCATTTTTTTTCTATGGAGTTTTCATTCTTCTCTCGTTAGAGAGTATTTTTGTTCTGTCCTAGCTAGACGATAGACGCGCCTCGCGTATTTGTTCATTATAGTTTTCTCGGTTGTAACTTACTTACCTTGTTCTTTTGTTATCATAACCTTGGTCTCATTAAACTTTTATTTTGTGAAAAGGGTGTTTTCATAGTGGCCTTTTACAAAACATATTTTATTAATATAACAAGTATAACATTCTTCACAATGATTCCCGCTCAAAACAAATAAACGATTTGTATGTAGCAATTTCAAATTCATACAATCATGATTTTGGCTGTCATAATGATTGTCAGGATTTTTACTGCGAAAGTAAAAGGACCATGTCACTGTGAAGCTTAAAAATACGGCGTTAGAAATTCAAATGAAAGTAATTATTGGCTTCACAACAGCAAACGCACGAAGTCTTATTGAAGATGTAGATAGTAATCCTTGCGAACAATTCAATGCGATAATCGCAAAGTCGGTGACAAACGCATCAAATTATTATTGTCTTCGGCAATCCTATCAGGCAAGATGTGCAGCTGCAGTTGTAACATATTATACTAAAAGACCTTTATATAAGCTGCAAAAATCCATTTTAGGTGTTAGCCTAAAGTCAAAGCGCTTAGAATTACAAAACCAGAAAAGGAATAGTTTGAGATCAAAACCTAAACGCAGAAAGCTAGTGTTCTCACATAACGAGAAACGAGCAAATTGTAACAGACCTGAAGATGAATTAGAAAGGTTAAGGACAACATTTTTAGTTTAAAAAGATCCGACGAAGTAATAATTAATATTGAAAACGGAACACATACACATTTTGACTTTCATCCCCTCTCCCAAGGGAACCGTGCTGAATTTCAGCATAAAGAGTATCCTATATGTTACTCCGTAGTCTGAACTTAAATCATACCAAGTTTCATTTCAATCCATTCAGTTGTTTTTGCGTGATGCGCGCACAAACATACAGACAAACAGACAAAAATTTCAAAAATAGCTTTTTTACGTTCTATTCATCATCATCATCATCATGATCAACCCATTACCGGCTCACTACAGAGCATGGGTCTCCTCTCAGAGTGAGAAGGGTTTTGGCCATAGTCTACCACGCTGGCCAAGCGGATTGGCAGACTTCACACACCTTTGAGAACGTTATGGAGAACTCTCAGGCATGCAGGTTTCCTCACGATGTTTTCCTTCACCGTTAAAGCAAGTGATATTTAAATACTTAAAACGCACATAACTCCGAAAAGTTAGAGGTGCGTGCCCCGGGATCGAACCCACGACCTCCGATTAGAAGTCGGTTGTCCTAACCACTAGGCTACAACAGCTTGTTGGATCGTGGATACGTTGGGCTGACTTTGCGGTGCAGAAGAAATCACGTATCTTTGTTGTTGAGTGTTGTATTGTGGTATCGGAGATATGGAGGGTTGAATATGGGGCGCAACAGTAGCAGTGTGAGTATACGGTTGTGTATTGTTGAACTAGTGAGGGCGACGGATTTGGAGTTCGTGAGAGACTAGGAGTTGGTGAAGAAACAAAAGTTAAACTTGGACGATTCAGAATTGCTTCGATATTCAGATTGCCCATCTCGGCATCGAACAGGGTGTCGTTAATTATCTTCTCCGCAATCAAGCGTTGACGCTTGTCTAAAGATCTTAATTTCATTGCGATAGATCTTCCCAGTATCGATCTTCTGGTGCCGAAGCAGGAGCAGGACGCTTAAAATGGTCTTTCACGGATAGTAATATATCAGTGCTTAACTGATCTTGCTCTGTCGTTTTCTTTCTTCCCCGTCTCGTAGCAGGTAATTGAGTCTTCGTAGGTATCGTAATATCGTCTGTATTCCCTGTACCAGCATTATCTGTAGTATTATCTATGGTATTTCCAGAAGAATTGTCAGCATCCTATAACAATACAAAATAATATTTATTATTTAGTTTCCAGATTCATCGGATAAATGGAAGGAAATCGCACAACTTTTTGAAGAAAGATGGAATTTTCATCACTGCTTGGGTGCCATCGATGGAAAATATATTGACATAGTTCCACCTTCTGATAACTACCGAATATAACCTACCTACCTACTACCTTACCTACCTACCTACTTGTACCTACTCTACTACCTTAGGTAGATAAGCCGATCAAAATGCGTTGTCAGTGATACGCGACTCGAACTCTCGCACTTGGCCGCATGGGCGATGTTGCGTATTGTTTTAGAAGGGTGAAGGGAAGTGAGACGCGAAATCCATATCGTAGCGGCATACTGCAGACTCTTCAGAGCTAATATCGCTAAAAGGTACTAGAGAATCTAGAGATCAGTGGCGAAGGGTGGATATTTTCAAAAGGGAAGCCGGGATAAAAAAATCCCTACACACCAAGCTGGAAAAAAAGCTCCCACCTTCACCATTTAACTAACTGATATTTGAAAATACTTTAAATATGGTAATTTGCAGCTTTGAAAAAAGCTGTGTTACTAGCAAAGGTTTTAAACCTTTGCTTTGTACTTTAAGTAGGTACAATTTAATACACCTTCCACCAATAAAATAACTAAATCAAAAACATAAAAAATAATAAGCACACGAAACACGACGCGCGAGTCATAAACACTTTTTGTGAAAGTTAAATGATGTTAAAACAAAACACATTATCTTTCGAAGATGAAGCATCTTCGATAATGTTCCCAAATTCAAGACTTTAACTCCTTGTAATAACACTCATAACCCGCTCAAAATCGGCTTCCCGATTGCCTTTTTTTGCGCGTGCTAGACACTAGACAGGGAAGGATGTATTGACAAATTTTATTGGAAATGCAGGGGACAACTGTTTACTACACGATGTTTTTCTATGGGAATATAAGCCGTCCCAAGTCCGGCATATTCGTTACCTGCTTAGTGCCCGTGGCACTACTGGTCTGAACAAATTAGTTTTGTTCATTGAATTGTTTTGAATGTTTCTTTTTGTAATAAGTACCTATTGTATTTGAAAAATAGTGAGTAAAAGAAAAAAAGATAGTAGGTAACTACTAACTAGGTAGGTATGGATGGCAATTTTAAAGGGAAGCCGATGGGAATCGTGTTATATGGAGACTTCGCCACTACTAGAGATAGATAGACATTATGAATACTTAAAAAAATTAAGATTTTTCCCAAGCTCCTTGTATAACACTTTGTAACATTTCAACATATTGAGCATTAGTTGTACCCTGATTTTCAACATATTGCGCATTTGTTGTATCTGTAGCTTCTGTCACGATGTACGATGGTTGTTCACTCATTGGAGAATCGTAGTTATATGAAGTCGACGGAGATGGTGTATTTGAAATAGGAATAATTGATGATGATCTGGCTGCGGATAGAGTATTTTGTATTTTGCTCCGTGCATCTATTGCAGTGTGTAAAGGCAGATTTCTGAGTTGTGCTGCAACGTTTTGGGCAAAAAAATTAAATTCGTCTTTTTCGTGAATGTACTGTTGGTTGTTGTGGTGCTGTGTTTATAACTTCAGCTATATTTTCTAAGCGTTGTAAAGCATTTACAATGGAATTATCGTCATTTTTTTACGAACAAGTTTTGGTTTTGTATATTGCTGATCACCCTGTTTTGAATTGTTGTAAATTGATTTGAAGATTATTTGTTGCTGCCATGAAAATAGCATCATTAATTATTTTCTGGCAATATATTGCCATCATTAGCGGCATGCCTCTCAGTTTCTCAGGTACGTGGTCACTATACGCAGCATATTTTAATTTATGAGATGGTGGTACGGGTGGAGCATCCATCTTCGATATTTTTGCCAACACAGCATCAGCCTGAATTTTATGCTCTTTTTATTTCAAAACTTGATCTTCTTGCGCTGTTGTGTGACGAGTTGACAACGATGGTGATGGTACTGATATTGGTGACAGTGTTTCTTTCATTGAGTACTTATGTAGGTATAGAGTGATCGCACGCAAGTATGAACTGTTGGCAGACGTTAGAACGGACTCAAAATCACACCGATCGCAGAACTAGTAACACAGTGTCGCGAGCGATGAATGTTTCTCGCGAGGATTCCCGACGGATTTTCTTTATTTAACGAGAAATATGGTTAGATGTGCAGTTCCAAGTTGTAGCAATGATTCACGGAGGCAAAATAAAATAAACAATGATATTTCTTATCATCGGTAAGTTGTATAACTTTAATATTTTTATGAATTTACTCAAGGTGTAAACGGGTAGCGGGCAGGCGCGCGGGCAGGTGTACTCCGCTTGCGAAGCCGCGCCGCCCGCTTCCCCTCGACACGAGTGTTGTGCGTAGCTCGATCCAAATATTTTATCGACTCGTGGTATCGACTTGTAACAAGAAATAATTTAAATTTTTATTCTATTGTAATTAATTACGTTAGAATTAAAAACAAGCAGATTATTTTTTATACATCAATTAATTATTATTTGTTGAAAGTATTATTATTTTACCTGTAAGTAATAGTGTGTAAGTAGTATTATAATACTAAGAGAGTGAGTATCGGCCGATTGTGAATTGGTTTTGTAGGTACCAAGTACAAACTTTATCAATTAAAAATTACAATTAATTCGATTAATTACTTGAATTCCAGATTTCCGAAAAGCCGTGAAATGGCAAATAAATGGGTCAAAGCGATAAAAAGGCGTAACTGGGAGCCTAATATCAGAAGTGCCGTATGCTCCATACATTTTAGTCCTTCGTCCATTTCAGAAACAAAGCGTGGACTTCGCAAGCTGATTGAAGGAGCTATACCAGAACTTCACCTTGAAGTAAGATTTTACTGAACTATATACAAATAAGTACTAAAAATAAATTATAATTGATTTTTGATCACACAAAAAACATTTTTTTATAGTATTCAATCAAAATTTAACCTTAATCGTAACCTAATGAAATATAACATTTTTATTCTTGTTTCAGGTTCAAGATTGTGTGACTATGAGTGAAAAAATGACACTTTCTACAGACCAAGTCAATGTGGTGCCTTCTACGAGCCAAACTACGGGTGATGAGGCAAGTGCTAATTATGTAAAATTAAACTTTAACTGATTTTTGATCACATAAAAACATTTTTGTTTAGTAGTCAATCAAAAGTTAACCTGAATCTTAACCTAATAAAATATAACGTTTTTATTCTTATTTTAGGATCAAGATTGTGTGGCTATGAGTGAGAATCCTTCTACCAGTCAAACTACGGGTGAAGAGGCAAGCGCTAATTACGACTGCACTCTTAACCCCGGTGACACGCCAAGAAAGCGTAAATTAAAGCGTCGTATCATCTATCTAAGTGAAATTGCTAAACGACGGCGATTACGTTGCAATGCTCTCTATGTCCAACGAAGTCGTTTAAAAAAGAAAATAGCGTCTTTGAAACAAATGCTAACTCACCTTCGCGAAAAACAATTAATAACTCAAGAACATAACGATATTCTTGAAATATGTAGTCCATCTGCTGCCGAGCTTTTCAAAAGAATGTACCATAAAAGCAAAAAATATTCCCCCAGTCTTCGTGCATTTGCACTGACTTTGCATTTTTATTCGCCTAAGGCATATGCTTATGTACGAGATACATTTAATACTTGTCTTCCCCATCCCAGTACGATTAGAAAATGGTATAGCAATATTAATGCTTCTCCGGGTTTCACTGAGGAAGCTTTTAGAGTTTTACGAGAGAAATCTCAAAAATCGGATAAAAAAATTATCTGCAGTCTCGTATTCGACGAAATGGCCATAAGACAATTAGAAGAATACGATGGCAAATCTTTACATGGTTACGTTGACTTTGGCGCAAAAGTAAGTGGTAATGTCACTGAGCTAGCCACCCAGGCTTTAGTTTTTTTATTGGTGGCTATAAATGATAGTTGGAAATTACCGGTAGCCTATTTTTTTGTCAACGGAGTAACAGCCGAACAAAAAGCAAATTTAGTAAAAATGTGCTTAGCAAACTGTCAAGAAGCCGGCATTGAAGTTGCTTCAGTAACATTTGATGGTTGCCCATCCAACATTGCCATGTCAAAGCTGCTTGGATGTCGCTTTGACCAACATGAAAATTTTGTAACGTCGTTTCCACATCCTGTTACAGGCCAAAAAGTGGTAATATTTTTAGATCCATGTCACATGGTAAAACTAATAAGAAACACTTTACAAAGTAAAAAAGTTTTTAAAAATGCTGACGGTGGACAAATAAAATGGCAATATTATTTAGATTTGAATGCGTTTCAGGAGCAAGAAGCGTTCAATTTTTCAAATAAATTAACGTCTCGCCACATATCATTTGAAACTCAAAAAATGAAAGTAAAACTGGCTGTTCAGCTTTTTAGCAACAGAGTTTCCAAGGCTTTGGAATTTTGCGACAAAGAACTACGTCTCCATAACTTTGAAAATTCTGAGGCTACTGTTCAATTTACACAAATAATAAATAATTTATTTGACATTTTTAATTCTCACAAATTCCCTGATATAGATTACAAAATGCCAATAAATGAAAAAAACAGACATAAATACTTTGCTTTTTTAGATTCTACATTTGAATATTTACAAAATTTGTTACATACATATATATAATACAGTTGATGATAAAAAACTCATATACAGTAAAAACAAAGTAGGTTTCTTAGGATTTTGCATTTGCATCGCTAGTATGAAACAATTATATTTGAGACTGGTCGACGAAGAAAAAAGCTTAAAATTCATTCCCATGTATAAGATAAGCCAGGATCACATAGAATTGCTGTTTTCAGCAATCCGATCACATGGAGGATTTAACAACAACCCGTCTGCTCTACAATTTAAAGCAATTTATAAAAAACTCTTAACTCATATGGAGTTAAGAAAAACATCTAAAGGGAACTGCTTCCCTTTAGAAAACATAATGTTATTACATTGTTCTTCATCTGTTGACCATATAAATTTAACAACCAGAGGAAATAGATCTCAAGAAGATGAAATTGTTAGAGATATGACAGACTCGCAATTTATGACTGATTGTGAAGAAGATTTTGGATTACCTGAGAGTATGTTATCTGAGCCATCCAAGCAAGTAATTTCTTACATAGCTGGCTATGTAGTCAGATTTTTGCTAAATAAAATTAATTGTAAGGAATGTCAAAATGCACTTGTATCGAACGAAAAAGGCCATTATCATAAATTTATTATATTGAAAGACAGAGGTGGACTTCATTATCCATCAAATGATGTAATAAACATTTGTATACAAGCGGAAATGACGATTAGGAAAACCATATCACTCAAAAAGACAGGTAATTTCAAGACCCTTGGTTTAGTCACTGAGACCTTAAAACTGTTTATAGGAAAAAATATTTTTAATTCTCTTCGTGAACACATATTTTATCAATCGCCTTGCAGTAATCACTTAATTCATTTGTTGCGAGCAGTGATTGAAAAATATATAGATATAAGGATAAAATATCTAGTACGTAAAACTGCAATTAAACAAACTAAAAGGCAAATGTACAATAAATTAACACATTTCAAGGGTCAATAGTTTATTAGGAATGAACTGCATTATATTATACTAGAGGATGCCCGCGACTTCGTACGCGTGGACTAAGGTTTTTTAAATTCCCGTGGGAATTCTGTAATTTTCCGGGATAAAAAGTAGCCTATGTGTTATTCCAGACTATAGTCTATCTCTGTGCCAAATTTCAGCCAAAACGGTTCATGCGTTGTTGCGTTAAAGAGTAACAAACATCCATCCATCCATCCATCCATCCATACATCCATACATCCATACATCCATCCTCACAAACTTTCGCATTTATAATATTATATATAAATATTAAATATATATATTATATTAAATATATATATTATACTAGAGGATGCCCGCGACTTCGTACGCGTGGACTAAGGTTTTTTAAATTCCCGTGGGAACTCTGTAATTTTCCGGGATAAAAAGTAGCCTATGTGTTATTCCAGACTATAATCTATCTCTGTGCCAAATTTCAGCCAAAACGGTTCATGCGTTGTTGCGTTAAAGAGTAACAAACATCCATCCATCCATCCATCCATCCATCCATACATCCATCCTCACAAACTTTCGCATTTATAATATTAATAATAATAATTTTTAACCATTATTAATTTTTTTTAACCATTTTTGGACAACTCATTTTCCAAATTTCGTAATTTTATTTAAATAGAGGATAATTTGCGAGGATACAATAGAACGTAAAACTGTGATTTAGTTTTTATTTGCGTTTGATTTTTAAATATTATTGTGTATTATAGTTAAGTATGTCCTTGTGTTTTATTCTGCTACAAAAAAGATTAATAAATATGAGTGTATATTATTATAATATTAAGTATATCCCTGTTTTATTCTGCTATAAAAAAGATTAATAAAAATTATTTTATATTCTAACTGTGCATACTCCTGTTTTATAAATCTCCTAATTAAAAATTCAGGTGTTTGGGGACGCCCGTCAGAAGTGGAGTTTATACGCATTTTGAATGGTGGCTATTTTTTCTAATTTTAAAAACAGTTTCCTCTCTTATGATCACAGGACGCCTCAGATATCGATTTTGCGGCCTAAAAATAGAGGAAAATCAAAATGGTGGCCACTTTTTCCCAGATTTCGATTTTGAAAATATCGGTCCACAGTGCCGACTTGACGAGCAGAGTTATAGGGCACTATGAAAGATGAAAGTTAGGCACTTATGAGTAGACACTGCGTAATATGTAGGTATGACGTGTTTCCACGATATCACTAATGATAAGATGATAAGAAAATTATTACCATAATATTAACAAGTAAAAATAACAAGACCTCAGCCAGCATTTCGAATTAACCCTTTGTTACTTTTATGGGGTTCGAATAAAAATGCCAGTTTCCGAAACAAGAACGTTTATTTTATTTATCGACGGACGCAAAATAAATATAATAAGTATTTGGTTTTATTTTCACAAGTAAGTTTACAAAAAAATATTTAGTTTATATCTTAAGATAGGAATTACTAATGTAGGTACGATAACTTCATTGGTAAAACTTCACGTTAAAATCATGGCGCATCACTATCCAACGGACTCTGCCGCGATATCTATAAGTTAATATGTATAGAACAACTGCTTACACTTGGCATAAAGGCGCGTGAGCGATATACTCGCTCTATACCTACATATGTACTCAATGGTTTCTTTATTAACTTCAATGCAAAACTTATAAACTGGTTTTTGAGCTTTTTTCATCATGAAATAAGTTAAGAACGTTAGCAATAGTAGTTAGTAAACAATGAGTTTAATGGACTGGACTGTCACTGGACATATTATTTGACGTTATCAACGCGCGCGAAAATGGCAGCTCAAAATTATTGTATATTTTAATAAATTTTTTTTAACTTAATTACTGCATTTTTAAACAGTAAGTATTTTTAATTTTTACAATAATATTAATATGAGCTCCGTCCCACCGATATATCTTTGCACATTCGTTTACCTTGGATAACCACATATCGATTCGATGATTTTTAATCGACAGGTCGAATTCACGAATCGTGTTATTTACGTTCGTGTTAATCGATGAAACAGGCTTAACAAAAGATTGCAATAATTGAGCAAGATCACTACAATTTATCAAAGAATTCGGTATAGTACAGTACAATATAATTCAATGGTATAGTATTATTATTACACTGTCCTGATGTACCACTCCGTACTGGTGCCTGCGGTTGTTCTTCAAAAGGACCATCCGAAGCAGTGGTGGGGAGGCAGTAAGCGTAGCCTCAGCGGTGACCATATAGCGACTCGTCCGGTCGCAGAAACAACGTCGCATAACATCGGCGTAGCAGCGGAACGCTTGCGTGTGCTGCGATGATCACGAGATCGATAATTGGCCGAACGATCTCGATTTTTCTCCCTTGAACTTTTATTCCCCGACGTGGAGCCGTCGGATGACTCACTCGTCGTATCTTCATGTCGTTGTTTTTGTTTGCGAACTGCGATGTGAGCGTTTCGATCGCTTTCGGTGACTCTTTAATTGGGACGTGCCACTTGTGATAATAGACAGGGCTTTATTTAAAGGCAGGATTATAATTTTCTTACACATTTTTATTGAACACTGTCAGTCATCTGTTTTCGCGGTAAAAAACTAAGTCACAATTATTAATAACATTTATGATATCTAACACTTCTATTAAACTTTCCACGTCCATCTTATCAGCTTATTTTGAACAAAAGATAGCACCTTGTAGCATATTAATGCTACCTAAATTAAGGTTAACAAAGTTAGCCACACCTTTCTATACTTATACTAGCGGACCCGGCAAACTTCGTCCTGCCCGCTATTAGCGCCACCTACCGGGTCCAATTTTTCTACTTATAAACCTTCCTCTTGAATCACTCTATCTATTAAAAAAAAACCGCATCAAAATCCGTTGCGTAGTTTTAAAGATTTAAGCATACATAGGGACATAGGGATATAGGGACAGAGAAAGCGACTTTGTTTTATACTATGTAGTGATACTCTCACTTTGTAAAGCTGCGTACAGACCGGCCCAACGAACGCCCAACGATGGATATTTATCGTTCGCTAGCGTTGGCTTCCGCACGCTCGTTGGAGTTCGTTAATACATCCAAATACATTTAGTGCTCGAACGAACGTTCGTTGGCACTTGATTCCGGTTCTTTTCTCTTTCATTCGCAATTTAATCATGGACGACGACGACATCATTATAATTGCTAGTTTTATATACCAAAACGAGTTAGCAAGAACAAGAAAAAATAAACGTAAGCGAAGATGGTGGACAACCACATATTTTAAGAATAGGACTGTGTATAGTGGAAGCAAAATGATTGCAGATTTACAAGTAGAAAACGAATATCGTTTATTTGACAACTTTAGCAGAATGTCTACACAAGATTTTGAATGGTTGTTAAATAGTATTGGACCGGAAATATCAAAACAAAATACAAATTATCGTGAAGCAATTCCAGTAAAGGAGAAATTAGTAGCCGTCACATTACGATTTTTGCCCACTGTGGACTCGTATACAAGCGTTGCATACCTTTTTAAGATTTCGAAACAAACGATATCTTCAATAGTTCCAGAAGTATGTGAAGCTATCACAAAAGCCCTGAAAAATTATATCCAAGTAAGTGTTCATAAGTTATTAAAACAAATTATTCTAGTTTTCATCCATTTAAATTTATTATATAAATCAACCTAAACATTTACTCTTGTCATGTCATGACATGGCTCTAAGACATGAAATTTGACAGGTTCTATTCAGCAAAAAAAGAAGGCTCCGCCCAAACATGCCTCGGACAAACCTTCGACATCCAAGCAAGGAAAGAACGAGAAGAGCCTTAGAACTAACAAGAAAATCTCTAATCAGACTGAGCCTGCTTATTTCTGCACAGTTTGCAAAGAACCCTACAATACACCTATAGTTGAAGACTGAATAGAATGCTCAGGATGCCAGAATTGGACACACGAGCTCTGCTCCTCCTATCTGGGTTATGGCTCGTACTTTTGCGATGAGTGTGATGACTAGAATACTACCTATACTCCATGATCCATCTTGCCCTAATAGGTTATACATCTTACCCACCCTGGTGGGGCAAGATGGATAATTTCCACTTTTTTATAATTGTAAGAGTTACACAATATTTGTTTTAGATTTGATTGATCCCATTGTTGCCAATGATAGTTTATTAAGTTAACAATTGTTCTAAGTAAAGTATTCAAGCTTAATATGCCAATTATCTATATTTACACGCGTTTCTTCTTATTATATCCATCTTGCCCGCCCTTCCCCTACCTGTAAACAAATTAACCCATTACTGCATAAAGTTTGTTATAGTACTTAACTCGATTACCATGATAAATATTGGACAGTTGTGGTCAAATTAAGGATATAGTTGATAAAAAACAAAGCATTTACTTATATTTATGATTTTATGACCCGTCCGATATATCGGACGCTATGCACAGCGGAACCATACACTACCTGTACTATACCTGTTGACGGGATAAATAGTTATAAATAAACCAGTTTAGAGCCTATTACATGGTAGTTCATAAAACACTTAGGATGCAGGCCTACATCGCATTTGAGGCACTTGAACTTGGCTTTGCCTCCACATTGATTTGCACAGCGACGTTCTGTGCTAATGGGTATAATCCAATGCTGTTTGCCGTCATACCGTGTGGTGGACAAGGGTTTGGCAGGCTTTTGTCCTTGGTGTGGTGCAGTTCCATATGTGACGAGCAAGCCTCGAGCTACATATCTTCGAAATACAAATAAAGAGTCTGTCTCTTTATTGCATCCATTTTTTCTCGCGAGTAACCAACTGTTCACCAACGACACATCTAAAAAGTAGGCAAATATTGGCCACCACCATTTTCTAATACGCATTCTTGTACGAAGGTTCGCAACAGCTTGATCACACTTATCTACCCCGCCCATGTGCTTGTTGTAGCTGGCAATCAATGAAGGCTGGGGGATTGCTACTTTAGCCTTTTTTTCATTAGACCAGCGTGTTGCAGATGTCAAATCCCAGTTCTCAAAGTTAGTTGCTACCGTGACGACATTATTGTCGTTCCAGCGACACAAAAATACGTCGTCAGACATCCTGTAATCGCTGTAGCCCCGTTCTTCCTTCTTGAACTGGTTGACATCTTTTAGCGGGCAGTTCTCAATACGGTTAGCCCTTATTGTGCCAGTCGCATAGTAGCCTAACTCTCGCAGATGTCTCATCAATGACAACGATGTGAAAAAATTGTCAAAGTATATTTTTATGCCACTTTGGGGTGGCAACTTTCCGAGCTCGATGAGGGTGAGAACTACATCTCCACCTAATCCGAAGTATTTCTTGTCAGAGCTTTTCCCCGTGTACAAACTAAAAGCTATCAAATAACCACTACTGGCACACATAGCCCAATTTTTGTAGCCAAATCTTATGGGCTTTCCCCTGATAAATTGTTTGGCGTAATGCTTTCCATAGTATGGAATCATGCTTTCGTCGACGCTGTAATGCTCATCTAGACCGTAATGTTTTTGGAATGATTCGCCCAAACTATTTAGCAGCGGACGCAACTTATACAGCCTGTCAGAAGAAGCTGATAAATGCGTATTATCATTCAAATGTAAGTTTTGAAGTATCGCTTCAAATCTGTTACATCTTATACTTTCTGCAAGAATTTTCGGCACATCATTATCTCTAGAGAAATACAGCCTTTTATTCGGTAACTTCACATAGCCTGACAATAACATAGCACCTAAAATTACATAAATCTCGTCTTCTGTAACCATCAATGACTTATTTTTCTGTCCCGCATAGAGGTTTGTTTGGTCTACAATATGTTTTACTAAATCTTTGTGGAAAAAGAGCCTGAAATATTCTAGGGGGTCTTTACAATTCTGACTTTCTTCAGACGTTGGTTGTGTGTTGTACTCTGTGCATGAAAACTTGGGTAATTGTTTTTTCCACAAAGTCGTCCTTTTCTTCTTAGTCTGTGGCTTTTTAGGTGGGTTATTTCGCGCTTTCAGAGAAGAAAGGGGTTCATCATCGCTTTCTTCACTCGATGAAAGTGGCCGCAAAAATCCGGTATTTGACGATTGGAGCCCTGAAGATGTTGACGGCCGATTATTGTCTCTATTTGCTTGAAAACGTTGTAGTTCACATCTACTGTTGCAGTTTGCAGCAAGCAGTAGTAGTAATTTGCGTCCCAAGTGGTTTAGGTTTGCATTATGCTCCTCATCTGACTTGTCACTGTCCTCATCTGTAGGCTGATCACCTCGTTCAATAGGTGGTTCAACATAAATCAAGTTTTCAGCAGTCTCATCATCATCCTCGCATTCTAAAGCCAATAAAATTTCATGCACATTCAAACTGTAACAAGCAAACAAAAAACACACCTTAGAGTCCAATATGCATGACGTCCGATTTATCGGACAGCAGTAAAATCACACACATAAAAACCGACCTAACAATTTTGGCATGAAAAAAAGCTTACGTATGCCTAGGTATACACTATATCAACAAACACAATAGATTTGTTAAATGTTTATTGTAAAAATTTAAAAGAAAATATAAAATATTACTTACCGTTTACGCAAAACAGTCCGACCGCGTTCCGCCATTTTAGAAAATGACAACTGACAAGCGAGTTATGTCATTCAGCTGTTTGAAACGGGGTTGCCAGTGTAGAAAATATATTAAACTTTACATTGCAAACAAAAAACTACCAAATTAATTATTTGGTCAGTGAAATATAAAGAATTTCCGTGCGTCCGATATATCGGACGTTATGCTGTAATGGGTTAAACCATTTAAAATAAACTCAACCAGTGGCAGAGGCGGTACTGAGGGACAATTTCGTGGCCAATACTGGAGGAAGCGAAATAAAATTTCGAGTTCGCTCAATGATAAAATGTTAGGTATTGTTACGAATGAACCTTATTACTAGCGCATTAAGGTTCATAATCGCTCGTCACCTAATAAATACCTAACAACCCATGATGTAAACAACAACAACGCGACCTTTCCGGAATAGGTAAACAACGATAGGGGTGGAACTTTCGAGAAAACGATTAGTCACGCGGTGACGGGTATATAAAGGGACCGGCGACCAGACGCAGTCAGTTCAGTTCTGAGAGCCGAGCGATATACAAGTGAAGGAAGCGATCGGAAGCGAAGAGGATTGGAAGCGAACAAACGTGAAGAGGAAGTCTACAAGAAGATCAGCAGTACCAAGTGGAATACGGAAGTGCAGAATAAAGTCTGATCAAGGGTCACCAGGTGTTTTATTCCAAATCTTCGAACCCCAGCACGTAACAATTGGTGACAGAAGTGTGATTTGGAAGCTATGCCATTGACTCCGAGAGACGACTTCGGCAGCGAGGGTGTCAAGACCAGGGCCCAGCGTGCAGCGGAATCCAGCCGAGCACCTGTGGAGGAGCACCTGGAGGAACCAGCACCTGGTGGGTCCCCCCAGCTGGCCCCGCCCACTGGCCACACCCACCAGGCCACGCCCCTTGAGACCACGCCCACCCAATCGGAGGCCCCGCCCACTGGCCACGCCCACCAGACCACGCCCCTTGAGGCCACGCCCACTCAGCCGGAGGCCCCGCCCACTGGCCACACCCACCTGGCCACGCACACTGAGCAAGCCACGCCCACCGTTGACTTGTCGGGTTTGATGCGGATAATGCAACAACAGTTTGCAGCGATACAGGAAAATCAAGATTGCAAATTTGCAGCGATACAGGAAAATCAAGAAGGGGTGCAGCGAAATGTTTTGTCGGCCGTTCACGAAGTTGGCGGCATGGTGGCTAAATTGCGAAAAGAGTTGGACCTCATGGACGAGCGAGTCACCTGCCTAGGAACGGACATAGATGGTGTGAAGACTGGCCTCACCGAGTTACAGAAAAAGGTGATACGTCTTGAAACGACAAGGCTAACGTCAAGTGGAGCGATGGGCGCAGTTCAGGGACCTAATGTTAAGGTACCCCCATACGACGGTAGCACCTCCTGGCCCGCGTACCGGCAACAGTTTCAGACTGTTGCTACTGCCAACGGATGGACGGACGAACAGTGCTTGACTGCCCTCACTGTCGCATTGAGAGGGCAGGCTCTAACTGTTCTGGAGGCCTTTCCTACTTCAGGCTGTGGATACAAGGAACTGTTGGATGCACTCGAATCCAGGTATGGGGAGCGACATCTGGAGCATGTGTTCCGCGGCCAGCTGCGCGATAGAGTCCAGCGATCTGGAGAGGGTCTCCAGCAATGGGCGTTGGAAATAGATAAGCTTGTGCGGAAAGCTTATCCATCGGTCGACGATAAAATGGTAACTGCAAACACCGTGCAAGCTTTTGTCGACGGAATTAAAGACCTGGAGGTAAGAGCTGCCGTGAGGCTTCGTCACCATGCCTCATTAAAAGAAGCATTGGCGCATGCCTTAGAGGTCGAAGCAGTTCGACACGACATTCGGCAGACTCACAGACTACGTGAAGTTGTCGAGGAGGTGAAAGAGGTTAAGACCTCATTCAGGAAGAACTTTGGCGCTGTGTGCTATAGATGCGGTGAGAAAGGGCATTTGCAGCTGAATTGCCCACAGAAAGAGTCGCAGATGTCCCGACTAACGAAGATAGAGGAACGGTTGGAGGAGCTTGCGAAGAGAGGTGAGGATGCAAGGTCTCCTCAAAATCAGGGAAACTAGTAACAGCCAGGACTAAGGGGCGAGTACTGGCTGGCACGGAGGGAGCCCCAGCAACGGTTATCTCACAAGTATGCGATGGGAACAATTTAGCAATACCAGGCACCATAAACGGGATCGATTGCAGGATGACATTGGACACTGGGGCCTCCAGGACAATAGTCCGGCCGGACCTATTGAAATCTGTGTCGAGGTACAGCAAGCAAATCAACTGTCGACTTCTTTCAGCCTCCGGTCAGCCAATACCCGTCCTGGGGGAAATGACTGTTACAATGTACTTAGGGGAGACATCTTATACGCACAACGTGATTGTGGCTGAAATTATGGATGACTGTATCCTTGGTCTAGATTTTATGAGGACACACGACTGCAGAATTGATGTTGCTGACGGAGTATTTAAGTGTGGTACGGAAGAAATCTTCATTCTCGGAGGTGCTAATGGGAAAGTGACATGCCTTAAGGAAATCGTCATCCCTGGACGTGCAGAGGCTCACGTGATGGTAAAGCTGCCATGTACTAATAACACCAAGGAAGGCAGATGTGTGCTGATTGAGGACATTTCCCAGAAGACAGCCTCTCGAAGATTCATGACAGCAAGAACTCTCGTCAATGGTAGTACTAAAGCTGTAGTAAAAGTTCTAAATTTGGATGATCGCGAGATTTACTTCAATAAGGGGGACATCGTCGGAAAGTGCGAGGAAGTTGTGTGGCTGAAGAAATGCACTTCAATGCCAAGCACGGATAAATCAGGTTCTTGGAAGGATCCTACAGTCTATGAGCTTCTTAAAGACTGCAAAAGCAACCTGACTTATTCACAAAGCATCAAGGCAAAGAAGTTTCTATTACGCTACGCGGACATCTTTTCTAGTCAAGAAGGAAACCCAGGGAGAACATCGTTAGTGCAGCATAGAATCGATACCGGAAATGAGGGACCCATCCGTCAGCGGGCGAGACGGCTACCAATCGCGAAGGAAAAAGAAGTCGAAGATATGCTGAAAGAAATGGAAAGGAACAAAATAATAGAACCATCCGCAAGTCCCTGGTGCTCACCGGTTGTGCTTGTGAAGAAGAAAGATGGAAGCACACGGTTCTGCGTGGACTATAGGCGGCTCAATGACATCACAAAGAAGGATAGTTACCCGCTACCTAGAATCGATGACACTCTGGATACTTTGAGTGGCATGAAATGGTTTTCGACTCTAGACCTAAAATCAGGTTACTGGCAGGTAGAAATCCATCCAAAAGACAAGGAGAAGACAGCGTTTTCAACGGGAAAAGGATTATGGCAGTTTAATGTTATGCCTTTTGGATTGTGCAACGCACCTGCCACCTTCGAACGACTCATGGAATGTGTGCTAGCAGGATTAGTAGGAGATGCCTGCTTGGTGTATCTAGATGACGTCGTTATCATGGGTCGAGACTTCGAGGACCATTTGCAAAACATGGAGCGAGTCTTCGCCAAAATACATGGGGCAAACTTAAAACTTAACCCGAAGAAGTGTCAGCTATTTAGGAAAGAAGTGAATTATCTCGGCCATGTTATCACAAGTGAGGGCATCCAGACTGACCCGGCGAAAATTGAAGTGGTTAAAAAATGGCCTACCCCTAAAGACAAGACAGAGGTAAGGGCATTTTTGGGTTTGTGCTCTTACTACAGGCGTTTCGTCAAGGGGTTTTCTGAGATCGCGAAACCGTTACATAGACTGACAGAAGAGAAAAGACCATTTTGTTGGGATGAAGCCTGTGAGGATTCCTTTTCAAAACTGAAGGAATACCTATGTGAAACACCAATTCTGGGATACCCACAACCGGAAGGCCAGTTTATCGTCGATACCGACGCGAGCAACACCGCGATTGGAGGAGTGCTATCCCAAAAGCAGGGAGATAGAGAAGTCGTTATGGGGTATTTCAGCAAATCACTGTCAAGACCGGAACGGAACTACTGCGTGACACGGAGGGAACTTTTTGCCGTGGTAAAAACATTGCAACACTTCAGCAAGTACCTAATCGGCCGAAAGTTTTTACTACGTACGGATCATGCAGCATTGAAATGGCTACTGCAATTTAAGAATCCCGAAGGTCAAGTTGCTCGGTGGATTGAACAGCTCCAGGAATATGACTTTGAGACTCAACATCGCAGCGGGAAGTCACATGGAAATGCAGATGCACTTTCTCGGAGGCCATGCCCGGAAGAATGCAAACATTGCATCAAACAGGAGTCGACGGAGCTATCATTGAAACTTACCAGGACGAGTTCCTTAGGACCCTGGGAGGATGATGCAATGAAGATGGCTCAAGAGGGTGATGAGGATCTACGGCACATCATCGTGTGGAAGAAAAGAGGAGACGCCAGACCAACATGGAGTGAGGTTGCACCTATGAGCGTTATCACTAAGGCATACTGGGCACAGTGGAGCAGTCTTACTCTACAAAATGGAATACTCTACCGAAAATGGGAAAAGACTAACGGTAGGGAGTTCCATCTTCAGGTAGTCGTTCCGAGAGCCAAGGTACCCGATGTCCTACGTGAAGTGCATGACGGAGTTTCGGGAGGTCATCTTGGCGTCAAGAAGACACTAACGAAAGTACGGGAGAGGTTTTACTGGCTCCATTGTCGGGAGGATGTGCAGGACTGGTGCCGTAAATGTACCATTTGCGCTGCCGTGAAGGGACCGCAGACAAGGAGTAGAGGTAACCTGCAGCTGTACAATGTTGGTGCACCCTGGGAACGTATAGCTATTGATGTAGCCGGACCATTCCCTGTGACTGAATCAGGGAACAAATACTTCATGGTTGTTATGGACTACTTTACTAAGTGGCCGGAAGTATTCGCGATACCTAACCAAGAAGCTACAACTGTTGCAACTAAGCTCGTTGAGGAGGTTATATGTCGCTTTGGTGTACCATTGGAAATCCACTCAGACCAAGGAAGGAACTTTGAATCGCAAGTGTTTCAGGAAGTATGCAGAATTTTAGGTCTGCATAAGACACGCACAACTGCATACCACCCGCAGTCTGACGGAATGGTTGAAAGATTCAATCATACGCTTGAAAGGCATTTGGCAAAGTTGGTTGACGCCCACCAAAGAGACTGGGACAGGTACATTCCACTGTTTCTCCTCGCCTACAGGACTGCAGAGCATGAGAGCACAAAGGCAACTCCGGCGTTAGTCAATTATGGCAGGGAACTACGGTTACCAGTAGACTTATTGACGGGAGGGTCACCGGATGAACCTTGCACCGTACAAGACTACGTCGCCAATCTGAGAGAGAAAATGCGAGAAATACATGCTACAGTCAGGGAAAACGGATTGCAATCAAGTGAGAACATGAAAACCAGATACGACCGGAAATCGAACACGAGCGGATTCGAGGAAGGCGCCTTAGTCTGGCTGCATAATCCGACTCGTCGAAAAGGGAAATCCCCAAAATTGCAAACCAGATGGGAGGGTCCATACAAAGTGGTTACCCGTATTAACGACGTCACGTATAGGATTCAACGTCAACCAAGGGGAAAATTTAAGGTTGTACACATCGACCGCTTGGCAAAACATTACGGAAGCAACAATGATGCTCGGGACGAGCATCGCTAAGAGGGGGGCAGTGTTACGAATGAACCTTATTACTAGCGCATTAAGGTTCATAATCGCTCGTCACCTAATAAATACCTAACAACCCATGATGTAAACAACAACAACGCGACCTTTCCGGAATAGGTAAACAACGATAGGGGTGGAACTTTCGAGAAAACGATTAGTCACGCGGTGACGGGTATATAAAGGGACCGGCGACCAGACGCAGTCAGTTCAGTTCTGAGAGCCGAGCGATATACAAGTGAAGGAAGCGATCGGAAGCGAAGAGGATTGGAAGCGAACAAACGTGAAGAGGAAGTCTACAAGAAGATCAGCAGTACCAAGTGGAATACGGAAGTGCAGAATAAAGTCTGATCAAGGGTCACCAGGTGTTTTATTCCAAATCTTCGAACCCCAGCACGTAACAGTATAAAGCGTGAATTGAAACATTATTCGCGGTCACAGTCAACATACATACACAACATATCAGTCGCGCGCGCGCATCGGTACGTGTCGGTCGTGTGCGTGTGATCGATTGCAGCGAGTCGTTGCAATTTGCGAAAATGAAGTTTTGTGAGATCTGTAAACTCGTGATTTCAGAGCTGTTGGCATATTTAAAAGCGAAGCTCTCGATTGCTGATGAAGACAGCCTGGTACGAATCTGCGCGTCGTCGTTCTCAACGGACCAGATAGAAGAGGCGTACAATTTGTTGGTCGCATCCCTGCCCACCGAACTGCATAAAACAGGAAGGAAGGGCAAAGGCAAGGAGAATCGCAGATTATATGACATCATCGGTCTGTTAAAGAGCGTTGATCCTGATATTTTACCTGTGTTTGTGGCACGGGACCTTGAGAAGTTACCACCGATAACTTTCGACCACCTAGACGTTTCGAAGCTTCTCAAAGATTTGGCTGTTGTGCAAGCTGAAATAAATACCATCAAGTCGTCTTATGTGACGGTGGAACAGTTGCAAGATGTGAAAAAGGAGTGTCTAAATTTCAAACCGACATCCCCGCCCTTTTCAGCTGTAAAGGTCAATATGAAGAGAGGTGCGTATCGAGATAGTGGCCCTATATGACTGTCACATCTGGACGATACTTTTATTTCAAACCTCGTAGATCAATCGAACTGTGAAGTCCAATCCACAAAGGATTACAATTTAAATTATAGAAGCAATAAATATATAAATCCAAACGAGGGTACCGAGTTCGTAAGTGACGAGTTGAGTCATCGTATTGACGATCGCCGCGTCTCGAGCGGGGAACGCGAGCGCACCGAGGGACGAGGTAGCGGCGTCGCGGGGGGCGAGGAGTCCTCGCGACCGTTCAGCGAACGCGAGCCGAGCAGTCAGATGAACGCGGGCACGCTAAGACCCACGTCGGCTGCGGTATCTTTTGCAGACGTAACAAAAGAGGGCGAGTGGACAGTCGTGCAGCGCCGAAAACCTAAAACTAGCTCGTACCGATACTTAGGCACGCCGGGTATCTCTAACGATAAGGATAGCAATTTTAAGGCAGCGGAGCGTTATGTACCGATTTGTATTACTAAGGTGCATAAGGAAACGACAGAGAAGGATATAAACTGATGATAAACTTTGGCCGCAGGGTGTCATATTTAGACGCTTTATAAATTTTAGGCAAAAATGTTCGAATGGTGTATCTGTAAACACTGTAGGCGACGCTGGACTTATCGTGAATGGGAATCAATAAACTAGTCAGCTTTAACTGTAAAGGTATAAAACGCTCAATAGAAGATGTAAGACAGCTATGCTCGACATCGGATATTATAGCGTTACAAGAAACCTGGTTACTTCCGCACGATATATCGTTTCTTAGTGCCATCAGTATGGAATATAGCTGTACGGGTACGTCAGCGGTGGACACGGCGGCTGGCCTGCTGCGTGGCCGACCATATGGAGGAGTGGCCTTGCTTTGGAAGAAAAGTGTATTTCCCAATGTGTCTGTAGTGCAGTGTGATAACCCGCGGCTATGTGCTATAAAAATAGTGGTTGACCAGAGGTCAGTTCTAGTGTTTAGCGTATACATGCCCACGGATAAAGTGATTAACCTCCCGGAGTTCACGGATTGTCGGAGTTCGGTGAGTGCTATAATTAATAATGAGAATATCGAGTCTGTATACATACTCGGGGACTTCAACGCGCATCCAAACGAACAGTTTTACCATGAATTGACTTGTTTTTGTAACGAGTTAGAGTGGACATGTGTTCTTAGGTAGGTGCAGTTCTTAGGTCTAATGTCGGGAACTTATACCTTCGTGAGTGACGCTCACGGATCCAGACGCTGGCTGGACCACTGTATAACCAGCAAGTCCGCTCTGTCGTCTATTGTAAATGTTTACGTTAAATATGACGTATTTTGGTCAGACCATTATCCATTAGTAATAGAGTGTAATTTAGATTCGATTAAGCCAAAAGTAACTTTTAACATGAAACCAGTAGATAACAAAATTCTTTGGGGAGATCGAAAACCCGAACAGATAGAATCGTACAGTAAGCTGTGTAGCGAGAGACTGGGTCTTATCGAACTTTCCAATGATAACTGTTGTTCCCAATATATCTGTACAATTGCGGATCACACTATGCTTATTGACAAGCTATACAGGGATATTGTTGTGATCTTAACGGAAGCCGCTTCTGAGTGTAGTGGTGTCAGCAGGGGCGGGGGGAAGCGTCCTGTGGTTGGGTGGAACAGATATGTACTCGGCGCTCATAGGGAGGCTAGGTCTGCGTTTTTGATGTGGATATGGTATGGTAAACCCAGTAGTGGTCATGTATTTGAGGAAATGCAAAGGAGCCGCAGTATCTTTAAGTCACGGCTAAAATGGTGTCAAAACCATAGCGAGCAAATACGAATGGATATTTTAGCTTCACATCACTCAAAGCAGGACTTCCGAAACAGGCCCGCCGCTAGCTGTTTCATCGCCCGCGTGCAATACCGATTATGCCGCCCTACGACTACTTACTCTGAGTTTTGTCAAAAAAAGGATAATTAATGTTTTCTCAATATGGTGGGGGAAAAGAACAACAACTTAACGAAACATTTATTTTCATTAATTAAGTACTTATTATTTTATTTACATAAGGATGTAATTCAAATTCAAAATCATTTATTTTATGTAGTCCAAATTTTAGCACTTATGATAAGTCGTGAATCTACCACCGGTTCGGAAAGCTGATTCTGCTGAGAAGAACCGGCAAGAAACTCTGCAGTTGCTTTTTTCAAACCAAAAAATAAAACACCTTAATAATACAATTTTGTTATACAATACAATTCAGTAAATTACACTCTCTAGTCTCTCTACAAAAATTTAACTCTTCTTGCCTTTACATTTGCGAAATCTTCTATCAACTTTCTAGTATCCAAACTGTCTAAAATTTCGTGTTCAATTGAAACTATAGCTAAATAACTTAGTCTTTGCTGGAGCATTGTTGATCTTAAATAGTTTTTGATAATTTTTAATTTAGAAAACGATCTTTCACCAGATGCAACTGAAACCGGCAGTGTAAGTAATATTCTTAGCGCTATTGCTGTGTTCGGAAATGTTGAAATTAAGTCATTGGTAAAAAGATATTGTAATAGGGTTTGTGGATCATTAGACTGGTTTTCTGCAAAATGCAACTTTAATGCAATGATTTCATTAAATAAATCAATACCATCAATGTCTGATTCACTACTTGAATCATCTTTAAGTTTCAGATTTAAATCTTTACAATATTTCATTAACTCATCATTGGAGTAATTAAATAAGTTATCGCTAAAAAAGCCAAATACGTCGGTAAATGTTTTTAGCTCGTCGAATCTATCCTTTAAAGAAATTAGTGTCTGATCTAGGAGTCTAAAATAAAATTCTACTCTATATTTGATTTTGGGGTCTACTAAAACTTCATCACTGTGTTCATACTGAAACTGTGTTGATTTTTTTCTTGGACGAATTGTATTTATTGGTGGGAAATCTGTTTCTACGTTGAGTTCGTGAGCCACTTTGGAAGCTTCTGCTAACACTGTTTGAAAGTGTTCAGCTGTGCGATATTCTGTGAACTTGTCAATCAACTTATTTAACAAATTTATGCAAATTTGAGTATTAATTGTGGGGCTCTGCATCATTTTGCTCAGAGCATTAATTTCGTTTAAAATATCGAACCAAATAATTACTGAGCAAATAAATCTATAATTTTGAATGCTTAAAGCAAGCGAATGAGATTTGTGAGATGTAGTACAATCCCATTCCGATGAATTACCAGATATTTCCAGCAAAGCATCAAATATTTTTTCAAGGTTATACCGTAATGGTTTAACTGCATCGATTCTGCTGGACCATCGCGTGGCACTTAAAGCTTTTAATTTTAAATCTGGTAAATGTTTGCAAATTACCGACCACCTTTTTGTTGATGATGAAAAGAAAACATAAATTTCTTGAATTATATTAAAGAAATTCACAGTTTCATACGTAACATTTGCTGCATCGTTTACTACCAAATTAAGACTATGCGCCGAGCATGGGACGTAAAATGCGCGGTTATTGATTTCCAAAATTTTTTTTTGTAGTCCATTGTGTTTTCCACGCATATTAGAACCATTATCATAACCTTGACCGCGTAAATTTTGAATGTCGAGATTTAATTGTGAAAATAAATCCAAAACAAAATTTAATAGACCTTCACCTGTGGAGCTGGTGATCGGACAGAAACCAATGAAATTTTCACATATCTCAACATTTTTTGTATCATTATTTAAAACGAGCGGATACCCGCGACTTCGTTCGCGTGGATATTGATTTTAATAATCCCGTGGGAATCATTTTGTTTTTCCTATGCTCCTTTGAGCTTAAACCTTGCTAAAAACTGTTAAAAGTTCACTGGCGGATGTTTAGGTACATCAAAATGTAAACATCCGCCAGTGAATGTCCCATCAAAATCGGTCCAGCCTTTCGGAGATTAGCCAGTAATCTTTGAAGTATCTTCTTTCTAACAAAAAAAGAATGAATGAAATCGGACCACCCGTTAACGAATTACAGCTAAGTACACATTTTGACTTTCATCCCCTCTCCCAAGGGAACCGTGCTGAATTTCGGGATAAAAAGTATCCTATATGTTACTCCGTAGTATGAACTTAAATCATACCAAGTTTCATTTCAATCCATTCAGTAGTTTTTACGTGATGCGCGCACAAACATACAGACAAACAAACAAACAGATAAACAGACAAACAGACAAACCGACAAACAGACAAACAGACAAAAATTTCAAAAATAGCTTTTTTACGTTCTATTACTTATCCCTAACATCCCCCAGTTATTATTTTGCAAAAATCTTCAATGTACAGATACGGTAATTCTACGATTTTATTATATGTATAGATAACATGCCTAAGTACAACTGTTATTTGCTCTGTATGACTTACATCTGGTGTGCAATCCAATATAATGGAGAAATATTTTGATTTCCTAACTTTGTTCAATATATAATTTTTTATGGTCGTGCCGAGCAACTCAATTATTTCATTCTGAATTTGATCTCCTAAATAGTGAGTCATACGACTTGAATCTGATTTCGAGGATTGAATTCTGTGAATATGTTCCCGCATGACTGAATCAAAGGATGCTATCATTTCGATTGCTTTTAGAAAATTACCGTTATCATATTCATATAATGTTTTTGACGACCCTCGAAAAGCCAGACACTGACGAGATAAAAACTTGATTACGCCTATGATTCTTTCTAATACATCACACCATTGTTTTTTTTCCGATTCTAATAGTCTCAGTTGCATCTGATTTACAGTAGTTTTATTTTTTAACATATTATTCAATTGTACCCAAGATTTAACATTTTCACTATGGGAAACACTTGTTTCATGTCTTTTCAATGTTAATGATAAATGTTGCCAATCAGAAAAACCGTTCAAAGCAGACAAACTACTAACAGATTTACTAAATATTTTACAACAAAAACAATAGACTGAATCCTTCGAAATAGAGTAAACAAGCCATTCTCTGTTAATTTTTTCTCCATTGGGAAGATTTCTATAATAATAATTGTCCGTAAATTTTCGTCCGTGGTCATTTATAGGAAAGTTGCAGTTGGACGCTTGTACGGGACCACGATTAACCAAAATATTAACAAGATCATTAGTCATACTGGCAGGCCACAAACCGGGATCATCACCACAATCTAAATTGCTGCATATTACTGATGACGATAAACTGCTTACAGGTTCTTCAATAGCACATTCTCTTGTTTTACTTGACGATCCTTCCGCAGAACATATATCTTTTTCTTCAGTTACGTCCGTTATCCATAAAAATTTCTGCCATTAATGGACTTAGAGGAGATCCCATTGCTAACCCATCATTTTGTTGGTAGAACTTATCATTGAATTTGAAATAATTTTGTTGCATACATATTTGTGTTAATTCTACCAATTCTAATATTTCACCAGGGTGTAGCCGTTTCATTTCAAGTAATTTAGTCAAAATATCTATGGTCTCTTTAACTGGTACATTAGTGAATAAACTGTCCACATCTAATGATAATAATTTACACCGGACCGGCAGTAACATATCTTTAATTTTATTTACCAACTGAATACTATTTTTCAGTGCAAATGTGGGCTGAAAGGATGTCTTTGATTTTATAATGTTATTTAACTGCTTAGCCAATTCATATGCCGGTGCGCTAACGTACGAAACAACTGGACGTATTGGAATATTTTCTTTGTGGATCTTTGGCAAGCCGTACATAGTTGGCGCATGTGGGTTCATCACAATTACTTTCTGTTTAGATGATGTTTTCGGAAAGATGTACTCAGATTTATTTACAGTTAATCTAATTTTTTAACTTTTTTTGTAACTCGATATAAAGAACATATGGCTGCCTTTAGAAACAACCAGCCTCAAAGATCTCATTTCGCAAAACATCTTTTGGATAGTGGACATAGGATAGACGAGGGTCATACATTTGAAATTTTACACACATGCTGTAAAAGTTTAAGACTGTGCGTGTTGGAACAATTGGAAATAGTTGGGCACAGCGGTAGAAGTGTCGAATTGCTGAATGAGCAAATAAATGTGTCATCTTCACCGTTGCTCAACATATTTAGGGGGCGTGGCCAGAGAGAAAGAGAAAGGAGGGTAGATGACTAAGCGGGGATAGTATATATAAGACCGCTCATTCGACACGAACTCACTTTGCAATCGTCCGTTGTGAAGTCGACATCTCCTGAAGATGCTCCGGTGTCGGAGCGAAACGATCGTCGAGTTTGTTTTGTGGTGAATTTGTGTGGTGTTGTGCCTACAAGATTGTGTGGTGTTGTGCCTACAAGATTGTGTGGTGTTGTGCCTACAAATTTGTCACTGTTAGCGGATTATAGCAAAATAATTTTATATTCATTGTATATCATGGAATTCCGCAAAGTAACGCCTGCTTCCATTCAACATTTAAAATCGGTGAGCTTGACCGTTCAGGCTAGACTTTACATCAAATTAACAAAGTTACATCGTGTCGCGGTTCAAAATATTTGGTTTAATCAAAAATGTAAACATTTAAATGTTATTCCCAATTATATTAACATCAGATCCAACACGCGCAGTAGAGCCTCTGATATTGCTATTAGAAAAGCTCAACAAATTTGGCTAAATGAAGAATCACGTCATTGGTTTACTGTTAGAGATAATTTAAAACTTCATTTAAAAATCTTATATTCAGAACTTACATTTAAGCTGCATAATATTGAGTTCGATCTTTTAGACCAGAAAGCCAGAGATTTAGCTGCCTTAGAAGTACACAGAAAATTTCTTACTCAACAAAGAAAATTAAACTCACTTGTCAATAATTCCTCCAAATCTTCTAGAACTAATAACAGGACCACAGACAATGTGACAGACGTACATAATCATGTGTTTTACCCTCGCGTTAAAAATCTTTCTGACACTGTTTTTTCAAAAAACGAAATGAGACTTTTAGAAAACGGTTTAAAATATAATATGTCCACAACAACCACAAACAAAACCTTGGAAACATTAGCTGTAGATGCGGAGTTGGCTATCGTTCTTAGTAAAAAAGATACCATCGTTAAAAATATCATTGCAGATCAAATTAGAAACACTCCTACCCCCACAGTATTTAATCCAGAGATTAGAGTATTCAAATCGTTGCAAAAAACTATTAAAGACAACAATCTAGTGGTTTCAAAAGCCGACAAGGGCAACGCAGTAGTGGTTTTAAAACGCAATGACTATGAAATTAAAGTTAACGAGGTCATCTCTGGGGAGGAGTTCACTCAGTTGTCCACAGATCCAACTAAACAATTTGCGGCAAAAATTAGATTAACTGTAAATAAATCTGAGTACATCTTTCCGAAAACATCATCTAAACAGAAAGTAATTGTGATGAACCCACATGCGCCAACTATGTACGGCTTGCCAAAGATCCACAAAGAAAATATTCCAATACGTCCAGTTGTTTCGTACGTTAGCGCACCGGCATATGAATTGGCTAAGCAGTTAAATAACATTATAAAATCAAAGACATCCTTTCAGCCCACATTTGCACTGAAAAATAGTATTCAGTTGGTAAATAAAATTAAAGATATGTTACTGCCGGTCCGGTGTAAATTATTATCATTAGATGTGGACAGTTTATTCACTAATGTACCAGTTAAAGAGACCATAGATATTTTGACTAAATTACTTGAAATGAAACGGCTACACCCTGGTGAAATATTAGAATTGGTAGAATTAACACAAATATGTATGCAACAAAATTATTTCAAATTCAATGATAAGTTCTACCAACAAAATGATGGGTTAGCAATGGGATCTCCTCTAAGTCCATTAATGGCAGAAATTTTTATGGATAATTTTGAAAACAAACATATTGTAAAAAATAGTAACATTCTATATTACTACAGATATGTCGATGACATCATTATATGTTGGACAGGGACAATGAGACAACTGGATGTATTTGTTGAGCAACTTAATAAAATACACCCCAAAATTACATTTAAGTCGGAAATAGAACAAAACAAGTCACTAAATTTTCTCGACTTAACTATAAGTCGTGTCAATAATAAACATCAATTTGAGATCTTCCGCAAGCCTACATATACAGACACAACCATACCCGCATCATCATGCCATCCTTGGCAACATAAACTTGCAGCTTTTCATAGTTATATACACAGATTAGTGTCCGTTCCTCTTACAAAAGACAAGAATTAAATATTATTTATCACATGGCGCGTTCAAATGGGTATAACCCTAATATTGTAAATAATATACTTAGAAAACAACAGTTAGTGCAGGTCAAGAAAAACCTATATCCAGCGCCATCAGACAAAATAAATAAATATAAAACCAGTTTGACCTATTTCGGACCAATATCTGAGCGTATTGCTAGGACTCTTAGATCACATGATGTACACGCTGCTTTTAGAACAAATAATACGCTCAGAAGAATTTGTAATGGTAAAGATAAATTAAATAATGGACAAAAGTCAGGTGTGTACAAACTCAAGTGCCCCGAATGTAGTGCTATATATGTTGGTCAAACTGGGCGCAATTTTGTAACTCGATATAAAGAACATATGGCTGCCTTTAGAAACAACCAGCCTCAAAGATCTCATTTCGCAAAACATCTTTTGGATAGTGGACATAGGATAGACGAGGGTCATACATTTGAAATTTTACACACATGCTGTAAAAGTTTAAGACTGTGCGTGTTGGAACAATTGGAAATAGTTGGGCACAGCGGTAGAAGTGTCGAATTGCTGAATGAGCAAATAAATGTGTCATCTTCACCGTTGCTCAACATATTTAGGGGGCGTGGCCAGAGAGAAAGAGAAAGGAGGGTAGATGACTAAGCGGGGATAGTATATATAAGACCGCTCATTCGACACGAACTCACTTTGCAATCGTCCGTTGTGAAGTCGACATCTCCTGAAGATGCTCCGGTGTCGGAGCGAAACGATCGTCGAGTTTGTTTTGTGGTGAATTTGTGTGGTGTTGTGCCTACAAGATTGTCACTGTTAGCGGATTATAGCAAAATAATTTTATATTCATTGTATTATTAAAATAATTACAAAATAACTCTCTGACACGAAATGCTTCTCTAGTTGCTCGTAAGTTGTCGTATTGTACTGATCTTAAAGTTTGCTGTTCTTCAATATTGACGGTATTGGCGTTACTAGTTGTCGTTCTTGAAGACATTAAATAATTGTGCAAGACACAGGTAGTCTTTGTAATGACGTCCACTAGTTCCAATTGACATTCAAATGGTCGACGAAACACACGAAATCGCGCTGTTAATATGCCGAACGCATTTTCTACTACATTTCGTGCTCTACTGAGACGATAGTTAAAGGTGTTTTTTGCTCTGTTATCTAAACATGTACTCCGTGGGTACGGCCTCATAAAGTGTTTTTGTAATGGGAATGCTTGATCACCTATAAACACAAAAGGTGTTGGATCGCCATCAGGCGTTAAAGGTTTATGATTGGGCAAGTTTAATTGCCCGTTTTGTAATTTGTGGCCAAATGCACTATCTGCAAAAATACCTCCGTCGCTAAATCGGCCCATTGAACCAACGTCTATTATAATAAATCTTTTGTGTGCATCAACGACTGCGAGAAGGACGACAGAATAAAATTTTTTATAATTAAAATAATTAGAACCCGACTGAGGAGGGCATTTTATTGAGATATGCTTCCCATCCACGGCACCAAGGCAGTTAGGGAATTGCCATTTATCATTAAAGTCTTCTGCAATTACTTCCCATTCACTTTCTGTCGGTAACTTCATATATATTGGTTGCAAATGAATCCAAAGTGCATTGCACACATCTTTAACAATCAAAGAAACTGTATTATTACCCACTCTGTAATTGTATCCAATTGTTCTAAAGGAGTCGCCAGTAGCTAAAAACCTGAAACACATAAATATTTATTACTAAGTTTGACTTGGTGTTTGTTACAGTGAAAACTGCGAAGAATGAGTGGAAAAAATTACGAGATAGTCATCGAGAGTCACTCAAAAGGATGAAAGCCAGTACAAGTGGTCAGGCTGCTTCTCCGGCAAATAACTGGAAATATGCCGAGTTACTCGAATTTCTTTTACCCCACATGAAAAACCGTAAGAGAACTGGTAACGTATCAATTAATGATAAAAATACTTTGGCCAGTACATCAACTCAAAGTCAAAATACTTTGCCCGGTACTTCGATCGAAAGTCAAAATACATTGCCCAGTACATCAACCGAAAGTCAAAGTACTGAGATTTTCGAAGAAATTCCGAATGATGATGATGAAAATACTTCCGAACCACCAAGGATAAAAAAAAGAAAAGTTGCCGATGACGCATCATTAAACGACTTACTTCAGAAAGTCGATAACGATTTTATGAAGCGATGTGAGCAAAGAGAGCAACGGAAGGCTGAGGAGGCAAAAGAGGCGGAGAAACACAGACATCCGTTAAATTTATTTTTTGACAGTATGTGCGAGTCAACTAAAAAGCTTCCCGATTGGATACAAAGAGATGTAAAAAAAAAGCTTTTTCAAATTGTAAACGAAGCAGAGGAAAATTATGAAAGTTATTTGTCTAGGCAGACTTATCAATATGGGTACTCATCATCATCCACATTTTCGACGCCAACTCAAAACGATAACTTAGATAATTTGTAACCTTTTGGCATTTACCAATAACAAATATAAATAAATGTTTTTTTTAATTAAAATAGTTTTGCTTACCTTAAACAAATAGCTAATCTTTCTTCTGGGGTTATAGCCTTCCGATAGTTAGTATCTTGTTTAGTAATATCTCCGATAATCAATGATAACAAATCATAAAACTGAACTCTTGTAACACGATAATATAACTGAAAATGTTCATCATCTAATTCGTAAAATAAAGTTCTAAACTCTCCACTTGCGTGCCGAGATTCAATGTGTTGACATATCCAAGGTCTAGAATGTCGTTTTCTTATATAATAATAATAAGTCAGTATTAATCTTCTTTTTCTATGTGTAACGTATTCATCATCGGAACTTTCTTCATCGATTATATTCATAGCAAGCGCCTGACGTCCGTCTAATTGAACTCCGCAACACTAACTGAGCTTTGGCTTAGCTCTTTGTGTGCACGCCATTTATTTCTATCTTAGCTTAGTTTGGCTTAGCCTAGCTTCCCTAGCTTAGCTTTGGAATAGCTTAGTTTTCGGTCTGCAACCCGCTTAAGTGACCATGGTCTTATAGCAGACTTGTTTAAAGATCATTTTACTTTAAAATCACCGTTGGGGTCATCACGGTCAGGGGGGGGTCGGGAGACGTGTGGTCGGGAGATTGGTGTCCGATTTACATCCAATGACGTTAACATGGTTATTACTTCTATGTCGCGTGGCAAATCTCCCGGCTATGACGGACTCGGCATAGAACACCTGAAACACGCTGGTCCCCATCTTCCCCGGGTGCTAGCGATATCTATACATCTATACATATAATAAAATCGTAGACTTGCCGTATCTGTACATTGAAGATTTTTGCAAAATAATAACTGGGGGATGTTAGGGATAAGTAATATAACGTAAAACCGCTATTTTTGAAATTTTTGTCTGTTTGTCTGTTTATCTGTTTGTCTGTTTGTCTGTATGTTTGTGCGCGCATCACGTAAAAACTACTGAATGGATTGAAATGAAACTCGGCATGATTTAAGTTAATACTATGGAGTAACATATAGGATACTTTTTATCCCGAAATTCAGCACGGTTCCCTTGGGAGAGGGGATGAAAGGCAAAATGTGTAATTAGCTGTAATTCGTTAACGGGTGGTCTGATTTCATTCATTCTTTTTTTGTTAGAAAGTAGATACTTTAAAGACTACTGGCTCATCTCCGAAAGGCTGGACCGATTTTGATGGGACTTTCACTGGCGGATATTTACATTTTGATGTACCTAAACATCCGCCAGTGAACTTTTAACAGTTTTTAGCAAGGTTTAAGCTCAAAGGAGCATAGGAAAAACAAAATGATTCCCACGGGATTATTAAAATCAATATCCACGCGAACGAAGTCGCGGGTATCCGCTCGTGTTAAAATATTTGTTTTAGCTTTATTTCAATATTATATATATTATATAGTTATCATAGATATAGGATTGCAATGTAAATGTCTCCCATACTTGTCTGGGATTGAAAGAAAAACATAGAATTAGCCAGCTGCTTCTCTTCCCGTGCAGATCGTAAAAATAATAAATAAGGTAAAGGAACTAATGCTTGACACTTTAGTAAAAACACTATCTTTAAATAAAAATAATTCTATATTTATCAAATTAAAACAAACGCAGCTTTATTATATGAATGAAGTGTATTTCAAAATATTATATTTTAAATGTTGAATGGAAGCAGGCGTTACTTTGCGGAATTCCATGATATACAATGAATATAAAATTATTTTGCTATAATCCGCTAACAGTGACAAATTTGTAGGCACAACACCACACAATCTTGTAGGCACAACACCACACAATCTTGTAGGCACAACACCACACAAATTCACCACAAAACAAACTCGACGATCGTTTCGCTCCGACACCGGAGCATCTTCAGGAGATGTCGACTTCACAACGGACGATTGCAAAGTGAGTTCGTGTCGAATGAGCGGTCTTATATATACTATCCCCGCTTAGTCATCTACCCTCCTTTCTCTTTCTCTCTGGCCACGCCCCCTAAATATGTTGAGCAACGGTGAAGATGACACATTTATTTGCTCATTCAGCAATTCGACACTTCTACCGCTGTGCCCAACTATTTCCAATTGTTCCAACACGCACAGTCTTAAACTTTTACAGCATGTGTGTAAAATTTCAAATGTATGACCCTCGATGGACATAGGATAGACGAGGGTCATACATTTGAAATTTTACACACATGCTGTAAAAGTTTAAGACTGTGCGTGTTGGAACAATTGGAAATAGTTGGGCACAGCGGTAGAAGTGTCGAATTGCTGAATGAGCAAATAAATGTGTCATCTTCACCGTTGCTCAACATATTTAGGGGGCGTGGCCAGAGAGAAAGAGAAAGGAGGGTAGATGACTAAGCGGGGATAGTATATATAAGACCGCTCATTCGACACGAACTCACTTTGCAATCGTCCGTTGTGAAGTCGACATCTCCTGAAGATGCTCCGGTGTCGGAGCGAAACGATCGTCGAGTTTGTTTTGTGGTGAATTTGTGTGGTGTTGTGCCTACAAGATTGTGTGGTGTTGTGCCTACAAGATTGTGTGGTGTTGTGCCTACAAATTTGTCACTGTTAGCGGATTATAGCAAAATAATTTTATATTCATTGTATATTATATTTTATAGTAAAATGTCCAATAATCAACATACTTTCAATTATTATAGACATTGTTTTATATATTGTCTTAAGTACTAATAGATAACATCACAAAAAAATAAAATCACCTTAAGTAGACAGTCACATGCACTAATTGTTGACATTACCTATAATTAGTCAGACAGAGTTTTGCGAGCATCGGTGTGCTTGATATAATTAAGTAAATAACTTAAATAATTATTCATCCATCAACCTCTAATTCACTATTAAAGGAGAATGCCCAAAAATCTATGGGCGTGTAACCCAGTCGTTTACAAGCGTGTTGTATGCAGCATTTATTGCAGGTTTATTCCTGATAACCAAACACACCATTTTAATACCTCTAGGACTTGTAGTTTTAAATAAATCTAAGTGTTAGTTTGAAAATGATTCTAGGTTATGTGTAGTTTATAATTGTTAAAGTAGTAAGGAAAGCCGTGTATCTTTCCTGCCGATTTGAACTATTTGTTTGGCGCGCACTATACTTAACATACCTGTCCAACGATATCCAATACAAAAACAATTTAAAACCAAATTAATATTGGTCTCCGCTGTCCTACAATAAACATTCAAAATGTAAACAGAGTAGACGTCACTAGCGTCACACATAACTAAAACAATGACATGTCACATTGACATCTTGAAATAAGTTTCGTTACACAAAATCAAAAAGGTTGTAGTTATATTATATTCCATTGCACAAAACGCAACGAAGTTAAAACAATATTATAAAAAAACATATATTAATTATTTCTTATTTACTTAAAGCATATATTGTACGATTTACAACAAATAACAAATAAAATAATGTATTTAAATAATTAATATCCGTTCTATTTTAAATGAAATTATTTTTTTAAAAATAACAAACCTCTTTTTATTTGGGCATGTACCTATGCGTAGAATGTAATGCAAATGGCCGTCAGACTTAAACGGGAAGTTGAAAAGACGGTTTAATTCCTTTTTTATTACATTTTTTTATCGTGAAGTGTAGCATTAATAATTATTAATTTTCAAATTGTCATATATTCGTAAGATAATTTTTAATGGATTACATTTTGTGTAAATGTTTGGGTCAGGGGTGATCATTCTCCTTTGTACTTAATTCTATCACCCTTTATAATCATATTTGGTGCATCAAGGACTTTAATTATTTGAGATTTAGTTATAACACTGATATCATTTTCATTTTCTTTGAATAATGTTTTAGAGTCATCACATGCTATCATTGCCATAACTTCAATTTCAGTTTCAGTTATCTTTTGGACAATACAAACATATTTGTAATATCTCTTTTTGCCAGGAAACTCGACGATAACGTAGTCACTTTGCTTAATTCTAGTCTCTTGCTCAGTTTTTTCTTCTTCTTTTTCCTCATCAGTGACTTCATCAGAAATATCATCCACGCTATCTCCAGACTCTACACATTCTTCTTCAGTACTTGAGCTGTAGTCAGTCTTTTTAGGTTTATTTTTTATAGTATTTTTACTTTTCTTAGATAACTTCTTCTCAGTCTTAAGTTTTCGTGCTATCTCAGCCTCTTCTTTTTTTTTCTTCCTTTCTTCAGCCCTTCTTTTTTTCTCATTCTCTAATTCAGTCTTTTTCCTCTCTTTGTTTTCATAGTACCTTTGCCATTCCAAAGATGATACAACAGAAGGCACTTTTTCTTTCTTTCTTCCTTTTGAGTTTTGTTTAGGTGTTGGCCAAAACAATGCTCTTTTAAATGGACTAGGTATTACCGCATTATCTGAGTCCTTTGAAGAATTTTCTTGTGGCCTGTAATAACTTGATGTAGATGGTTCTAGTAATAATCTTGTATTTGTTGTGTCCCCGAGATTATGAGAAGTGCTTTCTTGGACTTCTTTGCGAGGAGTTTTAGGGTCTTCGTTGAGGGGTAAATCTTGTAATGGAAAAGTCAAAGTTGCTGTTTGTGATGTGGATGGCATTATTAATGGATCGCTACTCGGACCAGTAGTCAGAGACGGTAATACATGAGTTGTACTGCTATGTTCTGATATAGAATTATTGATGGTGGGGAGATTTTCTGCTGGTGTGACTTCTTTAGTTTTTGTTACCTTCAGTAGGTCTTCAATCTTTTTATAAAATTGAAACAATCCAATGTTTTCGTCAACTTTCTCTGAATCAATATATTTGTCCAGGAATTTAAGCCCCATTTCAAGTTCTTTGATTTTAGCCATTTTTTGTAATTCTGTGAATTCTTCTGTTGGTTGTTCTGATACACCGCACACTTCATCAGGATTCCACGGTGAGAGCCCACACTTACGGAAGCCGTTTTGGAACATCTCGGGCGATAGTGTGTCTTCCAGTACTTTGTTAAGCAAAGGACAAAAATGTACTTTTCTTAAAATGGGGGAATCAATGTGTTCTAACCGCCAAGAATTCACTGCATTTTTCCAGGCTCCTTTCAAACTTCTGAAAATCGCTACATCCATTGGTTGTAACAGATGAGTCGCATTAGGGAAGAGAGCAATTAAAATTATTCCATTTTCTGAACAAAATTTGCTCACGTGAAATGACATATGTGATGTGTGCCCATCCATAAAAAGTATAATTGGTTTTTGGATATTATTATCGCACAACCATTTATTAAATACATTGCAGATATATTCATAGAATGTCTCCATCGTCATCCAACCGTTATCGGATCGTCCAATACCCCAAGTGACAGGAACCGACAAGCTTAATTCTCGTGGGATTCTTGAATATTTAAAAATACCCATAGGCGGTAGAACTTGTCCAGCAGCATTACCACCTAAAAGAACCGTAAAACATTCTTTTTCATCAGAGTTAATTTGCTGGTAAACAGATTTCTCTCCTTTAGCTGCTAATACCTTGCTCCCTTTTGGATTTAAAAAAAATGCAGTCTCATCCATATTAAACAGTCGATGAGGTTCATCCAAAATATCTCTGTAGTTATTTTCATCAAGATAGGTGCTGACTTCTGTAAACCAATTCTTTAACTGAGATGTTGTGACTGAAGCTCTACTTGAAGTTAAATTTTGAGGCTGTCATGTAATAAGATCAGGGTGCCGTTTTAGAAAACTGGTGTACCATCTTTTACCAGGTCTTCCATCTTTAAAAGGAGTTTCTAAATTTAAATCATCAACAATTTTCTTCACACTGTCTTGTAAATTCTCTTTGCCTATAGGGAACCCTTGTTTCACCATTGCTTTAGCCCACTTTACAAGCATAGCTTCAGTATCGTCTGATATGTAGCATGATCTTCCCATTTTTCGTTTCATTGGTGTTTTTCCTTTTACTTTATTCAGCAAAGTTACCCTAGGTACTCCATATTTTTTCGCCGCAGTTGAAGTCGGAACCCCACGTCTGCACTCTTGAATAGCGGCTTCCATATCAGCTTCAGAATAACGAAACATCTGTCCTTTTATTGGCGGCATTATGTTGTCAGTCTGAAACAATAGAACCAATAGATGACATTATGCATACCCCAATAATAGACACCATGTCTACCTTTAGTTAAAGTGATCCAAAATTGTTCATATCTCTAGAGTATTATTTTCATTAGGAATAGAGTTCAAAATCGTACTGAACCAAACTTAAGAATACAATAACTTGAAACACCAATAGATGACACACCTGTCATCTATTAGATTTTCATTATTTTTTGGAACTAATAGTAGACATATTATAATATGTCAGAAAAATGTTAAAAAACACACAAAAAACACGTTTATTACTATCCCTACTTGAGATACATACCCTAACAAATAAGCAAAAACTTAATTTCTAAAAAATATTGATTCATAACTTACCTTCAAAGTTTTGGCGTCCTTAACCTATAAAATAAGAAATGGCGGAACGCGTCCTCACTCTCTCACATAATTTCGAATGACTGACGACATCTTGAAGTTTCGTTTAGAAATTGGTAGAGTTTTTGAGAACGATTCATAGATGGTGCTAGGTGTCCTATGACATTGAAATAAGAATAATTACTATAAAATTGTTCTTAAAACGCGAACATTTTGTCGTAGGTGTCTTCCTTTGGTTCGCTGTCTAGCATTAGTGACTTTACCTTAAATACACTCAGCGGCACGGAATCTTGGCCACTTACGAATTTTGTAATAATTTGTGTTTTTATAATTTTATTGTATAATTTAAGGGTAGGTTATTAAAGATAAACTTTTCTTTATGACTTAAAAAGTTTTTAAAGGTTTTAAACACTTACAACACTTCTTCAATATCTTTTTTTTTTTTGAATTATTCATTAATGAAGAATTTGAACACCAATTTCGATGGAACCAAAAAATTGAAAATCCCTATTTTTTTAAATCCTTCACACATTTCTATAGCAGGTGTTTCCTCCTCTAGCTCTGATGACTGCCAGCATTCGGTCAGACATGCTCTGGATTATGTTTTTGATATCAACTTGCGGCACGGCTTCCCAAGTGGCCAGCGCTGCATTACGGAGCTCATTGAGAGTTCATAGTGGATTAGAAGCAGACGATATCTTTCTTTTAAGCATATCCCAGTTATGCTCTAGTGGGTTTAAGTCTGGGATACGAGCTGGCCACAGCAAAGTCCAAATGCCAGGCTCTTGAAGATACTCCTGCACACTTTTAGCGTCGTCGGGACGTGCGTTATCGTGCATTAAAAAAAATCTTCGTACCCTATAAACCCTAAATTAGGCATAACGTGGTCCTGGAGGATCTCTCCAATATACCGTGTGACATTTAGCCGATTATCAACGACCACTAACTCCGTACGAGCATCGAAACTCACTCCTGCCCAAACCATTTTGGAGCAACCTGAAAACTCAGTGTTTACGTAATGGTAATGGGTAGATACCTCTCTTCTCTTCTTCTTCACACCCTTTCGCGACCACCTGGAGTTTGTAAAGTGATTCAGCACTCATCAATAAAGAGAAATTATGTCCATTGCTCATATGTCCAATTCGCATGCTCTCGGACGAATCGAAAACGAGCTTCTCGATGCTCTCTGAGGAGTTCTGGGCTGCGCATTGATCTACGAGATCTTAAATTCGTTTCCTCCATTCGTATTCTGATCGTGCGCTTGCTTACAGTTATGTCTCTAACATTTTGGAGACGTTATTTAATCTCAACAGCAGTAATAAAGCGGTTTTTCAATATCTCCATGATAATGAACCTGTTGTCTCAAGCCAAAGTGCACCTTACGCCTTCATTACCTGGTCTGCGCGTGAAGCTACCAGTCTCCTGACATCGTTTCCAGGCATACTGCATGGATGAACGTGGTACATTTAAAACCATAGCCACTTCCTGTTGAGTCAGTCCTTGGTCAATCAATACAATAGCTTGCGCGACCTGTTCTGTTGTAAATGGCATTCTTTTTTTATTCTAAAGGATGTTTGACTACACAGAAACAACCACAATACTTAAAAAATTGGTTAGCTTTAAAATAAACTTTTGAAAACACACAACGTTCAAACTCTGTATTGGTCCCATAAATGACCCGTTTAGCCTGAAACTGCATTAGTGGTTTGAAGGAGCACTTAATCTTAATGAATTACCCATTAGAACAAAAAATAAACATTTTTTTCACAGCCTGCACTTGAACTTTTGAATAGGATTATAAAAAACTAGCCGACCCCCGCGACTTCGTTCGCATGGATATAGGTTTTTATATAGAATCGTATCGGACCCCATAATTCTTTTTTGTACCTAAACTAAATGTATCCTAAGTTACTCCTTAACATCACCTATCTGCCATTGAAAGTTCCATTAAAATCGATCCAGCCGTTTCGGAGATTAGCTGGAAGAAATAAACAGACCGATAAACATAAATTTAAACACACATCAGTTTAAAATAAGCCGTACGTTCAATGGTCCGGGTCCCAAGTTATTTGAACCCAATAAATGTCTGTCATTTCTGAACTAAAAAACCTACGACCTTGAAATATTTACGGGACAATACTTGAAGTACTACCTTTCTAACAAAAAAAGAATGAGTTAAATCGAACTACGCGTTAATGAATTACAGCTAAATACACGTTTTAACTTTCTTCCCCTCTCCCAAGGGAACCGTGCTGAATTTCGGGATAAAAAGTATCCTATGTCCTACCTCGGAGTATAAACTCAAATCGTACCAAGTTTCATTTGAATCCATTCAGTAGTTTTGGCGTGATGCGCGGCCAAGATACAGACAGACAGACAGACAGACAGACAGACAGACAGACAGACAGACAAAAATGAAAAAAATTGCAGTTTTGGCTTCAGTATCGATCATAGAGTGCCCTCGAATAAAAATTTTCAAAATATCTTCAATGTACAGAATTGGATCTGTTACAGTTTTATTATATTACTAGCTGACCCCCGCGACTTCGTTCGCGTGTTTATAGGTTTTATATAGAATCGGATCGGATCCCATAATTCTTTTATGTACCTAAACTAAATGTAGCCTGTTACTCCTTATAACATTGAAAGTTCCATTAAAATCGATCTAGCCATTTCGGAGATTAGCTGGAACAAATAGACAGAACGACAAACATAAATTTAAACGCACGCCAGTTTAAAATAAGCCGTACGTACAAAGATCCGGGTCCCAAGTTATCGGAACCCAATAAATGCCTGTCATTTCTAAACTAAAAAACCTATGACCTTGAAATATTTACGGGACAATACTTAAAGTAGTAACTTTCTAACAAAAAAAGAATGAGTGAAATCGAATAACGCGTTAATGAATTACAGCTAAATACACGTTTTAACTTTCATCCCCTCTCCCAAGGGAACCGTGCTGAATTTCGGGATAAAAAGTATCCTATAACCTACCTCGGAGTATAAACTCAAATCGTACCAAGTTTCATTCGAATCCATTCAGTAGTTTCGGCGTGATGCGCGGCCAAGATACAGACAGACAGACAGACAGACAGACAGACAGACAGACAGACAGACAGACAGACAGACAGACAAAAATGAAAAAAATTGCAGTTTTGGCTTCAGTATCGATTATAGAGTGCCCTCCGATAAAAATTTTCAAAATATCTTTAATGTACAGAATTGGATCTGTTACAGTTTTATTATATTATAGAAGATAGATAGAAGATAGATAGATTAAATTATTACAAAATTCTTAAGTGGCCAAGATTCCGTGCCGCTAAGTGTAAATATATACGGACAAATAACACAGATTGAGCTAGCCCCAAACTATGAGCTATCCCAAAACTAAGTTCGAGGCTTGTACTATGGGATACTAATTCAACAATACTATAAAGAGTGTATTCAGACATGTTTTCCAAAACGCGTCCCACGGATTCAGTACATGATTCTAGGTTCCCCTGTGGTGAAATTTTTCGTCGAATTTTCCATGAAATTTCCGATATTTTTTACCTCTTTTTTAACTGAATACTGTATAAAATCATTATTACTATCTGTCTCAACGCAATTATAAATGAAAAAGTAATTATTTCATTATTTTCACTTAAAACGGTAATGTTATCAAATTTAAGATTTTCGTCGAACAGCTGATTGCTAGTGAACTAGTGTGAATACAGGTCGTTAACCTACATTCGTACTGGCCTTGAATTTATAATGAGGCTCGCGGCACAGTCAAAAGAAGTGCCGGGCGCGCGACGTCAAGGCCACGCTTTAACTCATAAGTCTCATATTGTGAATTTTGCGCGGAGCGTTGCGTGCGTTGTTATCGCGTTGTATGCAATACATTGCGCGCTCAAAAATGGCAATATTTGAAACCAATCATTTCTGACATAAATGAATTCAGTATTTTCACATAACACATTAAATGCAACCTTACCTCAAAGTTTTCATTAAGATGTCATTTACATCCTGTATTTTATATCAAATACATGTATAGATAAACATCCAAGAAAAAATCGATCAAGGGATAAGGCACCGTGTAACTGGTGCCACTATTTCTATCCTGGGGTTGGTTATGGTTTCCTTTTAGTTTACGGAGGTCAGATGGGAGTCAGAAGAAGAAGAGGTATAGGTATTGCAAGCTTTAATAGGTACTTACCTGATTTTTTGTTTCCTCACATCTTTGCCGCTCTCGTCGAAATGAAGTCAACAATGACTCCATTTTCTTTTTGACGATGGAGACATCGCAATTAAGAATGTTAGCAATTTCTAGCCAGCAGTCACTTCTCTTCGCTTTCAATTTATATTCATTATTTGTTGGATCCCAAAGACACGGCTTTTCTTTATACAAATCTATTAATGAAGAGGCGTTGGGAAAGATCTCTATGTTGGAGCATGAACTGAGCAGATCTCAAAAAACCATTAATGACCTTCAGTCACAAATAAAAAGTTATGAAACACAACAGACAAATAATTTATACAACGAACTGCTCGCTTCATCCTCAACAGCACCAGTGGTGACCATTGATCTGACTTGTGACAGCCCGCTTGTTACTAAAAAGACTCATTCAGAGTTTATTCAATTTAACAGCCATAAAAAAATTAAAAAATATATAAAAATTGGCAGATTAATATCAAAAACAAAAAGGTTACTTAAAATACATAAATCAAACAAAATACTAAGAAAAGAACGTTCTGATTTATTGAATAAGTTTAGTGAATATTGCTCTTCATTTCAAGAAATTAGAGAACAATATGAATCTGACGTTCAGTCTCTTAATGATGAAATTTCAAAATTGGAAAATTCATTGAAAAATGTTTCATATCAGTACAAGTTGTCACAAAAACAGATTGGTGAGCAAATACTGGTCGCTGATGAACTGTTAGCCCTAAGTACCTATAACATGGATCGGTTTGACTCACTGGTAAATAAATGCCAGTGTTCAGATAATGTTCCTTTAGTTGTGCCCGGGGAAAGTCAATGCACAAATCCGCAAAAAATCCATGAAAATAACAATTCTTCATTACAACCACCACAACGTAGAACATTTGTTGTGTCAGATGAGTTGGGAAAAGACTTTGGTTATCTACTTAACAACAAATTGCACCAACCGGTATTCAACTTATGTAACCCTAGGGCCCCATATGAGTATATAATTAGAAATATTAAGGAGGACTGCCTAGATAAGCACAGTACGGTTGTTTTGTTGTTAGGTAATAGTTTGCAACTACCTAAAAAGGAAATCTTGAAAAGTTTTGATTACTTAATAAACATACAAAGAAAGTCAGGTTGCAAATTTATACTCTGTGCTTTTCCCTACTCGGACAACTTGACCCCGGCACAAAATAAATATATTTACAAGCTCAACGGGCTTTTGTATAACTTAACTTATGGACATGGAGATTCTTTCCATTTATTCGATACAAATAAGTTTATTAAAAACTTTAAATTGACAAAAGATACTATGTATCTGCCTCTTAGATATAAGAAACAAATAGCTACATTAGTAGCTTACAATATACAAGATACAGCTATTTTTAGCTTGACTGACAGTACATGTTGTACAAATAATAATATTAATATACTTAGTCATAGTACTAATTTAAATATTTTGACATCAAATTCTTTGACTGACATTGGTACATGTTGTACAAATAATATTGATATAATTAGTAGTACTACTAATTCAGGTTTTTTGACATTAGATACAAATAGCTATCATTGTATTGATAGTAGTAATAAAAATTTAAACTGAACAGTAAGACAACAGATAAGCAATGTAAGATCCATCTTGTGCATCAAAATATTGTTACGTGCTGGGGTTCGAAGATTTGGAATAAAACACCTGGTGACCCTTGATCAGACTTTATTCTGCACTTCCGTTTTCCACTTGGTACTCCGGATCTTCTTGTAGACTTCCTCTTCACGCTTCACGTTTGTTCGCTTCCAATCCTCTTTGCTTCCGATCGCTTCCTTCACTTGTATATCGCTCGGCTCTCAGAACTGAACTGCCCTCCGTCAGCTCGCCGGTCCCTTTATATACCCGTTACCGCGTGACTAAGCGTTTTCTAGAAAGTTCCACCCCTATCGATGTTTATTCTAGAAAAGCCGCGTTGTTGTTGTTTACATTATGGGTTGTTTACATCGATGGGTGATTAGGTATTTATTAGGTGACGAGCAATTATGAACCTTAATGCTCTAGAAATAAGGTTCATTCGTAACACTGCCCCCCTCTTAGCGATGCTCGTCCCGAGCATCACTGTTGCTTCCGTAATGTTTTGCCAAGCGGTCGATGTGCACAACCTTAAATTTTCCCCTTGGTTGACGTTGAATCCTATACGTGACGTCGTTAATACGGGTAACCACTTTGTATGGACCCTCCCATCTGGTTTGCAATTTTGGAGATTTCCCTTTTCGACGAGTCGGATTATGCAGCCAGACTAAGGCGCCTTCCTCGAATCCGCTCGTGTTCGATTTCCGGTCGTATCTGGTTTTCATGTTCTCACTTGATTGCAATCCGTTTTCCCTGACTGTAGCATGTATTTCTCGCATTTTCTCTCTCAGATTGGCGACGTAGTCTTGTACGGTGCAAGGTTCATCCGGTGTCCCTCCCATCAATAAGTCTACTGGTAACCGTAGTTCCCTGCCATAATTGACTAACGCCGGAGTTGCCTTTGTGCTCTCATGCTCTGCAGTCCTGTAGGCGAGGAGAAACAGTGGAATGTACCTGTCCCAGTCTCTTTGGTGGGCGTCAACCAACTTTGCCAAATGTCTTTCAAGCGTCTGATTGAATCTTTCAACCATTCCGTCAGACTGCGGGTGGTATGCAGTTGTGCGTGTCTTATGCAGACCTAAAATTCTGCATACTTCCTGAAACACTTGCGATTCAAAGTTCCTTCCTTGGTCTGAGTGGATTTCTAATGGTACACCAAAGCGACATATAACCTCCTCAACGAGCTTAGTTGCAACAGTTGTAGCTTCCTGGTTAGGTATCGCGAATACTTCCGGCCACTTAGTGAAGTAGTCCATAACAACCATAAAGTATTTGTTCCCTGATTCAGTCACAGGGAATGGTCCGGCTACATCAATAGCTATACGTTCCCAGGGTGCACCAACATTGTACAGCTGCAGGTTACCTCTACTCCTTGTCTGCGGTCCCTTCACGGCAGCGCAAATGGTACATTTACGGCACCAATCCTGCACATCCTCCCGACAATGGAGCCAGTAGAACCTCTCCCGTACTTTCGTTAGTGTCTTCTTGACGCCAAGATGACCTCCCGAAACTCCGTCATGCACTTCACGTAGGACATCGGGTACCTTGGCTCTCGGAACGACTACCTGAAGATGGAACTCCCTGCCGTTAGTCTTTTCCCATTTTCGGTAGAGTATTCCATTTTGTAGAGTAAGACTGCTCCACTGTGCCCAGTATGCTTTAGTGATAACGCTCATAGGTGCAACCTCACTCCACGTTGGTCTGACGTCTTCTCCTCTTTTCTTCCACACGATGATGTGCCGTAGATCCTCATCATCCTCTTGAGCCATCTTCATTGCATCATCCTCCCAGGGTCCTAAGGAACTCGTCCTGGTAAGTTTCAATGATAGCTCCGTCGACTCCTGTTTGATGCAATGTTTGCATTCTTCCGGGCATGGCCTCCGAGAAAGTGCATCTGCATTTCCATGTGACTTCCCGCTGCGATGTTGAGTCTCGAAGTCATATTCCTGGAGTTGTTCAATCCACCGAGCAACTTGACCTTCGGGATTCTTAAATTGCAGTAGCCATTTCAATGCTGCATGATCCGTACGTAGTAAAAACTTTCGGCCGATTAGGTACTTGCTGAAGTGTTGCAATGTTTTTACCACGGCAAAAAGTTCCCTCCGTGTCACGCAGTAGTTCCGTTCCGGTCTTGACAGTGATTTGCTGAAATACCCCATAACGACTTCTCTATCTCCCTGCTTTTGGGATAGCACTCCTCCAATCGCGGTGTTGCTCGCGTCGGTATCGACGATAAACTGGCCTTCCGGTTGTGGGTATCCCAAAATTGGTGTTTCACACAGGTATTTCTTCAGTTTTGAAAAGGAATCCTCACAGGCTTCATCCCAACAAAATGGTCTTTTCTCTTCCGTCAGTCTATGTAACGGTTTCGCGATCTCAGAAAACCCCTTGACGAAACGCCTGTAGTAAGAGCACAAACCCAAAAATGCCCTTACCTCTGTCTTGTCTTTAGGGGTAGGCCATTTTTTAACCACTTCAATTTTCGCCGGGTCAGTCTGGATGCCCTCACTTGTGATAACATGGCCGAGATAATTCACTTCTTTCCTAAATAGCTGACACTTCTTCGGGTTAAGTTTTAAGTTTGCCCCATGTATTTTGGCGAAGACTCGCTCCATGTTTTGCAAATGGTCATCGAAGTCTCGACCCATGATAACGACGTCATCTAGATACACCAAGCAGGCATCTCCTACTAAACCTGCTAGCACACATTCCATGAGTCGTTCGAAGGTGGCAGGTGCGTTGCACAATCCAAAAGGCATAACATTAAACTGCCATAATCCTTTTCCCGTTGAAAACGCTGTCTTCTCCTTGTCTTTTGGATGGATTTCTACTTGCCAGTAACCTGATTTTAGGTCTAGAGTCGAAAACCATTTCATGCCACTCAAGGTATCCAGAGTGTCATCGATTCTAGGTAGCGGGTAACTATCCTTCTTTGTGATGTCATTGAGCCGCCTATAGTCCACGCAGAACCGTGTGCTTCCATCTTTCTTCTTCACAAGCACAACCGGTGAGCACCAGGGACTTGCGGATGGTTCTATTATTTTGTTCCTTTCCATTTCTTTCAGCATATCCTCGACTTCTTTTTCCTTCGCGATTGGTAGCCGTCTCGCCCGCTGACGGATGGGTCCCTCATTCCCGGTATCGATTCTATGCTGCACTAACGATGTTCTCCCTGGGTTTCCTTCTTGACTAGAAAAGATGTCCGCGTAGCGTAATAGAAACTTCTTTGCCTTGATGCTTTGTGAATAAGTCAGGTTGTTTTTGCAGTCTTTAAGAAGCTCATAGACTGTAGGATCCTTCCAAGAACCTGATTTACCCATGCTTGGCATTGCTAAATTGTTCCCATCGCGTACCTGTGAGATAACCGTTGCTGGGGCTCCCTCCGTGCCAGCCAGTACTCGCCCCTTAGTCCTGGCTGTTACTAGTTTCCCTGATTTTGAGACCTTGCATCCTCACCTCTCTTCGCAAGCTCCTCCAACCGTTTCTCTATTTTCATTAGTCGGGACATCTGCGACTCTTTCTGTGGGCAATTCAGCTGCAAATGCCCTTTCTCACCGCATCTATAGCACACAGCGCCAAAGTTCTTCCTGAATGAGGTCTTAACCTCTTTCACCTCCTCGACAACTTCACGTAGTCTGTGAGTCTGCCGAATGTCGTGTCGAACTGCTTCGACCTCTAAGGCATGCGCCAATGCTTCTTTTAATGAGGCATGGTGACGAAGCCTCACGGCAGCTCTTACCTCCAGGTCTTTAATTCCATCGACAAAAGCTTGCACGATGTTTGCGGTTACCATCTTATCGTCGGCCGATGGATAAGCTTTCCGCACAAGCTTATCTATTTCCAACGCCCATTGCTGAAGACCCTCTCCAGATCGCTGGACTCTATCGCGCAGCTGGGCGCGGAACACATGCTCCAGATGTCGCTCCCCATACCTGGATTCGAGTGCATCCAACAGTTCCTTGTATCCACAGCCTGAAGTAGGAAAGGCCTCCAGAACAGTTAGAGCCTGCCCTCTCAATGCGATAGTGAGGGCAGTCAAGCACTGTTCGTCCGTCCATCCGTTGGCAGTAGCAACAGTCTGAAACTGTTGCCGGTACGCGGGCCAGGAGGTGCTACCGTCGTATGGGGGTACCTTAACATTAGGTCCCTGAACTGCGCCCATCGCTCCACTTGACGTTAGTCTTGTCGTTTCAAGACGTATCACCTTTTTCTGTAGCTCGTTGAGGCCAGTCTTCACACCATCTATGTCCGTTCCTAGGCAGGTGACTCGCTCGTCCATGAGGTCCAACTCTTTTCGCAATTTAGCCACCATGCCGCCGACTTCGTGAACGGCCGACAAAACAGTCCGCTGCACCCCTTCAAATTTGCAATCTTGATTTTTCTGTATCGCTGCAAATTTGCAATCTTGATTTTCCTGTATCGCTGCAAACTGTTGTTGCATTATCCGCATCAAACTCGACAAGTCAACGGTGGGCGTGGCTTGCTCAGTGGGCGTGGCCAGGTGGGTGGGGCCAGTGGGCGGGGCCTCCGGCTGAGTGGGCGTGGCCTCAAGGGGCGTGGTCTGGTGGGCGTGGCCAGTGGGCGGGGCCTCCGATTGGGTGGGCGTGGTCTCAGGGGGCGTGGCCTGGTGGGTGGGGCCAGTGGGCGGGGCCAGCTGGGGGGACCCACCAGGTGCTGGTTCCTCCAGGTGCTCCTCCACAGGTGCTCGGCTAGATTCCGCTGCACGCTGGGCCCTGGTCTTGACACCCTCGCTGCCGAAGTCGTCTCTCGGAGTCAATGGCATAGCTTCCAAATCGCACTTCTGTCACCAATTGTTACGTGCTGGGGTTCGAAGATTTGGAATAAAACACCTGGTGACCCTTGATCAGACTTTATTCTGCACTTCCGTTTTCCACTTGGTACTCCGGATCTTCTTGTAGACTTCCTCTTCACGCTTCACGTTTGTTCGCTTCCAATCCTCTTTGCTTCCGATCGCTTCCTTCACTTGTATATCGCTCGGCTCTCAGAACTGAACTGCCCTCCGTCAGCTCGCCGGTCCCTTTATATACCCGTTACCGCGTGACTAAGCGTTTTCTAGAAAGTTCCACCCCTATCGATGTTTATTCTAGAAAAGCCGCGTTGTTGTTGTTTACATTATGGGTTGTTTACATCGATGGGTGATTAGGTATTTATTAGGTGACGAGCAATTATGAACCTTAATGCTCTAGAAATAAGGTTCATTCGTAACAATATACAAGGCTTGTCTGGCAAAGAACATGAGGTTGAACTTTTTATTAAAGAATTTAATATTGATATCTTATGCCTCACTGAGCATTGGCTCAATAAATATCAATTAATTTTACACTTACAAAATTATTCATTGTCAAGTGTGTTCTCTAGAAAGACGGCTATACGCGGGGGTTCTTTAATAATTACGCGAAACGATATTAATTACAAAGAACGTAAAGATATTGTTAGTCTTTCTCTTGAACGCATTATTGAGCTGTCTTGTGTTGAGCTGGAGCGATATATTATAGTGTGCGTGTACCGACCTCCCTCAGGTGACTTTGTTCTTTTTGAGGATGTCATGGAGGAAGTTTTAAGGCGAATATGTAGGGCATCAAAAAAAATATTAATTTGTGGAGATTTTAATATTGATATTTTGCTTCCCACTCCTGTTACCGATAGATTACTTAATCTTTTTAAAAGCTTTAATCTAGAGAATATTTTTGTCGAACCTACGCGGATAACTGCAAACTCAGCTACTTGCATTGACAACATTTTCTGTGATTGTAAAATCATTGAAAAATCAATTATCAGCAAACTAAGATCTGATCATTGCGGTCAAATGATATCCATTCCTAACAGCGAACAGAATATAACAAAAGTAATAAATTATAGGCCAATTACCACTAAAAAAGTAAGGCAATTCAAACATACTATTTCGACCACACTATCGACAATTGACCTTACGCAGGGTGGTCCGGATGAACTTTATAGCAAGTTTTTTGATGTAATAAACACTCAGTTTACTTCCATCTTTAAAATTATAGAAAAAAGATTGTTTAAAAATCTCAAATTTAGTGACTGGGCAACTGTTGGCATTTATAAAAGTAGAAACAAGTTATTTGACTTGTATGCAGAAAAACAATATAACTATACCCCTGCGTTTATTGAATATGTTAGAAATTATTCCAAATTATTTCGAAATGTTTGCATACAAGCAAAATCTCTTTACATAAAACAGAAAATCATTCACTCTGATAATAAAATAAAAGCAACGTGGGATATCATCAGTAATGAAATGGGGAAACATAAAGTGCATAATAATAAACTGGAATTAAAAATTAATAATCATATTATTGATTCTGATACAGATATTGCAAATACTTTTGAGAAGTTTTTCCAAAATGTTCCAGTTACCACGACTAGTTCCCTAAATTCCTCGCCAACAGAAGCCTATAGTATTTTAAAGGGCAATGTTTCTGAGTGCAATGTATTATTTCGATTTAAATACGTAACCCCATATGATGTTATTAAAACATTTAAGTCTTTACAACACAAAAAAACAGGAGACTTATGGGGAATATCAGTAAAAATAATCCATAATATTATTGACGTTATTGCACCATATCTTGCTGTTATTTTTAACAAATCCATAGACTCGGGATCATTTCCTGACCTAATGAAATGTAGTAAATTAATACCTCTATTTAAATCGGGAAGCAAAAGTGACCCAAATAACTACAGGCCGATCTCGATTCTACCAACTCTCAGCAAGATATTTGAGAAAATGATGCTCAACCAACTGCTTTTGCACTTTAATTTAAATAAATTACTTCACTCTGAGCAGTATGGTTTCACTAAGGGTCGTTCTACAACCGATGCGGCCGCAAGGCTGTTACGGCATATTTTCGATGCATGGGAGAAATCACAGAATGCCATTGGTATTTTCTGTGATTTGTCAAAAGCATTCGATTGCGTTGATCATGAGACTCTCTTACGAAAATTAAGCCACTATGGTATTAAAGAAACTGCACTCAGTCTTATTGCCTCTTATCTCAGTGATCGCATACAGAGAGTATGTATCAATGATGTTAAGTCGTCCGGATCAGCCTCAGTAATGGGTGTTCCCCAAGGCTCTATTCTGGGTCCATTCATGTTTCTGGTTTATATTAATGATTTACCACATTTTGTCAAAAATGCTTGCGATATTGTACTATTTGCTGACGACACGTCTTTGATTTTTAAAGTCGATAGGACTAAGGACAATTTTGACGATGTAAATAATACATTATCTCAAGTTTCACACTGGTTTACTACAAACAATCTACTTTTGAATGCAAAAAAAACCAAGTGTGTCGAGTTTCTATTGCCCAATACAAGGGTTACTAGCAAAAATTTAAAGATAAGTGGTGAGCCATTGAAAACTGAGGACACAACTGTGTTCTTGGGAATAACCCTAGATGCAAAGCTTCAATGGGGCACCCATATAGCAACACTTGCTGGCAAGCTCAGCTCTGCTGCTTACGCTGTTAGGAAGATTCGACAGATAACAGATATAGAAACTGCAAAAATTGTTTATTTTGCATATTTCCATAGTATTATGTCGTATGGACTCATACTATGGGGTAAAGCGGCTGATATTGAAAAAATTTTCGTTTTACAAAAAAGGGCAATTCGCGCAATTTATAATTTAAAACCGCGGGATTCCCTTCGAGAGAAATTTAAAGAAATAGGTATTCTTACGGTAGCTTCTCAATATATCTATAACAATATAATTTTTGTTAGGCAAAACATTCACAGTTACATTAAAAAGTGCGAATTACACGACAGGCAATTAAGAAATAGAAATAGGCTCGTAATTCCTCAGTTACGCCTCAAAAGGGTCCAAAGGTCATTTGTGGGAATGGGCGTAATGTTCTATAATAAAATTCCACAAGCAATCTTAGACTTGCCTTTACACAAGTTTAAGAACTCTATTAAAAATATGCTCATAAAAAAAGCATATTATACAATTGAAGATTATATAAATGATAAAAAAGCATGGAGCAATTTCTCAATGTCTTAAACCGAGTATTTGATTATTGGTGTTCAATTCGATGCTTTGATCATGGGTAGCCTAAGTATGTCACGCTCTCTTTAAACATTTCTGTGGTGGTGTCGTGTGGTGCGGGTTGTTACGTTCCCTCGAATATGGTTGAGCGAAGCAATGGCTGGATCATGCGTCATGCTCGTGAACGGGTGCCACCGTCGGAAATGGGGCTACTTTTGTCTGCCCTTCTTCACATGTGTAGAATTGTAAGCACCATTCCGAACCTGTGGTAGATTCATTTGTCGATTCGTAAACGCTTCCGAAAGTTTATCTGAATAAAATTATGATTACTTATATAAATGATAAAAAGGCGTGGATTTGACTCGTTCCAGCAATGCGCGAGACGGCAATTCAATCATGTACTTACCATAAAATTGTTATATTGATATTGTAAATTTGGAAAAGAGCAACCGCCGAGTTTCTTGCTGGTTCTTCTCGGTTGGAACGGCATTCCGAACCAGTGGTAGATTCATCTGACTATTCAAAAGCACTTGTAAAAGTTTATTTGAATAAAAAACTTTTCTATTCTATTTTTCTATTCTATTCTAAAAAACACATCGTCGTTACTCCATTCTTTGTTTTTCTCCATGATCTAAATGGCGAGAAATATCCAAGTAATTATCAAATTGGACGTCTACACGCTACGCTGTACGCACTCTTGCTTCAACTGAGCGTTCGTTCGTTGGCCTTCGGCGACCGTCCAAACAGAGTTCGATCAAATAGCTCGATTTCTTTGATGTTACCGCCACGCTTCGGATCGCCGGCACACGCCAACGAGCGATCGTTGGCATTCGCTAAGCCGTCCAGATTGCAGCAACGAAGGTCAACGAAACCCGTTCGTTGGCATTCGTTTGGCCGGTCTGTACGCAGCATAAGAATAACGAGTAAATAGTTAAAATATTCATTAAAACAAATAATTCGTTGGCGCAGCGCTCGAGACTAGAATTTAAAGTGTTTTAAGTACGTTTTGCAGCGCTGTCAGATTATGTCGAAGAGTGTCGGGGCGGCAGTTGGCAATACTATGGGAGTATTTAAATTCCCATAGGGAATTAGCCACTGCCTACAATAGGTCTTTGCAAGCCAAAGAATACTCCAAGCAAAAGTGGAGAGAGCTTGCAGAGATCTTAAATTCACGGGGCGATGGAGTGCACAAAGACTAGAAAGGCTGGTCTAAAGTAAGTCATTATTAATTGTACTTGCATGCATTTTTTATAACAAACTAGTGGATCCCGCAGACTTCGACCTGCCCGGTGGTGACATACCGACATCAGCATCACCTACCGAGACCCGGTAGGTTACCTATCATCATCATGATCAACCCATTGCCGACTCACTACAGAGCACGGGTCTCCTTCTCAGAGTGAGAAGGGTTTTGGCCATAGTCCACCACGCTGGCCAAGCGGATTGGCAGACTTCACACACCTTTGAGAACGTTATGGAGAACTCTCAGGCATGCAGGTTTCCTCACGATGTTTTCCTTCACCGTTAAAGCAAGTGATATTTAAATACTTAAAACGCACATAACGCCGAAAAGTTAGAGGTGCGTGCCCGGGATCGAATCCACGACCTCCGATTAGAAGTCGGTTGTCCTAACCACTAGGCTATCACAGCTTGTTACCTATACTTACCCCGTAATTGTTTTCAAATCATCCAGGAACCCATTGAAATATACACACAAAATTTCATCCAAATCGGTCCAGCCGTTTAGGAGGAGTTAGATGACAAACACACGTACCTACGGAAGAATTATATAAGTAGGTACAGGCGAGAGAGTTTGCCGTATCGACGGGATGAACAATAAATATTCGACAGTTACGAAACCCATGAACATTTTGTATGGGAAAATATTTTTTAAAAATCCCTTGGGAACTTTTTAATTTTCCGGGATAAAAAGTATCCTATGTCCTTTTCCAAGGCCTTGTCTACCTCTACACCAAATTACGTCCAAATCGATAAAGCCGTTCTTGAGTTATAAATAGTGTAACTAACACGACTTTCTTTTATATATATGTACAACGTTAGTTTTACTTTACGCAAAACCTGAAAGTAGTTTGTTCAGAATCAGTAACAAAATCGAATCCAACCATTTTTATTTAGTGTTATATTTTTGTCCAAAAATATTTTGAAATCCTACAAGCTGAGACACAATGGTTTACCGCGCATCAGCTGACGGTCGGCACACAGCGGCGGTCATTCAACTCACGTCGATCGCAAGTCGCTGCGGCGACGGCTTGCGGTGACCATTTTTTTCGAGGACAACGACGCAACATAACAAGCTTATAACTTCGTTACTTTTCATTATATTTTGTTGAAATTTTGTATAAATATTCTTAATGTAAAAATATTTGACACGTGTTTCGGTTTTTGCGCAAAGTAAAACTAACGTTGTATAGATTGTATGTAATATTCACCACCAATTTATTGTTTCAGTACTGGGTGGACTATAAAGCCAAGCTAAAAAAAAAGTAGCAGCTTTGAGGGCAGCTCATGTGAGAACGGGTGGTGGTCCGGCTGAGCCACCATTGAATGATATCGATGAGAAATTTCTGGAAATACTTGGGGAGGGTTATGGGGAAGGATTGCCTGGTGTTCGCGTGGAACCTTTTGTAGACGTAAGTGTTAAAATATTATAAGGTTTATAATATAAGGAATCTTATCAATAATCATCAGTACTATCCTTACAGACATCCTTAGCAGTACCTTTGTTTCTGAGAGCCCTTTATTTTCCTGATACCCTGTATATTATGATTATTCTTAGGATTAGGATAATCAACAACAAAATATTGACTCTAGGTATTTATGACTATTTTCTGTTTTTTAACAGCTTCCACAAATTGCAAATGAAACCCCTTCTACACTAACTATCCCTGAATCCCCCTCAATAATACCAATCCCAACCTCCACACCCACAGCACAGACACCACAAGTTGCACTTCTGCTGTCCAGTCAAGGGCAAGGTGAACACCTAACTGGACACTGGACAGTAGAAGAGCACCCGTTCATCACCACAGCTCCTACCCAGTCCCCAAAAGCCATAGCACCAGTCGAACACACAACACACACACACTCCCCACACCTCAATCAGCACTCGGAATCTGCACAACCCACACGGGAAGGATACAGCCCAGTGCACTCATCGCCCCGGCGCAGGCGGGAGCGGCCGTTGTCGCAGGAGGCTGCAAGACGCGCCCTCGTGCAGTCTTCCCAACAAAGGGCTGATTCTGCCACGAGGAGTGCCGAAGCCTTACAGAGAATACCAGAGATCCTAATGGAGGCAGTCAGCGTAATAAGAAATATAGAAAGGTATTTATTTTGCTTTATAAATTTTATAAAACAAATAACCAATTTCAATATATCAAAATAAAGAATAACTGAAAAAAGAAAAGTGTCCATATCTTGAAAACTGCTGGACCGATTTTGATGAAACTTGCATTGTCCCCTAAATTGAAGTAAATGTAAGGTAATAAAAATGACACAAATCTTAATATATATATAATTCTTCTGAGCATGTGTTCTGTCACCTGACACCTAAACAGCTGGACTGATTTGGATAAAATTTTGTGTATATTCCAATGGGTTCTTGGAATATACACAAAGTAAGTAAGCGGTTGCTGTTGATTGATTTGCTGAACACCTAACAAACAACTCTATGCTTGGTACTGGAAGAATAGCTACTAAAGGTGTAAAGCAAATAGGGAAGATGACATCAGGTGAACGTGGTGAATTGGTAACTGCGTGCTGTGCTATAATTGCAATGGGAGGATTCATTCCTCCATTAATGATCTTTCCACGCAAGAACTGGCAAGATCGTATGTTGAACGGTGCACCTGCAGGTACAAATGCGAGCGTATTTCCTTCAGGCTGGATGACTGCTGAGAATTTTATAAAATTTTTACAACATTTTAAAAAATACACCAAATGTTCAGTTGAGTGTCCGATGTTGATTATAATGGATAATCATGACAGCCATATAAGCATAGAATCATTAAACTTCGCTAAAGAGAATGGTATAAGTCTTTTGACAATACCTCCCCACACGTCTCATAAAACACAGCCTTTAGACCGAACAGTGTTTGGACCACTCAAAGCCTATTATGATACTGCTTGTAGCGATTGGATGGACCAGAATCCTGGTAAAACTATAACGATATATGAAACATCGGAATTACTTGGGAAAGCATTTCCAAAAGCTTTTACACCTCAGAATATTTTGAGTGGATTTCGAGTAACTGGGATTTATCCCTTCAATAAAGACATTTTCACCGATGATGAATTTCTCTCGTCGTATGTTACGGACAGGCCTTTAGTTACTGAAACAAATCCAGAACGCACTGATGAGAATGACCAATCACAAAACCGTGAACTTTTGTCTCCACAACGATCAGCTTCAACATCAATTCTATCTGACGCAACATTGACACGTCAAGACTTTGAGATTAACCCGAAAGAACCTGAAAATACCACACAAGATGTGATTATACCGGAACAATTCACATCAAACTCTGTCAATCCAAATGAGATCCTGATATCTAGTACACACAAAACTCCTACAAAGAGAGCTGCTCCATCAAGTCCACAGGTTGTTCAAAAATCTTGAAATGTTTTAAGACTCCTGAGGAAATAAAACCATTCCCGAAAACTGGCTGCCGAAAGGTAACCCAAAAAGGTCGTAAAAAAGGATCAACAAAAATCTTGACTGATACACCTGAAAAAGAAAAGTTGGTTGAGGAACTATTAATAAGAAAAGAAAAAAAGATAAATAAACTAGTCGAAGAAAAGGTGAATAGAGTTAAACGGAACTTTAAAGGGTTTACGCAGAAGGAAAAATCTTCATCGGAAGATGATAATGAATTGCCTCCATCACCAGATTTCACTTATGATATGTCTGAAGATGAAAATGATGACGAATATGATGTTTCATCTAGTTGTGAATCTGAAGATGATCATGGAAATGACATGTCAACAGAAATTAACGATTGGGTTATTGTCAATTTAATATCAATGAAAAATTTGGTACATCGTTATGTTGGACAAATTCTGACTGTTACAGATTCTGGTTACATTATAAAAGGAGGATGGGCAAAAATGTATGAACGTTGGTCTACCTAATCAACACTAACGCCCTCTATGGAAATAAGAAGCTAATAGGTAGTTAATCAAATTACGGATAGCAGTTACGCCAAAATATATGGGAGTTTTTCAAAAAAAAAAAAAAAGTAAATGTTTTAAAAGTACTGTATATTTCTTATTTTACTATGAATTTAATTAATAGTGGCGTCTAGAATTACATTGTTCAAGTTTGCAGCAGGCGGAACAAAACCTTCTTGATGTCGGGCCCAACATAAATACCACAAAATGCAAATAACATGTGCACATGTACCAATTGTGCGACGTCCAGTCAAACATGTGCAATAATAATGCTTAAAGGCATCTCTTCCTTCCACGTTTGTATTAACTAATATGTATGTGTAATATTGTTTGGCTCTGCTATGGCGGGACTGTATTCTGGCTCTCAGAAGAGACACACCATTACCTACTTCTATACCAAACTCAATCAAATCATCTAGGGCATACTCCCTGTATAGTTCAATAATATAAATGCCATTATTCAAATGTTCAGCACAGTATGATGCAGCTATCTTAATGTGATATGTCCCCAGAGCGATGAGGATAAGATGCTCTTCTTCTAAGTGCGGAAATTCTGAAAATTCCGGTAGGTTTGCCTCCATTGACGTGAACGCGACTCTTTGTCGGTTTAAGTTTTTGCGAATCACATATTCTGCCAGAGTATTTTCCAAGTTTAACTTCTCATTAATTATAGTTATAATCTGATCGGCATATGCATTATCTGCAATTGGCAAATGAAACGCATTCTGCAATGCAGCAGCAATACGGAAGTTCTCGAACATATTATGTACAGATGTGTTGAAGTTATCCATTCGTAGAAGCTTGAAGTCCCGCTTAAACCTGCCATTTACTACTTCCACTACCCATCTTATAATTGTTATAAGGCGAGATTTATTAGCTTGATGAGTAGAAAGCTGCGAACTATTCCTATCTTTACTTGGTGGCATATGTGCTTCATAGCCGCATGCTTCTACATCTGGTAGAGCATCCCTGAAGCCACGATCCAAAATAAAAATATCATTCGTGGCAAAAAACCAATGAAATGGACTGTCGTCATTAACAATACTGCTCATAATGGTGGCATCAGATGTAGTTGCTGCGTAAGGGCCAGTTACATCAATGATGTATCCATTACTACATACAATAAGAAACGGTTTTAAAAGATTTCTGTATTTATGCAGACTGTAACTGTTCCGTTGAAAAAGAAAATTGCTACTTTTTTGTATAAATATGTATGTTCCATCACATATACATATGAGTTTAGTATTTGCAGGATTGCCATAAATGGCATTTGGAATCATTAGATTCTTATTTAGTGCATCATTTCTGGTATGTGATCGATCCCCAAGTGTAATGGCACAAAGTCTGATAAAAGACATTCTCTCGCTATCACTAATTGACGTTCGAAAGTTCGACGCGATATTTTTAAAAGTGATGCTATACGCTCGTTAGGTTCGCCACTTCGGAGTTTCATTAGGTAGCCACCTAAAACCACGTTCGGTTTATTCGACTGCTCTAGCAGTGACGGGGTTTGGTCAAGCACTACACGAAACTCGGCGATTGTAAGTCCAGTCCAGGGGGCCTACTCTCTTTCTCTCAAACGAAACTTCGCAAACGAACGAAATTTAAACGAAGTTTCGTTAGCACCTCTACTCTATTTTGTTTTCGGATCCGCAGACGAAGTACGGATCCATAGACAATGTTCGTGAACGATTGGAATGAACGATTTCGTGTGGGTCTAATAACCGACTCATTTGAAGAGTACTATTTAATGCCAAAAATGCTTAGTAACTTAGGACAACTAAAAATATCCGTATTATGCACACTTATTATCTACCTATTATAAAGTAGGTACCTACTCTAATCGTCAATTGTCAACTTATGATTTTTTGTTTGAAATTCTTTAAAAACTTTTGTGGAGTTTGTTTCTCAAGTATGGTGTTGATAAATCATGTTTTCAAGTGCTTTTTACACTTCGAAATCTCAATACACATTCCGTCAGAAAGTTACAAGACGTGCAAGTCGTACAAGTTTGGATTTAAAAACTTTGGTAAATATCATATCTTTATTCATAACTAAATATGTAACTTATTTATTGTTTATTCACTAAAATTATCACCTCTTCTTAATATTCTTTTATACATCTTTTCAGTTTAAAATGGCTAAACATACGGGTTCCGCTAGTTCCGAACAAATCGACACCCTCCTCAACTTTTTGGACGAGCATAGGGATCTAGCCCGCGGGAGGTTGAGGAGTGTCGAAGGAAATGTGCAGGCAAAGAGGCTGTGGGAACAATTGTGCAATATACTCAATTCCATGGGCGGTTGCATAAAAACCATTCAGCAGTGGCAAAAGGTATGAAGTGTTTTATTAGGTAATCTTTCTTAGAATTCTCAATTACTTTAAATCCAATCTTAGATAAATTCAAATATTTTTTGCAATAATAATTGTTGTGAAACAGTATTTTTATGTCTTGTACCTATAAGTACTTAAAGTCCATTTTAAAACAATTTCATCAAATATGATTTAAGTAATTTCGATATTTCATGATTCTGTTAGGTATTAAATCTGTTTTATTTTCAGACTAATGAAACTATTCCATCAATCTCCAGTCAAACAATCTCTTAGTTTGGATGTACATACATGAGGAAGTTGTAGAGTATGTGGAACCCATCCAGGGTGACGTAGAGCTCCCGGAACCTGCGAGTCAACCGCCGGTGTCACAAGAAATCCTGACTCCTCATCCATGTAAGTAGAAGTTACTGTGATATTTTATTTTAAGTATATCATTAAATGCTGTTATAAAAATTTTAGTACATGATAGTACATTATTTTGAGAGTCTATTTGCATGAAATAACTTTCAAACAAACTACAGATAAGACATTAAATTTTAGCATTGAATAATATATAACTACTACTTCAAATTGCATAAAGATAAATTTATTAATAATTGTGTAATGCAGAGAATATCTGGGACCACTGGGCTATCACTGTGTTAATATAATACAAGAAAAAAAACTATTATTACTCTAGTATAGTTACTTTGACACAGTAATATTTACATAAGTAATTTTTAAATTGGAATGTTGTTTTACAGCCTCACAGCCTACACATCCCAGAAGGAGACATTCTGCTGCTGGCACTGATGGCAGAAGCAGATTATTTCAATATGAAGAGGGGCGTGTAGAGAGAGAAACAGTCAGGAACACCGAGCTTGCAGGCATTAGGGCTGCCTTGTTAAACCTTTGTGGCCTTATTAGGGATTATTTAGATAGACAATAGGAATTAAGATTATTTTATTATATTAGATCATTTATTACCTACTATTATTGCCTTTCTTTTTAATATTTTGTTTCTAGGTAGAGTTAAGTAAATAAAACATTATTGTAATTTAAAAATAAATTTTATTATATTAAAGTAAAAAAAAAAAAAAAGCTTTTATTTGCATTCCTTAGCATATAATAGAATAGAAATATTTTTTATTCAAATAAACTTTTACAAGTGCTTTTGAATAGGTGATGAATGACCCTCCATGTGGCTTCTTATCTCACACTCTCTCCAAATATAAGCATCATGTGTGTCGCTCCACCAAATGAAGCATCAACATTTGTTATAATTAGCAATCACTATCACATATCTGGAAAAGAATGTAATTCATTAACTCAAATATTATATGATATCTTCCTTAAAATATGGGGTGTATTTAGGGCAGTTGTGACCTCCTTCAAACAACGAGAAACAGTCTATTGTGCCATGGGCCCGTCCAATCAAAGGGCCCGTCCATGTTTTGCTCCACAGACCCTTGGTAAGCACCTCGGGCATACAAATTCAAGGCCGTAAGGATCTGAAAATGTTGAAGATTGTGAACAGTGAAATGCTTATTTTTATTGAATAAAATGAAAAAAAAAATGTACAGTACCTTAACTGTGGGCTCGAGGTAGTAAAGGCACTAAGTATTTCCTGGCACAACTCTTCGAATAATTGCCGACTGAGTCTATAATTTCCTACAAACTCTAAATCGGGAATTTGGCTTATATTGAGTTGGTTGCGCAGGCGGCGCCGTCTCATTCTACGCTCTAAACGCTCTTCACGTAGAGCAGCCTCTATTAAAAGCATTCTTGTAGCCATTTCAAACAATTTTTTGACAAAATTCACACAACGAACGAGAAACGAAAATCAAACGATAACACTTTTGGTTTCGTCAATTTGAGGTTAAAATTCCGAACAATAAACTGTCAAAATCTAATTTTCGTTCGTAACGTAAATGAATTAGAGTAGGTTTAGAAAATCTAAACGTCAAACATTTTCGTTCGAACGAAACTTCGGAACGAAAAGAACCGTGGTAGGAAATACGCGTAATTTCGTCCGATATTTCGTTTTTCGTTGAATTAGAGTAGACCTACAGTGTCGCAACTCATTTTCATCTATGGTGTCTAATTCAAAATTGAACACTGGTGATGGGTTCTCCAGTGCTGTTCTAAATACTGATATAATGTCCATTATATGATCATTGGTAAAATCGTGAGCTACATCATCATTTAATAATTGATTCCAATCTTGAGTCGTCAAGTGTTCATTACAAACCCGAGCACTCGGTGGTATATAAAAGTTGTGAGAAGTCAGCATGTAAACTTTTATGCTGTTGGGTATTCGAAGACGGGTTTCACGTAAACAACCCCTAAAAATGCAATGACTGGCTGTATTTGATGCTCTTGCGAGCTGTGGTGGGTTGGGTGAAACTGATGGAACCGGTATCATGAATGCTTCATCCATTCTGTTGTCTTCTTCAATTGTTTCCACATTTTCAGAGGTTCTATGTGCTCTTTCTGCAGTGTTAATTCTTTGCCAACAACGATGACATGTGAACACAACTTGTTCGAAGGATATCTGAAATATAGAATTTTATTTATTTTTAAAGAATTTGTGGGTAGTGCTAGTGTATAAGTCAAGAACCGAGACAATCTGACGTCAGATAAAAATGAACTCTACCTCTGCACCTTGTTTAAAATTCGTACAATCTGTAGGTAGGTACTACCGATTTGTATTTTACTAAGTAGGTAGATATACATATGTATTATATCAAACTAGATGGCGGTTTTCTAATATTTATAGACAGAATAACGAACAAACTAAAAAAAGATGCTAAAGGTGCTGGATGCTTTATTCTGACATTACAGATACTGTTGGAAATGCTCGCCAAATTATCTCTCTCGCCAGCATCTGCAGGTTCGTTGGTGAAAATGACTGAAAACTCTTTACCGACTGAAGTACTTTATATTTCAATACACAAATTATTTATATCTCGTTGCCTTTTACATTTTTTGGACCTTTGGAACTTAATTACTATTTAGTACAATTTGTTGAAAAACGTTGAAAAAAAAACAATTTTGTTCGAGTCGTCACCATAGTGTCACACACAGATTAGGAACAACTAGAGTGTCACAGAGCCGGGATTTCACAGACAACGAAAAATAAGCATACAGAGTCCACTTCCGAACACGCCCCCGCGCGTTGAAAGCTCGTCTTTCAACCCGAATCCTCTTCACGAAGTGGGCAAATTTTGCTGAAGGCTCTTCGGACCACACCACTGGCAGTTTTGATATCGGCCACTCGCGTGATGCCATCCGAACCTGGATGAACAGCGACAACTCTTCCCAATCTCCACTTCAAAGGTGGAAGACCGTCTTCTTTGATAACGACAAGATCATTCAATCTTAATGTAGAATTGTTTACGTTCCATTTTGATCGTTGCTGTAACTCACTGATGTATTCTTTGCTCCATCTGGTCCAAAAATGTTGACGTATTTGTTCAATGCGTTGGAATCGATTCAACCGGTTCATAGAGTGGCTCTCATAATTGGGTACAGGAAGTGCAGTGAGTGGTCTCCCGATGAGGAAATGTCCAGGCGTCAGCGGTAGCAAATCATTGGGGTCAGACGATAGCGGCGTGAGAGGGCGTGAATTCAAAAGTCCTTCAATTTGCACTAGCACTGTGTTTAACTGTTCGTACGTGAAATTACAATTCCCTAAGACTCGCCGCAAATGATATTTTACAGATTTAACGCCTGCCTCCCAGAGACCACCAAAATGAGGAGAGTATGGTGGTATAAAATGAAATGCAATTCCTTCATTGGCCACAGATTCGGTTACCGAAGTGCAGCTGTCTTTCAAAAACCTGCCTATTTCTCTAGATCCGCCAACAAATGAGGTACCATTATCTGAGAAAACACTCTTGGGCTTCCCCCTGCGAGAAATGAATCTACGTAACGCCGACAGATAGTTATCGCTCGTTAAGTCACCTACCAGTTCTAGGTGAATTGCCTTAGTCGTGAAACAAACAAAAATCGCGATATAAACTTTAAGGAGTCGACATCCTCTTCCTTGACGACTGGCGCACATAATGGGACCTGCATAATCTACCCCTACACACTCGAACGGATAACCACCAGGGCTCAACCGCGTTGAAGGTAAATTACCCATAAGAGGCGCAATTACCTTGCCCTGCATTCGTTTGCACAAAATGCATTTATGATAACACGATTTGGCCAGATTACGCCCTCCAATAGGCCAGTAATTCTCACGGATGGACGCTAGAAGTAACTGCGGCCCTGCATGCATTAATCGTTTATGCTCAAAATCAAATAAAAGTTTTGTAAATCTATGTGTGGACTGTATTAAAATAGGATGTTTTTTATCGTACGCAAATAAAGAATTTTCTAAACGACCGCCAACTCGCATTATATTTTGGTCATCCATGAAAACGTTAAACTTCAAAAGCTGACTCTTAGAGGGTAATTTCTGTCCCCGCATCAAAATTTCGTATTCTGAAAACGATTCTCTTTGAGATGTTCTAATCATCACATTCAACGCGTTTTGCAATTCGTCTTTCGAAACAAAATTATGTTTTATTTGCTGTTTTTTACAAGCATTAATAAATCTCAACACATACACTATACAGTATTTTAATCTAAGAAAATTTGAAAACCGATCAAAATTGATTAAATTAGGACTATTTCCTGTGTTTACAGCAGAAATCAATGATCTTTCAATTCGAACATCAGGCAATGATTCAACCGCTACACATTTTGAAGGCCATTGTGAAACATCCTGTTTTAAGAAACTTGGACCTGACCACCACAATTCGAGGGAGGAAATTAATGTACTCTCAACACCTCTCGATAAGGGATCTGCTGGATTCTGATCCGTCGGCACATGTCGCCAAGAACAATCTTGCGTTTTGTCTAAAATTTCGCCTATACGATTCCTAACAAAAGTAGTGAGTTTATTGGGCAACATTTTAAGCCAGCCCAAAACAATGGTAGAATCCGTCCAAAACGTTGAGTGCCTTATCTGAACTCTCAGGGAGGATTTAACCTTTTCATATAGCCGTACTCCTACCAAGGCTCCACAGAGTTCAAGTTGTGGTATTGTTTTCGGCTTCAAAGGAGCTACTTTGCTTTTAGCCACTAATAAACGAACAAAGGCATTTCTATCCTCGTCGAGACTTCTAACGTACACGCAAGCACCGTACGCACCCTCAGAGGCATCTGAAAATATATGCAGATCTACACACTTACTCATATATGAATCGCATAGAACGAGTCGAGGAATCCGCACATCGTTTAACATTGGTAAGGTCTTCAAGATTTCACACCAAGTTGTAGCGATATCAACAGGCAACTGATCATCCCAAGCTAACTTATGTAACCATAATTTCTGCAGGAGCATCTTCATTACAATTACACATGGAGACAGAAGGCCTAAAGGATCAAATATTTGAGCAATGATTGACAGCAATCCTCGTTTCGTGAACACATTTGACGCTGCAGCATCAATTGAAAAGCGAAGTTCGTCAGTCCTAGCCTGCCAATCAAGACCTAATGTCTTGCTAGCTTGAGAGTCTCCCATATTTAAACAAACTTGTGGTTCATTGCTATGAGTTGAAACAACACGAAGGTCATTGGAGTTCCATTTTCGCAAAGGCATTCCAGCTGAAGACAAAGCTTCAGAGACCTTCTTCCGTATGTCTGCAACTTCCTCTAAAGTGTCTGCACCAGTCAAGAGGTCATCCACATAAAAATCGTGAAGTATGATTTCCCCGACCTTAGCATCCTTACATTCTAATGCAATTTGCTTTAGGCACCGGGTTGCCAGAAATGGCGCACTAGCTGTGCCATATGTAACGGTATTTAATTGATATGTTTTGATAGGCTCATAGGGGCTCCTTCGCCATACAATTAATTGCAACTGCCTATCCTCGGGGTGTACAACAATCTGCCTATACATCTTCTCAACATCTGCCGCTAACACAATTTTGTGAGTGCGAAATCGCAACAAAATTGACAGAAGATCATCTTGAACCGTCGGTCCCACCATCTGAAGGTCATTCAGGGACACGCCGGACGTCGTGGGACTGCTGGCATTAAAAACGACTCTTAACTTTGTCGTGCAACTAGCTTCACGCATAACACCATGGTGGGGTATAAAGTTCCCTGACTGGGCTTGGCCAACGTCGCATTCAGACATGTGACCTAATGAAATATACTCTGACATGAAATCGATATAACGTTGCCTAAACAATGGTTGAACTCTAAATTTTCGCTCAATAGCAAAGAGAGAACGTTTGGCGCGTTCCAAAGAGTCACCAAGCATGTCGCGTGATTTCTTTAACGGGATTCGGACACAAAACCGACCATCTTCCAAACGTGACATGTTCTTCACAAAATGTTCCTCGGCCACCCTCTCTTCCGCAGAATATGATGACTGACAACTGACTTCTTCAAGTTGCCAAAACCGACACAAAGCTGCATTAATGTCATCATTGAGAGTAGTTGACACCTCAGAATCAACTGTAGATAAACAACATACCTTATTATATCGATTATTTGACTTAAGCCCATTTACAAGTCGTCCACCAACTAACCAGCCAAGTCTAGATTCCCATAACACAGGTTTATCATAACCTTGCCTATAACTTCTTGAACCTAACAAATCCCAGAAAATATCAGACCCTATGCATAGGTCCACCTCCTCAGGTTTATAAAATTGGGGATCTGCTAGTGCAACATCATTTGGAATCTTCAGACTAGAAACATCTATCTCACGACAAGGAACATTATCTGTAATAGCAGGCAAAACATAACAGATCAAATCTGTTGAAAAGCTCTCATTCAGAGACTTGATGGATGCTCGGCATAACTTGGATGACAGCGAACTAGAATTATTTATGCCAAATATAGGTTCATTAACACTTAAAAAGGGCAAATTAAGTAAACTACACAGTTTCTCTGTCATATAACAGGTTGTACTCCCAGGATCAAGCAATGCACGTACCACACGATCACGACCCTGGCAATCATATATCTTCACGAGTGCCGTTGATAAAAATACATCATGTTTCCATTTATAGTCTTCCCTAAGGCTATCATCATGTGACGTCATTAGTCATAACGTTGGGTTCAACCCCGCTTCAACTTGGGACAGAGCGCTGGCAACCCTATCATCTGGCATATGTGAGTCATTCGGATTCTTCTGACTTACAGCTGTACAGACCAACGGGTGATGTTTTCCCCGCCGATTACACCTTTTACACCTAGGACCAAAGCACCTATTTGACATGTGTCCGGGCCGGAAACAACAGAAGCAGATTTTAAATTGTGGTAATATCTTCCAACGCTCCTGTTCACTCATAGCCAGAAACTGTTGACAATTCTGGAGAAAATGATCACCATGACATTTGGGACATGACTTTAATTGTGGATTTTTCTCCAACTTTGGTTCGACATTAGACACTAAACCTTTATGTCTTATAACAGAGGACTTACTTTTATTAGGGCTGTGCTTCACCTGAGACACCTCAATAGTTTGGAGTAAATCTGCACGGTCACGAAGAAATTGCAACATTGAATCTAACTTGATGGGAATATCTTTGCTGAGCCTACCCTTAAATTCCTCCCACTCACGGAATGTTTTTGAATCTAGTTTTTTACTTAAAATATGAATAAGGAGGGTATCCCAATGTGAGGTTGGCTCACCTAGCGATTCTAGTGCCCTCATATTCTTATTGACCGCATCAATTATCCGCTTCAAGTTATCTGATGATTCACGACTAATCGACTCAATTTCTAATAGAGCGGTGACATGATTTTGTATGAGCAAGCGCTTATTATCAAATCGTTCGCATAGCAAGCTCCACGCAACAGGGTAATTCAATGCACTTAATTCAATTGCTTGTATAACAATGGCCGCAGTACCCTCTAGAGATGCCCTGAGATAATGGAATTTATTAATATCGCTTATATCATCATTCGAGTGTACAAGGCTAGAGAATGTGTCGCGAAATTCTAACCAATTGTTAAAAGACCCACTAAATTTTGGTAATGCAATGGTAGGCAACTTAACGACCTGACTACCACGTTTGGACGAGCTCTTCTCGCTACATAAACTTTCATTAGCCTTTTCAGTATTTTGAGCGATAAGATCTTGAGCTCGAGCAAGGATCTTAAAATAAGTAGACACGAATTCACTTCTCTCAGGTAATGCCATACTTATGTCATCAACTAGACATTCTATCTTTAATTGCACCTCATCAAATTGTTGGTATAAATTGTCTAACTTACCGGTACGCAGCTGCAGTTCGGTTACCTGCACGGGGCTCAATGAATCTCCTATACTGTTAAGATAGTTACAGAACGCTGTCAAGCGCCCCTTGAAGCTTGCTCGGGTTTTAATAAGCTCTTTCTCTGATTTCTCACTCATTTTAATGTTCTCTGGGAAGCAAGCCTGAAATTGATACAATGCAAAGTTTTAATTCTAATTAAGTTCACTGGTCACTTGAAGTCACTTAAAATCCGGTCGAATGGGCCATGTTGGAAATGCTCGCCAAATTATCTCTCTCGCCAGCATCTGCAGGTTCGTTGGTGAAAATGACTGAAAACTCTTTACCGACTGAAGTACTTTATATTTCAATACACAAATTATTTATATCTCGTTGCCTTTTACATTTTTTGGACCTTTGGAACTTAATTACTATTTAGTACAATTTGTTGAAAAACGTTGAAAAAAAAACAATTTTGTTCGAGTCGTCACCATAGTGTCACACACAGATTAGGAACAACTAGAGTGTCACAGAGCCGGGATTTCACAGACAACGAAAAATAAGCATACAGAGTCCACTTCCGAACAGATACGATAATAGAAAAAATATCAACAATTATATACTAAACATACCTCGTATGAAGAATTATTCCTTATGTATTCTTCGACGAAAGGTCTAGATTGTATGAGGTTCTGGGTAATTAAATGCCGGCGCTGGCGCAAAACAGAACGACGGCACACAACACATAACTCTCGTCTGTTTTCTTCCATGTTAATAATAATATTATTATTTCAAAGTCCAATTAACATGCACAGTTTAACATAATAGCAAAAATCAGAGGTCCAATTAACAAGCGAGGGTCAGAGTAAAAAAAATTCAATTCGATAATATCAGAGAAACGCACAGTTTAATTTTTTTCAATTTTTTTTTAATTTTTTTTTTTATTTTTTTTTTTTTGTTTTTTTTTTTTTGTTTTTTTTTTCAGTACACAACGACAAGCGAAGATGCACTGCGGGGTTCATAAAAAATACACTAAGATACCAGGAGGGGTTTCTCAGGGTAAAAATAGTAGGTATTTGCGGTCATAAAAAGGTAAGGGGCTGCAGTATGTTTTTCTCGAAAATCTCGTGAACCCCATGACTTACAGCTTTACTTCCATATAATAAAATTAAGTACTAAAAATAAGCTTTTCATTGATATAGGTTTCATTTGTGTTGAGTAGGTAGACCACTTTGCCCATCCTCCTTTGCAAAAAAAATTGAAGACATAAAATTCAAGTGGCCTATAAAAGACGGCCTATTCCACTAGTCCCTACCATGTATCCCCCCTGGGGGTAAGAGTGGAATTTTTTTTCCACCTATCCCTACGGTAGGGATGAGTGGAAAAAATATTTACACTTATCCCAACCGAATTGAACATGGGCCATTTTTGATGTCAGTACATAAGTATCTAAACTTTGTTTCCATAATATGAACCTCTTTAATATTATCAATACGTACATACATTTTGCACTTAATATTTCACTGGGTCAAAGATTGCACTTTTTGGTTTTTAGGTTTTGTTTTTGTAAAACGTAAACTAATTGAAAATCTTATTACAATTTAAAGGATTGTTTAAAAAGCAGGGGAATGAATTATTCCAGCGACTAATTAAACAAATTGTTAATTATAGTTCTATTAAATATATGTACGAAGTTTGTAAGATGGTGATAATAAAAAACACGGCTGAGTTTGATGTGGGCTCTTCTCAGACCAGGGCGCGTTTGGAACAAAAAGTAGCTTATCTGTAGAAACCCGTCCCCAAAACGGAAAAATCCCGTGGGATCCCCACGATTTCGGAATACAATTCCTTACAGCATCAGGGCTGAGGAGTTGGATATGTACCTACTCGAGTTCATTCAACGATAAAGTCTTTAATTGGTACCCCCAATATCAATTTAAATAACCGAAAGTTTCTAAAACCCATTAGTTTTGGGAATTAGGTCCCCTACAGCATCAGGATTGAAGAGTTGGAATCCAAATTTTTTATAGAACAGGGTCGCAATGTTTCTCTATCGATTAAAAAAAAAAATTACGCAAATCGGTTCAGAAATCTCGGAGATATCGGTGTACATAGGTAGAAAAACACAACTCCTCCTTTTTTGAAAGTCGGTTAAAAAAGTAGCCTATGTTACTCCCTGGTTAATTCTCTACTTGTATGTGAAGGTCCCGTCAAAATCGGTTCAGCCGTTCCGAAGATTAGCCCGTTCAAACAGACAGACAGACAGACAAAAATTTTAAAAACGTGTGATTCGGTTATGGTAGCGTTCAAATAACCATATGAGCTTAATATGAGGTAGTTATTTCGATATTACAGACAGACACTTCAATTTTATTTATTAGTATAGAAGTATAGATAAATATTTTTCTTCTTGACAGTACCTACTTATCAATAACTAAAACCACTCGGTAGGGATAAGTGTAAATATTTTTTCCACTCATCCCTACCGTAGGGATAGGTGGAAAAAAAATTCCACTCTTACCCCCCAGGGGGGATACATGGTAGGGACTAGTGGAATAGGCCTAAAAGACGATGTTGCTGAAGTGGCTAAAAACCAAATAGTAAAAAAAAAAAATCGTAAAAAAAAGTACGTTTCTGTACGTTTTGAGATGGTTTTGAGTGAATGATTTGCGCGATGACGTCACAAAACTGCTCAGCAAAACAAAATTGTTATGAGCTTACTTTTAAGGGTATCATGGTATGAAATATCAAAATAATATTAAAATATTACTGCTTTAAGCTTTGGTAGTAGGCCCCCAGGGCTGAAGATACCAGAGGAACTACTGTCGTCGAGTCGCTACCAATATTGAATCTGGATGTAGTGAATGAGGGGAACGAACCCACTTTTTACACTATTAGGAACGGACACGAGTGCACCAGTATAGTTGATGTGACTTTTGCTTCACATAATATCATTCATAAAATTATCAACTGGCATGTAGATGACCAAACAGCAACCCTCTCCGACCACAGATGCATTCGTTTCGACCTCGCACATGGGAAACCTACAACTGAAACATCAAGGAGGACATCCACCAGAAGGTATAACACCATAAAAGCCAACTGGGGAAGATACGTTAGGGTCTTGGAGCGGTCTTTAGCGGGGCGCGGGGAGTAGGAGCGCGTGCGGTTCTACCGTTACCAACAATGTTATCGGGACGAGTGCACGTCGCATTGTGTTTTCTTATTAACGAGAGTTATTTTTAAATTTTGTTCCAAATATTACATAGGTGTACAACTTTGCTTCCGCCGTTTTGTAATAGATGGCTGTAGCGGTAAGTGGTAGTTGAAATAAATAGATAATAGATGTCGTACAATAAGCTTAGGTATTTGTAAACATAACGCCATCGAAATATTAATCGATTTGTGTCTGCATTTTAAAGTTATTCTCGATTAAACATGTCAGCTTACAAGCCAAATTCTCGTCATTTGCGGGAGGTTTTAATTTTCTGCTTTAATATGAAGAAATCTGCGGCTGAGGCTCATCGAATGCTCTCAAATACCTATGGTGAGGCCGTTATTAGTGAAAGAACGTGCCGAGAGTGGTTTTAACGATTCAAGAACGGTAATTTTGACATCGAAGACCAGCAAGGTGGTGGAAGAGAGAAGGTTTTCGAAGATGCAGAATTGGAGGCATTACTTGATCAAGCTCGTGTCAAACGCAACAAGAATTGGCAGGATCATTGGGAGTAACGCAACAAGCCATTTCAAAACGCCTGAAAGTCATGGGAATGATTCAGAAACAAGGAAATTGGGTGCCGTACGAGTTGAAGCCAAGAGATGTTGAACGGCGTTTGTTTGCTTGTGAACAGCTGCTTGCAAGGCAAAGACGGAAGGGATTTCTGCATCGCATTGTGACTGGGGACGAAAAATGGGTTCATTACGATAATCCCAAGCGCAGGAAATCATGGGGATATCCCGGCCATGCTTCCACGTCGACGGCCAAACCGAATATTCACGCTTCCAAGGTCATGCTCAGTATTTGGTGGGACCAGCTCGGCGTAGTGTATTATGAGTTGTTAAAACCCACTGAAACAATCACAGGCGATCGTTATCAAACGCAATTAATGCGTTTGAGCCGAGCATTGAAAGACAAACGGCCGCAATACAACGAGAGACATGATAAAGTGATTTTACAGCATGACAATGCTCGACCCCATGTTGCAAAAGTAGTCAAGACATACTTGGAAACGTTGAAATGGGAAGTCCTACCCCACCCGCCGTATTCTCCAGATATTGCTCCCTCGGACTATCACTTGTTTCGATCAATGGCACACGGCCTGGCTGACCAGCACTTCCGGTGTTATGAAGAAGTAAAAAATTGGATCGATTCATGGATCGCTTCAAAAGATGACCAGTTTTTTCAACGCGGGATTCGTACGCTGCCCGAAAGATGGGAGAAAGTAGTAGCCAGCGATGGACAATACTTTGAATCATAAATGTATAACCAGTTTTTTACAATAAAGCCTCGAATTTCGGAAAAAAACGGCGGAAGCAAAGTTGTACACCTAATAATAAAAAAAAATGTTTACCAGATCAGCTCGCTTAGTGAAACTCGCAAATGAAAAATATACACAGCAAAATATCATTGAAAGACAAAATAGTGTCGATGAAAATCATCGATGTAAAAAAATGTTTTTATTAATTCAAAGGATTGTGAAGAAACAGGTATTTATTTTTATTTATTTTAACATATTATATTTTTTTTCAATGTATTTCATAATCAAGAATGTATGAATGAATGTATGAAAAATGAATATATGAATGAATCACTAAAGTATTTGCTAATATTAATTATTTATAACATTATATTGAATATTCCAATTGAAATTGTAGGAAGACCTATCCGACCTTGTTACTTGTTTTTGTAAAATAAATTATGTCGGTTATACCACATCCGACTTTTTAACCATCACAAGGTAGTGACGTATTTAATGACGATATTACTATGGAAACCGAAAAAAATGTACCTAATGTTTCTGCACTGCGTAATTTTGATAATTCATCACAAAGTAGCGACGTATTTAATGACGATGTTACTATGGAAACCGAAAAAAATGAACCTCATCTTTTAGCATTGAGTAATTTTCAAAATCCATTACAAAATAGTGATGCATTTAATGACAATGTTACTAAGGAAATGGAAAAAAATAAACCTAATGTTTCTGCACCGACTAATTTAGAAAATCCATCACAAAAAAACTTAACTCAAACTAAAGAACACCCATAACATTACCTTCCAGGAACTTCCCCGGGTCTATACATTGAAGAGGAACAGTAAAGAGAACTAAAAGAGTACTGGACCTAAACCACAGGATCCTCGGCCTGCAGCGCAGGGACGGACGAGGGCATATATGTATATATTGAACACCAAGGAGGGCGGTAGATACCTTCGCCTACTTATTTTCTGCACCTACAAGCTAGCCTACAACCCCGACCCTGAACAGTACTAAACAATAAACTAAACTTGCACATATATGATATATCTTTTATTTTAATTTAAGAAAAATATATCGTGACAACCTCCGAAATCACGATATTACAATTTTCACACTTCAATATACTCGACAACATCGCAACTAACGCTCCGGTGACCGGTCACTACGACGGTTGCAGCGCGAATCATCGTATAAGTCAAATCAAGGTTAAACAAAAATTCTATTTCAGGTCCCTGCAAATGCTCGAGCATGTAATGCCTGCTGGCAAGGGGCTCATCATCAAGTCCAGCTAGTTGCACAACCAAGTGCACAAGATGCTGAACGGGAATCTAGCTCTGACTGGACCTGTCAGTACTTTAAGCTCGGAGCCTGTTAGTGTCCCTAGCTCAGAACTGGATATTGACATGCCAAACCAGAACGAGCAGAGGAATATCAATTTGGATGGTTACCAGCGAACTACGGATACATCTAACAATTGTTTTGTTCCGGAGTGCAGTAATTCAGGACAATTAAGAGTACCTGTATTTATTAAAAAAGCAATTTTGATAAATCAGAAATTATATTATATTACCCCCCAATGCTGGGGTGTGTAAAGAACATGTAGTTACATAAAATTAGGAGTTTTTAATGACTCTGTTTTTACGACTGATTTCAGTGTGAATCACATCAAAGAAATGCTGGATTTGTTAAGAAAACAAACAACGCAAAATATAGATTTCGAAAACGCTGAAAACATAATCATGTTTTTCAATACTGGACCGGCTTAATAGTATTGAATTTTTTAACATTGTTAAATAGCATAAATCAGTTAGCAAGGGTGTGGTGCAAAAGACCTTACTAGCGTTAGGGTTATATCTAAGGAGGTTCTCCATTTTCATTAGTTTGCTTGTCCAAATCATTAACATGCTTATATACTAAAAAGGCACGCAATTGTCTGAAACAATATTATGTACCTTTTCATTTAGGCATTAACCATATTACTAGAGGAAGCCGGTCCAGTAAGATTTAATAATGCTGCAGGGACTTTTTGGCACAGACGAAAATAATCCCATTGTTATTTGTGCTGCGACATAATATGCTTACATGCAAAAATCTTCCAATTATTTATTTAAAAAATAAAATAAAAACGTATAAATTCCAAAACCTTATTAAGCCTTTTTTGATGGTTACATTATATGTAGACATATTTGGACCTTACGTCGCGCTGCAATAACATCAGACGTTACAATAATGGGGCAATTGTTTGAAGATGAAAGTGCTCCTTTAAGAGAGTATTTTAAGCCAAATGATGTGATCTTGCTGGACCGGGGAGATGCTATAGATTTGTTAAATTCATTTGGCTTTAATGTCTATATACCTGACACCCTTAGTGAAGGCGAAACTCAGTTATCAAGGCCAACAAGTCTCGATCGGTGACACTGTGTAGGTGGGTTGTAGAAGTTGTCAATGGTCGGTTTAAACTTTAAACGGGATTGGAAAATATTTAGGAATAAATATTTTAATATTGGTTCAAGAAACCTAATTGATGACTTTAATCCTTAACCAGGCAGTGGCCACATAGCGACCACATAGGAATAAAATTTTTCTTAGCGAGCAGATGAACCTCATTCAACTTCGCATATGGCCAATTTTGAAAAATTGGGTCTTCTAATTTTCATACATGGAAAGGAGAATGACCAAAAATCTATGGGTGTATAACCCAGTCGTTTACAAGCATGTTGTATGCACCATTTATTGCAGATTTATTCCTGATAACCAAACACACCATTTTAATACCTCAAGGACTTGTCGTTTTTGAGTAAATCTAAGTTTAAGTTTAAAAATGATTCTAGGTTATGTGTAGTTTATAATTGTTAAACTAGTAAGGAAAGCCGTGTATCGTTCCTGCCGATTTGAACTGTTTGTTTAGCGCGCACTATACTTATCATACCTGTTCAACGATATCCAATGCAAAAACAATAAACCATAATATAATTAATATTGGTCTCCGCTGCGCTACAAAATGTAAACATAGTAGACGTCACTAGCGTCACACACAACTAAAACAATAACATGTCACATTGACATCTTGAAATAAGTTTCGTTACACAAAATCAAGAAGGTTGTAGTTATATTATATTCCATTGCACAAAACGCAACGAAGTTAAAACAATATTGTAACAAAATAATAATATTAATTATTACTTATTTACGTTAAGCGTATGTAATGTATTTAAATAATTAATATCCGTTATATTTTAAATGAAATGATTTTTTTAAAATAACAAACCTCTTTTTATTTGGGCATATAGGTATGTATGCGTAGAATGTAATGCAAATGGCCGTCAGACTTAAACGGGAAGTTGAAAAGACGGTTTAATTCCTTTTTTATTACATTTTTTTATCGTGAAGTGTAGCATTAATAATTATTAATTTTCAAATTATCATATATTCGTAAGATAATTTTTAATAAATTACATTTTGTGTAAATGTTTGGGTCAGGGGTGGTCATTATCCTTTTGCATTAAAAACGTTTTGATACTCGAAGGATTATGGAATGCTGCTGACACACGAGACGATGATATGGAATTCATCGCGCGCACTCTCGCTCGCATTTTGTTTGTCAGTGAAGAAGGATTTATATACGTCCGGAACGCAACTACAGCTCTCATGCTGCAACAGTATGGGAGAAACTTTCAGAAGTATTTGAGAACAAGGGCTTGTATCGACGTGTATTATTGTCCAGCAGCTCCATGACATTGGGAGAACTATAGAAGACTTTTACGTACACACGTACGTCCAACTTATAACACTCCGTCGTTTTTGCGTCGGGGTTTTTGCATGTAAAACAAAACTTGGACTGCCTGAAACTAGAGGTACACCACCCTTATATTATCGCATCCTGCTGTAACAGTGCTCTTCCAGCCGATCTATGTGAAACACCTTGGTCGGCGGCATAATTACAAAAATAATTTTGAAGATCAGCTCATAATACTCCGCTTCATGAATGATAAATTCATAAAAACCCATCGATTATGAAACTCGAACATCGTTCAGTCCCAAAGGGTATATAGATTACGAAAGAAAACTGAAATACTAAAATAAAATGTCTAGTATTATACCGTCCACAAACATTTGATGGTGAAGACTTACGGATCTGAGACATGGTCGCTAACAATGGGCCTCATGAGAAGGCTGAGGGTTATTTAATATTTATATTTATTATAAAACAAGCGGAAACCCGCGACTTCGTTCGCGTGGATATAGGTTTTTAAAAATCCCGTGAGAATCATTTTGCTTTTCCTAAGCTATTTTGAGCTCATACCTTGCTAAAAGCTGTTAAAAATTCACTGGCAGATGTTTAGGTAGATCAAAATGTAAACATCATCACATCTACATCATAAATTGACGTTCAAAAAGTGTACAGTGTACCTACTTTGAATAAATGAATTTTGAATTTGAATTTGAATTTGACATCCGCCAGTGAAAGTCCCATCAAAATCAGTCCAGCCTTTCAGAGGTTAGCCAGTAATCTTTAAAGTATTTCCTTTCTAACAAAAAAAGAATGAATGAAATCGGACCACCCGTTAACGAATTACAGCTATGTACACATTTTGACTTTCATCCCCTCTCCCAAGGGAACCGTGCTGAATTTCGGGATAAAAAGTATCCTATATACAGTTTTTACTCCATAGTATGAATTTAAATCATGCCGAGTTTCATTTCAATCCATTCAGTAGTTTTTACGTGATGCGCGCACAAACATACAGACAAACAGACAAAAATTTCAAAAAAAGCTTTTTTACTTTCTATTACTTATCCCTAACATCCCCCAGTTATTATTTTGCAAAAATCTTCAATGTACAGATACGGCAATCCTACGATTTTATTATATGTATAGATATAGAATATAGATAAAATCAAAACTTAAGTTGCAACCAACAGGCGGGTAACGTTTAACTTTATTAGTTTAATGTTTATATATGGGCACACTGTCAGGCCATCTTTCCTTATCTTACTTTTTGTTCATACAGGCAACCGCCATATAACATGTAAAAAAATATTATAATAAAACACGTTTATTACAGTTGAAACAAGTTTATTTTAATTCAACAACGACAAATAAAACACATTAAAAAGTGGTCCTTTGAGCCGGATGAAATACATCGGATACGACTAACATATCAACCAACACGGAACCAAGCCACGCGGTGACGCGTATTTCCTAGATGACCATGTCGGAACTTTTAACAATGAGGTCGGTGACATAAAGTAAATTAATATGCTCCTGTGTGAACAGCGAAACGACGCTACCAACCGACGCGTTCCCTACCAGCTGGGTTATTCTGTAACTTAGTTAGCAACTGAAAATAGTTGCCAACGAATTAGTTTGATATACATTGCTGCTTTACTGTGGGAGATATAAAGTGTTTTCATAATTTTACACAGTAAAGCAGCAATGTATATTGAACTAATTCGTTGGCAACTATTTTCAGTTGTTAACTAAGTTACAGAATAACCCCCCAGCTCCTGACGCGGTGCGCGACATAAATAGACACGCAAGGAGATGTACGCACGCATTCCATCTGTAGGATATTAATTCAAAGATGTAAAACGTCAAAATGCTTCTCGAACCGTACGTCACTCAAGATAGCCGGCCGGCGAAAATTCACGCAACGCAAATATTAATTAATCTACAAAACAAAAGAACATTTTCCATTTCCCTGTGTAAACTGTGTCCAGTGCTTTTAAAGACATTTATTGCAAGAAAGAACTACATTTCTGATTTGACAACAATTGAACTCCTAAGCAGTCCGGCGTCAGCGCAGCGGTGATCCTTTGGGAAATACATATTTTAAGAAATATCCAACTGAGCTATCGAAATCCAACACCATCATTACGTATTCCAACTCATACGTGAATCGCGTTGCGCTGAAGCTCCATATAGCTTCACCTCGCAAACCGTAATTTCAATCATTAATAATTTTAATTAATAATTAATTAATCATAAGTAATTAATTAAATATTGTAAAATTATAATCGTCATAAAACTTCATCGCAAAAAGAAGACTTTTCTTGAAGCCTCCTCATCGGGTGACAGCACTGGCCACGAGACCTTAACTCAAATAAAATTTACGTTTTCTGTTTTAGTGTTATTTGTCTATGTTGTTTAACCGCAAATGTTACTCGTCTGTGGATATTGTTTTTAAATAAAAAGGTTAGAATTCTGATTCAGGCCGTAAAATAGTTTAAAAAATATTAATTCGTAATAAATATAATAATAATCGAATAATAAATTAAATATTATTCGTAAAACCCAGTGGAAAAACAAAAATGAGTTCGAAAAATTAAGTTTAAAAGTTTTGTGACTATTGTTTTCCTTTTAGTTTCGAAAGCCAAATTGTAATGAAAAATAATGATACGAAACTTTTTCTCCCAAGAAATCTGTGGTTTTATTCTTCTAATTCTATCATCAATTATTTGAAAAATATTTGTGTTTTATTTAAGTGGATCTAGAAGCAACAAAGTGCAGTTGCAGATGTTGGTGGACTACATGTCGACCCACAATCACCTTGCCACTGGGGAGTTCACAGGGAGCAAAAAGGGCAGACTCCCAGTGGCAAGCACTGAAAAATTTGCTGAAAGAGTATGGGCCAGATAGGACCATTGAACAATGGAAACAAGTAAGTGCATAACTTAATACCTACTTATAATGTTGTCGTGGACAAAGAAGTGCATAATTGTTGTTTTATTTGCAGACATGGAAAGACTTGAAAAAGGGTGCACGACACGAGAGCGGCCCCGAGCTGCCGCAGCGCTACTGGAAATGTGTAGAAATGCCCTTCTTCACATGTGTAGAATTGTAAGCACCATTCCGAACCAGTGGTAGATTCATTTGTCGATTCGTAAGCACTTGTAAAAGTTTATCTGAATAAAAAATATGTCTATTCTATTCGGCTTTGCTTCAGCCGCCCACAAGACAGTTAAGCCACTTATTGTAACATTTGTTTTGAAAAGAGCAACTGCTGAGTTTCTTGCCGGCTCTTCTCAGCAGAATCAGCATTCCGAACCGGTGGTAGATTCTTGACATGTCATAAGAGCCACACGTTGGCCTACGTGAAATAAATGAATTTTGAATTTTGAATGCCACTACAATGCCAGTTGTTTCAGACTTAAGCACAAAAGTCCTCAATGTGATTGGGCAAGAGTCATCAACAGATTGGACCTGAAGAGTCCATAATAGGCCAGTCAAATGTGTGTATTAATTTATTTCTATTAAGTGATGTGTAACAAAATTAAAATAATTTTGTTCAAATAGTTACACATCTTATGAACATCTAAAATATTTGATTTTGTTTGACATTGTTTGAGATGATAGTGATTAATATTCATCGGGTGTAAGTGAAACTATCAGGTTTCCACACAATCAATGCACACAGCACTGAGTAAGAGGCCTATGTCACTTATAATTGATTGAGCTAGTATAATAGTACGAGCAATTCTCTATCAAAGTAACCTAAATCAAAATCAAAAATCAAACAAACTTTATTCAAAATTGGTACACTGTACACTTTTTGAACGTCAATTTAGGAACAGGCAATGGTGATAATTACTTACGGAAACTTAAAACTAAAACTACGAGGGTTCCAAACGCGCCCTGGTCTGAGAAGAGCCCACAACAAACTCAGCCGGGTTTATTTTTTTTTTTATTATCACCATCTTACAATATGCTACTTATAGCCATAAAAATGATTTGAACTATTGGCTTTTAGAGCAATCTATGTCCATGGATTTTTGTCATTAAAATGGATTTTTCCATGGATTTTTGTCACTAAAACTAATTTGTTTATAAGTATGTCAAGCCAATATTTTTAATCTTATGGCGTTAAATTACTTTTAGTAATTTTTCTTCTACCCACCTCATTGATGTAAGCGACAATACATTACAAGTATGCGCAATAATATTATAGTATGTAAGTATCATAATTTATGTAAAAAAAAAAAATACATAACTACATTGTTTTGTAAGCTTTAAAGTGCCCTGTTAACGATCAAATTGTTTGTCAAAGGACATGGCCGGAATTTGCCCTGATTAGTCGAAAAAAAACTTACTTAAATAAACATTAATGGCGGTTAATTATTCATATGTGAAAATTGCTTTTAAAATAAACTAAAGTGTATCGCGACAATTACATTTTTCCAGCGCAGGCGTGGAAAAAACACAAAAAATAAGAATGTTTACTGTTACCTATTTGTTTTTGTTTTTATTTTCCTGTCATAATGCGTTTGCGTTTGGAAACACGTATAATAATAACGATATTTGTATTTAGCACAAGGTTAGACTGAATAATATTTAGTTATTTATGTTTTATATTATAAAACACCCAAACAAATACGACCTGTTAGAATAGTATAGCTAAAGCAAATATAAAAAATCAACGATTTCACGAGTATCGACACTCGACACCATTTATGCAGCCGCGCACGTTAACGTTAACGCAATAATCTTAAACCTATTCAAGGGTGCGTGTATCCGAACATCTAATTATTTTTAATCTATTCACGCTGTCGTTTTCATTTGCAAAGCATTTATTTTTTATTGTAATTGTACTTGTTTGTAATCTTGACGATCAAAATGTCTAGATGTTTGAATTGTAGCGTGGCGACTATTCGAATGCGAAGGCTTAATGTAACAAGTCTAGCAACGCCTTTACAAGTTCTATTGAGTGAATGGTTATCTATCCAACAGGTATGTATGTGCTAATTATTTTCTTTACTAACTATAACTGCCATTTTAAACAGTCGATTATATTCCCTAAAAAGTTTTGAAAAGAGTGTCTGCAGTCAGCACAATAATAATCTTAATCTATATATATAAAACAGTCGTGTTAGTTAGTTCGAACACTTTTAACTCGAGAACGGCTGGAGCGATTTTCATGGTATTTGGGACCGTCCCGAATAGCAAAATAACTATTAAAAACATTAAAAAAATCACGAAAACATGTTCACGGGTATCGTAACTGTCAAACATTTAATTGTCATCCCGTCGATACGGTAAACTGTCACCCGTACGTCTCATACAGTACGTATTAAATCTTCTGTGCGTGTGTTTGTCAGCGGGCAGAACGAAGTCTGCCGGATCCACTAGTAATATACTTAGTAGATCTCTATTACTATACTGAGTACAATATGTCATGTTTTTCAGCTTCCTCCAGAAGGACTGGTTTGCAAAGCATGTTATGTTTTGTTAAATCAATGCTTGGAAGAAGGTACACGTAGCAGAGTACTGGGCTACCCAATGGTGTGTGTTGGTTGTGGATGCTCAGTTAGAGGGAGGCGTTACCCAGTGCCACACCACACCCTTGAAGAAAACAGTCCGTTAATAGATATTTTCTTATCATGGAATACCCACAGTCAGGTTAGTGTTTACTAGTGTTAAACTAGTTTAGGTCTACTATTCTCCCTGGTTGCTTTAAAGTATTAGTCGCATTGTGGTGTAAAATACTTTTAATTGAAGAGTAAAGCTGCTGTCTCATTTATCCCGGCAGACCGGTGGCTATCAGAACATCCGCATTGCAAAATGACAATATCGCCATAAAGTCTTGATATTTGAATGCCATATTTACTAAATAGACATGAACGCTAAATGCCCTAAAAGCAAAACGTCTGGATCTTAAAATGTAATTCAAAATATTGTAGTAGCAAATAGTCTAGATTTAAAAGTGCCATAGTTACTAAATAGACATAAGCGTTGAATGACATAGTAGCAAATCGTCTGGATCTGAAAATGCCATAGTTACTTTATAAACATGAACGCTAAATGCCTTTATAGACGCTTACTTTGTTGATATGGATTTGTGCCTAGTTATCTCATAAACCAAATAAAAATAAACAAACTCTTTTAACTCAGATCATCATCACCATTATTATCAACCCATTACCAGCCCATTACAAGGCACGGGTCTCCTCTCAGAATGAGAAGAGTTTAGGCTGTAGTCCACCTCACTGACGAACTGCGAGTTGGTAGATTTCACATGGCATTGAGAACATTATGGAGAATAGGCATGCATATGTTTTCCTTCACCGTTAGAGCAAGTGATATTTAATTGCTTAAAACATACATAAATTGGAAAAGTTGAGTACCGGAGTACCGGAGATGAACTTGGTCTCCCTGAAAGAGAAGCTGACGTCTTAACACCTAGGCTATCACCAATTACTAAAGACTACTATATATATCACTATATATCACTACATAGTATAAAACAAAGTCGCTTTCTCTGTCCCTATATCCCTATGTATGCTTAAATCTTTAAAACTACGCAACGGAACCTAGGTAAGTACGGACCTTGGTCGGGCCAATCAGAACGCGATTCCCCGCGCCTTCATACTTCAGCTAGTTGCCAGAATTGTTTCAATAGAATTAAAATAAACATGAGGAGTCTATGGGATATAACGTCGATGCTCTCATGTGACAATAGTCATTAAAGCCCGCCCGCCAATCCGCATTGAAGCAGCATGGCAGGTTTTAGCTCTAAATTCCTCTCTCCTGTGAGAGAGGAGGTCTGTGCCCAGCAGTGGGATGTAAAAAGGCTGTAGTGGTGGTGGTAGTGGTGGTGGTGGACTATAAATAGAGTGGCAGTCAACTCATCCCATGGTAAAGTTGCAAGAGATATCTGATGGCAATGTACAATGGTCGAAACATTTATAGGAGAATGATAAATACATATAATTAATACATATATTATATATTAATACATTAATACATTAATACATAATAAAAAATATAATTAATAACAATGACGATAATACTATCATCATACTAAACACATACATACATAACATTTCTACCAATTATTCCATTTAAAATGTCAAAAAATTGTTACAGGATAGGAGGACAAACCTGTATGCATGTCAACCCTGTTGGAGGCGAGCTAATCGGCACTTAGTACAAAATATACACAGACAGGTTGAAGAACTAGAGGAACCTGCATCTACTGAGGACCGTGAGCCACCACCACCACCACCACCACCACCACCACCACCACAACCACTACCAACATCAACACCAACACGACCACCACCACCACCACGACCACCACCACCACCACAACCACTACCACCATCAACACCAACACGACCACCACCACCACCACGACCACCACCACCACCACAACCACTACCAACATCAACACCAACACGACCACCACCACCACCACAACCACTACCACCATCAACACCAACACGACCACCACCACCACCACGACCACCACGACCACCACCACCACCACGACCACCACCACCACCACGACCACCACCACCACCACGACCACCACCACCACCACCACCACCAGCACCACAACCACATCCACTACCACATCCACCACCACCACAACCACATCCAAGGATTGGACTAGTGAATTACCTGCCTAGTTACAGACGTGCTCCAAATACTTCTAGCCATTGCATTTTTAGGGAGTGTCATAATCAAGCAGGGCATTTAATTCCTACCTTTGTTAAGATAATGTTGCTTAAAGCACACAATTATTATGTTCCTCTCAGTAGCCGAATATGTGAAATACATTTATTGGCTAATGAGTGGGATTTATTACCGGAAAATACAATTACTACATCTGATTTTTCTGTTCAGCAAACAGAAGATTTAATAGGTCTTCTTAAGAGAGATCCAGTGACATTTGACTTTAACAATGTGCATCAAATGCCAAATCACATTTGTCACTATTGGACAGGGCTCACAGTAATAGAGTTTTTAGCACTGTATAATGAAATCCCTCTTGAAAATGTAATTAGCGAACCAAAAACTGCTTTAGCCATCTATTTAATAAAACTTCGGACTGGTGACAGTAATCGAAGATTAGCCTCACTATTTAACATGTGCAGATCAACATTAGAGTCACACATGAACAAAGTGAGGTCATGCCTAACTGCACATTTTGTGCCAAGACACATCGGATTGCAACATATGACACCACAGCAAATAGCAGAAAGGAATTTAACTATTCCTAATGCATTATATGGCAACCAAGAGCTTCCTTTAGAAGACAGGCCTGCTATTTCCATTTGTGATGGTACATATATATATATACAAAAAAGTTCTAATTATCTTTATCAAAAACAAACTTACAGTCTTCACAAATATGAAAACTTAATAAAACCATTCATGATTGTATGCACAGATGGACACATAGTAGATGTTGTAGGGCCTTATGCTGCCACAAAATCTGATGCAGATATTATGAAAGACTTGTTTCAAAATTCTGCAAGTCCCATGAGGACTTTCTTCAGGGAAAATGATGTTTTTATTTTGGATAGGGGGTTCAGGGATGCAATACCATTATTAGAGTCGTGTAACTATAAAGTACATAAGCCTGAAAATGTTGAACCAGGTCAACAACAACTAACAACTATGCAGGCTAACAAAAACCGATGTGTCACATTATGTAGATGGGTGGTAGAGGTGGTCAATGGTCGCTTTAAACGTGATTACAAATTATTTAGGCAAGACTTTTTTAACGTTGCATCTAGGCATCTAATGGAAGATTTTAAAATTGCTGCAGCCCTTATCAACAGATTCCATCCATTGATTGTAGACAGATCTGATGCTCCAGATATTTTAAATAGAATTAGACAATATTTACATGCCCGTAATTATTTGGCTGAATATGTTGCAGAAGAAAATCTGAATAGAAGGCGAGTAATGTTTTCGAGAATTGATGGAGATATACCTCAATTAACAGGTTTCCCTCAATTCACGTACGAACAATTGATGTTAGTGTCTCTTGGGCCTTATCAAGTAAAACAAGCGCGTTCATACTATGGAGAGCACGTTAGGAATAATGGCATATATGAAGTGGAAGTGTGTCCAGAACTACAAAACGCGCAAAACATGTTTGCACAAGTTCGTGGAAGCAGTCCATTTCTTTTGAGGGGCAGGATCAAATCACGACACATAAGTCGGAAAAAATATTATTCTTATATTTTATTCGACAGGGAGTCATCTAGCCCCAATACCTTGGATGCCTTATTAGGCTATTGTTGTAGCTGCCTCGTTGGCAATAGAACAGTTGGCTGTTGTTGCCACGTCATGACGTTGTTATGGTACTTGGGCTGGGCCCGACATCAAGAAAATGTAATGGCACCAGCCTCTTTCCTTGATAATATTTTGTTAATGTTTGAAGATGAATAACAAGTAAAGTTCGTTAACTAAAAACCGACTACGCTTAATAATTTAATTATAATTTAGTGGGCAAAAGCTCGGGGCAGGCAGCTAGTGGCGCCATCTGTTATGCCTATCCTAGACTAATTTTACAATCTAGAAAGCCGCGCGAATTTCACTTATCGATGTTTTTCGTAAATAAATTGTAGCCACAGTATTTTCATGCGGACCATAACAACGAATCAATTGATACCTCATTCATCAAAATCGGTCCAGTAGTTTAGGCACACACACAGAATCTCATGCAAAACTCAGCCACAAACATATACCGGCCGAGTACGGCAAAGCCAAAAGGAAGGGTTATGATTTTAGCAGTCTATGTATGTATGTTGTATGTATGTATGTTGTGTGTATGTATGTAGTATGTATGTATGTTGTATGTATGTATGTTGTATGTATGTATGTAGTATGTATGTATGTAGTATGTATGTATGTCGTATGTATGTATGTTGTGTGTATGTATGTAGTATGTATGTATGTTGTATGTATGTATGTTGTATGTATGTATGTATATAGTATGTATGTATGTTGTATGTTTGTATGTTGTATGTATGTATGTTGTATGTATGTATTTAGTATGTATGTATGTATGTTGTATGTATGTATGTCGTATGTATGTATGTTGTATGTATGTATGTTGTGTGTATGTATGTAGTATGTATGTATGTTATATGTATGTATGTAGTATGTATGTATGTTGTATGTATGTATGTTGTATGTATGTCGTATGTATGTATGTCGTATGTATGTATGTTGTGTGTATGTATGTAATATGTATGTATGTCGTATGTATGTATGTTGTATGTATGTATGTTGTGTGTATGTATTTAGTATGTATGTATGTTGTATGTATGTTGTATGTATGTATGTTGTATGTATGTATGTCGTATGTATGTATGTCGTATGTATGTATGTTGTGTGTATGTATGTAATATGTATGTATGTCGTATGTATGTATGTTGTATGTATGTATGTTGTGTGTATGTATTTAGTATGTATGTATGTTGTATGTATGTTGTATGTATGTATGTTGTGTGTATGTATGTAATATGTATGTATGTCGTATGTATGTATGTTGTATGTATGTATGTTGTGTGTATGTATTTAGTATGTATGTATGTTGTATGTATGTTGTATGTATGTTGTATGTATGTATGTTGTATGTATGTATGTTGTATGTATGTATGTAGTATGTATGTATGTAGTATGTATGTATGTCGTATGTTGTATGTATGTATGTTGTGTGTATGTATGTAATATGTATGTATGTAGTATGTATGTATGTAGTATGTATGTATGTTGTATGTATGTATGTCGTATGTATTTATGTTGTATGTATGTATGTCGTATGTATGTATGTTGTATGTATGTATGTTGTATGTATGTATGTAGTATGTATGTATGTAGTATGTATGTATGTCGTATGTATGTATGTTGTATGTATGTATGTAAAATAACCCTTCCTTTTGGCTTTGCCGTATTCGGGTAAAAGACACAATGCTTTTATCTCTGAATGATGATGAAAATACTCACTCAGACAAGACACATTTAATGTTTTCATCTAGATATTTACTAAATCTATTGCTCTGATAACAAATCATCATGTTTGGTATGTTTGAGTACATTTAGGTGTCTGCAACGTACCACGGCGTGGAGTAGCTGCCGATGACGTGTAGCTGCTTGAGGTAACGGCTGCATCCAGTTGGTGACACCGAGGAGTTTACGTAATATAACCCTACTTATTTTCTTATTTTGATATGTTTCTATGCTAGTTTGCTAAATCTATGAAATGATTAGATGATGTATTTGAATCATTAATTAAATGAGAATGCCGTAATGAAAGGAGAGTGACATGAATATGGTAATGACAACTTCTAGAAATGACTTTTCTTCTAACATGTTGTTTCTTCCGCAGATGAGGAAACAGACATCAGCGGGTGGCGAGAGCGTGTATCTGCACCGCTGCGGCGCCGCATCAAGAATGCACCTCCTCGGAATGATGCCTCTGTGTGTGGGGGGGGGGAGCCCATAGTTTGATGGTATTCCAAGTATTTCATTCAAACAACTGATAAAATCGTTTATTGCCCGTGATCCCACTACCGTGCTCGTGGCCCGTGGACCACGGGCAAGCTATACTAATATATTAAAGTGGAAGAGTTTGTTTGTTTGAACGCGCTAATCTCAGGAACTACTCGACCGATTTTAAAAATTCTTTCACCGTTGGATATGTACGTGATCCCTGAGTGCTATAGGCTATATATTATGTACCACGGGTGAAGCCGGGCGGACCGCTAGTAAACGATAAAATATATAATTAAACGTAATAACGATAGTGAACTAAACTTTAATTGATACTGAATGCGATACTTGGGTACCACAAAAGGAAGGGGCTCATCGTTGTTGGCGCGGCGGAGCTAACAATCATCATTCATATTTTTTATTTATTTTTAAACGTGAAAGATGCCTTCGTAACTTATTTCCCTTTAGGGAACTATATAATAATATCTTGTATAATTAACCTTACAAAGATCTATAGGAATTTGAACTTTTTGTTTCTTCCGCTGATGAGGAAACTGCATATGCAGGTGAACTTTCGAATCACGAGGTTTCTGCCGTTCCGACATCAGCGGGTGGCGAGAGCGTGTACCTGCACCGCTGCGGCGCCGCATCAAGAATGCACCTCCTCGGAATGATGCCTCTGTGTGTGTGGGGGGGGGCCCATAGTTTGATGGTATTCCAAGTATTTCATTCAAACAACTGATAAAATCGTTTATTGCCTGTGATCCCACTACCGTGCCCGTGGCCCGTGGACCACGGGCAATCTATATCTATACTTCTATACTAATATAATAAAGCGGAAGAGTTTGTTGTTTGAACGCGCTAATCTCAGGAACTACTGGATCGATTTCGAAAATTCTTTCACCGTTGGATATGTACGTGATCCCTGAGTGCTATAGGCTATATATTATGTACCACGGGTGAAGCCGGGCGGACCGCTAGTAAACGATAAAATATATAATTAAACGTAATAACGATAGTGAACTAAACTTTAATTGATACTGAATGCGATACTTGGGTACCACAAAAGGAAGGGGCTCATCGTTGTTGGCGCGGCGGAGCTAACAATCATCATTCATATTTTTTATTTATTTTTAAACGTGAAAGATGCCTTCATAACTTATTTCCCTTTAGGGAAATAAGTTTTTTTTTCCCTTTAGGGAAATAAGTTATAATAATATCTTATATAATTAATCTTAGAAAGATCTATAGGAATTTGAACTTTTTGTTTCTTCCGCAGATGAGGAAACTGCATATGCAGGTGAACTTTCGAATCACGAAGTTTCTGCCGTTCCGACATCAGCGGGTGGCGAGAGCGTGTACCTGCACCGCTGCGGCGCCGCATCAAGAATGCACCTCCTCGGAATGATGCCTCTGTGTTGGGGACTAAAACTTAACGATAACTTATCGAATCGATCGATAATTACGTTATCGAAGTGTTCTGAATCGCCCTGCTGTATTATTTTCGTATTATTCTGATTTTTAGACAAGCCAATCAACAAAAATAATTATTTTGTTATTTTCATAATCATTTTCCAATTTCAAAATTCTGTCTACTGCAGACCAGCAGGGTGATTCAGAGCACTTCGATAACGTAATTATAACGTAACGGTATGTAGCTATCTTGTTATTTTTAACTTGTAATTAAGTACTTTTAATAATAATAAAGCAATAATAAAAAGGTCACACGCAGGAGAAATATCCACTGTTTTCAATATATATGAAAGCTGGGTTTTTCTTAGCTGACGAGCATTCATTTCGAGTGCGATTCGCACATAATATGGTGCCGGTAGTGAAAAATATTCTTTCAAACATTTTCTATTAACGCGTTCACACCTGTCCGTATCAGTGACGAGTGACGACGCAGTGTTTTAGTCTGAGTTCATAGAGAATGACATATTTTTCACTGTGCCTGAACTGCGCCAGCGGCGGCACTGATAGGTACTTCACTGATATGTGCGAATCGGGCTTTAACCAATCATACTGAATCAATTGGATAGGCAATACTAATGTTAGGAAATAAAACATTTGAAGATGATTACAAAAATAATTTATTTGACAACTAACAAAAAGAAGGCAAATACAACTTGTCAACAGTGATATGAAAACAGTAGTTCTGTAATTAAATTGCAGAATGGTTTCTTCACAATGTTCTTCTATATTCAAAAACCGCCAAAATGTCTTATCCTGACGTGAGATCATCCCCCGGGCTCCTTCAATTTCAAAGTAGTAGTAGAGCAGCTCTTGCAACTGCTCACGCTGACGGACCAGTAATGCCTACATCACAGTGACTAGGCACAGGATCTTGTAACCTGTAACCGTAACATTCTTTGAGATCCACAGAATAAGGTTCAAATAGACACTTCAACAGTGTTTCAAAAAAGGGGTCCAACGATTTACTTCAACGAACTGCTTAGCATAATGTACCATACAACACAAACATTCAGTGGTATACGGCAACTTAATACTAAGTCTGCACAAAAGATAACACTGTAACAACAGTAGCTTGTTGAATCCACGAATGTATGTAATATGTAATTCACTAGGTAAGTCACAGGTCAGATAAAAATAAACAATCAATCCATGCATCACGACAGCGTGAATAGATTAAAAATAATTAGACGTTCGGATACACGCACGCATAGGTTATAGAATAGGTTTAAGATTATTGCGTTAACGTTAACGTGCGCGGCTGCATAAATGGTGTCGAGTGTCGATACTCGTGAAATCGTTGATTTTTTATATTTGCTTTAGCTATACTATTCTAACAGGTCGTATTTGTTTGGGTGTTTTATAATATAAAACATAAATAACTAAATATTATTCAGTCTAACCTTGTGCTAAATACAAATATCGTTATTATTATACGTGTTTCCAAACGCAAACGCATTATGACAGGAAAATAAAAACAAAAACAAATAACAGTAAACATTCTTATTTTTTGTGTTTTTTCCACGCCTGCGCTGGAAAAATGTAATTGTCACGATATACTTTAGTTTATTTTAAAAGCAATTTTCACATATGAATAATTAACATCCATTTATGTTTATTTAAGTAAGTTTTTTTTCGATTAATCGAGCGAATTTCCAAGGGCACAGCTCCATACAAATTCCGGCCATGTCCTTTTAGGTGTTTGTCAAATTATTTGATAGTGTACTGCTGTGTTTGAGGCGTTTGTCAAACAATCTACGTGTTTGTCGTGTTTGATGAAAATCTGGATTGATGTCGAGTTTGACAAACAGGTTTGAACGTGAACGGCGGTGTTTGTCAAACAAGATCCCACTCGTTGTATTGACATCATGGAGGACGCTACGCTCAATGACGATATGAGTGGCAATATTACGAACAAAGAATTTACGTTGCATTTCATATCTGTTTATCGTGATATGCCGATGTTATGGAAAATAAAATCAAAAGATTATATGGACAAGAACAAGAGAAGCACAGCAATAAAAAAAATGACAAATGTACTGAAGATGTGTCGCCCGAATATTACGGAGGAAGACGTGAAGAAAAAAATTAATATTCTACGTACGAGTTTCAAGCGCGAAAACAACAAAGTCAAAAAGTCTATGCTTTCTGGTTCTGGTACAGATGATCTGTATGTACCATCATTATGGTACTACAAAGATTTAGAATTTCTGCAAGATCAAATGGAGGGAGAATCAGGAATTAGCACAATAATAGAACAAGAGGTAAATACTGGTAAATACTGTTTATTGTATTGTATTTTTTACACGTACACACGGTTACACATCAAGCTATACTTAACCAGTATAAGCTGACTTCTTATTGTACGAAAAGCATATACAATGCGAGGTCAGGTAAAACTGGTTTTGTATAGCTTGATGTGTAGCCGTGTGTATAACATAAAAAATTACTCTAAACATTTGTTTTGCCATGGAACAGCGCCCGTTGTATTAAAATATTCACAAAAATCATCTCTTACTTGTTTTGCTAGAGTAGCACTATTTCCAGCTCGAGTATGCTCAATACCTAACAACATTGACTCATTTCTCCAAGTACCTGGAATAACAGCCCCCGTAACAAAATCTTCCACATCTATTTCTCCATGTCGAACGTAATTTTTTTGTTTTATAAGTAAATTGTGTAGATGGCAACACGCCATTACTACTATTTTTGCTTTTCTTGGAGATAATTTAATAGGTTTTTGGAAAATCTTAAAACGACTTGCAAGAATGCCAAATACATTTTCAATTATTCGTCGAGCACGAGATAATCTATAATTGAAGATCCTTCTGTTATCATTTAACACTTGTTTATTATAAGGTTTCATAAAGTTTGGAAGTAGTTGGAAAGCTTCATCGCCTACAAACACAAAAGGCATTTTTTTATTAGTGTTTGGCAATTCTTCTGGCTCTGGAATCTGTAATTGATTATTCTCAAAGCAATGCCAAAATTTTGTATTTTTAATTACCCCTCCATCTGACACTCTGCCATTTGTACCGACATCAACCATAATGAATTCATAATTTGCATTGGCTATACCCATAAGTACTATGCTGTATGTTCCTTTATAGTTATAATAGTAGGAACCAGAATGCTCAGGTTTTTGCAAAGTGATATGTTTTCCATCTACAGCTCCAATGCAATTATCAAAATTCCATGCATTTCCAAATCGTCGCGCCAATATCTTCCAATTTTCTTTTGTTCTGGGTACCTGAAATAGAAAAATGTTTATTATAATGTTGTTTTTATTTCCAGGAATCATCATCATCACAATCTTTAAACTCAACACCTTCGCAACCTTTGGCATCTACAAATCCAGTACAATCAAAAAGGAAGAAAAGTGAGGACTTGCAGCGTGACTTATTGACATTAGCCAGGGATCATTTCAAAAAACCTGAAAATGAATATCAAGCAATGGCCAGAAACTGGGCCTTTAAACTGGAGAGGATGTCTGCAGAACAAAGACGACTGGCAGAAAAGTTCATCAACGAAATACTCTTTGAAGGTGAAGAAGGAAATCTTCGTAGACATTCAGTAATAATTAATCCGAACAATCAATATTCCATTCCCTCATCTCCATCTTCTGTTCTGTACATTCAATCTCCTACCTCTCACACTCAATCTACTGTTCCGCAATCTCCATCTCCCGTTCCATACATTCAATCTTCTATCTCTCACACTCAATCTACTGTTCCGCAATCTCCATCTCCCGTTCCATACATTCAATCTTCTATCTCTCACACTCAATCTACAGTTCCGCAATCTCCATCTCCCCTTCAGTACATTCAATCTTCTATCTCTCGCACTCAATCTACTGTTCCGCAATCTCCATCTCCCGTTTCGTACATTCAATCTCCAATCTCTCATACTCAAAATCAAGCTCAAACTTTGTCGAATACGGAGCAGCCTGTGTTAATTCATATTCCAGACTCGCAAACAAACGAAACTGAAGCTGAGACAGCAGCAAAATACTTGACACATTTTTATTCATTTTAATTAGTATGATTTAAATAAAACCTTACCTGAATATTGTTGCATAGTGTTTCATTTATTGCTTCACAAGTTTCAATGATAATGTTGCTCAATGTTCGAGGTGCAACGCAGGCTTGAAATTTTAAGTCTTCGAAATCGGCGCCGCTAGCCAGGTACCTCAAAGTTATTGATAACCTTTGAGAAGGTGGTATAGATTTGCGCATAACTGTGTCCTTTTTTTCAATACGAGGACGGAGTATAGTCAGTAAATCATCAAAAGTTTTATGGTCCATGCGCAGGAAGTTTGCGTAGTCTTCAGGTTCTGTGCGCAATATTTCCCGTAGCAAATTCTCGTGGGTATATTTATCTCTTAATTTCAACCATTCTCGACTCCATCGTCTTCTTTTTTTTGTCTTGATACACAGTGCTAGAGTCAGTGTCAAAAATGCGTCATCTGAATTACTCATTGTAAGCGCTCGGCACGGCGACGTCACGTCACGAAAGGAGAAACCCGAATCTACTAGAAAGTTAACTTTGTTTGATATTTGGTTTGATCGTTTAAGCTATTGTTTGATGAAAACGTGACGTTTGACAAACAAATTTGTCAAGCAAATTTGATCGTTTACAGGGCACTTAATAGGCGTATGTAGCCTGTAAGCGTTTTTAATATTAGGTTAATGTACATTTTTTTATAGTTTGTTTATGTAAATATTGTTATCTATTAAGTTAATAAAGAATTTTTAAAATGAAAAAAATGAAATAATCTTATGGCACGAAACCTTTGAAGTGCCGGTGTTGGACCATTCTGATGGTGGTGACGATATTAACCTTTTACCCACTTCCTTTATAGTCCTTCCACCCACCTCCTACATAGACGAGCTGGAAAATATTCCACCAGCCCCTTCCACCAGCCATCCAACCCCTTCCACCAGCAATCTAAGCTCCTTCCACCAGTCATCCAATCCAATCCATCCCTCCTAGCCCTTCTACGAGCTATCCAATCCCATCCAGTGCTCCAGCTCATAGGAAAGAGCGTCCGCATGAAGTCTTTCATCGCTTGCAGCATGAAAATAATGCAATGTTTTACAAGTAACCATTTTTTTGCTCCCTTTTATTTTACTAATTGCATGTCCATATGTATACCTATATAATTCCGTTCATAATAATATTGTTCTTGTAAAGTCAATAAAGACCATATTTTTCAGAGTATAGATGAAAGGCTGAAGGAGAGGAACATTCTTTTGCGGGAGCAAAATGAATTGCTCCGCCATCAGAATACTATATTATCGCAGAAAAATAAGCTGAAAAGGTTGAAAAGGTAATCATAGAAATATACATTGTTTTAGGCATCTAACCTTGGTGCGGTGGCCTCGAGCCGTTGCCATGGCAACGAACGGACGTTCGTCCACCCCCGCCCCGCGTTGAACGCTCCTCGCCTGTTGCTAGCCAATGGCTAGGGCATGGCTAGTAGCCATGCCCCAGTCCGCTGCGCTCCTAGCTAGACGATAGACGCGCCTCGCGTATTTGTTCATTATTTTTTTATTTTTTTATTTATTTATTTATTATTATTTATTTTACAAATATGAACTTACAAACTAACTTATTTCCTACAAAACCGACTATTCGGTTTGACTGTAGTAAGTCTCTTTTAATCTCATTACAATACTTAATAATATAATATGCCTACAATATAAAACTTAGCAACTACTAATAACTAATGAATACTAATAAATTTAATTTAAGTTATGCCAGTATATAATTAAAATTAAAGTTAAAGCGTGGAGAGCAAGTACTCTTTCAGCTTCGTTTTAAATTTATGTTGCCTACCTTCACTTTTTACGTGTGATGGCAGGCTGTTTAATAAATATGGGATTCGCTTCTGGAGGGTACGATCGCCGTAATAGTTCCTTACCATTGGTACTATGTATTTGCCTGCAGCTATAGACTTAGTGCAATAACCGTGGCTAGGAGTGACTAGTGAGTAACGGTCTCGGCTGCTATAGTTGTTTACTAGTATTAAGTATTTGTGTTTTAAGCTGATTGGTAAAATTTTGCATATTTTAAATAATTTTCTATAGTCGTCGTTACATTTATATTTGGTTTTTTTATTGACAATAAGTTTTAAAAATCTAATTTGTAGTGCTTCTAATTTTTCAATATTAGTTTTAAAAGTAAGACCATAGCAGTCGAGAGCGTAACTTAGTATAGAATCAACTAGACTATAATATAGGCATTTTAGGGTTTCAGAGGGAACTTTAAATTTTAAATGGTAAAACTTTCCTAATAATATCCTAAGTTTAGAACATAAGTAATCTATATGAACTGTCCAAGAGAAGTTCTCGTCTACTCTCATTCCTAGATACGTGACTGACTTATTTCTTTCGATGGGCTTACAGCGACAACCGATTAAATTATTATGAATACATTCAAAACTATGAGTGTATATGTATGGATATGTTTCGGGCAGTCTAGTATAAGGTGAGCGTATGATTAAGAAGTTTGTTTTTGCAGCATTTAGGACAATACCATTGTCATGGGACCATTTAACCACTGTATCTATATCTTGCTGTAGCAGTCGACACGTTTCCTCTAGATCTGTGCCAGCACGCAGCGTGCACAGGTCGTCCGCAAACATGTACGCCGAGCTGTATCGCAACGCGTCGCATAGGCTGTTGACATGCATCAGGTAGCATACGGGGCCACACCCGGATCCTTGTGGCACGCCGCAACTTATTGCAGTTGGTTCGCTGTATGACTCGGCTACTTTGACCATAAAAGAGCGTGCGGTGAGATAGTCACGAAACCATTTATTTAGCGGCCCTGCCACCCCACACTCTTCCATGGCATTTAAGAGTGTATCTGTTTCTAAAGTGTCAAATGCCTTGCTAAAATCGTAAAATACTGCCACAACAAACTTCTTTTCATTTAAGTACGAATTAACTTCATTACAGAAACTTGATAAGAGTGTATTGGTACTTTTCCCCTTTTGGAACCCGTGTTGACTATTATTCAGTATATTATGCTTTTGCAGGAAATTCCCTAATTGATTAACAATACATTTTTCTATAATTTTGTCAACACTTGATAATATTGCAATCGGTCTATAGTTGGCACATTTTTTTCGATCACCTTTTTTATAAATTGGACGAATAATAGCCTCTTTCAACCTTCCAGGAAACTTACAATTGCGAACACTTAGATTAATTAGATTCGAAATTACAGGACTTATTTTATCTACTATAAGCTTTAGATCAGACATGCGCAGTTGATCGCTACCTGGTGATTTTTTTGTATTCATTTTCATTATGACACGCTTAACATATTGACTATTGACCGGTTGCCATCTCATGCATACATGTCTCTCTTTTACATATGTGGTTCTTTCTAGATATTTATTTTGGCAAATATGTTTTATATTTTTAATTTCTTCTGTAAATGCACATGCAAAGTTAATACATATTTCTTTTACATTATCTGCGTTTCCCATATTATTTAATATAACACTGTCTAATGATTGTTTATTTTTCCCTAACATAGTATGTATTTTATCCCATATTTTCCTAATATTATTATTACAATTTTGAATGCTTTGCTTATCATATTCACTTTTCCTTTTACATATAGCCTTATTGCACTTATTTCTATATCGCGTGTAAGCCAAGCGTTTTATCATATTTGTAGGGTCATTACTCCACTCATTAAATAGATTATCCCTTAATAATAACATTTGTTTCAAGTTATCGTTAATCCAACTATTTTTATTTCGATTACTAGTAGAATTAGAAATTATCTCGGTTCTATAACAACTTTCATATATGTCTACGAATACCTTTCTAAGCGCTTCATAAAGTTTGATCGGGCAGTCTATTAATAACAGATCGCTGAAGTTAACTAGTAACAATTTTTGCCTTACCGCGCGGTTATCAAGTACACGTCGTCGCAGCGGGGCAGGTGTGGCGGAGGACGCGGGGCGCGGGGAGGCAGCCGCGTGGCCCGCACTCCCCGCTTCCCGCCTCTCCCCTCTATGCGATGCGCTTGTCTTCGAGTGCGCGAGAGCGATCGGATTCACCACCGTATTTCAACAATCGTGCAAAGTGCGTTTCCACTCTACCGCTGCCGATATAAGATAATGATCCGATATTTTGAGCCGTATTATGGCCGACTTAATAAGAGCCATAGGTGCTCGAATGTAAATGTGATCTAAGCAGGATTCGACCAGGTTTCCCATTAGTACTTCTCTTCGCGTCACTCGATTAATACACTTAGTAAATCCATATTCAGATAAAAGGTTTTCGTACATACTTACATATTTATTTTGACTATTGAGTAAATCTATATTTATGTCACCGCATAATATCACTTTCGTGTTATGTGGTACGCTATTTAATAAATTACGTAATTCATCAAGAAACTGAACTATTTTATCCTGGTTATTAATCTTGGGTGGTCTATAAATAGAAATCACATGTACGTAATCATTACCTTGCTGAAATACAATGGAAACGCACTCAGCCGAGTGCATTATGGCTGCCGATTTAGGTTCGCGCACTCTCGCCGCGAGCTCCTCCCGCGCGTATATCAACACACCCCCCCCGCTCCGGCCGGTGCGGGTCCAATAATTTAATGTAAAACCCTCAATTTTATAAAAACACAAATATTCAAAATTGATGTTTGGTTCAGTGAGTACTATGATATTAAATTTATGTAAATTATTACTAAGGGATACAAGGAACTCGTTAAAATGTTTTTTAATTGATCGTATGTTCATATGTAATAAGCACAAGTCGTAACTGTTACCGAGGGTGGATACCCAGTTGTTTATGTTGTTGACACATTGAGATCTAACCGAAGTATCTACTAGGGATTCTAGATTCATATTTATGAAGAAAAAAGAAAAGTTTATTTCGTCCTAGTTATAACCGAATAAAATGTAGGTAGGTAATTGGAGCGGTTCACTTTTTAAGTAGATCTCTTATATCACCATCTGACCGCACCCACACAGACTTATCTCCATCCGTTTTTTTGACCAGTATTCTGCCGTTCGCAACCCATATATATTTATACGCCTCGCTCAGCTGTTTCTTGGTGTTCCAGAGTAATACTCGTGTGTTTTTAGTGAGATCTTCATTAATATATATTTTATGTTTTTGATTCCCACCGGTTATCATGCTGCTAGTCATTTCCGCTAGTTTACGTCGTTGAGTAAGCCACATATCGCGAGTGGCGCTGCCCGAGGTTTTGAATCCTATCACGATAGGGGGCGGCTTTCCACTGTTCTTCCTCTGTTGTTTACGACTAACCCATTCGATTTCCTCGCAGCTCACCTGTAGCAATTCCCCGAGTTTCTTAACAACTGATGTGGCAGCTGTTCGATACCCACAATTTCGAGATTATGTTTTCGTGATGATTGCTCGAATTCATGCACTTTTTGTTCAAGTGCCCTATTGCACTTCTCTAGGTAAATACACTTATTATTGGTGGCCATGACGGATTTCTGGAGATCATTAATCTTCTGCTTCGATTCTTCATGTTCCGCTAGCAGGGTGTCATATTTTTCCGATAGTAGACTGATACTGGACGTGATTGAATTTAACTGTGTTTTAATGCCTGGAATGGAGCTAACTTTTTTCTGGATATCTTTCAGTATCATTTCAAAATCCTGTTTTTCTTCCTCCTCCTCTTCAACTTCTGATGATTCCTCTTCGTAGACATCACAATTGTTGCAGTAAATGCGGTTCCTTCCGGCTTTCATATCCGCTGCTAATCCCTTGACGCAGTTTCTATGAAATGTGCCTCGACAAGATCCTTGACATACAAAATGCGATCCATTTTTCGATAATGTTTTATATATTTTATTAGTTTGTTATATATATTATAGTTTTCTCGGTTGTAACTTACCTTGTTCTTTTGTTATCATAACCTTGGTCTCATTAAACTTTTATTTTGTGAAAAGGGTGTTTTCATAGTGGCCTTTTACAACATGTATTATTAAAAATATTATTTTTGACAGGCAACTGTTAGCTGGTTTTATCCATAGGAGATGTGGTATTTTTTTCTTCACTTGTTATGTTTTCTAGGTTGTCCGTTGGTGCCCGTGCACAGTCTGAGTCCCTTGTAAAATATTCACTGTGTTATGTATGTGTCAATTAATACCTACTCATTTTGTTTTTCAGATTTTCTCGCAGATTTAAAAGGTGATGAAGCTTGATTACTAGAATTACTAGTAAAAATTTAAAGATAAGTGGTGAGCCATTGAAAACTGAGGACACAACTTGGATGAGGCGTCCATATAGCAACTCTTGCTGGCAAACTTAGCTCTGCTGCTTACGCTGTTACGGCCCATACAAAGTTATTTGGGAAGACGGTACACGAATAGAAGACCAATGCTTGTCCCGGGTCACTATTGTTGACTGGTGCAGCTACTGTCGAGAAGTGGTGGTCTTGTACCAGTTAGCCAAGCAAGAGCACATGGGGAAGATAGGTGGCCCGGGCAAGATAGTCCAAATCGACGAAAGTTTTGGAAAGAGAAAATACACACATCAAGACTGTCTAGGGATATTCTGATTTTCTCAATTTATTCAAAATTGGTTATAACTAACATACAATATGTATATATTTTTGTAAAGCCTATTTATCAGACTATCTTTTAGAATAAAACAGAATTAGTTTTTTTGTGTAAATAATTTTTTATTGAAATAAAGACAAAAAGTGAAATGATGGTAAACTTAAGGATAGATGTTTTTTTAAGAAAAAATATAATTTTAGCAAAATTATCAGGTTTTTTGCAGTTACGTGAAAAATTATTTAAAATTAGTAGTCAGTAAACCACCCATGGACGTTAACCACGGTCCTACAACGGCTTTTCATGCTTTGAATCAAGTTATCAAAGTCTTGCTGTGGGATATTGTCCCAGGTCCTGCTAAGATGAAAAAAAAGTTGCTTTGCAGTCGCAATGTTCGGAGGAAAACTCCTCAAAGCCCTTCTTTGGAGCATGTCCCATGCGTGCTCTATGGGGTTTAGGTCTGGTGATTCAGCGGGCCAGTCTAAGATCGACACATCGTGCTCTTGTAGCCAGCTGGTCACCACTCGCGCAGTGTGCGAACGGGCTTTGTCGTGCATGAGCGTGAAAACTTGGTCCATTTGCAGTCGATGGGGATAGATTATTGGTGCTAGCACCTGATTACGGTATTTTTCAGAAGTCATGGTGTTTCTGATCCAAACGAGATCTGTTCTTCCATCGATACGAATTCCCGCCCAAACCATAATTGTTTTGCCGTGGTATGGCTGGACTTCCTGACGGTGTCGCAGACGGTTGTCACGACCAGGAGCTCGCCATACACGTACTCTTCGTAAATCAGGATGAAATCCGAATCGGGACTCATCGGTAAACAGCACTACAGACCACTAGTTATCTTCCTAGAGCAAATGTTCGCGAGCCCACTGTAATCTTCGTCCACGATTTCCTCTGCGTAGTGCTGGAGTACGAAGCGGCCTGCGAGCATGAAGGTTAGCCTCGTGCAGTCTTCTCCTCACAGTTTCGTCACTGACAAGCAAATGGTGGTCTGACTGGAGCCTTTAAACCAACTGCATGGCTGTAGCATTTGGTTATCTTCTCGCGGTCATTTGCGAAAATCGGTCCTGTCTTCGGGCAGTTATGCGCTTCTCGCCTGGGTGCCGTTCAGCCACTTCACCAGTGGTGCAATAACGTGACCACAACCTTGATATCACGTTTTTTCTTGTTTCAATCGCCTCAGCAATACTTCGTTGAGGAGCCCCAGTTTGGAGCGTACCTACTGCCCTTAACATTTCGTCTCTTGTTAAATGGCGCCTCTGCATGATGCATACAGTTGCATAAATTAGAAATTAACCAATAATTTTCATTGAAACTTTCATTTGATACAAAAATATACCAAAAACTGGGTTAGGTCAATTGAAACTTTCGAACTTCGCTACAATTATGCCGCACAAATCATTTGTTTTCAATTTATTTTTTCAAATTCAAATTTAGAATCATTTAATATGGTCTACATAATAAGCTTTCATTAAAATAATTTAAAACCGATTAATATTTTTCGAGTTTCAGAACTTTATACAAAATATCCCTAGACATTGTTGATGTGCATATAATAAAGGTAAAATATTATTTATATGACAAATACAATTTATAAGTCAAAATCTATTATAAAAAAACTAGCTTAGGTTAGGTTAGAACGTTATAAACCACTCAGAGTCGAGCGGAGCGGAGCGAGGCGTTATATAGTCTGACAAAAAGGTATATGTCACAGAATAATAATTACTATACAAGTATACAGGTCAAAATCCATTTCAAAAAATAGGTTAGGTTGGGTTAGAACGTTATAAAACCATTCATTTCCTTTGTTTTTTAATCTTCATCCAATTCATTTCCACAACTTTTGTTAGAAGAATTATTATAATATAATAATTCTTATATTTCTTCTTATTATATTTCTTCTTATTTTTACTGTTTATATATTAAAAATAATAACATTGTTTCAGGTTCATATTTTGTATGTACTACTATGCTATTAACAAGTTACAGATAAATTCCGTGACCCATAAATTTTTAATGAAGGGCCACACACAATGAGGGAGATGTGGCTCACTAAGTAATTGAAAAATCTGTCTCCAGGGCAAAAAAATCTGGTGCTATTTACGTACCAGACCAGTAATCTTTAATCAGTACCTTTAAACCTTTTATAGTAAAATAATTAAACTATACCGATTTCATGGATTTGAAGAAACTAGCAGATGACTTAAATATAAATACAACAAGAAATGTTTCTGGAGAAGCTATTAAAACGACTGATATTAAAGTTATACGTTTTATGAAGGGCTGTGATATTTATAAGTATGAAACTACATACAAGACTGATAATTTGAATGAGGCAAACATTTACGGCCAAACCAGGACATTGCGGCAAAATACAACACGTCCAAGGAATTATATAAATATGGAGGAAATATCTTTGAATCCTGCTTATACGTCTAATATACCGATAAGTGATAGAAAAAAACAAGATCTGTTAGAATTGGTTCAAAAAAATATTGTGCCTCGCTATTATGAACATATAATCAGCTTTCCTCGCAGGTGGAGAATGGGTATTTGAGGCCAAGAAAACTGATGCTGACGGTGACTACCACGGTGAAATGGACTCCCATAATTTTGAAAAATGGTGACTATTTCGTTTAAATACTTCACGCTATTTACACCACACACCTTTGCACTTACATTTATAGTTCATGATACAGCACCTCTGATTTAGAGCTTAATACTTTGACCAGCCATAATTATAATAAAAGTACTTGATTTATTTATTGACTTCCATCACAAATTGTAAAACATGTTTCAAATGTCAAATAAATGATTCATTAATTGACATGAAGGGGAAACCAAAATGAGTTTCCGAATTCTACGATTACATAATTCTAGGAGTATTTTAGACTTTTAGTAAATTAATTGTCTTCTTTTTCACAGGTTCGCCAAAATACTGGAAATAATTGAAGCGGGATCGGTAATCGTTCTAGACAACGCACCATACCATTCGAGATTGGTAGATCGTGTTCCAAATATGTCTTGGCGGAAAGCTGACATACAAACGTGGCTGCAAGACAAAGGATTCGTTTATCATGAAAATGAGACAAAATCAATATTATTAACTAAATTTAACAAAGATAACTTTAAAGAAAAAGTTATCGACAATATGGCAGCCACGAAAAATATAATAGTTTTACGTCTTCCGCCCTATCACTGCGACTTGAATCCCATCGAGTTGATATGGGCTCAGCTTAAATCTGACGTAGGCAGAAATAATAAAACTTTCAAAATGGCTGAGCTAAAACAATTAATCACCGATGGGATTAAAAAAATTAGCGCGTTCTCTTGGAAAAAATGTATCGAGCACATTATAAAAGAAGAAGATAGAATGATGCGGCTCGATGGATTAATTGACACATGCACGGACACAACTTCAAAATTCATAATAAATGTCACCGATGAAAGTTCGGACGAATCATCATTTGAAAAAATTAAATTTTGAATAAAATTTTTTTATTAAATTATTATTTTTAAACAGGTCGTACTTTTATTTATAATCTCCTATAAAATTTTTAGATAACATATCGATAATTTAAATCAGTACAACAACCTTTTTGTTTTTGTAGTTTTTAAAATTACAAAGTGATAAAATCTTTAAGAGTTCTATAGTATGTGAAGGTTTTGCAAGTAAATAGTAATATAAAATGAAGTCATTCTTTACATCAGAGTTAATTCGTTCAATAGTTCATTCCCGATGTAGTTCAGCAATGGCCCATCACTAGAGGTCATGTCAAAATAAAGTCACGTGATCAGTACCGCCATATTTGTTTACTTTTTGGCTCAACTTGATCGGAACTGACTATACCTAGGATGGGCCAGACATGAACAAAATGTAACCGCTACTGCTGCATTTCTGGATGAAATATTCATAGCTGAAGTATAATAAAAATTTGTTTTTTTGCGTACCTATCTATATTTACCTACTATTAACAAGGATGAATAAAATATGTTAGTTTTGTATCCATGTCAATAAAATACAGAATGAAACAAACATACCCCTAACAGGCATGTAGAATGGGTTCATGTCGTGAGATCGGTTATTTGACTGTTACAGTTACTTGAGCTTGAAATCGACGATTTGCTAGGAAAATACTTCGACATAGGCTACATTTTATATACGAAAAAAATCGAGAAGCGACGTCCGAGAAACTCGTAAAAATAAGTTTATCGAATGTTACGTAAATGTGGTCTCGTCAATAATTCGTCTTCGTCAAGGAAGACAAAGGTAGATTTTGAAGAACTTGGCCGCATAGGGAGAGGATCTGGTTTGAAAAATTTTATAGGTGCAATAGAAAAGATAAAAAAATATTTATTCTATTATTATTTATTTATTTACTTTCATTAAATGTCCAAGTTGTTAGTGGTCTCAATCTGATGATACATGATATAGTTGTACGTTAGGAGGGCAGTACTCATGATATATTTACAAACTCCAGATTAAGCCTAAGCATACGCCTGCAAAATAATGAAATTGATGGAGCTTTAGTAGCAGATGCCGGTTATCCTCGCACCAGGCATTCGGTGTTAAACCCCAGTACCTTGGCAGAAGAAAGATACAACAAAACTCAAATAAAAACCCGGAATAGTATATAAATGGAGTTGAACACTGCCAAATGTTCTATTACCTTTGGTCGAAAGAATTGTCCAGTCCATTTCGCTTATAATATGGGTGGAGAACTTTTGCCTAGATCGACCGTCATAAAAGACTTAAGGAGTCACATTTGACCCTAAACTTAACTTTTCATAATCACATCTCCACCGATCCGAGCTAAATACGGAATGCCAAGGTCGACCTTACGACCTAGGTTCTAAGCTCCACTTGCATTAATTTTTCAATTGCATAAAAATAATAAACTTGTATATCATTTTTAGCTATTGAACTCCAGAAAAAATGGAAAAGCTTAAAAGATTTCTTTGACAGAGAACGGCTAAAGGGAAAAAATTGTCCCAGTGGGTCCGGGGCTAAACCCAGAAAACAATGTTTACTATAAATTATTATTGACATTTTTACAACCTTTGACCGAAATCAGACCGCCAAGTCGACCTACAGTTACTGAGGAAAACGACTTCGAAGGCTGTTTGGAATCTTTTGTTATTCCAAAATCAAAGAAGCTTAAAACAAGTGATGGCGTTGATACGCTTCATACAACAAACAACGTATAACATAATACGTATAATGTTGTTTACGCTTTATTTGATACATTGTCTCATCACTGTATTTCTGCGTGTCAACTCTGGTTTTACAATGGAAAGCAATTCACAAAACGTCGAATATGACATTCTATAACAACTTCTGAATTTGAGATCATAGGATTTTGGTATTTTAACCCGGCCTCATACAGCCGGAATGCCTGTCTGAATTCAAAGTCTTAATTCAGAATCTGAATTCAGAGAGCACAGAAATGCATACAATTTCACTGTTCCCCACACACATTCAGATTTTTTCAGTTAATTTTTCAGATCGATCTGACAAAATGTGTCTGACGAGCGTTCTTAATTCCGGATCTGAAAATTTCAGATTCTGAATTCAAAACGCACGTCTTTCCATACATTTCTATAGAGCGAACACACGTCACACACACTGAATTCAGATTCTGAATTACTTCAGTCGCCACTGCAACTTGGTATCGTATAGACGTGTTGCGACTTGCGATCCGTCATGATGTGTGACACGGAAAGGAGAATGCCCAAAAATCTATGGGCGTGTAACCCAGTCGTTTACAAGCGTGTTGTATGCAGCATTTATTGCAGGTTTATTCCTGATAACCAAACACACCATTTTAATACCTCTAGGTCCTGCCGTTTTTGAATAAATCTAAGTTTAAGTTCGAAAATGATTCTAGGTTATGTGTAGTTTATGATTGTTAAACTAGTAAGGAAAGCCGTGTATCGTTCCTGCCGATTTGAATTATTTGTTCCGCGCACTATACTTAACATACCTGTTGCAACGATGTCCATGTTGAGAGTAGTTTGCAATGTAGAATCTAACGAAGACCCATCATGTCTTAGCATCATATCAAAGGCATCATGTTTACATTCAAGTGACAATTAATACACCTCAACATTGTTATCCAAATCACGAGCAAAAATCAGAATCCGTAGAAAGTAGCGTAAAGTCGGCGAGTAGGCGAGATCGAATCCGTATAGTATAGCAAAAGTCGTTGGTAAGGATAAACAATAAACCATAGAATTAATATTGGTCTCCGCTGCGCTATAATAAACATTCAAAATGTAAACAGAGTAGACGTCACTAGCGTCACATACAACTAAAACAATGACATGTCACATTGGCATCTTGAAATATAATAAGTTTCTTTACACAAAATCAAGAAGGTTGTAGTTCTATTCCATTCCATTGCACAAAACGCAATGAAGTTAAAATAATATTATAACAAAATAATATTATTAATTATTACTTATTTACTTTAATCATATTGTACGATTTACAACAAGTAACAAATAAAATAATGTATTAAAAATAAATATCTGTTTTATTTCAAGTGACATGATTTTTTAGTAACAAAACTTTTTGTTTGGGCATGTATGCGTAGAAAGTAATGCAAATGGCCACCGGACATGCCAGAGAACAGGAAGAGACGGTTGAATTCCTTTTTTATTACATTTTTTTAAAAGCAGCTTTAGCATTAATAATTATTAATTTTCAAATTGTCATATATTCGTAAGATAATTTTTAGTAAATTACATTTTGTGTAAATGTTTGGGTCAGGGATGATCATTCTCCTTTAATTTTGTGTGTCCAAAGACATTCGTGTATTTGGGATACTCCAACAGAGGACTACCATAACAAGGAAATAAAAGATTTAGCACGGTTGGATGTATGTTTTACTCAAATTGGGAGACATCAAATAAAGAGGAAAATTTTCTCGCCCTAATATGGTACTGGCTTTCCCTTAATCTGTTTACATCGATTGAATGAATTCAGTATATTCGTTTGTATTTCTTTTTATTATAAAAATGAAAAAGAAGCGTGATGAGTGTCAATTACTCTTTCATATTCAAAGACGTTCGCCTGAGCCGAGAATAACGTTACTACTGATCTAATTCATAATCTGAATTCCGGTACATTGCCTCACACAGTGCCGGAATTCAGATTCTGAATTCAGAGAGGCATTCCGGCTATGTGAGGCCGGCCTTAAACGTTGTTAGATGATGTCCACAAAGTAATCTCTCTTTATTAAATGGGTGCATCCAATATTGACGCAGCTTTCGTTGCGTAGGGGAGACCGAGGAGGTTTGTGACAGAGGAGAGTTGTGACAAAGACGATTTTTCGAAACCTATGACCGTTAGCGAGCTGGCAACAGCGCTCGTTTGTTTCTTTAGAGACGCGCTACTTGACGCAGTACGCGCCAACAGCGCACGCGAAGCGGTTGTGAGTGTGCAACATCTGCGTAAAAAAATACGAAAAGTAAGTTTTTTCCCAAAACTTTGATTATATTTATATCGTGTCGTATTACGTTTGCGTTGTTATGATTGTTAGGTTTTAATATATATTGTTAGGTTTTAATATATATGGTCCGTTAAAATGATTGTATAGTTTTCATAAGTACTACTCAAATATGTTATTAAATTGTTTTTTGATTAATAGATGTTAAATTTACTTAATTTGTGTAAGCCAGTCGCAGACAACGACCAATCAGGAGCGTCGACCAATCAGAAGCGTCGACCAATCACAGGCCACTTTGTCATAGTGACGTGATCGGGGATGCGTTTTTGAAAAACGGGCAGTCTTGATTGAGCGTTGAATGTGGAAACAAGTGTTAATTAATTCAGAGAAAGTTCAATAAATGGTGTAATTTGAATACTGACACCGTGTTATTTTTCCCACTGACCTAAACCCTTTTAGGTCAGAAGTGGGATTGTCGAGAAAATGTTTACATTTTCTTGTCACGCCCGCTACTCGGCAAAACGTAAGTAACTATTTATAAGCACGATTCTTTTTTATACATATGTTTTTATTTTTTTTAGTTGTTTTATTATTATAATTTTTTCTCTCATGTGTGTAAATAAAACATACCATATTACGTGGGTGGACCGATTTAATTTAATTTAGAGAATATTTTTGTTGAACCTACAAGAATAACTGCGAACACAGCTACTTGTATTGACAACATTTTCTGTGATTGTAAAATCATCGAAAAATCAATTATCAGTAATCTAAGATCTGATCACTGCGGACAAATGATATCTGGTCCTAGCAGTGAACCGTTAAAGTAATAAAATATAGGCCAGTTACCACTAAAAAAGTAAGGCAATTCAAACATACTATCTCAACTATATTACCGAAACTTGACCTTGCGCAGGGTGATCCGGATGAACTTTATAGCACGTTTTTTGATGTAATAAACACACAATTTACTTCCATCTTTAAAATTATAGAAAAACGATTATTTAAAAATCTTAAATTTATTGACTGGGCAACTGCTGGCATTTATAAAAGTCGAAACAAGTTGTTTGACCTGTATGCAGAAAAGCAATATAATTATACCCCCGCGTTTATTGATTACGTAAGAAATTATTCCAAATTGTTTCGAAATGTTTGCATACAGGCAAAATCTCTTTATATAAAACAGAAAATCATTAATTCTGATAATAAAATAAAAGCAGCATGGGATATTATCAGTGATGAAATGGGGAAACGTAAAGTGTATAATAATAAACTGGAGTTAAAAATTAATAATCATATTATTGACTCTGATATAGAGATCGCAAATACTTTTGAGAACTTTTTTCAAAATATTCCAGTTACCACGACTAGTTCCATAAATTCATCGCCAAACGAAGCCTATAATATCCTGAGGGGCAATGTTTCTGAGTGCAATGTATTATTTAGATTTAAATACGTAACCCCATATGATATTATCAAAACATTTAAATCTTTGCAACACAAAAAACAGGAGATTTATGGGGAATATCAGTAAAAATAATTCACAATATTATTGATGTTATTGCGCCATATCTTGCTGTAATTTTTAACAAGTCCATAGATTCGGGATCATTTCCCGACCTCATGAAATGTAGTAAATTGATACCTCTGTTTAAGTCGGGAAGTAAAACTGATCCAAATAACTATAGGCCGATTTCAATTCTACCAACTCTCAGCAAGATATTTGAAAAAAATAATGCTCAACCAACTGCTCCTGCACTTTAATTTAAATAAATTACTTCACTCTGAGCAGTATGGGTTTACTAAGGGTCGTTCAACAACCGATGCGGCCGCAAGGCTGTTACGGCACATTTTCGATGCATGGGAAAAGTCACAGAATGCCATTGGTATCTTCTGTGATTTGTCAAAAGCATTTGATTGCGTTGAGCACGAGACTCTTTTACGAAAATTAGGCCATTATGGTATTAAAGAAACTGCACTCAGTCTCATTGCGTCTTATCTCAGTGATCGTATACAAAGGGTATGCATCAATGATGTTAAGTCATCCGGATCAGCCTCAGTAATGGGTGTCCCCCAGGGCTCTATTCTAGGTCCATTCATGTTTCTGGTTTATATTAATGACTTACCACATTTCGTCAAAAATGCTTGCGATATTGTACTATTTGCTGATGATACGTCTTTAATTTTTAAAGTCGATAGAACTAAAGACAATTTTGACGATGTAAATAATACTTTATCTCAAGTTTCACACTGGTTTACTATAAATAATCTACTTTTAAATGCTAAAAAAACCAAGTGTGTCGAGTTTTTATTGCCCAATACAAGGATTACTAGCAACAATTTAAAGATAAGTGGTCAGCCATTGAAAACTGAGAACACAACTGTGTTCTTGGGAATAACCCTAGATGCAAAGCTTCAATGGGGCACCCATATAGCAACACTTGCTAGCAAGCTTAGCTCTGCTGCAGACGCTGTTAGGAAGATTCGACAGTTAACTGACGTAGAAACTGCAAAAGTAGTTTATTTTGCATATTTCCATAGTATTATGTCGTATGGAATCTTACTATGGGGTAAAGCAGCTGATATTGAAAAAAATTTTCGTTTTACAAAAAAGGGCAATTCGCGCAATTTATAATTTAAAACCGCGGGATTCCCTTCGAGAGAAATTTAAAGAAATAGGTATTCTTACAGTAGCTTCTCAATATATTTATAACAACATAATTTTTGTTAAGCAAAACATTCACAGTTACAAAAAAAAAAGTGTGAATTACACGATAGGCAATTAAGAAATAGAAATAGACTCGTAATTCCTCAATTACGCCTCAAAAAGGTCCAAAAGTCGTTTGTGGGAATGGGCGTAATGTTCTATAACAAAATTCCACAACAAATCTTAGATTTGCCTTTACACAAGTTTAAGAATTCTATTAAAAGTGTGCTCATGAAAAAAGCATATTATACAATTGAAGATTATATAAATGATAAAAAAGCATGGATTTAATTTATTCGCTTTACGGTTAGTGAATTTCTCAATGACAAGCTTGGAAACAATCTATGAAAATGTAAGTCATGTCCTAAAATGAGTATTTGATTGGTGTTCAATTCGATGCCTTAAGCATGGGTAGCCTAAGTATGTCACGCTCTCTTTAAACATTTCTGTGGTGGTGTCGTGTGGTGCGGGTTGTTACGTTCCCTCAAATATGGTTGAGCGAAGCAATGGCTGGATCATGCGTCATGCTCGTGAACGGGTGCCGCCGTCGGAAATGGGGCTACTTTTGTCTGCCCTTCTTAACATGTGTAGAATTGTAAGCACCATTCCTAACCAGTGGTAGATTCATTTGTAGATTCAAAAGCACTTGTAAAAGTTTATCTGAATAAAAAATATGTCTTGGACTTGCCTTTACACAAGTTTAAGAACTCAATTAAAAGTATGCTCATAAAAAAAAGCTTACTATACAATTGAAGATTATATAAACGATAAAAAAGCTTGGATTTAACTCGTTCCAGCAATGCGCGAGACGGCATTTCAATCATGTACATTAATAATAATAATTGTTATAATGTTATTTTTAAAAAAGAGCAACCGCCGAGTTTCTTGCAGGTTCTTCTCGGCTGGAACTGCATTCCGAACCTGTGGTAGATTCACTTGACGATTCAAAAGTACTTGTAAAAGTTTATTTGAATAAAAAACTTTTCTATTCTATTCTATTCTATTTAAAGGAGATGGCCCTTCCCCAATACATTGTTTGCCCCAGAAAAAAAGTTTATGCGTCACGATGAAACTTTTACCTTTGGATTGGTTTTTCTGTGTAAATTAATAATAAATAGTATTCTTGACCCTAGATAGTATGGTTATTGCTTATTGAGTACCCTAACATCTCACTAAAAATATCCTAAAAATATTTTGCAACAGATAATTTAACGAACACAAAGTATTATTTGGTATTTAACGGCGTACTTAGTGATATTTGGAACTGTCCAACTGCTGATATTAATCCAAGCACTCTTCGAGATAGGATCATCGAAAGTAATGGTATAATTAACACAACGATTAGGAAACGCCATTGCCGTCGAGGTGTCACAACACAACAGAGTCAAAATCTCTAATTCACGTTTCGCTCACGAATGTTCTGATGCAAACTTATATAAGCACTGAGGAGCATGAACTAGTGGTCAATTACTTGACGCAGACTGGAAGAATTACACAAAACAGAGTAAAATTGGTAAAATACAAGAAAATCACATAAGCGCAAACATGCAGCTCAACGAAGTTCCTTGTATAGGGATGTTCGTCACGATCCAAATCCGATACTTATGTAGATCGATATAGTGGTATACGATTCAGTTGCTAATTTTATCGATCAATATCATTCGGTACGGTTTGGTGGAATGATACACAGTGTACAGAAAAGTCGGGCCAAAAATATAGTTTAATCACTGTCAGTTCACTGACAATCGTTAAAGATTTAAAATAATGTCAAAACCTAAAAGGAGTTTCGTCATTTTGTTTAAAACGCAGACGACACTGCATGTGGCCAGTTTTTTTAACCAACTTCAAAAAAAGGAGGTTCTGTGTTCGACCCGTATGTACGAGTATGTATGTGACTACTACGATTTAACGATACTACGATTAAACCACCTAATTGAAATAATATATAATTTTTTTGGAGTCGGCGCTAAACCACATGCAATCCATATAAAATAAAAAGTAAATGTAAAAGTAAATGCAAGTAAAGTCAGATTAGGTATCCACTTTTGAAGGCGAGCGCGGTGAACCATGATAGCTGCGGAGCGCGAAGCTGTCCGGGATGCGGGAGGCACATATTCAACTAGAAAAATATGAAAGTCATTTATCCCCCGACTTCGAAAAATTATATATTATTCGAGTTAGGTAGATTAATCGTCAATCTAAATAAATAAAATATTATTTTAAACTTTTTAGTTCGAATCGACTGAAGTCGGATCTATTTTTTTTTTAAATATTAGAAACTCGTATCTGCGCATCGATTCGAATTGATACTTTTCTTCCGATACCAAGTAAGACTTGAAAGTAGTGATTCGATACCAAAAGTATCGAGTACTTGCTTGTATTGTGTCGGACATCACTATAGTCTGATTTTTAATTACAGTTGTCATTTAAAAATAACAGACAGTTGTTGTCATGACAACTGTCTGTTATTTTGACACGTCAAAAATAGAATGAGTTATTTGTATCAAAAATAGGGTTACTAACTGGATTTCGATTTTACCCCTAACTAAAGTACCTGAAGTATCTGTCAGGCATTTGTCATATCTACATGAAGCAATTGATTTTTATTTACGTAAGTTTTGAATTTATTATCTTTTTTGTGGGAACTGTTTTATCTCTAGCAACATTAAAAGTCATCAAACGTCACGTCAAATAAAAATCAGACTATAGCTGTAAATAAAATGGCAGTAAACAATAACAGGAAATAAAAATACTTCTTTTTAGAATGAATTTAAAAAACCCCGCTAGTTCGTAGGTTTCTATTTTTGTCTTTCAAAATAATAATTATAAAGTAATTTTATTAGATTTATATAGTTAGGTCTATTGGTATTTTTCACTATACAAACTTAAAACGACTCTGGGGCAATTTTGGGACATCTCCTTTTATTCATTTGACTTATACTAACAAATTTGCAGTTTATTTAAAAAGAATAACGATAAGTAATGAAATTCAAAACGGAAACAATTAGCATTCAGACCGTGTTTAGCAAATAAAAATAACGGCAGAAATTTGAATTTTTTTTCTCATGGGCGCTTACATGGTTTACTTTACACACAGTTTATTGTTCAATGGATAAATAAGATTTTTATTTTTATTTTTTTTTTATTTTTATTTTTTTTTTATTTTATTGGGTACATAACTTAAAATATCCTTAATTCTTGATCTAGTAGATTTAAGGAAAAATACTATAAATTTAAAATAGATGATGAAGATGAATGATAATAGAATAAGTGATGGCCAAATAAATAAGAAGAATGAATTGAACATCGATAAGGAATGATGTGGCGTAGTAATTATATTAACCTTTGTGTCTGTAAGTTTCAGGAAAGGACATAATGAATGACAGTGGTGAATATGCCCTAGGTGGAGGGCCTAAAAGAAAAACGACCCTAGGTGGAGGGTCTAAACGGAGGGAAGCCCTAGGTGGAGGGTCAAATCTAAGGAAAGCCCTAGGTGGAGGGTCTAAGCGGAGGGAAGCCCTAGGTGGAGGGTCAAATCTAAGGAAAGCCCTAGGTGGAGGGTCAAATTTTAGGGAAGCCCTAGGTGGAGGGTCAAATTTTAGGGAAGCCCTAGGTGGAGGGTCTAACCTAAAGGAAAGCCCTAGGTGGAGGGTCAAATTTTAGGGAAGCCCTAGGTGGAGGGTCTAACCTAAAGGAAAGCCCTAGGTGAAGGGTCAAATTTTAGGGAAGCCCTAGGTGGAGGGTCTAACCTAAACGAAAGCCCTAGCTGGAGGGTCAAATTTTAGGGAAGCCCTAGGTGGAGGGTCTAACCTAAAGGAAACCCGAGGCGGAGGGTTGAGATTAAGGTTCAGGAAAGAAGCCGAGGAAATTATTGAAGGAGAAAATACGTCGGATGAGGATAGGAGTATAAGGGACTCAAGGCAGGAATAATTGTCACGTGGAAAAGTGAGCAAAAGGCAACGTCTAAGTAAAGGAAAGCGGAAATGGCAGTCAAAGGAGCGGAAACAACACTAGGTACTCTAATTCATCAGAAACAGGAGAAGAGTTGCCTTGTTCGCAATACAGAGAGAACAGATATCCGCGGAAAAGACGAGGATCTGAATGCTCGAGGGAAAGTGTTTCATCAGAATCAAGAAGTGAACAATCACCATCTCTAAAAAGAATGAGATTATCAGAACATAGAGAAGGGGAACGGGATACAAAGCTAATAGACAAATTTTTAACAATATTAGAAAAAGTTAAGAGTACAGATAGAAAAATAACATTTAACGCGAATGTGGTGCCGGAGTTTGATCCTTTATCAAAAGAACAAACCATTTTAACATGGATCACCAAAGTCGAAGAATGTGCTGAAAGGACATGGCCGGAATTTGTATGGAGCTGTGTCCTCGGACATGGCCGGAATTTGCTCGATTAATCGAAAAAAAAACTTACTTAAATAAACATAAATGGAGGTTAATTATTCATATGTGAAAATTGCTTTTAAAATAAACTAAAACATATCGCGGTAATTACATTTCTCCACCGCAGGCGTGGAAAAAAACACAAAAAATAAGAATGTTTACTTTTATTTGTTTTTGTTTTTATTTTACTGTCATATTGCATTTGCGTTCGGATACACGTATAATAAAATACTAACGATATATTTTGTATTAATTAGCACTTATGGTCGTGTGCGTGTATAATATCCGAACGTCTTTAATTTTTAATCTATTCAGTAGGTACCTAATTTTGACGTAGGGATGTCGAAAAAATTGAGAACAGTTCAGCGCCATCTAGATTGATCCTCCAACAACTCTTTGACGGGAGATTCAAATGTGGAATAAATAATATTTTTAGATAAGGCATTTTGACTCGAGAGAGAACTGGTTAATAAAATACACCAAGTTCTCTTTCGAGTCAAAATGCCTTATAAATAAAGTTTTAGTTAGGATTCAAAATAAAACAACAGGTTTTTGTTCTAACAATGCATATTTATTTACTAGCGGTCCGCCCCGGCTTCGCCCGTGGTACATAATATATAGCCTATAGCACTCCAGGATCACGTACATATCCAACGGTGCAAGAATTTTTGAAATCGGTCTAGTAGTTCCTGAGATTAGCGCGTTCAAACAAACAAACTCTTCCGCTTTATTATATTACTAGATGATGCCCACGGCTTCGCCCGTGTGGTTTGTAAAAATCTCGTGGGAACTTTGATTTTCCAGAACAAAAAGTAGCCTATCTGTAGTAAGTAGTAACCCGTCCACAAAACGGAAAAATTCCGTGGGATCCTTACGATTTCGGATTGCAATTCCTTACCGCATCAGAGTTGAGGAGTTGGACATGTACCTACTCGAGGTCATTCAACAATAAAGTCATAAACAAAAAAATTGGTATCCCCAATATCAATTTAAATAACCGACAGTGCCATCCAATCAAATCCCATTAGTGTTGGGGATCAGATCCCCTACAGCATCAGGATTGAGGAGTTGGAATCCAAATTTTTTGTAGGACAGTGTCGCAATGTTTCTCTATCGATTAAAAAAAAAATTACGCAAATCGGTTCAGAAATCTCGGAGATATCGGTGTACATAGGTAGAAAAACACAACTCCTCCTTTTTTGAAAGTCGGTTAAAAAAGTAGCCTATGTTACTCCCTGGTTAATTCTCTACTTGTATGTGAAAGTCCCGTCAAAATCGGTTCAGCCGTTCCAAAGATTAGCCCGTTCAAACAGACAGACAGACAGACAGACAGACAGACAGACAGACAGACAGACAGACAGACAGACAGACAGACAGACAGACAGACAAAAATTTTAAAAAAGTGTGATTCGGTTATAGTATCGTTCAAATAACCATATGAGCTTAATATGAGGTAGTTATTTCGATATTACAGACAGACACTTCAATTTTATTTATTAAATATAGATTATTATATTATTATTATTATATTATTACTAGCGGTCCGCCCCGGCTTCGCCCGTGGTACATAATATAATATAGCCTATAGCACTCAAGGATCACATACATATCCAACGGTGAAAGAATTTTTGAAATCGGTCCAGTAGTTTCTGAGATTAGCGCGTTCAAACAAACAAATTCTTCCCCTTTATTATATTAGTATAGATTAGTATAGATGTGTAAGGATTTTTTTTGAGTGTGGTGGCTGATGCTTCTTCTGAAAATGATCTATTTTTCAAAATACAAAATCTTTTTAAACATAATATGTATGAGACGCTATTTACAATGCTGTTAATATTTTCATATTCAATTACATCACATGGAACAGCCACCACCACCACCACCACTACAGCCTTTTTAATGACCCACTGCTGGGCACAGGCCTCCTCTCTCATAGGAGAGAGGATTTAGAGCTTAGACCCACCACGCTGCTCCAATGTGGGTTGGCGGGCATGGAACAACAGTTCTTTGTAACTTCTGTTTAGTACAATCAGCAAAACTTGTCTGTTTAAATTCATCTTCACATCTGAATATCACATAGTTCACATCTGAAAAGAAATAGTTTTGTTGATTAATTGGTACTATTGGTAGGACTAATTATTACAAATAATATATACCATAACATATCGTTTCAACCAATGGACGTCCACTGCTGGACATAGGTCTCTTGCAAGGATCGCCACAGCACACCATAACATATAAGAAAGTATTTTTACTACCCTATAGGTAATAAATAGTAAACACTAAGGGTGGGCTACCAATAATTTTTTTCATAACTAGGAAAATGGTTGACAGTAACACATCAGTATGTTCAGCAGAAAACTATAGACTTATGCACACCTGTTGATATCACTGTAAAATATATGAAAAGGTGTGCTTGTATCTGTTTATGGATAAAATATAGAGAAATAATTTTAGTATAAATCTACATAAGTTAGGTTAGGTTATACCTACGTACCGCGCAAAATTCCTTATAGCAGGTTTAGGAAATCGAATCAACTTAATGTTGTTTTATACCGGCGAGCCACATTTAAAACATTTCTCCTTGTTTTCTGTCAGGTCAGATATTTTAAAAAACAAAACATACGAGTCTTGTTTCAATGAAACAAGAAAGAGTCAACGTCTCAAATATAAATAGCACTTAATTATAAAACTGTATAAAACACAACTAGAGGAACAGAAGCTCGCAAGAAATCAATAATTATTTTTAATTGTTACGAAACAACCGCACAACAACGAAAACGCCATTTTGAAAAAAAAAAAAAAACAATAACTTACCACAGAAGTCAGAACACTTTACTGATATGACCAGAATCACGGAACCTATGGATTTTGAGCTGAAAATGTTGAAGCAAAGAAATGTAGCCTTGAACATGCTTTGTCTCGTTCTCAACTACTAAATAAAGTGTGTGAGGTATAGAAAAACTAGAGAGAAAAAATATCCTAGCTGAATGACTAATTTGTCTTAACTACAATGTTTCAGGTGCAGTCTCCAGTGTCTACATAGATATATATAACCTTCTTGGATATGACCTTAGAAAAGTTAGAAAAACAAATAACAGTTAACATTCTTATTTTTTGTGTTTTTTCCACGCCTGCGCTGGAAAAATGTAATTGCCACGATATATTTTAGTTTATTTTAAAAGCAATTTTCACATATGAATAATTAACCTCCATTTATGTTTATTTAAGTAAGTTTTTTTTCGACTAATCAGGGCAAATTCCGGCCATGTCTTTTATGGCTGGGAAGAAAGAGAGATTATTATGGCTGGGAAGAAAGAGAGATTATACACTACTCTCTGCCAAAATTAACCGGTGTTGCCCCAGGACTTGGTATCAAGGGCTAACTTCGGTATTGCATACGTGGTCTGAATGGAAAAAGAAACTTCTAGAATCTTTCCCATGTAGAGAGGATTATGCTGAGCTATTAACCGAAATGTTGGCTAAGAAGGTAAAGTATAGTGAGTCGTTGGAGCATTATTATTATGCAAAGATTAATTTATTAAATATATGTAAAATCACTGGCAAACAGGCAGTGGATTGTCTTCTGTACGGCATAGAGGATCGAGCGGTAAAAGTGGGTGCCCAGGCAGCTCAATTCAGAGAGCCGGAACAAGTACTGAAATACTTTAAAACTGTTAAGATAGGGACGAGCAAAGATTATCAAGACACAATGCTAGTCGGATGGATCCTTCTAAGTCAGATAGCATCGTAAATCCATCAATTAGATGTTTCAATTGCAACGAGGTTGGTCACCCCAGTTTTAAATGTGAAAAACCAATTTCTTCGTTGAAATGTCATAATTGCAATGAGATGGGTCATCGCAGCACCAGATGTGAAAACCCCCCCTCCAAGTGCACCATATGTTGCCGAGTTGGTCATCTCACCTCCAACTGTTACAAAAATAGAGAAATTTGTGAGTGAGGTGGAGAAAAATTCAACCTTGGATGAATTTTGATAAAAAAATTTGAAACTGAAGTTTCATAAAATGATACTGAAGAAACCGATAATAATTAATATGATTAATAAGTCGATTATAAGTAATTAATTTTAATTATCAAATAAAATGTTTTGATATTGTTAAATATAGATTATACTTATGAAGTCTTTGTTTAGATTTTTGATACACTTAATTATGTTGTATAAAGCTTAACAAGCGATGGGACTCGCTTGAAGTAGGATGGCCGAGCTGTTAGGTTTTAATATATATTGTTAGGTTTTAATATATATGGTCCGTTAAAATGATTGTATAGTTTTCATAAGTACTACTCAAATATGTTATTAAATTGTTTTTTGATTAATAGATGTTAAATTTACTTAATTTGTGTAAGCCAGTCGCAGACAACGACCAATCAGGAGCGTCGACCAATCAGAAGCGTCGACCAATCACAGGCCACTTTGTCATAGTGACGTGATCGGGGATGCGTTTTTGAAAAACGGGCAGTCTTGATTGAGCGTTGAATGTGGAAACAAGTGTTAATTAATTCAGAGAAAGTTCAATAAATGGTGTAATTTGAATACTGACACCGTGTTATTTTTCCCACTGACCTAAACCCTTTTATGATATTGTTTCTTAAATTGCATGGTGTTTCAGGTTTCGAAACGTGGCACTGTTTTTTTGTGTTTGCATTTTGTTTACAAATTACGATTCATTATTCTGATCACTTCGTGATTTTTTGCACCTAGGCGAGTTGTGACAGCTTGTCACAACTCTCCTATTTAACATTATTTTTCTGCTAGATGACATATTTTATTGGTTTTGTGGTGTTGCAAACTACCTCGTTGGTCTAGTGGTTAATATCCCAACAAACATTTACGACGTTGAGTAGACGTTTTGGTGGCAACTTAATGTTATTTAGTATAATCGTATAAATGTCATAAGGACGTTTACTCAACGGCATTAGGGCCCATTTTATTCAACTTAAGGCGCTAAGAGTTTCGTGTAACAGTCATATAAATACCTAAATACCTAGTCGGCGATTTGACTACATGTCATGTAATGATAGCTGTCGCGGCGTGTATTCGACTTCATGTCGCACAATATGACTTTTACATAATGTAATCGTTGTGTTATTGTCATTTATAGATGATGCAACATTATTATATAAACGAATATTATGACAGAACGTTATTAATTTAATTGACAGTGTTTTGACCGCTGAGTTAATATTGCATTTTTTCAGTGATAAAACCATTTCATCAGTTATAAACCATTGTGCAATCAAGTTTACTGATAAATGTGGGGTAAGTTTGTAACAAATTTTTTATGCGCTTTTAAAATTCTAATGTATTCACATATTTTATTAATAATTTATTAAGTGACTGCGTTATATGACAACTATATAACTTCCCGACCTTTAAACTGCGTGTTCATTGTAAATGTGTACGCCATTACAGTGGTTTTAGGGATCCATAATAAAATAATAGGTAAACGATTAGCTTTACTTAGTTCCAAGAATTTATATTTTAAGAACACAAGGATTTGCGTGACATATAACTTAGTTAAGGCTAAATAATACTTTTGTTTTAGGTAAACTCCACAATGATCTATAATTACGCGGATGTTGATAAGTTTTTATCAAAGATGGACTTCATCGAAATGATACGAGCACATTTGAAATGGCCGTGGTCATTTACTCATTTTGTCTTTAGTTCTCGTTGTTATGGATGTGGTTTCCAAATAGTCCGTCGAAATAGACCGTTACATTTTGTTTTAACAGACAACAATGTAAATAATTTATTAAGTAGCAGTTTATTTTGGTGCCCCCATTGCAAATATTTTGCTATCTATAATCATTTTCCAGAAGACGAATGCGAATATTGTAATTAGTCAGTTAATCATACCTACCTATTTAAATTTGAATCATTATGTAAATAAATTATTAATAATAATGAATAAAGGAATAATAATAAAATATTTGTAAGAATTTTGGAAACACGCTTCAACTTAATAGGTACCTAATACTTATTAATATATTTTACTAGTATTAGTACAAGAGTTAGAAAAAATATCTACAGTTGTAATTATTTTTACGCTTCTCACACAATTAGCTATAAAAACTGGGTTTAGCATTTTTCATAACTTTATATTATGTTAGAAAAGTTAGTAGCGTAATTTATCCATAGAATCCGAATAGAGTTTTAACTACTATCCCGAGTCGCTAGATGGTGCACTGTACTTTCACGGAGTCAATATGTTGTTGCTCTCACTCGCTCTTTAGGCCGGCCGCTGCCGAGATGTCTCGATTGCAGAAATATCTCCTCTAATACACAGAATCTACCTTCGCTTCTCGCTCGCGCACTTTCGCTTTGTCAGTCAGTTGTTTGTAGTAGATTGGTACTAGCGAGTGGGCGCGTGGCTCTTAAAAAGTGCTTATGTTTTATTTATAAATTATAATAAGATAATTTAAGAACCTATTGTTACTTAGTAAGTTTTTGTTGTCCTTAATAACTTGTTTATTTTTTTTAGCAAAATGCCTTTTAAAATAGTGGAAAGCACAGAAAATGGTAAATCGTTGTTAACAACTGTGCCAGCACACTGGGAACAACGTGGAACATTATATTGGCCACGAAAGAATGAGGCTATTTTGATAAAGGCTGAGGATTCTTTACCAGAAATAAATTGGAAATCGATGCCATGTATCCTGAAGCGAAATAATATTCCAAATTATGAAAGATCCGAAAAAGAAATCGCTCTTATGTCGGATATGTCCGACACGGATACGGACCAGGAGAATATTGCAAAAAAACCACAACCTAAAAACTCGACCACACATATAAATTTGAACGACCTGGTAACTAAATGTCTATCGGTAAGTTTATTAACTTTACATAAGTAGGTATTTATATTTTCGTCATTAGGATCTCGAACCTGAAGGAATCAGCTCTTAGAGCATTTAATATTTTAACTTAATGTAAATGTGAAAGGGCGTTTGTTTGTTAGCCCTTTATGCTTAAATTGCTGAACTGATTTAGACGAAATTTGGAATCGAGATAGATTGAGAGTTTGAGACCCTGGGACACACATGGAAATAGTTTTTATTATAAAATTATCATCAAAGGGGAAGACAAGGGGATAGAATTATGTATCTATGAAGTATTAATTCCATGCGGACGAAGTCGTGAGTGAAAGCTAGTTAATAATAAGCTTTTCTTCCATACTTAATTAATATACACCGTGAAATTAACTTGGGGGAAACATGCATCGAAATTTGAAAAAATTCGTCCTCCCATACATTCATTGATCAGCTATTCATTGATAGCTAATCAATGAATGTATGGGAGGACGAATTTTTTTTTCGTAATTCGACCTATGTTTCTTTGAGAAAGTTGTTTGTTATCATGGGCACAGCCAATAGGCGTCGGGAATACAACCAAGTCAATTTCACGGTGTATAAATTGAAAATGAAAGTGAGTTCTTTTTGTAACTTCTTCACGTTTAAACTGCTGAACCGTTTAAATGATATTTGGTATAGAAATAGTTTGAGACCCTAGGAAAGACATAGGTTTTTATTCCAGAAATCATCACTAAAGAGAAGTTTGTATGAAATTTTGATTCCACGCGGATGCTTGTGATTTATATTTTGTTTATTTTAGGAAAATACCAGTGGCGTTGAGTTAATTGATCAAAATGCCAGTTTTGATATTACACCACATTCATCTCAAGTTGTTGGGGTTTTAGAATTGCCATATGATCAAGCCGCTGAGACCACAGGAATCCCAGGAATTAGTGCAGAAACACTGGATAGTATAGCGCAAAAGCTCGACAATTTAATCAGCGTGGCATCAGCGAATGAAATAAATATACAAGTGCTATTTGATAATCAGCAAACTATTTTACAAAAACTTGCGTTATTGGACACCAAATTAGAAGAATTGGTGCAACGTATTTCGGTACCAGTAACTGACATTAATCGACAGGGCAATAATGACAATAATTTCAAAATTATAAGCAACCTACAGGAACTCAATAGTTTTGAGGAACGTTTAAAAAATCCTGAAGCTGAAGAAACTATTATAAAGTTACTTTCTGTAACATGCATGAAAGGCAAAGGTCGCGCATATAATAACGCGTACGCATTGGTCGATGCCATGTTCACTCGGCAATTTATGACCCAATGTTCTTGGGCTGGAGGTACCAGAGGAGAACCAAAAATATGTTTTAAGTCTTATAATAGAACTAAAACATTATTTTTTAAAATAATACACCAATCTGACAATAACTTCACAATACCAGAGTGCGAATTATTTTTAAAAAACGTTATGAGGCATGCTATCAAAAGAAATGAGGCCAAACTGCTGAGGACTTCTGCTCAAAAGAACAGATCAAAAAAAAAGTGTTGCAAGAAAATAATACAATTGAAGAGCAACGTGATGTCCAGAATGTAGAGCTAGAAAATACACCACATCAGAAAGAAAATGTCTCACCAATTGATTTGACCAGCTAGATTGGGATGTAGTTCCACCCTCTCATTCTCATTCTGGTACCTTCAGCCCAAGAACATTGGGTCATTAATTAAAATGAAAGATTTGATTTTGATTTGATTATTTGCGTTCTAGTGACTATTTGATTATTTAAGGTGCATGACAAAGGTCTGCCCGCGAAATTCAAATTTAATTTGGTATTTCGCAATTTGTAAACTAATACGACAAAGTAGGCTTATGGCATTCAAATTGCGACAATGGCAGTATTATCTCCACAGGTTTGTATAAAATTCTTTACTTGAAAGTGTCCATTTTAAGAAATTAATCAAAATAATGAGTTGAATTTGTGAGTAGCTCATGTCAAACTCGAACTTTTAATTAATTTCTTAAAATGGACACTTTTAAGCAAAGAATTTTATATAAACCTGTGGAAATGATACTGCCATTGTCGCAATTTGAATGCCATAAGCCTACTTTGTCGTATTAGTTTACAAATTGCGAAAAACCAATTAAATTTGAATTTCGCGGGCAGACCGTTGTTGTTAGCCTTAAGACTATTTGATTATTAGCGATCGGTTGTTTGATAATTTGCTTTTCCTGTTTTTCTGTAATTTATAACCCCCTACGCAAAAAGAGGGGTGTTATAAGTTTGACCACTGTGTGTGTGTGTGTGTGTGTGTGTGTGTGTGCGTGCGTGCGTGCGTGCGTGCGTGCGTGCGTGCGTGCGTGCGTGCGTGCGTGCGTGCGTGCGTGCGTGCGTGTGTGTCAATGGCACCATAGCGCTTAAACGGGTGAACTGATTTAGATGCGTTTTTTTATTTGAAAGCAGGGTTTCATTTCATTTGCAAACATTTAAAAAGTTAAAAATAATGTCGCGGAGGGGTACCGCTAAGTCTAACAAAATTTGATCGCATCTAAGCGAGTTATTCGGGGAAATGGTAGTAAATTTATAGAGAATAATCAAATAAACAGTCTGAATTGGGTACTTAAGACAGTATGGGCCCATTACTCAATCGAATTTAATGGCCCAACGATAGGTAAGTACCTATTATGTTTAATTTTTTAAATGTTCGCTTTATTTTGCGTTAGGGGTTTTTTGTAATTTTAAAGGAGAATGCCCAAAAATCTATGGGCATGTAACCCAGTCGTTTACAAGCGTGTTGTATGCAGCATTTATTGCAGGTTTATTCCTGATAACCAAACACACCATTTTAATACCTCTAGGACTTGTAGTTTTAAATAAATCTAAGTTTTAGTTTGAAAATGATTCTAGGTTATGTGTAGTTTATAATTGTTAAAGTAGTAAGGAAAGCCGTGTATCTTTCCTGCCGATTTGAACTATTTGTTTGGCGCGCACTATACTTAACATACCTGTCCAACGATATCCAATACAAAAACAATTTAAAACCAAATTAATATTGGTCTCCGCTGTGCTACAATAAACATTCAAAATGTAAACAGAGTAGACGTCACTAGCGTCACACATAACTAAAACAATGACATGTCACATTGACATCTTGAAATAAGTTTCGTTACACAAAATCAAAAAGGTTGTAGTTATATTATATTCCATTGCACAAAACGCAACGAAGTTAAAATAATATTATAAAAAAAAATATATTAATTATTACTTATTTACTTAAAGCATATTATATTGTACGATTTACAACAAATAACAAATAAAATAATGTATTTAAATAATTAATATCCGTTCTATTTTAAATGAAATTTTTTTTTTTTAAATAACAAACCTCTTTTTATTTGGGCATGTACCTATGCGTAGAATGTAATGCAAATGGCCGTCAGACTTAAACGGGAAGTTGAAAAGACGGTTTAATTCCTTTTTTATTACATTTTTTTATCGTGAAGTGTAGCATTAATAATTATTAATTTTCAAATTGTCATATATTCGTAAGATAATTTTTAATAAATTACATTTTGTGTAAATGTTTGGGTCAGGGGTGATCATTCTCCTTTAATTTTGTAATCTTTTCACTTGCGAAATAATTACATAATAACTTCTAGTTAACACAATCCTTCCACGTCTTAATTATGTACCTATGTATATTATGAGAAATAAATGATACCACAATATTGGCGTTCGTTTTGTAACAATGATCAATCACAATAGGTATTCGGTAAATTGTATTCGATTTGCGGCCAGCGCAACTCTCGCGGGGCTGCTGAACACAGACAACTCTCTCTCGAACATTAGATTCAACAACCCACTATTTACATTAACAATATTATAATAACAATCTATACCACGAAATAGAAAAAACAGGATCTATACTAATAAATAAAATTGAAGTGTCTGTCTGTAATATCGAAATAACTACCTCATATTAAGGTCATATGGTTATTTGAACGATACTATAACCGAATCACAAGTTTTTAAAATTTTTGTCTGTCTGTCTGTCTGTCTGTCTGTCTGTTTGAACGGGCTAATCTTTGGAACGGCTGAACCGATTTTGACGGGACTTTCACATACAAGTAGAGAATTAACCAGGGAGTAACATAGGATACTTTTTTAACCGACTTTCAAAAAAGGAGGAGTTGTGTTTTTCTACCTATGTACACCGATATCTCCGAGATTTCTGAACCGATTTGCGTAATTTTTTTTTTAATCGATAGAGAAACATTGCGACCCTGTTCTGTAAAAAAATTGGATTCCAACTCCTCAATCCTGATGCTGTAGGGGACCTAATCCCCAAAACTAATGGGTTTTAGAAACTTTTGGTTATTTAAATTGATATTGGGGGTACCAATTAAAGACTTTATCGTTGAATGAACTCGAGTAGGTACATATCCAACTCCTCAACCCTGATGCTGTAAGGAATTGTGTTCCAAAATCGTGGGGATCCCACGGGATTTTTCTGTTTTGGGGACGAGTTTCGACAGATAAGCTACTTTTTGTTCTGGAAAATCAAAATTTCGCACGGGATTTTTAAAAACCTAAATCCACACGGGCGAAGCCGTGGGCATCATCTAGTATTATAATAAGTAACATAAATGATCGCTGTTAACGGATCGATCTTACCACTCGACACTCGACAGCCAACGAAGAATCACTTCGTCGTTACCATATCTAAGTCCGAATACCTTGTCGTCCTGTAAAGTCTCATGTTAAGCGTTACAAAGCGTCAAATGACCACACTGTGATGACCAATTTCCAAAAATTCATATCGCTAAAGACGTCAACAACTCTGCCAGTACGAAGCGGACTTACCTAGACCAAAATTTGTGATTAACGTTACGTCCTTAAAAATAGGCCCTATTTAATTAATGTTGCCATATTAAAATCATTAATTAAAGGACCGAGGAGAGCACAGCACGCACTATCACAGCGGTCGGCTGAAACGCCGAGCTATGCCTCTAACCACATTTAAAATGTACAAGCTGGCCCTTGCAAGGGCGTCGCCAAGGGGGCGCAGGTAGGGGCAGCTGCCCCCCAAAGAGGTTTGATAAAATTTAGCCAAATGCAAACCAAGTCGTAAATTCACTCACTTGACTTAGAATTAATAATTAATAATTCATTAATAATTAGAATTAATACAAGTTTTCAATCAAGTCAAGCAAGTCACGAGCTTGTAATACTTGCTCTCGACTGTACCTAAAATTGATACTTTTCCCATCCTCCATATATCAACTTGCCCCCCCCCCCCCCCCCTCCGTGCCCATCAGCTGGCGACGCTCTTGGGCCCTTGTACTATCGTAAACTAGCTCAGAGACAGTCGGAGCCCACGACACGACGGGGGCATGTATAAGGCCACAAACAAATTTTTAAAACGAAGCATGCCTCCATCACTTTCAATACAACAACATTGCCATATTTTATTTGCGCTTCGATTAGCGAGTAGATATATTATTAGTTAAAATTAGAATCGCTACAGTAATAATATTATCGGGACGCAAGAGTCTGTGCTTCGATCGATAAAAACAACTAATTGTAAGTATGGCTAATAAGCGAGACTGTAAAATTCGTAAGCTACCCTGAAAACTACAAATAACGTGTCGAATGTATCTAGGAGTTGAAGATTTAAAACTGAAGCGAGATCGTTTGTATAAGCGTTTTCATTTCCGAAGCCTACACTCTTGTAAGAAGGAATTCCTTAAAAGAAAACCGAAGCTCTACGACATAACCGCTATGACTTAGGTATCGAGATAATAGACTTATAAGGTAGGACAAATCTTAAGGATCGATGCATTAACTAGTTGTATTTAGACACGAATTTTATAGAACATTATTTTTTTAACATGTACTCTAATTACATAAACATAACTATGAGCAGACTAATAAAACAGTGTTAACTCATATTATAGTGATTTTTGTGCTATAATACAGTTTGATATCACCAATTTATGTATAATCACTCATTTTATTTCTCTTCCCCCGGACCCTCCGTACGGAGTAGACGTGTTTAACTCGACTACGTTAATTTGTTAAAAAGTCATTTAATTAAAATACTATTCAAAAAAATCTAAGTGCAAATACCAGGCGCGCATAAAGAGTTGGAGTTGTGATGCGCTATATTGTGTCGTCAAAGTCACGCCTCCGCCTGAGGTTAGTACAGTGTTATACATCACACTAACGTACGCCGACTACACTACAGATGCTTGTAGCACCGCCTGTCTGAGACGCGCTTACAATCTTCAAGCTATCCTTTTTTGGCTGGCTAATTACTATACCTACGGCGAGTGCGCACGAGTGCTACGTTCATGTGTGAGTGCACCCATACGGCAACGGCTGCGTTTCAGATGTGTCAAGCAATTAGCTACTGTATTTTACTTATAAATTAAGCTGAGATGCCGCTAAAACGAACACCCCCTAATAGTCCCAGTGCGTCGAGTTTAATGTTACAAATTGATTCTGACTCAAAGTCAAATGAAAGGTCTGGAATAAAAAAGAAATCGCGAAATTTCAAACGAAGGCGCGAGGGTTCGTTTCCAGGTGACAGTGACTCAAATGAGGATTATAGAGATGATATACCGAGATTGTTCGAAGAATTTAAGATTCAGCAAAACAAAAATTTTGAACTACTTCAGCAGACGATTCTTAAGCAGCATAATGATTTACAAACTACCCTCGAATTCTTTTCATCTCGGTATGATGAAATACATAAGAAAATAGAAACACTTGAGTCAGAAAGAAAGAAAAATCTTGCTTATATCCAAACACTGGAGGAACGGGTCGAAAATTTTGAAAGACGAATTAATGCAGCCTGCTTAGAAATACGTAATATACCGTCTAAAACAGCCGAAAATAGAAACGACCTCACGAACCACATTATGAGGATTTGCAAGGCTCTAAATACTACCATTACATCCTCAGATATCAGGAACGTATTTCGGGCTAATTCAAAGAGGAGCACCAATAAACCTATTGTAGTCGAATTCACTACTGTTTCCATGAAAGAAGATATACTTCAACTTTCAAAATCCTACAATAAAATTCACCCGGATAAAAAATTTAGCACGCAAACTTTAAACCTCGATGGGCCCGCCAAACCAGTCTACATATCCGAGTATCTTACCTACAAAACTCGCAGGCTTTTCGCACAGGCTCGTGATTATGGTACCAAAAATAACTTTAACTTTTGTTGGACCGCGCACGGGAGAGTGTATCTTAGAAAAAAAGAGGGTGAACCGTACCGTCGCATTGACTCTGAGCGTGACCTGGAAAACCTAAGTAACACTATGTGACTAGCCATGGTCTTTAAAAGGGTAATAATAAAATGTTTGTTAAATATCTGTAAAATCGGAAATAATAATATCAAATTCTATTTTATTAATTGCTGTATAATATTATGCTGTAATGATTATTACCTTATGTTATCTCTTACCATAAATACGTTTTCTCTGTGTGATTGTAATTATGGGCGGGTAATTTTATTTTACCCTCTTATTATTATGTATTGTGCATGCATAGTGTATTCTCTGAGCATTTTTCATCCGCTAAATAAAATAAGTCGTACATGTAAGGATATATTTAAAACAAATGAAATATTTATTATTATAGGATTGATAAATTACGTTTCTCAACTAAACACTTACATAAATTATATTTTACATAATTTATTACTACTCATGTACACAAAGTTCCCACACTCTTACATAAATAAACTACCCACGAGTAAGTACTTTTTATTACGTTACACCTTCAGTCACTACGAGCCGCTTATTGGTACAATCCAACTTTTAACTATTCCACTACTGATAATTATTTTACAGTGTCACGTTTTCTTACAGTTTAACGGTGATTAATACAGACGAGGTTGCAACTAGTATCGATAATTTAGAGCTGTTCAAAACATACACATGCGCTCCGGAGCAATGCGGGAAATATCTGAATAACTCGACCACAAATTTTAATTTATTACACACTAACATTAGAAGTTTGAATTGTAATTTTAGCGAATTAGAAGTTTTGCTTAATTCTATGGATGTACATTGCGACACTATTGTTTTATCGGAATGTTGGCTCAGCAAAACACCGGTTATTCCTACTATTCCTGGCTATACTCATTTTAAAACTGCTTTTAGTAATCAAAATGATGGTTTAGTTGTATATGTTCGAGCTGATATCGGATGCAGTTTTACGGAACCTATTTTTAGGGACGCAAATTGTGCTATCATCAAATTTAATGACAATTTTGCTTTAGTAGCAATATATCGTTCACCTTCATTTAGGAGAATTGATAACTTTCTTGAAAGTTTAGACAATGTTTTAGTATCATTAAGTTCTACTCAGACAGTCGTAATCGTCGGGGATATGAATATTAATATAAATTCTCATCAAAGTGACTCAAATGCAGACATGTACCTTTCAGCTCTAAGCTATCATGGATTTTTCCCCACTCATACACTACCCACACGAAAAGATAGGTGTCTAGATCATGTTATGATAAAAACTGGCAGTATTGTGACAACTCTAATTTTAGATAATTCTATAACTGACCATGTTTCAACGGTGTTAAGTTTAGAGCAAACGAGTATTAATACAATAAAGCCACAACACCAGATCAAACGTTTGGATGTAGAGGCAGCTGTAACACAATTAATAAATACTGACTTTGGACTTGTATTAAATGATAGTAACGCCCAATCAGCTGCAGATTCTTTAGTAAAAATTATATCGCGAGTTATCACAGAGCATACAGTCATGGTCCACATTCCTTGCAAAAAGCGTACACTTAAACCCTGGATTACACCAGGACTGTTAAGATGCATTCGTAATAGGGACAGGTTGCACAAAAAATCCAGGCGAGAACCAGAAAATCATATAGCTAAAATTACTTACACTAGATATCGAAATTTCTGTAACAAGTTGCTAAGAAACCTAAAGATAAATTACGAAAAAAATGAGTTCCTGAAAGCCAAAGGAAATTCTAAAGCTACTTGGAATGTACTCAAGTGCATTACTCACCTTAAGTCTGAACCAATACCACCAAATGAGCTATTGAGACCTGATAAAGATACTCAAAGCCAAATTGATGCCGTTAATAAATTTTTTGTCAATATAGGAAAAGAACTAGCTACTCCGTTATTAAACCAATATAATCCACTTGATTGTTGCATATTCCATAAACCTGATAATAACGTCTTTGGAAACTCAATGGGACTCCTTGATGTTGATGAACTTGAATTAAACTCAATTATTATGGGACTTAGAAATAATTGTGCAGCTGGCTGGGATGGCATACCAGTTAGTATTTTAAAACCTGCACGTTATGCTATTATACCTGCCCTAAAGCACGTAATAAATCTTTGTTTTTTTCAAGGTATTTTTCCAAAAGTATTTAAGAAGGCCATTGTTCATCCTGTGTACAAGAGTGGAGACAGAGATAAGATAACTAATTATAGACCTATATCTGTACTCACAACACTCTCGAAAGTCATGGAGAAAATCCTGAACAACCGTTTAATTAGTTTTTTAAATAGGCAAAATATTTTATCTGAAAATCAGTTTGGATTTAGAAAAGGCATGTCTACAGAAGATGCCCTAACTGTATTAATAGATCAAATTGTTGCTAATATAGAAGCTAAGAATAAAGTTATAGGCGTGTTCATTGATCTCACTAAGGCTTTTGACACCGTCTCTGTACCTATTCTTGTAGATAGGCTAGAAAGCATTGGTATAAGGGGAAATACACTAAATATCTTCAAAGACTATCTAGCACACCGTACACAGGTTGTAAAAATTGGCTTTCATACTAGTAGGGAGGAGTTTGTGAGCTACGGTGTCCCGCAGGGAAGCGTGCTCGGTCCAACCTTGTTTCTAACGTATATAAACAATCTGTGTCAGTTAACCATACCTAACACCAAAATAATATCTTATGCAGACGATACGGTTCTACTTGTTCACGGAAAAAATTGGGATCAGGCCCGCTCTCATGCTGAAAAGGCTATTAGAATTGTAAGGACGTGGCTTACGAATCACTTATTAACATTGAACCCAATTAAGACGAAGTTCATAACTTTTTCGGTTAGCGAGAGATCACAACCTGCGGAGCCATTCTTTTTAAAATTTCACAACTGTTTAACCGTACAATGTGACTGTGCATGTCCCAAAGTTGATCGCGTATCCGAGATCAAATACCTGGGTGTTAATGTAGACAAATTATTACGTTGGAATACACACATTAACTTACTCACTCAAAGGATTAGGAAACTCACCTACGTTTTTAGAAAGATCACTAACTCAGCTGATGATGAGGTCCTAAAATCTGTATATTTTGCTCTAATACAATCCCAGATTGTGTATGGCATAACGGTCTGGGGTGGTTCTTTTGCGACGTCTATGCTTCGCCTAGAAAGAGCTCAAAGAGCAATATTGAAGGTGATGGGTAAGAAACCGATGCGACATCCAACAAATCTGCTTTATAAGGATTGCTCGGTACTAACTGTCAGGCAACTTTATATACTTAACCTAATTCTACGTAAACATGCTGCTATCACAGTTGAAGTTAATCTTAAACCGAAAAAGCGTACCATACGGGACGTTTGTGAAGGAAACTTGTATCGTACTGCTTTTGCCGGGCGCCAAAACAGTGTTCTTGGTGCTCGTCTATATAATAAAATCAATAAAATACTTGATATAAGTGCAGATTCGCGTAAAAAATGTAAGCTGAAACTAAATTCGTGGCTAAAAACTCTAAATTACACTGAGACAGAGGAACTTCTTAAAATTATTAAATAAGCTGTATGACTTACATAATAAATATATTAAACACAATCACGCACGAACACAGATAAAATTCTATAAGAATCACACAATGTACTCACACATACACACACACATACACACAAACAAACACACTCATACACATACCTACGTACATAAAAAAAAATCTAAGAATATGCATGCTATAAGTCTATTTTCTCTTTTTAGTAAAAAGAAAAATAGTAATATTATATAGAAATATAAAATTTCATAAAAATTGTAATAATATAGTTAATCTGTATGGTCATATCTTGCATAAATAAAAATATTATAATATAATAAAAATTAATAATATAATAAAAATTATTTAGAATAATATTTTATAATATATAAATTTGAAAAAATAATTTTATTGTAAAGGTTCGGGGAAAGTGACGACACCCGCAGCACAAGCTGGTCTTAGTGCGGGTGTCAAAGCATTCTTTGATCCTATTTTATCATTTTTTGTGATGCAATAAAGTTTTTATTATTATTATTATTATTATATAATTACTTAGCAAGTAAAAATTTTACAAATTTTATTTTTATTTTTTGTTATGTTGCTATTTTGTATGTTCTATTTTGTGACATTTTATTTTTGTAGTTTTTAATGACAATATTAGATAATTAAGATAATATAAAAGTTCCTAATATCGCAAAATTAAAGTACAAGGTTTGTATCGATTAATGTACATTATCGGGTTAAAACGCGATTGAAACTGTTACCAAAGTCTTATTTTTAGTTTTCAAGAAATATGTATATGTATAAGTTGTCTGTTGTGTTGTTATTTTGTATGTTCTATTGTGAGATTATTAGCTACATGCTGTTTCAATATGGACGTTTATATATGAAGGTTTGATTTTGTTAATTTACATTTATGGCTCAAAAAGCGATTTAAGTTTTTCCAAAACAAGCAATATTTCAAAGCCTTGCTTAATTTTAATTTCCAATAAGTGTCACATTATGACCAACTTGAAATGTTAATTACGTTCCTGGGTATAATAAAAAAAATGAATAAATTTTTACTGACTTTTTATTACCTATTTCTTAAATGTATGAATAAGCGGAGCAAAGTATATATTTGAGTTGTATGAAACACTAAACATTTTATATCAGTAATATCATATATGGCTTCAGTTTCCGAAATTTCGTTCTCATATATCATAAATATATTAAGAAATGAAGATTTAATAGGCGTTTCAAAAACATCATTCATTAAGCTTTCAATCCGATTTCCAATTATCTGCATACGTACCTCGTTGCAAGTAGCAGAACGAAATTCAACAAGGTGGTTGTTGTTAGTTAAAAACCACTTATCTCCATTATCAGTTGAGAGGATAAAGGATTCTAGTTGAATAACTGTCTTAAGTTTACTTCTATATTTGTAACTTTTTATCGTAGAGCAGTTATGACTAGGATCGTTTCTTAAGTAATCTACTTCAATATTATGTCTCTCTATTAATCTATTAGCAATTTGCTGAAGTGGCTGGTTACCTTTTCTGATCATTCTCTTTATTGAACTCAATTTATTTTCAAAAGGATAAGCATTAAAGCTCTGCAAGGTTCCAAATCTCTTTACTTCATCTACTACGTGTATTAAATTGTGAACATTGCTTGTAATGTGCTCTTGGCCATAAAACTTGCCATAATTGTCAACGAAGTGCTTTAACATTGTTTCTGCGACTGGTAGAAGTTGCAAATGTGTCTCGCTTGTACAAATAGTTACAGCTGAGAAAAAGAGCAGAAAATGATGATATGCTGCATTACCTAAGACATCCTTTAATATCACAAAACTTAAATAGAGCAAAAATGTACGGAACTCAGAACCTTTCCAATGTGACAAGTCTTTAAGGCTTCTAATACTCCTGTGTATTTCCTTTGGCTTCTGACAGCATAGTAAAAATTGTGAGACTTTTCCTACTTCCCTTGCAGACCATTTTGTAATTAGATTTCCTAAATTTCCATCCCTCCAACCAATTAATAACCGTTTCATAATACCCAAATCAATAATATGTAGAGAATCTCCTACAGGAAATTGTTCAATCATATCTATTGGCAATGCTAGCAAAGGTGAATCGTACTTGTGGTGATCTCCATACTTTTTAGAACGAAAGTCCGCGTCATTTCTTCGTGGGCAATCAGTCTTTGCAAAGATAACTGTGTGCGATTTATGGCTATACTCCCCGACCACTGTACATTTCAAGCAACCATGTTTAGCATTAAAGTTGCATACTCCTGTAAAAAATAAAATATAATTTCAGTCTGTGACCAATACTTTTGACTTTTATTTAAATTACTGCTACTAAACGAAAACCCGCCGTCAATGTCCGCCAATTCGCATTGGGCCAGCGTGGTGGACTATGGCCTATAACCCTTCTCTGAAAGGAGACCTGGCTCAGTAGTGAGCCGTTGATGGGTTGTTAATGATGATGATGAAACGAAAACCCACTCTCTTTACATTCCGGTTGGTTATCCAACTCAAGAATAGTTTTTATGTGATAGACATAGCTCGACCATCTGAGCCGGTACAATATTGCACCTAAGTTCCTGGCCGATTTTGACCGGGATGACTATTTCAATATCGAATATAACATTACAAAAGTTAATAAGAATATCACCTAACAGAAAATTTTAAATTACATAATTGGGACGTGGATACCCACCTTTAACCAAGGCTCTCGCTGGCGAGTCGCATATGAAGGCTCTGACTTTAACTTCGATCATAGTATCGACCCCGTCTTGCGATGCAATTCTCAAATTATTAGACATTAATTCTTGTAATTCACTTACAAAAGGATGAAAAAATGCGGATACATTTGATGGTTTACTTGTACCTTCATAAATACCCACAACAAAAGGGGGCACATTTGGTCTTTCGTGGATGTTACATAATATAGGCCACACTTGATGCTTAGAGCTGTTGAACAAGGGTAGTCCGTCAATATTCACATTAAGCGAAACGCATTTCGGTTTAACATTTGAGTTTTGAAAAATCGTCTTTAAAGATTCAATGAGACCATTATGCCAGTAATGACCATCATCGATAAGAATGATTTGTATATTTTTTGTACTTTTTAAAAGCGACCTTGGGTCTAAAGGGACTATGCAGGGCATTCTTTTGTTCAGAATTATATTTAATTGCTTTAATGCAACTTGTGGAATATTAAAATCAATAGCCCACTTTTTATAATGGTCTCTGAAATTATCATTTTTGGTTGAACTGTCTTCTTTATCAACATTATCTTCATTTTCGGACGATGAATAGCTGTCTTCAACTTCGGAAAATGAACAAGAGTCTTGAACTTCGGCAAATGAACTGCAGGGTATACTCGCAGCATTTTTGTTAAATTGATTGGTTAAATTTGCATTTAAATGTGATACGGAACCCTTCTCATTTTTCTCACTCTCAGCTTGAGCTTTATTACTTTGTATTAAAGTACGTGCTTGAAGCGAATACTTATTTTTAACTTTTCTTTTGAATGCACCACTTCTTTTAATACTTTTCCACTTTTTCCGATCCATGTTGTACCAAACAGTAAATAAAATACCTATGATAAATTTGATTTCAAAATGGTGGGAGTTGTATACAAGGTTATTATAAACCTTTAATATGAGTATTAATTAAATTGCGGTCGTATAATCATGTTTGTGATACTTTAGGATGTATACAGGTTGCACTCGTAATACTTATTCGACTTATATATAATGGTTACAAATACTACGTGTAAACAATTATTGTCCGTTTAACAGATTTTTAAAAGGTAATTGTATGACAAAATTGACAGTATTATGATGTTTATACTACGAAAACGTTTACACGACGAAAAGTTGAATAAGTAAGTTTTATAGACGTCGTCGTAGACCCTATTATATGACGGTTGTAAAAAAATGTCGAAAGAACGTCTATATGACATTATTATATGACTATTCGGACACATAATACACCAGTACATGACTAAGAATTAAAAAAAATACTGTAATATAACTTTAATAAGACTCAAGGTTATTTAAAGGTTTTATTATATGACAAAAATGTTTGCTGGGATTCGACTGCAGATCACAAGGTCCCGGGTTCGACTCCCGGGTTGGGCAAATAATTGTTAGGTATTGGGTTTTTCTGTCAAGAAATTCTCAGTGCCAGCCTGGAGTTGGTAGTTGGCGGTATTTCACCCCCGTGCCTCGGAGAGCACGTTACGCAGTCGGTCCCAGTTATTATCACTATCATGTGACAATAGTCGTTAAAGCTCCTCTACCTGCATTGGAGCAGCAGGCGGGTCTAAGCTCTAAATTTCTTTCTCCTATGAGAGAGGAGGCCTGTGCCCAGCAGTGGGACGTTAAAAAGGCTATAGGGGTGGTGCTGATGGTGGTGGTGTTGCATGCTGCATTGCAATTTTTTTTGTTTCAGAATGCCTGATAACTATACAAGAAAAACTGATAGGGGCATGGGCTAGTGTTAAAAGGGGAATGCCAGGTGGCCCTAGTAAATTAGGCCTTAGGTGCACACATATGAAACTATATGGAATCAACAGTGTATAATACAACAATTAATTGGTAAAAATATAGTTTTAAAAAAAAGTTACGGTTTCAATGTTATAATAAATAATTTTTATTTTCCATGGGATCAATTTTTAAATTGTACACACGCATCCTTATTCACACACAGTAAGGTTATTCTGGAAACATTTCCGTAATTCACAATTAACACATAAATAACAGCGTAAATCTCCGCTTACAGCAGTTGAGGATGATTTTTGTGACGAACTATGACCAGAGTCAATGCCGGGATCGTCGGTCATTGTTATTGTCAAATCAGAGTCGTTGCTGGGGTTGTAGTGTAAAGCAGGAACGGAATCCATATTCAGACCCGCCCGTGGTCGTCGTAAATAGAGGCATCGTCAGAGTCAGTATTCAATATTCATGCTTTATCTTATTAAATCCGCAAAAAGAACACAAACAATAACTGTGGGAAACACAAACGCCAGGAAAGAAATGTTTGACTTTTCAACTGTCAACCAGTCAAATAATACAATACTCTCATACGAGAGCTGTCAACATTGTCAGCTGGCTCATGTTTTTTTATGGTTTCCCATTTCGTAGATAATAATTAAGTCGATTAAGACCGATACATATGAATCGATTTAAGATTTTTGTTTAATTGTAATTAGTAATAGTCAATGATTGTTTATCAGAATTTCATATCTTGTGAGAAAAGATTTTTGAAAAGTTCAAGATAAGATTGTCAGTTTGTGCTAAGTTTAGCGTATGTACAACAGTCATATCTACCAAGCGCTACGCGATGTTCATTACATACATTTTTTGTTGAAAACTTTAATGAATGAACAATAAACAAATCATATTGGTCAAGTTCAAAATAAATGATCAACAGTATCCATAAAAATAAGATGACACACGATACCTATTTGATTGTTTAGATTAAGATTAATCGATTTTACGATTAATTATACGTTTTCCTTTATCTATGGTAAGAGCAAGTCTGTGTCGCGTAGCAACTACGTAGCAATTATTGTTATGTTGCCGTATTTATTGATCTTGGCGATCGTTTCAGTATTTTTTATTTAAATTAAATAATTTCTATCTTTAAGTCATTAGTTAATAGTGTGAAAAATTTTAAACAAATATTATATTATTTTTTCATAATATGAATTTGTTGTGCACGCTGGGCCAAAACTTGGCGTTCCCCTTTATGAACGGGCCTCTGAAGAAGTTTCCTTAAGAGGTCAAAGCCTTAGGAATGCCGCATCCTCGTACAATCTCAACTACATGTCCTTGCAAAGATATATTAGGAAAAAACAAGCTTATCAAGCTAATCCAACAGATGTTTCTCCATGTATGGGTTATGCCAGTCTAACAATTTTTACAGTAGAGGAAGAAAATATATTATCCGAGTATTTGTTGACATGTGCAGCATCCAATTATGGGCTGACAACAAAAGAAACTAGAAGTATCGCCTATATGTTAGCGATAAAATATAACAAAAAAATCCGGCGTCATGGGAACAAAATAAGAAGGCATAAGTTTGGCTCAAGCTATTTATGCAACGACATCCTAATTTATCATTAAGATTACCGCAAGCCACAAGCATAGCTCGTGCCACAAGCTTTAATAAAACAAATGTCGCCACTTTTTTGACAACTACACAGGCGTCTTGAACAAACATAAACTTGACGCAAAAGATATTTGGAATGTCGATGAGACCGGAATAACTACAGTCCAAAATCCTGATAGAGTAATAGCGCGACGCGGAGAAAAACAAGTCAGTGCAATGACTTCGGCTGAAAGGGGAACCTTGGTCACGTTGGCTTTAGGTAATTACATACCACCTATGTTTATATTTCCACGAAAAAGGTTTCAAGAGCATTTTATTCGGGATGGCCCAACTGGTTCGGTTGGAACAGCTAACGGATCTGGTTGGATGCAGGAGGATGATTTTTACTTTTTCCTTGAGCATTTTAAAAATCATGTTAGACCATCAAAATAGCAAAGAGCTTTGTTGCTCCTGGATAATCATTCTTCGCATACAGTTCTAAAAAATATTGAGTTCTGCAGAGAATCTATACTAATATAATAAAGGGGAAGAATTTGTTTGTTTGAACGCGCTAATCTCAGAAACTACTGGACCGATTTCAAAAATTCTTTCACCGTTGGATATGTATGTGATCCTTGAGTGCTATAGGCTATATTATATTATGTACCACGGGCGAAGCCGGGGCGGACCGCTAGTATGGGATAATTTTACTAACATTTCCCCCACACTGCACACATAAGCTGCAACCATTGGATCGTGCTATCTTCGGGCCTCTAAAAAAGGCAATTAATACAGCTTGTGATAATTGGATGCGCTCCAACGCTGGGAAAGTTATGACTATTTATGATATCCCATCTATAGCAAAATCTGCATTTGGTGCAGCAATCACTGCAAAAAATATCTGTGCTGATTTTACTGAAACTGGAACATGGCCTGTTAACACAGATATCTTCGGAGAAGCCGATTTTCTGCCTAGTCAAGTCACTGATCGTATTTTTCCCAACCCCGAACCAGAGCAACCTTTTAAGTGTTTCAGAAATTAATGACAAACTTGAAGAAAGAACCCCTATTCCAAATTCTACTATCGGCACAGTTGAAAATGATGAAGCAAGAGCCCTTACTTCAGATATATCTACAGATCAGACCATGACGTCTTCTACCAATCCATCTGTTCTGAACAATAATGCTACCTCCATGTCTACAGCCTATAGCGCTCTTGACACTACCTCTAATGTGTTTTCGCCAGAATCGGTTAGGCCGTTGCCAAAAGCTCCGCCAAGAAAAAAAAAGAACCAACCGAATAAACGCAAAATCAAATCTGCTGTGCTTACTGACACACCCACAAAGGATGAAATTGCTGCCATAGAAGCCAGTAGAAAGTTAAAGAATGTGAAAAAGCGTGTTTTTAGCGAAGAAAAAAAGAAACCTAAAAAAACAAAAAAACTAATAAGAAAAGAACAGATGATGACGAAGAAGATGCAGAAAGTAATTATTTTTGCTTGTGTTGCCTTGAATCCTATACCATTAGCAAGTCAAATGAGGAATGGGTTCAATGCCTCGAATGCAAAGGCTGGTCTCATGAAGCTTGCACTGGGGGCGAGCTGCAATATGTTTGTCATAATTGTTTATCAGATTAGATTAAGATTTTTAGACGCTGATTTAGACGATGATTAAAGTACTTTTAGCAAAAAATAACGTTTAATTTATTTATAATTGATATAATGGTATTTTTTATTCATCAAATAGTCATAATATATAGTTGTCACAACTTACCTTGATACTTGTCACAACTTACCTCGGTGTTAGGAGAGTTGTGACATGGGGAGTAGTTTCTGTTTTTGTTGATTTTCTTAGAAACCTTAATACTTTCATTAATTATGATGATTGCTTCTTAAAGACTATGAATTGAACTACATGGATTCATAGAGCTCGTAATTGTGGAATGTTTCTTTAGCAGGATATGTTCGTTAAAGTAAAAATTGCCACAACCATCCTCGGTCTCCCCTACGCTTCGGCTACTTACGTACAAGCAGCGCCAAAGACAACGTGACTAATGTTGCCTCAACGTAGTCCATCGTGCAACTGTAGCGATCGCAGGTATTTTTGTGCTGTTATCAGTCACGGAAAATAAGTCAAGCGGTGACCTTCAATGCGCAGAAGATTTTTCTTTTCAAGGAGATTGGCTCTCCAATCGTATTCTGTCCCGCTCACTCATACGACGCTGCGCGCACTTGAAGCTCACCGGTCGACGGGGCGGGGGGCGTACGGGAAGGCCGGGGCGCAGTGTGTACTCTGCGGCACATTTTTTAAGAGCCGCAACGTGCTCCGGCATTTCCGAGTAGTGGACCCCACATACAAGGGGGGCCTCCTTTGGAGGGACCCTGAGTACCCCAGGGGTTACTATTTCAAAACCCCTGGGGCCCGCGCCAGGTGCCCCCCGGAGCACCGGCCCGAGTACAGGAGGTAAAGGAGGTGGCCGGAGTGCGGATGTCCTTCATCTACGGCTTCGGCAAGAGGCCCACCGCCCTCACTGCGGGTCTGAATCTAGACCTCAGCAGTGAGGAGACGGGCTCCGACGAGGCCGGGGAGGGGCAGCAATCCGACGCCACCACCTAGTACTCCGGGCCGGTGAAAAACCAGTCGATAGCATACCCGTTCGTTCTATAAATTGTCAACTACAAACTGTTGCTGTCAAGAATTGTAAGACTGGTATTGTCAAGTACTGTAAGACTGGTACTATACTCATATTAACTTTGTATCTCCTGTAATTGTAACCTAAAATACATTAACATTGTAAACTAAAATAGTTATTGTTATTGTCAAGTACTGGAAAAAAAAACAAAGGCGCGCAACTAGCCTAGTACTAATAACAATGGGTAGAAGATGTCATAAAAAACATAATGACAGAAAACAAGGAAAAAAAAAACGCACGCACGCAAAACAATTGCTCATACTCCTGGGTCGAGCAAGCCAACACAACAAACAAGAAAAGGAGAATGGGGTTGTGGGGGTGGCAGGGGCCTGGATGTGGACGGGATGGTCCGCCTGGCCACCTCCCTGCCTCGACCCATCTCTCCACTTCGCCGGAACAGGACCCCAACCAGGAGTGAATGCGCCGTATGTGGCAAGCTAGTCCTACGAAGAAATATGAAAAAGCATATCGACAGAAGGCACCACCCAATTATTAAAAATACAGACATTGAGAAGATTTTGAGAGAGGCTACAGATCTCCCTAGTAGCCTCTCTCCATTGAGCAGCAGCGGTGGGGAAGAGGAGGAGGGACAGATAACAAAGATGCTAAAAGAAAATACAGACCTTCCTAGCCTGATCTCCCCTCTTTCCAGTGGTAGTGACAGTGAGCGACTAGTTTATAAGCATAATTAGTACTTAAGTAAAGTTGTATCTGTAGTAGCATAAGCAAAATTAGTACCTAAGTATAGTTGTACCTAGTAAGGCCTAGTATATAATCTGTAAATACCACGACAAAAAAAAAATATATAATTTGGCGCGCAACTGTTGGAAAAAAAAAAGTTATAACAGAATAAAAATATAGTAAAAAAAGGATGTTGTACTATTAAAACAACAGGTAAGTGGGCCGCTGGTGGTTTTTAGTGGGTAGGGCAGGGCCTTCTACCCTGAACAGAGTCCCACACTCCCGGCTGGGACCTGCGCGCCTCCATCGGAAGCGCGCAGATCCCAGACGGGGTGCGTAAATGCATTTTCCACCAGCGGGATACAAAAAAAAAAAAAACGCACGCACACATTTGCTCTAGTGTCGAGGAACCTCCTCAAACCTTTGTAACAACTCACCTGCTGCAGATTCGTGTCTTCAAGTGTAATATAATATAGATTACCAGTGTATAAATTACATCATGAACTCAGATAGGAATGGTGATGGCTCCACCTCCCCCTTTTCAGCCTCTTCAGGGTCGTTATGGGTCCCATCCCCAGGGTCTAGGCCATTATTCTTAGAAACGGGATGCCCAGGGTGCGAACAGCTCAAAGCAGAAAACCATGCCCTAAAAGACCATATCAAGGAGCTGGAGCTAGAGCTGGCACTGCTAAAAGGTGAACCTAGACCAGCTCACAAAAGCGAGGAGGTATCAAAACCCAAAAGGAACAAATACGTAGGAGGAAATCGGCCTCATTGTTAACTGTGCGGGGAGCCCATCACCAGAGAAAACATGCCCCGCTATTTACGTAGGAGGCACCCCGAGTCGATTGCTCATACTCTTGGGTCGAGCAAGCCAAGACTACAAACGAGAGATGGAGAATGGGGTTGTGGGGGTGGCAAAAACCTAGATGTGGACGGGATGCTCCGCCTGGCCACCTCCCTGCCTCGACCCATCTCTCCACTTCGCCGGAACAGGACCCCAACCAGGAGTGAATGCGCCGTCTGTGGCAAGCTAGTCCTACAAAGAAATATGAAAAGGCATATCGACAGAAGGCACCACCCAATTATTAAAAATACAGACATTGAGAAGATTTTGAGAGAGGCTACAGATCTCCCTAGTAGCCTCTCTCCATTGAGCAGCAGCGGTGGGGAAGAGGAGGAGGGACAGATATTGAAGATGCTAAAAGAAAATACAGACCTTCCTAGCCTGATCTCCCCTCTTTCCAGTGGTAGTGACAGTGAGTGACTAGTTTATAAGCATAATTAGTACCTACTCTAGCGGCACGCTATGATGGCCGGTTTGACGTTTGTCCGCTCATGAAGTTCCGTATTAATTGATAACGACTTTGAAGGAAATAATTGTATTACTTTATTGACGATAGTGATGTGCAGAGATTCATAAATTTTATCGAATGTAGTTTTAGGTTTAGGACTCAAAATTTATTTATTAAATTGATTTCTTAAATGTATACAAGTGTAGAAAAATCAGTTTGCACCATTTAAGGGGTGAATGTACTTGTGAATATGAACAATTTTCACTATGTGGACAAACCTCTGAAATCGCAAAAAAATATCAATAAATTTTTAAAAATGGAATCTAATACGATCGTCACATAGGATCGCTGGCTAGCACAACTACTACCTCCGGCAAACTCGCGTCAATGCTCAATGCAAAACAAAGCAGTTTCGAATTGACGTTGCTTCGAAAAGTATAAACTGTCAGTGCAATGCGATTGTGATATAGTTTTGACCTGGCTTTGGATTTCAAATATTGATACTGCATTACTGTTGACCCTTGCTCGTTAATTTGGACTCTGTTCAAGCCCTTTGTTGTGGATTTCGTCGATATGACCGAACGTACGCAGAGAACTGTTCTAAATAGTCAGACACGTGAGTTCGTAATACGCCTTCGTAACTATTTCGATCGTGAAGCTCAAAATGGAGGGCCAATTTTACCTATAACGTCAGTGGTTGAACGCGTAGCTGATGCGCTTAATATTGGACAACGAACTGTTAGACGGATAACTAAAAAAAAATATGGCGAGACTGGCACAGAAGAAAATAAACTTCACACACCAAAAAAGAGAAAACGAGCAAAACCAGTCGTAGGCATCGATAGCTTTGATGCCGATGCTATCCGAAGACATGTTTACGGCTACTATTTACAGAAGGAGTATCCAACAAGAAAAAAGTTGGTGCATTCACTGAAGGAAGCTGGATTATTCTTCGGTGGGGAAAGTTCTTTAACGAAGATTTTGAAGACCATTGGATTTCGATACAAAAAATGTAACAAACGCAAAATATTGATGGAAAGATTTGATATAGCGATGGCAAGGTATACTTTTTTACGGCAAGTGAAAGAAATCAAAAATTGGCAAAATGTTGTGTTCTTGGATGAAACATGGCTTAATGCTAACCATACTGTAGGCCGTTCTTGGAACGATGACACAGCAGCATCTACTTCCAAAGTTCCTGTAGGAAAAGGATCGCGACTTATAATTTGTCACGCCGGAACCATCAACGGGTTTGTCGAAGGTTCTCTCATGGCTTTTGCGTCAAAAACCACTGGAGACTATCATGAAGACATGAATGGAGAAAAGTTTACTGAATGGTTTACCTCAATGTTGTGTAGCCTCCCTGAACCATCTATTATAATTATGGACAACGCCCCATACCACTCGATGCAAATTGACAAGCCACCTGCCCAATCCCAAAAGAAAGCTGATATCGTCGCATGGTTTCGTAAAAATGGCGTAGATGCAAACATGAATATGTTAAAAGCGGAATTAGTACGTCTTTTAAAAGAAAACAAACCAACCAAGATCCGATACGTCATTGACGAAATAGCATTAGAACATGGGCACAGAGTTATACGGTTACCGCCTTACCATTGTGAGTATAATGCGATTGAGTTGGTGTGGGCTCAAATTAAGGGATATGCTGCAAGACACAATACAGAACCCCCATTTACCACAAAAAAAATGCTAAAATTATTAGAAGAAGCTTGTGAACATGTGACTAAAGGAGACTGGGAAAAGGTTGTGAATAGAACTGTTAAATTAATAAGGGAAGATTATGAAAGAGATGTGAAAATAGATAATATTATAGAAAACGAACATATAATTATTAATGTATGTGATGATAGCAGTGACGACAGTGAAAATAGTAGTATGGACGAATCTGATTAATTATGGCCTTTTGTGGCACCTTTTTTGGTATCTTTTGTATTCATATGTTTCTTGTGTGCATATAAAGTATGTATATTCATTTTCGTTCAAATATTCAGTTCGTTCAAATAAATTAAATAAACATATACATTTTTGTTTTATTAAACCTATTTAATCAGGTACAAAAACAAAACTTAATATCCACATCACTATTGTAATGTGTCAAACCGGCCATCATAGCGTGCCGCTAGTGTAAGTAAAGTTGTATCTGTAGTAGCATAAGCAAAATTAGTACCTAAGTATAGTTGTACCTAGTAAGGCCTAGTATATAATCTGTAAATACCACGACAAAAAAAAAATATATAATTTGGCGCGCAACTGTTGGAAAAAAAAAAGTTATAACAGAATAAAAATATAGTAAAAAAAGGATGTTGTACTATTAAAACAACAGGTAAGTGGGCCGCTGGTGGTTTTTAGTGGGTAGGGCAGGGCCTTCTACCCTGAACAGAGTCCCACACTCCCGGCTGGGACCTGCGCGCCTCCATCGGAAGCGCGCAGATCCCAGACGGGGTGCGTAAATGCATTTTCCACCAGCGGGATACAAAAAAAAAAACGCACGCACACATTTGCTCTAGTGTCGAGGAACCTCCTCAAACCTTTGTAACAACTCACCTGCTGCAGATTCGTGTCTTCAAGTGTAATATAATATAGATTACCAGTGTATAAATTACATCATGAACTCAGATAGGAATGGTGATGGCTCCACCTCCCCCTTTTCAGCCTCTTCAGGGTCGTTATGGGTCCCATCCCCAGGGTCTAGGCCATTATTCTTAGAAACGGGATGCCCAGGGTGCGAACAGCTCAAAGCAGAAAACCATGCCCTAAAAGACCATATCAAGGAGCTGGAGCTAGAGCTGGCACTGCTAAAAGGTGAACCTAGACCAGCTCACAAAAGCGAGGAGGTATCAAAACCCAAAAGGAACAAATACGTAGGAGGAGATCGGCCTCATTGTAAACTGTGCGGGGAGCCCATCACCAGAGAAAACATGCCCCGCTATTTACGTAGGAGGCACCCCGAGTCGATTGCTCATACTCTTGGGTCGAGCAAGCCAAGACTACAAACGAAAGATGGAGAATGGGGTTGTGGGGGTGGCAAAAACCTAGATGTGGACAGGATGCTCCGCCTGGCCACCTCCCTGCCTCGCCCCATCTCTCCTCTTCACCGGAATAAGATCCTGACCAAGAGCAAGTGCACTGTCTGTGGTAAACCTGTCCTACAAAAAAACATGGAAAGGCATATCGACAGGAGACACGGACACCACTCAAAAAATACAGATATCGAGAAGATTTTGAGAGAGGCTACAGATCTTCCCAGGAGCCTCTCTCCATTGGGCAGCAGCAGCGGGGAAGAGGTGAGACAAATATCGAAAATGTTAAAAGAAAGTATAGATCTCCCTAACCTGATCTCCCCTCTTTCCAGCAGTACTGACAGTGCAGGGGACAGTGAGTGACTAGTGTATATAGTGGTTAGCAATATAGGCTTCCCTATGTATGTATGTATATAAGCAAAACTGTACATAGCAAGTAAGAACCAGTTTAAACCTGTAGATAAATAAGCAAAATTGTACATAGTAAGTAAGGCCTAGTTTAAATCTGAATATCATAACAGTAATAATAAGCTATAATAAAGCGACAAAAAAAAAATTACATAAATACCTTACAGGAAACTAGCGCGCAGCTAACAGGTCAAAACGAGTATGACATAAACAAAATTGTTGCACAATAAAAAGCAACAGGTAAGTCATGGTCCGCTGGTGGTTTTTAGTGGGTAGGGCAGGGCCTTCTTCAGCCCTGAACAGTCCCACACTCCCGGCTGGGACCTGGGCGACTCCACTGGAAGCGGAAGTAGGAAGTAGGAAGTAACATGAGTTATTTTCGATTAAACATGTCAGCTTACGAGCCAAATTCTCGTCATTTGCGGGAGGTTTTAATTTTCTGTTTTAATATGAAGAAATCTGCGGCTGAGGCTCATCAAATGCTCTCAAATACCTATGGTGAAATATGGCCGTTATTAGTGAAAGAACGTGCCGAGAGTGGTTTCAACGTTTCAAGAACGGTGATTTTGACGTCGAAGACCAGCAAGGCGGTGGAAGAGAGAAGGTTTTCGAAGATGCAGAATTGGAGGCAAACGCAACAAGAATTGGCAGGATCATTGGGAGTGACGCAACAAGCCATTTCAAAGAGCTTGAAAGTCATGATTCAGAAACAAGGAAATTGGGTGCCGTACGAGTTGAAGCCGAGAGATGTTGAACGGCGTTTGTTTGCTTGTGAACAGCTGCTTGCAAGGCAAAGACGGAAGGGATTTCTGCATAGCATTGTGACGGGGGACGAAAAATGGGTTCATTACGATAATCCCAAGCGCAGAAAATCATGGGGATATCCCGGCCATGCTTCCACGTCGACGGCCAAACCGAATATTCACGGTTCCAGAGTCATGCTCAGTATTTGGTGGGACCAGCTCGGCGTAGTGTATTATGAGTTGTTAAAACCGACAGAAACAATCACAGGCGATCGTTATCAGACGCAATTAATGCATTTGAGCCGAGCATTAGAATAGAATAGAATAGAATATATAGAATAGAATAGCTTCTCCATTGGTAGCTCACAAGTTACTCAAAAAAGAAGCCTCCTAAAAGATTTACCCCTTAACCTCATTCAAAATATTAACAAAGAAAATTACAATACAAAGTTTCGTAGTTTGGTAGTCAATTTTCCAAATTCAACAAGGCCATAACAGTTATATGAACAAACAAACCCTGCCATGACCCTATGCCATTGCAGCTGATTATATATTTCTAAAAATCCAGAAAATGAATTGCTGGAAAAGTTGAATTTGATTAATGTTACTGATCATACCATTAATCATATTGAAAAAAAAAACACTAGAGGACAAAAAAAAATCTTCATTGTGGGATGAAGAGAAAAATCAGAAAATGTAGAATTACTGCAATCAAGTGCCACACTCACATGCTTTACTTTTTATTTTTACTTTTAAAGTACTTTGTTTGGGTCGATCTTGTCCGCAACCTCCTTTCTTAAGATACATCCGGAACCGGCACAAAAAATACCAAATAATCTGATAAGAGCTCGAGATAACCGGCTAAGTTGAAAAAATCATTCAGGTTTGCCGCAAACAAGGTATTTATTCTCATTGGACGCTCACTATTGACAGTTCCTCGTCCTCCAGTCAGCGACTGCAACGTTATGCGAGGATTGAGAAACTGAAACAACATTTCTGGACACGCTTCTCTACTGAATACATTTCCATGCTTCAACATCGGATCAAGTGACGCTCTTCGACAGATACCCTCAAGCTCAGCTCCATGGTGCTGATGAGGGAGAAGTTTTTCACCACTTCTATGGCAACTAGACAGAGTCGTCAACCTGCATCCCGGCTCAGACGAAGTGAACAGAGTTGCAGACATAAAAACAAAAAGAGGCGTGACGTGATCCAACGATCATTTAACATCTGCCCAGTTCCGTTCCAATAAAGTATCAACGTCGGGCGGGCGGGGGTCTACTCTAATTCAACGAAAAACGAAATATCGGACGAAATTTCGTGTATTTCCTCCTACCACGGTTCTTTTCGTTCCGAAGTTTCGTTCGAACGAAAATGTTTGACGTTTAGATTTACTAAACCTACTCTAATTCATTTACGTTGCGAACGAAAGGAGAATGCCCAAAAATCTATGGGCGTATAATATAACCCAGTCGTTTACAAGCATGCTGTATGCAGCATTTATTGCAGATTTATTCCTGTTAACCAAACACACCATTTTAATATCTCTAGGACTTGCCGTTTTTGAATAAATCTAAGTTTAAATTTAAAAATGATTCTAGGTTATGTGTAGTTTATAATTGTTCAACTAGTAAGGAAAGCTGTGTATCACTCCTGCCGATTTGAACTATTTGTTTAGCGCGCACTATACTTAACATAGCTGTTCAACGATGTCCAATACAAAAACAATAAACCATAGAATTAATAGTTATGCCTCCCGACTCAAGCGCCCAGTAACAACAGCCGCGCATAGTGTTCACACGGTGAATTGCTTCGTTGGCAGATTGTGCGAGGCCACCGCGACCTGTGGGAGCGCTACGCGCCTGGCGACAGTCCCTAACTCGACTCGTTAGCCGTAAGACATATAATGTAACTAGTAACTAATTAATTAATTAAATATAATTTTCAACAAAGGTTCAATTCTTTAAAACCAAAATACACGAAAGCTCCCAAAACGTGACTGGCGCAGCCGGTAGGATTTCGCGGGAAGAAAACTGCGTTTCATAGTCCCAAAATAGACCGTGTACGCTGCTCGCGAAATCCTACGAACCAAACAAATAAGTCAAATAAGTAAGTGAGTGTTCCTGGAAGAAAAGGTCCCTCTAGTGGGAGGATGAAGGCGTTCAGACAGTGAGTAGAACTTTTCGCTATCCTGTGTTTCCCATCCTATACCTGTTGGTCTGCATTTTCTTCATAAATTAAAAGATTGAACTAATTGGATAGTTCCGTCCAAAATCACTGATTATCTGATTTTCCTGTAATGCACTAAATCGGCATTATTTAGGTACTAAGTTTTAAGAAGAATTATTGTGAAAGAATTATTTAAAGAAGAATACAATATCGAAATAAAATAAAAGAAAAATAAATTGTTTTAAAGAGCATTAAAAAAATTATATATTGTTAATATATAATTTTTTTAATGCTCTAATTTAAAAAATTATATATTGTTAATATATAATTTTTTTAATGCTCTAGTAATGTATAATTATATTATAAGTGTTTTAATATAAGTGTGCTTATTGTACTACTGATTATTATTGTTTTGTGTTCATTGAAAGTTTTAAAATTCGAAATGGAACAAATTACGATTGTGCCCGGTGAGATCGCAGGATTAATTCCGAAATTTGATGGAGAGTCTAATCTATTAAATATATTCTTGAGAAAATGTGAATGTTATACATAGTTTTAGACCACTTAGTTACCACGTAGTTCGTAGACCACCACGAATATACGAATTACATATGCGTAGAATGTAATGCAAATGGCCGTCAGACTTAAACGGGAAGTTGAAAAGACGGTTTAATTCCTTTTTTATTTCATTTTTTTATCGGCAAGTTTTAACTGCAGCATCTTTAAGGGCAGGCTAGATGCGGGTGATTTTGGAGAATACTGGTTGCTTGGAGATAGGGCTACGCTGTGAAATCCTATATGATGACACCTCTGCGTAACCCAGTACCAAGGGCAGAAATTTTTTACAACGAGAGCCAAATAAGGACAAGAAATGTCATAGAAAGGATGTTTGGGTGCTGAAAATGTAGATTTCCAGCTTTGTCAATGAAAAACCGCACAGATATTAGTAAAGCTCAACCGATAATAGTGGTAGCTGTATTGCACAACATGTGCAAAAAATTTAAAGAGCCGTTGCCATCAATAATAAATAATGATAGTGAGTCATTATTTGATGAAGAGGAATCAGAATTTATAGGAAGATTGAACAGAACTGATGACTATAATAGAACCATGTTGATAAATAATTATTTTGGAAGAATGTAACTTTAACGTTAAGGAAAAATATGATGGTGCAACTCATTTTGGTGTCAGTTAAGCAACGCTTGTTAATGTAATTGTTATAGTTACGTTTAACAGATACACTAATCGGAATTTTCTTTCAACCCACCCTTAGTTTTATGTGTATGATTTGCTTTCATTATGGAGTTCTGTCCTTTATCCAATATTATTCATCAGATCATCCTTACATACCTTTTACATAGGTAACCTGGTAGTAGAATCTTTTCAATGAAAAAGGAATTGTCAAATACTTTTTGAATGTAAACGATGCTTACCTAAACAAACAAAAATAAAAGCTTACATTATTGAGTCTCAACAATCTTAAAAACACAAAAAGAGTGTGTCAGTCCCAATACCTACTATTTGAAGAGACGTCAAGGCGGGGTCTAACCGGGGTAAGCCAAAAACTCTAGAAGAATCGCTCATTCCGATAATAATGATGATAGCGGTGGCATCAGGATCAGAAATCAGGCAAAAAAAAATTACAGGATCGTATTGTACAGTTGAGTATTGGACAATCTTTCGGTATTGCAGCAGCAATATATTCGTACCTCAAGCCAGACTGGACCAATGCATAGTAATTTTTTTGGTTCAAACATGAGTCCTTTACATATTGTCGAAAGCAAGTCAGTTGGTACTTTAATAAAATTAAACATTAAACGCCAGCAACAATTCAATTTCAAGAAGAACTTTATGCAGCCGTGTTATTGATGAACATGTTCGATTGAACCATGAATTTGCAGAGGAGCGATTGCGCCGGGAAGAAAGGGAGAAAGACCGGTCTTTCAGGCGCGAAATGTTCGAAAAAACATCAACAGGCAATACGGGAACATCGGGAATACCGGCAGCGAGAAATGCGCGAAGCCAAGGAACGACGAACCCAGAAACTAGCCGAAAAAGAAGCTCGATCTCAAGAAGGACGTAGGTAGAAAGTAGAGCGACGCGTCCATAAATAACAGAAACACGACCACCCAAACAAACAAAAAAAAACCTACAACTTAGAATATAATAGCATAATTTTAAATTAGTTATACCAGTATGCTGCGTTAGATTAAGACTTTATTTGTAATAAGGAGTGAAGTGAGAAATAGTAAACTGATTAAAACAAAAACAAAATCTGGGTATTGAACAAAGGTTAACCAAACCAAACTGCGGGAAAAGATTGGCTGGCAGAATTTTACAGCGTCATCCTGATTTGAGTATTAGAAAGACCGAAGCTATTAGTATGAATAGGATTCTCGGATTTAACAAGACTGAGGTAACGCTTTTTTTTCAATAACAAGAAACGCAAATAGATATTTTGCTATGTGATGACAAGGATGGTGAGGACATTTAGTGAAAAAAAGTACTTTACAGTGTTGTCAAAGCTAAATAGGTTAATCAAATAACAATCTATTAATGTGTCTGATTCTCAACATACTAATGTGTCAACCTGCAAACTACCAAATATAGATCTATTTATTTTCTCCGAAAAAGATTTTACTCAATATAAACCATTCATGTAAATGTTTGAGGCATTGATGCACAAAAATTAAACTTTATCTAATGGACAAAAGTTGTTTTATCTAAGAAAATATGTAAGTGATGAAGCACTTAGTAAAATACGTATAATAAAGCCGATTAAATTATAAATGACTCGTATGAAAATGCTCTCGACTTACTTAAAATATTTGACAACAAACCACGGTTAATTAGCTACCATGTTAGGTTGCTTCTCGGCCTGCCCAAGGTGCCCTTTGGGTGTGGATTTGCAAATTTAGAATTCGTTAAAGAACGCAGGAATGAATTCTTATACGAATTTAATTTTAAATGCAATATGTGTAACCGACAAGACGTTATACGTAGCCAAAATTATCAAAATATTACTAATTCTAATATGAATGATATTCCTATTTTCAATGTAATAGAAGGCATTTCACAAACAGGTAATGGTTGGTCTCAACTATCAACTGAATGAGTTATAGTAGTACTATAGTAGTAGTCACTAGTAGTTGTGCTAGTATAAATTTACCCAACATGTCGCAGGGTAATTGTATAAAAAGTTTTAATAAACTAGCTGAAATCCAAAAAGACCCATACCCAATTTGAGTATGTGGATCATTGAGCGTAAAAAAAGGATAACTGCATCTGGATTTGGTCAAATAATCAAAATGAAAGCGACTACTCCCTCCATGTATTTTTACTATAAATACAATGTTGTACTCAACATTTACGGGCAACGATGCCACGAGGTATCGAAAAGCACACGAAGCTTCAGCTATTAGAGATTTTGAAAATTTACTTAACGTATCAGTTACTCCACGTGCTTAGTCATAGATACAGACATGCCATCCCTTGGTGCGCCTCCAGCTTCGGCAGCAAAATTGACACCATAAGAAATGAAAAAATAGCTTTCTGCATTGATACAGCAGATGGCATTAAACTAAAAAGTACGCACAATTATTACTATCAAGTGCAAGGGCAACTGAAAGTCACTAAAAGAAAATATTGTTATTTTATAGTATGGGCACCAAATGGAATAATATTCGAGAAAACAGAAAATGATCCCACTTTCTGGACGCAAGAAAAGATATCAAAATTGGAAGATTTCTTTTATAAATGTGTTTTACCTGAGTTGGTAGGGTGGTAACTAACCATGGCGGACATATCTAATAAAGACTATAATATTATTTAAAATGACAGAAGACGAAGATCTCAAACGATCTGCAAAGGACATGACCAGTGCCTGCCTACCGATTAGGAAAAATGTGCAGGATTTCTGCTTTTACAGTAAGATTCAAAAATTAAAGCTTAATTTAATATGGATTTATTATTTCGAAAAAGGCCATGGTTTAAAATATCTAAAAAAACAGTATGTTTATTGATTCCGCTTTTTCCTTTTATTTACTACTCCATCAGAGTTGCCAGAAAGGTATGAAATGTACGAAATTGGTACTTTTTAGGTGACCTTCGGTCTTATTTTCAATTTAACTTTTATTTATACATTCTTTGACGTTTCCATTGCTACCAGATTTTTATAAAAATAAATATTGCTGGGGACAAAAAGAGATTGGTATGAATCACTAGCTCGGTTGCTACAGTAGCTATATGAGTAACTTTAGAAAGGTGTCAAATATTATGAGTCTTTTTTTTAATAAAAATAGCGAGCAAACAACAACAAACCATTATTATTAACAGAATAAAAACTTAGTATTGGATTTTGTACCTGGAAGTCCCTTAATGAATGACGACCTCTGACTCCTGACGTTCTCTTTCGTTCCGAGAATATTGACTTTTTGTTACGAAAGTCAGTGGCACTACAGCTTCGTACTTTATCTAGCTTTCGAACTTTTTCAGGGTCTCGTTCGTAGGATTCACGACATACCATCTGGCAACACTACACCATTTATACAAATAATAATCATTCATGAAAGTTTTACGAAATAACTCTGCTATTCGATACTAGATGGCGCTAGGCAATGTCTAATCAAGTCTAAAATGTAAAAAAAATGTTTTTCTACTATTCAACGTCATCTATATAGGTGGAACTTTGCTATAAAAAGTAAAGCTATTTATTATTTGTTCAGAATAATTTAAATTATTCGGATTTGCTTGAAACGCCTAGCGCCATCTAGTATCGAAAAGCAGAGTTATTTCGTTTTAAAGTTTTATGAAATAACTCTGCCCCTCGATACTAGATGGCGCTAGGCGTTTCAAGCAAATCTCAATAATTTAAATTATTCTGAACAAATAATAGAAAGCTTTACTTTTTATAGCAAAGTTCCACCTATATAGATGACGTTGAATAGTAGAAAACCATTTTTTTTACATTTATACTTGATATTCCACAATGTTTAGCGCCATCTAGCATCGAAAGGCAGAGTTCTTCGTAAAACTTTTCTTTATTTTTCTCAGTTTTCTGAGCCTTTAGAACCCTGAAAGTTTTTTATCTGAAAACTAGAGAATATAAGAATTCCAAAAATAAAACAATCTTTGCTGCACATTGATTTTTGACACCTAGGCAAGTGCCCATAGTGCCACTGGTCATGTCCTTTAAATTCATCTACCCTATGTAGATGATGAGGTCAAGTTTCTATTATGTAATTCTATGTAATCGACATAAATATATTAAAAATTGGATAAATCACCAATTGCCTGGTATTTGTCATTTCAACGAACACCCCATTGCCCTTGGAAAGCACTTGACAAACTTAACCTCAAAAATCAATAGTGATCTGTCTAAGTGCCATTAAGTTAACGGAGACGGCACTGTGGAATGTTCAAGTACATCATGAAGCGTATTATGGGACTAACATGGACTTATCAACATACAATATTAGTATCAGACGAGGACTAAAATTAAACTAAAATAAAATTTTGATCAATCAAGTCCACAGTCAAACGGTGTTGCTGAAATAATGAAAGCAAATGCTGAAATAATGAATCTATAACATAGCAAGAACACTATTGATTGATACAGGTTACCAACAACGTTGTGGAGTGAAGCAATCACGTGTGCAAACTCTGTGAACACTGTGAAAACTCGAGCAGCAGGCAACGCTGCGCGAGAGAACGCGAGCAGCAGGCAACGCTGCGCGAGAGAACGCGAGCAGCAGGCAACGCTGCGCGAGAGAACGCGAGCAGCAGGCAACGCTGCGCGAGAGAACGCGAGCAGCAGGCAACGCTGCGCGAGAGAACTCCAGCAGCAGGCAACGCTGCGCGAGAGAACTCCAGCAGCAGGCTGTGTGGCAAAATCTTATCACTCAATGTGTCAGATTATTACAACAATATTTGAATAGACGACAATGCGGTTCGAGGAGCAGGACCGGCGTTGGCGCTGCATAAGCATTGGCGGTGATGATATCGCATAAGGGAACTAGAGCAGGCAGCTGTAGACAGTACATAAAGAATAAACTAGTATAAATGGGGGGTTCAAAGTTTTAGTTCGCTCAGAGGTTTCTAGAATCGTGTACGATTACCTGATCTCGGGGCGACGAAACATTCAGATCCCACTCAATCACAGATGAAGAAAATAGTATGGGCATAGAATCAAATGTAGTTTTAGCTTTAGCGAAATCTATTCGTCAGGCTGCATGCAAAGTATTTTATTAAGCTTTGAATTTTTTTACTTCTTCAGAGCTGCTCCAGTATTTACGTAACGAATATGGATTTTTCGCACTAGGACAAACCGAGCTATTAGGCAGTGCGAGGAGCGAGCGGAGTGCGAGCGGGCGCGCACATTTCACGGCGCATTCTACTGGTGTATGCGCTCATCAATACACGTATTTTGATTTTTACTGGCAGATAGTGAAGTGAAATGTCACAAATTAATTTGAATGAAGACTTTCCTGCTTAAGATTTTATCACAGCAGTGATGGAAAAGCCTTACATTTGGATGTCCAGCCTGACCATAAAAATAAAAGGCTCCTAAAGCTGGCATGGAATGAAATAAAAGATATTGTAAAAACCAAAATTAACAAGGTAGATTACTATAGCAAACTTCCTTCAAAGTAGGTATAAAAAGTTCAGTCCAGTGGCAGGTCATGAATCTCACACACTCCCATTAAAAAATTAATATCTCTGGGAGGTGTTGTGTTGCGCGTATGAATTTTTGTGCGGTGATTCAGTGTTATGACTCACCAGGATTATTGTTTGCAACGTCATCCTGCGACAGAATCCTGAGACAGAATCCTGAGATACATCGTCCGAACTTTGAGAGCTTATAACACCGCGGCCCATCAACTAAGAAGGAAGCCACAACTAGTCCGCCAGAAGACCAAAACAGTGGTGAAAACCGCTTGGAAATCAGAATCTGGAATACCAGGAAAAGACAACGCGAAATGTAAGAAAACACGTGGTCAAAACGTGGAAAAATACAGATAGACCCAGATTTCGTGGTTCGACTCGTGTACATGACGTCGGCCGCCAGTGAAATTCACCTAGTACTCCGGCGACGGACTGAAGACTGCGCCCCCCGTGGACATCATCATACCTGAAGATCAGCACATCAGGACATCCGGTGAGCTCGAGGAAACTCCCTAACCATGTATGACCCCCGTGCTTGGGCTCTTTCAACTTGGCTAGCCCAGACCATTCTACATAAGACCCCCAACCCACATCTCGGACCTCTCAGACCACCTGTTTTTACAAAAATTTCTTCGCCTCGCAAACCTCCCAGACCCTCTTAAATATCCCCGGGAATCAAACCCCCCCCCCCGGGAGACCTCCTGACCCCCATTTTCTATAGTGGGAATTGTATCCCCACGAGACCCCCCCCCCCTTTGCCGGGGGTAAAGTACCCCCTCGAGCTTGATTGGCTTCAAGCCAAGAGGACGCTTGGACCAAAATTGGACAAATTATGAACGAAACTGGTGAAGTATGCAAACAAAAAATAATTGTATTATTGGCATCGCACAGAGAGCGTATGAAAATAAAGAAATCAATTGGAACAGGAAAAGGTAGGTACTAAATTCTACTTAAAATTAATTATACTAATTTTGTTATAACTTATTACATTTGTATACGAGTATAACTGCTATTTTATATCTTAGATTTCTTATGTTGCAGGAAAAGACGAGGTTTATGAAAGTAAATGGTATGCATTTAAGGCGCTCAGATTCTTGGACGATCGTTTCACAGCTCGAAAAGGTAGATTTATACCGTCCCTTCTTTTACGCATAGTGATCTTGCCATGGTATTTTACCTTCATTTAAAAAATAATATAACGAACACTGCGTCAGAGCTGGCTTCTCGTTGCGTTCACAGTAATGTGGACATCGCGTAACTGTATCTGTTCGGTAACAGTTACAGCCGACTGAATGAGAACACGCGTACACACTGGAACCACGTTAGTGTAACAGTCCGGTTACAGTTACAGTTCGCTAATGAGTACCCGGCTTAAAAGAATTCCCTTGCAAGAGCATAGTTTTTATATACTCTGCAGCTGTAGTGTGTGAAACACATTTGTACAACAATCTGCCTCAAATGAATATGACACATTCTACATTTACTGCTACACATATAGGCATAATAAATATTATGAAATCAAAAGTGATATAAGTATTATGAATTCTGAACTTTGAAAATGTCTCAGAAATGCCGAATCACTATTGCCATTTTTGGACGGGTCGTACAGTACCTCAGTTTTTAATTATGTATAATCTTTTACCTTTAAATATTAAACAACCTAAACACTTTTTAGCTATTTATTTAACTAAGCTAAGAACAGGCGAGAGTTATAGACGATTGGCAACCCTTTTTATATACCTAGGTCTACATTGGAACTGATAATGAAAAAAGTTAGGTTGTGTCTCATGTCAGCATTTTGTTCCTAATAATATTGATGTGAATCATGTTATCACTCACAGGAAAATTATGATACACTTGTTTGAAAATGAAAATGGGCCGTTCCGAAGACTTTTTAGAGAAAATGATATTATTGTTTTAAATAGGGGCTTTAGGGATGCCATCCCTTTACTTGGAAGTTGTAATTATTGTGTTTATAAACCAGAAAGTTGCAAAAGCACAGCGAAGATCGCCAATTCTTATTAATAGTATAGATATGAATAGATAAAGTTTTATGGTCCGACGAAAAAACCTGCAAAAAAGATAGTTATTTAAATCTACATAACCTCCATAGCTGGAGTTATGAAAATCCACACCTAATGAGACAGGACAGATCCCAGTAGCAATTCAAGGTTAACCTATGGACGGGCATATTAAACGGAAAAGTTATTGGGCCCTTTGAGTTACGAGGAAACTTAGATGGCAATAGTTACTTGAACTTTTTACAGAACGATTTGCCAGAATCATTAGACGACGCACCCTTAAGTGATTTGCAAAACATGTGGTTTCAACATGATGGTTGCCCAGCTCACTATTTTGCAATTGGATTGGATTTATTCCTTCTACTTATTAATCTACTATTCCTTGTCTACACAAAAGGCTCGGAAACAAAATAGAGAATGTGCCTACAATAATAGCAGCATGTGCAGTTCTGCATAATCTTGCAATAAAATAAAAGATCCGCAGCCTTTTGTTTTTTGAGTTTGAAGAGTTTTGCCCCGACCAGCTGAAACGTCAAGTGTTAGGACTTGCTGTAAGGCAAGGAATTACATATCTCAAGACATTTCTCATTTTTATTCATGCATATCTGGTCACTCGAGGCGCAGGTTTAAACCTTTATAGGACGGTTCATACAAAGTGGCCAGTAAACTGGACAGTCACTTTAAGGTCGTTATCTCATTTTCCTAAATAAACATAACGCTATAACATAAATTTAATTTCATGTTATAGCGTTTTTTTTTTCATTGAGGTAAGAAATCCTTGGAATACTGTAACACCGACTGTGTAAGTACATCACCGCCCGACCCTGCGAACTTCTTGAGTTACCAGCTGGTATTTGTAACTGGGATGAAGTCAAACATGTTAATGTCATGCTAAATAATAGCAAATATTATTTAAAAAAATTATTATTTTGAAATGAAATTAAGTCAGATTGAATGATGCGTAAAATTTTTTCTTTTATTTAAATTAAAATTGACTGTATTCGAATGTTACCGGAGCTGCTTGTTGAAGACCGTTTGAAAACCGTTTTTAGAAAAGAACTTCTATGCACATTAAGGTCCTTATGAATAAAAATGTACACAGTGGTTACACACTTGACACGCATTTTTCTCATGCATTTGACGTGTGTTAATCCCTTTTGTATAAGTAAAAGCCAAAAAAATGAATAATAGTCACTGTTGTCGCTATTGATCGATTAATTAAAATGCTACAAATACAGCATTATTTTCGAAGACCACTAATACACAATCATATGAATGGCGGTGCAAAAATCAGTTGTGCATCGACAATATATTATTATACTAGCAATGCGAGCAGTGGCATTTGGCCATGCATTGAGGCAGCGTGCTGCCCACCGATTGTGTTAAGCCGTACCACGGCCTAAGTTGTACCCCGAAAAAATCACGTCTGACGGTCTGATACTTACACCATCTTGTGTCATCAATCCGTTTTGGGCGGAGGTGAGCGTATGTTATATAATAACCAGCCATAAGCAATAACATAGGCTCATCTCTATTTCCATCACCTGTCCGGTGGTGGATCTGGCAGGTCTTGGGAGTTAGTGTATGTCACGTTGATCTACTAAACAAAGCGAAGGGTTATCCTTGACGTGGTTATTGGTCTGATTCCATCTGAACCAGACGTAACTGAAACCTAACGCCGCGCTCTTTTACCCTCTCACAACTCGATCCTACACCTTTCCCTTTCCAATATCTGTCAGAAGGAGTAAATCTTGTCATCAAAAATCCCCAATCCAATCCCAATCCCAAAACCAGAATTTAACTATCAGAAATGTAGACATAGGCTCATCTCTAGCGCTGTTTGTGGTAGACTCGACCCTCCGGAGTTCATTTCGGAATGGACCAAGAGTTATTGAAGAACAAATTGCAGAGGAAAAAAATTCGAACATAATTTCTATTCACTGTTTTAAATACCGTCAAGCCCTGAGACACTCAAACGAACCCTACGATATCTTAAAATTATGCTGGTCCCTATCTATCCAAGGAATTTTCAAATAAAAGAACATTGCGAGAATACTTCCATCAAGGTGATACTTTTACGAGTATACTGGGGATAGGAATTTTCATGATTCATTACCCTTGTTGCATCAATCAATATGGAAGGACTTATGTGCCTGCTTCATTGGAAGGTGAAACACTGCAGCTTCAACAAGCGAAGCAAATAAATCAAGAGAAGTTAGCATATATTGGGTTGTGGAGGTTTTGTAATGGGAGACTCAAGATATTTTAAATGATTATAGCAAAATTATTTTAATTTCGCTAATAAAAGTTAGAAATTACAGATTGGTACCCAGAAGAAAAGGGAGGTACTTTGTCAGAAAAGGGAGGATGATATAAGAAATTGGTACAGCAGGGGCTGCATGGAGAAGGAAAATCAAGGTAGACTTGTGGAGTACCTTGGAGAAGGCTTAAAGCGGGGTGGGAGCATATGAATTTTTAATATGTAATAAAATCAATATGCATCAATTTTTGGTTGCAAACAAATAATGTTGCGGAATGATTTCACTCAGAGATAGAAAATGCAATCAATAAAAATAAGATTGAACATTATGCGACTGTTAAATACAATAAAACGAATTGACACCAATCATCAGGTAAATTAACGAAAAAACAACTGCAAAATGATCAACACAAATTATATTAACTGACGATGCAATTCAACATATTATTGTACAATTAATCAACGGTGAAATAGGTCATGCCCTTGAGAAACTGCGATAATATAAATTAAATAAGATTTTTATGATTTAATATATTTTTTAATTCGGAGAATTCCTCTACCTCTGCCTTACATCTATCTCTATCTTATGAAAAAAAAAACAATTCCAAATTCGCAAGCTTTTTGTAATGAAGAGTTGAATGGATATTATTTTTAAGCCGAGAAATCAAAATATCCAATTTTTTTCAACCAACCAGTTCCCATGACAAAGGATGAGTCGTAGGTTCTTGTACAACTTGTGGCGGCAAATAAAAACATTAATTAAAAGAACTGTAAGAATTTGCAGTATTCCTTTGGTAACGATTTGAAAAAAAAAATCAAATTGTCTTTTCCTAACCTAGATATTTTTGAGTCTACAGATAGGTTTCTTTCAAAAAGAAAGTAAAATGCTATGTAAGTTGTTTCAAATAGCAATGACTTTGCTATTTATAATATTATAAGGCTTATTATAAAATAATAGCATATTATTTTGTACAACATAATGTCTATAATATCACTCATACACACCTGTCCACCTACATAACATCAGACTTAGAGATCACGTCTTGTGCGAATGTGGCTTAGACAAAGGTACTGTCTCCCAATATTTTCTATTCTTAAGCTGGGGATACACATGCCCGTAGCTTGCACACTAGTATAGCAGCTCCTTGCAAGTGCCAGCTACAGTCATGTGTATTCTCTAACTGGCATGCCTGTAACTGGAAGCTATCTAGTTGCAAGTAGCTAGCACAACATTTGATTTTCTTGCATGCCCGTTGAGGGAGGGGTCGCGGGGGGGGGGGGGGGCTGCTAACCTGGCACGTGTGAACAGACGCGACAGCTACGGGCATGCCAGTAGCTGACTTGTGGCTGTTTGTGGCTGTTTGTTGCGCACGTTTTGATTTCGAAGGTCAAGGTTTTTCTTTTGTTGGTTTTGCACGATGCAGAGATGAGAGAACTATACAGTTCATTAATTTGTACAGAGAATACGAATGTCTTTGGAAGCCGACTAGCTCGCTTTACAAAACAAAATAGCACGTGCCAATGCCTACAGCAAAATACAAGAAGAATTAAATCTGACTGAAAAATAAATCTATACATATAATTAAAAATAAAATCAAAAGTCGGCGAAGTACTTATCATCAAGAAAGGAACTCTCACGAACTGTCCTGTGTATACGCGATGGTAATACTGGCATGCAAGGGCACAGTTATATGCATGCCAGTATTACTTGCAAATGTATCCACAGTGTGCCAGTTACTCGTACATGCCAGTAACTTTCATGCCAGCTACTTTCCCAATTTACTGGCATGTATATCCTCAGCTTTATACTAATATTCTCTTTTGTCGTCTTCTTTTTTTTTCATTATGGCTTCGCTTGGTTGCATATAGCCAGTCCTCAAGTAATGATGTTGGTTATATCAAATAATTTGCCCAATTTGGGCGAAAGTGATCAAATACAGTCCATCGTCCGTCATTGTCCATCAGTCGGTCCTAAGTCATGTCATGCTTTAGTAAGACGAAGGCAACCTTACCAAAACTTATGTTAGTCCTGCGAGAAAATCGAATTAATCACAAAAAACACTCTTGCTTAATCTCCACTTCACTTGTGCACCTTTAGGGGAGAGGGGGGCAGTTTCGAACAGAGGCAGTTTTGAATTGTTTGTTTTATGAACGAATCCTTTACCATTTCTTACCTCTGAAACTATTTTAATACTGGTAACACCGACCTAAACGTCTGTCAGTTCCCGACTAACGTCAATGTCAGTGTAATTTTGAAAATCATTTGCCGGTTTGTTTACGAAGGCCAGAGTAAATAAATATTTTTTTATTTGTAAGCAAATTACTGACAAAGTAAGTATTATTTTCAAGTTGTTATTATTTTATTGCGTTGTATATATTGTATCCCAAGTATTACAAACGGAAATTAATTTGAACTCAAGTAAGTTTTTCATCCAGAGATGTTTATTTATGCAAGATGGTGTTGGGGCAGATTTGAACAAAATTGCTGGGGCACTTTTGAATAAAATGTTCAAAAGTGCCCCTATAGGTATCTAACCAAGTAAATACGCATCCATCATGAGATTTTAAAGTTTTAATTGGTTTCTTGTTTCAGTCATGGTAAGAAATTACAAAAATGTTTTTAGTTTCTTTCATGAAAAAGAAGTTTGGTTATAAATTTTTGTTTCCTGACAAAGAAGATCAATCTTTCATTCCTATTATGGATATTGTGAAGAAACTTCCAAAACCATGTCCTACTGCAGGAACTTCACGAACAGCTGCTCTTTTAACCTTCAAAATTGACTTTAGTAAATTTAAGCTAGGCTAAGTTCTAACTACCAATGTTTTAATTTGTTTCTTTTTAATTTTTATGTTTTTTCGTCCTGGCCTTTAAGGCTATTTTGATTGTTTATTTTATAATTTAAAGCTTTGAAAGTGCGTTCCAAAGACTCTTATGTCATATTTTAAGATAAGTATTATATATCATATATCAAGGTACCTTTATGTGATTGTTTTGCAATATTCATATTGATCTCTTTTATAACTTGTAAGTTAACTATCTTGTTCAAGACTGCCCCAGACTGTTTAGAGTTTTATACCATTTATTTAAGTAATAACTAGTGTAGGTATAAATGGCTATGTTCAATGATAATATATGATGCAAATAACTTAAATATAGTGTTGATTATATTCTAAGTTACGTGTTTTTTATTTTATCCTGATTTTTCAATACTGCCCCTAGGGGTTTCAAATGTGCCCCGCGGATGGGGCAAATTTGAACAAAATATGGTTTTAAAAAAATGGAAATTAGATTAGTTTGATGGGTCAAAATAAATAAATATCATTTTTATTATTTAGTATAAAGCCCATATCTATTTATAAAATATAATACATCTTGATTTATAGCACCATATGAGAAATATAATTTAATAACTAAAAAGTGTTCAAAGGTGCCCCCCTCTCCCCTACATAATTATATTGAATAAAATGCCTTCTACTTTATGCAACAAAACTCTAAAATGCAGCAAATTAATGAAAATAAAACGAGAGACCTATGCAATTCCTACGATTTTCCTAAACTCTTTTTGTCTTCTTCATCCCCTCCATGATGTTCTCCCATCCCAAATTTCCCGTCCAATAAATGTTGAATGTTTGTTAATGTCTGTTTTCAGTCCATATTGTAATTCTGTAAGTCCATTCTGTAAGCTGAACAGCTAAATAAGCTGTAAATATTCATGTAAAGAATGGACATACATACACACAGGTCAAACACATATACCCAGTCGGGTAAAATAGGATGCACTTATTATAATAGAAAGCGGATATAAGAAAAGTTCAACTTGTTGGTTGTAATGTTGCAAACCTTTTTTAAATGAGAAAAATTCTAAAAAACCTGTGCCGCTGATTTCAAAAAACAAAATTTGTGGCAATTATATTCTTTTACACACCGCTACATAAAAATCATAAATTCTGGTAAGTATAATAACAATCACACTAGATCAACAATGGTCAAAAACTTTACTTTTGTAAATTCACTTAATTGGAGGGGAAAAGGGAATATTAGTCACATTCATTATTCATCATGGCTAATATTCTTTTTAATAAAAATAAACAAGCACAGCCACTATCATCGAATACCATGGACAGTCAGAGAACAAACAAATCTATCCTGGTAACTTAGTATCAGCACTCGAGTCAAAAATTTGTTAAGTACTAGGAAGATTCTTGATATTTTGTTTACATACCTACATACTTATCCAATAAATTAGACAAACTTGTAGGTTAGGTTGAGGGGGAAAAGACTACATGGCCAATCACCTGGCTGTTGGTCTGACCAAGACTGGCCTCTCCTTACAACTGAAATTCAAAAGACTGATGGCAGGACTTGACGACAATTTACAGTACCATAAAACACTGCAGTAAGTACAGACACCTTCAGACATAAAGACTATGAAGATATTTGCATAGTTTCTGTTGCCTGTTATTTGTCGGCAACATTGCCCGTTATTTGTAGGCAACATAGAATGTGAAAAACCACACTGCAGATCACCTTGCCGCTGGTTTGACTTAGTTGTTTACTGGCCTCCTCTTAGAATGGAAATTCAAAAGCTTGTGTGCAGAACTTGGTGACATACAATCATACATTGATGCATACAATAATTAATAACACTAAAAAGCACTGTAGTACAGACACAACCTTCAGACATAAAGACTATGAAGATTTTAGCATAGTTTCCGTTGCCCGTTATTTGTGGGCAAGATAGAAGGTAAAAGACCACACTGTAGATCATGTTGCCGCTGATTTGACCTAGATGTTTACTGGCCTCCTCTTAGAATGGAAATTCAAAAGCTTGTGTGCAGAACTTGGTGACATACAATAATTAACAGCACTAAAAATCACTATAGTACTGAGTTACTGACACACCGTTCAGATATAAAAACTGCAAACGAAGAAATTGTACCATTCACTGCCACTCAATAAATAAATAGTCAAGAGTTTCATCAACTTTCTAAAAATAATTTTAAAATATGATTTTTATTTTTTCAAGTTAAAATCATAAACCAGCTGTAGTGTCTATACCCATGTTATATTATTGAGTTTTTTCTTCACTACATAGTATAAAACAAAGTCGCTTTCTCTGTCCCTATATCCGTATGTATGCTTAAATCTTTAAAACTACGCAACGGATTTTGATGTGGTTTTTTTTAATAGATAGTGATTCAAAAGGAAGGTTTATAAGTAGTAAAATTGGACCCGGTAGGTGGCGCTAATAGCGGGCAGGACGACGTCTGCCGGGTCCGCTAGTTATAAATATAGCAGCAACACCTAGAAGATGAAATGGCACACAATTCAAACCTTAGTCTTGTTATGGTTAAAAAGTTATTTTATGTGTGTTGATAATACAAAAAAAAGAAATAAAATCACCTTCACCTAGATTCTGTAGTCACAAAGTAAGCCCATATATCACTAGCTGATAACCACACCTTTGTCCTTAAGTATACAACAAAATGACTCTTCACACAAAATTTTAACCCATTGATGGATTTCAATCAAGAAATGTATTTTTATTTATTTAGTGCATATCTAGGGTACTCCATAATTTCCTCCAAGCAAATCTTTTCACTGGTTTAGGCTGTACTTTGTCAGTCAGCCATGATAATATTTTATATATATATATATAGATTCACCTCGAGATATGTGGTGCACGACGGTGGTACAAGAAATAAGAATCATAAAATACAACCATAATATAGGACCGTAGCAAGCATTGTCAAGTTAACTGCTATCCGTTAATAGGGCAATTTACTTAACAATGCTGCATCAGCATTGCTATACTCATTACGAGACTGTTTTGTTGCATTGCAACATTTTTCATACCTCAAAAAACCAACAAAGCAAATCTAACATAAATTACATGAAAGTAGTCGACCTATGTTTACTATGTCAAATCTCGCTAGTCCCTTTGGAGGCGGTAGAGGTGGACAGGTTGAGAAAATCGAGAACATCCTCCAAGCTATACAGTGTTTTACTTATTATTAGCCTTATCTGACAAATTTTCTCACATCATAAATCTCATCATCATTTGTAATGCATCTATTACCCAAATCAAGTCAGACAGTTGAATGTGTCAAGACAAAACTTTCGTTTTTTTTTTTGAGGAACAGAACTGAACACCAGCAGCAAGTTTTTACCAGCAACAATAGACAAAATACACGTGTACAATATACAAGACGACAAAATAATATACTTATGCGATATCCATCATCATCAAGAGGACAAAATTATAAACCAATTACTTAGTTAACCTGCGTCAAGGTAGAAGTAATCGTAATTTTAGAGGTCAACATACGAGGTTTCAGAATCAATAAACGACATGGCGACTTATATTTTATCATTAGAAATATGTACTTATCCAGTTTCCATGTAACCTACTAAAGTTCCTTTCAATATCAGTAACTAATATATTAACCAGTACATAATACAATTCATTTTTAATTCCTCACGAATACTTACCGAAGAGAGCGACGCGGTAACGACGCCAACCAAACATCAAGAACAAGAATTAAAAAAAGAACGTTTTACTATCAAACGTCTGAAGGGATTACCTGACCTTATTGTATGATTTCAATTATCTTCATAGAAATACCTTTTGAGTCACCGTCTTTTGGAAGTTAAGATACGATACAGCCGGATAAGATTTATGGGATTTAGAGTAGACATTGTGGCCAATTCTGTTGTACACAATATCTAGTGATGTGCGTAATCGATTATCAATAATCGATTAATCGATTATTAAAATGATCGATTGCAATCGATTATGATTTTGCATAATCGATCATGATCGATTATAAAGATATACGTTTATTACCAAATTTTACTACCAGCTTTCTGTTATTAATTTGCTTGCTAAAATATAATATGGTTTGGCAACCCTATCATTGCAAAAAGGGTATTCCCTCAAAGTTAGTTTTAGGCTTTGTTCACACCAAACGGATAGTCAGCCGCCGACTGTGAGCGAGCGTTATGCAGCTTACAGCTTTTTCATACATATACTCAACTTTTCGAACACACCGAACCGACGATACGCCTTTACCAACTGTAGTGAAATTACCCCCGCTATGAGTATCTATATATGTACAAGCTGTGCCCCGCGATGTTACCCGTGAATAATAAGTTTGTACACATAAAAAATATTTTCATCCCATCTATTCGAAAAGGATGACTTGGTTCGCCTTTAAGTGCACCCAAAGGTGGTGTTTGCGGCGTACTTATTTATAAGTGCGCGTAAAAGATAATTGCGGCGCACTTATTTATAAGTGCGCCGCAATTATCTTTGCCGCGCACTTTTTGAAGATGAAGGGCCCGTGGTCCCACCGGGCTAGGCGCGAATGATATCGATTGTTGTTATTGTTGTTACAAGTTTGACGTCTGTGTATGTATGTGTGTCTGTATCTGTCTGTTCCCCCGTAGCGCTCAAACGGTAGAACCGATTTGAATGCGGTTTTTTTTGTTTGAAAGGTGAATTAGTCGGGAGTATTTTTAGCTATGTTTGATGAAAATTGGTTCAAGATGGCCGCCGCCACAAAATGGCGGATTACATATTTTTTCACAACTCCCTCAATATCGGTATTAAATGAAAGGTCTTGTTGTCACGACCTTTCATTTTGACGTCTGTGTGTGTATGTGTGTGTGTCTGTCTGTTCCCCCGTAGCGCTCAAACGGTTGAACCGATTTGAATGCGGTTTTTTTGTTTGAAAGGTGAATTAGTCGGGAGTGTTCTTAGTTGTGTACGATGAAAATCGGTCCAAGATGGCCGCCGCCACAAAATGGCGGATTACATATTTTTTCACAACTCCCTCAATATGGGTATCAAATGAAAGGTCTTGACTAGTAGAATAACACTATGCAAATCACAGATGGCCGCCATCACAGAATGGCGAAATTCGGGGGTTTCTTAAATTTTTAATTTATACTTTTATTATTAATCCGCCATTTTGCGGCGGCGGCCATCTTGGACCGATTTTCATCAAACATAGCTAAAACACTCCCGAACTAATTCACCTTTCAAACAAAAAAACCGCATTAAAATCGGTCTATCCGTTCGAGAGCTATGGGGGAACAGACGGACAGACACATACACACACACAGACACGTCAAACTTATAACACCCCGTCTTTTTTGCGTCGAGGGTTAAAAATATGAGGCGCCTTTTATTTCCTCATAGAGGGTGATGAAAAGTAGAGTGTATCACTCGGGCCGTCGGACTCGGGCGCAATATATTTTTGGCTCGGGCGACGTACTTTGAATCCCTCGCTACGTTCAGGATTGTACTAAAGAATCCCTCGCTACGCTCGGAATTCTACTATACAATCCCTCACTTCGCTCTGGATTCAAAAAAGCGCCCTCGCCGTAAAAATATTATTTTGCTCCCTTATGATACAATCTACTAATGAACAAAATCATCTAAGAGTAACTTAGCAACGAGAACGACAGCAAATTCATGCAAAAGCATACAAATGCATGCAACGACAGCAAACTATTGCAATAATTTGTTATGTGAGCGCGTAGACAGTGTGAGCGTGATGTACCTAAGAACAATCAGCGTTTAACAGTAGGTACCTATCTCGTTTTTGGAAGTCTATATCTATTTAAGTCCCTCAGGAACACTTTTCCGGGATAAAAAGTAGCCTATGTGTTATTCCAGGACATAACCAGCTATCTCCAATCCAAATGTCAGCCAAATCGGTCCAGTAGTTGCGGCGTTAAAAAGTAATAAACATACACACATACATACACACACACACACACACAAACTTTCGCCTTAGTGTAATAAATTGGTACCTAATAGGTATGTATATTTAATTTTGATCAATTAATTTATTTTTTAATTATTCTATTTAACTTTCTAATTTCAATTTCAAAAAAATTAAAAAATAGTGTTTGTTTTTCTTTTTTCAGAACAGTCTAAAAGGTTATAATATAGATGTTGCTACTAAATGCAAGGGTTCAGAATTTTTTCCAGAAAGTAGAATTGTTTTTTCAGTTCTTTCTAAGAATTATTTCATAATCGATCATTAATCGATTAATAATCGATTATTATTTTATGATCGATTAATATAATCGATTAATCGATTATCAAAATAATCGAATCGGCACATCTATAACAATATCTAAACCTAAACTAAAATGACAGGTCTAAATCTATTGCTATCCTTTTCCGCAGTGAGCACTGTGAAAGAGATAGGAATAAATTTAAACCTGTCATTTTAGTTTAGTTTAGAGATTGTGTACAACAGAATCGGCCACATTTTTTTATTTCCACAGTTTATTTCTATCGTAGGTACGTACTTGGGCGTCCATCAGTGTTGCCAGCACGACATTTCAAAAGTTACCTAAAATAAACAAAAAAGTAACCTTTTAGTGTAAAAAGTAACCTTTCATTTTTTTCTAGTAGATATGTATCAAAAGTTGATAGAATAGATGTTGGTTGTAATAACCTATAGGGTGCAGTGTTGGTAGTTCCCGCTAATTATTTAAATGAGTAGGTAGCAGATGGCAGGCGGCAAGCGAGCACGTCAAACGAAATAAGTACAGAGTAGCGGATAAACTGTAGTACCTACCTACATACTAATTTCTACACTCACCAAGTTTTCAGTTCTTTTTTTATAAAAAACACTAGCTACTTATAGTGTTTTTAGAATCACATATGTATGTAACAGAAATCTGTACTAATATACATAAGCTTTTCCTGACTGACTGCCTGATCATCAACGCACAGCCAAAAGCTAGAAACTAGAAACTTGAAATACTTACAGTAGCTTTCTTTTATGACGTAGGCGCACACTAAGGCCTCTTTTAACACGCCGTGGAAACTCACATTTTAAATGGATAACGCCGGACACAGCGCGCCGTCCGGCGCGTTATTCATATAAAACGTGGGTTTCCGCGGCGTGTTAACAAGAGGCCTAAGAAAGGATTGCTGAAAATTCCACCCCTAAGAGCCTTAAGAGGGTTAAATAGGGGATGAAAGTTTGTATGAAAGTCTGTCATTTTTCAAGTTATATACATGAAAAATTGGTATTTGAACTTGCGATAAAAAATAAAGAATATATACCTATTTCAGGTTTTTTGGAATTTTTTCTCCCAAGTGGATAAACTTTGGAATGAAAGTTTGTATGAAAGTCCGTCATTTTAAAAGTTATATCAAGACGTGGGTATACCAAGTGGGTAAAATAGAGGATGAGATTTGTATGACTCCATGCAGACAAAGTCGCAAGCATCAGCTAGTACTTAATACAAACAAATTAAGAATTAATAACTCTACAAGACCTGAAAAATCACCTAAAAGTAACCTTTTGAGTAGAGTAACCTAGAAGTAACCTGACAGGGTTAAAAATCACCTAAAAGGTTACAAAAGTAACCTTCTGGCAACACTGGCGTCCATTTATAGTATATATAATGTACTCTGTGGCGTCCATAGAGATAATAATAATAAGTAGAGTAGGCATACCTACCTTAAAAACGTGCCAAAAATACACTCACACACGCACAATCCTGTAACATAAAATGGCGCGTGTTCATTGTGATGTCTCAAGTTGTGCGTGTGTGAGTGTTCATGTATACATTTTAGGGAGGCCATCTTAAGGGAAGTTGCAATAAAATTTCTGCCACGATCTGTTTTATTGTTATGTTTAAAAATGTAGTGTTGTCTCTTACACACTTATGAAAATTTTGATAAGCTTAAGCTATTTTCCGATCCACTATTTTCTATAGGACATTATGCCAAGTCCTCTTCTATAGGTTCATGGTGGCGTTCATATTTCGTAAAAACTTCACCTTTTAAAAATAATAATTAACTGTCATCAGTCATAGATTATAGAGTAATACAGAAAATTACTGGCTTCACAGTAGGGATATAAAAAGTAATCGATTTGTATAATAATCGATTATTTTTTTCTTATAATCGATTTTTTTTTTAAATCGAATGAAACACGCACAAAATGGTTACATAGGTAGGTAATTCAAATGGTTACTGAACATTATTGGCAATAATTATTTATAATAATTATACTTGTTTATTTTTTCATTCTAGTTCAATGTAAATGGCTATCAATATTAGTGGCAATAATAATTTTTTTTTGTTAAAACTTAAAGTTTGTCATTTTATTTTGATTCTAATAAAATGTTAGATGATTTTTAGTTTTTTTATTGTTTAAAGTTTTAGGTTAAAAAAATTTTTTTGGTTATTTTTTATTTGATTTTTAATCTGATAAATTGATAATACTATATTAATCTCTTAGTGTTATTTATATTAATAGGAAAGCAGGCATTTTTTAAATGACATCAAAATATGTTATGTATGTTTGTGTTATGTATGTATGTATATTCGCGATTATTTCAAAAACTAATGAACCGATTTTGAATATTTCTTTCACTATCGTAATTCATATATTTTCAGGAAGGTTTTGGTAGATAACAAATATAGTTATCATTCTTATGTACAATGTTACATGCATAAATGTACACTTAGGCCATCAATATTTTTTATTTGGTAGGTACACCGATTTCTCTGAGATCGTTGGGCCAGTCGGTTTTATTTTTCCTAAAATTACAGTTTGTTCGAATAATAGAAATAATCAATTTTTTCACAAAAATCGATTATTTCTTTAAAGAAAAATCGATCTTACCTAAATCGATTAATATTGAAAAGTGAAAAATCGATTTTTAAAATACAATTTATTTTTCACTCCATGTTCATTTCTATATTATACTATATAGTCTACTATACGGTTCTGGGGTGGCTCTCGGTCTATTACTTTACTCTATGGTTTTAGTTCTTTTGAGCACTATAGGCGGGTAACTTTAAAAACGTATCAAACATTGTGTGTTGACCTACGGTGTTGACGGTAAAATGAAAATGATGAAAAAATTAATCACTGTAGAAAAAAAAAGCTTTAGTTCGTGTCGTTTCGTGTGTGTAAGTACTCTGAATTTTATTTCCGTGGAATTCTGACATTTCGTAATGTTACCAGAGATAAAAAAAATCCCACAAAAAAAAGATAAAAAATTCAAAACTTATGTAAATAAAAATCAACTGCCTCATGTAGATGTTATAACAAATGCCTGACAGACACTTCATGGTGATTGATTCAAAATTTATTCAAAACTAGCTTTTGCCCGCGGCTTCGCCCGCGTGAATTTCGGTTTTTCACAAATCCTGAGGGATAAGTAGATTTCTGGTCCACCCGCCCCCCGCTGCGCGGCGGCGTACCGCGGTACCGCGTACGGCGGGCGCATGACGCAGGGGCGCGCAGCGCGGCGCACGCAGCGAAAATACCTATCAGGGCGTTTTTTACCGATTTCAACACAACTCCTTTTTTGAAAGTCGGTTAAAAAGTAGCCTATGTTACTCCTTGGTTAATCTTCTACTTGTCTGTGAAAGTCCCGTCAAAATCGGTTCAGCCGTTTCGAAGATTAGCCCGTTCAAACAGACAGACAGACAGACAAAAATTTTAAAAACGTGTGATTCGGTTATGGTATCGTTCAAATAACCATATGAGCTTAATATGTGGTAGTTATTTCGAAATTACAGACAGACACTTCAATTTTATTTATTAGTGTAGATTTTGAATAAATTCATGGAAAAAAATTATTCAATGTGCTTCTTTTGTTTTTTATTGCTGTTAGTGTGCATTTTCTAGTTTCCACTCTTAGTGATTTCTATTTTAAGGCGAAATTCAAAACGACTAATACTATTACGCAGCTTAGGGCTTTTTTTTGTTGACAGGAAATTAAAGTAGTTTGGGGTAAAATCGTACTTCGTAGATGTTAACCCTGTTTTCCATACAAATAACTCATCTGTAAATGATAATGACAGCTGTCAGAATTCCACCGAATTAAAAATAGGAGTTTAAATAGAAAATAATTATAGTGCTGTTATTATGTCGCTGCAGACTGGGCCATAAATCATAAGCGGATTAGGGATGTGCGCTAGTTGCGCGCGCGCAAGGCCGTTATCGATAACGGAATCATCAAGGTTACGACGTAAACATACTGCATTCAAGTATGCAGGGTAACTAATGGGTACGAATGTGTTTAACGAACTAATTATTAAAAACTAATGTGTTTTTACGTTTTTAGTTAAATAAAAAGAGGGTAATTATAGTTATACTAAATATGTTTAGCCTATTTAGTATAAATTTTTTAGTCGTGCTGTGCTATTAAGTAAATTTAAATCACTACAAAAATAAATTAGACCAATATTACTATTTTGGATTACAAGAGTGTCACAATGGCTGTTTCTTTTTAAAGTAACTTTTTACCTGTTGGCGACAATATTGCTGTTCAAGCGCGTATTGTTATCAACAATGTTTTAACTTTTTTGACAAAGACAAAAGAAAATCCTGAAACTTTGAAGACTATTAATTTCTCTCGCCCGTGTGACCCTGCAGCACTGTGTAATGTGAGCTTAAGATCGGTGGACACTATTAAGCAATAGTGCAAAAATGGAGTGCCAAGCGCTCCGCGAGAATCAATCTGCAAGCCGTGACTGCATTAGATGACTTTGATAAAAGTGTGATAAAACAAATTCGATAAAACAAAAAAACAACTATCGATATTACTCATCGACTGCAGTAATGCACAGGAGCCGTGCCATAAGGCCCGTGAGTGGGAAAGAGAGCGAAACACTCGAATAATTTATGACCCAAACTGCAGCCAGATAAAAACCCGACTATAGTAGTGAATTAGTGATAGTGTAATCGACTACACCAGTAAGCGTGATTAAGCCAGTAAGCGAAAGATTTATTGAAATTGAAATAAGAAAATTAGATGCTTATGCTTATATATAATAGCATAATTAAAAACTTATGTAATTGATCAAAATTAAATATACATACAATGATACCTACCTACTAGGTACCTATTTATCACGCTAATAATCACATTAATCACACTAAGTATCATACTAATAGTACTAAAGGTCTTTATTCAAGAAAAAAATTATATAAATTATACCAATAAATTAAAATAACTAAAATTAAAAACTAAAATTAAAAATTAAATTAAAATTAATCATAATTTTGTGCCCTAGGTAGGGTACCCATTATGCAGGCAGCATTCCCGCGCTGAATGGCTATTGAAAGCCGTTGCGCGAGAAAGCTGCCCGCGCGAGGGTCGCCTGTTGCCTCCCTAAGGCGTTTACTGAGGAAAATAAAATAATAAATATGAATAAATAAAAATACACAATCATACTAATATCATAAAGGTGAAAATTTGTGTGTGTATATGTCTGTATGTTTCTTACTCTTTAACGCCACAACTACTAAACTGATTTGGCTAAAATTTGGAATGAGGATAGATTATATCCTGGAATAAGTATATCACGCTCACATAACACATTATTGCAATAGTTTGCTGTCATTGCATGTATGCATTTGTGTGTGGTTGCATGAATTTGCTGTCGTTCTCGGTGCTAAAGTTACTCATAGAAGATGCTGTTCAAATATTTTTGTGTATAAACTTATTAATCGCGGGTAACATCGCGCAGCTAATATGTACAGCACTGCAGTAGTTAAAGGCGTTTTGTTGGTTCGGTGTGAACGAAAAGTTGAATAGGTATAGGTATGTATGAAAAAGCAGTAAACTGCTCGCTCACAGTCAGCGGCTGACTATCCGTTAGGTGTGAACAAAGCCTAAAACTTACTTTGAGAGAATCCCCTTTTGCAATGATAGAGTTGCCAAACCATAACTTTAGCAAGCAAATTAATAACAGAAAGCTGGTAGTAAAGTTTGTTAACGTATTTCTTTAGATCGATCATGATCGATTATGCAAAATCATAATATTTGATTTCTATTGATCATATTAATAGTCGATTAATCCATTATTGATAATCGATTCCGCACATCACTAATAATTAGAACCTTGACTATTCTGTGCCTTGACGCCACAGAGTACCTCAGTGTTGTCATCGAGTTTGATAGAGTTGCCGTATTTGATACTTCAGATTGCCGTATTTATAAATAAAAATCATGAAATTTCCGTATTTACAATATTTATCCTTATTTTTCATTCTTGCATACATATCCTTCACAATTAGATTGCCGTATTTTGTTCTATAATAATGAAAAACCTGCCGTATCATCTGAAATTATATGCTCGAATTGCCGTATATTACGGCAATTGCCGTATCAATAGCAACACTGGTCAGTACCTACAGGCGACATTACATAGAGACAATAATAATAAATAGAGTTGGCATAACTACCTTAAAAACGTGCCAAAAATACACTCACACACGCACAATCCTGTAACATAAAATGGCGCGTGTTCATTGTGATGTCTCAAGTTGTGCGTGTGCGAGTGTTCATGTATACATTTTAGGGAGGCCATCTTAAGTCACGAGTCTGCCGCAAACTGTTTTATTATTATGTCAAAAATGTAATGTTGTCTCTTTCACACTTATGAAAATTTTGATAAGCTTGAGCTATTTTCCAATCCACTAATTAATTATGAGCTATTTTCCAATCCACTAATAGGACATTATGCCAGCTCTATTTATTATTATTATCTCTATGCGACATTAGCTTGACGCCACTTGACGTGCCACCACGTGCCACAGGCCACTTGACGCCATTTTGTGAAGAAAAAAGCAAAGGCTATCTTTGCTTTAAACCCTATTTCGATCGTTTCTTTTTCATTTTTGATGTTATGTGCTATTAATCATACTTATTATTTACTTTACACGATGGTAAGTGACTGCATTCTACCTTCTAAGACCTGAATTGCATCTACGGTTCCATCCGTCGCATGCCCAATTAATATTAATTACGTTTGGTATCTTAATCTTTTCGCGTAAAGTAAGTGTTACTTTACGCGAAAAGATTGAGGTGTGTGCTGGGGATCAAACTCTTAACCAATATCACTGTTAATCAATGTTAGGTAATAGATATAATCAATGTTTTCTGTAGATTATAAATTTTAGAAGAAGAGTTGAAAAATCAAAAATAACTAGTTATTGTTTGCAGTAGGTATACAAGTTTTCCTTAGCATATTTTTATTTATTTAATAACAAAGTTTGTTTTAACATAATATTGGGTTCTTTGTGCTCGTAAGCAATAACTTCACTATAATATATTTATCATTTTCATTTCTAATGATATTGTTAGAAAGCAGGTAGCTTGTATACTGGCCAGGAACGTTTTATGTATAAGATAAATTTAAGATTAGAATGTTCTTGTTCCATTGTCCTCACATTTTGTTTAGATGTCAACATGGTAACAGAGCGTTGCTAAGGAAAATTTTATTTTCAATTTTTTGAAAAATATAAAATTTTTCGAGATGTCGGCGAACCAAATTAGTTTAGAGAAACTGGAGGGTTCGGCAAACTACTCTACTTGGAAGATTCAAATGGAGTTATTACTCATATCAGAGGATTTGTGGGAATATGTGCTGAAGACGCCTGTGCAAACCGATACGGCGGGGTTGCAAAGAGATAACAAAGCAAGAGCTAGGATTTTATTACAAGTGAAACCACATTGTCTATTACATGCAAGAAAAGCCAAAACAGCAAAAGAGAGCTGGGAAGCTTTACGTGCAACTTTTGAGGACAAGGGAGTAAATAATCGCTGCATCTTGCTAGGGAAACTTATAAGTCAAAAACTGAACATGCATGAATCTCCTCGGCATTACGTAAATGAGATTATGAACATTGCTCAAAAGCTTGAGGATATAGGTAAAGAGTTGGATGATGAACTATTGGCCGCTTTAATGTTACAAGGCTTAGGAGAAGAGTATGCACCAATGAGAATGGCTATAGAGAATAGCAATATTATCTTGACAACCGACTATGTGAAAACGAAACTTCTACAGTTAGAGATGAAGCAAGGAAAGGAAGATGAACCGTCTACGAGTGCTTTAGTCTCTACAAAAAATAAGAAGTTTCAGAATAACAAGAGCAAGCAATTAAAGAAGAAACTTAAATGTTTTATTTGCAATGGAGACCACAAAGCTATAGATTGCCCCTCTAATCCTTCAAAGAAGAAGACGAAGGACTGTAACGAAGCTAATTTCACCGCGTTATCTACAACAGAGTATTCAAGCAAAGGAGACTGGATTCTTGATTCGGGAGCGTCATCTCATATGACTTACCGCAAAGACTGGTTTCGGAACTATGTAGAGCTAGAGAAGCCTGTACAAGTTACCTGCGCGAATGGGAGTAGAATAAATGGAGAAGGACGTGGTGATGTATGTTCTTCTAAAGAGTTAGAATTTACAGTGAGTGGAGCGATGTATGTACCAAATTTAACCGCGAACTTGTTGAGTGTAAGTACGTTAGTTAAACGAGATATTGTGGTAGTATTTTCAAAGAGAGGTTGTGAGATGTATGCAGAGAATGATTGTGAGATAAAAGGTTCTGTGAGAAGAATGTGCAAGGAAGAGAGAGGCATTTATAAATTTAAATCAAAGCCTTGTACATATAACTCATCTATTTCAGCTTTGAACACTACAGTTGATAACAGTTATGGAGTTTGGCATCAAAGACTCGGTCATCTTAGCTCTAATTATATGAAGATATTGAGAGATAAAATGGCTGAAGGTATTAATTTTAAGGATTGTGAGACATTACACTGTGCTTCGTGTCTGAAAGGTAAGCAAACTAAATTACCTTTTCCAAATAAGAAGGCAAAGCGAGCTAATGACATTCTGGAGTTAATACATAGCGATGTTTGTGGGCCTATAGAGACTCCTTCATTCTCAGGTAAACGATATTTTGTTACTTTTATTGACGATAAAACTAGAAAAACCTTTGTTTATTTCTTGAGGGAAAAGAGTGAAGTTTTTTCTGTCTTAGTTGAGTTTAAAAATTTAGCCGAAACCCAAACGGGTAAGAAGCTTAAAATTATAAGAACAGACAATGGGACTGAGTACGTCAATAAAAGGGTTAGTGAGTTTTTAAAACAAAATGGTATTGTTCATCAGCTAACTGTGGATTATACACCGGCTCAAAATGGTGTGAGTGAGAGAGCCAACAGAACAATTGTGGAACGGGCAAGAAGTATGCTTGCAGAAGCAAACTTACCTAAGGTGTTTTGGGCAGAAGCTGTTCAAACGTCAGTTTTTCTGAAAAACAGATCACCTACGCTAGCTGTTAAAGGAATGACTCCAGAAGAAGCATGGACTGGTAGAAAGGTAAACTTGAGCTTTTTACGCATTTTTGGGTGTAAGGCCTTCATGCATATTCCAGATGAGAAAAGAAAAAAGTTTGATCCAAAGAGTTTAGAACGGATTTTCGTAGGTTACTGTGAGACAACTAAAGGTTATCGTTTAATGGATGCAAAAACTCATAAGATTTATAAAGCTCGAGATGTAGTTTTCTTTGAAAATCATACAGGGATTTATGCTCCTAAAAGTGAGATGACAAAAGAAGTTGAAGAAGTAACTATACCTCTAGGGAATATGGATGAACCGGCTACACAGAGTACACCCATGCCATCAGTCACTTCAGAAGACAATGTTCAGATACAGAATGATACAGAAATAAGAGAAGAACCTGAATCTGGAGTTATAGAGACAAATAATGAAGAAGTACCAGAAACAGAGATGGAAAACGTTACTCAAGAAAGAAGATATCCTTCAAGAGAACGTAGACCTGTAGTATTCAAGGATTGTATCTTATATCATACAGCAATCACAGCTAGAGATGAACCATTGTCTGTGGAAGAAGCTTTATCAAGAGACGATAAAGAGGAGTGGCGAAAAGCTATAACTTCAGAGTTGAATTCATTGAAAAAAAAATAGGACTTGGGAATTAGTAGAGAATACTAAAGGTAACTTTGTTGATTCTAAATGGATATTTAAAATCAAAAAAAGAACCAGGGGAGAAGATTAGGTATAAAGCTAGGTTAGTAGCTCGAGGTTTCACACAAGTGAAAGGACTGGATTATAATGAAACTTTTTCACCAGTTGTACGTCACAGTACTTTGAGATTTCTTCTAGCCATAGCAGCAGAGTATCATCTTCATATAGATCATATGGATGTAGTAACTGCATTCTTAAATGGTGATTTAAATGAAAGAGTTTATATGAAGCAACCTAAAGGTTTTGAGGAAAAAGGCTATGAGAATCATGTCTGTCTATTGAGAAAAGCACTCTATGGTTTAAAGCAAGCACCTCGTGCTTGGAACGACAAACTTAATAAAGTATTGTTAGAGTTAGGATTTAAAAGATCAGATCATGAGCCTTGTGTCTACATGAGAAGAAGAACTAACAGTTTTATGATAGTTGCTGTTTATGTAGATGATCTCTTAATTTTTTGGGATGATGATAAAGAGAGAAATTATATTAAAACTGAGTTACAAACTAAATTTGAAATGAAAGATCTAGGGAAAGTAGATGTTTTCTTAGGGATCAAGATTAAGCAAGAGGATGGAGTTATAAGAGTTAACCAATCGGAATATTTAGAGAAAACATTAGTAATGTTTGGTATGGCTAATTGCAAACCAGTTAAAATGCCATTAGATACAAAACTTAAGCTAATCAAATCAAAGGAAGCTCCGAGTGCAGAAATTCCTTATAGAGAATTGATTGGATCTCTAATGTACTTAGCAGTATGCTCTAGACCAGATATAGCTTATGCTGTAAGTTACTTGAGTCAATTTAATAGTTGTTATGATCAGACACATTGGATAGCAGCAAAAAGAGTACTGAGGTATTTAAGTGGCAGTAAATCGTTTGAATTGACTTTCAGGAAAACTGGTACGCCTTTGTTTGGTTATGTGGATGCAGATCATGCCGGAGATGTAAGTGACAGAAAGTCATACAGTGGCTTTGTATTTGTTTTTGCAGGAGGACCAGTATCCTGGGAAAGTAGGAAACAGAAAACTATAGCATTATCAAGCGCTGAGGCCGAGTATGTTGCACTCTCGGAAGCATGTAGAGAAGCAATATTTTTGAAAAAATTATATAGTGAGTTGACAGGTAGAGAGATGTCTAGTATGAGGCTTTTAAGTGATAGCCAATCTGCTATAAGGATTGCAGATAATCCTGTTCATCATAATAGGACTAAACACATCGATGTTAGGCATCACTATATACGAGATATGGTGAGATCTAAAACCGTTTCATTGGAGTATGTACCCACGGGAGAAATGATGGCTGATGTGTTGACGAAAGGTCTTGGAAGGGTCAAGCATGAGTTTTGTATGAGAGGGCTTGGATGTGAGTATACAAGTTAAGGAGGGGTGTTAGAAAGCAGGTAGCTTGTATACTGGCCAGGAACGTTTTATGTATAAGATAAATTTAAGATTAGAATGTTCTTGTTCCATTGTCCTCACATTTTGTTTAGATGTCAACAGATATTCACGGCGACACACTGAATTTGATAACACACTAGTGCTAATTGGCCTGTACACTATTTCTAAACTTGATCGTGTGAGTAATTATAGTGCTTCCTATTGACAATGTTCTCTGGAAAATTATAGCATTACTTTAGCAAGACTAGCATTATCAGTCAGTCACTACCTGTCAGTTCAGTTTGAGACTGCAAACAATGAAATTAGGTACCTAGTTAGGCTAATTTTAATTCTGGAGAACCAGAGTTGGAGACAAGTTTTTGAAACATGAGATTTCAGTGTTTTGTATCTACAGAGTTATTTGATGACTAACTGTGTCTTTTAGGGGTTCAATTCAATTTGATGGTAAATAAATTCATCTTTTCATCATCATCATCATTATCAATCCATCACCGGCTCACTACAGGACACGGGTCTCCTCTCAGAATGAGAAGGTTTTAGGCTCTAGTCCACCACGCTGGCTTAGTGTAGATTGGTAGACTTCACACGTCTTTGAGAAGCATTATGTAGAACTTACAGTCTCAAGCATGCAGGTATTCTTTCGATGATTTAGTTCATCTCTTAAGTCAGTTAAAATTCTGTTTGAAATCAGTATCTATACATAATTTTCCTGGGTTATTAAAAAAACTTATTGAAGACGTAGTTGTTGGCATTGGCGAGTTAACAGTAAAATTAAAGTGGGCATTTACTGTGTCAACAGTGTTACAGAAGAGTCCAGAATTTGATGTCAGTCCATGTTTGAATGTTGCTCTCAATCTCTGCCAGAAACGTGTGTGCCTGAGTCTATCCATAAACGCTTTGCTGTCGTTGTAACTTGGCAAATGGGTTTTGTTCCTGCATTGGGAATTTGTTTCAATCTGAAAGATAAAGTCGAGAAATTAAAAATTAAATTCAAAAATATTCAAAATAAATAATATTTTGAATTGTTGATTAATATGCATTTTTAACAGACTTCATAAAAGGAGGTTCTGTATTTGACCCATTTGTATGTATGTACATATGTATGTATTATATTATTATGTAAGTATGTGATTATTTCAAACACCAATGAACTGATTTTGATTATACATGCTTTCAGGAAGGTTTTAGTATATTATAAAACATCTAGTTACCATTCTTATGTATGAAGTTATACATATAAATGTACCCATTAGTGACTAATATTTTTGATTGGTACACTGATTTCTCTGAGATTGCTGGACCAAAGTCAGTTTAATTTTTCTTAAAAAATAACTTGTTAAGAGATCAATTATTATTATTATTGTTCATGTTTTAAATATCTTGTATTTTCTTACTAGTGAAGTGTTTTGTTGATTCAGCAATTTGTATATTAAGTACTAGCGGTCCGCCCCGGCTTCGCCCTTGGTACGTAATATATAGCTTATAGCACTCAGGGATCACGTACTTATCCAACGGTGAAAGAATTTTTGAAATCGGTTCAGTAGTTCCTGAGATTAACGCATTCAAACAAACAAACTCTTCAGCTTTATAATATTAGTATAGATAGGGAACCATTAGGCCCTGGGTTCAATTCCTGGATCGGGTCAAAGATTGTTATTGTGGTTTTGTCAGGAAATGGCAATCGCTTATTTTATCTCTCCCTAAATATAAATAATTATGGTATGGCAAAAACTGATTGTAAATGCTTATCATTTTTTATTTTACCTTATCAGCATTTTTTAAATGTTTTATTTACCTAAGTTTTGAGTAACATGTAGCCTAAATGATACAGTGCAGCAATTGTATAAGTTGATAGTGCTGGTTAAGAATGTTGACCCAAGTCAGTTTTGGATGGGTGACTGACTTTCAACATAATATGAATTGGCCTTTTTTTCCTCTGTGCCTCAGAAAGCAAATCAAGCAGTCTATCCCAGTTATCACACTAATATTATAAAGGCGAAAATTTGTGTGTGTGTTTGTGTATGTTTGTTACCCTTTAACGCCGCAACTACTGAACTGATTTGGCTTAAGTTTTGAATGGAGATAGATTATGCCATGACTTAATACATAGGCAACTTTTTATCCTGGAAAATCCACAGTTTCCACTGGATTTTGAAAAAATCGAAATCTATAGATACAGCTATAGGAAAACATCCTTGAAAGTAGGTATAAAGGTTGGATTTTGGAAAAGGGAGTGGGGTTGGGAACTGGAAATCCACGTTTCCCTCAGGATTTGTGAAAAACCGAAATTCACGCGGGCGAAGCCGCAGGCAGAAGCTATTTATAACTAAAAAACTTTTGGAAACATTGAATTGACCTCAGTCAAACCTTAAATGTCAAGTCATTGTGCCACCAAGGGACCACCCATTATGTGAAGTAAAAATTATTTTAACAGTTATTTTGTTTTATTTCAGGTACATCACTTGATTGCTGCCTAAAAAGCCCAACAAGATCTCAACTAGTACTACATAAGTGATGACAGTGACTGTTTTTGGGACAATGGAAAGTATTTTACAGATTTTTTACCAGCGTTCTAAGATGTATAGTAAGTATTATGCAAATTTATTGACTGATGCTAAGAAGCAATATGGAAGACTTCTGACAGGACAGCAGGCTCGTTCACAAAGTCAGGGTTTCGAGGCAGGCAGTTTCTACTCGGCTGCACCACACATCTGACAGACCAGATTTATCGTTCAGTGATTGTTTTCTGCCTTTTCAACTTGGAAATGGAATCCTGAGGCCCGAGATATGCAAATGAAGACACAATGACGTCTGCAGTAGAAAGGCAACCATCTGACAGACCAGATTTATCGTCCAGTGATTTCCAGTCTTGTCAATTTGGAAATGAAGGCACATGGCCTGACATATGCAGATGAAGACACAGTGACGTCTGCAGTAGAAAGGCACCCATGTGACAGACCAGATTTATCGTCCAGTGAGTCTTTCCTGTCTTGTCAATTTGGAAATGAAGGCACAAGGCCTGAGATATGTAGATGAAGACACAATGACGTCTGCTGTAGAAAGGCAAGAAAAAAAGATGAAACATTCTCTTTCTGCATTGTTGAGGTATAGTTTGCCTGATGTTATAAATTAATATCACTTAAAGAAGAATGATTATGAAGATAGCATTGATATATTATAACAATATGCACCGGAACGCCACCACCACTGTCACTACAGCCTTTTAACGTTCCACTGCTGGGCACGGGCCTCTCATAGGAGAGAGGGATTTAGAGCTTGACCCACCACGCTGCTCCAATGCAGGTTGGCGGGCTGCACCGGAATGCAGTGTTCATAAAACAGACAAGATCAGTAGAATAACGAGTCAGGGAGCTGCTGGTTACAAGAAGCACAAGAACTTTCACTGTGAATATGCCTAAGTGTATGTCTAGCTGTGGATGTCCATTGGTTGATTAATTTTTATCAGTCACTCTTCATAGACAAGACAAGACAAAAGACTTGAAAGAAATGACAAGATTGCCTTAACACACCATTCAGTAAACCTTATCCTTTCCTTTAAAAGTAATAACCTGAAATATCCTTTTGTATTGTGGATACTTGAGTTTCACGAGAAATGGTTCAGCAAAGTTGGCATGCAATTTTTTTGAAATTTTTCATCGTATCTTCGCTATAGACGACGCATCTTTCAATCAATTTCATCAATCAATAAAACTTTGACCTCAAGGTCTTTTCTAATTCCATTGTCTTTGCTCCATGTCTTTGAAAAAAACTCATTAGTGTGAATATTTTTAAAATATTAAACAAGAAATATTCACGCTATTTGTACATAAATTCGCTAGGATTCCGTCAAAGTTATACGAAAAAAGGATCGGCAAAAATATGTAGGCATTGGTTCTGATCATTTTGCATTGTCTGCTCTATGGGTGAAATGTCTTAGTAAAAAAAATCTACAATGCGAACAGTATGAATATTTTTAAAAATATTAAACAAAAATATTCATGCTATTTGTATATAAATAAGGTCGCTAGGATTTCGTCAAAGTTTTACGAAAAAAGGATCAGCAAAAATATGCAAGTATTGGTTCTGACCATTTTGCACTGTCTGCTCTATGGGTGAAATGTCTAAGTAAAAAAATCTACAATGCGAACAGTATGAATATTTTTAAAAATATTAAACAAAAATATTCATGCTATTTGTTTATAAATAAGGTCGCTAGGATTCCATCCAAAGTTTTACGAAAAAAAAAAATCAGCAAAAATATGTAAGTATTGGTTCTGATCATTTTGCATTGTCTGCTCTCTGGGTGAATTGTCGTAAGTAAAAAAAATCCACAATGCGAACAGTATGAATATTTTAAAAATATTAAATAAGAAATATTCATGCTATTTGTATATAAATAAGGTCGCTAGGATTCCGTCAAAGTTTTACGAAAAAAGGATCAACAAAAATATGCAAGCATTGGTTCTGACCTTTTTGCACTGTCTGCTCTGAGTAAAAGGTCTAAGTTAAAAAAATCCACAATGCGAACAGTATGCATATTTTTTTAAATAATAAACAAATATTCATGCTATTTGCAGATAAATAAGGTCGCTAGAACTCCGTCAAGTTTTACGAAAAAAGGATCAGCAAAAATATGCAAGCATTGGTTCTGACCTTTTTGCACTGTCTGCTCTGAGTAAAAGGTCTAAGTTAAAAAAATCCACAATGCGAACAGTATGAATATTTTTTTAAATAATAAACAAATATTCATGCTATTTGCAGATAAACAAGGTCGCTAGAACTCCGTCAAAGTTTTACGAAAAAGGGATCAGCAAAAATATGCAAGCATTGGTTCTGACCATTTTGCACTGTCTGCTCTATGGGCGAAGTGTCTAAGTAAAAAAATCCACAATGCGAACAGAATGAATATTTTTTAAAATATTTAACAAATATTCATGCTATTTGCAGATAAACAAGGTCGCTAGAACTCCGTCAAAGTTTTACGAAAAAGGGATCAGCAAAAATATGCAAGCATTGGTTCTGACCATTTTGCACTGTCTGCTCTATGGGCGAAGTGTCTAAGTAAAAAAATCCACAATGCGAACAGAATGAATATTTTTTAAAATATTAAACAAATATTCATGCTATTTGCAGATAAACAAGGTCGCTAGAACTCCGTCAAAGTTTTACGAAAAAGGGATCAGCAAAAATATGCAAGCATTGGTTCTGACCATTTTGCACTGTCTGCTCTATGGGCGAAGTGTCTAAGTAAAAAAATCCACAATGCGAACAGAATGAATATTTTTTAAAATATTTAACAAATATTCATGCTATTTGCAGATAAACAAGGTCGCTAGAACTCCGTCAAAGTTTTACGAAAAAGGGATCAGCAAAAATATGCAAGCATTATTAAGAGGGGAAAAATAAGTTCGACAGGTTCACGGGGAATTCATACGTCGCTTTAGGACCGAACCTTTGGATTAGGTAAAATGAATTTTATTTCATGGGCTGTAACTCCAGCTAGGTCCGGCTCAATCCGCTCACCAAAATATTGAAGTTGGCTTTATAACTTCAATTTTTTTTTTCAATTCAATTCATTTATTGCGAATTTGGGTTAGTTACATGGGGTCTTATAAATATTATTAGTGTTTCGCCAAATTCTACCTTACGGCATGCAATAATAATTTTTTTTTTTTAATTTTTTTTTTTTTTTAATTTTTTAATTTTATTTGTTATAGTACTTATTTGACTTTTGTAAATATGGGTATATTTTGCCTGAATTAAAGAACATTATTATTATTATTATTATAATAATATAATCCAGATTTTAATTGAAATATTGTTAACTACTAATAGATCTTATCAGTTATATAATCGTTGACTGTATAATAACATTTTTCTACTAAAAATTTCTTTAATTTTTTCTTAATAGAAGGAACCTCATTAAATAGTCATAATTTCTTCAGATATGAAACGTAATAGTCATAGCCAGATCAATCGGATATTTCCAATATTTTAGCAACATAGTAACATTTATTCTTATTCTTTCGAGTTTTCAGTATCACATAAACTCCTTCCTCGGGACTGCAAGGCAGAGGTAAAAAGTCATCATCCAAAAAAATTTCGTCTTTTTCGCTGTCAGACAGAAATTGTTCGATTTGGAGCCTTATGGGACCCATAGTTACCATGTTTCGGATTCGAAAATGGTCGTCAATACGCACTTGTTCCGATGACTTTCGTCTGCAGACACTGAGCGAAAAACGAAAACACTAGATCTCAAAGCATTCTGAATGCCCCCCAGCCGATTTGTATTCGGTTATGCTGTGTATTCTAAAGTAATGTTTTTAATGTTCCTCCTAATTTAGTTGTTAATGGGAAAATATGGAATAAAAGTCGTGACTAGAACTTTCAAATATCAAATTGATTGAATTACAAAAAAACTTGTTACTCACATGTATCGACTGCATATTTTACACAAAATAAATCTAAATTAAATAAGAGACTTATTCTATCAACGGTTAAGACTGAATGATTTTTCCATTTACTGCTTCCAGGTTAGGAAATAAAAAAAGTTCACTGTTGAATAGGTATTCTTTCTGTTTCCTACTTTTTTGTTGAAAAAAAAAGCTATTTGACACAGTTTAATTGGCAAGTCATGCGTAGGATTTTTTTTTTTACCTTTACTGTGGTGCGAAGTATCAAGTATAGGGTCTTAAGAGCCGGTGTGATGTACAGTGATACCATTTTTATAAGTCACATCGATAATTAATCGTTGGCGTAGAAAGAAGTTACTAGCCGCTAAAACGATTGTAAAAACCAATGTAATTCATCGTCGTCACGCTGCTGTACATAGGTCTCTTGTGGGGACTTCCACACGCCGCGATCGTGTGCCGCTTGTGTCCAGTGGCTCCCTGCGACTCTGATGTCGTCAGTCAGTCCACCAGTATGATACATACATACTTTGTTTACTTTACGTTTAGTTTTAGAATACAACAAAACTATCTCGCTCATACAGTGGCTCCCGCCGTAACGCGTATGGAAGATCCGATATCAAGTTTCAAGTCGAGCTATATGAAATGAATCTTGATTTACCCAAAAAAAAAAAAAAAACTGTGGTACATCCATCGAACTATTACGCTTAGAATGGAAGTTTCTAACAAATTTCCGCTCGAAACGTAAGCTATAAACCAACCCATGTGTGCCCTGTAATTACATTTGCCGACACGCACACAAGCGCATGAGTACCTTGAGCACTGACGCGACGATAGACGTATCGAGCCTTATAAGGCCCGTTAAAAACGGCTTATCGCCGCGTCGACGACTGCCTTTCTTTACCTATTTATTCTAAGGGTACATCATAGTAAAAAAGTGATCGACCTGTTGTAGAATTTCGTTTATACTTTGTTTTGTTTATTGTTACTAACCCAAATGGACTATAATTGTTGTCTGAATAAATAAATAAATTATTATTTATTCAGTATAAGCCTCAATAGCGCAACGGTCGTAGGGCGCGGATTGGGAACTGTAGGGTCGAGACGGTTCGAACCACACCCGTTATACAATTGTCGCACCCACTCCTAGCACAAGTTTTTGCTTAATTGGACGGGAAAAGGGAATATTAGTCATGTTCATCATGTTATTATTATTCTTAAAAAATATATTATATAACGGATAGGCCGAAGGTTTTGATCTTGTTATCGTGGGCAGTCATTGTCTATCAGCTCTTCGTCCATTGTAAATCACGGAAATAAGACTCGATTCAAGCTGAATAGTTTAATCACAGTTTATCACTCTACAATCGCACTTAAATATGCACACGCGGCCCGGATACGAACGGATTCCTTTTAGGAACGTGGCGAAGTCGGATTAAGGCCGGATTTAGGTTGGTTCCAACTTCCACGTATTCCTCGGCTCGATATCTTTTCCAAAAGTCCATGTCAATTCATCTCAAAGTGTCAAGCCCTCGACAGTTGACACATTTATTCTAAAATACCAACCAACCTCCGCTATCCGAATACGCCCAAGACCACTATGTCTTGACGTCCCATTCCTTACTCTGCGACATATAATAATTTTCTTAAAAAAAAAAAAAAAATTAGCTAATATTTGAAACAGTGGGCATAAATAAAAGCTTTAAAGAAACTATATCGCACTTGTTTATTAGCACAAAATATATATACACAATGTTGCACTTTCACTTAGTAACACAAACGGGCAGAGTGGAGCTGCCAGTAGCGAAAAGGCGCACATTATGGCATGGCAAGGCATTTTATGGCTTTACCCCCAACCGGAGGCTTCCGGTAAAGGAGTGGTGGCTTGGCTACGGTTATTGGCTGGCTTGGCTATAGTTATTGGCTGGCTAGGCTGCTGTCATTGGCTGGCTCAGATTGGCGCGCTGTGATTGGCTGAGGCGGTGTGGCGTTACATTCGGCCGTCCTGGAACAATAATTGCTCCCGCAATGGGAGAGCTTGGTTAACTTTCTAGTTGATCAATAAAATCTTCAGTTTCAAGTTGTTAATCGGAACTGTTGGCATTGTCAGATATAGGAATCGTACTGTAATAAGGTATTTAGGAGACTGCTGGTAAAATCATTCCCATGGTTACTTAGGTGTAAGTTTGCAAGGGTATCCAAATAAGCTAAATATTTTTAAAGTCTAATTTCCATGGAATTGACAGTTCGGCAATAACAATTTTCAAAAAGTATCCATGAATACATAATTGTTGGTTATTTCGGTGGCAACCGGTCCCTCCCTAAGCTGATCAATGATTCGCTTCAACTATCATCCTGGTACAGGACGGTATAAAACTAGTCAGACACTTCAAGGCGATTCATAGTATCGATTGGGTTTCTACTTAACGTGTCATCTTATCTCCGAGTCTGTACTCTACACTTATATCAACTCTTGGATATTGACAGCCACCACCAGGCGGGATAATATCAAATGTCACGTTTGGTTAAGGTGGCTCGAACAGCCATACAGTCCGTCACAACCTTTATATGTTTACCTATAATGTAAACCAAATCTCAAGCAAGCAGTTGTTCTCTTTGCTGATGACACAACACTGCTTAAATGCTCATACAAGGGACTGATGCTAACTACCAAGATGTAATAAATGAAACTTTAGTTAGGATAATAAAATGGCTTAGTAAGATGAGATAACCTAAAGGTAAATTTAGAAAAGACCAAAATGATACCATTTTACTCCTGTTCTAAAATTAACGAGACAGAAATGACATAATTTTTAAGCGTCATGATATTTCGACAAGCGTTGTAGCTGGAAACAACACATCGATGTCGTGTGTGAAAAGTTAAATAAAGTAAGTATAAAGTATATGTCCTGAGGAGGCTACGTATAACTGTGTCGAAGGAAGGAGCGTTGACAGCTTACCATGTTTAAGTGGCGTCAGTCCTCTCGTATGGACTTCCAACATGGGGAAACTCAGTCAATATTGAAAGAGCATTCAGAGCTCAAAACAAGTGCATTGAGGATATTTTTGGTATTGGCCCTTTTGTAAGTTACTAACCGTTATTTAACAATTTAAAGGTTTTGCCACTGCCATGTATGTACATTAAAGAAATATGCATTTTAGTCTAAAAATACCCCCATTATTTTAAGCTTTTTAACGAAACAATTAGAACAGATATCCTCATAAACGTTGTGTGCCAACTCAAATGTCATGTTAATATCTTCAAAAAATGTCTTTAATATGGTTATAATTATATTTTAGTAGGTTACCTGAATCAATACAGGCCATGCCTCTTACTTACTTACTATACTTAAAGAACTGGCTTATGGAGAAATGTTTTTAATCTAAGAGAATATAAATGACATAAATTCTTATTTATTGCAGTTAATTTTATACCTATTTATATCTTTGTAACGTTGACATGCATGCTATTTAAATTCTGTTTAGTCTTAAATTCAATTATTGCATTTGCACACTAATTTATTAGTTAAGTGTGTTGGGAGACAATAGTTTTAAAATTTATACCACATTTTTGCAAATAAAAACTATTACTCTTACCCTACTGAAATAAGTACCTACATAATGGGGCACATAAATGGGGTAAAGTACCTACGCAATGAGCTAGTTTTTGTAACAAAATGCCTGCGATACCTGATTTGTATGTGAATCTTGAAGGGTTGTCTAAAGTCAGTAATGGTTTACTACATAAGCACCGTTTTAATTGTTCAAAACTATTAGATTTTTCACTACCCCAGTTCCATACCGCATTTTTTAGTTAAATCTATTATTAATAGGCGTGCAATTATTGCGAAATGTTTAGTAAATTTACGGAAGTTTCTAAGTACATAACCAATTAAATTGATGAACCTACTTAGGTTTGGGAAATTGCGACACTGCTACTAACTTTGACTCACCTGGTTGAATGCTATTCGGTGAAACTTCATGTCGTTTATACTTAGTCTGAATCACTATCCTTTTTTGTGTTTTCGTCTAATTTAGTCTAGTATAATTAGTCTATCTTTGCGCCAGTATTAAAGAATGTATAGACAATAACAACAAAATGTGTGAATTTACAATAATTATTCAAAACGCGATACGCGTACTCTGTCAGCAGTTTTATCAACGGTACCGTCGTCTGTCTAGTGCTGACGTCACTAATATGGCGGTCAGGCGCATTAACGATTTACGGGGCTTAAGCATATTAGTTGGTTCGCCCTAAAATAGAAGTCGCTAATGTAAAGTGCAAACTAACAGCAATAGAAGAAAACTAACAGAAATAGAAGAGAAGAAGTACGTTGAATATTGAAAAAGGAATGGAAGTCGAACGACATAATGAACGGATTAAAGAACTCCAGAACTCCAGAACGCCAGAACGGAATTAAAGATCGGACTATAAAAGATCCAAGCCTGACAGTACATCGAATGATGGCAACAACAAAATATCATCTAAAAATGCTAACACTTCATATTTGTTACAAGTTTTAGTACTACCGCTGCATTTAGAACTGTCATTGGAATTTCATATAGAATCTACCAATATTCTTCTTTATGAGTCGCATAGAAACAGACGGTGCGTTAGCTCCGGGCTGGATCCGATTCTGGAATCTGGATCGATTTTAACCTGATGATAACTTTGTGCTACTTAAATCGAGATTCGAGATATAATTCTTGGCGGTTAACTACGAAAACTGATCGTCGATGTTGGGCAAAGTATGCCTTTTTGGTATATTATAAGGATGTTTAACTGTAATGGCGCTAAGCGCTTGATAGTCTACAGCTCATTCTTTTTCTTAACAATGAATGACTAAAAGCAATACATGATTTGGACTCACGGATTTATCTTACCTGCGTCTAATAATTCGGAAACTTTGGACCTAACTATCTCCTGCTCACTAGACAAACGGAAAGGTTGGCGGTATATTATACTTAGACTTAATTTGTCAATTTTATTTTTATGTGTAAATAAATCTATACTTTTATATATCTTATGTCTTGAGTTTTATTTGCACTGTCATTCGTCAATAAAGTAATTAAACGATCGTGATCGTTTTAGTCAATGGGCCCGACTTGATCTCATAAGTTTACGTACTCCACCAATTGTGCTAACATTGGCTTGGCTAGGCTTGTGTGCAGCAGAGACGCTACACGATGGCTCGATTGGCTTTGGCTAGTATTTACGGCTTTATGACGGCTTACAACGGCTTTATAACGGCTTTATTCTGGCTTTAGAACGGCTTTAAAACGGCTTTTAGAACGGCTTTAGAATGGCATTAGAACGGCTTATAACGACTTTATAAAGGCTTTGGCTACGAGAGTCAATGGCAAAATATAATTTTATGGACTAACCTGAACCTTCGATGGCAATGAAGTGATGCAGCTGTCAGCTCCAGTGAGTACTCTGTCTTGTTCTCAAACGATGTTTTGTGAACATTATTGACGATCTTTATGTACCCGACGGCACCTCGCAGCACGGTGGCAGGATTTACGTATGATACACCTTGCAGCTCATAATGTTGTGGCGTAGACTTCGTTGTTATCCGGCACATGGACTTTGATGATGGATGGTCCAGGCAATAGGCACTCATCGTCTGTGACGACCTAATCGCTCCTGATCGGAAGCATATGGCTACATTGTCCTGGTAGTATTTCATCGATTCTGCGGGTAGTTTCTTTTAGTAACGGAGGGTATCTCTTCGTTTTAACTCACGCACTGCCTCACACATTTGCGCCTCGGAACAAAAGTCTTCTAAGGATTTTCCGGGCCGGAGGAGTGACTCCGTCTTCACAGTTGCCTGTTTCGGATGCATCCTCACGTGGTGATTTGATCCAGTCTTACGGACGGACGAGTCGGCTTATTCTTTCCGAATCGGCGCGATTACGCTTCATAGCTATTTTTATCTATCCCACTTCTGAGATGAAACAGTGGGCATAAATAAAAGCTTTAAAGAAACTATATCGCACTTGTTTATTAGCACAAAATATATATACACAATGTTGCACTTTCACTTAGTAACACAAACGGGCAGAGTGGAGCTGCCAGTAGCGAAAAGGCGCACATTATGGCATGGCAAGGCATTTTATGGCTTTACCCCCAACCGGAGGCTTCCGGTAAAGGAGTGGTGGCTTGGCTACGGTTATTGGCTGGCTTGGCTATAGTTATTGGCTGGCTAGGCTGCTGTCATTGGCTGGCTCAGATTGGCGCGCTGTGATTGGCTGAGGCGGTGTGGCGTTACATATTAAAAAAAAAGTACCTATGCGAAAGGATATCTGGCAAGCCTGACTGCGTTATCATCCAAACATAGACAATATTGGAAGGAGTCGCATACCTCAAAAAAAAAAAAAAAAACGGATGAGGGAAACTACGCAGGCAGTTTTTACATTGTTCTGTTTTTATAATTACTGTTTTTACTGGCTTTTACCCGCGGCTTCGCCCGCGTGAATTTCAATTTTTCACAAATCCTGAGGGAATCGTGGATATCTGGTTTCCGTTCCCGCTCCCTTTTCCAACCTTTATACCTACCTACTTTCTAGGAAGTTTGCTATAGTAATCTACCTATTAGTCAGCTGACCCGCACTGCACTGCACCGCACAACTTCATGTCGAACTAAACAAACTGAACATGTCGTTTAGAAAGTAGGAGGTACCAACATAAACACTCGCGCTTAAAATTGCGGGTACCGGCGAAACTAACTAACTAGTATGTAAGTTGAGTTAGGTACCTCGACTTGCAGCAATACCGAAGTGTCCAGCGCTCCGTAGTCCCAGATGCTCTCAAGAGCAGACCTTGAGTCGCTGCGTATTTTGGCTTTTCTGTACTTAGGTGCTCTTTTTTTTTATTGAATAATAGGCTTACGCTTGACGACAATCATGCCTGAAAAGCCATGATGAGGTCCAAGCTGGAATGCGTTTGCCTAGAAAATGCCTATTCACTCTTGCCTTGAAGGTACTCAAGTCGTGCGAGGAGGGGAACACGGAAGCCGGAAGGTCGTTCCACACCCTAGCGGCTCATGACTTGGATAGCTCCTTGTATTCCAATCAGTTCCGCCTGGTATACGGTGCAATATCTGGCTAGGGGAAATAGCTTGTATTTGGTTTCCGTATCTGCAATCCAGAAGGATGCGGCAGCCCCCACTTTGCCCTCGATTTTGCTGCTGCCCACATCCACATCAATATGGAGCCTCTTTCGAGAGTTGCTTTAACTCTTCCTCATTTCCCATGTTTGCAAAACTAAACTTTAGGCGCCGAGCTGGGTGAGGCAGACAAAACGGGCTGATAGGGCTTTCTATCGTTCTACCTGGTAGCTGGTCTAGAGGTTTTCCTCTTTTTCTATCATATAGTTTTCTCTTTTCGAGCGCTCAAGGTTCAGTGCTAGAATTTGTGCCATGATACTGGCTGGTAAGGACACCGTCCTGTGGGACTTGCATATGAGAATGGCAAACATTCGGGTGATATGATCCAGCTTTTTCTTAACCTGTATGGATTGCGCTTTTATGGCCCATACATTGGCGGCATATAGGATTGTCGGTTCTACAACGGAGATGTTGATAGTTTTAATAATTTCGGGGTTTAGACCCTAATGGGCTCTAGCAGTCCTGGAATAGATCAATTGCCTTTTTGCACACCTGCGTGATGTGTTTCCATGTAATTTAGGTTTTTGTCCAGGGTTATTCCGAGTAATTTTATACTGTTCCCTATGTCTAGATTTGTGCCGCTCATGGTGAGTTTCGGGATATAAAATATCAGTTTCCGGGTAAAGAGGGTGCACTGAGTTTTCTGGGGTGCAAATCATAGCTTGTTTTTCGCTCCCCAGGCTGAAGAGGTTTCTAGACAGCGATTTAGAATGCGCTCGAAGCTTTTCGCCCTCTCGTCCAACTCCAATGAACAGAATGTCATCTGCGAACGCTTGAACGAAAACTCCAATATTTTCAGTCTCTTCGAATAGACTGTCTAGGAGGATGTTCCAGAGGAGTGGCCCGCATGTGGAGCCCTGGATACATCCTTTGTTAGTATCTCGTGGTTGTTTCACCGGAGTACTTAATACTTACGCTTCTCTCTGATAGGTAGCTGGACATTATAGCTTTAAGCTTGGATCCACTAGACTTCCTGAGAAATTGATGCAGAATGGCGGTCCACCAGGCATTGTCAAATGCGCCCTGTATATCTAATGAAACAGCCACGGCTATTTCTCGGTTTCGTATGGCTGAATCTATGACTTCAAGGGCGTTGTACAGGGCGTCTTCAGTGCTTATTTGCGGCATAAAGCCGTACTATCGAGAATTTAGTGCCTTAGTGTTACCCAAGTACCAAAGTATTCGATTTGCGAACATCTTTTCCAGAACCTTTCCAAGATTGGTAAAAGCCCTATAGGTGAGCTCTAGGGAGCATAAGTAAAACAAAGAGTTCCCGCAACATCATTGGTTTCTTAAGGGTGGTAAAATAGGGGATGGAAGTTTGTACAGAGAAGTTTGCATCATTGTTATTATTAACTTAAAATTTGGAAATTAGGTTCTTTGTAGGGGGTAGACATCGCTGGCGGAGTGGCCAGCTTGGGCGGAGCAGCGCCGTGCACTCGATGCAGTAGGTTGTGGTCTCTCGCTTCAAAATATCGTGCGAGCGATGGTTCGGAGCGAGACAGCATGGAGTGCCGCCGTCTCCTTTTGCGAGGAGGTGATGTCTGCAAAGGAGACAGCGGAGCGTGAGCGGGAGTTAGCGGTGGATTGTCACCCGAGTCGCCGTAGGAGAACTGGGCGCAGGCAAGAAACCGCAATCTGATAATGCTCAATTTTGCTTGCTCAACTAACTCCTCCATAGAGAGACCTCTTTACTTCAGTTTAAATAAGTACTCTATGTTCTTCTTAGTTCGTTCTTTTAACTACAACACTACTTAAGTTATGTCGAATGGAATTTGCGGGATTTCGAGTTGAGTTCTTCGATTGATTGTACAGGTGAAACATAAATCACCAGGCTCATCATATGTCCCCAGACGTAATAGTCCACTGGCGTTAAATCTGCACTTCTCGCTGGCCATGGGATTGATCCTCCTCAGCCAATCCATCTATTAGGGTAATTGGTATTTAATCAGTCTTAAAGTCATTCGAAAGTGTGCAGGGAATATCATTCCCTGTCTGAGTTCTAGTAGCACGTCTTCAAGTAGCTCATGTAGGGTTTCCCTGAGCAAATCATAGATTTCACCGTTCAAATTATCATCATCAGGTAAAGAGTGTGCGCTGATAAGATTATCATTGATTATCCACATCCAGACGTTTACCGAAACGCGTCTTTGAGAACCTCTTCGTCTCTTTCTCTGTTCTTTTTGAGTCCAATGTGAGCATTGTGGTAGTAGATTATACCATCTTTGTCAAACTTTGACTGGTATGTCCGTAAATTTTTTCTTAAGAATATGGGATTTTCTGTATCGCCGTGTATCGTGTAACATAAACCTGCAGACATCTAAACATCTTGCAGGATCTCCTTCCTCAATCACATGTATTTTATTTTAGCTTCTAGATCACGGCTGCATTTTTTCGGGTGTTTCTTGTCAAATTCTAGAGAAATGAGTCTGCAATATCGGAGTCATTACAATACTCAATGCCTCTTCTTTGGTAAAGGAAACTATTCCCATTGGATTAAATAAAATATTTTCTAGAATGACTTTTTTCTCCTCTTTTTGTTTATTTCTCACAATACTCTCAATACTCCGTGAAGTCTCTGCGTGCTTGTTCTCCCTTTGTATCTTGATAAATAGTCGTTAACACGGGTTTGTCCGCTTGAAGTAATGACTGACCTGATCTCCTTTTTGTAGCTCTACCCAGCTGTAGAAGAAATTCAACTCATGTGTCATTCAACAAATTCAACTAAAAAAATAAGTAAAAGTAGAAGAAAAATCCAAACGTGCCCATCATCCAAGCAATCTAGCTCATTTATTCCCATTTCTTTCTCCCTAATACGTGCAATGTCTCTTTCATAAATTCGAGCCAACGAGCTCAATGAGCTTGCCGTTGGAGTTCATTCTCCCTCTGAGAAAGAATCTCTCCGCCGCATCTTCTCTTTCAATTTCGCGTACATCTTATCCCTCGCCCTATCATACACGTTTCGTCTCACACTGCATATATTTCATCGATCTTTGTTGTTTTTTATATGCCTTAGGAGGGGTTAGCAATGGCGGTGTGCTCGCCTCTCGTAGAGTGGGGCTTTTGATGAGAGCACAGGGCCTAGGTGGTGATGAGGAATTCACCTGGTGACTGAATTTTTACATGTGTACGATCAATAAAGCGAGGTACACTAGGGAATCTAGCTATACCATAGAACTCTATCTTGGCTCTGTCTTGGTCTCCATTTGTATCAGGAAATACAATAATTGTCGACGTAGGGATACAATTGCTTGAGACACTACCTTTACTATCCGGCGGGATGCAGCCATTCCAATGCATTGGAAAGTTTGGAATGATAGCGTTCTTTCATCACAAACAATTTGGCTTGTGTTAGTTACTAGTTACTTAGTGGTAGCTAGTTACTTTCTGAAATTAAAATTCATGCTCATGAACATTACATAATACTCCTATGTTTAGTTATGTATATCCACCTATCTACCGGGCCTGGCATCCTTTAATCTTCTTACGAGCATTGCCTTAGTATTATCTTCACTCTGCCTCAAAACAACATCGGTTTTTTCGAGGGTTTTCTGGGGCTGCCGGTCATCAAAACCCTCATCATTGTCGTCATCAGGAATTGGCCCGTTCCGCACATTGGCAATGTTATGTAAGCACACACATGCATTCGCTATTTTCGCAGCAACTACTGTGGAGCATAATGAAGCGCTCTATGGCTTAATAAATACCGCCAGTTTGATTTCAGCACACCGATGCAGCGCTCCACAGTGTTTCTGACGACAATGAAGTTGGGTGTAGAGTTTTTTTTTCTTATTTTACTTAAAACATCTATTATACCTTTATTATATCTATTATCTACTTAAAGCCTCCATTCTCCTCCTCCGGCGAAGGGGGCGGGGTGGGTGTAATTTCCACCCCTCGCAGTGCCCAGGTTGCTTCCAGAGCCCCGACTCTCGCTTCGAGAGCCTGGACTGCTTGTAGAGCCCGAAGTCTCGCTTCTAAAATCCGGACTTCGGCTTGGAGAGCCTCGTTTGATGCGGTCAGGTCCTTCAATCCATCTTTCAGGGATAGCCACTAAAAAATAAATAAAAATAAATAAAATAGCCATTTATTCTACTACCCAATTAATTAACATAATATTATTGATTTAAAATCTTATGTAAATCTTATTCTATAAATTGTATTTTATATAATTTGAATAATTAAAGTCCTTAAATCATGTCAAATCAAATTAATTTTATCACAATTTTAATTTGCGGTAGAAGTCGCCGATCCGGCGTAGGCCTCCCCCACCTCTTTCCATGTCCGTCTTTCCCTAGCATGTCTCATCCATAACGGTCCACTGACCTGTGTAAATATATCCGCCCAGCGTCTCTTGGTCTTCCTCTTTTTCTTTTCCTGTTGCGTGGTACCCACTCTGTCAAGATTTTTGTCCATGTGTTATTACTCGATCGGATAATATGGCCTGCCCACTTCCATTTTAGCAACCTTAATTGTATGATGATGTCGCTAACTCGCGTTTTTTTAACGAATTTTTCGGTTGCTGATCTTGTCTGATCGCTCCATTTTTCGCTGAAACACTGCAACTTTTTCCTCGTCTGCCTTCCTCAGCGCCCATGTATGGCAACCGTAAATTAAACATGGAAGTATAGCGACGTCATATAATTTGGCCTTAATCTTAATGTTTATATCTTTGTTTTTCATTATTTCTTTTAGGCTCCAATACTTTTTCCAGGCTAGAGCAATCCGTCTTTGTACCTCTTTCTCTAAATGGTCTTCAAATGATACTAGCTGTCCAAGGTATATATTATATTCGTTGACAATTTCTATTTCTTCCCCCTCCACTATTATCTGTTTTTGCTTGTCACCGTTTGTTATTATTTTAGTTTTTGATTTATTGAGTGAAAGACCTACTTTTTTGCTTTCCCACGCCAATTCGGAAATCATTTCATTAAGGGATAGCCACTATCTCCAAGTAAATAGCTGTCTCCGTACTCCCCTCTTTCAAATTTTGCACGACAATGATGTTGGGTGTAGTGTTCTTCTGGGGATCCAGAAGCAGCGTTCAAGTCTCAAGATGGATGCCATCACCCATGGACGCTGTGCATACCCAGAATCACTTACAAAGGATGTATTTATATATTTTACTTACACAAGGTCAACAATTTAACGTTCAGTACAAAAAGAGAGTGATATTATACAACATAAATACAGTAGTAATTAATATACATACCTAATAAATAATCAGCACTGCTCATTGTTCGTCAGAACTTCCATTATGTTTTTCACTACACTATTATTCCAAACATAGGAATCGTGAGATGCGCCACCAAATAACGCATCTACATGCAAAATAGTTAGATTGGCATCGCAAATCTGAAATAAAAATAATATATCACTATTCACTATTAATTATAATAATTATGTAGCGCAATTTATAATATTTACCAATTTATATTTATAATATTTATTTACGGCTGAATGTAGCCAAATTAATAGCATCCATATTCACTACAGCAAGCCAGTGATCGCCACAGGCAATCAGGAGCATCACGGTGTGCGATATCGAATAAATATATTCAATTCGAGTCCAAAGTTCTCCTCGTGACGTCTGAATCTTGCAATTTTTGCAGCTCTCTCTCGCCAGGCCTGATAAAAATCCAATAACTTCTTAACACAATTAGGAATAGCTCTGGTAGGTATCCTAGCCTTTTCCTAGCATATAATGCACTTCCGAATGATAAGATTTGCGTTTTCACTTACAGTCGATTTAACTTTGCATATTAAATAAAATAGAACTGCGAGAACTTGACAGTTGACGGTAATTTCTCGAAAAAGAGTCCGCGAAAGCCTTAGGAACGTCAATATATGAATGTAATAAGGCATGCAGATGTTCCTCAAAATGCATACAATTGAAGCAGGGAAGAAATATTTATTGACTACAAGTTTAATCCCAATGATGAAGACCTGAAAAGTCCTGCTATATTTAACGACGCTCCTGAGAACGACAATAGCTGTATTCCGAGTATTTCTGAAGCAAATTCAGCCAAATCATAATCATCCATTTATAAACATATGTACCAATTAAGTCTGACTATAAAATACAACAGAATATCGCTTCGGTTGAACACTGTACTGAATCTTTTAAGCAAGTGATGTCACTGACCCTTTGTGTATCATATCTTCCCAGCGTATTGCCACCCAAAGAAACACTGGATGGACGCTATTAGTTATTACCCTCCGTTAGCATTAAGTCTATTGACAGTATTGAAACTATGTTATTTCGGTTTTCAGTTGTTGATTTTGATCGGACCACACAGCTAACAAGCAAATATTTTTCTGGTGACATGCAGTTTCCCCTATATTTGTCTATACCGATCATGGTTTTCATTTATCGTTATGCGACCTTGTTGGTTTTGGATCCGGAAATAAAAATATGAAAGTAAAATAATTATACAATCTAATGGACCATCACAATATATTATAATATTATAAAATATAAAAGGTAAATAGGACAGCACATCTGACATATTTTCAATTAATAAAATAGTAGAGCACTAATATAAATATGGGATAAATATTAAAAATATGAAAGTAAAAAAAAACTATACAATCCAATGGACCATCACAATATACACTTTTTTCCTATCATGGTTTTTATTTCTCGTTATGCGACTTTGTATGTTTTGGACCCATTTTGCTTTTTTTAAATATAAAAGGTAAATAGGACAGCACATCTGACATATTTTCAATTAATAAAATAGTAGAGCACTAATATAAATATGGGATAAATATTAAAAATATGAAAGTAAAAAAAACTACAATCCAATGGACCATCACAATATACACTTTTCCTATCATGGTTTTTATTTCTCGTTATGCGACTTTGTTTGTTTTGGACCCATTTTGCTTTTTTTATCTTTAATGGCTTGGTATTATATTCCAATTTTATGTGCAGTTTCTGGACATTTTATTTCAATTATTGTTTCGCACACACAAGCCATTCGCAGTTGCTTCTAAAAATGGAATTTCTGGAACAATAAATAGTCCGCAGGAGTTTAATTATATTTTCTTGTCTTGCCAATTGGTCAAGAACAAGTTTATCTTTTTCGTAGTTACGTAGTTGGCGGTGTCTCATTCCCATTCCTCGGGAGAACATGAAAACCCGTCGTTCCCGGACTATTGTCACTATCATTTATTATTATTGTGACAATATGTAGTCAATAGTCAATGCGGGTTGGCAGGCTGTTACCTGGAGGAGGTATTGGAGCAGCTTGACGGGACTATGCTCTTAATACCTCTCTCCTGTAAGAGAGGAAGCCTGTGCCCAGCTGTGGGACGTTACAAGATGTAGTGGTGGATATACCTCCCGAGCATCGGTGGGTGGCACTGTGCCGGAGCGACCCGGCACCGGCGACGCTTGGCTCGCTCTTGTCTGTGTCAAAGGCGGAAGTCGTGACGCTTCTTCTCAGTACTTGTACACCTCCTTACATAAATATGATGAATATACATGACTTAATTTTAATGTATGTTGTATTATATTGTATTGTAATGTAATTTTTGACATCACCTTGTTGGTATGTATAGATTTTGTCACACAAATGTAAATTTCTATTAGTTAAAATTTAACTGTTTCTTCAATTCTAATATTTATTATTTAGGAGCCTATAATTATAATGCTGTATACACCTGTAATTAACCTGTGTTGTTGGTGTATCAAATAAATAAATAAATAAATAATTTGTGTTCGTAATTAAAAATAAAAATCCTCTTGGCAGCGTATTAATACCTCAATTTGTACGATAAAAGCGTCATTTGCCTCGGCTCGCTCGCGTTGCTTGTTGTCCTGAGTCAACTGCTGCTGCTGCTCGTTTTTGAATAAAGAGTATGTTTTAACATACTATCTACTTATTTAAATATTTTGTTTCTTGTAACATTGAGTCACAAGATTTTGCCACACAGCCTGCTCTTCGAGTTGTCTCGCGCAGCCTTGCCTGATGCTCGAGTTGTATCTCGCGCAGCCTTGCCTGATGCTCGAGTTGTATCTCGCGCAGCCTTGCTCGAACTATGAAAGCGTCATTTGCGGCCTCAGCTCGCTCGCGTTGCTTGTTCTCCTGAGTCAACTGCTGCTGCAGCTCGTTTTTGAATAAAGAGTATGTTTTAACATACTATCTACTTATTTAAATATTTTGTTTCTTGTAACATTGAGTCACAAGATTTTGCCACACAGCCTGCTCTTCGAGTTGTCTCGCGCAGCCTTGCCTGATGCTCGAGTTGTCTCTCGCGCAGCCTTGCCTGATGCTCGAGTTGTCTCTCGCGCAGCCTTGCCTGATGCTCGAGTTGTCTCTCGCGCAGCCTTGCCTGATGCTCGAGTTGTCTCTCGCGCAGCCTTGCCTGATGCTCGAGTTGTCTCTCGCGCAGCCTTGCCTGATGCTCGAGTTGTCTCTCGCGCAGCCTTGCCTGATGCTCGAGTTGTCTCTCGCGCAGCCTTGCCTGATGCTCGAGTTGTCTCTCGCGCAGCCTTGCCTGATGCTCGAGTTGTCTCTCGCGCAGTCTTGCTTGAACTATGAAACCATCATTTGCGGCCTCGGCTCGCTCGCGTTGCTTGTTCTCCTGAGTCAACTGCTGCTGCAGCTCGTTTTTGAATAAGGAGTATGTTTTAACATACTATCTACTTATTTAAATAATTTTGTAACAAAGCGACGCATTGAGTCAAGATTTTGCCACACAGCCTGCTGCTCGAGTTCTAGTCTATTTTATAAGAGTTATATTGACTCTATTTTCGAAAATGCAGCGCCAACGTTGGTACTGCTCTACGAACCGCATTGTCGCCGCATCGCTCTGTGAAAATGATGCGGGATGCGCGGGGTGGTGCGTCGTGGGATGGCGCGCCGCGGGGTGGTGGTGATGGAGCGAATGATATTACATTTTGTCCGTAAATTAAAACTTAACACACAGAAGAAGGACAGTACCAATTTATATTCTTGTACATAAAATTTTGCTGTAGCCTTTTCGTAATCGTCTTTGTTTGAATTTATTGGTTTTCCCGTAGCAAGCGTCTGCTAAACAATGTAAAATCTCTTGATCAATTCTTCCGTAATTCCAGTTATATTAACAGCACATGATTAATTAGCAAAAAAAAAAAAGCTTGCTGTGTTTCCATCGTTGGAATTTCCGCTTCCTTGACGGAAACTGTCTATTAGTCCAAGGTCCTCTCTTTTTTTTTTTGTTTTTTTTTGAAATCTTTTTTTTCTTTATCTTGTTCAGTGCGCGTTGCCCATTTTTGAACTGGAAACTGCATGCACTGTTTCTCAAGGAAGAGCAACAGGTCCTTAAAAGACGGAATGTAGTCGGCTCCGTCCCCGCCATACCTCTCCTCAAAGCGGATCCGCAGATCGGGAGGTAGGCGGGACAGTACGAGGTGGAGCAACAAAAAGGATCCTCCGGCCGCTTCGTCGACCGGAAGCTCCAGACGCTTCAGCGAATTACACGCGACTACGACAGGGTTGATAATGTCCTCACGTAGTCTCGCCTTGTCCTTAAGTAGCGGGAGGTGGAGTATTTGTCGGGCATATTCGTCCGCCAGTAGCCGGGTATTGGCGTACCTCCTCTCGAGGAGGTAGGTCTCTTGCGATCAGGTAGGAGTCGTCGGCCAACTTCAAGTGTCCGACGACCGCAAGGGCCTCCCCTTCAAGGGAAGCAAGGAGGTATGCCATTTTTTGACTGAGGGACAAGTCCCTCCGGGCTAAGCCGCGCGGTTAGCCGCGTACGCGGTTGACCGCTAATGCGTATGAGGGCTTAGTCTTAGCCCTGAACCTGATGCTCTGCTGCTATTTCAAGCATTTGGCGGGCATATCTATCGCTTTCTTCGACTATCGTGCTAACAATATCACCCCCCAAAATTATTCATAAATATCGACGGGGTCCAAGGAAATCTGGGTAGGGCCAGGAGATCCCCTAAACTCAGTTTTCTGGCCAGAGAACGTTGAAAAGTCCTCTGTCCAAGAAAATGTCCTCTTGGATGTCCTAGAAAAAAAATGTAACATAAGACATAGGTGTAAGCAATATATAGATTTCTTATGTTACAATTATTTACCTTCAAATATTGATAGTTTATTACGTTTTTGCCGTTTGCTTAATTTTGTTAAGAATGGGTCAGACTTTGTTTCATGATGAAATCTTACTTTAATGTAGGTTTGCAAAATAGCACGAATCAAATGTGTTCTATGGTTAAATGCACCACTAAAAATATTGGATTCTCAGTTGCAGTAGATTGAGAGGTGTCCGGATTCCTTGGAACTGCGATGTCCTCTTGGATGTCCGAGAAAAAAAAATGTAACATAAGACATAGGTATAAGCTATATTGTAATGTTTATAGATTATCCATACTGCATTTCAAACTGTGCTTACGTAAACTTACTTGTAAAAGTAGTGTGTGTAGTTCAACCCTGACCCCAGGCAACCCCAATCCATAGTCTTCCCCAAAGATACTGAGAAACTTTCTTTCGATTTCAGTTAGCTCCAAGTTTGTAGCTGGTCCACCTCCTGTTCTTGTTTGGCTTTCAATGATGTGCCTGTTTTTTCTTTTTAATTTGGCCTTAAAGTCAACCCAGTATGTACTAAAAATAAAATAATAATAATTTATTATTGTTATATGTAGGTAGTTATCGAACGATTGCGCGAGGATGTATACTCGTAGCGTCTCCAGATCGTAGTGACTGATATTTTTTTAGTTCTTTTCTATAATGATCCTTTAAATTCAAGATTTTTTTTTTCAGATCATCCGCTAGAAATTCTTAGGTTTTGGTAGAGCTTTCTTATCGACCTTATTCCTTGGTCTAGGAAAGTTCTTCTTAGGTTTGTACTTCGTAGGTTGGCTCTCTGCTGGCTGCGCATCCTCTGACTTAGAATCTGCCATTACGGCGGTATCCTCTATTCCTGATGACATACAAAGGGTAAAAGGGATGAAATGTAATCAAAATTAATAATATTTTAGAAATTAGGATTAAGACTGGACAGAACTTTACAGTAAATCTATCCTTGGCGCATTTATAACACTTAAGAGCTTGCGGAACAACGTTACAAAATTTGAAATTGTGATATCCTTTACCACATTTTTAACAACATAGAGTACTGTCTCTATGGAACTCAGTATCTCTCGACGAATCGGAATTTTTGCCTGAATTGAATTATGGCCGTTTCAGCAAACTGAGCTGAACGTTGTTTTTCCGCTTCTAGCTTAGGACGTTTTTCTTTCAGAACCAACACCGACTCAATATGTAGAAGTTCCAACTGATCAGCATAATAAAGTCGGAAGTATGTTTAATAATAAGATTTTAAATTTTTGTTCTTCGGAAAATGCTGTTTTCATCTGCTGTAAATACTCACAGATTCGTCGTTTCTTTGGGTTCTTGCCCTAAGATCTAGCAATCTGTAGTCATGATCGACCGGCTCGAACTCCAACAAAAGATTTTTTAACTCGGACCAATTTGAAACGAGATTCTTCACCGCCATATACCACAGCAAGGCTCCCTGAATATAGGTGAAAAGCAGAGGCGAATAACTTGTTATCTTAAACATTATAAGTGTTTGTATGCCTCTGCCCTTTGCAGAAAACTGCGGGGATCACCACGACCACTGTACGAAATATTCCATTTTGCCTAACTTCCTCCTGTCCTAACTCGCTGTCTGGATCAAGTTTGGATAAGCAAGTTTCTAATTTGGAATTCATTGCAAGTCATTTTTTTTAGTAATTAATTTTGAATCCGTAGATTGGACACGGGATATCTATCTATAATATAATAAAACTGTAACAGATCCAATTCTGTACATTGAAGATATTTTGAAAATTTTTATTAGAGGGCACTCTATAATCGATACTGAATCCAAAACTGCAATTTTTTTCATTTTTGTCTGTCTGTCTGTCTGTCTTTCTGTCTGTCTGTCTGTCTGTCTGTCTGTCTGTCTGTATCTTGGCCGCGCATCACGCCGAAACTACTGAATGGATTCAAATGAAACTTGGTACGATTTAAGTTTATACTCCGAGGTAGGACATAGGATACTTTTTATCCCGAAATTCAGCACGGTTCCCTTGGGAGAGGGGATGAAAGTTAAAACGTGTATTTAGCTGTAATTCATTAACGCGTTGTTCGATTTCACTCATTTTTTTTTTGTTAGAAAGGTAATACTTTATGTATTGTCCCGTAAATATTTCAAGGTCATAGGTTTTTTAGTTCAGAAATGACACACATTTATTGGGTTCAAATAACTTGGGACCCGGATCTTTGAACGTACGGCTTATTTTAAACTGGTGTGCGTTTATATTTTATGTTTGTCGGTCTGTCTATTTGTTCCAGCTAATCTCCGAAACGGCTGGATCGATTTTAATGGAACTTTTAATGTTATAAGGAGTAACTTAAGCTACATTTAGTTAGTAGTACATAAAAGAATTATGGGATCCGATCCGATCCTATATAAAAACCTATATCTACGCGAACGAAGTTGCGGGGGTCAGCTAGTTTTATAATAAAGATGACAAGCTAAAGCCTTTGATCTACAAAATGTATATAAGATTATTCTATTTTGAATCAGGAATTGTAAGTTTCAAATAAACAATGGCGTTGCTCTGAAAACAAAGTTTTTTATTTTATTAGCGTAAAATATACACATGAGTAATTGTACGATTACATTGTAAACTTAAAATAGGTATCTCACCTGAAAACAAAGAAACGACAATTAAAGTCTATTACTCTCAATTCCTTATTATATTAATCACTTTTCATAACTTATTTAATTAGCAACAAATGTCTCAGAACATGGCGGCTGTCATCTGTCTGTAGTGACATTACAGACAATCACAGCTTACCGGCCATAGAGCGTTATACTAAATGTACTTTAAAGAACTACAGTTTCTTTACATGTTACATATCTTTCTATCCTACACAGAATTCTGCTGAAGAAACTTACAATCGTGTTCATGACAGAACAAGAGTAATCATTGAAAATACCTTCGGTCGCCTCAAAAGTCGTTGGCGATGCGTGTGTAAAGTAAGAGTGTTGCACTACAAACCAGTACAATGTGCAAAAATAATTACTGCATGCTCTGTGTTGCACAATTTAGCTTTAGATTTTCGAGTACCTGATCCTCAAGAGCAAATGTTTGGTGAATAACTTGCCAGTTAATGCATGCAGGCCAAGCATATGAGATATTATTATTAAGTGTTTAATTTATATTGACACAACCATAAAATTAACAGTTAATATTAGTAGTGACAATATATAATATTTGTTAAGTAATTAAAAATATATTTGATGAAAACTTTTCAACTTTTAAGTAAATTTATCATATTTACTTTCTTCCACTTATCCATTCCCTTGTGATCCCCCGTCACATCCAGAATAAGGGCCGCGGTAAGCTCCGTCCACAATGTCGTGGCATGCAGCCTGCCCTGCGGCCCTTCTGCCGGTTTGTTTAGGTCACCGTATCTAAAACACGCAATAATCACTAACATCCACAATTAATTTATTCATTTAATATCTTTGATGAACTGATTCATTTTGTTTCCACAAAAATAATAGTATTGTATTGTAATTACCGCTCCATGAACTCCACCATCAGCTCAAACTGCGTTGGAATTGTTCGAATTTTATTAATTAAGTTTATTTTCTTATTGTATTAAATAAAACTACTACGGTTTAATAACTTGCGCACATGCGTGGCGGTTATTTGAGGATAATTTACAATTATTTGTTCAAATTTGACAGGTAAGATAATTAGTTGTTTCTACTTACTCTGCGCCATTGGTCAGGCGTTTTAGTGACGCCGTTTGCTATAGCATTTAACTGGAGGACAATGGTTCCCCAGGCTTCACGTAAAGGTGCGTCCAAACTTGAACATTTCACCGAACCGAACTGCGAACATTTCGGCGAACTTGTTACGCTCAATGTGGACGGCGCGCTTGGAGCGCTTGAGATGGGTTACTGCGTAACAGTTCGGCGAAAGTTTCGCAGTTCCGTTCGGTGAAATGTTCAAGTCTGGACGCACCTTTATGCGTGGTTTTCCAGAGGCCCTCCAGCAAATCGACCCATCGCAATATTGCGAAGGGTTTCCGCAAATTCTACAAGCTTTTCTAATTGTCGTAGAGAAAGTTTTCTAGGAGGCATCTATAAAGATAAAAAGAGCAATCCATGACAATGATACACTTTTTGTAAACACTTAAGGATTAAGGAAGAGCATTTCGATATATCTCGATGTTTTGGTCATTAAATGTCCAAAAAACTTTAGTTTAATTCTTGTGTTACTTATTTGTAGTAAATAATAAACTTCTTCTCTTTGATTATTCAACTTTTCTTGTTCACGCACGCACGCACGTTTCTTGTGATACGCACGTCTAACTCGTTAATCCACTTTAGTAATAGTAATTATTCTGTTTTTTTAGAAGTACTTACTTTTTTTCCACCAACCAAACTTACAAAGAAAATATGTGAGACAAAGAGTAACAAAACTATGTATGGCGTACCAATTTCCAGGACAGTCTTCCTGGGCAAGTCCGACGCCCATTTCTCTAGCGTGGGACGGTCCGACGCCCACTTCTCTAGCGTGGGGCGGTCCGACGCCCACTTCTCTAGCGTGGGACGGTCCGACGGCAATGTCTAGACGGCGCTCCTCGTCCTGGTTTAGATTTGAAAAAATATAGCCAAATGCAACTTAATTATTTAATAACTATATATAAAACTTCAGTGGTAAGTAGTAAAAATTAAAAACTTATATAATCCTCAAAGTATTTCTCCGACAGCTATGTAATTTGGTCACATAATACCGACAGTTTTTATTCCATTGTTTATGGTTTCATATAGTCACTCGGTGTATATCGACAGTCCATAGGCACTGAGAAGTTACTGAATGAATATCGTTTTCTGTTCGGTGCACAACAAAAAATATCAACAAGTGCCTCTTTGGCTAAAGGGGAATGCCAGGTGGCCCTAGTAAATTAGGCCTTAGGTGCACACATATGAAACTATATGGAATCAACAGTGTATAATACAACAATTAATTGGTAAAAATATGGTTTTAAAAAAAAGTTACGGTTTCAATGTTATAATAAATAATTTTTATTTTCCATAGGATCAATTTTTAAATTGTACACACGCATCCTTATTCACACACAGTAAGGTTATTCTGAAAACATTTCCGTAATTCACAATTAACACATAAATAACAGCGTAAATCTCCGCTTACAGCAGTTGAGGATGATTTTTGTGACGAACTATGACCAGAGTCAATGCCGGGATCGTCGGTCATTGTTATTGTCAAATCAGTCGTTGCTGGGGTTGAAGTGTAAAGCAGGAACGGAATCCATATTCAGACCCGCCCGTGGTCGTCGTAAATAGAGGCATCGTCAGAGTCAGTATTCAATATTCATGCTTTATCTTATTAAATCCGCAAAAAGAACACAAACAATAACTGTGGGAAACACAAACGCCAGGAAAGAAATGTTTGACTTTTCAACTGTCAACCAGTCAAATAATACAATACTCTCATACGAGAGCTGTCAATATTGTCAGCTGGCTCATGTTTTTTTATGGTTTCCCATTTCGTAGATAATAATTAAGTCGATTAAGACCGATACATATGAATCGATTTAAGATTTTTGTTTAATTGTAATTAGTAATAGTCAATGATTGTTTATCAGAATTTCATATCTTGTGAGAAAAGATTTTTGAAAAGTTCAAGATAAGATTGTCAGTTTGTGCTAAGTTTAGCGTATGTACAACAGACATATCTACCAAGCGCTACGCGATGTTCATTACATACATTTTTTGTTGAAAACTTTAATGAATGAACAATAAACAAATCATATTGGTCAAGTTCAAAATAAATGATCAACAGTATCCATAAAAATAAGATGACACACGATACCTATTTGATTGTTTAGATTAAGATTAATCGATTTTAGGATTAATTATACGTTTTCCTTTATCTATGGTAAGAGCAAGTCTGTGTCGCGTAGCAACTACGTAGCAATTATTGTTATGTTGCCGTATTTATTGATCTTGGCGATCATTTCAGTATTTTTTATTTAAATTAAATAATTTCTATCTTTAAGTCATTAGTTAATAGTGTGAAAAATTTTAAACAAATATTATATTATTTTTTCATAATATGAATTTGTTGTGCACGCTAGGGCCAAAACTTGGCGTTCCCCTTTCAGCTTTTGCTGTGTGTATGTGGTTTGTGTCCCACCTCCCAATTTCTTGCTGGCATCAGTGATGGGACTCGAGTGATTTTTTTTCACTCGAGTCACTCTCACTCGGTACTGGTAACTTTCTCACTCGAATGCCACTCGAGTAAAGATGAAACAAAAAATATTGTGTCAAATAAGTTGCGCGTGTGCGTGTGTGCTCGTGCGCGTGTGTGTCTGTCTGTCTGTCTGTGTGCGTCTGTCTCTGTGTGTCTCTCTGTCTGTGTGCGTGTCTCTGTGTGTGTCTCTCTGTCTGTCTGTTTGTGTGTGTCTGTCTCTCTCTCTGCGCGGGCGAAGCCGCGGGCAGAAGCTAGTGAGTAAAAGTCACCAAAAATGGACTGCAATAACCTCATTACAACATAGCCCCCATTTTCCCCCTCCTCCGGCGAAGTGGGCGGGGTGGGTGGACTTTGCACCTCTCGCAGTGCTGCTTCCAGTGCGTGGACTCTCGCTACGAGAGCCCGAAGTTCTGCTTGGAAAGCCCGAAGTTCTGCTTGGAGAGCCCGAAGTTCTGCTTCCTCATTACAACATAGCCCCCATTGTCCTCCTCCTCCGGCGAAGTGGGCGGGGTGGGTGGACTTTGTACCTCTCGCAGTGCTGCTTCCAGTGCGTGGACTCTCGCTACGAGAGCCCGAAGTTCTGCTTGGAAAGCCCGAAGTTCTGCTTGGAGAGCCCGAAGTTCTGCTTGGAGAGCCTTGTCAAATCCATCTTTGTCCTGAAACATTTATAAGTGTCATTTGATTTAAATTTTTTATCTGAACAACTTTATTGCATACCTAATTTACAATAATTAAATAATAAGCAGTATAAGATCCGAGAATAAAGGCTATTTTATATTATTTATAATATACAAGGTATATATTATAAGAAAAAAATTCAATTTCAATAAACTGAAATATCGGAGTATCCCTGCGGGATCAAATCAGAAATGAGGAGATCCGCAGGAGAACCAGAGTTACCGACATAGCTCATCGAGTCGCGAAGCTGAAGTGGCAATGGGCGGGGCACATTGCTCGAAGAACCGATGGACGTTGGGGTCCCAAGGTGCTTGAATGGCGACCTCGCACCAGTAAACGAAGCGCAGGTAGACCCCCCACTCGTTGGACAGACGATCTCAAGCGAGTCGCTGGCAGCCGCTGGAATCAGGCGGCACAAGATCGTGTGCTGTGGCGATCCTTGCAAGAGACCTATGTCCAGCAGTGGACGTCCATTGGTTGAAACGAACGAACGAAACTGAAATAAGAAATAACTGAACAGGAAAAACTGTCTCCATATCATGAAAACTACTGAAGCGATTTTGATGAAACTTGCACTGTTCCCAAAGTTGAAGTAGGTAAATGTTAGCTAACAACAAGTATAATTAAAAATTTAAAAAACCCCCGACATTCGCCATTTTGTGGCAGCGGCCATCTTGGATTTGCAATAGTGCTATTCTACTAGTCAAGCCCTTTCATTTGATGAGTTGTGAAAAAATATGTAATCCGCCATTTTGTAGCGGCGGCCAACTTGGTCCGATTTTCTGCAAACATAGCTAACAAAACTCTCGACTAATTCATCTTTCAAACAAAAAAAACCGAATTGAAATCGGTCCGCCCGTTTGAGCGCCACAGGGGAACAAACAGACACACACACACACACACACACAGACACGTCAAACTTATAACACTTCGTCGTTTTTGCGTCGGGGGTTAAAAAAAGAATGGTCATAATCTGATAGTTTTAGAGAAATGCTTACTTTATTTTCTTTGATTTCTTCGTACACGCTGTAACAAAAAATTCTGATATTTAATACAACATTTATCAAAAGTTACATACAAGACTTTATCCACACCCATAATATGATTTGTCAAGATTCTGAAACAGTTAGCTTACTGCTAACATTAAAACAGAAATTTGAAGATTTTGTTTCCAAGAGAAGAGTATTTGTCCGCCGTCTACCTAACGAGATATAAATAAATGTTCGTTTAATATTGGATTCTCGGCCATTCTATTCCGTTCAAGATTTTGTATTATTGGAGCATTTTCGTATGGTGCCAATATCTGTGGATTGTTATGAACATCCACTCGATAGCGAAACGCGGAAGCGAAAAAGGCAGAAAAAGGCCATTGATCCTGCCACGGGGAAAGGCCCACGCACAGATACTTCATTCTGGTCGTTGATCACCGATGTGACTATCTGAGCAACTGAACCGGTCTTTGATTTCGGCAACGATCCTTCGACGAACCCACGAACTTCCGAAAGCTGGTAGTGCACGTAGTTCATCAGTCGAGTATTTATAGGCACAGTAGGGTTGTCCGAGTGGAATGCCTCCGGTGTGATTCGGGCATGTCCGAGCGCCGTCATCATCTCTTGTCTGAGACGCTCGCGGGGAAACCAGCCTATACATCTAACATTCGGCTGAGGTGCGGCTAATCCGTCCTCATCTTCCGGATCAGGTTGATCGATTTCAAGTTGCCAATTATCACCAGGGTCATTGCCATTGGCTACCGGTGCAACGGTACGTGCAGCATCCTCGACGATGCGCTGAGCTAAAACCCCAGGACACACATATGTGGCGTAGTCAACCGCGTTGTGATTAATAGGTCCAAAGAAACCTAAAATATTCTCTCCTGCTTGGAGATCTGGTTTATCAAATACGAAGTCACACTCTGAAGATCCTGGAATGGTTGTATTACCGAAACCGGATGTGTATTGCTCCACTAACTTAGTAAGAGCGTAATTTCCAACTTCTACTTGAGTGACGAAATCAGACTCGTCGGGAGTAACGACCGCCCCACACTGGCGATGTAATTCCAGCATCCGTGCATAAACGTGCATTCCAACGTAATAAGAATGCATTGACTGGGATACGTTTTTAGCATAGATGTGTGAACGTGCGGTGACTGATTTATAATCTTCCTCAACGAGTTGGGCGAAACCGTAGTGCCCGGGATAGACTTCGTTAGCAACTGGTGCCAACCTCATCTCCGTACCGAGTTCGTTCATAAAGCTCTCTAAGTACAAGGGATCATTAGTGAGCGGCGACGAAGTCTTCGATAAATGTTTTGGCTGCGGAATACCCGCAGGGAGTGCCTCAGCAACAGCCGGAGCCGGCGGATCTTGTGCGGCTACAGGCTGTGGTGGACGCTGACCTCCCCGGCCTCTTCCCCTGCCACGGCGCGGCGCTTCCAGCTCGGGCCTGTAACCTGGTATTTAACCTACCTAGTATTTGCTGTGGTTTATCCTGGTTACAAAAGCGGTGCAAGGCCGAGGGTCGCTTGCTCTGCGGAGGGATGCTGTCTTAACAAATAAAGGAACGCCCCCGTGGCGGTAAGTGAAACACAGCTCGTTCTCAAGTACAGTTTAATCCACCTTAAGGGCGCTCTCCAACCCTCTTTTTACAAATAATAAATATAAATGCATACAAGTTAGGTTTACAAATGCTCCGCAGACTGAGCCCGCATCGCAGACAGAAAATGATTGTGTGTTTAAACCTTTAGATTAGTCCAATGCTATAATAATTACTTTAGTAGAAGTACATCCGGCTTAGCCCAGCAGTGGGTTCGATCGAGTATAGACAATATTACGTTAAAGCAAAGAATATACCACCATACGATTACTTGTGATAAAAAAAAATCAAAGGTTAAATAAACTGTTGGTCTGACCTTCATCCACAGGTTCGCAATACAGAAATACACTCGCACATCCAAATGGAACCTTCCGGGTGGCTATCTTCAGCTCTCGAGGTTATATAGGCAGCCTGCCGCCATGACCGGTTGAAGTCCCAAGTTTCCGTACGGAATCTAAGTCTCCAGATTTAATACGTTGTATTTAAGTTAATTTCTTTTTAGAGGGAGTGAATAATAATAATGAATAGTAATAATGGATAATAATAATTGATAATAATGAATAATAACCCTGCAACAAAAGAAAATTTTTGGTTGTACACGTGCTCGGAAAAGCTAATTTCCACGACCGTGACGGCCGGAATATTTAACACTTTCACTCACCTGCGTGTCGAAGCAAATTGCACGCTCCCATCCCAATTCCCGTGATTAATTATTCAATTTTGTAAAACTGAAACGAAAACGGAACCATACATAAAAAATGGAGGCCGCGTGGCTTTGTGCACTAGCCACTTTCTTTGAAAACAGGTAAAAACTCACCATTTTGGAAACGATAGTTAGTGACTAGCTGCACCAAATGTGGCTTACCACATTTGTATAAAATTTTGGGGCTCAAAACCCATTAGAACACTTTAAATGCTTTTTCTTTCAGGAGCCCATTGTCTTTTATCACGAACACCAGCCAAGAAAAGAAATGTCAAATTCACGCGTCCCTCAGATAAAATAATTAGAGCGCCATCTATGAGTTCGTAGTGGCAGCTCTTAGTGACGGATCCTATACAGCTTTCGACGGCTCGCATGGATCGTCGCGCTGGAAAGCGCCGCAAGATGTCGCTGCGCCACCAAAATTTATAACAAAATGAAATAGGAAATTTAGGAAAATAATAATATCTAAAGCCAAAAAATCACAATGTGACAATAGTCCTCCCCCTGGGAACAGGTTCAACCGGGTAGAACCGGGTTGAACCGCGCTGCCCTCAGCGCTACCTGCCTTACGCCTGAAACTGCATTTGAACTGAAATTCCAAGAAAAAAAATTCAAATAAATATTGTTGCTGAAACTCAGACTACGGAGCTAGACCAATCAAAATCGAAATTATAAAATAAACATGTGACACCTACTGAAACAACAATGCACTAAACAACCAAGAGCACCTGGGTGACAATTTACATTTATTTGTAAAAACGCTTGAAACCTAAGTGACTCACATTTCAAAATCGGAATTATTTTAAATATTCTATCTTAAGAAACTACCAGCAATGTTAATGCCTACAGAACTGTTACAACTATTTAGCTAACATGCATTATATACTAAATCAATTTAATACTAAACGGTAGGTAAAATAAAAGGTAAAAAACTTAAACGAAAGTAAGATGAAAAGGTAAAAACCTTAAACTGTAGTAGCCTACACAAAATATACAAATAAAAAAAAATATCGGAATAAAATTTCCGGAAGTTTATATACTATCCTAGTTATAAACCAGTCTCGGAATCGGAAATATACAGAACAAAGTTATTTTTCCGGAAGCAACTCTCGGAATCAGAAATATACAGAAAATTTATTGTTTTCAGAAACGAAATGCATTGCGTCTCTTTCAAAAGGAGACTTTGTGCCTAGGACAAAATGTAATAAATACGGAAACAAAATTGGTTCCTAGATGAAAATATAAAAACATCAGAATTTTGTGGAAAAATTATATAACCAATGTAGTTATATAACCATCACAACTTAAATTTTTCACCTAGCAACTCCCAAAAATTTCATTCAGAAAATGATAAAAGATATTTTAAGCTATCAAAATATGTATATCATTATTGCATGCTTCCCAGTTAGTCTTGCAAGAAACATACAGTCGTCATTTATTCATTATCTTACATTCATTCATACTCATTCTTCCACATATAAACCATGGTAATGTAACTGTTGTTCAGTACATCACTACTTTCAAAAATCCTAATTGAATATTATTTTGTTACATATTCAAACAGTCACAGACTAACTTCGCAATGCAGAATAATTATCTCTTAAAATCCTTTACGTGCCATGTACCTAAAGGATGGTTGTCGGCCACTCTAACCAACTCATAAACTAAAGGTGACAAAACCTTCACCACCTTACACTTTTCGTATTTAGGTGCTAACTTAGCGGTGAAGAACTTAGCGGCATCGCTTTGAACAAAAGTTTTCTTCCAAACAATGTCACCTACGGAATATCTCACAGGCCTACGCCGTAAATTGTAATGAGTAGCATTCGTTGCATGTGCCTGAAACAAATGTTTTCTAACATCTTTAAAAATATCCTCCAAAATTCCAAAATTCCCTGCGTATTCCTCTCTAGGCATCCCCGCCTCATACTGTTTGTCTGTATCCTTATAAAAGGAACCATTAAGAACTGGTTCTCTCGCATGGACCAGAAAGAAAGGGGAGAACCCAGTGGACTCGTTCACCGCGCTATTTATTGCAAATTGAACTTTATACAAATTTTCATCCCACGACCTGTGGTTATCTTTTACATAAGCAGCTACTGCAGTCATTACTGTCTTATTGTAACGCTCGACAAGGTTCACTTGTGGAGTATACAACGGCGTATAATGTAAATTCGGAATATTATAACGTTTTATGAGTTTACGGAATTCAGAACCTGTGAATTGTGATCCATTATCCACAATCACAGTCTCTGGGACGCTATGGGTCAAAAAAACAAAATTTTCTAAAGCTTTAATAATGGCGGTGCTCGTGGCACGCCTTAACGGAAATAAGAGTGTGTACTTTGAAAAACAGCAAGTCACAACAAACAGAAACGTAAATCCTGATCTTGACTTGGGCAACGGACCTACAAGATCAGCAGAAATAACCTGAAAAGGTCTGTGACAGACTTTAGGTTTCCCTAATAACCCTGGGGTAGCGGTTGTGGTGTGTTTATATGCAGAACAAATATCACAATTTTTGACAAAATCAACCACGTCTTTAAACATACCGCGCCAGAAGTATCGAAGAGAAAGTCTGCGATGAGTCTTGAATACTCCAAAATGACCCGCTGTTGTATCAGCATGGTTTTCTTCCAAAATCCTATTGACGTCATTTCTACGAACAACCTCTTTCCAGTCGAACTCGCTGAGAAGCTGGTACTTACATTTACTGCAACGAAATAATTTGTTGTTCAAAATACAGAAATTCGGAAAATTTGCGGGATGATTTTTGCAACCATTAAACGTTTTATCGTACCAATCATCCTCGACAACCTGTTTATCGGAAGTATTTTGTTGTGTATTAGTTACATTAACCTGAAGCAATCTCGACAAAGTGTCTGGAACAACATTATCACAACCCTTCCTATGTTCTATAACGAAATTAAATTGTGATAATCTACAACCCCATCGAGCCAATCTTCCCGTAGGGTTTTCTAAATTCAAAAACCATTTAAGCGACGCATGGTCTGTAATAATTTTAAATGGTGCAGAACCAAAATAAGCTTGAAACTTTTCTACCGCAAAAATAACGGCAAGAGCTTCACGCTCCGTTGCACTATAATTTCTTTCATTTTTGTTCAAGCTTCTACTGACATAAGCTATTGGGTGGTCATGCCCATCTATTTCCTGTGTTAACATGCCACCAACACCATAAGCTGACGCATCACAATGCACCTTAAATGGTTTGTCAAAATCGGGGACGGCTAAGACTGGTGCTGTAACCAGTGCATTTTTTAAAGTATTAAATGCTAATTCTGCTTGCTCGCTCCATTCAAAGGAGAATGCCCAAAAATTTATGGGCGTGTAACCCAGTCGTTTACAAGCGTGTTGTATGCAGCATTTATTGCAGGTTTATTCCTGATAACCAAACACACCATTTTAATACCTCTAGGTCCTGCCGTTTTTGAATAAATCTAAGTTTAAGTTCGAAAATGATTCAAGGTTATGTGTAGTTTATGATTGTTAAACTAGTAAGGAAAGCCGTGTATCGTTCCTGCCGATTTGAATTATTTGTTCCGCGCACTATACTTAACATACCTGTTGCAACGATGTCCATGTTGAGAGTAGTTTGCAATGTAGAATCTAACGAAGACCCATCATGTCTTAGCATCATATCAAAGGCATCATGTTTACATTCAAGTGACAATTAATACACCTCAACATTGTTATCCAAATCACGAGCAAAAATCAGAATCCGTAGAAAGTAGCGTAAAGTCGGCGAGTAGGCGAGATCGAATCCGTATAGTATAGCAAAAGTCGTTGGTAAGGATAAACAATAAACCATGGAATTAATATTGGTCTCCGCTGCGCTATAATAAACATTCAAAATGTAAACAGAGTAGACGTCACTAGCGTCACATACAACTAAAACAATGACATGTCACATTGGCATCTTGAAATATAATAAGTTTCTTTACACAAAATCAAGAAGGTTGTAGTTCTATTCCATTCCATTGCACAAAACGCAATGAAGTTAAAACAATATTATAACAAAATAATATTATTAATTATTACTTATTTACTTTAATCATATTGTATGATTTACAACAAGTAACAAATAAAATAATGTATTAAAAATAAATATCTGTTTTATTTCAAGTGACATGATTTTTTAGTAACAAAACTTTTTGTTTGGGCATGTATGCGTAGAAAGTGATGCAAATGGCCACCAGACATGCCAGAGAACAGGAAGAGACGGTTGAATTCCTTTTTTATTGCATTTTTTAAAAAGCAGCTTTAGCATTAATAATTATTAATTTTCAAATTGTCATATATTCGTAAGATAATTTTTAGTAAATTACATTTTGTGTAAATGTTTGGGTCAGGGATGATCATTCTCCTTTAGGTGCTTTCTTACCAGTACAAGTTAATCTGTTTAATGGAGCAGCGATAGTTGAAAAATTCCGAATGAATCGCCTATACCAGGAACATGTGCCTAAGAAAATTTTTACTTCTTGTGAAGTTTTTGGAGTCGGAAAGTTCATAACCGCGGCTATTTTCTCCGGGTCAGTCCTAAGACCGAACTCATCGACTATGTAACCTAAATATTTCAAAGATTTTCTAAAAAAATTGCATTTTTCAAAATTGATTAATAACTGAGCCATTTTTAATTTATCTAAAACTCGATTTAACAAGATTAAATGCGTTTCAAAATCGGACGAGCAAATTACAATATCGTCAATATAACAAAATACTATTCCTTTCTCAATGTCGCTACAGAAATTTTGATTGAATAACATATCCATAAGTCTTTGTTGGCGTGCGGGAGCACCACACAACCCAAAAGGCATAACTTTAAATTTGAATAAACCTCTACCAGGCACTGTAAAACTAGTTTTTTCATGAGAACTTTCATGTAACGGGATTTGCCAGAAACTTGAACTTAAATCAATGGAGACAGAAATTTAGCTTCTTTTAAGCTATCTAAGATTTGCGGAATATACGGTATTGAGTATGAATCCCCTTTTGTAATTGAATTCAACTTTCGACAATCCAAACAGAATCTCCAATCGCCATTTCCTTTTTTGACCAAAATTGCCGGATTGTTCCATGGACTTTCGCTTGGCGTGACAACGTCCAACTCCAGCATCCTATCCAACTCTTTGTTTAAAGCTATCTTTTTATCCGGAGAAAGTGGATATTGTTTTACTTTTATTGGTGGGGCATCCCCCGTATCAATAACATGTTCAATTAAATCCAAACAAAAACATTTCATGTGAATAATAAGGCCAACTTCCTATCAAAAAGTTTCGGCCATTAAAAGTACTGATATCAAAAATTATGACCAAGTCCTTTGCTAGGCTCGATAAATGAAACCATACAGTTTTAGAAGGTATATCTTCTTCGATCACCCTCAAGCTGTCATACCATTCCTAATGATCCTGTTAAAATATTTTTAAATAATTTATGTCTTACTAATAACACTATAATATGAAGCTCATTTGGGACTGAGAATAGTTTTATTGTTTTCAACTTGACAACATTTTTGCACTCCTTTGAATTTGTTTAATTTAAAAAATGTTGCCAAGTTGAAAACAATAAAACTATTCTCAGTCCCAAATGAGCTTCATATTATAGTGTTATTAGTAAGACATAAATTATTTAAAAATATTTTAACAGGATCATTAGGAATGGTATGACAGCTTGAGGGTGATCGAAGAAGATATACCTTCTAAAACTGTATGGTTTCATTTATCGAGCCTAGCAAAGGACTTGGTCATAATTTTTGATATCAGTACTTTTAATGGCCGAAACTTTTTGATAGGAAGTTGGCCTTATTATTCACATGAAATGTTTTTGTTTGGATCTCACTCCTTTTTTCTAAGTATTTCAAAGTTAATGCAATAAGTATAATGAAGTCTTTTTTCTCTCTTACGCTTCAGTATAATTAGGAATAGAACCCTATCACATTTTACGGTCTGATTAACTAGATGTGGTTTAATCTTCAATAGGTACATAGTATAAAACAAAGTCGCTTTCTCTGTTCTAATTGGGTGAATTTTTATTTTGTTCGTCTGTCTGTCAAAATCACAGATAACAGAAACTCCACTCCAGAGTATTTCCACTCAGTGGTCAGTTTCAGAACTTAGAACCATACGGCATAACTAAGAGAAGATTTTGAGTATATGACTCTCATTAAGTTTAATGAATAGTATTAGATATTAGTGATACCTAGTAGCCGGAATCAACAGGACACCAAAGTCTCCTCCAAACCTCCAAAGTCGGCCACCCATCCATTTCCTGACTTGGGTCAAGGTTGCTTATCAAAATTATTAAGAAAATCGCGCTTCTGGTTTTATTGGCAAAGACGAATCTCAAACTACTGGAAGGAACGGGCTTAGGCACACAGATAGCTATTAATGTGGCGTACGACATCCGCAAAGAAAGGATTTTTGAAAATTCAACCCCTTAGGGGGGTAATATAGGGGTTTAAAATTTGTGTAGTCCACGCCGACGAAGTCGCGCCCGCGACTTCAATAAAAAATATACCTCTTGGTGTTTTATTATTTACCTACACTTTACTTTTTATTAGAACTCAAGACCAGTAAGATTGACCCCTTGCTAGAAAACTTAAAAAGTCACATCTCCCAAAATAGTGCACCGATTTCGATGAAACAAGAACCATATATAGCTTCGAATAAAGTAAAATACATTTATTAAAACAAAATGAAAATTTGTTCAGTATTTTTTGTGTGATGTGGGAACAGACAGATTTTTATATATCTTTGAATTGGTCAGTGTCTGATGCAACTTTTGGACATTTTTCGATTTTTTCCTTCATATACACACTAAGACTCATCTTCTTACCAAATTTCAACATTCCACATACACGGGAAGTGCGTCATAATTTTGATCAGTCAGTGAGTAGGTCTTGTTTTATGTGATTTTCAAACCTCTGTATCTCAGAAACGGTTCAACTTGAAAATTTGAAACTTTCAATTTATCATCACATCCACGAGTTTAACTTATATTTCAAATTTCGTAGGATTACTATCCCGCGAACCAGAGTTATGAGGGGGGTCAAAACAGCTCGAAATGGATCGTGTAAATAACACACTCATGCGACAAGGCCGGAGGAACTTGGCCTGGCGCACTTCGTGCGCCTAGATTAGTTCTACCTAACCCAATTTTCTCCGATGAAATATCAGAAAATTTATTTACTACTGACTGAGCTAATTCTTTTTGATGATTTGTTAAAGTTTCAAAAGATGTTATGGCAGGATATTGCTCATTTTTTACGGAAATTACCTTAAAAAAATTTATAGGGGCTGCACTCAATTCTAAATTGTCAAAAATGTTAGGTGCCAACTGAAATGTTTTCCAAAAGTCACAACCAAAAATTACATCTACTACTATAGATGGTACTACAAAAAATTTAATAACATGAGTTAATGAATTATACGTAATAGGGACATACATGTATCCTGTGCATTGAAGTTTATCTCCATTTGCACCAGAAAAAACTTTATTTACATCAGTATGCAATTTATAACCAATTTGCATCAAAATTTTGTGTGCTTGGTTACCTAAGATGGACGCGCAAGCACCGGAATCTAGTAAGCCTATAATTTCTAAATTGTTAACAAAAGTTGTTAAATAAGGTCTAATGTCTTCTTTACTAACTGTGTTCAGAACTGTGTCAGGTCGGTTAGAATTTATTTTTTTATTTTTAACAGAAGACCCGTTTTGTGTCTCTGCACAGTTCAGACTTACGCGTTTTTTGTATTTTTATTTGATTTTGAAACAGGTTTACTAACAGAATCTTTTTTGTTGCAGTCTGGACAGGACTTTACTGTGACCCCATCCTTCCCACACTTGAAACACCTCAGTGCTTTCGGAACGGCACTACAAAACTTAAAACTGTGGTTCCCTTTGCCACATTTATAACAGCGAAGGTTATTGTCCTTGCGGAACTCAGAATTTCTTCCAAAATGCTCAGAATTTTTAACAAAATTATCTGAAGTTTTCTCATAACGATTAGAATTTCTACCAGAATGTCCAGAATTTCTACCAAAATGCTCAGAATTCCTACCGAAATTATCAGAATTTCTACCAAAATTTTCGGAATTTCTACCAAAATTTTCGGAATTTCTACCAAAATTATCAGAATTTCTACCAAAATTATCAGAATTTCTACCAAAATTATCAGAATGTCTACCACCTGAATCAAACTTTGCTGTATCATAAAATTGTGCAGAACGTTGCCTTGCCGCCTCTATTTTACGGCATTTTTCCTTTAAAACCGTCACCGACTCTATTTCTAAAAGCGCTAACTGCTTAGCATAAGCTGGCCTAATATTGTGTAACAAGATCTCTAGTTTTTGATCTTCAGCAAGTGTTGTCTTCATTCTCGCAAACATATCAAACATGATTGAAAAATAAATACTTACAGACTCATCTTCTCTTTGTTTCCTTTCCCTCAGGATCCCTAACAACCTGTAATCGTGGTGGACTGGCTCGAATTCCTCCAATAAAATATTTTTTAATTCAGACCAAGATGACACGAGATTTTTAACTCCTCTAAACCATAATAGGGCTTTTCCTGAAAAAAGATGAAAGGCAGACGCAAATAACTTTTTATCCGAAACATTATAAGAAATTTTGTATTCTTCAACTCTTTGTAAAAAACTGCGAGGATCTCCCCTACCATTATAAGAAATGTTCCACTTAGCTACGTTCTTATCTCCTGCACATTCCACCGTAGTTGTCTCAAAGTTCACTAATACTTCTTCTTGACCCAACTCGGTCTCCGGATCGACCTTGGCCAAGCAAGTTTCTAGTTTTGAATTTAGGTCATTTTTCTTAGCAAGTAATTTCTGATCGGTGGGGTGCACACGAGACAATCTGTAATAGATATGAGAAGCCAAGGTCGTCGAATGAAGATCTAAATTGAATCATCAAAATGATGATTGGAATGAATTGTCTAGAAATGTTTTCGCTGCCTCAGCAGCTTGTCTCCACACAGCAGTAAAGTCATCTCCGGTCATGATTCCCAGGGTCTGGCACCATTTCTTTCTTTCATCCTCAGAATAGAGTGCCGAGTTATGTGCATTCATTTGATAAGTTTTTGTTGTATTCACTTTGGCAGCTTGTGTCAGAGAATTCCATTTTTGATTATTTGAATTTATCACTTCAGAGATCATGACATTGCAAACCAGGAAGACGTTTAACATCTTCTTGGTTTCTCCATGAGTTTTGGGCAAGAAGCAAGCAAGGGCCGGTTGTCTGGCCAACGATGGGAACTCCTTGAATTTTAGGACATCTCTTATATCCTCAATTCTTATGGCTCCTTGGATGTCAGGGCATTTGGTCAGGATGACAGCCACAACTTCTGGGAAGGATATGGCAATTCTAGAAAGAGTGACAACTTGAGTCTTGCCAGCTGCTTTGGGTTTGATAGAAAGTTTGGTCACCAATTTCTTCAATATTTCAACTACTAGTCCACTATTAGTGGATGAATTCGAACTATATTATTGCCTCTGACCAAAAACATTATGATGAGGAAGGTTAGGTCCTCAACTGAAGTTATCTTTTTATGAATTAATGCCCTGAAAGCAAGTATGTCAAATCCTGCATAGCCAAAGTGAGTGATAATCCACTCTTTACAGTCTCCTAATGATTGGAAGACAGCTAAGACTTGCTCATAAATGTCCCTGCTTGTTGTGGCTAGAGTAGTTGTATTGCTCAAGATTTCCCATTTAGTATCAGGGATGTCGCTAGTCGAGCTTGATTGAGACATTGTGTCGTCAGATTCTTTAAATAATGGTATCAATTTGTGCCTGCCAGGAGACTCCTTAAGTTTGGAACCCAGGTCAAAAGCTAATGGGATCACTTATGAATTGAATCTGTGTAATTTAAATGATATTTTTGTTTAAAATAAGGATCTTAAATCTTAAAGTTTGATTAAATGCGATTATATGATTATTGAAATGTGATAGGAGCTAATACAAATGGTCTCTTAATCAAGGCTTATAACTATTCTATTTTCTACTTTGAATGAACACTATTTAAAATTATTCTGATACTAAACCAATAAATGCAAGTTAAAAGAATTAAAAGACTAAAAGAATAAGGGAGACCTACAGAAAGAACCTGACCTAAGATAAAGTGATTAAAGTATGATGTTATGGTTTATGGATGATGGTGACTTTCAGATCTAATCAGGTGATGATGATTAAATCAAAATATGAAAAGGTTGTTATAATGAATTATCTGTTAGTAAACAATTTTATTTTATTATCTTGTGTTTCGCAATTTTCTTCACTGAGTTTGTGTTGTGACAAAACGGAACCATACATAAAAAATGGAGGCCGCGTGGCTTTGTGCACTAGCCACTTTCTTTGAAAACAGGTAAAAACTCACCATTTTGGAAACGATAGTTAGTGACTAGCTGCACCAAATGTGGCTTACCACATTTGTATAAAATTTTGGGGCTCAAAACCCATTAGAACACTTTAAATGCTTTTTCTTTCAGGAGCCCATTGTCTTTTATCACGAACACCAGCCAAGAAAAGAAATGTCAAATTCACGCGTCCCTCAGATAAAATAATTAGAGCGCCATCTATGAGTTCGTAGTGGCAGCTCTTAGTGACGGATCCTATACAGCTTTCGACGGCTCGCATGGATCGTCGCGCTGGAAAGCGCCGCAAGATGTCGCTGCGCCACCAAAATTTATAACAAAATGAAATAGGAAATTTAGGAAAATAATAATATCTAAAGCCAAAAAAATCACAATGTGACAATAGTCCTCCCCCTGGGAACAGGTTCAACCGGGTAGAACCGGGTTGAACCGCGCTGCCCTCAGCGCTACCTGCCTTACGCCTGAAACTGCATTTGAACTGAAATTCCAAGAAAAAAATTCAAATAAATATTGTTGCTGAAACTCAGACTACGGAGCTAGACCAATCAAAATCGAAATTATAAAATAAACATGTGACACCTACTGAAACAACAATGCACTAAACAACCAAGAGCACCTGGGTGACAATTTACATTTATTTGTAAAAACGCTTGAAACCTAAGTGACTCACATTTCAAAATCGGAATTATTTTAAATATTCTATCTTAAGAAACTACCAGCAATGTTAATGCCTACAGAACTGTTACAACTATTTAGCTAACATGCATTATATACTAAATCAATTTAATACTAAACGGTAGGTAAAATAAAAGGTAAAAAACTTAAACGAAAGTAAGATGAAAAGGTAAAAACCTTAAACTGTAGTAGCCTACACAAAATATACAAATAAAAAAAAATATCGGAATAAAATTTCCGGAAGTTTATATACTATCCTAGTTATAAACCAGTCTCGGAATCGGAAATATACAGAACAAAGTTATTTTTCCGGAAGCAACTCTCGGAATCAGAAATATACAGAAAATTTATTGTTTTCAGAAACGAAATGCATTGCGTCTCTTTCAAAAGGAGACTTTGAGCCTAGGACAAAATGTAATAAATACGGAAACAAAATTGGTTCCTAGATGAAAATATAAAAACATCAGAATTTTGTGGAAAAATTATATAACCAATGTAGTTATATAACCATCACAACTTAAATTTTTCACCTAGCAACTCCCAAAAATTTCATTCAGAAAATGATAAAAGATATTTTAAGCTATCAAAATATGTATATCATTATTGCATGCTTCCCAGTTAGTCTTGCAAGAAACATACAGTCGTCATTTATTCATTATCTTACATTCATTCATACTCATTCTTCCACATATAAACCATGGTAATGTAACTGTTGTTCAGTACATCACTACTTTCAAAAATCCTAATTGAATATTATTTTGTTACATATTCAAACAGTCACAGACTAACTTCGCAATGCAGAATAATTATCTCTTAAAATCCTTTACGTGCCATGTACCTAAAGGATGGTTGTCGGCCACTCTAACCAACTCATAAACTAAAGGTGACAAAACCTTCACCACCTTACACTTTTCGTATTTAGGTGCTAACTTAGCGGTGAAGAACTTAGCGGCATCGCTTTGAACAAAAGTTTTCTTCCAAACAATGTCACCTACGGAATATCTCACAGGCCTACGCCGTAAATTGTAATGAGTAGCATTCGTTGCATGTGCCTGAAACAAATGTTTTCTAACATCTTTAAAAATATCCTCCAAAATTCCAAAATTCCCTGCGTATTCCTCTCTAGGCATCCCCGCCTCATACTGTTTGTCTGTATCCTTATAAAAGGAACCATTAAGAACTGGTTCTCTCGCATGGACCAGAAAGAAAGGGGAGAACCCAGTGGACTCGTTCACCGCGCTATTTATTGCAAATTGAACTTTATACAAATTTTCATCCCACGACCTGTGGTTATCTTTTACATAAGCAGCTACTGCAGTCATTACTGTCTTATTGTAACGCTCGACAAGGTTCACTTGTGGAGTATACAACGGCGTATAATGTAAATTCGGAATATTATAACGTTTTATGAGTTTACGGAATTCAGAACCTGTGAATTGTGATCCATTATCCACAATCACAGTCTCTGGGACGCTATGGGTCAAAAAAACAAAATTTTCTAAAGCTTTAATAATGGCGGTGCTCGTGGCACGCCTTAACGGAAATAAGAGTGTGTACTTTGAAAAACAGCAAGTCACAACAAACAGAAACGTAAATCCTGATCTTGATTTGGGCAACGGACCTACAAGATCAGCAGAAATAACCTGAAAAGGTCTGTGACAGACTTTAGGTTTCCCTAATAACCCTGGGGTAGCGGTTGTGGTGTGTTTATATGCAGAACAAATATCACAATTTTTGACAAAATCAACCACGTCTTTAAACATACCGCGCCAGAAGTATCGAAGAGAAAGTCTGCGATGAGTCTTGAATACTCCAAAATGACCCGCTGTTGTATCAGCATGGTTTTCTTCCAAAATCCTATTGACGTCATTTCTACGAACAACCTCTTTCCAGTCGAACTCGCTGAGAAGCTGGTACTTACATTTACTGCAACGAAATAATTTGTTGTTCAAAATACAGAAATTCGGAAAATTTGCGGGATGATTTTTGCAACCATTAAACGTTTTATCGTACCAATCATCCTCGACAACCTGTTTATCGGAAGTATTTTGTTGTGTATTAGTTACATTAACCTGAAGCAATCTCGACAAAGTGTCTGGAACAACATTATCACAACCCTTCCTATGTTCTATAACGAAATTAAATTGTGATAATCTACAACCCCATCGAGCCAATCTTCCCGTAGGGTTTTCTAAATTCAAAAACCATTTAAGCGACGCATGGTCTGTAATAATTTTAAATTGTGCAGAACCAAAATAAGCTTGAAACTTTTCTACCGCAAAAATAACGGCAAGAGCTTCACGCTCCGTTGCACTATAATTTATTTCATTTTTGTTCAAGCTTCTACTGACATAAGCTATTGGGTGGTCATGCCCATCTATTTCCTGTGTTAACATGCCACCAACACCATAAGCTGACGCATCGCAATGCACCTTAAATGGTTTGTCAAAATCGGGGACGGCTAAGACTGGTGCTGTAACCAGTGCATTTTTTAAAGTATTAAATGCTAATTCTGCTTGCTCGCTCCATTCAAATTTAGGTGCTTTCTTACCAGTACAAGTTAATCTGTTTAATGGAGCAGCGATAGTTGAAAAATTCCGAATGAATCGCCTATACCAGGAACATGTGCCTAAGAAAATTTTTACTTCTTGTGAAGTTTTTGGAGTCGGAAAGTTCATAACCGCGGCTATTTTCTCCGGGTCAGTCCTAAGACCGAACTCATCGACTATGTAACCTAAATATTTCAAAGATTTTCTAAAAAAATTGCATTTTTCAAAATTGATTGATAACTGAGCCATTTTTAATTTATCTAAAACTCGATTTAACAAGATTAAATGCGTTTCAAAATCGGACGAGCAAATTACAATATCGTCAATATAACAAAATACTATTCCTTTCTCAATGTCGCTACAGAAATTTTGATTGAATAACATATCCATAAGTCTTTGTTGGCGTGCGGGAGCACCACACAACCCAAAAGGCATAACTTTAAATTTGAATAAACCTCTACCAGGCACTGTAAAACTAGTTTTTTCTTGAGAACTTTCATGTAACGGGATTTGCCAGAAACTTGAACTTAAATCAATGGAGACAGAAATTTAGCTTCTTTTAAGCTATCTAAGATTTGCGGAATATACGGTATTGAGTATGAATCCCCTTTTGTAATTGAATTCAACTTTCGACAATCCAAACAGAATCTCCAATCGCCATTTCCTTTTTTGACCAAAATTGCCGGATTGTTCCATGGACTTTCGCTTGGCGTGACAACGTCCAACTCCAGCATCCTATCCAACTCTTTGTTTAAAGCTATCTTTTTATCCGGAGAAAGTGGATATTGTTTTACTTTTATTGGTGGGGCATCCCCCGTATCAATAACATGTTCAATTAAATTAGTTCTACCTAACCCAATTTTCTCCGATGAAATATCAGAAAATTTATTTACTACTGACTGAGCTAATTCTTTTTGATGATTTGTTAAAGTTTCAAAAGATGTTATGGCAGGATATTGCTCATTTTTTACGGAAATTACCTTAAAAAAATTTATAGGGGCTGCACTCAATTCTAAATTGTCAAAAATGTTAGGTGCCAACTGAAATGTTTTCCAAAAGTCACAACCAAAAATTACATCTACTACTATAGATGGTACTACAAAAAATTTAATAACATGAGTTAATGAATTATACGTAATAGGGACATACATGTATCCTGTGCATTGAAGTTTATCTCCATTTGCACCAGAAAAAACTTTATTTACATCAGTATGCAATTTATAACCAATTTGTATCAAAATTTTGTGTGCTTGGTTACCTAAGATGGACGCGCAAGCACCGGAATCTAGTAAGCCTATAATTTCTAAATTGTTAACAAAAGTTGTTAAATAAGGTCTAATGTCTTCTTTACTAACTGTGTTCAGAACTGTGTCAGGTCGGTTAGAATTTATTTTTTTATTTTTAACAGAAGACCCGTTTTGTGTCTCTGCACAGTTCAGACTTACGCGTTTTTTGTATTTTTATTTGATTTTGAAACAGGTTTACTAACAGAATCTTTTTTGTTGCAGTCTGGACAGGACTTTACTGTGACCCCATCCTTCCCACACTTGAAACACCTCAGTGCTTTCGGAACGGCACTACAAAACTTAAAACTGTGGTTCCCTTTGCCACATTTATAACAGCGAAGGTTATTGTCCTTGCGGAACTCAGAATTTCTTCCAAAATGCTCAGAATTTTTAACAAAATTATCTGAAGTTTTCTCATAACGATTAGAATTTCTACCAGAATGTCCAGAATTTCTACCAAAATGCTCAGAATTCCTACCGAAATTATCAGAATTTCTACCAAAATTTTCGGAATTTCTACCAAAATTTTCGGAATTTCTACCAAAATTATCAGAATTTCTACCAAAATTATCAGAATTTCTACCAAAATTATCAGAATGTCTACCACCTGAATCAAACTTTGCTGTATCATAAAATTGTGCAGAACGTTGCCTTGCCGCCTCTATTTTACGGCATTTTTCCTTTAAAACCGTCACCGACTCTATTTCTAAAAGCGCTAACTGCTTAGCATAAGCTGGCCTAATATTGTGTAACAAGATCTCTAGTTTTTGATCTTCAGCAAGTGTTGTCTTCATTCTCGCAAACATATCAAACATGATTGAAAAATAAATACTTACAGACTCATCTTCTCTTTGTTTCCTTTCCCTCAGGATCCCTAACAACCTGTAATCGTGGTGGACTGGCTCGAATTCCTCCAATAAAATATTTTTTAATTCAGACCAAGATGACACGAGATTTTTAACTCCTCTAAACCATAATAGGGCTTTTCCTGAAAAAAGATGAAAGGCAGACGCAAATAACTTTTTATCCGAAACATTATAAGAAATTTTGTATTCTTCAACTCTTTGTAAAAAACTGCGAGGATCTCCTCTACCATTATAAGAAATGTTCCACTTAGCTACGTTCTTATCTCCTGCACATTCCACCGTAGTTGTCTCAAAGTTCACTAATACTTCTTCTTGACCCAACTCGGTCTCCGGATCGACCTTGGCCAAGCAAGTTTCTAGTTTTGAATTTAGGTCATTTTTCTTAGCAAGTAATTTCTGATCGGTGGGGTGCACACGAGACAATCTGTAATAGATATGAGAAGCCAAGGTCGTCGAATGAAGATCTAAATTGAATCATCAAAATGATGATTGGAATGAATTGTCTAGAAATGTTTTCGCTGCCTCAGCAGCTTGTCTCCACACAGCAGTAAAGTCATCTCCGGTCATGATTCCCAGGGTCTGGCACCATTTCTTTCTTTCATCCTCAGAATAGAGTGCCGAGTTATGTGCATTCATTTGATAAGTTTTTGTTGTATTCACTTTGGCAGCTTGTGTCAGAGAATTCCATTTTTGATTATTTGAATTTATCACTTCAGAGATCATGACATTGCAAACCAGGAAGACGTTTAACATCTTCTTGGTTTCTCCATGAGTTTTGGGCAAGAAGCAAGCAAGGGCCGGTTGTCTGGCCAACGATGGGAACTCCTTGAATTTTAGGACATCTCTTATATCCTCAATTCTTATGGCTCCTTGGATGTCAGGGCATTTGGTCAGGATGACAGCCACAACTTCTGGGAAGGATATGGCAATTCTAGAAAGAGTGACAACTTGAGTCTTGCCAGCTGCTTTGGGTTTGATAGAAAGTTTGGTCACCAATTTCTTCAATCTTTCAACTACTAGTCCACTATTAGTGGATGAATTCGAACTATATTATTGCCTCTGACCAAAAACATTATGATGAGGAAGGTTAGGTCCTCAACTGAAGTTATCTTTTTATGAATTAATGCCCTGAAAGCAAGTATGTCAAATCCTGCATAGCCAAAGTGAGTGATAATCCACTCTTTACAGTCTCCTAATGATTGGAAGACAGCTAAGACTTGCTCATAAATGTCCCTGCTTGTTGTGGCTAGAGTAGTTGTATTGCTCAAGATTTCCCATTTAGTATCAGGGATGTCGCTAGTCGAGCTTGATTGAGACATTGTGTCGTCAGATTCTTTAAATAATGGTATCAATTTGTGCCTGCCAGGAGACTCCTTAAGTTTGGAACCCAGGTCAAAAGCTAATGGGATCACTTATGAATTGAATCTGTGTAATTTAAATGATATTTTTGTTTAAAATAAGGATCTTAAATCTTAAAGTTTGATTAAATGCGATTATATGATTATTGAAATGTGATAGGAGCTAATACAAATGGTCTCTTAATCAAGGCTTATAACTATTCTATTTTCTACTTAGAATGAACACTATTTAAAATTATTCTGATACTAAACCAATAAATGCAAGTTAAAAGAATTAAAAGACTAAAAGAATAAGGGAGACCTACAGAAAGAACCTGACCTAAGATAAAGTGATTAAAGTATGATGTTATGGTTTATGGATGATGGTGACTTTCAGATCTAATCAGGTGATGATGATTAAATCAAAATATGAAAAGGTTGTTATAATGAATTATCTGTTAGTAAACAATTTTATTTTATTATCTTGTGTTTCGCAATTTTCTTCACTGACTTTGTGTTGTGACAAAACGGAACCATACATAAAAAATGGAGGCCGCGTGGCTTTGTGCACTAGCCACTTTCTTTGAAAACAGGTAAAAACTCACCATTTTGGAAACGATAGTTAGTGATTAGCTGCACCAAATGTGGCTTACCACATTTGTATAAAATTTTGGGGCTCAAAACCCATTAGAACACTTTAAATGCTTTTTCTTTCAGGAGCCCATTGTCTTTTATCACGAACACCAGCCAAGAAAAGAAATGTCAAATTCACGCGTCCCTCAGATAAAATAATTAGAGCGCCATCTATGAGTTCGTAGTGGCAGCTCTTAGTGACGGATCCTATACAGCTTTCGACGGCTCGCATGGATCGTCGCGCTGGAAAGCGCCGCAAGATGTCGCTGCGCCACCAAAATTTATAACAAAATGAAATAGGAAATTTAGGAAAATAATAATATCTAAAGCCAAAAAAATCACAATGTGACAATAGTCCTCCCCCTGGGAACAGGTTCAACCGGGTAGAACCGGGTTGAACCGCGCTGCCCTCAGCGCTACCTGCCTTACGCCTGAAACTGCATTTGAACTGAAATTCCAAGAAAAAAATTCAAATAAATATTGTTGCTGAAACTCAGACTACGGAGCTAGACCAATCAAAATCGAAATTATAAAATAAACATGTGACACCTACTGAAACAACAATGCACTAAACAACCAAGAGCACCTGGGTGACAATTTACATTTATTTGTAAAAACGCTTGAAACCTAAGTGACTCACATTTCAAAATCGGAATTATTTTAAATATTCTATCTTAAGAAACTACCAGCAATGTTAATGCCTACAGAACTGTTACAACTATTTAGCTAACATGCATTATATACTAAATCAATTTAATACTAAACGGTAGGTAAAATAAAAGGTAAAAAACTTAAACGAAAGTAAGATGAAAAGGTAAAAACCTTAAACTGTAGTAGCCTACACAAAATATACAAATAAAAAAAAATATCGGAATAAAATTTCCGGAAGTTTATATACTATCCTAGTTATAAACCAGTCTCGGAATCGGAAATATACAGAACAAAGTTATTTTTCCGGAAGCAACTCTCGGAATCAGAAATATACAGAAAATTTATTGTTTTCAGAAACGAAATGCATTGCGTCTCTTTCAAAAGGAGACTTTGTGCCTAGGACAAAATGTAATAAATACGGAAACAAAATTGGTTCCTAGATGAAAATATAAAAACATCAGAATTTTGTGGAAAAATTATATAACCAATGTAGTTATATAACCATCACAACTTAAATTTTTCACCTAGCAACTCCCAAAAATTTCATTCAGAAAATGATAAAAGATATTTTAAGCTATCAAAATATGTATATCATTATTGCATGCTTCCCAGTTAGTCTTGCAAGAAACATACAGTCGTCATTTATTCATTATCTTACATTCATTCATACTCATTCTTCCACATATAAACCATGGTAATGTAACTGTTGTTCAGTACATCACTACTTTCAAAAATCCTAATTGAATATTATTTTGTTACATATTCAAACAGTCACAGACTAACTTCGCAATGCAGAATAATTATCTCTTAAAATCCTTTACGTGCCATGTACCTAAAGGATGGTTGTCGGCCACTCTAACCAACTCATAAACTAAAGGTGACAAAACCTTCACCACCTTACACTTTTCGTATTTAGGTGCTAACTTAGCGGTGAAGAACTTAGCGGCATCGCTTTGAACAAAAGTTTTCTTCCAAACAATGTCACCTACGGAATATCTCACAGGCCTACGCCGTAAATTGTAATGAGTAGCATTCGTTGCATGTGCCTGAAACAAATGTTTTCTAACATCTTTAAAAATATCCTCCAAAATTCCAAAATTCCCTGCGTATTCCTCTCTAGGCATCCCCGCCTCATACTGTTTGTCTGTATCCTTATAAAAGGAACCATTAAGAACTGGTTCTCTCGCATGGACCAGAAAGAAAGGGGAGAACCCAGTGGACTCGTTCACCGCGCTATTTATTGCAAATTGAACTTTATACAAATTTTCATCCCACGACCTGTGGTTATCTTTTACATAAGCAGCTACTGCAGTCATTACTGTCTTATTGTAACGCTCGACAAGGTTCACTTGTGGAGTATACAACGGCGTATAATGTAAATTCGGAATATTATAACGTTTTATGAGTTTACGGAATTCAGAACCTGTGAATTGTGATCCATTATCCACAATCACAGTCTCTGGGACGCTATGGGTCAAAAAAACAAAATTTTCTAAAGCTTTAATAATGGCGGTGCTCGTGGCACGCCTTAACGGAAATAAGAGTGTGTACTTTGAAAAACAGCAAGTCACAACAAACAGAAACGTAAATCCTGATCTTGATTTGGGCAACGGACCTACAAGATCAGCAGAAATAACCTGAAAAGGTCTGTGACAGACTTTAGGTTTCCCTAATAACCCTGGGGTAGCGGTTGTGGTGTGTTTATATGCAGAACAAATATCACAATTTTTGACAAAATCAACCACGTCTTTAAACATACCGCGCCAGAAGTATCGAAGAGAAAGTCTGCGATGAGTCTTGAATACTCCAAAATGACCCGCTGTTGTATCAGCATGGTTTTCTTCCAAAATCCTATTGACGTCATTTCTACGAACAACCTCTTTCCAGTCGAACTCGCTGAGAAGCTGGTACTTACATTTACTGCAACGAAATAATTTGTTGTTCAAAATACAGAAATTCGGAAAATTTGCGGGATGATTTTTGCAACCATTAAACGTTTTATCGTACCAATCATCCTCGACAACCTGTTTATCGGAAGTATTTTGTTGTGTATTAGTTACATTAACCTGAAGCAATCTCGACAAAGTGTCTGGAACAACATTATCACAACCCTTCCTATGTTCTATAACGAAATTAAATTGTGATAATCTACAACCCCATCGAGCCAATCTTCCCGTAGGGTTTTCTAAATTCAAAAACCATTTAAGCGACGCATGGTCTGTAATAATTTTAAATTGTGCAGAACCAAAATAAGCTTGAAACTTTTCTACCGCAAAAATAACGGCAAGAGCTTCACGCTCCGTTGCACTATAATTTATTTCATTTTTGTTCAAGCTTCTACTGACATAAGCTATTGGGTGGTCATGCCCATCTATTTCCTGTGTTAACATGCCACCAACACCATAAGCTGACGCATCGCAATGCACCTTAAATGGTTTGTCAAAATCGGGGACGGCTAAGACTGGTGCTGTAACCAGTGCATTTTTTAAAGTATTAAATGCTAATTCTGCTTGCTCGCTCCATTCAAATTTAGGTGCTTTCTTACCAGTACAAGTTAATCTGTTTAATGGAGCAGCGATAGTTGAAAAATTCCGAATGAATCGCCTATACCAGGAACATGTGCCTAAGAAAATTTTTACTTCTTGTGAAGTTTTTGGAGTCGGAAAGTTCATAACCGCGGCTATTTTCTCCGGGTCAGTCCTAAGACCGAACTCATCGACTATGTAACCTAAATATTTCAAAGATTTTCTAAAAAAATTGCATTTTTCAAAATTGATTGATAACTGAGCCATTTTTAATTTATCTAAAACTCGATTTAACAAGATTAAATGCGTTTCAAAATCGGACGAGCAAATTACAATATCGTCAATATAACAAAATACTATTCCTTTCTCAATGTCGCTACAGAAATTTTGATTGAATAACATATCCATAAGTCTTTGTTGGCGTGCGGGAGCACCACACAACCCAAAAGGCATAACTTTAAAGGACATGACCAGTGCCTGCCTACCGATTAAGAAAAATGTGCAGGATTTCTGCTTTTACAGTAAGATTCAAAAATTAAAGCTTAATTTAATATGGATTTATTATTTCGAAAAAGGCCATGGTTTAAAATATCTAAAAAAACAGTATGTTTATTGATTCCGCTTTTTCCTTTTATTTACTACTCCATCAGAATTGCCAGAAAGGTATGAAATGTACGAAATTGGTACTTTTTAGGTGACCTTCGGTCTTATTTTCAATTTAACTTTTATTTATACATTCTTTGACGTTTCCATTGCTACCAGATTTTTATAAAAATAAATATTGCTGGGGACAAAAAGAGATTGGTATGAATCACTAGCTCGGTTGCTACAGTAGCTATATGAGTAACTTTAGAAAGGTGTCAAATATTATGAGTCTTTTTTTTTAAATAAAAATAGCGAGCAAACAACAACAAACTATTATTATTAACAGAATAAAAACTTAGTATTGGATTTTGTACCTGGAAGTCCCTTAATGAATGACGACCTCTGACTCCTGACGTTCTCTTTCGTTCCGAGAATATTGACTTTTTGTTACGAAAGTCAGTGGCACTATAGCTTCATACTTTATCTAGCTTTCGAACTTTTTCAGGGTCTCGTTCGTAGGATTCACGACATACCATCTGGCAACACTACACCATTTATACAAATAATAATCATTCATGAAAGTTTTACGAAATAACTCTGCTATTCGATACTAGATGGCGCTAGGCAATGTCCAATCAAGTCTAAAATGTAAAAAAATGATTTTCTACTATTCAACGTCATCTATATAGGTGGAAGTTTGCTATAAAAAGTAAAGCTATTTATTATTTGTTCAGAATAATTTAAATTATTCAGATTTGCTTGAAACGCCTAGCGCCATCTAGTATCGAAAAGCAGAGTTATTTCGTTTTAAAGTTTTATGAAATAACTCTGCCCCTCGATACTAGATGGCGCTAGGCGTTTCAAGCAAATCTCAATAATTTAAATTATTCTGAACAAATAATAGAAAGCTTTACTTTTTATAGCAAAGTTCCACCTATATAGATGACGTTGAATAGTAGAAAACCATTTTTTTTTTTACATTTATACTTGATATTCCTCAATGTTTAGCGCCATCTAGCATCGAAAGGCAGAGTTCTTCGTAAAACTTTTCTTTATTTTTCTCAGTTTTCTGAGCCTTTAGATCCCTGAAAAATTTTTATCTGAAAACTAGAGAATATAAGAATTCCAAAAATAAAACAATCTTTGCTGCACATTGATTTTTGACACCTAGGCAAGTGACTATAGTGCCACTGGTCATGTCCTTTGAATAAACCTCTACCAGGCACTGTAAAACTAGTTTTTTCTTGAGAACTTTCATGTAACGGGATTTGCCAGAAACTTGAACTTAAATCAATGGAGACAGAAATTTAGCTTCTTTTAAGCTATCTAAGATTTGCGGAATATACGGTATTGAATATGAATCCCCTTTTGTAATTGAATTCAACTTTCGACAATCCAAACAGAATCTCCAATCGCCATTTCCTTTTTTGACCAAAATTGCCGGATTGTTCCATGGACTTTCGCTTGGCGTGACAACGTCCAACTCCAGCATCCTATCCAACTCTTTGTTTAAAGCTATCTTTTTATCCGGAGAAAGTGGATATTGTTTTACTTTTATTGGTGGGGCATCCCCCGTATCAATAACATGTTCAATTAAATTAGTTCTACCTAACCCAATTTTCTCCGATGAAATATCAGAAAATTTATTTACTACTGACTGAGCTAATTCTTTTTGATGATTTGTTAAAGTTTCAAAAGATGTTATGGCAGGATATTGCTCATTTTTTACGGAAATTACCTTAAAAAAATTTATAGGGGCTGCACTCAATTCTAAATTGTCAAAAATGTTAGGTGCCAACTGAAATGTTTTCCAAAAGTCACAACCAAAAATTACATCTACTACTATAGATGGTACTACAAAAAATTTAATAACATGAGTTAATGAATTATACGTAATAGGGACATACATGTATCCTGTGCATTGAAGTTTATCTCCATTTGCACCAGAAAAAACTTTATTTACATCAGTATGCAATTTATAACCAATTTGTATCAAAATTTTGTGTGCTTGGTTACCTAAGATGGACGCGCAAGCACCGGAATCTAGTAAGCCTATAATTTCTAAATTGTTAACAAAAGTTGTTAAATAAGGTCTAATGTCTTCTTTACTAACTGTGTTCAGAACTGTGTCAGGTCGGTTAGAATTTATTTTTTTATTTTTAACAGAAGACCCGTTTTGTGTCTCTGCACAGTTCAGACTTACGCGTTTTTTGTATTTTTATTTGATTTTGAAACAGGTTTACTAACAGAATCTTTTTTGTTGCAGTCTGGACAGGACTTTACTGTGACCCCATCCTTCCCACACTTGAAACACCTCAGTGCTTTCGGAACGGCACTACAAAACTTAAAACTGTGGTTCCCTTTGCCACATTTATAACAGCGAAGGTTATTGTCCTTGCGGAACTCAGAATTTCTTCCAAAATGCTCAGAATTTTTAACAAAATTATCTGAAGTTTTCTCATAACGATTAGAATTTCTACCAGAATGTCCAGAATTTCTACCAAAATGCTCAGAATTCCTACCGAAATTATCAGAATTTCTACCAAAATTTTCGGAATTTCTACCAAAATTTTCGGAATTTCTACCAAAATTATCAGAATTTCTACCAAAATTATCAGAATTTCTACCAAAATTATCAGAATGTCTACCACCTGAATCAAACTTTGCTGTATCATAAAATTGTGCAGAACGTTGCCTTGCCGCCTCTATTTTACGGCATTTTTCCTTTAAAACCGTCACCGACTCTATTTCTAAAAGCGCTAACTGCTTAGCATAAGCTGGCCTAATATTGTGTAACAAGATCTCTAGTTTTTGATCTTCAGCAAGTGTTGTCTTCATTCTCGCAAACATATCAAACATGATTGAAAAATAAATACTTACAGACTCATCTTCTCTTTGTTTCCTTTCCCTCAGGATCCCTAACAACCTGTAATCGTGGTGGACTGGCTCGAATTCCTCCAATAAAATATTTTTTAATTCAGACCAAGATGACACGAGATTTTTAACTCCTCTAAACCATAATAGGGCTTTTCCTGAAAAAAGATGAAAGGCAGACGCAAATAACTTTTTATCCGAAACATTATAAGAAATTTTGTATTCTTCAACTCTTTGTAAAAAACTGCGAGGATCTCCTCTACCATTATAAGAAATGTTCCACTTAGCTACGTTCTTATCTCCTGCACATTCCACCGTAGTTGTCTCAAAGTTCACTAATACTTCTTCTTGACCCAACTCGGTCTCCGGATCGACCTTGGCCAAGCAAGTTTCTAGTTTTGAATTTAGGTCATTTTTCTTAGCAAGTAATTTCTGATCGGTGGGGTGCACACGAGACAATCTGTAATAGATATGAGAAGCCAAGGTCGTCGAATGAAGATCTAAATTGAATCATCAAAATGATGATTGGAATGAATTGTCTAGAAATGTTTTCGCTGCCTCAGCAGCTTGTCTCCACACAGCAGTAAAGTCATCTCCGGTCATGATTCCCAGGGTCTGGCACCATTTCTTTCTTTCATCCTCAGAATAGAGTGCCGAGTTATGTGCATTCATTTGATAAGTTTTTGTTGTATTCACTTTGGCAGCTTGTGTCAGAGAATTCCATTTTTGATTATTTGAATTTATCACTTCAGAGATCATGACATTGCAAACCAGGAAGACGTTTAACATCTTCTTGGTTTCTCCATGAGTTTTGGGCAAGAAGCAAGCAAGGGCCGGTTGTCTGGCCAACGATGGGAACTCCTTGAATTTTAGGACATCTCTTATATCCTCAATTCTTATGGCTCCTTGGATGTCAGGGCATTTGGTCAGGATGACAGCCACAACTTCTGGGAAGGATATGGCAATTCTAGAAAGAGTGACAACTTGAGTCTTGCCAGCTGCTTTGGGTTTGATAGAAAGTTTGGTCACCAATTTCTTCAATCTTTCAACTACTAGTCCACTATTAGTGGATGAATTCGAACTATATTATTGCCTCTGACCAAAAACATTATGATGAGGAAGGTTAGGTCCTCAACTGAAGTTATCTTTTTATGAATTAATGCCCTGAAAGCAAGTATGTCAAATCCTGCATAGCCAAAGTGAGTGATAATCCACTCTTTACAGTCTCCTAATGATTGGAAGACAGCTAAGACTTGCTCATAAATGTCCCTGCTTGTTGTGGCTAGAGTAGTTGTATTGCTCAAGATTTCCCATTTAGTATCAGGGATGTCGCTAGTCGAGCTTGATTGAGACATTGTGTCGTCAGATTCTTTAAATAATGGTATCAATTTGTGCCTGCCAGGAGACTCCTTAAGTTTGGAACCCAGGTCAAAAGCTAATGGGATCACTTATGAATTGAATCTGTGTAATTTAAATGATATTTTTGTTTAAAATAAGGATCTTAAATCTTAAAGTTTGATTAAATGCGATTATATGATTATTGAAATGTGATAGGAGCTAATACAAATGGTCTCTTAATCAAGGCTTATAACTATTCTATTTTCTACTTAGAATGAACACTATTTAAAATTATTCTGATACTAAACCAATAAATGCAAGTTAAAAGAATTAAAAGACTAAAAGAATAAGGGAGACCTACAGAAAGAACCTGACCTAAGATAAAGTGATTAAAGTATGATGTTATGGTTTATGGATGATGGTGACTTTCAGATCTAATCAGGTGATGATGATTAAATCAAAATATGAAAAGGTTGTTATAATGAATTATCTGTTAGTAAACAATTTTATTTTATTATCTTGTGTTTCGCAATTTTCTTCACTGACTTTGTGTTGTGACAAAACGGAACCATACATAAAAAATGGAGGCCGCGTGGCTTTGTGCACTAGCCACTTTCTTTGAAAACAGGTAAAAACTCACCATTTTGGAAACGATAGTTAGTGACTAGCTGCACCAAATGTGGCTTACCACATTTGTATAAAATTTTGGGGCTCAAAACCCATTAGAACACTTTAAATGCTTTTTCTTTCAGGAGCCCATTGTCTTTTATCACGAACACCAGCCAAGAAAAGAAATGTCAAATTCACGCGTCCCTCAGATAAAATAATTAGAGCGCCATCTATGAGTTCGTAGTGGCAGCTCTTAGTGACGGATCCTATACAGCTTTCGACGGCTCGCATGGATCGTCGCGCTGGAAAGCGCCGCAAGATGTCGCTGCGCCACCAAAATTTATAACAAAATGAAATAGGAAATTTAGGAAAATAATAATATCTAAAGCCAAAAAAATCACAATGTGACAATAGTCCTCCCCCTGGGAACAGGTTCAACCGGGTAGAACCGGGTTGAACCGCGCTGCCCTCAGCGCTACCTGCCTTACGCCTGAAACTGCATTTGAACTGAAATTCCAAGAAAAAAATTCAAATAAATATTGTTGCTGAAACTCAGACTACGGAGCTAGACCAATCAAAATCGAAATTATAAAATAAACATGTGACACCTACTGAAACAACAATGCACTAAACAACCAAGAGCACCTGGGTGACAATTTACATTTATTTGTAAAAACGCTTGAAACCTAAGTGACTCACATTTCAAAATCGGAATTATTTTAAATATTCTATCTTAAGAAACTACCAGCAATGTTAATGCCTACAGAACTGTTACAACTATTTAGCTAACATGCATTATATACTAAATCAATTTAATACTAAACGGTAGGTAAAATAAAAGGTAAAAAACTTAAACGAAAGTAAGATGAAAAGGTAAAAACCTTAAACTGTAGTAGCCTACACAAAATATACAAATAAAAAAAAATATCGGAATAAAATTTCCGGAAGTTTATATACTATCCTAGTTATAAACCAGTCTCGGAATCGGAAATATACAGAACAAAGTTATTTTTCCGGAAGCAACTCTCGGAATCAGAAATATACAGAAAATTTATTGTTTTCAGAAACGAAATGCATTGCGTCTCTTTCAAAAGGAGACTTTGAGCCTAGGACAAAATGTAATAAATACGGAAACAAAATTGGTTCCTAGATGAAAATATAAAAACATCAGAATTTTGTGGAAAAATTATATAACCAATGTAGTTATATAACCATCACAACTTAAATTTTTCACCTAGCAACTCCCAAAAATTTCATTCAGAAAATGATAAAAGATATTTTAAGCTATCAAAATATGTATATCATTATTGCATGCTTCCCAGTTAGTCTTGCAAGAAACATACAGTCGTCATTTATTCATTATCTTACATTCATTCATACTCATTCTTCCACATATAAACCATGGTAATGTAACTGTTGTTCAGTACATCACTACTTTCAAAAATCCTAATTGAATATTATTTTGTTACATATTCAAACAGTCACAGACTAACTTCGCAATGCAGAATAATTGAAGACATGAGTGGATGAAGGGGTTATGTAACATTTTTAAGATTTTTTATTTTTTACGTTGAATGAAGGTGTTATGTGCGTACAAACCATATCAGACCTTAAGAAAACACAATTTAAGCTTGGTTTTAGAAATAGCAAGTGATGAAGGAGTTATGTACAAAAATAAAATGATAATTACCATGAATGAAAGTGCTATGGGCACTTAACGTATTCTTTATACTAAAATGGTTCTAATCTGTGTTTTTCTGGAGTGGATGAAGGAGTTATGTGCAAGCAAACGTATGGTCGCGCTGTGTTGCCATGGATGAAGGAGTTACGTCGTGTACTTGTCTCTTTCATTCATTTATCATCGTAAATTCTTGCGCCGCGTCACCAGTGACACGCACATCGTGAAAGCTTATATTTTGTTTGTTTACTTCGGTATATTTTAATAAAACAAGTGCATGTTAATTATTTTGTTACGACAATGCATATGTTAAGAGCTAGACGACTTGTAGAAGCTGCGATAAACTCCAAGATAAACTTTTCCATTTCGCGGGATTTAAACAACAGTGATGATTGCCAAAATAATGTCATTTCTAACCTCAAAATTTTCCGCAAAGGTGAGTATTTATTATAATATCTGTGTAAACTACTTTATATAACTAGGTATTAAGATGAGTTCATAGTTAGTTGTCGTGTTTTAGAGCTTTATATTCAAGTATTAATACATGGTGTGGATCTACGGCTTTAGTGTCGTCATTATGATTTCAATAGTTATGTGCCAGTTTTTTGATCCGCAGTTAAGTCAACAAATGGCTAAAAATTGCAATTACCTAATAATAGTTAAATTTCCTTAAAATTCGTTTTTATGAACCATATCTAGTTAACGTAACTAATGATTACATATTATTTAACCTCTAGCTGATGCCTGCGACTTCGTTCGTGTGGATTCAGTTTTCTAAAAATCCCGTGAGAACTCTTTGATTTTTCGGAATAAAAAGTAGCCTATGTCACTCTCCAGGTCATTAACCTATAACGATACAATAAATCACGTTTATCCGTTTTCTATTGCAACGTGATTGAAGGATAAACCAACAAACAAACACATTTTCGCACTTACAATAAGGGTAGTGATTAGATTATATTTTATACTAGAGGATGCGACTTCGTTCGCGTGGATATAGGTTTTAAAAATCCCGCGGAAACTTTTTATTTTTCCTTTGAGCTCATACCTACTGTTAAAAGTCGCCCATTAAAATGGAACTACCTACAGTAATGAGTATTAATTTTTGAATATCTCTTTCCCATCACTAAAGTTTTGCCAATGAACCCATCAAAATCGGTCCAGCATTTCGGAGACAGACAAACACAAATTTTAATGTAAATGTTCAAAGTTTCCTGTGCAATCTGGGTTCCAAGCTATATGGAATACTGAGGATTGTGATGGCTGTAACTTCTGAACTACAAAACCGATGACCTTGAAATATTTACGGAACAATCCTTAAATTATTTTCTTTCTAATAAAAAGAATGAATGAAATGGGACTACCCGTTAATGAATTACAGCTAAGTACACATTTTAACTTTCATCCTCTCTCCCATGGGAACCGATTTCGGGATGAAAAGTCCTATATATTTCCTATAATATAGTTCCTATATATTACTCCGTAGTATGAAAGTAAATCATGTCAAGTTTCATTTCAGTCCATTCAGTAGTTTTGCACGATGCGCTCACAAACATACAGACAAACAGACAAAAATTTAAAAAATAGCTTTTTTACGTACTATTACTTATGGACCTAACGTCCCCCAGCTATTATTTTGCAAAAATCTTTAATGTACTGACACAGCAAGTCTACGATTTTATTATATTGTATATTATGTAGATTTAAGTATTTATTACTTTTTATGCTGAAAACAAATTTTACGTTTTATCAACAAAATAATACATAATATCTGCATCATATTATGTATCATTTTGCCGATCTACCGATCTAGTTACTCATCACTACCTACTTGCCTATCTTACGTGCTTATTGCTTATCAAGTATCACTGCTAACTTTTATTTTACAGATGGGAAAAGTGCGTCAGCACCGCAGCAGCATTACACCAATTTAAATATTGTTGTTCCGTCAATTGAAGGTGAAGAAGAAGAAAGAAATGAAGTTATAGAAGAGAGGCATTACACGGATTTAAACATTGTTGTTCCTCCAATTGAAGAACAAGAAATAAGTGAGAGAGAAGAGAGTGATTACACCGTTTTAAATGTAGTTGTTCCTCCAATTGAAGAACAAGAAATAAGTGAGAGAGAAGAGAGTGATTACACCGTTTTAAATGTAGTTGTTCCTCCGATTGAAGAACAAGAAACAAATGTTTTAGAAGAGAGAAATTACACTTCAATTGAAGTAGGGGAAAAAAGTGTTATAGAAGAAATCCCAGTTATATCACGTAAAAGAAAACAGTTCCGTCCCAAAGAAAATAGATCAAAAAAACGACCAAGAAATGAAGAGAAATGGAAAAAGAAAGCAGCAGCCTTAGCAAGAGAAAAAGGAGATGAATATTTGTCATATAAAAATAAAGTCATGCCGAAAAAAACAATAGAAGAAGGAGTTTTATGTCATGAAAACTGTAGAATGGATTGCTCTAGTAAATTTGATAGAGAAGAAAGACAGTCGATTCTACAAGATTTTTATAAACTTGATGTAAATAGTAAAAATGCATTATTGTTCAATTGTATAGTGAGTAAGCCTGTTGCACGACGTCGAACTAACGCCAAAAAAAATAAGTCTGCCACCTTTAAATATTTTATTAAACACAATGGCTTAACAAAGGAGGTTTGCAAATTAGGTTTATGTGGTCTGTATCAAATATCGAGAAAGAAGGTAGATATTGTACTCAACAAAATCAAGAGTGGTGCTTCTGCTCCACTTCCAGATAGAAGAGGCAGGCACAATAATCGCCCTCATAAAATGGATGACGAGGTTATACAACGCATAAAACAACATATATCAAGATTTCCGGCCGAACAATCTCATTACTCTCGTAGTAAAAATATGTACAAACTATATTTGTCACCAGTATTAAATGTCACCAAAATGTACGAACTTTATCTAACGATGTGTGATGAGGAGGAACTGCCAGAAAAATATAAAATTAAGAAAAGTACATACAATACAGTGTTCGTTACTGAATTTAATCTATCTTTTGGCTACCCAAAAAGCGACACATGTGCAACTTGCGATGCTGGAAGTTCTAATGAAGAGCATAGATTAAATTATCATGCCGCTATTGAAGCAATGGCCACTGATAGAAAGAAACCTAAAAATGATAGTGGTTTGTTATACCTCACAGTAGATTTACAACAAACCATGCCACTTCCAAAAATACCGACATCTAAGGCATTCTATTTACGCCAAATTTGGTTTTATAATCTGGGTATCCACGTTGTAGACCAGACTAAAGAAAAAGCTGTCTGCTGTACGTGGACAGAAGATGTAGCTGACCGTGGTAGCGTTGAGGTTGCTAGCGCACTACTAAGATTTGTTGAAGTGGATCAGTCGTGTCGTAATAAGCATCATCTACTCATTTGGTCAGACTCTTGCGCTGGTCAAAATAAAAACTTTAATATGATAGTACTCTACCAATACATGATCATGAAAAATTATTTCAAAATCATTGACCACAAATTTCCTGAAGTCGGACATTCATATCTGGACTCTGATAGAGATTTTGGCCGCATTGAAAAAGTATTGCGCAAGCAGGAAGCGGTTTATGCACCAGACCAATACAGAGAGATCATATCCAAAGCATCTAGAAATAATGTAATTATTGACATGACGGATCATTTTCGCAAGATAAATGAGCTGGCAAATAAACTGAATTTAATCAATAGGAAAAAGGATGAAAATAAGCAAAAAGTTTGTTTTAGGGATGGCATTAAATGGATAAGGGTAGACGAATTTGGTTCCTATTTATATAAAGAATGTTACGATGAAATGATGCCGTTTAAAAAGGTTGATATATTAAAAAAAAGAGGTCAAGTACATGAAGTAGATAATATTGAAGTTGAGCGTGTTGGTAAAAAGTATGGAACAATTTCTGAAGAAAAGAAAGCTAATATTAAAGAACAGATTAAATTTGTAAAACCAGAATATCAATACTATTATCGAAATATTGTCGGACAAGATTAATTTAATATTAAGTAATATTCATCTTTCATTGGTCAAAAACCTTTCTATAATATTGATCCTCGCAAAAATGTCAAAGTAAAAATATTTTTTATGTTAGATATCCCGTTCATCTTTACTTCATATTTGTAACTTATTAATTAAGCGATGAATGAAGGAGTTATGTACATGTTTTTGTCAACAAATAAATATTCTTACACTTTTATTTAGTTTTCTCTCTCCATAACAATGAACATATATAAGTATTATAATTTAGCTTAGTTAGTTATTAAATAAATAGTAAAAAAAACGATATATCAAAAAACTAAGTAACAAAACTTTGCTGCCCATTTTCTCGATGTTTACAAATTGTATCATACACCCTTCATCCACTCATGTCTTCAATTATCTCTTAAAATCCTTTACGTGCCATGTACCTAAAGGATGGTTGTCGGCCACTCTAACCAACTCATAAACTAAAGGTGACAAAACCTTCACCACCTTACACTTTTCGTATTTAGGTGCTAACTTAGCGGTGAAGAACTTAGCGGCATCGCTTTGAACAAAAGTTTTCTTCCAAACAATGTCACCTACGGAATATCTCACAGGCCTACGCCGTAAATTGTAATGAGTAGCATTCGTTGCATGTGCCTGAAACAAATGTTTTCTAACATCTTTAAAAATATCCTCCAAAATTCCAAAATTCCCTGCGTATTCCTCTCTAGGCATCCCCGCCTCATACTGTTTGTCTGTATCCTTATAAAAGGAACCATTAAGAACTGGTTCTCTCGCATGGACCAGAAAGAAAGGGGAGAACCCAGTGGACTCGTTCACCGCGCTATTTATTGCAAATTGAACTTTATACAAATTTTCATCCCACGACCTGTGGTTATCTTTTACATAAGCAGCTACTGCAGTCATTACTGTCTTATTGTAACGCTCGACAAGGTTCACTTGTGGAGTATACAACGGCGTATAATGTAAATTCGGAATATTATAACGTTTTATGAGTTTACGGAATTCAGAACCTGTGAATTGTGATCCATTATCCACAATCACAGTCTCTGGGACGCTATGGGTCAAAAAAACAAAATTTTCTAAAGCTTTAATAATGGCGGTGCTCGTGGCACGCCTTAACGGAAATAAGAGTGTGTACTTTGAAAAACAGCAAGTCACAACAAACAGAAACGTAAATCCTGATCTTGATTTGGGCAACGGACCTACAAGATCAGCAGAAATAACCTGAAAAGGTCTGTGACAGACTTTAGGTTTCCCTAATAACCCTGGGGTAGCGGTTGTGGTGTGTTTATATGCAGAACAAATATCACAATTTTTGACAAAATCAACCACGTCTTTAAACATACCGCGCCAGAAGTATCGAAGAGAAAGTCTGCGATGAGTCTTGAATACTCCAAAATGACCCGCTGTTGTATCAGCATGGTTTTCTTCCAAAATCCTATTGACGTCATTTCTACGAACAACCTCTTTCCAGTCGAACTCGCTGAGAAGCTGGTACTTACATTTACTGCAACGAAATAATTTGTTGTTCAAAATACAGAAATTCGGAAAATTTGCGGGATGATTTTTGCAACCATTAAACGTTTTATCGTACCAATCATCCTCGACAACCTGTTTATCGGAAGTATTTTGTTGTGTATTAGTTACATTAACCTGAAGCAATCTCGACAAAGTGTCTGGAACAACATTATCACAACCCTTCCTATGTTCTATAACGAAATTAAATTGTGATAATCTACAACCCCATCGAGCCAATCTTCCCGTAGGGTTTTCTAAATTCAAAAACCATTTAAGCGACGCATGGTCTGTAATAATTTTAAATTGTGCAGAACCAAAATAAGCTTGAAACTTTTCTACCGCAAAAATAACGGCAAGAGCTTCACGCTCCGTTGCACTATAATTTATTTCATTTTTGTTCAAGCTTCTACTGACATAAGCTATTGGGTGGTCATGCCCATCTATTTCCTGTGTTAACATGCCACCAACACCATAAGCTGACGCATCGCAATGCACCTTAAATGGTTTGTCAAAATCGGGGACGGCTAAGACTGGTGCTGTAACCAGTGCATTTTTTAAAGTATTAAATGCTAATTCTGCTTGCTCGCTCCATTCAAATTTAGGTGCTTTCTTACCAGTACAAGTTAATCTGTTTAATGGAGCAGCGATAGTTGAAAAATTCCGAATGAATCGCCTATACCAGGAACATGTGCCTAAGAAAATTTTTACTTCTTGTGAAGTTTTTGGAGTCGGAAAGTTCATAACCGCGGCTATTTTCTCCGGGTCAGTCCTAAGACCGAACTCATCGACTATGTAACCTAAATATTTCAAAGATTTTCTAAAAAAATTGCATTTTTCAAAATTGATTGATAACTGAGCCATTTTTAATTTATCTAAAACTCGATTTAACAAGATTAAATGCGTTTCAAAATCGGACGAGCAAATTACAATATCGTCAATATAACAAAATACTATTCCTTTCTCAATGTCGCTACAGAAATTTTGATTGAATAACATATCCATAAGTCTTTGTTGGCGTGCGGGAGCACCACACAACCCAAAAGGCATAACTTTAAATTTGAATAAACCTCTACCAGGCACTGTAAAACTAGTTTTTTCTTGAGAACTTTCATGTAACGGGATTTGCCAGAAACTTGAACTTAAATCAATGGAGACAGAAATTTAGCTTCTTTTAAGCTATCTAAGATTTGCGGAATATACGGTATTGAGTATGAATCCCCTTTTGTAATTGAATTCAACTTTCGACAATCCAAACAGAATCTCCAATCGCCATTTCCTTTTTTGACCAAAATTGCCGGATTGTTCCATGGACTTTCGCTTGGCGTGACAACGTCCAACTCCAGCATCCTATCCAACTCTTTGTTTAAAGCTATCTTTTTATCCGGAGAAAGTGGATATTGTTTTACTTTTATTGGTGGGGCATCCCCCGTATCAATAACATGTTCAATTAAATTAGTTCTACCTAACCCAATTTTCTCCGATGAAATATCAGAAAATTTATTTACTACTGACTGAGCTAATTCTTTTTGATGATTTGTTAAAGTTTCAAAAGATGTTATGGCAGGATATTGCTCATTTTTTACGGAAATTACCTTAAAAAAATTTATAGGGGCTGCACTCAATTCTAAATTGTCAAAAATGTTAGGTGCCAACTGAAATGTTTTCCAAAAGTCACAACCAAAAATTACATCTACTACTATAGATGGTACTACAAAAAATTTAATAACATGAGTTAATGAATTATACGTAATAGGGACATACATGTATCCTGTGCATTGAAGTTTATCTCCATTTGCACCAGAAAAAACTTTATTTACATCAGTATGCAATTTATAACCAATTTGTATCAAAATTTTGTGTGCTTGGTTACCTAAGATGGACGCGCAAGCACCGGAATCTAGTAAGCCTATAATTTCTAAATTGTTAACAAAAGTTGTTAAATAAGGTCTAATGTCTTCTTTACTAACTGTGTTCAGAACTGTGTCAGGTCGGTTAGAATTTATTTTTTTATTTTTAACAGAAGACCCGTTTTGTGTCTCTGCACAGTTCAGACTTACGCGTTTTTTGTATTTTTATTTGATTTTGAAACAGGTTTACTAACAGAATCTTTTTTGTTGCAGTCTGGACAGGACTTTACTGTGACCCCATCCTTCCCACACTTGAAACACCTCAGTGCTTTCGGAACGGCACTACAAAACTTAAAACTGTGGTTCCCTTTGCCACATTTATAACAGCGAAGGTTATTGTCCTTGCGGAACTCAGAATTTCTTCCAAAATGCTCAGAATTTTTAACAAAATTATCTGAAGTTTTCTCATAACGATTAGAATTTCTACCAGAATGTCCAGAATTTCTACCAAAATGCTCAGAATTCCTACCGAAATTATCAGAATTTCTACCAAAATTTTCGGAATTTCTACCAAAATTTTCGGAATTTCTACCAAAATTATCAGAATTTCTACCAAAATTATCAGAATTTCTACCAAAATTATCAGAATGTCTACCACCTGAATCAAACTTTGCTGTATCATAAAATTGTGCAGAACGTTGCCTTGCCGCCTCTATTTTACGGCATTTTTCCTTTAAAACCGTCACCGACTCTATTTCTAAAAGCGCTAACTGCTTAGCATAAGCTGGCCTAATATTGTGTAACAAGATCTCTAGTTTTTGATCTTCAGCAAGTGTTGTCTTCATTCTCGCAAACATATCAAACATGATTGAAAAATAAATACTTACAGACTCATCTTCTCTTTGTTTCCTTTCCCTCAGGATCCCTAACAACCTGTAATCGTGGTGGACTGGCTCGAATTCCTCCAATAAAATATTTTTTAATTCAGACCAAGATGACACGAGATTTTTAACTCCTCTAAACCATAATAGGGCTTTTCCTGAAAAAAGATGAAAGGCAGACGCAAATAACTTTTTATCCGAAACATTATAAGAAATTTTGTATTCTTCAACTCTTTGTAAAAAACTGCGAGGATCTCCCCTACCATTATAAGAAATGTTCCACTTAGCTACGTTCTTATCTCCTGCACATTCCACCGTAGTTGTCTCAAAGTTCACTAATACTTCTTCTTGACCCAACTCGGTCTCCGGATCGACCTTGGCCAAGCAAGTTTCTAGTTTTGAATTTAGGTCATTTTTCTTAGCAAGTAATTTCTGATCGGTGGGGTGCACACGAGACAACCTGTAATAGATATGAGAAGCCAAGGTCGTCGAATGAAGATCTAAATTGAATCATCAAAATGATGATTGGAATGAATTGTCTAGAAATGTTTTCGCTGCCTCAGCAGCTTGTCTCCACACAGCAGTAAAGTCATCTCCGGTCATGATTCCCAGGGTCTGGCACCATTTCTTTCTTTCATCCTCAGAATAGAGTGCCGAGTTATGTGCATTCATTTGATAAGTTTTTGTTGTATTCACTTTGGCAGCTTGTGTCAGAGAATTCCATTTTTGATTATTTGAATTTATCACTTCAGAGATCATGACATTGCAAACCAGGAAGACGTTTAACATCTTCTTGGTTTCTCCATGAGTTTTGGGCAAGAAGCAAGCAAGGGCCGGTTGTCTGGCCAACGATGGGAACTCCTTGAATTTTAGGACATCTCTTATATCCTCAATTCTTATGGCTCCTTGGATGTCAGGGCATTTGGTCAGGATGACAGCCACAACTTCTGGGAAGGATATGGCAATTCTAGAAAGAGTGACAACTTGAGTCTTGCCAGCTGCTTTGGGTTTGATAGAAAGTTTGGTCACCAATTTCTTCAATCTTTCAACTACTAGTCCACTATTAGTGGATGAATTCGAACTATATTATTGCCTCTGACCAAAAACATTATGATGAGGAAGGTTAGGTCCTCAACTGAAGTTATCTTTTTATGAATTAATGCCCTGAAAGCAAGTATGTCAAATCCTGCATAGCCAAAGTGAGTGATAATCCACTCTTTACAGTCTCCTAATGATTGGAAGACAGCTAAGACTTGCTCATAAATGTCCCTGCTTGTTGTGGCTAGAGTAGTTGTATTGCTCAAGATTTCCCATTTAGTATCAGGGATGTCGCTAGTCGAGCTTGATTGAGACATTGTGTCGTCAGATTCTTTAAATAATGGTATCAATTTGTGCCTGCCAGGAGACTCCTTAAGTTTGGAACCCAGGTCAAAAGCTAATGGGATCACTTATGAATTGAATCTGTGTAATTTAAATGATATTTTTGTTTAAAATAAGGATCTTAAATCTTAAAGTTTGATTAAATGCGATTATATGATTATTGAAATGTGATAGGAGCTAATACAAATGGTCTCTTAATCAAGGCTTATAACTATTCTATTTTCTACTTAGAATGAACACTATTTAAAATTATTCTGATACTAAACCAATAAATGCAAGTTAAAAGAATTAAAAGACTAAAAGAATAAGGGAGACCTACAGAAAGAACCTGACCTAAGATAAAGTGATTAAAGTATGATGTTATGGTTTATGGATGATGGTGACTTTCAGATCTAATCAGGTGATGATGATTAAATCAAAATATGAAAAGGTTGTTATAATGAATTATCTGTTAGTAAACAATTTTATTTTATTATCTTGTGTTTCGCAATTTTCTTCACTGACTTTGTGTTGTGACAAAACGGAACCATACATAAAAAATGGAGGCCGCGTGGCTTTGTGCACTAGCCACTTTCTTTGAAAACAGGTAAAAACTCACCATTTTGGAAACGATAGTTAGTGACTAGCTGCACCAAATGTGGCTTACCACATTTGTATAAAATTTTGGGGCTCAAAACCCATTAGAACACTTTAAATGCTTTTTCTTTCAGGAGCCCATTGTCTTTTATCACGAACACCAGCCAAGAAAAGAAATGTCAAATTCACGCGTCCCTCAGATAAAATAATTAGAGCGCCATCTATGAGTTCGTAGTGGCAGCTCTTAGTGACGGATCCTATACAGCTTTCGACGGCTCGCATGGATCGTCGCGCTGGAAAGCGCCGCAAGATGTCGCTGCGCCACCAAAATTTATAACAAAATGAAATAGGAAATTTAGGAAAATAATAATATCTAAAGCCAAAAAAATCACAATGTGACAATAGTCCTCCCCCTGGGAACAGGTTCAACCGGGTAGAACCGGGTTGAACCGCGCTGCCCTCAGCGCTACCTGCCTTACGCCTGAAACTGCATTTGAACTGAAATTCCAAGAAAAAAATTCAAATAAATATTGTTGCTGAAACTCAGACTACGGAGCTAGACCAATCAAAATCGAAATTATAAAATAAACATGTGACACCTACTGAAACAACAATGCACTAAACAACCAAGAGCACCTGGGTGACAATTTACATTTATTTGTAAAAACGCTTGAAACCTAAGTGACTCACATTTCAAAATCGGAATTATTTTAAATATTCTATCTTAAGAAACTACCAGCAATGTTAATGCCTACAGAACTGTTACAACTATTTAGCTAACATGCATTATATACTAAATCAATTTAATACTAAACGGTAGGTAAAATAAAAGGTAAAAAACTTAAACGAAAGTAAGATGAAAAGGTAAAAACCTTAAACTGTAGTAGCCTACACAAAATATACAAATAAAAAAAAATATCGGAATAAAATTTCCGGAAGTTTATATACTATCCTAGTTATAAACCAGTCTCGGAATCGGAAATATACAGAACAAAGTTATTTTTCCGGAAGCAACTCTCGGAATCAGAAATATACAGAAAATTTATTGTTTTCAGAAACGAAATGCATTGCGTCTCTTTCAAAAGGAGACTTTGAGCCTAGGACAAAATGTAATAAATACGGAAACAAAATTGGTTCCTAGATGAAAATATAAAAACATCAGAATTTTGTGGAAAAATTATATAACCAATGTAGTTATATAACCATCACAACTTAAATTTTTCACCTAGCAACTCCCAAAAATTTCATTCAGAAAATGATAAAAGATATTTTAAGCTATCAAAATATGTATATCATTATTGCATGCTTCCCAGTTAGTCTTGCAAGAAACATACAGTCGTCATTTATTCATTATCTTACATTCATTCATACTCATTCTTCCACATATAAACCATGGTAATGTAACTGTTGTTCAGTACATCACTACTTTCAAAAATCCTAATTGAATATTATTTTGTTACATATTCAAACAGTCACAGACTAACTTCGCAATGCAGAATAATTATCTCTTAAAATCCTTTACGTGCCATGTACCTAAAGGATGGTTGTCGGCCACTCTAACCAACTCATAAACTAAAGGTGACAAAACCTTCACCACCTTACACTTTTCGTATTTAGGTGCTAACTTAGCGGTGAAGAACTTAGCGGCATCGCTTTGAACAAAAGTTTTCTTCCAAACAATGTCACCTACGGAATATCTCACAGGCCTACGCCGTAAATTGTAATGAGTAGCATTCGTTGCATGTGCCTGAAACAAATGTTTTCTAACATCTTTAAAAATATCCTCCAAAATTCCAAAATTCCCTGCGTATTCCTCTCTAGGCATCCCCGCCTCATACTGTTTGTCTGTATCCTTATAAAAGGAACCATTAAGAACTGGTTCTCTCGCATGGACCAGAAAGAAAGGGGAGAACCCAGTGGACTCGTTCACCGCGCTATTTATTGCAAATTGAACTTTATACAAATTTTCATCCCACGACCTGTGGTTATCTTTTACATAAGCAGCTACTGCAGTCATTACTGTCTTATTGTAACGCTCGACAAGGTTCACTTGTGGAGTATACAACGGCGTATAATGTAAATTCGGAATATTATAACGTTTTATGAGTTTACGGAATTCAGAACCTGTGAATTGTGATCCATTATCCACAATCACAGTCTCTGGGACGCTATGGGTCAAAAAAACAAAATTTTCTAAAGCTTTAATAATGGCGGTGCTCGTGGCACGCCTTAACGGAAATAAGAGTGTGTACTTTGAAAAACAGCAAGTCACAACAAACAGAAACGTAAATCCTGATCTTGATTTGGGCAACGGACCTACAAGATCAGCAGAAATAACCTGAAAAGGTCTGTGACAGACTTTAGGTTTCCCTAATAACCCTGGGGTAGCGGTTGTGGTGTGTTTATATGCAGAACAAATATCACAATTTTTGACAAAATCAACCACGTCTTTAAACATACCGCGCCAGAAGTATCGAAGAGAAAGTCTGCGATGAGTCTTGAATACTCCAAAATGACCCGCTGTTGTATCAGCATGGTTTTCTTCCAAAATCCTATTGACGTCATTTCTACGAACAACCTCTTTCCAGTCGAACTCGCTGAGAAGCTGGTACTTACATTTACTGCAACGAAATAATTTGTTGTTCAAAATACAGAAATTCGGAAAATTTGCGGGATGATTTTTGCAACCATTAAACGTTTTATCGTACCAATCATCCTCGACAACCTGTTTATCGGAAGTATTTTGCCTTTAATCCACTTTCGTAACTGAACTTTCGTAACCAGTTACGAACATGGAATTTTTTTCTTCCTTTGATAACCAGCTACGAAAACAGAATTAATATGTCGTTTTCGTAACCAAGTTTCGTAACCAGCTACGAACATGGATTTTTTTTTCTTCCTTTGATAACCAGCTACGAAAACAGAATTAATATGTCATTTTCGTAACCAAGTTTCGTAACCAGCTACGAAAGAAGATTTTTATTTCCATTTTCGTACCTACCTGGTTATTAATTAAGAACAAGCTATAATTTAAAAATTTAAAAAACCCGACTGCCATGCTATAAAACGAACTAAAAAATTAATAAACTACCACCGTACCACTTACAGTGTAGTTGTTATTTATTTTGTTTTTCATGATTTGTCACTCCAAACTGATTTAAAACATATTGATTGTAAACATTTTCATACTCGCCTTTTAAAGCCCTTTATTTTGATACCCCACTCGAGGGTCTTGAAGAAAAAAATTTTTTTCAGCCCGCACATTAAAGTGCATAAAATCCGCCATTTTGATTTTTTATGATTTTTATGTACCCAGTAACATAACCCATCAAGACAAATCTAATGACGTATAATTTATCAAAATTGGTTGAGTCGTTAAGTAGTTACGAACTGACATAGGAAACGGTCATTTTGACACATTTGGACTATCTTTATCACATTTGGATCGCGCTCCTGTCGCGTGCGATCCGAGCGCGACGGATCGTCTGATGTGGACCCAGCTAATGGGTACCTAAATTAAAAAAAAATTAAAATGGCGGACTTTATGCGCTTTATTGTGCGAGCTGAAAATAAATTTTTCTTCAAGACCCTCGAGTGGGGTATCAAAATAAAGGGATTCAAAAGGCGAATACGAAAATGTATACAATTAATATATTTGGAAACAATTTGGAGTGATAAATCGTATAAAATGACCGTTTCCTATGTCAGTTCGTAACTACTTAACGGCTCAACCAATTTTGATAAATTATACGTCATTAGATTTGTCTTGATGGGTTATGTTACTGGGTACATAAAAATCATAAAAAATCAAAATGGTGGATTTTATGCACTTTAATGTGCGGGCTGAAAAAAAATTTTTTCTTCAAGACCCTCGAGTGGGGTATTAAAATAAAGGGCTTTAAAAGGCGAGTATGAAAATGTTTACAATCTATATGTTTTAAATCAGTGACAAATCATGAAAAACAAAATAAATAACAACTACACTGTAAGTGGTACGGTGGTAGTTTATTAATTTTTTAGTTCGTTTTATAGCATGGCAGTCGGGTTTTTTAAATTTTTAAATTATAGCTTGTTCTTAATTAATAACCAGGTAGGTACGAAAATGGAAATAAAAATCTTCTTTCGTAGCTGGTTACGAAACTTGGTTACGAAAATGACATATTAATTCTGTTTTCGTAGCTGGTTATCAAAGGAAGAAAAAAAAATCCATGTTCGTAACTGGTTACGAAACTTGGTTACGAAAACGACATATTAATTCTGTTTTCGTAGCTGGTTATCAAAGGAAGAAAAAAATTCCATGTTCGTAACTGGTTACGAAAATTCAGTTACGAAAGTGGATTAAAGGGTATTTTGTTGTGTATTAGTTACATTAACCTGAAGCAATCTCGACAAAGTGTCTGGAACAACATTATCACAACCCTTCCTATGTTCTATAACGAAATTAAATTGTGATAATCTACAACCCCATCGAGCCAATCTTCCCGTAGGGTTTTCTAAATTCAAAAACCATTTAAGCGACGCATGGTCTGTAATAATTTTAAATTGTGCAGAACCAAAATAAGCTTGAAACTTTTCTACCGCAAAAATAACGGCAAGAGCTTCACGCTCCGTTGCACTATAATTTATTTCATTTTTGTTCAAGCTTCTACTGACATAAGCTATTGGGTGGTCATGCCCATCTATTTCCTGTGTTAACATGCCACCAACACCATAAGCTGACGCATCGCAATGCACCTTAAATGGTTTGTCAAAATCGGGGACGGCTAAGACTGGTGCTGTAACCAGTGCATTTTTTAAAGTATTAAATGCTAATTCTGCTTGCTCGCTCCATTCAAATTTAGGTGCTTTCTTACCAGTACAAGTTAATCTGTTTAATGGAGCAGCGATAGTTGAAAAATTCCGAATGAATCGCCTATACCAGGAACATGTGCCTAAGAAAATTTTTACTTCTTGTGAAGTTTTTGGAGTCGGAAAGTTCATAACCGCGGCTATTTTCTCCGGGTCAGTCCTAAGACCGAACTCATCGACTATGTAACCTAAATATTTCAAAGATTTTCTAAAAAAATTGCATTTTTCAAAATTGATTGATAACTGAGCCATTTTTAATTTATCTAAAACTCGATTTAACAAGATTAAATGCGTTTCAAAATCGGACGAGCAAATTACAATATCGTCAATATAACAAAATACTATTCCTTTCTCAATGTCGCTACAGAAATTTTGATTGAATAACATATCCATAAGTCTTTGTTGGCGTGCGGGAGCACCACACAACCCAAAAGGCATAACTTTAAATTTGAATAAACCTCTACCAGGCACTGTAAAACTAGTTTTTTCTTGAGAACTTTCATGTAACGGGATTTGCCAGAAACTTGAACTTAAATCAATGGAGACAGAAATTTAGCTTCTTTTAAGCTATCTAAGATTTGCGGAATATACGGTATTGAGTATGAATCCCCTTTTGTAATTGAATTCAACTTTCGACAATCCAAACAGAATCTCCAATCGCCATTTCCTTTTTTGACCAAAATTGCCGGATTGTTCCATGGACTTTCGCTTGGCGTGACAACGTCCAACTCCAGCATCCTATCCAACTCTTTGTTTAAAGCTATCTTTTTATCCGGAGAAAGTGGATATTGTTTTACTTTTATTGGTGGGGCATCCCCCGTATCAATAACATGTTCAATTAAATTAGTTCTACCTAACCCAATTTTCTCCGATGAAATATCAGAAAATTTATTTACTACTGACTGAGCTAATTCTTTTTGATGATTTGTTAAAGTTTCAAAAGATGTTATGGCAGGATATTGCTCATTTTTTACGGAAATTACCTTAAAAAAATTTATAGGGGCTGCACTCAATTCTAAATTGTCAAAAATGTTAGGTGCCAACTGAAATGTTTTCCAAAAGTCACAACCAAAAATTACATCTACTACTATAGATGGTACTACAAAAAATTTAATAACATGAGTTAATGAATTATACGTAATAGGGACATACATGTATCCTGTGCATTGAAGTTTATCTCCATTTGCACCAGAAAAAACTTTATTTACATCAGTATGCAATTTATAACCAATTTGTATCAAAATTTTGTGTGCTTGGTTACCTAAGATGGACGCGCAAGCACCGGAATCTAGTAAGCCTATAATTTCTAAATTGTTAACAAAAGTTGTTAAATAAGGTCTAATGTCTTCTTTACTAACTGTGTTCAGAACTGTGTCAGGTCGGTTAGAATTTATTTTTTTATTTTTAACAGAAGACCCGTTTTGTGTCTCTGCACAGTTCAGACTTACGCGTTTTTTGTATTTTTATTTGATTTTGAAACAGGTTTACTAACAGAATCTTTTTTGTTGCAGTCTGGACAGGACTTTACTGTGACCCCATCCTTCCCACACTTGAAACACCTCAGTGCTTTCGGAACGGCACTACAAAACTTAAAACTGTGGTTCCCTTTGCCACATTTATAACAGCGAAGGTTATTGTCCTTGCGGAACTCAGAATTTCTTCCAAAATGCTCAGAATTTTTAACAAAATTATCTGAAGTTTTCTCATAACGATTAGAATTTCTACCAGAATGTCCAGAATTTCTACCAAAATGCTCAGAATTCCTACCGAAATTATCAGAATTTCTACCAAAATTTTCGGAATTTCTACCAAAATTTTCGGAATTTCTACCAAAATTATCAGAATTTCTACCAAAATTATCAGAATTTCTACCAAAATTATCAGAATGTCTACCACCTGAATCAAACTTTGCTGTATCATAAAATTGTGCAGAACGTTGCCTTGCCGCCTCTATTTTACGGCATTTTTCCTTTAAAACCGTCACCGACTCTATTTCTAAAAGCGCTAACTGCTTAGCATAAGCTGGCCTAATATTGTGTAACAAGATCTCTAGTTTTTGATCTTCAGCAAGTGTTGTCTTCATTCTCGCAAACATATCAAACATGATTGAAAAATAAATACTTACAGACTCATCTTCTCTTTGTTTCCTTTCCCTCAGGATCCCTAACAACCTGTAATCGTGGTGGACTGGCTCGAATTCCTCCAATAAAATATTTTTTAATTCAGACCAAGATGACACGAGATTTTTAACTCCTCTAAACCATAATAGGGCTTTTCCTGAAAAAAGATGAAAGGCAGACGCAAATAACTTTTTATCCGAAACATTATAAGAAATTTTGTATTCTTCAACTCTTTGTAAAAAACTGCGAGGATCTCCCCTACCATTATAAGAAATGTTCCACTTAGCTACGTTCTTATCTCCTGCACATTCCACCGTAGTTGTCTCAAAGTTCACTAATACTTCTTCTTGACCCAACTCGGTCTCCGGATCGACCTTGGCCAAGCAAGTTTCTAGTTTTGAATTTAGGTCATTTTTCTTAGCAAGTAATTTCTGATCGGTGGGGTGCACACGAGACAACCTGTAATAGATATGAGAAGCCAAGGTCGTCGAATGAAGATCTAAATTGAATCATCAAAATGATGATTGGAATGAATTGTCTAGAAATGTTTTCGCTGCCTCAGCAGCTTGTCTCCACACAGCAGTAAAGTCATCTCCGGTCATGATTCCCAGGGTCTGGCACCATTTCTTTCTTTCATCCTCAGAATAGAGTGCCGAGTTATGTGCATTCATTTGATAAGTTTTTGTTGTATTCACTTTGGCAGCTTGTGTCAGAGAATTCCATTTTTGATTATTTGAATTTATCACTTCAGAGATCATGACATTGCAAACCAGGAAGACGTTTAACATCTTCTTGGTTTCTCCATGAGTTTTGGGCAAGAAGCAAGCAAGGGCCGGTTGTCTGGCCAACGATGGGAACTCCTTGAATTTTAGGACATCTCTTATATCCTCAATTCTTATGGCTCCTTGGATGTCAGGGCATTTGGTCAGGATGACAGCCACAACTTCTGGGAAGGATATGGCAATTCTAGAAAGAGTGACAACTTGAGTCTTGCCAGCTGCTTTGGGTTTGATAGAAAGTTTGGTCACCAATTTCTTCAATCTTTCAACTACTAGTCCACTATTAGTGGATGAATTCGAACTATATTATTGCCTCTGACCAAAAACATTATGATGAGGAAGGTTAGGTCCTCAACTGAAGTTATCTTTTTATGAATTAATGCCCTGAAAGCAAGTATGTCAAATCCTGCATAGCCAAAGTGAGTGATAATCCACTCTTTACAGTCTCCTAATGATTGGAAGACAGCTAAGACTTGCTCATAAATGTCCCTGCTTGTTGTGGCTAGAGTAGTTGTATTGCTCAAGATTTCCCATTTAGTATCAGGGATGTCGCTAGTCGAGCTTGATTGAGACATTGTGTCGTCAGATTCTTTAAATAATGGTATCAATTTGTGCCTGCCAGGAGACTCCTTAAGTTTGGAACCCAGGTCAAAAGCTAATGGGATCACTTATGAATTGAATCTGTGTAATTTAAATGATATTTTTGTTTAAAATAAGGATCTTAAATCTTAAAGTTTGATTAAATGCGATTATATGATTATTGAAATGTGATAGGAGCTAATACAAATGGTCTCTTAATCAAGGCTTATAACTATTCTATTTTCTACTTAGAATGAACACTATTTAAAATTATTCTGATACTAAACCAATAAATGCAAGTTAAAAGAATTAAAAGACTAAAAGAATAAGGGAGACCTACAGAAAGAACCTGACCTAAGATAAAGTGATTAAAGTATGATGTTATGGTTTATGGATGATGGTGACTTTCAGATCTAATCAGGTGATGATGATTAAATCAAAATATGAAAAGGTTGTTATAATGAATTATCTGTTAGTAAACAATTTTATTTTATTATCTTGTGTTTCGCAATTTTCTTCACTGACTTTGTGTTGTGACAAAACGGAACCATACATAAAAAATGGAGGCCGCGTGGCTTTGTGCACTAGCCACTTTCTTTGAAAACAGGTAAAAACTCACCATTTTGGAAACGATAGTTAGTGACTAGCTGCACCAAATGTGGCTTACCACATTTGTATAAAATTTTGGGGCTCAAAACCCATTAGAACACTTTAAATGCTTTTTCTTTCAGGAGCCCATTGTCTTTTATCACGAACACCAGCCAAGAAAAGAAATGTCAAATTCACGCGTCCCTCAGATAAAATAATTAGAGCGCCATCTATGAGTTCGTAGTGGCAGCTCTTAGTGACGGATCCTATACAGCTTTCGACGGCTCGCATGGATCGTCGCGCTGGAAAGCGCCGCAAGATGTCGCTGCGCCACCAAAATTTATAACAAAATGAAATAGGAAATTTAGGAAAATAATAATATCTAAAGCCAAAAAAATCACAATGTGACAATAGTCCTCCCCCTGGGAACAGGTTCAACCGGGTAGAACCGGGTTGAACCGCGCTGCCCTCAGCGCTACCTGCCTTACGCCTGAAACTGCATTTGAACTGAAATTCCAAGAAAAAAATTCAAATAAATATTGTTGCTGAAACTCAGACTACGGAGCTAGACCAATCAAAATCGAAATTATAAAATAAACATGTGACACCTACTGAAACAACAATGCACTAAACCAGGGACTGAATAACCGGAATTTAATGGTAGTTTTATTTAGCGGTAATGGGCCTACCCTTTTAATAAAAGTACCGAATTGTTTAAATACCTATAATTTCGGTACCGCTTCATTTCGGTACCTCTTTATTTCTGTAACTTTATATTTCAGTTTACCGGTACCGAAATAAAATTTCGGTACCGAAATAAAATTTCGGTACCGCTATTTATATCGATATTTTTATCTAATAAGGCTTTACTTTGATGTGCCGTTGAATGAATCCCACCACTTCGGCATTCTATATTCTTTAATATTCTTATTTTTAGATTAAAATTAGCATTTGGAATTTATTAAAATCCTTACGTTTTAACAAACACAGGAACCGACGGGAAGCGGGGGACGCGCGGCGCGCGGCACGTGGTCAAATTCTTCACCCCCGCGCGCGCACCTTTTCGTATTTTTTCGGTACCGAAATCGCAAAGCGGTTAAATAAAGGTATCTTTTATAAAGGTTGAGATTTCGGTACCTATTTTGTACCGGTATGATAACGGTGGTATGTACCGGTATGCTCTACCGCTTTCAGTCCCTGCACTAGACAACCAAGAGCACCTGGGTGACAATTTACATTTATTTGTAAAAACGCTTGAAACCTAAGTGACTCACATTTCAAAATCGGAATTATTTTAAATATTATATCTTAAGAAACTACCAGCAATGTTAATGCCTACAGAACTGTTACAACTATTTAGCTAACATGCATTATATACTAAATCAATTTAATACTAAACGGTAGGTAAAATAAAAGGTAAAAAACTTAAACGAAAGTAAGATGAAAAGGTAAAAACCTTAAACTGTAGTAGCCTACACAAAATATACAAATAAAAAAAAATATCGGAATAAAATTTCCGGAAGTTTATATACTATCCTAGTTATAAACCAGTCTCGGAATCGGAAATATACAGAACAAAGTTATTTTTCCGGAAGCAACTCTCGGAATCAGAAATATACAGAAAATTTATTGTTTTCAGAAACGAAATGCATTGCGTCTCTTTCAAAAGGAGACTTTGTGCCTAGGACAAAATGTAATAAATACGGAAACAAAATTGGTTCCTAGATGAAAATATAAAAACATCAGAATTTTGTGGAAAAATTATATAACCAATGTAGTTATATAACCATCACAACTTAAATTTTTCACCTAGCAACTCCCAAAAATTTCATTCAGAAAATGATAAAAGATATTTTAAGCTATCAAAATATGTATATCATTATTGCATGCTTCCCAGTTAGTCTTGCAAGAAACATACAGTCGTCATTTATTCATTATCTTACATTCATTCATACTCATTCTTCCACATATAAACCATGGTAATGTAACTGTTGTTCAGTACATCACTACTTTCAAAAATCCTAATTGAATATTATTTTGTTACATATTCAAACAGTCACAGACTAACTTCGCAATGCAGAATAATTATCTCTTAAAATCCTTTACGTGCCATGTACCTAAAGGATGGTTGTCGGCCACTCTAACCAACTCATAAACTAAAGGTGACAAAACCTTCACCACCTTACACTTTTCGTATTTAGGTGCTAACTTAGCGGTGAAGAACTTAGCGGCATCGCTTTGAACAAAAGTTTTCTTCCAAACAATGTCACCTACGGAATATCTCACAGGCCTACGCCGTAAATTGTAATGAGTAGCATTCGTTGCATGTGCCTGAAACAAATGTTTTCTAACATCTTTAAAAATATCCTCCAAAATTCCAAAATTCCCTGCGTATTCCTCTCTAGGCATCCCCGCCTCATACTGTTTGTCTGTATCCTTATAAAAGGAACCATTAAGAACTGGTTCTCTCGCATGGACCAGAAAGAAAGGGGAGAACCCAGTGGACTCGTTCACCGCGCTATTTATTGCAAATTGAACTTTATACAAATTTTCATCCCACGACCTGTGGTTATCTTTTACATAAGCAGCTACTGCAGTCATTACTGTCTTATTGTAACGCTCGACAAGGTTCACTTGTGGAGTATACAACGGCGTATAATGTAAATTCGGAATATTATAACGTTTTATGAGTTTACGGAATTCAGAACCTGTGAATTGTGATCCATTATCCACAATCACAGTCTCTGGGACGCTATGGGTCAAAAAAACAAAATTTTCTAAAGCTTTAATAATGGCGGTGCTCGTGGCACGCCTTAACGGAAATAAGAGTGTGTACTTTGAAAAACAGCAAGTCACAACAAACAGAAACGTAAATCCTGATCTTGATTTGGGCAACGGACCTACAAGATCAGCAGAAATAACCTGAAAAGGTCTGTGACAGACTTTAGGTTTCCCTAATAACCCTGGGGTAGCGGTTGTGGTGTGTTTATATGCAGAACAAATATCACAATTTTTGACAAAATCAACCACGTCTTTAAACATACCGCGCCAGAAGTATCGAAGAGAAAGTCTGCGATGAGTCTTGAATACTCCAAAATGACCCGCTGTTGTATCAGCATGGTTTTCTTCCAAAATCCTATTGACGTCATTTCTACGAACAACCTCTTTCCAGTCGAACTCGCTGAGAAGCTGGTACTTACATTTACTGCAACGAAATAATTTGTTGTTCAAAATACAGAAATTCGGAAAATTTGCGGGATGATTTTTGCAACCATTAAACGTTTTATCGTACCAATCATCCTCGACAACCTGTTTATCGGAAGTATTTTGTTGTGTATTAGTTACATTAACCTGAAGCAATCTCGACAAAGTGTCTGGAACAACATTATCACAACCCTTCCTATGTTCTATAACGAAATTAAATTGTGATAATCTACAACCCCATCGAGCCAATCTTCCCGTAGGGTTTTCTAAATTCAAAAACCATTTAAGCGACGCATGGTCTGTAATAATTTTAAATTGTGCAGAACCAAAATAAGCTTGAAACTTTTCTACCGCAAAAATAACGGCAAGAGCTTCACGCTCCGTTGCACTATAATTTATTTCATTTTTGTTCAAGCTTCTACTGACATAAGCTATTGGGTGGTCATGCCCATCTATTTCCTGTGTTAACATGCCACCAACACCATAAGCTGACGCATCGCAATGCACCTTAAATGGTTTGTCAAAATCGGGGACGGCTAAGACTGGTGCTGTAACCAGTGCATTTTTTAAAGTATTAAATGCTAATTCTGCTTGCTCGCTCCATTCAAATTTAGGTGCTTTCTTACCAGTACAAGTTAATCTGTTTAATGGAGCAGCGATAGTTGAAAAATTCCGAATGAATCGCCTATACCAGGAACATGTGCCTAAGAAAATTTTTACTTCTTGTGAAGTTTTTGGAGTCGGAAAGTTCATAACCGCGGCTATTTTCTCCGGGTCAGTCCTAAGACCGAACTCATCGACTATGTAACCTAAATATTTCAAAGATTTTCTAAAAAAATTGCATTTTTCAAAATTGATTGATAACTGAGCCATTTTTAATTTATCTAAAACTCGATTTAACAAGATTAAATGCGTTTCAAAATCGGACGAGCAAATTACAATATCGTCAATATAACAAAATACTATTCCTTTCTCAATGTCGCTACAGAAATTTTGATTGAATAACATATCCATAAGTCTTTGTTGGCGTGCGGGAGCACCACACAACCCAAAAGGCATAACTTTAAATTTGAATAAACCTCTACCAGGCACTGTAAAACTAGTTTTTTCTTGAGAACTTTCATGTAACGGGATTTGCCAGAAACTTGAACTTAAATCAATGGAGACAGAAATTTAGCTTCTTTTAAGCTATCTAAGATTTGCGGAATATACGGTATTGAGTATGAATCCCCTTTTGTAATTGAATTCAACTTTCGACAATCCAAACAGAATCTCCAATCGCCATTTCCTCTTTTGACCAAAATTGCCGGATTGTTCCATGGACTTTCGCTTGGCGTGACAACGTCCAACTCCAGCATCCTATCCAACTCTTTGTTTAAAGCTATCTTTTTATCCGGAGAAAGTGGATATTGTTTTACTTTTATTGGTGGGGCATCCCCCGTATCAATAACATGTTCAATTAAATTAGTTCTACCTAACCCAATTTTCTCCGATGAAATATCAGAAAATTTATTTACTACTGACTGAGCTAATTCTTTTTGATGATTTGTTAAAGTTTCAAAAGATGTTATGGCAGGATATTGCTCATTTTTTACGGAAATTACCTTAAAAAAATTTATAGGGGCTGCACTCAATTCTAAATTGTCAAAAATGTTAGGTGCCAACTGAAATGTTTTCCAAAAGTCACAACCAAAAATTACATCTACTACTATAGATGGTACTACAAAAAATTTAATAACATGAGTTAATGAATTATACGTAATAGGGACATACATGTATCCTGTGCATTGAAGTTTATCTCCATTTGCACCAGAAAAAACTTTATTTACATCAGTATGCAATTTATAACCAATTTGTATCAAAATTTTGTGTGCTTGGTTACCTAAGATGGACGCGCAAGCACCGGAATCTAGTAAGCCTATAATTTCTAAATTGTTAACAAAAGTTGTTAAATAAGGTCTAATGTCTTCTTTACTAACTGTGTTCAGAACTGTGTCAGGTCGGTTAGAATTTATTTTTTTATTTTTAACAGAAGACCCGTTTTGTGTCTCTGCACAGTTCAGACTTACGCGTTTTTTGTATTTTTATTTGATTTTGAAACAGGTTTACTAACAGAATCTTTTTTGTTGCAGTCTGGACAGGACTTTACTGTGACCCCATCCTTCCCACACTTGAAACACCTCAGTGCTTTCGGAACGGCACTACAAAACTTAAAACTGTGGTTCCCTTTGCCACATTTATAACAGCGAAGGTTATTGTCCTTGCGGAACTCAGAATTTCTTCCAAAATGCTCAGAATTTTTAACAAAATTATCTGAAGTTTTCTCATAACGATTAGAATTTCTACCAGAATGTCCAGAATTTCTACCAAAATGCTCAGAATTCCTACCGAAATTATCAGAATTTCTACCAAAATTTTCGGAATTTCTACCAAAATTTTCGGAATTTCTACCAAAATTATCAGAATTTCTACCAAAATTATCAGAATTTCTACCAAAATTATCAGAATGTCTACCACCTGAATCAAACTTTGCTGTATCATAAAATTGTGCAGAACGTTGCCTTGCCGCCTCTATTTTACGGCATTTTTCCTTTAAAACCGTCACCGACTCTATTTCTAAAAGCGCTAACTGCTTAGCATAAGCTGGCCTAATATTGTGTAACAAGATCTCTAGTTTTTGATCTTCAGCAAGTGTTGTCTTCATTCTCGCAAACATATCAAACATGATTGAAAAATAAATACTTACAGACTCATCTTCTCTTTGTTTCCTTTCCCTCAGGATCCCTAACAACCTGTAATCGTGGTGGACTGGCTCGAATTCCTCCAATAAAATATTTTTTAATTCAGACCAAGATGACACGAGATTTTTAACTCCTCTAAACCATAATAGGGCTTTTCCTGAAAAAAGATGAAAGGCAGACGCAAATAACTTTTTATCCGAAACATTATAAGAAATTTTGTATTCTTCAACTCTTTGTAAAAAACTGCGAGGATCTCCCCTACCATTATAAGAAATGTTCCACTTAGCTACGTTCTTATCTCCTGCACATTCCACCGTAGTTGTCTCAAAGTTCACTAATACTTCTTCTTGACCCAACTCGGTCTCCGGATCGACCTTGGCCAAGCAAGTTTCTAGTTTTGAATTTAGGTCATTTTTCTTAGCAAGTAATTTCTGATCGGTGGGGTGCACACGAGACAATCTGTAATAGATATGAGAAGCCAAGGTCGTCGAATGAAGATCTAAATTGAATCATCAAAATGATGATTGGAATGAATTGTCTAGAAATGTTTTCGCTGCCTCAGCAGCTTGTCTCCACACAGCAGTAAAGTCATCTCCGGTCATGATTCCCAGGGTCTGGCACCATTTCTTTCTTTCATCCTCAGAATAGAGTGCCGAGTTATGTGCATTCATTTGATAAGTTTTTGTTGTATTCACTTTGGCAGCTTGTGTCAGAGAATTCCATTTTTGATTATTTGAATTTATCACTTCAGAGATCATGACATTGCAAACCAGGAAGACGTTTAACATCTTCTTGGTTTCTCCATGAGTTTTGGGCAAGAAGCAAGCAAGGGCCGGTTGTCTGGCCAACGATGGGAACTCCTTGAATTTTAGGACATCTCTTATATCCTCAATTCTTATGGCTCCTTGGATGTCAGGGCATTTGGTCAGGATGACAGCCACAACTTCTGGGAAGGATATGGCAATTCTAGAAAGAGTGACAACTTGAGTCTTGCCAGCTGCTTTGGGTTTGATAGAAAGTTTGGTCACCAATTTCTTCAATATTTCAACTACTAGTCCACTATTAGTGGATGAATTCGAACTATATTATTGCCTCTGACCAAAAACATTATGATGAGGAAGGTTAGGTCCTCAACTGAAGTTATCTTTTTATGAATTAATGCCCTGAAAGCAAGTATGTCAAATCCTGCATAGCCAAAGTGAGTGATAATCCACTCTTTACAGTCTCCTAATGATTGGAAGACAGCTAAGACTTGCTCATAAATGTCCCTGCTTGTTGTGGCTAGAGTAGTTGTATTGCTCAAGATTTCCCATTTAGTATCAGGGATGTCGCTAGTCGAGCTTGATTGAGACATTGTGTCGTCAGATTCTTTAAATAATGGTATCAATTTGTGCCTGCCAGGAGACTCCTTAAGTTTGGAACCCAGGTCAAAAGCTAATGGGATCACTTATGAATTGAATCTGTGTAATTTAAATGATATTTTTGTTTAAAATAAGGATCTTAAATCTTAAAGTTTGATTAAATGCGATTATATGATTATTGAAATGTGATAGGAGCTAATACAAATGGTCTCTTAATCAAGGCTTATAACTATTCTATTTTCTACTTAGAATGAACACTATTTAAAATTATTCTGATACTAAACCAATAAATGCAAGTTAAAAGAATTAAAAGACTAAAAGAATAAGGGAGACCTACAGAAAGAACCTGACCTAAGATAAAGTGATTAAAGTATGATGTTATGGTTTATGGATGATGGTGACTTTCAGATCTAATCAGGTGATGATGATTAAATCAAAATATGAAAAGGTTGTTATAATGAATTATCTCTTAGTAAACAATTTTATTTTATTATCTTGTGTTTCGCAATTTTCTTCACTGACTTTGTGTTGTGACAAAACGGAACCATACATAAAAAATGGAGGCCGCGTGGCTTTGTGCACTAGCCACTTTCTTTGAAAACAGGTAAAAACTCACCATTTTGGAAACGATAGTTAGTGACTAGCTGCACCAAATGTGGCTTACCACATTTGTATAAAATTTTGGGGCTCAAAACCCATTAGAACACTTTAAATGCTTTTTCTTTCAGGAGCCCATTGTCTTTTATCACGAACACCAGCCAAGAAAAGAAATGTCAAATTCACGCGTCCCTCAGATAAAATAATTAGAGCGCCATCTATGAGTTCGTAGTGGCAGCTCTTAGTGACGGATCCTATACAGCTTTCGACGGCTCGCATGGATCGTCGCGCTGGAAAGCGCCGCAAGATGTCGCTGCGCCACCAAAATTTATAACAAAATGAAATAGGAAATTTAGGAAAATAATAATATCTAAAGCCAAAAAAATCACAATGTGACAATAGTCCTCCCCCTGGGAACAGGTTCAACCGGGTAGAACCGGGTTGAACCGCGCTGCCCTCAGCGCTACCTGCCTTACGCCTGAAACTGCATTTGAACTGAAATTCCAAGAAAAAAATTCAAATAAATATTGTTGCTGAAACTCAGACTACGGAGCTAGACCAATCAAAATCGAAATTATAAAATAAACATGTGACACCTACTGAAACAACAATGCACTAAACAACCAAGAGCACCTGGGTGACAATTTACATTTATTTGTAAAAACGCTTGAAACCTAAGTGACTCACATTTCAAAATCGGAATTATTTTAAATATTATATCTTAAGAAACTACCAGCAATGTTAATGCCTACAGAACTGTTACAACTATTTAGCTAACATGCATTATATACTAAATCAATTTAATACTAAACGGTAGGTAAAATAAAAGGTAAAAAACTTAAACGAAAGTAAGATGAAAAGGTAAAAACCTTAAACTGTAGTAGCCTACACAAAATATACAAATAAAAAAAAATATCGGAATAAAATTTCCGGAAGTTTATATACTATCCTAGTTATAAACCAGTCTCGGAATCGGAAATATACAGAACAAAGTTATTTTTCCGGAAGCAACTCTCGGAATCAGAAATATACAGAAAATTTATTGTTTTCAGAAACGAAATGCATTGCGTCTCTTTCAAAAGGAGACTTTGTGCCTAGGACAAAATGTAATAAATACGGAAACAAAATTGGTTCCTAGATGAAAATATAAAAACATCAGAATTTTGTGGAAAAATTATATAACCAATGTAGTTATATAACCATCACAACTTAAATTTTTCACCTAGCAACTCCCAAAAATTTCATTCAGAAAATGATAAAAGATATTTTAAGCTATCAAAATATGTATATCATTATTGCATGCTTCCCAGTTAGTCTTGCAAGAAACATACAGTCGTCATTTATTCATTATCTTACATTCATTCATACTCATTCTTCCACATATAAACCATGGTAATGTAACTGTTGTTCAGTACATCACTACTTTCAAAAATCCTAATTGAATATTATTTTGTTACATATTCAAACAGTCACAGACTAACTTCGCAATGCAGAATAATTATCTCTTAAAATCCTTTACGTGCCATGTACCTAAAGGATGGTTGTCGGCCACTCTAACCAACTCATAAACTAAAGGTGACAAAACCTTCACCACCTTACACTTTTCGTATTTAGGTGCTAACTTAGCGGTGAAGAACTTAGCGGCATCGCTTTGAACAAAAGTTTTCTTCCAAACAATGTCACCTACGGAATATCTCACAGGCCTACGCCGTAAATTGTAATGAGTAGCATTCGTTGCATGTGCCTGAAACAAATGTTTTCTAACATCTTTAAAAATATCCTCCAAAATTCCAAAATTCCCTGCGTATTCCTCTCTAGGCATCCCCGCCTCATACTGTTTGTCTGTATCCTTATAAAAGGAACCATTAAGAACTGGTTCTCTCGCATGGACCAGAAAGAAAGGGGAGAACCCAGTGGACTCGTTCACCGCGCTATTTATTGCAAATTGAACTTTATACAAATTTTCATCCCACGACCTGTGGTTATCTTTTACATAAGCAGCTACTGCAGTCATTACTGTCTTATTGTAACGCTCGACAAGGTTCACTTGTGGAGTATACAACGGCGTATAATGTAAATTCGGAATATTATAACGTTTTATGAGTTTACGGAATTCAGAACCTGTGAATTGTGATCCATTATCCACAATCACAGTCTCTGGGACGCTATGGGTCAAAAAAACAAAATTTTCTAAAGCTTTAATAATGGCGGTGCTCGTGGCACGCCTTAACGGAAATAAGAGTGTGTACTTTGAAAAACAGCAAGTCACAACAAACAGAAACGTAAATCCTGATCTTGATTTGGGCAACGGACCTACAAGATCAGCAGAAATAACCTGAAAAGGTCTGTGACAGACTTTAGGTTTCCCTAATAACCCTGGGGTAGCGGTTGTGGTGTGTTTATATGCAGAACAAATATCACAATTTTTGACAAAATCAACCACGTCTTTAAACATACCGCGCCAGAAGTATCGAAGAGAAAGTCTGCGATGAGTCTTGAATACTCCAAAATGACCCGCTGTTGTATCAGCATGGTTTTCTTCCAAAATCCTATTGACGTCATTTCTACGAACAACCTCTTTCCAGTCGAACTCGCTGAGAAGCTGGTACTTACATTTACTGCAACGAAATAATTTGTTGTTCAAAATACAGAAATTCGGAAAATTTGCGGGATGATTTTTGCAACCATTAAACGTTTTATCGTACCAATCATCCTCGACAACCTGTTTATCGGAAGTATTTTGTTGTGTATTAGTTACATTAACCTGAAGCAATCTCGACAAAGTGTCTGGAACAACATTATCACAACCCTTCCTATGTTCTATAACGAAATTAAATTGTGATAATCTACAACCCCATCGAGCCAATCTTCCCGTAGGGTTTTCTAAATTCAAAAACCATTTAAGCGACGCATGGTCTGTAATAATTTTAAATTGTGCAGAACCAAAATAAGCTTGAAACTTTTCTACCGCAAAAATAACGGCAAGAGCTTCACGCTCCGTTGCACTATAATTTATTTCATTTTTGTTCAAGCTTCTACTGACATAAGCTATTGGGTGGTCATGCCCATCTATTTCCTGTGTTAACATGCCACCAACACCATAAGCTGACGCATCACAATGCACCTTAAATGGTTTGTCAAAATCGGGGACGGCTAAGACTGGTGCTGTAACCAGTGCATTTTTTAAAGTATTAAATGCTAATTCTGCTTGCTCGCTCCATTCAAATTTAGGTGCTTTCTTACCAGTACAAGTTAATCTGTTTAATGGAGCAGCGATAGTTGAAAAATTCCGAATGAATCGCCTATACCAGGAACATGTGCCTAAGAAAATTTTTACTTCTTGTGAAGTTTTTGGAGTCGGAAAGTTCATAACCGCGGCTATTTTCTCCGGGTCAGTCCTAAGACCGAACTCATCGACTATGTAACCTAAATATTTCAAAGATTTTCTAAAAAAATTGCATTTTTCAAAATTGATTGATAACTGAGCCATTTTTAATTTATCTAAAACTCGATTTAACAAGATTAAATGCGTTTCAAAATCGGACGAGCAAATTACAATATCGTCAATATAACAAAATACTATTCCTTTCTCAATGTCGCTACAGAAATTTTGATTGAATAACATATCCATAAGTCTTTGTTGGCGTGCGGGAGCACCACACAACCCAAAAGGCATAACTTTAAATTTGAATAAACCTCTACCAGGCACTGTAAAACTAGTTTTTTCTTGAGAACTTTCATGTAACGGGATTTGCCAGAAACTTGAACTTAAATCAATGGAAGACAGAAATTTAGCTTCTTTTAAGCTATCTAAGATTTGCGGAATATACGGTATTGAGTATGAATCCCCTTTTGTAATTGAATTCAACTTTCGACAATCCAAACAGAATCTCCAATCGCCATTTCCTTTTTTGACCAAAATTGCCGGATTGTTCCATGGACTTTCGCTTGGCGTGACAACGTCCAACTCCAGCATCCTATCCAACTCTTTGTTTAAAGCTATCTTTTTATCCGGAGAAAGTGGATATTGTTTTACTTTTATTGGTGGGGCATCCCCCGTATCAATAACATGTTCAATTAAATTAGTTCTACCTAACCCAATTTTCTCCGATGAAATATCAGAAAATTTATTTACTACTGACTGAGCTAATTCTTTTTGATGATTTGTTAAAGTTTCAAAAGATGTTATGGCAGGATATTGCTCATTTTTTACGGAAATTACCTTAAAAAAATTTATAGGGGCTGCACTCAATTCTAAATTGTCAAAAATGTTAGGTGCCAACTGAAATGTTTTCCAAAAGTCACAACCAAAAATTACATCTACTACTATAGATGGTACTACAAAAAATTTAATAACATGAGTTAATGAATTATACGTAATAGGGACATACATGTATCCTGTGCATTGAAGTTTATCTCCATTTGCACCAGAAAAAACTTTATTTACATCAGTATGCAATTTATAACCAATTTGCATCAAAATTTTGTGTGCTTGGTTACCTAAGATGGACGCGCAAGCACCGGAATCTAGTAAGCCTATAATTTCTAAATTGTTAACAAAAGTTGTTAAATAAGGTCTAATGTCTTCTTTACTAACTGTGTTCAGAACTGTGTCAGGTCGGTTAGAATTTATTTTTTTATTTTTAACAGAAGACCCGTTTTGTGTCTCTGCACAGTTCAGACTTACGCGTTTTTTGAATTTTTATTTGATGTTGAAACAGGTTTACTAACAGAATCTTTTTTGTTGCAGTCTGGACAGGACTTTACTGTGACCCCATCCTTCCCACACTTGAAACACCTCAGTGCTTTCGGAACGGCACTACAAAACTTAAAACTGTGGTTCCCTTTGCCACATTTATAACAGCGAAGGTTATTGTCCTTGCGGAACTCAGAATTTCTTCCAAAATGCTCAGAATTTTTAACAAAATTATCTGAAGTTTTCTCATAACGATTAGAATTTCTACCAGAATGTCCAGAATTTCTACCAAAATGCTCAGAATTCCTACCGAAATTATCAGAATTTCTACCAAAATTTTCGGAATTTCTACCAAAATTTTCGGAATTTCTACCAAAATTATCAGAATTTCTACCAAAATTATCAGAATTTCTACCAAAATTATCAGAATGTCTACCACCTGAATCAAACTTTGCTGTATCATAAAATTGTGCAGAACGTTGCCTTGCCGCCTCTATTTTACGGCATTTTTCCTTTAAAACCGTCACCGACTCTATTTCTAAAAGCGCTAACTGCTTAGCATAAGCTGGCCTAATATTGTGTAACAAGATCTCTAGTTTTTGATCTTCAGCAAGTGTTGTCTTCATTCTCGCAAACATATCAAACATGATTGAAAAATAAATACTTACAGACTCATCTTCTCTTTGTTTCCTTTCCCTCAGGATCCCTAACAACCTGTAATCGTGGTGGACTGGCTCGAATTCCTCCAATAAAATATTTTTTAATTCAGACCAAGATGACACGAGATTTTTAACTCCTCTAAACCATAATAGGGCTTTTCCTGAAAAAAGATGAAAGGCAGACGCAAATAACTTTTTATCCGAAACATTATAAGAAATTTTGTATTCTTCAACTCTTTGTAAAAAACTGCGAGGATCTCCCCTACCATTATAAGAAATGTTCCACTTAGCTACGTTCTTATCTCCTGCACATTCCACCGTAGTTGTCTCAAAGTTCACTAATACTTCTTCTTGACCCAACTCGGTCTCCGGATCGACCTTGGCCAAGCAAGTTTCTAGTTTTGAATTTAGGTCATTTTTCTTAGCAAGTAATTTCTGATCGGTGGGGTGCACACGAGACAATCTGTAATAGATATGAGAAGCCAAGGTCGTCGAATGAAGATCTAAATTGAATCATCAAAATGATGATTGGAATGAATTGTCTAGAAATGTTTTCGCTGCCTCAGCAGCTTGTCTCCACACAGCAGTAAAGTCATCTCCGGTCATGATTCCCAGAGTCTGGCACCATTTCTTTCTTTCATCCTCAGAATAGAGTGCCGAGTTATGTGCATTCATTTGATAAGTTTTTGTTGTATTCACTTTGGCAGCTTGTGTCAGAGAATTCCATTTTTGATTATTTGAATTTATCACTTCAGAGATCATGACATTGCAAACCAGGAAGACGTTTAACATCTTCTTGGTTTCTCCATGAGTTTTGGGCAAGAAGCAAGCAAGGGCCGGTTGTCTGGCCAACGATGGGAACTCCTTGAATTTTAGGACATCTCTTATATCCTCAATTCTTATGGCTCCTTGGATGTCAGGGCATTTGGTCAGGATGACAGCCACAACTTCTGGGAAGGATATGGCAATTCTAGAAAGAGTGACAACTTGAGTCTTGCCAGCTGCTTTGGGTTTGATAGAAAGTTTGGTCACCAATTTCTTCAATATTTCAACTACTAGTCCACTATTAGTGGATGAATTCGAACTATATTATTGCCTCTGACCAAAAACATTATGATGAGGAAGGTTAGGTCCTCAACTGAAGTTATCTTTTTATGAATTAATGCCCTGAAAGCAAGTATGTCAAATCCTGCATAGCCAAAGTGAGTGATAATCCACTCTTTACAGTCTCCTAATGATTGGAAGACAGCTAAGACTTGCTCATAAATGTCCCTGCTTGTTGTGGCTAGAGTAGTTGTATTGCTCAAGATTTCCCATTTAGTATCAGGGATGTCGCTAGTCGAGCTTGATTGAGACATTGTGTCGTCAGATTCTTTAAATAATGGTATCAATTTGTGCCTGCCAGGAGACTCCTTAAGTTTGGAACCCAGGTCAAAAGCTAATGGGATCACTTATGAATTGAATCTGTGTAATTTAAATGATATTTTTGTTTAAAATAAGGATCTTAAATCTTAAAGTTTGATTAAATGCGATTATATGATTATTGAAATGTGATAGGAGCTAATACAAATGGTCTCTTAATCAAGGCTTATAACTATTCTATTTTCTACTTAGAATGAACACTATTTAAAATTATTCTGATACTAAACCAATAAATGCAAGTTAAAAGAATTAAAAGACTAAAAGAATAAGGGAGACCTACAGAAAGAACCTGACCTAAGATAAAGTGATTAAAGTATGATGTTATGGTTTATGGATGATGGTGACTTTCAGATCTAATCAGGTGATGATGATTAAATCAAAATATGAAAAGGTTGTTATAATGAATTATCTCTTAGTAAACAATTTTATTTTATTATCTTGTGTTTCGCAATTTTCTTCACTGACTTTGTGTTGTGACAAAACGGAACCATACATAAAAAATGGAGGCCGCGTGGCTTTGTGCACTAGCCACTTTCTTTGAAAACAGGTAAAAACTCACCATTTTGGAAACGATAGTTAGTGACTAGCTGCACCAAATGTGGCTTACCACATTTGTATAAAATTTTGGGGCTCAAAACCCATTAGAACACTTTAAATGCTTTTTCTTTCAGGAGCCCATTGTCTTTTATCACGAACACCAGCCAAGAAAAGAAATGTCAAATTCACGCGTCCCTCAGATAAAATAATTAGAGCGCCATCTATGAGTTCGTAGTGGCAGCTCTTAGTGACGGATCCTATACAGCTTTCGACGGCTCGCATGGATCGTCGCGCTGGAAAGCGCCGCAAGATGTCGCTGCGCCACCAAAATTTATAACAAAATGAAATAGGAAATTTAGGAAAATAATAATATCTAAAGCCAAAAAAATCACAATGTGACAGGCCGAGGGTGCTGGTTAAAGCCTCCTCTACCCCACTGCGCTCCGCCACGTCCCGCATAAGGGTTGGGCGCATAACCATAATTGTATTCTTGATTGTACATATTAAATTTATTTATTTATTGCCTCTCCGAGGACTTACAAATTTCTCTACTATAGCGTAATTAGCTTTACATTTGTAAAAGGGAGTATTTGTACGAGAGAACACTAGAATCATGCACCATGGCTTCAGTCAAGCATAAGTAAAGAATAAGAAAAGAATAAGTACATGTCATGCAGGTGTTCAAATACTTTTGGACGGTAGGTAGTGTAGATACATGCAGTAATATAGTTAGGTACTGTCTCTTGTGCTGCAACAGCTGTAGCACCTCTTTTTTAATTCACTCCAGAAACCCTTGTAATATTGAATGAGGAAGGTTTAGGTATAGAATTTGAGGGTAAATTGCAAAGTCAACTGCCTGCTTTCATCGAAAACGCTGGCTAATCCCGAGATAAAACAATGTATCGTGGGATAGTAGCGGGTGATAGGGTGACCCGTGCGAAGCCGGGGCGGGTCGCAATTACTGTCGCACGGGCAGTAAATACTCCAAAGTACTCAAATAGAAGCAGGGGCCATTCTCCAACAGATGTGACCCCCACCGCCATTTCAATGAGCTGTTCCCGCGAGCTATGTCGGTTACTTTAGTTATTTTCCGAATAACCTCGTTTCTGATTTTATCCTAGGAGACTAAATAGCATGTAACTAATAAATACTTACATTTTTCGCACTCAAATGCAAACTCTCTCTAAACTCTAGTTTAGCTCTAAATACTAATAAACGTAATAAACGTACTGTGACGTGCGCAAACGAACAATTTCAATAAAAAACAAATTTTATTAGGCTTGTGAATAAATAAATATCGATATATCGATATTTTTTGGCGATATTTATTATTTTGATATATCAATATATATCGATATAAAATATCAAGTATCGAAAACGGATCAAATTCTCAAAAAATAGAATAAAATAAATATTTAAGGGGGCTCCCATACGACAAACGTGATTTTTTTGCTCGATATTGATAACCACAACAGGTAAGTAGACGCTTGAAATATTCGCAGAATATTAAGTTATATATTTTGGTACACAGATACTCTAGAGCCTGAAAAAGGACATAGGCTACTTTTTAATGCAAAAAAGGGTTGTAAGGGGTTAAAAGAGGCGTTGAAAAGTTCCAGAACTTGTCCCGAGGTTAGCGTTAATCTTTTCGGTACTGGTTTCCAGCCCTCTTCAGTGTTCTCGGTTTTCCTCTTTTGTGGTACATTCGCGATTCCATAGTACAGAGCCTTGAATCTCTTAGCTGGTACACTTGACCAATTCTCCTCTTTTGTGACTTCTTCTAATGACCTTTTCCATGAAATCCCTGCAGGAATTTCCTTTATAGACACCTTGATGCTTTCCAAGAGAGTGTTTGTCCCTCCTCTTTGAATATTTTCAACAAAAGCTTCTGCTTCTTCTCTTGAATTAATGATCCTTTCTGCTAACATATTCAACCTTACTTGGGGACTCTGATACAAGAAGAACATGTTAGAGTTCCTGAAAGTCACACCTGCTGGAACTACATCTCTTCTCTGCAATCTGATCTCTCTTGGATTAACTAAGACTTGTGGACACATAGGTGTAGCTTTTACAACTCTTAAATCTCTGTCCACTGTTACTGGAAATCTAGAAGATGAATAAGGTTGTACATTTGTTGTCATTTTATAGATGTTGTTCACTTTTGTGTTAGATGGTTGTAGATACACCCAAGTAACAGAAACAGGATATCTTGGATCAGGTGTTACTCCTAGAAGCTTCATGAAAGTGCTTCCTTTCTTGGCAACTACTTGATGTTCATACCATTTTTCGAACCTTCTTGAAGGATCTACCCAAGAGTCAAAATCTATTTCAAATCCAGGTTCTGCAGCCTTTGCGTAATAAAATATGTCAGCAACAAGGTCCAATAGAAAATCATTCTTTTCCGATAATAGATATATTCTCTTGATTTCATTGTCTTTCATTAAAAACTATCCTCTCGTGTTTCTATGATGGAAAAAGCAAGATTTTTCTCCCTTCCACCTTTGATATTCATATTTGTATCCAATATCTCCAATCCTACTGGTACCCGTCATCAATATTGGATATGCGTCACCCTCTATCTCTTCAATGATGGTGTCTCTTATCTGAACTTTGTCTTCTTCCGATCCTCCACACAGAGCTCTTACGATTGTGGTTGCAGGTCCTCCATACAATTCTCTACATATGTTCTTTATGGGAGTTCCAGAATACAAAATGTTGTTTAGACTTTCGCTCAAAAAGTCTTTTGGATCAGGTTTTGAAAGAGCTATCTTGATGAGTTCGTAGAACATAGATTCAAAGGAGAATGCCCAAAAATCTATGGGCGTGTAACCCAGTCGTTTACAAGCGTGTTGTATGCAGCATTTATTGCAGGTTTATTGCAGGTATATTCAGGTTTATGTTTATGTTTTATACTATGTAGTGATTATAAATGCGAAAGTAACTCTGTCTGTCTGTCTGTCTGTCTGTTACGCTTTCACGCAAAAACTACTGAACCGATTTAAATGAAAGGAGGATGGGCAAAAATGTATGAACGTTGGTCTACCCAATCAACACAAACGCCCTCTATGGAAATAAGAAGCTAATAAATAGTTAATCAAATTACGGATAGAGTTTATGCCAAAATATATGGGAGTTTTTCAAAATCAAAAAAAATAAATGTATGTGAAATACTTTTATTAGTCACTAGCGGACCCGGCAGACGTCGTCCTGCCCGCTATTAGCGCCACCTACCGGGTCCAATTTTTCTACTTATAAACCTTCCTCTTGAATCACTCTATCTATTAAAAAAAACCGCATCAAAATCCGTTGCGTAGTTTTAAAGATTTAAGCATACATAGGGACATAGGGACAGAGAAAGCGACTTTGTTTTATACTGTGTAGTGATTCTACTATGAATTGAATTAATAGTGGCGTTTAAAATTACATTGATCAAGTTGGCAGCAGGGAGCACAAAACCGTCCTGATGTCGGGCCCAACATAAGTACCACAAAATAGAAATAACATGTGCACATTTACCTACCTAACAATTGTGCGACTTCCAGTCTAACACGTACAATAATGTTTAAACATCTCTTATTTCATATTTCTATTAACCAATATATATAGCTGTAATACTGATTAGCTCTGCTACGGCAGGAGTGTATCCTGGCCCGCAAAAGAGCTATACCATTTCTTACCTACTTCTATACCAAACTATCAAATCATCAAGGTCATATTCCCTATATACGTAGTTCGATTAAATGGCATTAATTATGTTAAAATCAGGTCGGCATTTACGCATTATCTGCAATTGGTAGATGAAAAGCATTCAATGCAGCAAATGCATTGCGACAGTTGTCAAACATAGTATTGTGATTTGTGATGTACAGAACTTTATTAAAATTGACAGTTCATAGAAGTCCCGCTTAAACCTTCCGTTCTCTATTTCAGTGGAATGGTGAAGTAATAATAATAGTATTAAGGCGAGAATACTTATTAGCTTGATCAGTAGAAAGCTGCGAACTATTTCTATCTTTACTAGGTAGCATATTATGATGTGCTTCATAGCTTAATGCTTCTATATATTTCGGCCATAAAACAGAAAAAATGTAAGGGGCTGCATTATGTTTTTCTCGAAAATCTCTTGAACCCCAAGACTTACAGCTTTGCTTCCATACAAAAAAATTAAGTACTAAAAATAAGCTTTTCATTGATATAGGTTTCATTTGTGTTGAGTAGGTAGACCACTTTGCCCATTCTCCTTTTGTTTAATTCTTGTGTTACTTATTTGTAGTAAAAAATAAAGTTCTTCTCTTTGATTATTCAACTTTTCTTGTTCACGCACGCACGCACGTTTCTTGTGATACGCACGTCTAACTCGTTAATCCACTTTAAAATGTCCAAAATTGTATAAAACTACGAAAAGCGCAATGAAACAATTACTCCGCGATGTCACTCGATGCACTTTTTATCCAAAACGCATAGAAAAAAATAGTCAAACTAAAGATTGCAGGCCCAAGGGGATCACCCTGTTGACAACCTACTTCCGGGGACAGTTCCTTAGAACGATATAACAATTTTGTTGGGTCAGCGTAACTGAGAAGAAGATATGTATATTTCCGGTATATGTTGTTTTATTTCCGTCAGTAGGGTATCCCTATTTGCCGAATTGAAAGAAATTTAATATCAATTTTGAGCAACACGTCAGGCTATCCGTAAGTAAGGTAAGAGCGTAGGGCATGGACGGCTGCCTCACACTCTCCTTTTACACCGACGCCTAACTGTGCGGGTTATTTTTTTTAGGATTCTTGAAAATTCTACCCCTAAGGGAATTAAATAAGAAACTCCGTCATTTTTGAAGCTGCAAATTGATATTTGGTCTTGCGGTTAAAAATAAAGAATTACGTATTTCTGAATTTTCGTCAATTTTACCCCCAAGTGGTGATAAGGGATGAAGGTTTGTATGAGAGACCATCATTTTCTCGATATTTTCAAGCTATATCCATGAAAATTGGTATAAAAGCTGTACGTTAAAGGCTAAGGAATACATTTTTTACGATTCTCGGAAATTATACCTCTAAGAGGGTTAAATAGGGGATGGAGTTTATAGGAAACTGTTATTTTTCAACTTATATGTATCTATGAAAGTCGGTATTTGTGCTCAAAAATAAACTATTATGTATTTCTGGATTTTTGTAAATTCTACCTCCAAGTCGTTTAAGTATGATTCATCTCATGGTTTGTACGAGTGGCCATCATTTTTCACGTCAATTTTCAAATTATATCCATGAAAATTGATATGGAAAATTTTCATTAAGGATTAAAAAAGAAATTTCGGAAATGCCAACCCAAGGGAGTTAGGAGAGAGTCCGGCAGTACCGACACCCTAAGGTTTATTTGGTATAAAATTAAAATCTCCAAAGTAATATGTTAGATATTTGCTGATTTATTTAAAATAACTCATAAGGTATAAATAGAAATAATGTAACATCAATATATTTGGAAAGCATCAAATTTATTAATAAAATCTAAAGACACTAAAAATTAATAGTAAAAAAATTGTCCTCCAGTACCGGCCAGAAACAAATACTATTTATACTATAGTCACATATTTTATTGGATTAATAGTTCCAAAATGTTTGCGTAAATCTTTTGCACCCAAACCTTGCAGTTTCCACACTGAATCCAATCCTCTTTATGAGATTCGAGGCACAGAGGGCATATTGTTTCTTCCTAAATCTTTCTTTGAAAAACGAAAACTAGCTCCAGTTTTCGTTCTTTTTCCTGTTTTTTTTTTGTCGGTATCTTTGCCTGAAAGCAAAACATCCTTGCCTTTTTTGTTAACTTCTTTATCTTTAACCGTGAAAAGTTTACTGTAAGTTTGCTTATGGGCAATTAGCCTATTGTTTATATCCTTAATATGTTCTGCCAACACTTTTTCGTATTCAGGCGAGAATGTGTCGTGGAAACGACCCATAGCAGGCTTAAAGTTTTATTATTTTTCTCTTTATAATTTTTAATAGCTTTAATTCTAACATTTAAAGTCATTCTTGGTACTTTCTTGGCCTGACGCGCATTCATTTCTGTGCCTACTTAAAACTTTTCCACGGCTCTATGCATTATGGCAGGATCCCAGGTGCGCTTCTTTGTCTTCCTTTCACGTCCTCTGTCATCATCTAACATATTTATGTACCTATAAAGAAATTAAACCATTTAACATAAACTCAACCAGTGGCCGGTACTGACGGACAATTTCGTGGCCGGTACTGGAGGAAGCGAAATAAAATTTCGAGTTCGCTCAATTATAAAATGTTACGTATAAAGCATCAATTAAAACATTATTATTGTAGCATTGTACATACCACGATTAACTATTGTCGATATAGTCCAATAATATTCAAATATCACCCCCGGTACAATACTTGTGTAACGAACGTCACCGCGCGCAACGCAATTCTTTGCACTGGCAGTTAGTCGGTAGCTGACAGGTCGCCGCCGTTTTGGGCATAGACTTGTCAAAGTGAACTACTTAAATGGAGCTAATGGTGTCAGCGTTAGCTGTTATAGAATCTTAGAAATAGCAACTGGCCGGTACTGGATGCCGGCCGGTACTGCCGGACTCTCCCTTAAATAGGAAAATGTAAGTTTTTATGACAATCCCTCAGTTTTCAAGTTATATCCATGAAAATTTGTAGATATCAGGACTTTATCAAGAACTATATTTTTCAGGATTTTAAGAAATTCCTCCCCAAAATGTGTTAAAATTGTTAGGGGATTGAAGGTTTGTATGAAAGTGTCTTATTTTGTGTCGTTATTTTTTTCATATATATGGATATTTCAAGTTATATCCATGAATTGAGTAATTGGACTTTTGTTTAGAAAATAGAGTCTACTATTTATGTCTTTCAGCATTTTCGGGAATTTCACCCCCAAGTGAGTTAAATAGAAGATAAGGATAAAAGTTTAGTTTTAGATTCGTATGAAATTACGCGGACGAAGTCACGAGCAACTGCTAGCCCTTGTATAGAATTTAGTAATGGTTAAAAATCTGTGTAAACAACAAAAGGTAATTTGAGCTTTGTGTCATATTTATTAAGTGTTAATTTAGCTTTTGTGATTAGCGCATATCAGTTTTAATATGATTACAATCAAACTCTTGATGGTAGTTTAATTTACTATCTGATTGAAAATATAGTAAGCAAACAGCGGAATAAATGTGGCGTGAAAATGTTTGATTAATTGTCGACCAGCTTAGTCTGGAAAGATTTTTTTATAACAAATGACTAAACCATTATTTACGTACAATAAATGTTTATGTTTTCGACATTTTGTGAAATAGAGATAATCTTCGTAGAATTGCTGTTCAAGTTCAAAAACATTTATACTAATATTATTTAAGGTCTCTCTCTTTGTTGATATTGATGGTCTCCACCCCAAAAGACACAAATATGAAGGCGCTCCGGCCGTCACGGAGGTCACCTGTATGTGAGACAGCGCCAGTGTATCCACACACGTGGCATCCCATACAAGCGACCTCCCTTGCTTCCATGGAACAAGAGTCATACCGTCTGGTCTCTTGACATCACTACGTGCCAAACCATTTGGTTCTAGTATTGCAGACACTTTAGCCGTGACAAGAGACCTACGTAAGACTCCGTTCAGGGAAGCATGACGGGAGAATTTTTATAGAATCTAAAGTTTTCTTTCGATATACGAGTATATGAAGTCACTCTGCTTGCGTTCATTTTGACTGGATACAAAGTATAGCCCAATGAAAGCATCAACTACTGTCATTATTTTTAACTTTAATAATAGCAAGTTTATGTTTGATATCTTTTACAAAATCTGTATAAAATGGTAGCCTTTTAATGGTAGGTGAAGCTGCCATTTAATGAGTCAAATAGGTCATCAAAAATATTATAACATCAGCAGTCTGGTTACATTCAGCTGACAATATATTCTTTTCTGAAAATAAAACAGTATTTTCAGTATTTTGTACATAAATTCCTAACAAATTAATGAAATTTTTTATTATTCCTCCAGGTGTACGTAAAATTGATATCCATTCAAATTAAGCCGAAAATTTGTAGTACCAATTCACAAAACCACACGAATTGCTTGAGGTGTTCAGATGAACACACTAAAAGCATGGGTGGCTGAGTGTGTAGGGGACTGTGGGGTTCTTGAACAGACAGAACATGCTTCACTCCCGTCGCATCCTGGAAGTCACCGAGACCCTCCATATATTCAGCAGCTCCTGCAGCTATCCTGGCACCTCCGTAGCCGCGCACGAAATGAATAAGGCGCTCCTGGTCAAGAGAGGCCATGAGGCGTCTCTCTGTGCGACTAACGCTAGCTTATACCAATAAAAGATTGTATGATAGTAAGGATGAAGTGATGCCGGGATTGACTTGGCGTAGATCTTGTCAACGTCACTGATAGCTTTATACTCTAGGTCAATCAAATTCACAAATCCTGCGGCGTCCGGCTCAAACTCCTTTGCACTATTCCCGCATGTAAGGCCTGCCTCGCCGTCGATGATAAAAGAACCCTTCCACAGCGTATCGTTAGTTAGCGCTGACTCTGAACTAGTTAGATGTTTAGGTTTTGGAATTTCTGTTTTATTAAACTTGTTCTTGTCTTGGGAAGTTTGGTTTCTTTTTCTGTTTCGATTTTTTTTTTCATCAGCTTGAGGTATTGGAGGAGGCGGGTTCGCATCCTGTGCTTCGCTTGATCCTTGAGTTGCCATTACGGCGGTACCCTATTACGTCCAGAGAGATAAAAAGGGGGGATTGAAGGTCCCTTTTGTACCCGACTACATCAGAGCCAAAAGGAAAGGTCATGATTTTAGCAGTCTGTATGTATGTATGTTTGTGGCCAATTTTTGTATCAGATTCTATCGGTGATTCATTGTTATGGTCCGGGTTACGTAGGTTACATTTTATTTACGAAAAAAATCGAGAAGTGACCTTCGCGCGGCTTTCTAGATTATTAAATTAGTTTCAGATAAACATAACAGATGGCGCCAATAGCTGCTTGCCCCGCGCACTAAATTATTATTAAATTATTAAGCGTAGTCGAGTTTTTGTCTACGAACTTTATACTTGTTCAGATTTTTGCTCATATCTCGAAAATCTGTAGGAATATTTGCGCTATTTTCCTGTTCCGTTGTTTATTTCTAAGATTTCAATTTTGATTATATGAGGACCCTTCATCCTGTTTTTTCGAATAAAAAAGATTAATCTGACATTGATTGCTGATCCAGTTTTGGAAGCTTTCTTTTCAAAGATAAATTACTCTTCTTTTTCACATTCTGAAGGGATTCTGTTTTCATAGAAGCAACAATCTAGTCTCCATTAGATATTATTTATTTATTAATTTAATTTTATTTAATTAGAGCGGATAAGTATCCAGTACCTAACACTAATTAAATAGGTAAATACAAATTAAAGTAATTAAATATGTTAAATACAATAAATGCAAAGGCCAAAGTTAAATACAATAAATGGAATGCGAGAGAGGAAACATGAAAAATAATCAATAAATTCGACGACTTATGAAAGTGGCATGGTGCAGTTATATTTCTCACATAACTGCAAGCATTGATTTAAAATTATAGGGCATAGGCAAGTCCATGAATTGTTTTTCCAAAAATCCGGGCGTTTTTTTCGGATTACTTCACGCAAACGGCGTTGAACTTTTATGTAGTACTCCTTATTGACGTCGTGGCAAGAATTCATGGCCATTTATTTCACTTTTTCCACGTTTTCATCCAAACACACTTACATCCACAGTCGAACGTGCTAACTGCTAGATATTCTATTTAAGACAGAACATAGTATATAAAGATGCAAAATCGAAAACTAAACACCGAAAAACTTTCTGTTCCCTTCCGTAGCAGCAAAAGAGCTTGTCACCCATTGGTCCTCTCTCTTCTCCTCCCACTCAGTGGTGCCCGCTTTAATCAACTTTACATTTTCTAGATCCTCCATAACCTGGTCCTTGGTTTTCTTGAGTGCATATTACCAAATAGTTGGTTAGAGTAGTTGTCTCAAAGTTCACTAATACTTCTTCTTGACCCAACTCGGTCTCCGGATCGACCTTGGCCAAGCAAGTTTCTAGTTTTGAATTTAGGTCATTTTTCTTAGCAAGTAATTTCTGATCGGTGGGGTGCACACGAGACAATCTGTAATAGATATGAGAAGCCAAGGTCGTCGAATGAAGATCTAAATTGAATCATCAAAATGATGATTGGAATGAATTGTCTAGAAATGTTTTCGCTGCCTCAGCAGCTTGTCTCCACACAGCAGTAAAGTCATCTCCGGTCATGATTCCCAGGGTCTGGCACCATTTCTTTCTTTCATCCTCAGAATAGAGTGCCGAGTTATGTGCATTCATTTGATAAGTTTTTGTTGTATTCACTTTGGCAGCTTGTGTCAGAGAATTCCATTTTTGATTATTTGAATTTATCACTTCAGAGATCATGACATTGCAAACCAGGAAGACGTTTAACATCTTCTTGGTTTCTCCATGAGTTTTGGGCAAGAAGCAAGCAAGGGCCGGTTGTCTGGCCAACGATGGGAACTCCTTGAATTTTAGGACATCTCTTATATCCTCAATTCTTATGGCTCCTTGGATGTCAGGGCATTTGGTCAGGATGACAGCCACAACTTCTGGGAAGGATATGGCAATTCTAGAAAGAGTGACAACTTGAGTCTTGCCAGCTGCTTTGGGTTTGATAGAAAGTTTGGTCACCAATTTCTTCAATCTTTCAACTACTAGTCCACTATTAGTGGATGAATTCGAACTATATTATTGCCTCTGACCAAAAACATTATGATGAGGAAGGTTAGGTCCTCAACTGAAGTTATATTTTTATGAATTAATGCCCTGAAAGCAAGTATGTCAAATCCTGCATAGCCAAAGTGAGTGATAATCCACTCTTTACAGTCTCCTAATGATTGGAAGACAGCTAAGACTTGCTCATAAATGTCCCTGCTTGTTGTGGCTAGAGTAGTTGTATTGCTCAAGATTTCCCATTTAGTATCAGGGATGTCGCTAGTCGAGCTTGATTGAGACATTGTGTCGTCAGATTCTTTAAATAATGGTATCAATTTGTGCCTGCCAGGAGACTCCTTAAGTTTGGAACCCAGGTCAAAAGCTAATGGGATCACTTATGAATTGAATCTGTGTAATTTAAATGATATTTTTGTTTAAAATAAGGATCTTAAATCTTAAAGTTTGATTAAATGCGATTATATGATTATTGAAATGTGATAGGAGCTAATACAAATGGTCTCTTAATCAAGGCTTATAACTATTCTATTTTCTACTTAGAATGAACACTATTTAAAATTATTCTGATACTAAACCAATAAATGCAAGTTAAAAGAATTAAAAGACTAAAAGAATAAGGGAGACCTACAGAAAGAACCTGACCTAAGATAAAGTGATTAAAGTATGATGTTATGGTTTATGGATGATGGTGACTTTCAGATCTAATCAGGTGATGATGATTAAATCAAAATATGAAAAGGTTGTTATAATGAATTATCTCTTAGTAAACAATTTTATTTTATTATCTTGTGTTTCGCAATTTTCTTCACTGACTTTGTGTTGTGACAAAACGGAACCATACATAAAAAATGGAGGCCGCGTGGCTTTGTGCACTAGCCACTTTCTTTGAAAACAGGTAAAAACTCACCATTTTGGAAACGATAGTTAGTGACTAGCTGCACCAAATGTGGCTTACCACATTTGTATAAAATTTTGGGGCTCAAAACCCATTAGAACACTTTAAATGCTTTTTCTTTCAGGAGCCCATTGTCTTTTATCACGAACACCAGCCAAGAAAAGAAATGTCAAATTCACGCGTCCCTCAGATAAAATAATTAGAGCGCCATCTATGAGTTCGTAGTGGCAGCTCTTAGTGACGGATCCTATACAGCTTTCGACGGCTCGCATGGATCGTCGCGCTGGAAAGCGCCGCAAGATGTCGCTGCGCCACCAAAATTTATAACAAAATGAAATAGGAAATTTAGGAAAATAATAATATCTAAAGCCAAAAAAATCACAATGTGACAATAGTCCTCCCCCTGGGAACAGGTTCAACCGGGTAGAACCGGGTTGAACCGCGCTGCCCTCAGCGCTACATGCCTTACGCCTGAAACTGCATTTGAACTGAAATTCCAAGAAAAAAATTCAAATAAATATTGTTGCTGAAACTCAGACTACGGAGCTAGACCAATCAAAATCGAAATTATAAAATAAACATGTGACACCTACTGAAACAACAATGCACTAAACAACCAAGAGCACCTGGGTGACAATTTACATTTATTTGTAAAAACGCTTGAAACCTAAGTGACTCACATTTCAAAATCGGAATTATTTTAAATATTCTATCTTAAGAAACTACCAGCAATGTTAATGCCTACAGAACTGTTACAACTATTTAGCTAACATGCATTATATACTAAATCAATTTAATACTAAACGGTAGGTAAAATAAAAGGTAAAAAACTTAAACGAAAGTAAGATGAAAAGGTAAAAACCTTAAACTGTAGTAGCCTACACAAAATATACAAATAAAAAAAAATATCGGAATAAAATTTCCGGAAGTTTATATACTATCCTAGTTATAAACCAGTCTCGGAATCGGAAATATACAGAACAAAGTTATTTTTCCGGAAGCAACTCTCGGAATCAGAAATATACAGAAAATTTATTGTTTTCAGAAACGAAATGCATTGCGTCTCTTTCAAAAGGAGACTTTGAGCCTAGGACAAAATGTAATAAATACGGAAACAAAATTGGTTCCTAGATGAAAATATAAAAACATCAGAATTTTGTGGAAAAATTATATAACCAATGTAGTTATATAACCATCACAACTTAAATTTTTCACCTAGCAACTCCCAAAAATTTCATTCAGAAAATGATAAAAGATATTTTAAGCTATCAAAATATGTATATCATTATTGCATGCTTCCCAGTTAGTCTTGCAAGAAACATACAGTCGTCATTTATTCATTATCTTACATTCATTCATACTCATTCTTCCACATATAAACCATGGTAATGTAACTGTTGTTCAGTACATCACTACTTTCAAAAATCCTAATTGAATATTATTTTGTTACATATTCAAACAGTCACAGACTAACTTCGCAATGCAGAATAATTATCTCTTAAAATCCTTTACGTGCCATGTACCTAAAGGATGGTTGTCGGCCACTCTAACCAACTCATAAACTAAAGGTGACAAAACCTTCACCACCTTACACTTTTCGTATTTAGGTGCTAACTTAGCGGTGAAGAACTTAGCGGCATCGCTTTGAACAAAAGTTTTCTTCCAAACAATGTCACCTACGGAATATCTCACAGGCCTACGCCGTAAATTGTAATGAGTAGCATTCGTTGCATGTGCCTGAAACAAATGTTTTCTAACATCTTTAAAAATATCCTCCAAAATTCCAAAATTCCCTGCGTATTCCTCTCTAGGCATCCCCGCCTCATACTGTTTGTCTGTATCCTTATAAAAGGAACCATTAAGAACTGGTTCTCTCGCATGGACCAGAAAGAAAGGGGAGAACCCAGTGGACTCGTTCACCGCGCTATTTATTGCAAATTGAACTTTATACAAATTTTCATCCCACGACCTGTGGTTATCTTTTACATAAGCAGCTACTGCAGTCATTACTGTCTTATTGTAACGCTCGACAAGGTTCACTTGTGGAGTATACAACGGCGTATAATGTAAATTCGGAATATTATAACGTTTTATGAGTTTACGGAATTCAGAACCTGTGAATTGTGATCCATTATCCACAATCACAGTCTCTGGGACGCTATGGGTCAAAAAAACAAAATTTTCTAAAGCTTTAATAATGGCGGTGCTCGTGGCACGCCTTAACGGAAATAAGAGTGTGTACTTTGAAAAACAGCAAGTCACAACAAACAGAAACGTAAATCCTGATCTTGATTTGGGCAACGGACCTACAAGATCAGCAGAAATAACCTGAAAAGGTCTGTGACAGACTTTAGGTTTCCCTAATAACCCTGGGGTAGCGGTTGTGGTGTGTTTATATGCAGAACAAATATCACAATTTTTGACAAAATCAACCACGTCTTTAAACATACCGCGCCAGAAGTATCGAAGAGAAAGTCTGCGATGAGTCTTGAATACTCCAAAATGACCCGCTGTTGTATCAGCATGGTTTTCTTCCAAAATCCTATTGACGTCATTTCTACGAACAACCTCTTTCCAGTCGAACTCGCTGAGAAGCTGGTACTTACATTTACTGCAACGAAATAATTTGTTGTTCAAAATACAGAAATTCGGAAAATTTGCGGGATGATTTTTGCAACCATTAAACGTTTTATCGTACCAATCATCCTCGACAACCTGTTTATCGGAAGTATTTTGTTGTGTATTAGTTACATTAACCTGAAGCAATCTCGACAAAGTGTCTGGAACAACATTATCACAACCCTTCCTATGTTCTATAACGAAATTAAATTGTGATAATCTACAACCCCATCGAGCCAATCTTCCCGTAGGGTTTTCTAAATTCAAAAACCATTTAAGCGACGCATGGTCTGTAATAATTTTAAATTGTGCAGAACCAAAATAAGCTTGAAACTTTTCTACCGCAAAAATAACGGCAAGAGCTTCACGCTCCGTTGCACTATAATTTATTTCATTTTTGTTCAAGCTTCTACTGACATAAGCTATTGGGTGGTCATGCCCATCTATTTCCTGTGTTAACATGCCACCAACACCATAAGCTGACGCATCGCAATGCACCTTAAATGGTTTGTCAAAATCGGGGACGGCTAAGACTGGTGCTGTAACCAGTGCATTTTTTAAAGTATTAAATGCTAATTCTGCTTGCTCGCTCCATTCAAATTTAGGTGCTTTCTTACCAGTACAAGTTAATCTGTTTAATGGAGCAGCGATAGTTGAAAAATTCCGAATGAATCGCCTATACCAGGAACATGTGCCTAAGAAAATTTTTACTTCTTGTGAAGTTTTTGGAGTCGGAAAGTTCATAACCGCGGCTATTTTCTCCGGGTCAGTCCTAAGACCGAACTCATCGACTATGTAACCTAAATATTTCAAAGATTTTCTAAAAAAATTGCATTTTTCAAAATTGATTGATAACTGAGCCATTTTTAATTTATCTAAAACTCGATTTAACAAGATTAAATGCGTTTCAAAATCGGACGAGCAAATTACAATATCGTCAATATAACAAAATACTATTCCTTTCTCAATGTCGCTACAGAAATTTTGATTGAATAACATATCCATAAGTCTTTGTTGGCGTGCGGGAGCACCACACAACCCAAAAGGCATAACTTTAAATTTGAATAAACCTCTACCAGGCACTGTAAAACTAGTTTTTTCTTGAGAACTTTCATGTAACGGGATTTGCCAGAAACTTGAACTTAAATCAATGGAGACAGAAATTTAGCTTCTTTTAAGCTATCTAAGATTTGCGGAATATACGGTATTGAGTATGAATCCCCTTTTGTAATTGAATTCAACTTTCGACAATCCAAACAGAATCTCCAATCGCCATTTCCTTTTTTGACCAAAATTGCCGGATTGTTCCATGGACTTTCGCTTGGCGTGACAACGTCCAACTCCAGCATCCTATCCAACTCTTTGTTTAAAGCTATCTTTTTATCCGGAGAAAGTGGATATTGTTTTACTTTTATTGGTGGGGCATCCCCCGTATCAATAACATGTTCAATTAAATTAGTTCTACCTAACCCAATTTTCTCCGATGAAATATCAGAAAATTTATTTACTACTGACTGAGCTAATTCTTTTTGATGATTTGTTAAAGTTTCAAAAGATGTTATGGCAGGATATTGCTCATTTTTTACGGAAATTACCTTAAAAAAATTTATAGGGGCTGCACTCAATTCTAAATTGTCAAAAATGTTAGGTGCCAACTGAAATGTTTTCCAAAAGTCACAACCAAAAATTACATCTACTACTATAGATGGTACTACAAAAAATTTAATAACATGAGTTAATGAATTATACGTAATAGGGACATACATGTATCCTGTGCATTGAAGTTTATCTCCATTTGCACCAGAAAAAACTTTATTTACATCAGTATGCAATTTATAACCAATTTGTATCAAAATTTTGTGTGCTTGGTTACCTAAGATGGACGCGCAAGCACCGGAATCTAGTAAGCCTATAATTTCTAAATTGTTAACAAAAGTTGTTAAATAAGGTCTAATGTCTTCTTTACTAACTGTGTTCAGAACTGTGTCAGGTCGGTTAGAATTTATTTTTTTATTTTTAACAGAAGACCCGTTTTGTGTCTCTGCACAGTTCAGACTTACGCGTTTTTTGTATTTTTATTTGATTTTGAAACAGGTTTACTAACAGAATCTTTTTTGTTGCAGTCTGGACAGGACTTTACTGTGACCCCATCCTTCCCACACTTGAAACACCTCAGTGCTTTCGGAACGGCACTACAAAACTTAAAACTGTGGTTCCCTTTGCCACATTTATAACAGCGAAGGTTATTGTCCTTGCGGAACTCAGAATTTCTTCCAAAATGCTCAGAATTTTTAACAAAATTATCTGAAGTTTTCTCATAACGATTAGAATTTCTACCAGAATGTCCAGAATTTCTACCAAAATGCTCAGAATTCCTACCGAAATTATCAGAATTTCTACCAAAATTTTCGGAATTTCTACCAAAATTTTCGGAATTTCTACCAAAATTATCAGAATTTCTACCAAAATTATCAGAATTTCTACCAAAATTATCAGAATGTCTACCACCTGAATCAAACTTTGCTGTATCATAAAATTGTGCAGAACGTTGCCTTGCCGCCTCTATTTTACGGCATTTTTCCTTTAAAACCGTCACCGACTCTATTTCTAAAAGCGCTAACTGCTTAGCATAAGCTGGCCTAATATTGTGTAACAAGATCTCTAGTTTTTGATCTTCAGCAAGTGTTGTCTTCATTCTCGCAAACATATCAAACATGATTGAAAAATAAATACTTACAGACTCATCTTCTCTTTGTTTCCTTTCCCTCAGGATCCCTAACAACCTGTAATCGTGGTGGACTGGCTCGAATTCCTCCAATAAAATATTTTTTAATTCAGACCAAGATGACACGAGATTTTTAACTCCTCTAAACCATAATAGGGCTTTTCCTGAAAAAAGATGAAAGGCAGACGCAAATAACTTTTTATCCGAAACATTATAAGAAATTTTGTATTCTTCAACTCTTTGTAAAAAACTGCGAGGATCTCCCCTACCATTATAAGAAATGTTCCACTTAGCTACGTTCTTATCTCCTGCACATTCCACCGTAGTTGTCTCAAAGTTCACTAATACTTCTTCTTGACCCAACTCGGTCTCCGGATCGACCTTGGCCAAGCAAGTTTCTAGTTTTGAATTTAGGTCATTTTTCTTAGCAAGTAATTTCTGATCGGTGGGGTGCACACGAGACAACCTGTAATAGATATGAGAAGCCAAGGTCGTCGAATGAAGATCTAAATTGAATCATCAAAATGATGATTGGAATGAATTGTCTAGAAATGTTTTCGCTGCCTCAGCAGCTTGTCTCCACACAGCAGTAAAGTCATCTCCGGTCATGATTCCCAGGGTCTGGCACCATTTCTTTCTTTCATCCTCAGAATAGAGTGCCGAGTTATGTGCATTCATTTGATAAGTTTTTGTTGTATTCACTTTGGCAGCTTGTGTCAGAGAATTCCATTTTTGATTATTTGAATTTATCACTTCAGAGATCATGACATTGCAAACCAGGAAGACGTTTAACATCTTCTTGGTTTCTCCATGAGTTTTGGGCAAGAAGCAAGCAAGGGCCGGTTGTCTGGCCAACGATGGGAACTCCTTGAATTTTAGGACATCTCTTATATCCTCAATTCTTATGGCTCCTTGGATGTCAGGGCATTTGGTCAGGATGACAGCCACAACTTCTGGGAAGGATATGGCAATTCTAGAAAGAGTGACAACTTGAGTCTTGCCAGCTGCTTTGGGTTTGATAGAAAGTTTGGTCACCAATTTCTTCAATCTTTCAACTACTAGTCCACTATTAGTGGATGAATTCGAACTATATTATTGCCTCTGACCAAAAACATTATGATGAGGAAGGTTAGGTCCTCAACTGAAGTTATCTTTTTATGAATTAATGCCCTGAAAGCAAGTATGTCAAATCCTGCATAGCCAAAGTGAGTGATAATCCACTCTTTACAGTCTCCTAATGATTGGAAGACAGCTAAGACTTGCTCATAAATGTCCCTGCTTGTTGTGGCTAGAGTAGTTGTATTGCTCAAGATTTCCCATTTAGTATCAGGGATGTCGCTAGTCGAGCTTGATTGAGACATTGTGTCGTCAGATTCTTTAAATAATGGTATCAATTTGTGCCTGCCAGGAGACTCCTTAAGTTTGGAACCCAGGTCAAAAGCTAATGGGATCACTTATGAATTGAATCTGTGTAATTTAAATGATATTTTTGTTTAAAATAAGGATCTTAAATCTTAAAGTTTGATTAAATGCGATTATATGATTATTGAAATGTGATAGGAGCTAATACAAATGGTCTCTTAATCAAGGCTTATAACTATTCTATTTTCTACTTAGAATGAACACTATTTAAAATTATTCTGATACTAAACCAATAAATGCAAGTTAAAAGAATTAAAAGACTAAAAGAATAAGGGAGACCTACAGAAAGAACCTGACCTAAGATAAAGTGATTAAAGTATGATGTTATGGTTTATGGATGATGGTGACTTTCAGATCTAATCAGGTGATGATGATTAAATCAAAATATGAAAAGGTTGTTATAATGAATTATCTGTTAGTAAACAATTTTATTTTATTATCTTGTGTTTCGCAATTTTCTTCACTGACTTTGTGTTGTGACAAAACGGAACCATACATAAAAAATGGAGGCCGCGTGGCTTTGTGCACTAGCCACTTTCTTTGAAAACAGGTAAAAACTCAGCATTTTGGAAACGATAGTTAGTGACTAGCTGCACCAAATGTGGCTTACCACATTTGTATAAAATTTTGGGGCTCAAAACCCATTAGAACACTTTAAATGCTTTTTCTTTCAGGAGCCCATTGTCTTTTATCACGAACACCAGCCAAGAAAAGAAATGTCAAATTCACGCGTCCCTCAGATAAAATAATTAGAGCGCCATCTATGAGTTCGTAGTGGCAGCTCTTAGTGACGGATCCTATACAGCTTTCGACGGCTCGCATGGATCGTCGCGCTGGAAAGCGCCGCAAGATGTCGCTGCGCCACCAAAATTTATAACAAAATGAAATAGGAAATTTAGGAAAATAATAATATCTAAAGCCAAAAAAATCACAATGTGACAATAGTCCTCCCCCTGGGAACAGGTTCAACCGGGTAGAACCGGGTTGAACCGCGCTGCCCTCAGCGCTACCTGCCTTACGCCTGAAACTGCATTTGAACTGAAATTCCAAGAAAAAAATTCAAATAAATATTGTTGCTGAAACTCAGACTACGGAGCTAGACCAATCAAAATCGAAATTATAAAATAAACATGTGACACCTACTGAAACAACAATGCACTAAACAACCAAGAGCACCTGGGTGACAATTTACATTTATTTGTAAAAACGCTTGAAACCTAAGTGACTCACATTTCAAAATCGGAATTATTTTAAATATTCTATCTTAAGAAACTACCAGCAATGTTAATGCCTACAGAACTGTTACAACTATTTAGCTAACATGCATTATATACTAAATCAATTTAATACTAAACGGTAGGTAAAATAAAAGGTAAAAAACTTAAACGAAAGTAAGATGAAAAGGTAAAAACCTTAAACTGTAGTAGCCTACACAAAATATACAAATAAAAAAAAATATCGGAATAAAATTTCCGGAAGTTTATATACTATCCTAGTTATAAACCAGTCTCGGAATCGGAAATATACAGAACAAAGTTATTTTTCCGGAAGCAACTCTCGGAATCAGAAATATACAGAAAATTTATTGTTTTCAGAAACGAAATGCATTGCGTCTCTTTCAAAAGGAGACTTTGTGCCTAGGACAAAATGTAATAAATACGGAAACAAAATTGGTTCCTAGATGAAAATATAAAAACATCAGAATTTTGTGGAAAAATTATATAACCAATGTAGTTATATAACCATCACAACTTAAATTTTTCACCTAGCAACTCCCAAAAATTTCATTCAGAAAATGATAAAAGATATTTTAAGCTATCAAAATATGTATATCATTATTGCATGCTTCCCAGTTAGTCTTGCAAGAAACATACAGTCGTCATTTATTCATTATCTTACATTCATTCATACTCATTCTTCCACATATAAACCATGGTAATGTAACTGTTGTTCAGTACATCACTACTTTCAAAAATCCTAATTGAATATTATTTTGTTACATATTCAAACAGTCACAGACTAACTTCGCAATGCAGAATAATTATCTCTTAAAATCCTTTACGTGCCATGTACCTAAAGGATGGTTGTCGGCCACTCTAACCAACTCATAAACTAAAGGTGACAAAACCTTCACCACCTTACACTTTTCGTATTTAGGTGCTAACTTAGCGGTGAAGAACTTAGCGGCATCGCTTTGAACAAAAGTTTTCTTCCAAACAATGTCACCTACGGAATATCTCACAGGCCTACGCCGTAAATTGTAATGAGTAGCATTCGTTGCATGTGCCTGAAACAAATGTTTTCTAACATCTTTAAAAATATCCTCCAAAATTCCAAAATTCCCTGCGTATTCCTCTCTAGGCATCCCCGCCTCATACTGTTTGTCTGTATCCTTATAAAAGGAACCATTAAGAACTGGTTCTCTCGCATGGACCAGAAAGAAAGGGGAGAACCCAGTGGACTCGTTCACCGCGCTATTTATTGCAAATTGAACTTTATACAAATTTTCATCCCACGACCTGTGGTTATCTTTTACATAAGCAGCTACTGCAGTCATTACTGTCTTATTGTAACGCTCGACAAGGTTCACTTGTGGAGTATACAACGGCGTATAATGTAAATTCGGAATATTATAACGTTTTATGAGTTTACGGAATTCAGAACCTGTGAATTGTGATCCATTATCCACAATCACAGTCTCTGGGACGCTATGGGTCAAAAAAACAAAATTTTCTAAAGCTTTAATAATGGCGGTGCTCGTGGCACGCCTTAACGGAAATAAGAGTGTGTACTTTGAAAAACAGCAAGTCACAACAAACAGAAACGTAAATCCTGATCTTGATTTGGGCAACGGACCTACAAGATCAGCAGAAATAACCTGAAAAGGTCTGTGACAGACTTTAGGTTTCCCTAATAACCCTGGGGTAGCGGTTGTGGTGTGTTTATATGCAGAACAAATATCACAATTTTTGACAAAATCAACCACGTCTTTAAACATACCGCGCCAGAAGTATCGAAGAGAAAGTCTGCGATGAGTCTTGAATACTCCAAAATGACCCGCTGTTGTATCAGCATGGTTTTCTTCCAAAATCCTATTGACGTCATTTCTACGAACAACCTCTTTCCAGTCGAACTCGCTGAGAAGCTGGTACTTACATTTACTGCAACGAAATAATTTGTTGTTCAAAATACAGAAATTCGGAAAATTTGCGGGATGATTTTTGCAACCATTAAACGTTTTATCGTACCAATCATCCTCGACAACCTGTTTATCGGAAGTATTTTGTTGTGTATTAGTTACATTAACCTGAAGCAATCTCGACAAAGTGTCTGGAACAACATTATCACAACCCTTCCTATGTTCTATAACGAAATTAAATTGTGATAATCTACAACCCCATCGAGCCAATCTTCCCGTAGGGTTTTCTAAATTCAAAAACCATTTAAGCGACGCATGGTCTGTAATAATTTTAAATTGTGCAGAACCAAAATAAGCTTGAAACTTTTCTACCGCAAAAATAACGGCAAGAGCTTCACGCTCCGTTGCACTATAATTTATTTCATTTTTGTTCAAGCTTCTACTGACATAAGCTATTGGGTGGTCATGCCCATCTATTTCCTGTGTTAACATGCCACCAACACCATAAGCTGACGCATCGCAATGCACCTTAAATGGTTTGTCAAAATCGGGGACGGCTAAGACTGGTGCTGTAACCAGTGCATTTTTTAAAGTATTAAATGCTAATTCTGCTTGCTCGCTCCATTCAAATTTAGGTGCTTTCTTACCAGTACAAGTTAATCTGTTTAATGGAGCAGCGATAGTTGAAAAATTCCGAATGAATCGCCTATACCAGGAACATGTGCCTAAGAAAATTTTTACTTCTTGTGAAGTTTTTGGAGTCGGAAAGTTCATAACCGCGGCTATTTTCTCCGGGTCAGTCCTAAGACCGAACTCATCGACTATGTAACCTAAATATTTCAAAGATTTTCTAAAAAAATTGCATTTTTCAAAATTGATTGATAACTGAGCCATTTTTAATTTATCTAAAACTCGATTTAACAAGATTAAATGCGTTTCAAAATCGGACGAGCAAATTACAATATCGTCAATATAACAAAATACTATTCCTTTCTCAATGTCGCTACAGAAATTTTGATTGAATAACATATCCATAAGTCTTTGTTGGCGTGCGGGAGCACCACACAACCCAAAAGGCATAACTTTAAATTTGAATAAACCTCTACCAGGCACTGTAAAACTAGTTTTTTCTTGAGAACTTTCATGTAACGGGATTTGCCAGAAACTTGAACTTAAATCAATGGAGACAGAAATTTAGCTTCTTTTAAGCTATCTAAGATTTGCGGAATATACGGTATTGAATATGAATCCCCTTTTGTAATTGAATTCAACTTTCGACAATCCAAACAGAATCTCCAATCGCCATTTCCTTTTTTGACCAAAATTGCCGGATTGTTCCATGGACTTTCGCTTGGCGTGACAACGTCCAACTCCAGCATCCTATCCAACTCTTTGTTTAAAGCTATCTTTTTATCCGGAGAAAGTGGATATTGTTTTACTTTTATTGGTGGGGCATCCCCCGTATCAATAACATGTTCAATTAAATTAGTTCTACCTAACCCAATTTTCTCCGATGAAATATCAGAAAATTTATTTACTACTGACTGAGCTAATTCTTTTTGATGATTTGTTAAAGTTTCAAAAGATGTTATGGCAGGATATTGCTCATTTTTTACGGAAATTACCTTAAAAAAATTTATAGGGGCTGCACTCAATTCTAAATTGTCAAAAATGTTAGGTGCCAACTGAAATGTTTTCCAAAAGTCACAACCAAAAATTACATCTACTACTATAGATGGTACTACAAAAAATTTAATAACATGAGTTAATGAATTATACGTAATAGGGACATACATGTATCCTGTGCATTGAAGTTTATCTCCATTTGCACCAGAAAAAACTTTATTTACATCAGTATGCAATTTATAACCAATTTGTATCAAAATTTTGTGTGCTTGGTTACCTAAGATGGACGCGCAAGCACCGGAATCTAGTAAGCCTATAATTTCTAAATTGTTAACAAAAGTTGTTAAATAAGGTCTAATGTCTTCTTTACTAACTGTGTTCAGAACTGTGTCAGGTCGGTTAGAATTTATTTTTTTATTTTTAACAGAAGACCCGTTTTGTGTCTCTGCACAGTTCAGACTTACGCGTTTTTTGTATTTTTATTTGATTTTGAAACAGGTTTACTAACAGAATCTTTTTTGTTGCAGTCTGGACAGGACTTTACTGTGACCCCATCCTTCCCACACTTGAAACACCTCAGTGCTTTCGGAACGGCACTACAAAACTTAAAACTGTGGTTCCCTTTGCCACATTTATAACAGCGAAGGTTATTGTCCTTGCGGAACTCAGAATTTCTTCCAAAATGCTCAGAATTTTTAACAAAATTATCTGAAGTTTTCTCATAACGATTAGAATTTCTACCAGAATGTCCAGAATTTCTACCAAAATGCTCAGAATTCCTACCGAAATTATCAGAATTTCTACCAAAATTTTCGGAATTTCTACCAAAATTTTCGGAATTTCTACCAAAATTATCAGAATTTCTACCAAAATTATCAGAATTTCTACCAAAATTATCAGAATGTCTACCACCTGAATCAAACTTTGCTGTATCATAAAATTGTGCAGAACGTTGCCTTGCCGCCTCTATTTTACGGCATTTTTCCTTTAAAACCGTCACCGACTCTATTTCTAAAAGCGCTAACTGCTTAGCATAAGCTGGCCTAATATTGTGTAACAAGATCTCTAGTTTTTGATCTTCAGCAAGTGTTGTCTTCATTCTCGCAAACATATCAAACATGATTGAAAAATAAATACTTACAGACTCATCTTCTCTTTGTTTCCTTTCCCTCAGGATCCCTAACAACCTGTAATCGTGGTGGACTGGCTCGAATTCCTCCAATAAAATATTTTTTAATTCAGACCAAGATGACACGAGATTTTTAACTCCTCTAAACCATAATAGGGCTTTTCCTGAAAAAAGATGAAAGGCAGACGCAAATAACTTTTTATCCGAAACATTATAAGAAATTTTGTATTCTTCAACTCTTTGTAAAAAACTGCGAGGATCTCCTCTACCATTATAAGAAATGTTCCACTTAGCTACGTTCTTATCTCCTGCACATTCCACCGTAGTTGTCTCAAAGTTCACTAATACTTCTTCTTGACCCAACTCGGTCTCCGGATCGACCTTGGCCAAGCAAGTTTCTAGTTTTGAATTTAGGTCATTTTTCTTAGCAAGTAATTTCTGATCGGTGGGGTGCACACGAGACAATCTGTAATAGATATGAGAAGCCAAGGTCGTCGAATGAAGATCTAAATTGAATCATCAAAATGATGATTGGAATGAATTGTCTAGAAATGTTTTCGCTGCCTCAGCAGCTTGTCTCCACACAGCAGTAAAGTCATCTCCGGTCATGATTCCCAGGGTCTGGCACCATTTCTTTCTTTCATCCTCAGAATAGAGTGCCGAGTTATGTGCATTCATTTGATAAGTTTTTGTTGTATTCACTTTGGCAGCTTGTGTCAGAGAATTCCATTTTTGATTATTTGAATTTATCACTTCAGAGATCATGACATTGCAAACCAGGAAGACGTTTAACATCTTCTTGGTTTCTCCATGAGTTTTGGGCAAGAAGCAAGCAAGGGCCGGTTGTCTGGCCAACGATGGGAACTCCTTGAATTTTAGGACATCTCTTATATCCTCAATTCTTATGGCTCCTTGGATGTCAGGGCATTTGGTCAGGATGACAGCCACAACTTCTGGGAAGGATATGGCAATTCTAGAAAGAGTGACAACTTGAGTCTTGCCAGCTGCTTTGGGTTTGATAGAAAGTTTGGTCACCAATTTCTTCAATCTTTCAACTACTAGTCCACTATTAGTGGATGAATTCGAACTATATTATTGCCTCTGACCAAAAACATTATGATGAGGAAGGTTAGGTCCTCAACTGAAGTTATCTTTTTATGAATTAATGCCCTGAAAGCAAGTATGTCAAATCCTGCATAGCCAAAGTGAGTGATAATCCACTCTTTACAGTCTCCTAATGATTGGAAGACAGCTAAGACTTGCTCATAAATGTCCCTGCTTGTTGTGGCTAGAGTAGTTGTATTGCTCAAGATTTCCCATTTAGTATCAGGGATGTCGCTAGTCGAGCTTGATTGAGACATTGTGTCGTCAGATTCTTTAAATAATGGTATCAATTTGTGCCTGCCAGGAGACTCCTTAAGTTTGGAACCCAGGTCAAAAGCTAATGGGATCACTTATGAATTGAATCTGTGTAATTTAAATGATATTTTTGTTTAAAATAAGGATCTTAAATCTTAAAGTTTGATTAAATGCGATTATATGATTATTGAAATGTGATAGGAGCTAATACAAATGGTCTCTTAATCAAGGCTTATAACTATTCTATTTTCTACTTAGAATGAACACTATTTAAAATTATTCTGATACTAAACCAATAAATGCAAGTTAAAAGAATTAAAAGACTAAAAGAATAAGGGAGACCTACAGAAAGAACCTGACCTAAGATAAAGTGATTAAAGTATGATGTTATGGTTTATGGATGATGGTGACTTTCAGATCTAATCAGGTGATGATGATTAAATCAAAATATGAAAAGGTTGTTATAATGAATTATCTGTTAGTAAACAATTTTATTTTATTATCTTGTGTTTCGCAATTTTCTTCACTGACTTTGTGTTGTGACAAAACGGAACCATACATAAAAAATGGAGGCCGCGTGGCTTTGTGCACTAGCCACTTTCTTTGAAAACAGGTAAAAACTCACCATTTTGGAAACGATAGTTAGTGACTAGCTGCACCAAATGTGGCTTACCACATTTGTATAAAATTTTGGGGCTCAAAACCCATTAGAACACTTTAAATGCTTTTTCTTTCAGGAGCCCATTGTCTTTTATCACGAACACCAGCCAAGAAAAGAAATGTCAAATTCACGCGTCCCTCAGATAAAATAATTAGAGCGCCATCTATGAGTTCGTAGTGGCAGCTCTTAGTGACGGATCCTATACAGCTTTCGACGGCTCGCATGGATCGTCGCGCTGGAAAGCGCCGCAAGATGTCGCTGCGCCACCAAAATTTATAACAAAATGAAATAGGAAATTTAGGAAAATAATAATATCTAAAGCCAAAAAAATCACAATGTGACAATAGTCCTCCCCCTGGGAACAGGTTCAACCGGGTAGAACCGGGTTGAACCGCGCTGCCCTCAGCGCTACCTGCCTTACGCCTGAAACTGCATTTGAACTGAAATTCCAAGAAAAAAATTCAAATAAATATTGTTGCTGAAACTCAGACTACGGAGCTAGACCAATCAAAATCGAAATTATAAAATAAACATGTGACACCTACTGAAACAACAATGCACTAAACAACCAAGAGCACCTGGGTGACAATTTACATTTATTTGTAAAAACGCTTGAAACCTAAGTGACTCACATTTCAAAATCGGAATTATTTTAAATATTCTATCTTAAGAAACTACCAGCAATGTTAATGCCTACAGAACTGTTACAACTATTTAGCTAACATGCATTATATACTAAATCAATTTAATACTAAACGGTAGGTAAAATAAAAGGTAAAAAACTTAAACGAAAGTAAGATGAAAAGGTAAAAACCTTAAACTGTAGTAGCCTACACAAAATATACAAATAAAAAAAAATATCGGAATAAAATTTCCGGAAGTTTATATACTATCCTAGTTATAAACCAGTCTCGGAATCGGAAATATACAGAACAAAGTTATTTTTCCGGAAGCAACTCTCGGAATCAGAAATATACAGAAAATTTATTGTTTTCAGAAACGAAATGCATTGCGTCTCTTTCAAAAGGAGACTTTGAGCCTAGGACAAAATGTAATAAATACGGAAACAAAATTGGTTCCTAGATGAAAATATAAAAACATCAGAATTTTGTGGAAAAATTATATAACCAATGTAGTTATATAACCATCACAACTTAAATTTTTCACCTAGCAACTCCCAAAAATTTCATTCAGAAAATGATAAAAGATATTTTAAGCTATCAAAATATGTATATCATTATTGCATGCTTCCCAGTTAGTCTTGCAAGAAACATACAGTCGTCATTTATTCATTATCTTACATTCATTCATACTCATTCTTCCACATATAAACCATGGTAATGTAACTGTTGTTCAGTACATCACTACTTTCAAAAATCCTAATTGAATATTATTTTGTTACATATTCAAACAGTCACAGACTAACTTCGCAATGCAGAATAATTGAAGACATGAGTGGATGAAGGGGTTATGTAACATTTTTAAGATTTTTTATTTTTTACGTTGAATGAAGGTGTTATGTGCGTACAAACCATATCAGACCTTAAGAAAACACAATTTAAGCTTGGTTTTAGAAATAGCAAGTGATGAAGGAGTTATGTACAAAAATAAAATGATAATTACCATGAATGAAAGTGCTATGGGCACTTAACGTATTCTTTATACTAAAATGGTTCTAATCTGTGTTTTTCTGGAGTGGATGAAGGAGTTATGTGCAAGCAAACGTATGGTCGCGCTGTGTTGCCATGGATGAAGGAGTTACGTCGTGTACTTGTCTCTTTCATTCATTTATCATCGTAAATTCTTGCGCCGCGTCACCAGTGACACGCACATCGTGAAAGCTTATATTTTGTTTGTTTACTTCGGTATATTTTAATAAAACAAGTGCATGTTAATTATTTTGTTACGACAATGCATATGTTAAGAGCTAGACGACTTGTAGAAGCTGCGATAAACTCCAAGATAAACTTTTCCATTTCGCGGGATTTAAACAACAGTGATGATTGCCAAAATAATGTCATTTCTAACCTCAAAATTTTCCGCAAAGGTGAGTATTTATTATAATATCTGTGTAAACTACTTTATATAACTAGGTATTAAGATGAGTTCATAGTTAGTTGTCGTGTTTTAGAGCTTTATATTCAAGTATTAATACATGGTGTGGATCTACGGCTTTAGTGTCGTCATTATGATTTCAATAGTTATGTGCCAGTTTTTTGATCCGCAGTTAAGTCAACAAATGGCTAAAAATTGCAATTACCTAATAATAGTTAAATTTCCTTAAAATTCGTTTTTATGAACCATATCTAGTTAACGTAACTAATGATTACATATTATTTAACCTCTAGCTGATGCCTGCGACTTCGTTCGTGTGGATTCAGTTTTCTAAAAATCCCGTGAGAACTCTTTGATTTTTCGGAATAAAAAGTAGCCTATGTCACTCTCCAGGTCATTAACCTATAACGATACAATAAATCACGTTTATCCGTTTTCTATTGCAACGTGATTGAAGGATAAACCAACAAACAAACACATTTTCGCACTTACAATAAGGGTAGTGATTAGATTATATTTTATACTAGAGGATGCGACTTCGTTCGCGTGGATATAGGTTTTAAAAATCCCGCGGAAACTTTTTATTTTTCCTTTGAGCTCATACCTACTGTTAAAAGTCGCCCATTAAAATGGAACTACCTACAGTAATGAGTATTAATTTTTGAATATCTCTTTCCCATCACTAAAGTTTTGCCAATGAACCCATCAAAATCGGTCCAGCATTTCGGAGACAGACAAACACAAATTTTAATGTAAATGTTCAAAGTTTCCTGTGCAATCTGGGTTCCAAGCTATATGGAATACTGAGGATTGTGATGGCTGTAACTTCTGAACTACAAAACCGATGACCTTGAAATATTTACGGAACAATCCTTAAATTATTTTCTTTCTAATAAAAAGAATGAATGAAATGGGACTACCCGTTAATGAATTACAGCTAAGTACACATTTTAACTTTCATCCTCTCTCCCATGGGAACCGATTTCGGGATGAAAAGTCCTATATATTTCCTATAATATAGTTCCTATATATTACTCCGTAGTATGAAAGTAAATCATGTCAAGTTTCATTTCAGTCCATTCAGTAGTTTTGCACGATGCGCTCACAAACATACAGACAAACAGACAAAAATTTAAAAAATAGCTTTTTTACGTACTATTACTTATGGACCTAACGTCCCCCAGCTATTATTTTGCAAAAATCTTTAATGTACTGACACAGCAAGTCTACGATTTTATTATATTGTATATTATGTAGATTTAAGTATTTATTACTTTTTATGCTGAAAACAAATTTTACGTTTTATCAACAAAATAATACATAATATCTGCATCATATTATGTATCATTTTGCCGATCTACCGATCTAGTTACTCATCACTACCTACTTGCCTATCTTACGTGCTTATTGCTTATCAAGTATCACTGCTAACTTTTATTTTACAGATGGGAAAAGTGCGTCAGCACCGCAGCAGCATTACACCAATTTAAATATTGTTGTTCCGTCAATTGAAGGTGAAGAAGAAGAAAGAAATGAAGTTATAGAAGAGAGGCATTACACGGATTTAAACATTGTTGTTCCTCCAATTGAAGAACAAGAAATAAGTGAGAGAGAAGAGAGTGATTACACCGTTTTAAATGTAGTTGTTCCTCCAATTGAAGAACAAGAAATAAGTGAGAGAGAAGAGAGTGATTACACCGTTTTAAATGTAGTTGTTCCTCCGATTGAAGAACAAGAAACAAATGTTTTAGAAGAGAGAAATTACACTTCAATTGAAGTAGGGGAAAAAAGTGTTATAGAAGAAATCCCAGTTATATCACGTAAAAGAAAACAGTTCCGTCCCAAAGAAAATAGATCAAAAAAACGACCAAGAAATGAAGAGAAATGGAAAAAGAAAGCAGCAGCCTTAGCAAGAGAAAAAGGAGATGAATATTTGTCATATAAAAATAAAGTCATGCCGAAAAAAACAATAGAAGAAGGAGTTTTATGTCATGAAAACTGTAGAATGGATTGCTCTAGTAAATTTGATAGAGAAGAAAGACAGTCGATTCTACAAGATTTTTATAAACTTGATGTAAATAGTAAAAATGCATTATTGTTCAATTGTATAGTGAGTAAGCCTGTTGCACGACGTCGAACTAACGCCAAAAAAAATAAGTCTGCCACCTTTAAATATTTTATTAAACACAATGGCTTAACAAAGGAGGTTTGCAAATTAGGTTTATGTGGTCTGTATCAAATATCGAGAAAGAAGGTAGATATTGTACTCAACAAAATCAAGAGTGGTGCTTCTGCTCCACTTCCAGATAGAAGAGGCAGGCACAATAATCGCCCTCATAAAATGGATGACGAGGTTATACAACGCATAAAACAACATATATCAAGATTTCCGGCCGAACAATCTCATTACTCTCGTAGTAAAAATATGTACAAACTATATTTGTCACCAGTATTAAATGTCACCAAAATGTACGAACTTTATCTAACGATGTGTGATGAGGAGGAACTGCCAGAAAAATATAAAATTAAGAAAAGTACATACAATACAGTGTTCGTTACTGAATTTAATCTATCTTTTGGCTACCCAAAAAGCGACACATGTGCAACTTGCGATGCTGGAAGTTCTAATGAAGAGCATAGATTAAATTATCATGCCGCTATTGAAGCAATGGCCACTGATAGAAAGAAACCTAAAAATGATAGTGGTTTGTTATACCTCACAGTAGATTTACAACAAACCATGCCACTTCCAAAAATACCGACATCTAAGGCATTCTATTTACGCCAAATTTGGTTTTATAATCTGGGTATCCACGTTGTAGACCAGACTAAAGAAAAAGCTGTCTGCTGTACGTGGACAGAAGATGTAGCTGACCGTGGTAGCGTTGAGGTTGCTAGCGCACTACTAAGATTTGTTGAAGTGGATCAGTCGTGTCGTAATAAGCATCATCTACTCATTTGGTCAGACTCTTGCGCTGGTCAAAATAAAAACTTTAATATGATAGTACTCTACCAATACATGATCATGAAAAATTATTTCAAAATCATTGACCACAAATTTCCTGAAGTCGGACATTCATATCTGGACTCTGATAGAGATTTTGGCCGCATTGAAAAAGTATTGCGCAAGCAGGAAGCGGTTTATGCACCAGACCAATACAGAGAGATCATATCCAAAGCATCTAGAAATAATGTAATTATTGACATGACGGATCATTTTCGCAAGATAAATGAGCTGGCAAATAAACTGAATTTAATCAATAGGAAAAAGGATGAAAATAAGCAAAAAGTTTGTTTTAGGGATGGCATTAAATGGATAAGGGTAGACGAATTTGGTTCCTATTTATATAAAGAATGTTACGATGAAATGATGCCGTTTAAAAAGGTTGATATATTAAAAAAAAGAGGTCAAGTACATGAAGTAGATAATATTGAAGTTGAGCGTGTTGGTAAAAAGTATGGAACAATTTCTGAAGAAAAGAAAGCTAATATTAAAGAACAGATTAAATTTGTAAAACCAGAATATCAATACTATTATCGAAATATTGTCGGACAAGATTAATTTAATATTAAGTAATATTCATCTTTCATTGGTCAAAAACCTTTCTATAATATTGATCCTCGCAAAAATGTCAAAGTAAAAATATTTTTTATGTTAGATATCCCGTTCATCTTTACTTCATATTTGTAACTTATTAATTAAGCGATGAATGAAGGAGTTATGTACATGTTTTTGTCAACAAATAAATATTCTTACACTTTTATTTAGTTTTCTCTCTCCATAACAATGAACATATATAAGTATTATAATTTAGCTTAGTTAGTTATTAAATAAATAGTAAAAAAAACGATATATCAAAAAACTAAGTAACAAAACTTTGCTGCCCATTTTCTCGATGTTTACAAATTGTATCATACACCCTTCATCCACTCATGTCTTCAATTATCTCTTAAAATCCTTTACGTGCCATGTACCTAAAGGATGGTTGTCGGCCACTCTAACCAACTCATAAACTAAAGGTGACAAAACCTTCACCACCTTACACTTTTCGTATTTAGGTGCTAACTTAGCGGTGAAGAACTTAGCGGCATCGCTTTGAACAAAAGTTTTCTTCCAAACAATGTCACCTACGGAATATCTCACAGGCCTACGCCGTAAATTGTAATGAGTAGCATTCGTTGCATGTGCCTGAAACAAATGTTTTCTAACATCTTTAAAAATATCCTCCAAAATTCCAAAATTCCCTGCGTATTCCTCTCTAGGCATCCCCGCCTCATACTGTTTGTCTGTATCCTTATAAAAGGAACCATTAAGAACTGGTTCTCTCGCATGGACCAGAAAGAAAGGGGAGAACCCAGTGGACTCGTTCACCGCGCTATTTATTGCAAATTGAACTTTATACAAATTTTCATCCCACGACCTGTGGTTATCTTTTACATAAGCAGCTACTGCAGTCATTACTGTCTTATTGTAACGCTCGACAAGGTTCACTTGTGGAGTATACAACGGCGTATAATGTAAATTCGGAATATTATAACGTTTTATGAGTTTACGGAATTCAGAACCTGTGAATTGTGATCCATTATCCACAATCACAGTCTCTGGGACGCTATGGGTCAAAAAAACAAAATTTTCTAAAGCTTTAATAATGGCGGTGCTCGTGGCACGCCTTAACGGAAATAAGAGTGTGTACTTTGAAAAACAGCAAGTCACAACAAACAGAAACGTAAATCCTGATCTTGATTTGGGCAACGGACCTACAAGATCAGCAGAAATAACCTGAAAAGGTCTGTGACAGACTTTAGGTTTCCCTAATAACCCTGGGGTAGCGGTTGTGGTGTGTTTATATGCAGAACAAATATCACAATTTTTGACAAAATCAACCACGTCTTTAAACATACCGCGCCAGAAGTATCGAAGAGAAAGTCTGCGATGAGTCTTGAATACTCCAAAATGACCCGCTGTTGTATCAGCATGGTTTTCTTCCAAAATCCTATTGACGTCATTTCTACGAACAACCTCTTTCCAGTCGAACTCGCTGAGAAGCTGGTACTTACATTTACTGCAACGAAATAATTTGTTGTTCAAAATACAGAAATTCGGAAAATTTGCGGGATGATTTTTGCAACCATTAAACGTTTTATCGTACCAATCATCCTCGACAACCTGTTTATCGGAAGTATTTTGTTGTGTATTAGTTACATTAACCTGAAGCAATCTCGACAAAGTGTCTGGAACAACATTATCACAACCCTTCCTATGTTCTATAACGAAATTAAATTGTGATAATCTACAACCCCATCGAGCCAATCTTCCCGTAGGGTTTTCTAAATTCAAAAACCATTTAAGCGACGCATGGTCTGTAATAATTTTAAATTGTGCAGAACCAAAATAAGCTTGAAACTTTTCTACCGCAAAAATAACGGCAAGAGCTTCACGCTCCGTTGCACTATAATTTATTTCATTTTTGTTCAAGCTTCTACTGACATAAGCTATTGGGTGGTCATGCCCATCTATTTCCTGTGTTAACATGCCACCAACACCATAAGCTGACGCATCGCAATGCACCTTAAATGGTTTGTCAAAATCGGGGACGGCTAAGACTGGTGCTGTAACCAGTGCATTTTTTAAAGTATTAAATGCTAATTCTGCTTGCTCGCTCCATTCAAATTTAGGTGCTTTCTTACCAGTACAAGTTAATCTGTTTAATGGAGCAGCGATAGTTGAAAAATTCCGAATGAATCGCCTATACCAGGAACATGTGCCTAAGAAAATTTTTACTTCTTGTGAAGTTTTTGGAGTCGGAAAGTTCATAACCGCGGCTATTTTCTCCGGGTCAGTCCTAAGACCGAACTCATCGACTATGTAACCTAAATATTTCAAAGATTTTCTAAAAAAATTGCATTTTTCAAAATTGATTGATAACTGAGCCATTTTTAATTTATCTAAAACTCGATTTAACAAGATTAAATGCGTTTCAAAATCGGACGAGCAAATTACAATATCGTCAATATAACAAAATACTATTCCTTTCTCAATGTCGCTACAGAAATTTTGATTGAATAACATATCCATAAGTCTTTGTTGGCGTGCGGGAGCACCACACAACCCAAAAGGCATAACTTTAAATTTGAATAAACCTCTACCAGGCACTGTAAAACTAGTTTTTTCTTGAGAACTTTCATGTAACGGGATTTGCCAGAAACTTGAACTTAAATCAATGGAGACAGAAATTTAGCTTCTTTTAAGCTATCTAAGATTTGCGGAATATACGGTATTGAGTATGAATCCCCTTTTGTAATTGAATTCAACTTTCGACAATCCAAACAGAATCTCCAATCGCCATTTCCTTTTTTGACCAAAATTGCCGGATTGTTCCATGGACTTTCGCTTGGCGTGACAACGTCCAACTCCAGCATCCTATCCAACTCTTTGTTTAAAGCTATCTTTTTATCCGGAGAAAGTGGATATTGTTTTACTTTTATTGGTGGGGCATCCCCCGTATCAATAACATGTTCAATTAAATTAGTTCTACCTAACCCAATTTTCTCCGATGAAATATCAGAAAATTTATTTACTACTGACTGAGCTAATTCTTTTTGATGATTTGTTAAAGTTTCAAAAGATGTTATGGCAGGATATTGCTCATTTTTTACGGAAATTACCTTAAAAAAATTTATAGGGGCTGCACTCAATTCTAAATTGTCAAAAATGTTAGGTGCCAACTGAAATGTTTTCCAAAAGTCACAACCAAAAATTACATCTACTACTATAGATGGTACTACAAAAAATTTAATAACATGAGTTAATGAATTATACGTAATAGGGACATACATGTATCCTGTGCATTGAAGTTTATCTCCATTTGCACCAGAAAAAACTTTATTTACATCAGTATGCAATTTATAACCAATTTGTATCAAAATTTTGTGTGCTTGGTTACCTAAGATGGACGCGCAAGCACCGGAATCTAGTAAGCCTATAATTTCTAAATTGTTAACAAAAGTTGTTAAATAAGGTCTAATGTCTTCTTTACTAACTGTGTTCAGAACTGTGTCAGGTCGGTTAGAATTTATTTTTTTATTTTTAACAGAAGACCCGTTTTGTGTCTCTGCACAGTTCAGACTTACGCGTTTTTTGTATTTTTATTTGATTTTGAAACAGGTTTACTAACAGAATCTTTTTTGTTGCAGTCTGGACAGGACTTTACTGTGACCCCATCCTTCCCACACTTGAAACACCTCAGTGCTTTCGGAACGGCACTACAAAACTTAAAACTGTGGTTCCCTTTGCCACATTTATAACAGCGAAGGTTATTGTCCTTGCGGAACTCAGAATTTCTTCCAAAATGCTCAGAATTTTTAACAAAATTATCTGAAGTTTTCTCATAACGATTAGAATTTCTACCAGAATGTCCAGAATTTCTACCAAAATGCTCAGAATTCCTACCGAAATTATCAGAATTTCTACCAAAATTTTCGGAATTTCTACCAAAATTTTCGGAATTTCTACCAAAATTATCAGAATTTCTACCAAAATTATCAGAATTTCTACCAAAATTATCAGAATGTCTACCACCTGAATCAAACTTTGCTGTATCATAAAATTGTGCAGAACGTTGCCTTGCCGCCTCTATTTTACGGCATTTTTCCTTTAAAACCGTCACCGACTCTATTTCTAAAAGCGCTAACTGCTTAGCATAAGCTGGCCTAATATTGTGTAACAAGATCTCTAGTTTTTGATCTTCAGCAAGTGTTGTCTTCATTCTCGCAAACATATCAAACATGATTGAAAAATAAATACTTACAGACTCATCTTCTCTTTGTTTCCTTTCCCTCAGGATCCCTAACAACCTGTAATCGTGGTGGACTGGCTCGAATTCCTCCAATAAAATATTTTTTAATTCAGACCAAGATGACACGAGATTTTTAACTCCTCTAAACCATAATAGGGCTTTTCCTGAAAAAAGATGAAAGGCAGACGCAAATAACTTTTTATCCGAAACATTATAAGAAATTTTGTATTCTTCAACTCTTTGTAAAAAACTGCGAGGATCTCCCCTACCATTATAAGAAATGTTCCACTTAGCTACGTTCTTATCTCCTGCACATTCCACCGTAGTTGTCTCAAAGTTCACTAATACTTCTTCTTGACCCAACTCGGTCTCCGGATCGACCTTGGCCAAGCAAGTTTCTAGTTTTGAATTTAGGTCATTTTTCTTAGCAAGTAATTTCTGATCGGTGGGGTGCACACGAGACAACCTGTAATAGATATGAGAAGCCAAGGTCGTCGAATGAAGATCTAAATTGAATCATCAAAATGATGATTGGAATGAATTGTCTAGAAATGTTTTCGCTGCCTCAGCAGCTTGTCTCCACACAGCAGTAAAGTCATCTCCGGTCATGATTCCCAGGGTCTGGCACCATTTCTTTCTTTCATCCTCAGAATAGAGTGCCGAGTTATGTGCATTCATTTGATAAGTTTTTGTTGTATTCACTTTGGCAGCTTGTGTCAGAGAATTCCATTTTTGATTATTTGAATTTATCACTTCAGAGATCATGACATTGCAAACCAGGAAGACGTTTAACATCTTCTTGGTTTCTCCATGAGTTTTGGGCAAGAAGCAAGCAAGGGCCGGTTGTCTGGCCAACGATGGGAACTCCTTGAATTTTAGGACATCTCTTATATCCTCAATTCTTATGGCTCCTTGGATGTCAGGGCATTTGGTCAGGATGACAGCCACAACTTCTGGGAAGGATATGGCAATTCTAGAAAGAGTGACAACTTGAGTCTTGCCAGCTGCTTTGGGTTTGATAGAAAGTTTGGTCACCAATTTCTTCAATCTTTCAACTACTAGTCCACTATTAGTGGATGAATTCGAACTATATTATTGCCTCTGACCAAAAACATTATGATGAGGAAGGTTAGGTCCTCAACTGAAGTTATCTTTTTATGAATTAATGCCCTGAAAGCAAGTATGTCAAATCCTGCATAGCCAAAGTGAGTGATAATCCACTCTTTACAGTCTCCTAATGATTGGAAGACAGCTAAGACTTGCTCATAAATGTCCCTGCTTGTTGTGGCTAGAGTAGTTGTATTGCTCAAGATTTCCCATTTAGTATCAGGGATGTCGCTAGTCGAGCTTGATTGAGACATTGTGTCGTCAGATTCTTTAAATAATGGTATCAATTTGTGCCTGCCAGGAGACTCCTTAAGTTTGGAACCCAGGTCAAAAGCTAATGGGATCACTTATGAATTGAATCTGTGTAATTTAAATGATATTTTTGTTTAAAATAAGGATCTTAAATCTTAAAGTTTGATTAAATGCGATTATATGATTATTGAAATGTGATAGGAGCTAATACAAATGGTCTCTTAATCAAGGCTTATAACTATTCTATTTTCTACTTAGAATGAACACTATTTAAAATTATTCTGATACTAAACCAATAAATGCAAGTTAAAAGAATTAAAAGACTAAAAGAATAAGGGAGACCTACAGAAAGAACCTGACCTAAGATAAAGTGATTAAAGTATGATGTTATGGTTTATGGATGATGGTGACTTTCAGATCTAATCAGGTGATGATGATTAAATCAAAATATGAAAAGGTTGTTATAATGAATTATCTGTTAGTAAACAATTTTATTTTATTATCTTGTGTTTCGCAATTTTCTTCACTGACTTTGTGTTGTGACAAAACGGAACCATACATAAAAAATGGAGGCCGCGTGGCTTTGTGCACTAGCCACTTTCTTTGAAAACAGGTAAAAACTCACCATTTTGGAAACGATAGTTAGTGACTAGCTGCACCAAATGTGGCTTACCACATTTGTATAAAATTTTGGGGCTCAAAACCCATTAGAACACTTTAAATGCTTTTTCTTTCAGGAGCCCATTGTCTTTTATCACGAACACCAGCCAAGAAAAGAAATGTCAAATTCACGCGTCCCTCAGATAAAATAATTAGAGCGCCATCTATGAGTTCGTAGTGGCAGCTCTTAGTGACGGATCCTATACAGCTTTCGACGGCTCGCATGGATCGTCGCGCTGGAAAGCGCCGCAAGATGTCGCTGCGCCACCAAAATTTATAACAAAATGAAATAGGAAATTTAGGAAAATAATAATATCTAAAGCCAAAAAAATCACAATGTGACAATAGTCCTCCCCCTGGGAACAGGTTCAACCGGGTAGAACCGGGTTGAACCGCGCTGCCCTCAGCGCTACCTGCCTTACGCCTGAAACTGCATTTGAACTGAAATTCCAAGAAAAAAATTCAAATAAATATTGTTGCTGAAACTCAGACTACGGAGCTAGACCAATCAAAATCGAAATTATAAAATAAACATGTGACACCTACTGAAACAACAATGCACTAAACAACCAAGAGCACCTGGGTGACAATTTACATTTATTTGTAAAAACGCTTGAAACCTAAGTGACTCACATTTCAAAATCGGAATTATTTTAAATATTCTATCTTAAGAAACTACCAGCAATGTTAATGCCTACAGAACTGTTACAACTATTTAGCTAACATGCATTATATACTAAATCAATTTAATACTAAACGGTAGGTAAAATAAAAGGTAAAAAACTTAAACGAAAGTAAGATGAAAAGGTAAAAACCTTAAACTGTAGTAGCCTACACAAAATATACAAATAAAAAAAAATATCGGAATAAAATTTCCGGAAGTTTATATACTATCCTAGTTATAAACCAGTCTCGGAATCGGAAATATACAGAACAAAGTTATTTTTCCGGAAGCAACTCTCGGAATCAGAAATATACAGAAAATTTATTGTTTTCAGAAACGAAATGCATTGCGTCTCTTTCAAAAGGAGACTTTGAGCCTAGGACAAAATGTAATAAATACGGAAACAAAATTGGTTCCTAGATGAAAATATAAAAACATCAGAATTTTGTGGAAAAATTATATAACCAATGTAGTTATATAACCATCACAACTTAAATTTTTCACCTAGCAACTCCCAAAAATTTCATTCAGAAAATGATAAAAGATATTTTAAGCTATCAAAATATGTATATCATTATTGCATGCTTCCCAGTTAGTCTTGCAAGAAACATACAGTCGTCATTTATTCATTATCTTACATTCATTCATACTCATTCTTCCACATATAAACCATGGTAATGTAACTGTTGTTCAGTACATCACTACTTTCAAAAATCCTAATTGAATATTATTTTGTTACATATTCAAACAGTCACAGACTAACTTCGCAATGCAGAATAATTATCTCTTAAAATCCTTTACGTGCCATGTACCTAAAGGATGGTTGTCGGCCACTCTAACCAACTCATAAACTAAAGGTGACAAAACCTTCACCACCTTACACTTTTCGTATTTAGGTGCTAACTTAGCGGTGAAGAACTTAGCGGCATCGCTTTGAACAAAAGTTTTCTTCCAAACAATGTCACCTACGGAATATCTCACAGGCCTACGCCGTAAATTGTAATGAGTAGCATTCGTTGCATGTGCCTGAAACAAATGTTTTCTAACATCTTTAAAAATATCCTCCAAAATTCCAAAATTCCCTGCGTATTCCTCTCTAGGCATCCCCGCCTCATACTGTTTGTCTGTATCCTTATAAAAGGAACCATTAAGAACTGGTTCTCTCGCATGGACCAGAAAGAAAGGGGAGAACCCAGTGGACTCGTTCACCGCGCTATTTATTGCAAATTGAACTTTATACAAATTTTCATCCCACGACCTGTGGTTATCTTTTACATAAGCAGCTACTGCAGTCATTACTGTCTTATTGTAACGCTCGACAAGGTTCACTTGTGGAGTATACAACGGCGTATAATGTAAATTCGGAATATTATAACGTTTTATGAGTTTACGGAATTCAGAACCTGTGAATTGTGATCCATTATCCACAATCACAGTCTCTGGGACGCTATGGGTCAAAAAAACAAAATTTTCTAAAGCTTTAATAATGGCGGTGCTCGTGGCACGCCTTAACGGAAATAAGAGTGTGTACTTTGAAAAACAGCAAGTCACAACAAACAGAAACGTAAATCCTGATCTTGATTTGGGCAACGGACCTACAAGATCAGCAGAAATAACCTGAAAAGGTCTGTGACAGACTTTAGGTTTCCCTAATAACCCTGGGGTAGCGGTTGTGGTGTGTTTATATGCAGAACAAATATCACAATTTTTGACAAAATCAACCACGTCTTTAAACATACCGCGCCAGAAGTATCGAAGAGAAAGTCTGCGATGAGTCTTGAATACTCCAAAATGACCCGCTGTTGTATCAGCATGGTTTTCTTCCAAAATCCTATTGACGTCATTTCTACGAACAACCTCTTTCCAGTCGAACTCGCTGAGAAGCTGGTACTTACATTTACTGCAACGAAATAATTTGTTGTTCAAAATACAGAAATTCGGAAAATTTGCGGGATGATTTTTGCAACCATTAAACGTTTTATCGTACCAATCATCCTCGACAACCTGTTTATCGGAAGTATTTTGCCTTTAATCCACTTTCGTAACTGAACTTTCGTAACCAGTTACGAACATGGAATTTTTTTCTTCCTTTGATAACCAGCTACGAAAACAGAATTAATATGTCGTTTTCGTAACCAAGTTTCGTAACCAGCTACGAACATGGATTTTTTTTTCTTCCTTTGATAACCAGCTACGAAAACAGAATTAATATGTCATTTTCGTAACCAAGTTTCGTAACCAGCTACGAAAGAAGATTTTTATTTCCATTTTCGTACCTACCTGGTTATTAATTAAGAACAAGCTATAATTTAAAAATTTAAAAAACCCGACTGCCATGCTATAAAACGAACTAAAAAATTAATAAACTACCACCGTACCACTTACAGTGTAGTTGTTATTTATTTTGTTTTTCATGATTTGTCACTCCAAACTGATTTAAAACATATTGATTGTAAACATTTTCATACTCGCCTTTTAAAGCCCTTTATTTTGATACCCCACTCGAGGGTCTTGAAGAAAAAAATTTTTTTCAGCCCGCACATTAAAGTGCATAAAATCCGCCATTTTGATTTTTTATGATTTTTATGTACCCAGTAACATAACCCATCAAGACAAATCTAATGACGTATAATTTATCAAAATTGGTTGAGTCGTTAAGTAGTTACGAACTGACATAGGAAACGGTCATTTTGACACATTTGGACTATCTTTATCACATTTGGATCGCGCTCCTGTCGCGTGCGATCCGAGCGCGACGGATCGTCTGATGTGGACCCAGCTAATGGGTACCTAAATTAAAAAAAAATTAAAATGGCGGACTTTATGCGCTTTATTGTGCGAGCTGAAAATAAATTTTTCTTCAAGACCCTCGAGTGGGGTATCAAAATAAAGGGATTCAAAAGGCGAATACGAAAATGTATACAATTAATATATTTGGAAACAATTTGGAGTGATAAATCGTATAAAATGACCGTTTCCTATGTCAGTTCGTAACTACTTAACGGCTCAACCAATTTTGATAAATTATACGTCATTAGATTTGTCTTGATGGGTTATGTTACTGGGTACATAAAAATCATAAAAAATCAAAATGGTGGATTTTATGCACTTTAATGTGCGGGCTGAAAAAAAATTTTTTCTTCAAGACCCTCGAGTGGGGTATTAAAATAAAGGGCTTTAAAAGGCGAGTATGAAAATGTTTACAATCTATATGTTTTAAATCAGTGACAAATCATGAAAAACAAAATAAATAACAACTACACTGTAAGTGGTACGGTGGTAGTTTATTAATTTTTTAGTTCGTTTTATAGCATGGCAGTCGGGTTTTTTAAATTTTTAAATTATAGCTTGTTCTTAATTAATAACCAGGTAGGTACGAAAATGGAAATAAAAATCTTCTTTCGTAGCTGGTTACGAAACTTGGTTACGAAAATGACATATTAATTCTGTTTTCGTAGCTGGTTATCAAAGGAAGAAAAAAAAATCCATGTTCGTAACTGGTTACGAAACTTGGTTACGAAAACGACATATTAATTCTGTTTTCGTAGCTGGTTATCAAAGGAAGAAAAAAATTCCATGTTCGTAACTGGTTACGAAAATTCAGTTACGAAAGTGGATTAAAGGGTATTTTGTTGTGTATTAGTTACATTAACCTGAAGCAATCTCGACAAAGTGTCTGGAACAACATTATCACAACCCTTCCTATGTTCTATAACGAAATTAAATTGTGATAATCTACAACCCCATCGAGCCAATCTTCCCGTAGGGTTTTCTAAATTCAAAAACCATTTAAGCGACGCATGGTCTGTAATAATTTTAAATTGTGCAGAACCAAAATAAGCTTGAAACTTTTCTACCGCAAAAATAACGGCAAGAGCTTCACGCTCCGTTGCACTATAATTTATTTCATTTTTGTTCAAGCTTCTACTGACATAAGCTATTGGGTGGTCATGCCCATCTATTTCCTGTGTTAACATGCCACCAACACCATAAGCTGACGCATCGCAATGCACCTTAAATGGTTTGTCAAAATCGGGGACGGCTAAGACTGGTGCTGTAACCAGTGCATTTTTTAAAGTATTAAATGCTAATTCTGCTTGCTCGCTCCATTCAAATTTAGGTGCTTTCTTACCAGTACAAGTTAATCTGTTTAATGGAGCAGCGATAGTTGAAAAATTCCGAATGAATCGCCTATACCAGGAACATGTGCCTAAGAAAATTTTTACTTCTTGTGAAGTTTTTGGAGTCGGAAAGTTCATAACCGCGGCTATTTTCTCCGGGTCAGTCCTAAGACCGAACTCATCGACTATGTAACCTAAATATTTCAAAGATTTTCTAAAAAAATTGCATTTTTCAAAATTGATTGATAACTGAGCCATTTTTAATTTATCTAAAACTCGATTTAACAAGATTAAATGCGTTTCAAAATCGGACGAGCAAATTACAATATCGTCAATATAACAAAATACTATTCCTTTCTCAATGTCGCTACAGAAATTTTGATTGAATAACATATCCATAAGTCTTTGTTGGCGTGCGGGAGCACCACACAACCCAAAAGGCATAACTTTAAATTTGAATAAACCTCTACCAGGCACTGTAAAACTAGTTTTTTCTTGAGAACTTTCATGTAACGGGATTTGCCAGAAACTTGAACTTAAATCAATGGAGACAGAAATTTAGCTTCTTTTAAGCTATCTAAGATTTGCGGAATATACGGTATTGAGTATGAATCCCCTTTTGTAATTGAATTCAACTTTCGACAATCCAAACAGAATCTCCAATCGCCATTTCCTTTTTTGACCAAAATTGCCGGATTGTTCCATGGACTTTCGCTTGGCGTGACAACGTCCAACTCCAGCATCCTATCCAACTCTTTGTTTAAAGCTATCTTTTTATCCGGAGAAAGTGGATATTGTTTTACTTTTATTGGTGGGGCATCCCCCGTATCAATAACATGTTCAATTAAATTAGTTCTACCTAACCCAATTTTCTCCGATGAAATATCAGAAAATTTATTTACTACTGACTGAGCTAATTCTTTTTGATGATTTGTTAAAGTTTCAAAAGATGTTATGGCAGGATATTGCTCATTTTTTACGGAAATTACCTTAAAAAAATTTATAGGGGCTGCACTCAATTCTAAATTGTCAAAAATGTTAGGTGCCAACTGAAATGTTTTCCAAAAGTCACAACCAAAAATTACATCTACTACTATAGATGGTACTACAAAAAATTTAATAACATGAGTTAATGAATTATACGTAATAGGGACATACATGTATCCTGTGCATTGAAGTTTATCTCCATTTGCACCAGAAAAAACTTTATTTACATCAGTATGCAATTTATAACCAATTTGTATCAAAATTTTGTGTGCTTGGTTACCTAAGATGGACGCGCAAGCACCGGAATCTAGTAAGCCTATAATTTCTAAATTGTTAACAAAAGTTGTTAAATAAGGTCTAATGTCTTCTTTACTAACTGTGTTCAGAACTGTGTCAGGTCGGTTAGAATTTATTTTTTTATTTTTAACAGAAGACCCGTTTTGTGTCTCTGCACAGTTCAGACTTACGCGTTTTTTGTATTTTTATTTGATTTTGAAACAGGTTTACTAACAGAATCTTTTTTGTTGCAGTCTGGACAGGACTTTACTGTGACCCCATCCTTCCCACACTTGAAACACCTCAGTGCTTTCGGAACGGCACTACAAAACTTAAAACTGTGGTTCCCTTTGCCACATTTATAACAGCGAAGGTTATTGTCCTTGCGGAACTCAGAATTTCTTCCAAAATGCTCAGAATTTTTAACAAAATTATCTGAAGTTTTCTCATAACGATTAGAATTTCTACCAGAATGTCCAGAATTTCTACCAAAATGCTCAGAATTCCTACCGAAATTATCAGAATTTCTACCAAAATTTTCGGAATTTCTACCAAAATTTTCGGAATTTCTACCAAAATTATCAGAATTTCTACCAAAATTATCAGAATTTCTACCAAAATTATCAGAATGTCTACCACCTGAATCAAACTTTGCTGTATCATAAAATTGTGCAGAACGTTGCCTTGCCGCCTCTATTTTACGGCATTTTTCCTTTAAAACCGTCACCGACTCTATTTCTAAAAGCGCTAACTGCTTAGCATAAGCTGGCCTAATATTGTGTAACAAGATCTCTAGTTTTTGATCTTCAGCAAGTGTTGTCTTCATTCTCGCAAACATATCAAACATGATTGAAAAATAAATACTTACAGACTCATCTTCTCTTTGTTTCCTTTCCCTCAGGATCCCTAACAACCTGTAATCGTGGTGGACTGGCTCGAATTCCTCCAATAAAATATTTTTTAATTCAGACCAAGATGACACGAGATTTTTAACTCCTCTAAACCATAATAGGGCTTTTCCTGAAAAAAGATGAAAGGCAGACGCAAATAACTTTTTATCCGAAACATTATAAGAAATTTTGTATTCTTCAACTCTTTGTAAAAAACTGCGAGGATCTCCCCTACCATTATAAGAAATGTTCCACTTAGCTACGTTCTTATCTCCTGCACATTCCACCGTAGTTGTCTCAAAGTTCACTAATACTTCTTCTTGACCCAACTCGGTCTCCGGATCGACCTTGGCCAAGCAAGTTTCTAGTTTTGAATTTAGGTCATTTTTCTTAGCAAGTAATTTCTGATCGGTGGGGTGCACACGAGACAACCTGTAATAGATATGAGAAGCCAAGGTCGTCGAATGAAGATCTAAATTGAATCATCAAAATGATGATTGGAATGAATTGTCTAGAAATGTTTTCGCTGCCTCAGCAGCTTGTCTCCACACAGCAGTAAAGTCATCTCCGGTCATGATTCCCAGGGTCTGGCACCATTTCTTTCTTTCATCCTCAGAATAGAGTGCCGAGTTATGTGCATTCATTTGATAAGTTTTTGTTGTATTCACTTTGGCAGCTTGTGTCAGAGAATTCCATTTTTGATTATTTGAATTTATCACTTCAGAGATCATGACATTGCAAACCAGGAAGACGTTTAACATCTTCTTGGTTTCTCCATGAGTTTTGGGCAAGAAGCAAGCAAGGGCCGGTTGTCTGGCCAACGATGGGAACTCCTTGAATTTTAGGACATCTCTTATATCCTCAATTCTTATGGCTCCTTGGATGTCAGGGCATTTGGTCAGGATGACAGCCACAACTTCTGGGAAGGATATGGCAATTCTAGAAAGAGTGACAACTTGAGTCTTGCCAGCTGCTTTGGGTTTGATAGAAAGTTTGGTCACCAATTTCTTCAATCTTTCAACTACTAGTCCACTATTAGTGGATGAATTCGAACTATATTATTGCCTCTGACCAAAAACATTATGATGAGGAAGGTTAGGTCCTCAACTGAAGTTATCTTTTTATGAATTAATGCCCTGAAAGCAAGTATGTCAAATCCTGCATAGCCAAAGTGAGTGATAATCCACTCTTTACAGTCTCCTAATGATTGGAAGACAGCTAAGACTTGCTCATAAATGTCCCTGCTTGTTGTGGCTAGAGTAGTTGTATTGCTCAAGATTTCCCATTTAGTATCAGGGATGTCGCTAGTCGAGCTTGATTGAGACATTGTGTCGTCAGATTCTTTAAATAATGGTATCAATTTGTGCCTGCCAGGAGACTCCTTAAGTTTGGAACCCAGGTCAAAAGCTAATGGGATCACTTATGAATTGAATCTGTGTAATTTAAATGATATTTTTGTTTAAAATAAGGATCTTAAATCTTAAAGTTTGATTAAATGCGATTATATGATTATTGAAATGTGATAGGAGCTAATACAAATGGTCTCTTAATCAAGGCTTATAACTATTCTATTTTCTACTTAGAATGAACACTATTTAAAATTATTCTGATACTAAACCAATAAATGCAAGTTAAAAGAATTAAAAGACTAAAAGAATAAGGGAGACCTACAGAAAGAACCTGACCTAAGATAAAGTGATTAAAGTATGATGTTATGGTTTATGGATGATGGTGACTTTCAGATCTAATCAGGTGATGATGATTAAATCAAAATATGAAAAGGTTGTTATAATGAATTATCTGTTAGTAAACAATTTTATTTTATTATCTTGTGTTTCGCAATTTTCTTCACTGACTTTGTGTTGTGACAAAACGGAACCATACATAAAAAATGGAGGCCGCGTGGCTTTGTGCACTAGCCACTTTCTTTGAAAACAGGTAAAAACTCACCATTTTGGAAACGATAGTTAGTGACTAGCTGCACCAAATGTGGCTTACCACATTTGTATAAAATTTTGGGGCTCAAAACCCATTAGAACACTTTAAATGCTTTTTCTTTCAGGAGCCCATTGTCTTTTATCACGAACACCAGCCAAGAAAAGAAATGTCAAATTCACGCGTCCCTCAGATAAAATAATTAGAGCGCCATCTATGAGTTCGTAGTGGCAGCTCTTAGTGACGGATCCTATACAGCTTTCGACGGCTCGCATGGATCGTCGCGCTGGAAAGCGCCGCAAGATGTCGCTGCGCCACCAAAATTTATAACAAAATGAAATAGGAAATTTAGGAAAATAATAATATCTAAAGCCAAAAAAATCACAATGTGACAATAGTCCTCCCCCTGGGAACAGGTTCAACCGGGTAGAACCGGGTTGAACCGCGCTGCCCTCAGCGCTACCTGCCTTACGCCTGAAACTGCATTTGAACTGAAATTCCAAGAAAAAAATTCAAATAAATATTGTTGCTGAAACTCAGACTACGGAGCTAGACCAATCAAAATCGAAATTATAAAATAAACATGTGACACCTACTGAAACAACAATGCACTAAACCAGGGACTGAATAACCGGAATTTAATGGTAGTTTTATTTAGCGGTAATGGGCCTACCCTTTTAATAAAAGTACCGAATTGTTTAAATACCTATAATTTCGGTACCGCTTCATTTCGGTACCTCTTTATTTCTGTAACTTTATATTTCAGTTTACCGGTACCGAAATAAAATTTCGGTACCGAAATAAAATTTCGGTACCGCTATTTATATCGATATTTTTATCTAATAAGGCTTTACTTTGATGTGCCGTTGAATGAATCCCACCACTTCGGCATTCTATATTCTTTAATATTCTTATTTTTAGATTAAAATTAGCATTTGGAATTTATTAAAATCCTTACGTTTTAACAAACACAGGAACCGACGGGAAGCGGGGGACGCGCGGCGCGCGGCACGTGGTCAAATTCTTCACCCCCGCGCGCGCACCTTTTCGTATTTTTTCGGTACCGAAATCGCAAAGCGGTTAAATAAAGGTATCTTTTATAAAGGTTGAGATTTCGGTACCTATTTTGTACCGGTATGATAACGGTGGTATGTACCGGTATGCTCTACCGCTTTCAGTCCCTGCACTAGACAACCAAGAGCACCTGGGTGACAATTTACATTTATTTGTAAAAACGCTTGAAACCTAAGTGACTCACATTTCAAAATCGGAATTATTTTAAATATTATATCTTAAGAAACTACCAGCAATGTTAATGCCTACAGAACTGTTACAACTATTTAGCTAACATGCATTATATACTAAATCAATTTAATACTAAACGGTAGGTAAAATAAAAGGTAAAAAACTTAAACGAAAGTAAGATGAAAAGGTAAAAACCTTAAACTGTAGTAGCCTACACAAAATATACAAATAAAAAAAAATATCGGAATAAAATTTCCGGAAGTTTATATACTATCCTAGTTATAAACCAGTCTCGGAATCGGAAATATACAGAACAAAGTTATTTTTCCGGAAGCAACTCTCGGAATCAGAAATATACAGAAAATTTATTGTTTTCAGAAACGAAATGCATTGCGTCTCTTTCAAAAGGAGACTTTGTGCCTAGGACAAAATGTAATAAATACGGAAACAAAATTGGTTCCTAGATGAAAATATAAAAACATCAGAATTTTGTGGAAAAATTATATAACCAATGTAGTTATATAACCATCACAACTTAAATTTTTCACCTAGCAACTCCCAAAAATTTCATTCAGAAAATGATAAAAGATATTTTAAGCTATCAAAATATGTATATCATTATTGCATGCTTCCCAGTTAGTCTTGCAAGAAACATACAGTCGTCATTTATTCATTATCTTACATTCATTCATACTCATTCTTCCACATATAAACCATGGTAATGTAACTGTTGTTCAGTACATCACTACTTTCAAAAATCCTAATTGAATATTATTTTGTTACATATTCAAACAGTCACAGACTAACTTCGCAATGCAGAATAATTATCTCTTAAAATCCTTTACGTGCCATGTACCTAAAGGATGGTTGTCGGCCACTCTAACCAACTCATAAACTAAAGGTGACAAAACCTTCACCACCTTACACTTTTCGTATTTAGGTGCTAACTTAGCGGTGAAGAACTTAGCGGCATCGCTTTGAACAAAAGTTTTCTTCCAAACAATGTCACCTACGGAATATCTCACAGGCCTACGCCGTAAATTGTAATGAGTAGCATTCGTTGCATGTGCCTGAAACAAATGTTTTCTAACATCTTTAAAAATATCCTCCAAAATTCCAAAATTCCCTGCGTATTCCTCTCTAGGCATCCCCGCCTCATACTGTTTGTCTGTATCCTTATAAAAGGAACCATTAAGAACTGGTTCTCTCGCATGGACCAGAAAGAAAGGGGAGAACCCAGTGGACTCGTTCACCGCGCTATTTATTGCAAATTGAACTTTATACAAATTTTCATCCCACGACCTGTGGTTATCTTTTACATAAGCAGCTACTGCAGTCATTACTGTCTTATTGTAACGCTCGACAAGGTTCACTTGTGGAGTATACAACGGCGTATAATGTAAATTCGGAATATTATAACGTTTTATGAGTTTACGGAATTCAGAACCTGTGAATTGTGATCCATTATCCACAATCACAGTCTCTGGGACGCTATGGGTCAAAAAAACAAAATTTTCTAAAGCTTTAATAATGGCGGTGCTCGTGGCACGCCTTAACGGAAATAAGAGTGTGTACTTTGAAAAACAGCAAGTCACAACAAACAGAAACGTAAATCCTGATCTTGATTTGGGCAACGGACCTACAAGATCAGCAGAAATAACCTGAAAAGGTCTGTGACAGACTTTAGGTTTCCCTAATAACCCTGGGGTAGCGGTTGTGGTGTGTTTATATGCAGAACAAATATCACAATTTTTGACAAAATCAACCACGTCTTTAAACATACCGCGCCAGAAGTATCGAAGAGAAAGTCTGCGATGAGTCTTGAATACTCCAAAATGACCCGCTGTTGTATCAGCATGGTTTTCTTCCAAAATCCTATTGACGTCATTTCTACGAACAACCTCTTTCCAGTCGAACTCGCTGAGAAGCTGGTACTTACATTTACTGCAACGAAATAATTTGTTGTTCAAAATACAGAAATTCGGAAAATTTGCGGGATGATTTTTGCAACCATTAAACGTTTTATCGTACCAATCATCCTCGACAACCTGTTTATCGGAAGTATTTTGTTGTGTATTAGTTACATTAACCTGAAGCAATCTCGACAAAGTGTCTGGAACAACATTATCACAACCCTTCCTATGTTCTATAACGAAATTAAATTGTGATAATCTACAACCCCATCGAGCCAATCTTCCCGTAGGGTTTTCTAAATTCAAAAACCATTTAAGCGACGCATGGTCTGTAATAATTTTAAATTGTGCAGAACCAAAATAAGCTTGAAACTTTTCTACCGCAAAAATAACGGCAAGAGCTTCACGCTCCGTTGCACTATAATTTATTTCATTTTTGTTCAAGCTTCTACTGACATAAGCTATTGGGTGGTCATGCCCATCTATTTCCTGTGTTAACATGCCACCAACACCATAAGCTGACGCATCGCAATGCACCTTAAATGGTTTGTCAAAATCGGGGACGGCTAAGACTGGTGCTGTAACCAGTGCATTTTTTAAAGTATTAAATGCTAATTCTGCTTGCTCGCTCCATTCAAATTTAGGTGCTTTCTTACCAGTACAAGTTAATCTGTTTAATGGAGCAGCGATAGTTGAAAAATTCCGAATGAATCGCCTATACCAGGAACATGTGCCTAAGAAAATTTTTACTTCTTGTGAAGTTTTTGGAGTCGGAAAGTTCATAACCGCGGCTATTTTCTCCGGGTCAGTCCTAAGACCGAACTCATCGACTATGTAACCTAAATATTTCAAAGATTTTCTAAAAAAATTGCATTTTTCAAAATTGATTGATAACTGAGCCATTTTTAATTTATCTAAAACTCGATTTAACAAGATTAAATGCGTTTCAAAATCGGACGAGCAAATTACAATATCGTCAATATAACAAAATACTATTCCTTTCTCAATGTCGCTACAGAAATTTTGATTGAATAACATATCCATAAGTCTTTGTTGGCGTGCGGGAGCACCACACAACCCAAAAGGCATAACTTTAAATTTGAATAAACCTCTACCAGGCACTGTAAAACTAGTTTTTTCTTGAGAACTTTCATGTAACGGGATTTGCCAGAAACTTGAACTTAAATCAATGGAGACAGAAATTTAGCTTCTTTTAAGCTATCTAAGATTTGCGGAATATACGGTATTGAGTATGAATCCCCTTTTGTAATTGAATTCAACTTTCGACAATCCAAACAGAATCTCCAATCGCCATTTCCTCTTTTGACCAAAATTGCCGGATTGTTCCATGGACTTTCGCTTGGCGTGACAACGTCCAACTCCAGCATCCTATCCAACTCTTTGTTTAAAGCTATCTTTTTATCCGGAGAAAGTGGATATTGTTTTACTTTTATTGGTGGGGCATCCCCCGTATCAATAACATGTTCAATTAAATTAGTTCTACCTAACCCAATTTTCTCCGATGAAATATCAGAAAATTTATTTACTACTGACTGAGCTAATTCTTTTTGATGATTTGTTAAAGTTTCAAAAGATGTTATGGCAGGATATTGCTCATTTTTTACGGAAATTACCTTAAAAAAATTTATAGGGGCTGCACTCAATTCTAAATTGTCAAAAATGTTAGGTGCCAACTGAAATGTTTTCCAAAAGTCACAACCAAAAATTACATCTACTACTATAGATGGTACTACAAAAAATTTAATAACATGAGTTAATGAATTATACGTAATAGGGACATACATGTATCCTGTGCATTGAAGTTTATCTCCATTTGCACCAGAAAAAACTTTATTTACATCAGTATGCAATTTATAACCAATTTGTATCAAAATTTTGTGTGCTTGGTTACCTAAGATGGACGCGCAAGCACCGGAATCTAGTAAGCCTATAATTTCTAAATTGTTAACAAAAGTTGTTAAATAAGGTCTAATGTCTTCTTTACTAACTGTGTTCAGAACTGTGTCAGGTCGGTTAGAATTTATTTTTTTATTTTTAACAGAAGACCCGTTTTGTGTCTCTGCACAGTTCAGACTTACGCGTTTTTTGTATTTTTATTTGATTTTGAAACAGGTTTACTAACAGAATCTTTTTTGTTGCAGTCTGGACAGGACTTTACTGTGACCCCATCCTTCCCACACTTGAAACACCTCAGTGCTTTCGGAACGGCACTACAAAACTTAAAACTGTGGTTCCCTTTGCCACATTTATAACAGCGAAGGTTATTGTCCTTGCGGAACTCAGAATTTCTTCCAAAATGCTCAGAATTTTTAACAAAATTATCTGAAGTTTTCTCATAACGATTAGAATTTCTACCAGAATGTCCAGAATTTCTACCAAAATGCTCAGAATTCCTACCGAAATTATCAGAATTTCTACCAAAATTTTCGGAATTTCTACCAAAATTTTCGGAATTTCTACCAAAATTATCAGAATTTCTACCAAAATTATCAGAATTTCTACCAAAATTATCAGAATGTCTACCACCTGAATCAAACTTTGCTGTATCATAAAATTGTGCAGAACGTTGCCTTGCCGCCTCTATTTTACGGCATTTTTCCTTTAAAACCGTCACCGACTCTATTTCTAAAAGCGCTAACTGCTTAGCATAAGCTGGCCTAATATTGTGTAACAAGATCTCTAGTTTTTGATCTTCAGCAAGTGTTGTCTTCATTCTCGCAAACATATCAAACATGATTGAAAAATAAATACTTACAGACTCATCTTCTCTTTGTTTCCTTTCCCTCAGGATCCCTAACAACCTGTAATCGTGGTGGACTGGCTCGAATTCCTCCAATAAAATATTTTTTAATTCAGACCAAGATGACACGAGATTTTTAACTCCTCTAAACCATAATAGGGCTTTTCCTGAAAAAAGATGAAAGGCAGACGCAAATAACTTTTTATCCGAAACATTATAAGAAATTTTGTATTCTTCAACTCTTTGTAAAAAACTGCGAGGATCTCCCCTACCATTATAAGAAATGTTCCACTTAGCTACGTTCTTATCTCCTGCACATTCCACCGTAGTTGTCTCAAAGTTCACTAATACTTCTTCTTGACCCAACTCGGTCTCCGGATCGACCTTGGCCAAGCAAGTTTCTAGTTTTGAATTTAGGTCATTTTTCTTAGCAAGTAATTTCTGATCGGTGGGGTGCACACGAGACAATCTGTAATAGATATGAGAAGCCAAGGTCGTCGAATGAAGATCTAAATTGAATCATCAAAATGATGATTGGAATGAATTGTCTAGAAATGTTTTCGCTGCCTCAGCAGCTTGTCTCCACACAGCAGTAAAGTCATCTCCGGTCATGATTCCCAGGGTCTGGCACCATTTCTTTCTTTCATCCTCAGAATAGAGTGCCGAGTTATGTGCATTCATTTGATAAGTTTTTGTTGTATTCACTTTGGCAGCTTGTGTCAGAGAATTCCATTTTTGATTATTTGAATTTATCACTTCAGAGATCATGACATTGCAAACCAGGAAGACGTTTAACATCTTCTTGGTTTCTCCATGAGTTTTGGGCAAGAAGCAAGCAAGGGCCGGTTGTCTGGCCAACGATGGGAACTCCTTGAATTTTAGGACATCTCTTATATCCTCAATTCTTATGGCTCCTTGGATGTCAGGGCATTTGGTCAGGATGACAGCCACAACTTCTGGGAAGGATATGGCAATTCTAGAAAGAGTGACAACTTGAGTCTTGCCAGCTGCTTTGGGTTTGATAGAAAGTTTGGTCACCAATTTCTTCAATATTTCAACTACTAGTCCACTATTAGTGGATGAATTCGAACTATATTATTGCCTCTGACCAAAAACATTATGATGAGGAAGGTTAGGTCCTCAACTGAAGTTATCTTTTTATGAATTAATGCCCTGAAAGCAAGTATGTCAAATCCTGCATAGCCAAAGTGAGTGATAATCCACTCTTTACAGTCTCCTAATGATTGGAAGACAGCTAAGACTTGCTCATAAATGTCCCTGCTTGTTGTGGCTAGAGTAGTTGTATTGCTCAAGATTTCCCATTTAGTATCAGGGATGTCGCTAGTCGAGCTTGATTGAGACATTGTGTCGTCAGATTCTTTAAATAATGGTATCAATTTGTGCCTGCCAGGAGACTCCTTAAGTTTGGAACCCAGGTCAAAAGCTAATGGGATCACTTATGAATTGAATCTGTGTAATTTAAATGATATTTTTGTTTAAAATAAGGATCTTAAATCTTAAAGTTTGATTAAATGCGATTATATGATTATTGAAATGTGATAGGAGCTAATACAAATGGTCTCTTAATCAAGGCTTATAACTATTCTATTTTCTACTTAGAATGAACACTATTTAAAATTATTCTGATACTAAACCAATAAATGCAAGTTAAAAGAATTAAAAGACTAAAAGAATAAGGGAGACCTACAGAAAGAACCTGACCTAAGATAAAGTGATTAAAGTATGATGTTATGGTTTATGGATGATGGTGACTTTCAGATCTAATCAGGTGATGATGATTAAATCAAAATATGAAAAGGTTGTTATAATGAATTATCTCTTAGTAAACAATTTTATTTTATTATCTTGTGTTTCGCAATTTTCTTCACTGACTTTGTGTTGTGACAAAACGGAACCATACATAAAAAATGGAGGCCGCGTGGCTTTGTGCACTAGCCACTTTCTTTGAAAACAGGTAAAAACTCACCATTTTGGAAACGATAGTTAGTGACTAGCTGCACCAAATGTGGCTTACCACATTTGTATAAAATTTTGGGGCTCAAAACCCATTAGAACACTTTAAATGCTTTTTCTTTCAGGAGCCCATTGTCTTTTATCACGAACACCAGCCAAGAAAAGAAATGTCAAATTCACGCGTCCCTCAGATAAAATAATTAGAGCGCCATCTATGAGTTCGTAGTGGCAGCTCTTAGTGACGGATCCTATACAGCTTTCGACGGCTCGCATGGATCGTCGCGCTGGAAAGCGCCGCAAGATGTCGCTGCGCCACCAAAATTTATAACAAAATGAAATAGGAAATTTAGGAAAATAATAATATCTAAAGCCAAAAAAATCACAATGTGACAATAGTCCTCCCCCTGGGAACAGGTTCAACCGGGTAGAACCGGGTTGAACCGCGCTGCCCTCAGCGCTACCTGCCTTACGCCTGAAACTGCATTTGAACTGAAATTCCAAGAAAAAAATTCAAATAAATATTGTTGCTGAAACTCAGACTACGGAGCTAGACCAATCAAAATCGAAATTATAAAATAAACATGTGACACCTACTGAAACAACAATGCACTAAACAACCAAGAGCACCTGGGTGACAATTTACATTTATTTGTAAAAACGCTTGAAACCTAAGTGACTCACATTTCAAAATCGGAATTATTTTAAATATTATATCTTAAGAAACTACCAGCAATGTTAATGCCTACAGAACTGTTACAACTATTTAGCTAACATGCATTATATACTAAATCAATTTAATACTAAACGGTAGGTAAAATAAAAGGTAAAAAACTTAAACGAAAGTAAGATGAAAAGGTAAAAACCTTAAACTGTAGTAGCCTACACAAAATATACAAATAAAAAAAAATATCGGAATAAAATTTCCGGAAGTTTATATACTATCCTAGTTATAAACCAGTCTCGGAATCGGAAATATACAGAACAAAGTTATTTTTCCGGAAGCAACTCTCGGAATCAGAAATATACAGAAAATTTATTGTTTTCAGAAACGAAATGCATTGCGTCTCTTTCAAAAGGAGACTTTGTGCCTAGGACAAAATGTAATAAATACGGAAACAAAATTGGTTCCTAGATGAAAATATAAAAACATCAGAATTTTGTGGAAAAATTATATAACCAATGTAGTTATATAACCATCACAACTTAAATTTTTCACCTAGCAACTCCCAAAAATTTCATTCAGAAAATGATAAAAGATATTTTAAGCTATCAAAATATGTATATCATTATTGCATGCTTCCCAGTTAGTCTTGCAAGAAACATACAGTCGTCATTTATTCATTATCTTACATTCATTCATACTCATTCTTCCACATATAAACCATGGTAATGTAACTGTTGTTCAGTACATCACTACTTTCAAAAATCCTAATTGAATATTATTTTGTTACATATTCAAACAGTCACAGACTAACTTCGCAATGCAGAATAATTATCTCTTAAAATCCTTTACGTGCCATGTACCTAAAGGATGGTTGTCGGCCACTCTAACCAACTCATAAACTAAAGGTGACAAAACCTTCACCACCTTACACTTTTCGTATTTAGGTGCTAACTTAGCGGTGAAGAACTTAGCGGCATCGCTTTGAACAAAAGTTTTCTTCCAAACAATGTCACCTACGGAATATCTCACAGGCCTACGCCGTAAATTGTAATGAGTAGCATTCGTTGCATGTGCCTGAAACAAATGTTTTCTAACATCTTTAAAAATATCCTCCAAAATTCCAAAATTCCCTGCGTATTCCTCTCTAGGCATCCCCGCCTCATACTGTTTGTCTGTATCCTTATAAAAGGAACCATTAAGAACTGGTTCTCTCGCATGGACCAGAAAGAAAGGGGAGAACCCAGTGGACTCGTTCACCGCGCTATTTATTGCAAATTGAACTTTATACAAATTTTCATCCCACGACCTGTGGTTATCTTTTACATAAGCAGCTACTGCAGTCATTACTGTCTTATTGTAACGCTCGACAAGGTTCACTTGTGGAGTATACAACGGCGTATAATGTAAATTCGGAATATTATAACGTTTTATGAGTTTACGGAATTCAGAACCTGTGAATTGTGATCCATTATCCACAATCACAGTCTCTGGGACGCTATGGGTCAAAAAAACAAAATTTTCTAAAGCTTTAATAATGGCGGTGCTCGTGGCACGCCTTAACGGAAATAAGAGTGTGTACTTTGAAAAACAGCAAGTCACAACAAACAGAAACGTAAATCCTGATCTTGATTTGGGCAACGGACCTACAAGATCAGCAGAAATAACCTGAAAAGGTCTGTGACAGACTTTAGGTTTCCCTAATAACCCTGGGGTAGCGGTTGTGGTGTGTTTATATGCAGAACAAATATCACAATTTTTGACAAAATCAACCACGTCTTTAAACATACCGCGCCAGAAGTATCGAAGAGAAAGTCTGCGATGAGTCTTGAATACTCCAAAATGACCCGCTGTTGTATCAGCATGGTTTTCTTCCAAAATCCTATTGACGTCATTTCTACGAACAACCTCTTTCCAGTCGAACTCGCTGAGAAGCTGGTACTTACATTTACTGCAACGAAATAATTTGTTGTTCAAAATACAGAAATTCGGAAAATTTGCGGGATGATTTTTGCAACCATTAAACGTTTTATCGTACCAATCATCCTCGACAACCTGTTTATCGGAAGTATTTTGTTGTGTATTAGTTACATTAACCTGAAGCAATCTCGACAAAGTGTCTGGAACAACATTATCACAACCCTTCCTATGTTCTATAACGAAATTAAATTGTGATAATCTACAACCCCATCGAGCCAATCTTCCCGTAGGGTTTTCTAAATTCAAAAACCATTTAAGCGACGCATGGTCTGTAATAATTTTAAATTGTGCAGAACCAAAATAAGCTTGAAACTTTTCTACCGCAAAAATAACGGCAAGAGCTTCACGCTCCGTTGCACTATAATTTATTTCATTTTTGTTCAAGCTTCTACTGACATAAGCTATTGGGTGGTCATGCCCATCTATTTCCTGTGTTAACATGCCACCAACACCATAAGCTGACGCATCACAATGCACCTTAAATGGTTTGTCAAAATCGGGGACGGCTAAGACTGGTGCTGTAACCAGTGCATTTTTTAAAGTATTAAATGCTAATTCTGCTTGCTCGCTCCATTCAAATTTAGGTGCTTTCTTACCAGTACAAGTTAATCTGTTTAATGGAGCAGCGATAGTTGAAAAATTCCGAATGAATCGCCTATACCAGGAACATGTGCCTAAGAAAATTTTTACTTCTTGTGAAGTTTTTGGAGTCGGAAAGTTCATAACCGCGGCTATTTTCTCCGGGTCAGTCCTAAGACCGAACTCATCGACTATGTAACCTAAATATTTCAAAGATTTTCTAAAAAAATTGCATTTTTCAAAATTGATTGATAACTGAGCCATTTTTAATTTATCTAAAACTCGATTTAACAAGATTAAATGCGTTTCAAAATCGGACGAGCAAATTACAATATCGTCAATATAACAAAATACTATTCCTTTCTCAATGTCGCTACAGAAATTTTGATTGAATAACATATCCATAAGTCTTTGTTGGCGTGCGGGAGCACCACACAACCCAAAAGGCATAACTTTAAATTTGAATAAACCTCTACCAGGCACTGTAAAACTAGTTTTTTCTTGAGAACTTTCATGTAACGGGATTTGCCAGAAACTTGAACTTAAATCAATGGAAGACAGAAATTTAGCTTCTTTTAAGCTATCTAAGATTTGCGGAATATACGGTATTGAGTATGAATCCCCTTTTGTAATTGAATTCAACTTTCGACAATCCAAACAGAATCTCCAATCGCCATTTCCTTTTTTGACCAAAATTGCCGGATTGTTCCATGGACTTTCGCTTGGCGTGACAACGTCCAACTCCAGCATCCTATCCAACTCTTTGTTTAAAGCTATCTTTTTATCCGGAGAAAGTGGATATTGTTTTACTTTTATTGGTGGGGCATCCCCCGTATCAATAACATGTTCAATTAAATTAGTTCTACCTAACCCAATTTTCTCCGATGAAATATCAGAAAATTTATTTACTACTGACTGAGCTAATTCTTTTTGATGATTTGTTAAAGTTTCAAAAGATGTTATGGCAGGATATTGCTCATTTTTTACGGAAATTACCTTAAAAAAATTTATAGGGGCTGCACTCAATTCTAAATTGTCAAAAATGTTAGGTGCCAACTGAAATGTTTTCCAAAAGTCACAACCAAAAATTACATCTACTACTATAGATGGTACTACAAAAAATTTAATAACATGAGTTAATGAATTATACGTAATAGGGACATACATGTATCCTGTGCATTGAAGTTTATCTCCATTTGCACCAGAAAAAACTTTATTTACATCAGTATGCAATTTATAACCAATTTGCATCAAAATTTTGTGTGCTTGGTTACCTAAGATGGACGCGCAAGCACCGGAATCTAGTAAGCCTATAATTTCTAAATTGTTAACAAAAGTTGTTAAATAAGGTCTAATGTCTTCTTTACTAACTGTGTTCAGAACTGTGTCAGGTCGGTTAGAATTTATTTTTTTATTTTTAACAGAAGACCCGTTTTGTGTCTCTGCACAGTTCAGACTTACGCGTTTTTTGAATTTTTATTTGATGTTGAAACAGGTTTACTAACAGAATCTTTTTTGTTGCAGTCTGGACAGGACTTTACTGTGACCCCATCCTTCCCACACTTGAAACACCTCAGTGCTTTCGGAACGGCACTACAAAACTTAAAACTGTGGTTCCCTTTGCCACATTTATAACAGCGAAGGTTATTGTCCTTGCGGAACTCAGAATTTCTTCCAAAATGCTCAGAATTTTTAACAAAATTATCTGAAGTTTTCTCATAACGATTAGAATTTCTACCAGAATGTCCAGAATTTCTACCAAAATGCTCAGAATTCCTACCGAAATTATCAGAATTTCTACCAAAATTTTCGGAATTTCTACCAAAATTTTCGGAATTTCTACCAAAATTATCAGAATTTCTACCAAAATTATCAGAATTTCTACCAAAATTATCAGAATGTCTACCACCTGAATCAAACTTTGCTGTATCATAAAATTGTGCAGAACGTTGCCTTGCCGCCTCTATTTTACGGCATTTTTCCTTTAAAACCGTCACCGACTCTATTTCTAAAAGCGCTAACTGCTTAGCATAAGCTGGCCTAATATTGTGTAACAAGATCTCTAGTTTTTGATCTTCAGCAAGTGTTGTCTTCATTCTCGCAAACATATCAAACATGATTGAAAAATAAATACTTACAGACTCATCTTCTCTTTGTTTCCTTTCCCTCAGGATCCCTAACAACCTGTAATCGTGGTGGACTGGCTCGAATTCCTCCAATAAAATATTTTTTAATTCAGACCAAGATGACACGAGATTTTTAACTCCTCTAAACCATAATAGGGCTTTTCCTGAAAAAAGATGAAAGGCAGACGCAAATAACTTTTTATCCGAAACATTATAAGAAATTTTGTATTCTTCAACTCTTTGTAAAAAACTGCGAGGATCTCCCCTACCATTATAAGAAATGTTCCACTTAGCTACGTTCTTATCTCCTGCACATTCCACCGTAGTTGTCTCAAAGTTCACTAATACTTCTTCTTGACCCAACTCGGTCTCCGGATCGACCTTGGCCAAGCAAGTTTCTAGTTTTGAATTTAGGTCATTTTTCTTAGCAAGTAATTTCTGATCGGTGGGGTGCACACGAGACAATCTGTAATAGATATGAGAAGCCAAGGTCGTCGAATGAAGATCTAAATTGAATCATCAAAATGATGATTGGAATGAATTGTCTAGAAATGTTTTCGCTGCCTCAGCAGCTTGTCTCCACACAGCAGTAAAGTCATCTCCGGTCATGATTCCCAGAGTCTGGCACCATTTCTTTCTTTCATCCTCAGAATAGAGTGCCGAGTTATGTGCATTCATTTGATAAGTTTTTGTTGTATTCACTTTGGCAGCTTGTGTCAGAGAATTCCATTTTTGATTATTTGAATTTATCACTTCAGAGATCATGACATTGCAAACCAGGAAGACGTTTAACATCTTCTTGGTTTCTCCATGAGTTTTGGGCAAGAAGCAAGCAAGGGCCGGTTGTCTGGCCAACGATGGGAACTCCTTGAATTTTAGGACATCTCTTATATCCTCAATTCTTATGGCTCCTTGGATGTCAGGGCATTTGGTCAGGATGACAGCCACAACTTCTGGGAAGGATATGGCAATTCTAGAAAGAGTGACAACTTGAGTCTTGCCAGCTGCTTTGGGTTTGATAGAAAGTTTGGTCACCAATTTCTTCAATATTTCAACTACTAGTCCACTATTAGTGGATGAATTCGAACTATATTATTGCCTCTGACCAAAAACATTATGATGAGGAAGGTTAGGTCCTCAACTGAAGTTATCTTTTTATGAATTAATGCCCTGAAAGCAAGTATGTCAAATCCTGCATAGCCAAAGTGAGTGATAATCCACTCTTTACAGTCTCCTAATGATTGGAAGACAGCTAAGACTTGCTCATAAATGTCCCTGCTTGTTGTGGCTAGAGTAGTTGTATTGCTCAAGATTTCCCATTTAGTATCAGGGATGTCGCTAGTCGAGCTTGATTGAGACATTGTGTCGTCAGATTCTTTAAATAATGGTATCAATTTGTGCCTGCCAGGAGACTCCTTAAGTTTGGAACCCAGGTCAAAAGCTAATGGGATCACTTATGAATTGAATCTGTGTAATTTAAATGATATTTTTGTTTAAAATAAGGATCTTAAATCTTAAAGTTTGATTAAATGCGATTATATGATTATTGAAATGTGATAGGAGCTAATACAAATGGTCTCTTAATCAAGGCTTATAACTATTCTATTTTCTACTTAGAATGAACACTATTTAAAATTATTCTGATACTAAACCAATAAATGCAAGTTAAAAGAATTAAAAGACTAAAAGAATAAGGGAGACCTACAGAAAGAACCTGACCTAAGATAAAGTGATTAAAGTATGATGTTATGGTTTATGGATGATGGTGACTTTCAGATCTAATCAGGTGATGATGATTAAATCAAAATATGAAAAGGTTGTTATAATGAATTATCTCTTAGTAAACAATTTTATTTTATTATCTTGTGTTTCGCAATTTTCTTCACTGACTTTGTGTTGTGACAAAACGGAACCATACATAAAAAATGGAGGCCGCGTGGCTTTGTGCACTAGCCACTTTCTTTGAAAACAGGTAAAAACTCACCATTTTGGAAACGATAGTTAGTGACTAGCTGCACCAAATGTGGCTTACCACATTTGTATAAAATTTTGGGGCTCAAAACCCATTAGAACACTTTAAATGCTTTTTCTTTCAGGAGCCCATTGTCTTTTATCACGAACACCAGCCAAGAAAAGAAATGTCAAATTCACGCGTCCCTCAGATAAAATAATTAGAGCGCCATCTATGAGTTCGTAGTGGCAGCTCTTAGTGACGGATCCTATACAGCTTTCGACGGCTCGCATGGATCGTCGCGCTGGAAAGCGCCGCAAGATGTCGCTGCGCCACCAAAATTTATAACAAAATGAAATAGGAAATTTAGGAAAATAATAATATCTAAAGCCAAAAAAATCACAATGTGACAGGCCGAGGGTGCTGGTTAAAGCCTCCTCTACCCCACTGCGCTCCGCCACGTCCCGCATAAGGGTTGGGCGCATAACCATAATTGTATTCTTGATTGTACATATTAAATTTATTTATTTATTGCCTCTCCGAGGACTTACAAATTTCTCTACTATAGCGTAATTAGCTTTACATTTGTAAAAGGGAGTATTTGTACGAGAGAACACTAGAATCATGCACCATGGCTTCAGTCAAGCATAAGTAAAGAATAAGAAAAGAATAAGTACATGTCATGCAGGTGTTCAAATACTTTTGGACGGTAGGTAGTGTAGATACATGCAGTAATATAGTTAGGTACTGTCTCTTGTGCTGCAACAGCTGTAGCACCTCTTTTTTAATTCACTCCAGAAACCCTTGTAATATTGAATGAGGAAGGTTTAGGTATAGAATTTGAGGGTAAATTGCAAAGTCAACTGCCTGCTTTCATCGAAAACGCTGGCTAATCCCGAGATAAAACAATGTATCGTGGGATAGTAGCGGGTGATAGGGTGACCCGTGCGAAGCCGGGGCGGGTCGCAATTACTGTCGCACGGGCAGTAAATACTCCAAAGTACTCAAATAGAAGCAGGGGCCATTCTCCAACAGATGTGACCCCCACCGCCATTTCAATGAGCTGTTCCCGCGAGCTATGTCGGTTACTTTAGTTATTTTCCGAATAACCTCGTTTCTGATTTTATCCTAGGAGACTAAATAGCATGTAACTAATAAATACTTACATTTTTCGCACTCAAATGCAAACTCTCTCTAAACTCTAGTTTAGCTCTAAATACTAATAAACGTAATAAACGTACTGTGACGTGCGCAAACGAACAATTTCAATAAAAAACAAATTTTATTAGGCTTGTGAATAAATAAATATCGATATATCGATATTTTTTGGCGATATTTATTATTTTGATATATCAATATATATCGATATAAAATATCAAGTATCGAAAACGGATCAAATTCTCAAAAAATAGAATAAAATAAATATTTAAGGGGGCTCCCATACGACAAACGTGATTTTTTTGCTCGATATTGATAACCACAACAGGTAAGTAGACGCTTGAAATATTCGCAGAATATTAAGTTATATATTTTGGTACACAGATACTCTAGAGCCTGAAAAAGGACATAGGCTACTTTTTAATGCAAAAAAGGGTTGTAAGGGGTTAAAAGAGGCGTTGAAAAGTTCCAGAACTTGTCCCGAGGTTAGCGTTAATCTTTTCGGTACTGGTTTCCAGCCCTCTTCAGTGTTCTCGGTTTTCCTCTTTTGTGGTACATTCGCGATTCCATAGTACAGAGCCTTGAATCTCTTAGCTGGTACACTTGACCAATTCTCCTCTTTTGTGACTTCTTCTAATGACCTTTTCCATGAAATCCCTGCAGGAATTTCCTTTATAGACACCTTGATGCTTTCCAAGAGAGTGTTTGTCCCTCCTCTTTGAATATTTTCAACAAAAGCTTCTGCTTCTTCTCTTGAATTAATGATCCTTTCTGCTAACATATTCAACCTTACTTGGGGACTCTGATACAAGAAGAACATGTTAGAGTTCCTGAAAGTCACACCTGCTGGAACTACATCTCTTCTCTGCAATCTGATCTCTCTTGGATTAACTAAGACTTGTGGACACATAGGTGTAGCTTTTACAACTCTTAAATCTCTGTCCACTGTTACTGGAAATCTAGAAGATGAATAAGGTTGTACATTTGTTGTCATTTTATAGATGTTGTTCACTTTTGTGTTAGATGGTTGTAGATACACCCAAGTAACAGAAACAGGATATCTTGGATCAGGTGTTACTCCTAGAAGCTTCATGAAAGTGCTTCCTTTCTTGGCAACTACTTGATGTTCATACCATTTTTCGAACCTTCTTGAAGGATCTACCCAAGAGTCAAAATCTATTTCAAATCCAGGTTCTGCAGCCTTTGCGTAATAAAATATGTCAGCAACAAGGTCCAATAGAAAATCATTCTTTTCCGATAATAGATATATTCTCTTGATTTCATTGTCTTTCATTAAAAACTATCCTCTCGTGTTTCTATGATGGAAAAAGCAAGATTTTTCTCCCTTCCACCTTTGATATTCATATTTGTATCCAATATCTCCAATCCTACTGGTACCCGTCATCAATATTGGATATGCGTCACCCTCTATCTCTTCAATGATGGTGTCTCTTATCTGAACTTTGTCTTCTTCCGATCCTCCACACAGAGCTCTTACGATTGTGGTTGCAGGTCCTCCATACAATTCTCTACATATGTTCTTTATGGGAGTTCCAGAATACAAAATGTTGTTTAGACTTTCGCTCAAAAAGTCTTTTGGATCAGGTTTTGAAAGAGCTATCTTGATGAGTTCGTAGAACATAGATTCAAAGGAGAATGCCCAAAAATCTATGGGCGTGTAACCCAGTCGTTTACAAGCGTGTTGTATGCAGCATTTATTGCAGGTTTATTGCAGGTATATTCAGGTTTATGTTTATGTTTTATACTATGTAGTGATTATAAATGCGAAAGTAACTCTGTCTGTCTGTCTGTCTGTCTGTTACGCTTTCACGCAAAAACTACTGAACCGATTTAAATGAAAGGAGGATGGGCAAAAATGTATGAACGTTGGTCTACCCAATCAACACAAACGCCCTCTATGGAAATAAGAAGCTAATAAATAGTTAATCAAATTACGGATAGAGTTTATGCCAAAATATATGGGAGTTTTTCAAAATCAAAAAAAATAAATGTATGTGAAATACTTTTATTAGTCACTAGCGGACCCGGCAGACGTCGTCCTGCCCGCTATTAGCGCCACCTACCGGGTCCAATTTTTCTACTTATAAACCTTCCTCTTGAATCACTCTATCTATTAAAAAAAACCGCATCAAAATCCGTTGCGTAGTTTTAAAGATTTAAGCATACATAGGGACATAGGGACAGAGAAAGCGACTTTGTTTTATACTGTGTAGTGATTCTACTATGAATTGAATTAATAGTGGCGTTTAAAATTACATTGATCAAGTTGGCAGCAGGGAGCACAAAACCGTCCTGATGTCGGGCCCAACATAAGTACCACAAAATAGAAATAACATGTGCACATTTACCTACCTAACAATTGTGCGACTTCCAGTCTAACACGTACAATAATGTTTAAACATCTCTTATTTCATATTTCTATTAACCAATATATATAGCTGTAATACTGATTAGCTCTGCTACGGCAGGAGTGTATCCTGGCCCGCAAAAGAGCTATACCATTTCTTACCTACTTCTATACCAAACTATCAAATCATCAAGGTCATATTCCCTATATACGTAGTTCGATTAAATGGCATTAATTATGTTAAAATCAGGTCGGCATTTACGCATTATCTGCAATTGGTAGATGAAAAGCATTCAATGCAGCAAATGCATTGCGACAGTTGTCAAACATAGTATTGTGATTTGTGATGTACAGAACTTTATTAAAATTGACAGTTCATAGAAGTCCCGCTTAAACCTTCCGTTCTCTATTTCAGTGGAATGGTGAAGTAATAATAATAGTATTAAGGCGAGAATACTTATTAGCTTGATCAGTAGAAAGCTGCGAACTATTTCTATCTTTACTAGGTAGCATATTATGATGTGCTTCATAGCTTAATGCTTCTATATATTTCGGCCATAAAACAGAAAAAATGTAAGGGGCTGCATTATGTTTTTCTCGAAAATCTCTTGAACCCCAAGACTTACAGCTTTGCTTCCATACAAAAAAATTAAGTACTAAAAATAAGCTTTTCATTGATATAGGTTTCATTTGTGTTGAGTAGGTAGACCACTTTGCCCATTCTCCTTTTGTTTAATTCTTGTGTTACTTATTTGTAGTAAAAAATAAAGTTCTTCTCTTTGATTATTCAACTTTTCTTGTTCACGCACGCACGCACGTTTCTTGTGATACGCACGTCTAACTCGTTAATCCACTTTAAAATGTCCAAAATTGTATAAAACTACGAAAAGCGCAATGAAACAATTACTCCGCGATGTCACTCGATGCACTTTTTATCCAAAACGCATAGAAAAAAATAGTCAAACTAAAGATTGCAGGCCCAAGGGGATCACCCTGTTGACAACCTACTTCCGGGGACAGTTCCTTAGAACGATATAACAATTTTGTTGGGTCAGCGTAACTGAGAAGAAGATATGTATATTTCCGGTATATGTTGTTTTATTTCCGTCAGTAGGGTATCCCTATTTGCCGAATTGAAAGAAATTTAATATCAATTTTGAGCAACACGTCAGGCTATCCGTAAGTAAGGTAAGAGCGTAGGGCATGGACGGCTGCCTCACACTCTCCTTTTACACCGACGCCTAACTGTGCGGGTTATTTTTTTTAGGATTCTTGAAAATTCTACCCCTAAGGGAATTAAATAAGAAACTCCGTCATTTTTGAAGCTGCAAATTGATATTTGGTCTTGCGGTTAAAAATAAAGAATTACGTATTTCTGAATTTTCGTCAATTTTACCCCCAAGTGGTGATAAGGGATGAAGGTTTGTATGAGAGACCATCATTTTCTCGATATTTTCAAGCTATATCCATGAAAATTGGTATAAAAGCTGTACGTTAAAGGCTAAGGAATACATTTTTTACGATTCTCGGAAATTATACCTCTAAGAGGGTTAAATAGGGGATGGAGTTTATAGGAAACTGTTATTTTTCAACTTATATGTATCTATGAAAGTCGGTATTTGTGCTCAAAAATAAACTATTATGTATTTCTGGATTTTTGTAAATTCTACCTCCAAGTCGTTTAAGTATGATTCATCTCATGGTTTGTACGAGTGGCCATCATTTTTCACGTCAATTTTCAAATTATATCCATGAAAATTGATATGGAAAATTTTCATTAAGGATTAAAAAAGAAATTTCGGAAATGCCAACCCAAGGGAGTTAGGAGAGAGTCCGGCAGTACCGACACCCTAAGGTTTATTTGGTATAAAATTAAAATCTCCAAAGTAATATGTTAGATATTTGCTGATTTATTTAAAATAACTCATAAGGTATAAATAGAAATAATGTAACATCAATATATTTGGAAAGCATCAAATTTATTAATAAAATCTAAAGACACTAAAAATTAATAGTAAAAAAATTGTCCTCCAGTACCGGCCAGAAACAAATACTATTTATACTATAGTCACATATTTTATTGGATTAATAGTTCCAAAATGTTTGCGTAAATCTTTTGCACCCAAACCTTGCAGTTTCCACACTGAATCCAATCCTCTTTATGAGATTCGAGGCACAGAGGGCATATTGTTTCTTCCTAAATCTTTCTTTGAAAAACGAAAACTAGCTCCAGTTTTCGTTCTTTTTCCTGTTTTTTTTTTGTCGGTATCTTTGCCTGAAAGCAAAACATCCTTGCCTTTTTTGTTAACTTCTTTATCTTTAACCGTGAAAAGTTTACTGTAAGTTTGCTTATGGGCAATTAGCCTATTGTTTATATCCTTAATATGTTCTGCCAACACTTTTTCGTATTCAGGCGAGAATGTGTCGTGGAAACGACCCATAGCAGGCTTAAAGTTTTATTATTTTTCTCTTTATAATTTTTAATAGCTTTAATTCTAACATTTAAAGTCATTCTTGGTACTTTCTTGGCCTGACGCGCATTCATTTCTGTGCCTACTTAAAACTTTTCCACGGCTCTATGCATTATGGCAGGATCCCAGGTGCGCTTCTTTGTCTTCCTTTCACGTCCTCTGTCATCATCTAACATATTTATGTACCTATAAAGAAATTAAACCATTTAACATAAACTCAACCAGTGGCCGGTACTGACGGACAATTTCGTGGCCGGTACTGGAGGAAGCGAAATAAAATTTCGAGTTCGCTCAATTATAAAATGTTACGTATAAAGCATCAATTAAAACATTATTATTGTAGCATTGTACATACCACGATTAACTATTGTCGATATAGTCCAATAATATTCAAATATCACCCCCGGTACAATACTTGTGTAACGAACGTCACCGCGCGCAACGCAATTCTTTGCACTGGCAGTTAGTCGGTAGCTGACAGGTCGCCGCCGTTTTGGGCATAGACTTGTCAAAGTGAACTACTTAAATGGAGCTAATGGTGTCAGCGTTAGCTGTTATAGAATCTTAGAAATAGCAACTGGCCGGTACTGGATGCCGGCCGGTACTGCCGGACTCTCCCTTAAATAGGAAAATGTAAGTTTTTATGACAATCCCTCAGTTTTCAAGTTATATCCATGAAAATTTGTAGATATCAGGACTTTATCAAGAACTATATTTTTCAGGATTTTAAGAAATTCCTCCCCAAAATGTGTTAAAATTGTTAGGGGATTGAAGGTTTGTATGAAAGTGTCTTATTTTGTGTCGTTATTTTTTTCATATATATGGATATTTCAAGTTATATCCATGAATTGAGTAATTGGACTTTTGTTTAGAAAATAGAGTCTACTATTTATGTCTTTCAGCATTTTCGGGAATTTCACCCCCAAGTGAGTTAAATAGAAGATAAGGATAAAAGTTTAGTTTTAGATTCGTATGAAATTACGCGGACGAAGTCACGAGCAACTGCTAGCCCTTGTATAGAATTTAGTAATGGTTAAAAATCTGTGTAAACAACAAAAGGTAATTTGAGCTTTGTGTCATATTTATTAAGTGTTAATTTAGCTTTTGTGATTAGCGCATATCAGTTTTAATATGATTACAATCAAACTCTTGATGGTAGTTTAATTTACTATCTGATTGAAAATATAGTAAGCAAACAGCGGAATAAATGTGGCGTGAAAATGTTTGATTAATTGTCGACCAGCTTAGTCTGGAAAGATTTTTTTATAACAAATGACTAAACCATTATTTACGTACAATAAATGTTTATGTTTTCGACATTTTGTGAAATAGAGATAATCTTCGTAGAATTGCTGTTCAAGTTCAAAAACATTTATACTAATATTATTTAAGGTCTCTCTCTTTGTTGATATTGATGGTCTCCACCCCAAAAGACACAAATATGAAGGCGCTCCGGCCGTCACGGAGGTCACCTGTATGTGAGACAGCGCCAGTGTATCCACACACGTGGCATCCCATACAAGCGACCTCCCTTGCTTCCATGGAACAAGAGTCATACCGTCTGGTCTCTTGACATCACTACGTGCCAAACCATTTGGTTCTAGTATTGCAGACACTTTAGCCGTGACAAGAGACCTACGTAAGACTCCGTTCAGGGAAGCATGACGGGAGAATTTTTATAGAATCTAAAGTTTTCTTTCGATATACGAGTATATGAAGTCACTCTGCTTGCGTTCATTTTGACTGGATACAAAGTATAGCCCAATGAAAGCATCAACTACTGTCATTATTTTTAACTTTAATAATAGCAAGTTTATGTTTGATATCTTTTACAAAATCTGTATAAAATGGTAGCCTTTTAATGGTAGGTGAAGCTGCCATTTAATGAGTCAAATAGGTCATCAAAAATATTATAACATCAGCAGTCTGGTTACATTCAGCTGACAATATATTCTTTTCTGAAAATAAAACAGTATTTTCAGTATTTTGTACATAAATTCCTAACAAATTAATGAAATTTTTTATTATTCCTCCAGGTGTACGTAAAATTGATATCCATTCAAATTAAGCCGAAAATTTGTAGTACCAATTCACAAAACCACACGAATTGCTTGAGGTGTTCAGATGAACACACTAAAAGCATGGGTGGCTGAGTGTGTAGGGGACTGTGGGGTTCTTGAACAGACAGAACATGCTTCACTCCCGTCGCATCCTGGAAGTCACCGAGACCCTCCATATATTCAGCAGCTCCTGCAGCTATCCTGGCACCTCCGTAGCCGCGCACGAAATGAATAAGGCGCTCCTGGTCAAGAGAGGCCATGAGGCGTCTCTCTGTGCGACTAACGCTAGCTTATACCAATAAAAGATTGTATGATAGTAAGGATGAAGTGATGCCGGGATTGACTTGGCGTAGATCTTGTCAACGTCACTGATAGCTTTATACTCTAGGTCAATCAAATTCACAAATCCTGCGGCGTCCGGCTCAAACTCCTTTGCACTATTCCCGCATGTAAGGCCTGCCTCGCCGTCGATGATAAAAGAACCCTTCCACAGCGTATCGTTAGTTAGCGCTGACTCTGAACTAGTTAGATGTTTAGGTTTTGGAATTTCTGTTTTATTAAACTTGTTCTTGTCTTGGGAAGTTTGGTTTCTTTTTCTGTTTCGATTTTTTTTTTCATCAGCTTGAGGTATTGGAGGAGGCGGGTTCGCATCCTGTGCTTCGCTTGATCCTTGAGTTGCCATTACGGCGGTACCCTATTACGTCCAGAGAGATAAAAAGGGGGGATTGAAGGTCCCTTTTGTACCCGACTACATCAGAGCCAAAAGGAAAGGTCATGATTTTAGCAGTCTGTATGTATGTATGTTTGTGGCCAATTTTTGTATCAGATTCTATCGGTGATTCATTGTTATGGTCCGGGTTACGTAGGTTACATTTTATTTACGAAAAAAATCGAGAAGTGACCTTCGCGCGGCTTTCTAGATTATTAAATTAGTTTCAGATAAACATAACAGATGGCGCCAATAGCTGCTTGCCCCGCGCACTAAATTATTATTAAATTATTAAGCGTAGTCGAGTTTTTGTCTACGAACTTTATACTTGTTCAGATTTTTGCTCATATCTCGAAAATCTGTAGGAATATTTGCGCTATTTTCCTGTTCCGTTGTTTATTTCTAAGATTTCAATTTTGATTATATGAGGACCCTTCATCCTGTTTTTTCGAATAAAAAAGATTAATCTGACATTGATTGCTGATCCAGTTTTGGAAGCTTTCTTTTCAAAGATAAATTACTCTTCTTTTTCACATTCTGAAGGGATTCTGTTTTCATAGAAGCAACAATCTAGTCTCCATTAGATATTATTTATTTATTAATTTAATTTTATTTAATTAGAGCGGATAAGTATCCAGTACCTAACACTAATTAAATAGGTAAATACAAATTAAAGTAATTAAATATGTTAAATACAATAAATGCAAAGGCCAAAGTTAAATACAATAAATGGAATGCGAGAGAGGAAACATGAAAAATAATCAATAAATTCGACGACTTATGAAAGTGGCATGGTGCAGTTATATTTCTCACATAACTGCAAGCATTGATTTAAAATTATAGGGCATAGGCAAGTCCATGAATTGTTTTTCCAAAAATCCGGGCGTTTTTTTCGGATTACTTCACGCAAACGGCGTTGAACTTTTATGTAGTACTCCTTATTGACGTCGTGGCAAGAATTCATGGCCATTTATTTCACTTTTTCCACGTTTTCATCCAAACACACTTACATCCACAGTCGAACGTGCTAACTGCTAGATATTCTATTTAAGACAGAACATAGTATATAAAGATGCAAAATCGAAAACTAAACACCGAAAAACTTTCTGTTCCCTTCCGTAGCAGCAAAAGAGCTTGTCACCCATTGGTCCTCTCTCTTCTCCTCCCACTCAGTGGTGCCCGCTTTAATCAACTTTACATTTTCTAGATCCTCCATAACCTGGTCCTTGGTTTTCTTGAGTGCATATTACCAAATAGTTGGTTAGAGTAGTTGTCTCAAAGTTCACTAATACTTCTTCTTGACCCAACTCGGTCTCCGGATCGACCTTGGCCAAGCAAGTTTCTAGTTTTGAATTTAGGTCATTTTTCTTAGCAAGTAATTTCTGATCGGTGGGGTGCACACGAGACAATCTGTAATAGATATGAGAAGCCAAGGTCGTCGAATGAAGATCTAAATTGAATCATCAAAATGATGATTGGAATGAATTGTCTAGAAATGTTTTCGCTGCCTCAGCAGCTTGTCTCCACACAGCAGTAAAGTCATCTCCGGTCATGATTCCCAGGGTCTGGCACCATTTCTTTCTTTCATCCTCAGAATAGAGTGCCGAGTTATGTGCATTCATTTGATAAGTTTTTGTTGTATTCACTTTGGCAGCTTGTGTCAGAGAATTCCATTTTTGATTATTTGAATTTATCACTTCAGAGATCATGACATTGCAAACCAGGAAGACGTTTAACATCTTCTTGGTTTCTCCATGAGTTTTGGGCAAGAAGCAAGCAAGGGCCGGTTGTCTGGCCAACGATGGGAACTCCTTGAATTTTAGGACATCTCTTATATCCTCAATTCTTATGGCTCCTTGGATGTCAGGGCATTTGGTCAGGATGACAGCCACAACTTCTGGGAAGGATATGGCAATTCTAGAAAGAGTGACAACTTGAGTCTTGCCAGCTGCTTTGGGTTTGATAGAAAGTTTGGTCACCAATTTCTTCAATCTTTCAACTACTAGTCCACTATTAGTGGATGAATTCGAACTATATTATTGCCTCTGACCAAAAACATTATGATGAGGAAGGTTAGGTCCTCAACTGAAGTTATATTTTTATGAATTAATGCCCTGAAAGCAAGTATGTCAAATCCTGCATAGCCAAAGTGAGTGATAATCCACTCTTTACAGTCTCCTAATGATTGGAAGACAGCTAAGACTTGCTCATAAATGTCCCTGCTTGTTGTGGCTAGAGTAGTTGTATTGCTCAAGATTTCCCATTTAGTATCAGGGATGTCGCTAGTCGAGCTTGATTGAGACATTGTGTCGTCAGATTCTTTAAATAATGGTATCAATTTGTGCCTGCCAGGAGACTCCTTAAGTTTGGAACCCAGGTCAAAAGCTAATGGGATCACTTATGAATTGAATCTGTGTAATTTAAATGATATTTTTGTTTAAAATAAGGATCTTAAATCTTAAAGTTTGATTAAATGCGATTATATGATTATTGAAATGTGATAGGAGCTAATACAAATGGTCTCTTAATCAAGGCTTATAACTATTCTATTTTCTACTTAGAATGAACACTATTTAAAATTATTCTGATACTAAACCAATAAATGCAAGTTAAAAGAATTAAAAGACTAAAAGAATAAGGGAGACCTACAGAAAGAACCTGACCTAAGATAAAGTGATTAAAGTATGATGTTATGGTTTATGGATGATGGTGACTTTCAGATCTAATCAGGTGATGATGATTAAATCAAAATATGAAAAGGTTGTTATAATGAATTATCTCTTAGTAAACAATTTTATTTTATTATCTTGTGTTTCGCAATTTTCTTCACTGACTTTGTGTTGTGACAAAACGGAACCATACATAAAAAATGGAGGCCGCGTGGCTTTGTGCACTAGCCACTTTCTTTGAAAACAGGTAAAAACTCACCATTTTGGAAACGATAGTTAGTGACTAGCTGCACCAAATGTGGCTTACCACATTTGTATAAAATTTTGGGGCTCAAAACCCATTAGAACACTTTAAATGCTTTTTCTTTCAGGAGCCCATTGTCTTTTATCACGAACACCAGCCAAGAAAAGAAATGTCAAATTCACGCGTCCCTCAGATAAAATAATTAGAGCGCCATCTATGAGTTCGTAGTGGCAGCTCTTAGTGACGGATCCTATACAGCTTTCGACGGCTCGCATGGATCGTCGCGCTGGAAAGCGCCGCAAGATGTCGCTGCGCCACCAAAATTTATAACAAAATGAAATAGGAAATTTAGGAAAATAATAATATCTAAAGCCAAAAAAATCACAATGTGACAATAGTCCTCCCCCTGGGAACAGGTTCAACCGGGTAGAACCGGGTTGAACCGCGCTGCCCTCAGCGCTACATGCCTTACGCCTGAAACTGCATTTGAACTGAAATTCCAAGAAAAAAATTCAAATAAATATTGTTGCTGAAACTCAGACTACGGAGCTAGACCAATCAAAATCGAAATTATAAAATAAACATGTGACACCTACTGAAACAACAATGCACTAAACAACCAAGAGCACCTGGGTGACAATTTACATTTATTTGTAAAAACGCTTGAAACCTAAGTGACTCACATTTCAAAATCGGAATTATTTTAAATATTCTATCTTAAGAAACTACCAGCAATGTTAATGCCTACAGAACTGTTACAACTATTTAGCTAACATGCATTATATACTAAATCAATTTAATACTAAACGGTAGGTAAAATAAAAGGTAAAAAACTTAAACGAAAGTAAGATGAAAAGGTAAAAACCTTAAACTGTAGTAGCCTACACAAAATATACAAATAAAAAAAAATATCGGAATAAAATTTCCGGAAGTTTATATACTATCCTAGTTATAAACCAGTCTCGGAATCGGAAATATACAGAACAAAGTTATTTTTCCGGAAGCAACTCTCGGAATCAGAAATATACAGAAAATTTATTGTTTTCAGAAACGAAATGCATTGCGTCTCTTTCAAAAGGAGACTTTGAGCCTAGGACAAAATGTAATAAATACGGAAACAAAATTGGTTCCTAGATGAAAATATAAAAACATCAGAATTTTGTGGAAAAATTATATAACCAATGTAGTTATATAACCATCACAACTTAAATTTTTCACCTAGCAACTCCCAAAAATTTCATTCAGAAAATGATAAAAGATATTTTAAGCTATCAAAATATGTATATCATTATTGCATGCTTCCCAGTTAGTCTTGCAAGAAACATACAGTCGTCATTTATTCATTATCTTACATTCATTCATACTCATTCTTCCACATATAAACCATGGTAATGTAACTGTTGTTCAGTACATCACTACTTTCAAAAATCCTAATTGAATATTATTTTGTTACATATTCAAACAGTCACAGACTAACTTCGCAATGCAGAATAATTATCTCTTAAAATCCTTTACGTGCCATGTACCTAAAGGATGGTTGTCGGCCACTCTAACCAACTCATAAACTAAAGGTGACAAAACCTTCACCACCTTACACTTTTCGTATTTAGGTGCTAACTTAGCGGTGAAGAACTTAGCGGCATCGCTTTGAACAAAAGTTTTCTTCCAAACAATGTCACCTACGGAATATCTCACAGGCCTACGCCGTAAATTGTAATGAGTAGCATTCGTTGCATGTGCCTGAAACAAATGTTTTCTAACATCTTTAAAAATATCCTCCAAAATTCCAAAATTCCCTGCGTATTCCTCTCTAGGCATCCCCGCCTCATACTGTTTGTCTGTATCCTTATAAAAGGAACCATTAAGAACTGGTTCTCTCGCATGGACCAGAAAGAAAGGGGAGAACCCAGTGGACTCGTTCACCGCGCTATTTATTGCAAATTGAACTTTATACAAATTTTCATCCCACGACCTGTGGTTATCTTTTACATAAGCAGCTACTGCAGTCATTACTGTCTTATTGTAACGCTCGACAAGGTTCACTTGTGGAGTATACAACGGCGTATAATGTAAATTCGGAATATTATAACGTTTTATGAGTTTACGGAATTCAGAACCTGTGAATTGTGATCCATTATCCACAATCACAGTCTCTGGGACGCTATGGGTCAAAAAAACAAAATTTTCTAAAGCTTTAATAATGGCGGTGCTCGTGGCACGCCTTAACGGAAATAAGAGTGTGTACTTTGAAAAACAGCAAGTCACAACAAACAGAAACGTAAATCCTGATCTTGATTTGGGCAACGGACCTACAAGATCAGCAGAAATAACCTGAAAAGGTCTGTGACAGACTTTAGGTTTCCCTAATAACCCTGGGGTAGCGGTTGTGGTGTGTTTATATGCAGAACAAATATCACAATTTTTGACAAAATCAACCACGTCTTTAAACATACCGCGCCAGAAGTATCGAAGAGAAAGTCTGCGATGAGTCTTGAATACTCCAAAATGACCCGCTGTTGTATCAGCATGGTTTTCTTCCAAAATCCTATTGACGTCATTTCTACGAACAACCTCTTTCCAGTCGAACTCGCTGAGAAGCTGGTACTTACATTTACTGCAACGAAATAATTTGTTGTTCAAAATACAGAAATTCGGAAAATTTGCGGGATGATTTTTGCAACCATTAAACGTTTTATCGTACCAATCATCCTCGACAACCTGTTTATCGGAAGTATTTTGTTGTGTATTAGTTACATTAACCTGAAGCAATCTCGACAAAGTGTCTGGAACAACATTATCACAACCCTTCCTATGTTCTATAACGAAATTAAATTGTGATAATCTACAACCCCATCGAGCCAATCTTCCCGTAGGGTTTTCTAAATTCAAAAACCATTTAAGCGACGCATGGTCTGTAATAATTTTAAATTGTGCAGAACCAAAATAAGCTTGAAACTTTTCTACCGCAAAAATAACGGCAAGAGCTTCACGCTCCGTTGCACTATAATTTATTTCATTTTTGTTCAAGCTTCTACTGACATAAGCTATTGGGTGGTCATGCCCATCTATTTCCTGTGTTAACATGCCACCAACACCATAAGCTGACGCATCGCAATGCACCTTAAATGGTTTGTCAAAATCGGGGACGGCTAAGACTGGTGCTGTAACCAGTGCATTTTTTAAAGTATTAAATGCTAATTCTGCTTGCTCGCTCCATTCAAATTTAGGTGCTTTCTTACCAGTACAAGTTAATCTGTTTAATGGAGCAGCGATAGTTGAAAAATTCCGAATGAATCGCCTATACCAGGAACATGTGCCTAAGAAAATTTTTACTTCTTGTGAAGTTTTTGGAGTCGGAAAGTTCATAACCGCGGCTATTTTCTCCGGGTCAGTCCTAAGACCGAACTCATCGACTATGTAACCTAAATATTTCAAAGATTTTCTAAAAAAATTGCATTTTTCAAAATTGATTGATAACTGAGCCATTTTTAATTTATCTAAAACTCGATTTAACAAGATTAAATGCGTTTCAAAATCGGACGAGCAAATTACAATATCGTCAATATAACAAAATACTATTCCTTTCTCAATGTCGCTACAGAAATTTTGATTGAATAACATATCCATAAGTCTTTGTTGGCGTGCGGGAGCACCACACAACCCAAAAGGCATAACTTTAAATTTGAATAAACCTCTACCAGGCACTGTAAAACTAGTTTTTTCTTGAGAACTTTCATGTAACGGGATTTGCCAGAAACTTGAACTTAAATCAATGGAGACAGAAATTTAGCTTCTTTTAAGCTATCTAAGATTTGCGGAATATACGGTATTGAGTATGAATCCCCTTTTGTAATTGAATTCAACTTTCGACAATCCAAACAGAATCTCCAATCGCCATTTCCTTTTTTGACCAAAATTGCCGGATTGTTCCATGGACTTTCGCTTGGCGTGACAACGTCCAACTCCAGCATCCTATCCAACTCTTTGTTTAAAGCTATCTTTTTATCCGGAGAAAGTGGATATTGTTTTACTTTTATTGGTGGGGCATCCCCCGTATCAATAACATGTTCAATTAAATTAGTTCTACCTAACCCAATTTTCTCCGATGAAATATCAGAAAATTTATTTACTACTGACTGAGCTAATTCTTTTTGATGATTTGTTAAAGTTTCAAAAGATGTTATGGCAGGATATTGCTCATTTTTTACGGAAATTACCTTAAAAAAATTTATAGGGGCTGCACTCAATTCTAAATTGTCAAAAATGTTAGGTGCCAACTGAAATGTTTTCCAAAAGTCACAACCAAAAATTACATCTACTACTATAGATGGTACTACAAAAAATTTAATAACATGAGTTAATGAATTATACGTAATAGGGACATACATGTATCCTGTGCATTGAAGTTTATCTCCATTTGCACCAGAAAAAACTTTATTTACATCAGTATGCAATTTATAACCAATTTGTATCAAAATTTTGTGTGCTTGGTTACCTAAGATGGACGCGCAAGCACCGGAATCTAGTAAGCCTATAATTTCTAAATTGTTAACAAAAGTTGTTAAATAAGGTCTAATGTCTTCTTTACTAACTGTGTTCAGAACTGTGTCAGGTCGGTTAGAATTTATTTTTTTATTTTTAACAGAAGACCCGTTTTGTGTCTCTGCACAGTTCAGACTTACGCGTTTTTTGTATTTTTATTTGATTTTGAAACAGGTTTACTAACAGAATCTTTTTTGTTGCAGTCTGGACAGGACTTTACTGTGACCCCATCCTTCCCACACTTGAAACACCTCAGTGCTTTCGGAACGGCACTACAAAACTTAAAACTGTGGTTCCCTTTGCCACATTTATAACAGCGAAGGTTATTGTCCTTGCGGAACTCAGAATTTCTTCCAAAATGCTCAGAATTTTTAACAAAATTATCTGAAGTTTTCTCATAACGATTAGAATTTCTACCAGAATGTCCAGAATTTCTACCAAAATGCTCAGAATTCCTACCGAAATTATCAGAATTTCTACCAAAATTTTCGGAATTTCTACCAAAATTTTCGGAATTTCTACCAAAATTATCAGAATTTCTACCAAAATTATCAGAATTTCTACCAAAATTATCAGAATGTCTACCACCTGAATCAAACTTTGCTGTATCATAAAATTGTGCAGAACGTTGCCTTGCCGCCTCTATTTTACGGCATTTTTCCTTTAAAACCGTCACCGACTCTATTTCTAAAAGCGCTAACTGCTTAGCATAAGCTGGCCTAATATTGTGTAACAAGATCTCTAGTTTTTGATCTTCAGCAAGTGTTGTCTTCATTCTCGCAAACATATCAAACATGATTGAAAAATAAATACTTACAGACTCATCTTCTCTTTGTTTCCTTTCCCTCAGGATCCCTAACAACCTGTAATCGTGGTGGACTGGCTCGAATTCCTCCAATAAAATATTTTTTAATTCAGACCAAGATGACACGAGATTTTTAACTCCTCTAAACCATAATAGGGCTTTTCCTGAAAAAAGATGAAAGGCAGACGCAAATAACTTTTTATCCGAAACATTATAAGAAATTTTGTATTCTTCAACTCTTTGTAAAAAACTGCGAGGATCTCCCCTACCATTATAAGAAATGTTCCACTTAGCTACGTTCTTATCTCCTGCACATTCCACCGTAGTTGTCTCAAAGTTCACTAATACTTCTTCTTGACCCAACTCGGTCTCCGGATCGACCTTGGCCAAGCAAGTTTCTAGTTTTGAATTTAGGTCATTTTTCTTAGCAAGTAATTTCTGATCGGTGGGGTGCACACGAGACAACCTGTAATAGATATGAGAAGCCAAGGTCGTCGAATGAAGATCTAAATTGAATCATCAAAATGATGATTGGAATGAATTGTCTAGAAATGTTTTCGCTGCCTCAGCAGCTTGTCTCCACACAGCAGTAAAGTCATCTCCGGTCATGATTCCCAGGGTCTGGCACCATTTCTTTCTTTCATCCTCAGAATAGAGTGCCGAGTTATGTGCATTCATTTGATAAGTTTTTGTTGTATTCACTTTGGCAGCTTGTGTCAGAGAATTCCATTTTTGATTATTTGAATTTATCACTTCAGAGATCATGACATTGCAAACCAGGAAGACGTTTAACATCTTCTTGGTTTCTCCATGAGTTTTGGGCAAGAAGCAAGCAAGGGCCGGTTGTCTGGCCAACGATGGGAACTCCTTGAATTTTAGGACATCTCTTATATCCTCAATTCTTATGGCTCCTTGGATGTCAGGGCATTTGGTCAGGATGACAGCCACAACTTCTGGGAAGGATATGGCAATTCTAGAAAGAGTGACAACTTGAGTCTTGCCAGCTGCTTTGGGTTTGATAGAAAGTTTGGTCACCAATTTCTTCAATCTTTCAACTACTAGTCCACTATTAGTGGATGAATTCGAACTATATTATTGCCTCTGACCAAAAACATTATGATGAGGAAGGTTAGGTCCTCAACTGAAGTTATCTTTTTATGAATTAATGCCCTGAAAGCAAGTATGTCAAATCCTGCATAGCCAAAGTGAGTGATAATCCACTCTTTACAGTCTCCTAATGATTGGAAGACAGCTAAGACTTGCTCATAAATGTCCCTGCTTGTTGTGGCTAGAGTAGTTGTATTGCTCAAGATTTCCCATTTAGTATCAGGGATGTCGCTAGTCGAGCTTGATTGAGACATTGTGTCGTCAGATTCTTTAAATAATGGTATCAATTTGTGCCTGCCAGGAGACTCCTTAAGTTTGGAACCCAGGTCAAAAGCTAATGGGATCACTTATGAATTGAATCTGTGTAATTTAAATGATATTTTTGTTTAAAATAAGGATCTTAAATCTTAAAGTTTGATTAAATGCGATTATATGATTATTGAAATGTGATAGGAGCTAATACAAATGGTCTCTTAATCAAGGCTTATAACTATTCTATTTTCTACTTAGAATGAACACTATTTAAAATTATTCTGATACTAAACCAATAAATGCAAGTTAAAAGAATTAAAAGACTAAAAGAATAAGGGAGACCTACAGAAAGAACCTGACCTAAGATAAAGTGATTAAAGTATGATGTTATGGTTTATGGATGATGGTGACTTTCAGATCTAATCAGGTGATGATGATTAAATCAAAATATGAAAAGGTTGTTATAATGAATTATCTGTTAGTAAACAATTTTATTTTATTATCTTGTGTTTCGCAATTTTCTTCACTGACTTTGTGTTGTGACAAAACGGAACCATACATAAAAAATGGAGGCCGCGTGGCTTTGTGCACTAGCCACTTTCTTTGAAAACAGGTAAAAACTCAGCATTTTGGAAACGATAGTTAGTGACTAGCTGCACCAAATGTGGCTTACCACATTTGTATAAAATTTTGGGGCTCAAAACCCATTAGAACACTTTAAATGCTTTTTCTTTCAGGAGCCCATTGTCTTTTATCACGAACACCAGCCAAGAAAAGAAATGTCAAATTCACGCGTCCCTCAGATAAAATAATTAGAGCGCCATCTATGAGTTCGTAGTGGCAGCTCTTAGTGACGGATCCTATACAGCTTTCGACGGCTCGCATGGATCGTCGCGCTGGAAAGCGCCGCAAGATGTCGCTGCGCCACCAAAATTTATAACAAAATGAAATAGGAAATTTAGGAAAATAATAATATCTAAAGCCAAAAAAATCACAATGTGACAATAGTCCTCCCCCTGGGAACAGGTTCAACCGGGTAGAACCGGGTTGAACCGCGCTGCCCTCAGCGCTACCTGCCTTACGCCTGAAACTGCATTTGAACTGAAATTCCAAGAAAAAAATTCAAATAAATATTGTTGCTGAAACTCAGACTACGGAGCTAGACCAATCAAAATCGAAATTATAAAATAAACATGTGACACCTACTGAAACAACAATGCACTAAACCAGGGACTGAATAACCGGAATTTAATGGTAGTTTTATTTAGCGGTAATGGGCCTACCCTTTTAATAAAAGTACCGAATTGTTTAAATACCTATAATTTCGGTACCGCTTCATTTCGGTACCTCTTTATTTCTGTAACTTTATATTTCAGTTTACCGGTACCGAAATAAAATTTCGGTACCGAAATAAAATTTCGGTACCGCTATTTATATCGATATTTTTATCTAATAAGGCTTTACTTTGATGTGCCGTTGAATGAATCCCACCACTTCGGCATTCTATATTCTTTAATATTCTTATTTTTAGATTAAAATTAGCATTTGGAATTTATTAAAATCCTTACGTTTTAACAAACACAGGAACCGACGGGAAGCGGGGGACGCGCGGCGCGCGGCACGTGGTCAAATTCTTCACCCCCGCGCGCGCACCTTTTCGTATTTTTTCGGTACCGAAATCGCAAAGCGGTTAAATAAAGGTATCTTTTATAAAGGTTGAGATTTCGGTACCTATTTTGTACCGGTATGATAACGGTGGTATGTACCGGTATGCTCTACCGCTTTCAGTCCCTGCACTAAACAACCAAGAGCACCTGGGTGACAATTTACATTTATTTGTAAAAACGCTTGAAACCTAAGTGACTCACATTTCAAAATCGGAATTATTTTAAATATTATATCTTAAGAAACTACCAGCAATGTTAATGCCTACAGAACTGTTACAACTATTTAGCTAACATGCATTATATACTAAATCAATTTAATACTAAACGGTAGGTAAAATAAAAGGTAAAAAACTTAAACGAAAGTAAGATGAAAAGGTAAAAACCTTAAACTGTAGTAGCCTACACAAAATATACAAATAAAAAAAAATATCGGAATAAAATTTCCGGAAGTTTATATACTATCCTAGTTATAAACCAGTCTCGGAATCGGAAATATACAGAACAAAGTTATTTTTCCGGAAGCAACTCTCGGAATCAGAAATATACAGAAAATTTATTGTTTTCAGAAACGAAATGCATTGCGTCTCTTTCAAAAGGAGACTTTGTGCCTAGGACAAAATGTAATAAATACGGAAACAAAATTGGTTCCTAGATGAAAATATAAAAACATCAGAATTTTGTGGAAAAATTATATAACCAATGTAGTTATATAACCATCACAACTTAAATTTTTCACCTAGCAACTCCCAAAAATTTCATTCAGAAAATGATAAAAGATATTTTAAGCTATCAAAATATGTATATCATTATTGCATGCTTCCCAGTTAGTCTTGCAAGAAACATACAGTCGTCATTTATTCATTATCTTACATTCATTCATACTCATTCTTCCACATATAAACCATGGTAATGTAACTGTTGTTCAGTACATCACTACTTTCAAAAATCCTAATTGAATATTATTTTGTTACATATTCAAACAGTCACAGACTAACTTCGCAATGCAGAATAATTATCTCTTAAAATCCTTTACGTGCCATGTACCTAAAGGATGGTTGTCGGCCACTCTAACCAACTCATAAACTAAAGGTGACAAAACCTTCACCACCTTACACTTTTCGTATTTAGGTGCTAACTTAGCGGTGAAGAACTTAGCGGCATCGCTTTGAACAAAAGTTTTCTTCCAAACAATGTCACCTACGGAATATCTCACAGGCCTACGCCGTAAATTGTAATGAGTAGCATTCGTTGCATGTGCCTGAAACAAATGTTTTCTAACATCTTTAAAAATATCCTCCAAAATTCCAAAATTCCCTGCGTATTCCTCTCTAGGCATCCCCGCCTCATACTGTTTGTCTGTATCCTTATAAAAGGAACCATTAAGAACTGGTTCTCTCGCATGGACCAGAAAGAAAGGGGAGAACCCAGTGGACTCGTTCACCGCGCTATTTATTGCAAATTGAACTTTATACAAATTTTCATCCCACGACCTGTGGTTATCTTTTACATAAGCAGCTACTGCAGTCATTACTGTCTTATTGTAACGCTCGACAAGGTTCACTTGTGGAGTATACAACGGCGTATAATGTAAATTCGGAATATTATAACGTTTTATGAGTTTACGGAATTCAGAACCTGTGAATTGTGATCCATTATCCACAATCACAGTCTCTGGGACGCTATGGGTCAAAAAAACAAAATTTTCTAAAGCTTTAATAATGGCGGTGCTCGTGGCACGCCTTAACGGAAATAAGAGTGTGTACTTTGAAAAACAGCAAGTCACAACAAACAGAAACGTAAATCCTGATCTTGATTTGGGCAACGGACCTACAAGATCAGCAGAAATAACCTGAAAAGGTCTGTGACAGACTTTAGGTTTCCCTAATAACCCTGGGGTAGCGGTTGTGGTGTGTTTATATGCAGAACAAATATCACAATTTTTGACAAAATCAACCACGTCTTTAAACATACCGCGCCAGAAGTATCGAAGAGAAAGTCTGCGATGAGTCTTGAATACTCCAAAATGACCCGCTGTTGTATCAGCATGGTTTTCTTCCAAAATCCTATTGACGTCATTTCTACGAACAACCTCTTTCCAGTCGAACTCGCTGAGAAGCTGGTACTTACATTTACTGCAACGAAATAATTTGTTGTTCAAAATACAGAAATTCGGAAAATTTGCGGGATGATTTTTGCAACCATTAAACGTTTTATCGTACCAATCATCCTCGACAACCTGTTTATCGGAAGTATTTTGTTGTGTATTAGTTACATTAACCTGAAGCAATCTCGACAAAGTGTCTGGAACAACATTATCACAACCCTTCCTATGTTCTATAACGAAATTAAATTGTGATAATCTACAACCCCATCGAGCCAATCTTCCCGTAGGGTTTTCTAAATTCAAAAACCATTTAAGCGACGCATGGTCTGTAATAATTTTAAATTGTGCAGAACCAAAATAAGCTTGAAACTTTTCTACCGCAAAAATAACGGCAAGAGCTTCACGCTCCGTTGCACTATAATTTATTTCATTTTTGTTCAAGCTTCTACTGACATAAGCTATTGGGTGGTCATGCCCATCTATTTCCTGTGTTAACATGCCACCAACACCATAAGCTGACGCATCGCAATGCACCTTAAATGGTTTGTCAAAATCGGGGACGGCTAAGACTGGTGCTGTAACCAGTGCATTTTTTAAAGTATTAAATGCTAATTCTGCTTGCTCGCTCCATTCAAATTTAGGTGCTTTCTTACCAGTACAAGTTAATCTGTTTAATGGAGCAGCGATAGTTGAAAAATTCCGAATGAATCGCCTATACCAGGAACATGTGCCTAAGAAAATTTTTACTTCTTGTGAAGTTTTTGGAGTCGGAAAGTTCATAACCGCGGCTATTTTCTCCGGGTCAGTCCTAAGACCGAACTCATCGACTATGTAACCTAAATATTTCAAAGATTTTCTAAAAAAATTGCATTTTTCAAAATTGATTGATAACTGAGCCATTTTTAATTTATCTAAAACTCGATTTAACAAGATTAAATGCGTTTCAAAATCGGACGAGCAAATTACAATATCGTCAATATAACAAAATACTATTCCTTTCTCAATGTCGCTACAGAAATTTTGATTGAATAACATATCCATAAGTCTTTGTTGGCGTGCGGGAGCACCACACAACCCAAAAGGCATAACTTTAAATTTGAATAAACCTCTACCAGGCACTGTAAAACTAGTTTTTTCTTGAGAACTTTCATGTAACGGGATTTGCCAGAAACTTGAACTTAAATCAATGGAGACAGAAATTTAGCTTCTTTTAAGCTATCTAAGATTTGCGGAATATACGGTATTGAGTATGAATCCCCTTTTGTAATTGAATTCAACTTTCGACAATCCAAACAGAATCTCCAATCGCCATTTCCTCTTTTGACCAAAATTGCCGGATTGTTCCATGGACTTTCGCTTGGCGTGACAACGTCCAACTCCAGCATCCTATCCAACTCTTTGTTTAAAGCTATCTTTTTATCCGGAGAAAGTGGATATTGTTTTACTTTTATTGGTGGGGCATCCCCCGTATCAATAACATGTTCAATTAAATTAGTTCTACCTAACCCAATTTTCTCCGATGAAATATCAGAAAATTTATTTACTACTGACTGAGCTAATTCTTTTTGATGATTTGTTAAAGTTTCAAAAGATGTTATGGCAGGATATTGCTCATTTTTTACGGAAATTACCTTAAAAAAATTTATAGGGGCTGCACTCAATTCTAAATTGTCAAAAATGTTAGGTGCCAACTGAAATGTTTTCCAAAAGTCACAACCAAAAATTACATCTACTACTATAGATGGTACTACAAAAAATTTAATAACATGAGTTAATGAATTATACGTAATAGGGACATACATGTATCCTGTGCATTGAAGTTTATCTCCATTTGCACCAGAAAAAACTTTATTTACATCAGTATGCAATTTATAACCAATTTGTATCAAAATTTTGTGTGCTTGGTTACCTAAGATGGACGCGCAAGCACCGGAATCTAGTAAGCCTATAATTTCTAAATTGTTAACAAAAGTTGTTAAATAAGGTCTAATGTCTTCTTTACTAACTGTGTTCAGAACTGTGTCAGGTCGGTTAGAATTTATTTTTTTATTTTTAACAGAAGACCCGTTTTGTGTCTCTGCACAGTTCAGACTTACGCGTTTTTTGTATTTTTATTTGATTTTGAAACAGGTTTACTAACAGAATCTTTTTTGTTGCAGTCTGGACAGGACTTTACTGTGACCCCATCCTTCCCACACTTGAAACACCTCAGTGCTTTCGGAACGGCACTACAAAACTTAAAACTGTGGTTCCCTTTGCCACATTTATAACAGCGAAGGTTATTGTCCTTGCGGAACTCAGAATTTCTTCCAAAATGCTCAGAATTTTTAACAAAATTATCTGAAGTTTTCTCATAACGATTAGAATTTCTACCAGAATGTCCAGAATTTCTACCAAAATGCTCAGAATTCCTACCGAAATTATCAGAATTTCTACCAAAATTTTCGGAATTTCTACCAAAATTTTCGGAATTTCTACCAAAATTATCAGAATTTCTACCAAAATTATCAGAATTTCTACCAAAATTATCAGAATGTCTACCACCTGAATCAAACTTTGCTGTATCATAAAATTGTGCAGAACGTTGCCTTGCCGCCTCTATTTTACGGCATTTTTCCTTTAAAACCGTCACCGACTCTATTTCTAAAAGCGCTAACTGCTTAGCATAAGCTGGCCTAATATTGTGTAACAAGATCTCTAGTTTTTGATCTTCAGCAAGTGTTGTCTTCATTCTCGCAAACATATCAAACATGATTGAAAAATAAATACTTACAGACTCATCTTCTCTTTGTTTCCTTTCCCTCAGGATCCCTAACAACCTGTAATCGTGGTGGACTGGCTCGAATTCCTCCAATAAAATATTTTTTAATTCAGACCAAGATGACACGAGATTTTTAACTCCTCTAAACCATAATAGGGCTTTTCCTGAAAAAAGATGAAAGGCAGACGCAAATAACTTTTTATCCGAAACATTATAAGAAATTTTGTATTCTTCAACTCTTTGTAAAAAACTGCGAGGATCTCCCCTACCATTATAAGAAATGTTCCACTTAGCTACGTTCTTATCTCCTGCACATTCCACCGTAGTTGTCTCAAAGTTCACTAATACTTCTTCTTGACCCAACTCGGTCTCCGGATCGACCTTGGCCAAGCAAGTTTCTAGTTTTGAATTTAGGTCATTTTTCTTAGCAAGTAATTTCTGATCGGTGGGGTGCACACGAGACAATCTGTAATAGATATGAGAAGCCAAGGTCGTCGAATGAAGATCTAAATTGAATCATCAAAATGATGATTGGAATGAATTGTCTAGAAATGTTTTCGCTGCCTCAGCAGCTTGTCTCCACACAGCAGTAAAGTCATCTCCGGTCATGATTCCCAGGGTCTGGCACCATTTCTTTCTTTCATCCTCAGAATAGAGTGCCGAGTTATGTGCATTCATTTGATAAGTTTTTGTTGTATTCACTTTGGCAGCTTGTGTCAGAGAATTCCATTTTTGATTATTTGAATTTATCACTTCAGAGATCATGACATTGCAAACCAGGAAGACGTTTAACATCTTCTTGGTTTCTCCATGAGTTTTGGGCAAGAAGCAAGCAAGGGCCGGTTGTCTGGCCAACGATGGGAACTCCTTGAATTTTAGGACATCTCTTATATCCTCAATTCTTATGGCTCCTTGGATGTCAGGGCATTTGGTCAGGATGACAGCCACAACTTCTGGGAAGGATATGGCAATTCTAGAAAGAGTGACAACTTGAGTCTTGCCAGCTGCTTTGGGTTTGATAGAAAGTTTGGTCACCAATTTCTTCAATATTTCAACTACTAGTCCACTATTAGTGGATGAATTCGAACTATATTATTGCCTCTGACCAAAAACATTATGATGAGGAAGGTTAGGTCCTCAACTGAAGTTATCTTTTTATGAATTAATGCCCTGAAAGCAAGTATGTCAAATCCTGCATAGCCAAAGTGAGTGATAATCCACTCTTTACAGTCTCCTAATGATTGGAAGACAGCTAAGACTTGCTCATAAATGTCCCTGCTTGTTGTGGCTAGAGTAGTTGTATTGCTCAAGATTTCCCATTTAGTATCAGGGATGTCGCTAGTCGAGCTTGATTGAGACATTGTGTCGTCAGATTCTTTAAATAATGGTATCAATTTGTGCCTGCCAGGAGACTCCTTAAGTTTGGAACCCAGGTCAAAAGCTAATGGGATCACTTATGAATTGAATCTGTGTAATTTAAATGATATTTTTGTTTAAAATAAGGATCTTAAATCTTAAAGTTTGATTAAATGCGATTATATGATTATTGAAATGTGATAGGAGCTAATACAAATGGTCTCTTAATCAAGGCTTATAACTATTCTATTTTCTACTTAGAATGAACACTATTTAAAATTATTCTGATACTAAACCAATAAATGCAAGTTAAAAGAATTAAAAGACTAAAAGAATAAGGGAGACCTACAGAAAGAACCTGACCTAAGATAAAGTGATTAAAGTATGATGTTATGGTTTATGGATGATGGTGACTTTCAGATCTAATCAGGTGATGATGATTAAATCAAAATATGAAAAGGTTGTTATAATGAATTATCTCTTAGTAAACAATTTTATTTTATTATCTTGTGTTTCGCAATTTTCTTCACTGACTTTGTGTTGTGACAAAACGGAACCATACATAAAAAATGGAGGCCGCGTGGCTTTGTGCACTAGCCACTTTCTTTGAAAACAGGTAAAAACTCACCATTTTGGAAACGATAGTTAGTGACTAGCTGCACCAAATGTGGCTTACCACATTTGTATAAAATTTTGGGGCTCAAAACCCATTAGAACACTTTAAATGCTTTTTCTTTCAGGAGCCCATTGTCTTTTATCACGAACACCAGCCAAGAAAAGAAATGTCAAATTCACGCGTCCCTCAGATAAAATAATTAGAGCGCCATCTATGAGTTCGTAGTGGCAGCTCTTAGTGACGGATCCTATACAGCTTTCGACGGCTCGCATGGATCGTCGCGCTGGAAAGCGCCGCAAGATGTCGCTGCGCCACCAAAATTTATAACAAAATGAAATAGGAAATTTAGGAAAATAATAATATCTAAAGCCAAAAAAATCACAATGTGACAGGCCGAGGGTGCTGGTTAAAGCCTCCTCTACCCCACTGCGCTCCGCCACGTCCCGCATAAGGGTTGGGCGCATAACCATAATTGTATTCTTGATTGTACATATTAAATTTATTTATTTATTGCCTCTCCGAGGACTTACAAATTTCTCTACTATAGCGTAATTAGCTTTACATTTGTAAAAGGGAGTATTTGTACGAGAGAACACTAGAATCATGCACCATGGCTTCAGTCAAGCATAAGTAAAGAATAAGAAAAGAATAAGTACATGTCATGCAGGTGTTCAAATACTTTTGGACGGTAGGTAGTGTAGATACATGCAGTAATATAGTTAGGTACTGTCTCTTGTGCTGCAACAGCTGTAGCACCTCTTTTTTAATTCACTCCAGAAACCCTTGTAATATTGAATGAGGAAGGTTTAGGTATAGAATTTGAGGGTAAATTGCAAAGTCAACTGCCTGCTTTCATCGAAAACGCTGGCTAATCCCGAGATAAAACAATGTATCGTGGGATAGTAGCGGGTGATAGGGTGACCCGTGCGAAGCCGGGGCGGGTCGCAATTACTGTCGCACGGGCAGTAAATACTCCAAAGTACTCAAATAGAAGCAGGGGCCATTCTCCAACAGATGTGACCCCCACCGCCATTTCAATGAGCTGTTCCCGCGAGCTATGTCGGTTACTTTAGTTATTTTCCGAATAACCTCGTTTCTGATTTTATCCTAGGAGACTAAATAGCATGTAACTAATAAATACTTACATTTTTCGCACTCAAATGCAAACTCTCTCTAAACTCTAGTTTAGCTCTAAATACTAATAAACGTAATAAACGTACTGTGACGTGCGCAAACGAACAATTTCAATAAAAAACAAATTTTATTAGGCTTGTGAATAAATAAATATCGATATATCGATATTTTTTGGCGATATTTATTATTTTGATATATCAATATATATCGATATAAAATATCAAGTATCGAAAACGGATCAAATTCTCAAAAAATAGAATAAAATAAATATTTAAGGGGGCTCCCATACGACAAACGTGATTTTTTTGCTCGATATTGATAACCACAACAGGTAAGTAGACGCTTGAAATATTCGCAGAATATTAAGTTATATATTTTGGTACACAGATACTCTAGAGCCTGAAAAAGGACATAGGCTACTTTTTAATGCAAAAAAGGGTTGTAAGGGGTTAAAAGAGGCGTTGAAAAGTTCCAGAACTTGTCCCGAGGTTAGCGTTAATCTTTTCGGTACTGGTTTCCAGCCCTCTTCAGTGTTCTCGGTTTTCCTCTTTTGTGGTACATTCGCGATTCCATAGTACAGAGCCTTGAATCTCTTAGCTGGTACACTTGACCAATTCTCCTCTTTTGTGACTTCTTCTAATGACCTTTTCCATGAAATCCCTGCAGGAATTTCCTTTATAGACACCTTGATGCTTTCCAAGAGAGTGTTTGTCCCTCCTCTTTGAATATTTTCAACAAAAGCTTCTGCTTCTTCTCTTGAATTAATGATCCTTTCTGCTAACATATTCAACCTTACTTGGGGACTCTGATACAAGAAGAACATGTTAGAGTTCCTGAAAGTCACACCTGCTGGAACTACATCTCTTCTCTGCAATCTGATCTCTCTTGGATTAACTAAGACTTGTGGACACATAGGTGTAGCTTTTACAACTCTTAAATCTCTGTCCACTGTTACTGGAAATCTAGAAGATGAATAAGGTTGTACATTTGTTGTCATTTTATAGATGTTGTTCACTTTTGTGTTAGATGGTTGTAGATACACCCAAGTAACAGAAACAGGATATCTTGGATCAGGTGTTACTCCTAGAAGCTTCATGAAAGTGCTTCCTTTCTTGGCAACTACTTGATGTTCATACCATTTTTCGAACCTTCTTGAAGGATCTACCCAAGAGTCAAAATCTATTTCAAATCCAGGTTCTGCAGCCTTTGCGTAATAAAATATGTCAGCAACAAGGTCCAATAGAAAATCATTCTTTTCCGATAATAGATATATTCTCTTGATTTCATTGTCTTTCATTAAAAACTATCCTCTCGTGTTTCTATGATGGAAAAAGCAAGATTTTTCTCCCTTCCACCTTTGATATTCATATTTGTATCCAATATCTCCAATCCTACTGGTACCCGTCATCAATATTGGATATGCGTCACCCTCTATCTCTTCAATGATGGTGTCTCTTATCTGAACTTTGTCTTCTTCCGATCCTCCACACAGAGCTCTTACGATTGTGGTTGCAGGTCCTCCATACAATTCTCTACATATGTTCTTTATGGGAGTTCCAGAATACAAAATGTTGTTTAGACTTTCGCTCAAAAAGTCTTTTGGATCAGGTTTTGAAAGAGCTATCTTGATGAGTTCGTAGAACATAGATTCAAAGGAGAATGCCCAAAAATCTATGGGCGTGTAACCCAGTCGTTTACAAGCGTGTTGTATGCAGCATTTATTGCAGGTTTATTGCAGGTATATTCAGGTTTATGTTTATGTTTTATACTATGTAGTGATTATAAATGCGAAAGTAACTCTGTCTGTCTGTCTGTCTGTCTGTTACGCTTTCACGCAAAAACTACTGAACCGATTTAAATGAAAGGAGGATGGGCAAAAATGTATGAACGTTGGTCTACCCAATCAACACAAACGCCCTCTATGGAAATAAGAAGCTAATAAATAGTTAATCAAATTACGGATAGAGTTTATGCCAAAATATATGGGAGTTTTTCAAAATCAAAAAAAATAAATGTATGTGAAATACTTTTATTAGTCACTAGCGGACCCGGCAGACGTCGTCCTGCCCGCTATTAGCGCCACCTACCGGGTCCAATTTTTCTACTTATAAACCTTCCTCTTGAATCACTCTATCTATTAAAAAAAACCGCATCAAAATCCGTTGCGTAGTTTTAAAGATTTAAGCATACATAGGGACATAGGGACAGAGAAAGCGACTTTGTTTTATACTGTGTAGTGATTCTACTATGAATTGAATTAATAGTGGCGTTTAAAATTACATTGATCAAGTTGGCAGCAGGGAGCACAAAACCGTCCTGATGTCGGGCCCAACATAAGTACCACAAAATAGAAATAACATGTGCACATTTACCTACCTAACAATTGTGCGACTTCCAGTCTAACACGTACAATAATGTTTAAACATCTCTTATTTCATATTTCTATTAACCAATATATATAGCTGTAATACTGATTAGCTCTGCTACGGCAGGAGTGTATCCTGGCCCGCAAAAGAGCTATACCATTTCTTACCTACTTCTATACCAAACTATCAAATCATCAAGGTCATATTCCCTATATACGTAGTTCGATTAAATGGCATTAATTATGTTAAAATCAGGTCGGCATTTACGCATTATCTGCAATTGGTAGATGAAAAGCATTCAATGCAGCAAATGCATTGCGACAGTTGTCAAACATAGTATTGTGATTTGTGATGTACAGAACTTTATTAAAATTGACAGTTCATAGAAGTCCCGCTTAAACCTTCCGTTCTCTATTTCAGTGGAATGGTGAAGTAATAATAATAGTATTAAGGCGAGAATACTTATTAGCTTGATCAGTAGAAAGCTGCGAACTATTTCTATCTTTACTAGGTAGCATATTATGATGTGCTTCATAGCTTAATGCTTCTATATATTTCGGCCATAAAACAGAAAAAATGTAAGGGGCTGCATTATGTTTTTCTCGAAAATCTCTTGAACCCCAAGACTTACAGCTTTGCTTCCATACAAAAAAATTAAGTACTAAAAATAAGCTTTTCATTGATATAGGTTTCATTTGTGTTGAGTAGGTAGACCACTTTGCCCATTCTCCTTTTGTTTAATTCTTGTGTTACTTATTTGTAGTAAAAAATAAAGTTCTTCTCTTTGATTATTCAACTTTTCTTGTTCACGCACGCACGCACGTTTCTTGTGATACGCACGTCTAACTCGTTAATCCACTTTAAAATGTCCAAAATTGTATAAAACTACGAAAAGCGCAATGAAACAATTACTCCGCGATGTCACTCGATGCACTTTTTATCCAAAACGCATAGAAAAAAATAGTCAAACTAAAGATTGCAGGCCCAAGGGGATCACCCTGTTGACAACCTACTTCCGGGGACAGTTCCTTAGAACGATATAACAATTTTGTTGGGTCAGCGTAACTGAGAAGAAGATATGTATATTTCCGGTATATGTTGTTTTATTTCCGTCAGTAGGGTATCCCTATTTGCCGAATTGAAAGAAATTTAATATCAATTTTGAGCAACACGTCAGGCTATCCGTAAGTAAGGTAAGAGCGTAGGGCATGGACGGCTGCCTCACACTCTCCTTTTACACCGACGCCTAACTGTGCGGGTTATTTTTTTTAGGATTCTTGAAAATTCTACCCCTAAGGGAATTAAATAAGAAACTCCGTCATTTTTGAAGCTGCAAATTGATATTTGGTCTTGCGGTTAAAAATAAAGAATTACGTATTTCTGAATTTTCGTCAATTTTACCCCCAAGTGGTGATAAGGGATGAAGGTTTGTATGAGAGACCATCATTTTCTCGATATTTTCAAGCTATATCCATGAAAATTGGTATAAAAGCTGTACGTTAAAGGCTAAGGAATACATTTTTTACGATTCTCGGAAATTATACCTCTAAGAGGGTTAAATAGGGGATGGAGTTTATAGGAAACTGTTATTTTTCAACTTATATGTATCTATGAAAGTCGGTATTTGTGCTCAAAAATAAACTATTATGTATTTCTGGATTTTTGTAAATTCTACCTCCAAGTCGTTTAAGTATGATTCATCTCATGGTTTGTACGAGTGGCCATCATTTTTCACGTCAATTTTCAAATTATATCCATGAAAATTGATATGGAAAATTTTCATTAAGGATTAAAAAAGAAATTTCGGAAATGCCAACCCAAGGGAGTTAGGAGAGAGTCCGGCAGTACCGACACCCTAAGGTTTATTTGGTATAAAATTAAAATCTCCAAAGTAATATGTTAGATATTTGCTGATTTATTTAAAATAACTCATAAGGTATAAATAGAAATAATGTAACATCAATATATTTGGAAAGCATCAAATTTATTAATAAAATCTAAAGACACTAAAAATTAATAGTAAAAAAATTGTCCTCCAGTACCGGCCAGAAACAAATACTATTTATACTATAGTCACATATTTTATTGGATTAATAGTTCCAAAATGTTTGCGTAAATCTTTTGCACCCAAACCTTGCAGTTTCCACACTGAATCCAATCCTCTTTATGAGATTCGAGGCACAGAGGGCATATTGTTTCTTCCTAAATCTTTCTTTGAAAAACGAAAACTAGCTCCAGTTTTCGTTCTTTTTCCTGTTTTTTTTTTGTCGGTATCTTTGCCTGAAAGCAAAACATCCTTGCCTTTTTTGTTAACTTCTTTATCTTTAACCGTGAAAAGTTTACTGTAAGTTTGCTTATGGGCAATTAGCCTATTGTTTATATCCTTAATATGTTCTGCCAACACTTTTTCGTATTCAGGCGAGAATGTGTCGTGGAAACGACCCATAGCAGGCTTAAAGTTTTATTATTTTTCTCTTTATAATTTTTAATAGCTTTAATTCTAACATTTAAAGTCATTCTTGGTACTTTCTTGGCCTGACGCGCATTCATTTCTGTGCCTACTTAAAACTTTTCCACGGCTCTATGCATTATGGCAGGATCCCAGGTGCGCTTCTTTGTCTTCCTTTCACGTCCTCTGTCATCATCTAACATATTTATGTACCTATAAAGAAATTAAACCATTTAACATAAACTCAACCAGTGGCCGGTACTGACGGACAATTTCGTGGCCGGTACTGGAGGAAGCGAAATAAAATTTCGAGTTCGCTCAATTATAAAATGTTACGTATAAAGCATCAATTAAAACATTATTATTGTAGCATTGTACATACCACGATTAACTATTGTCGATATAGTCCAATAATATTCAAATATCACCCCCGGTACAATACTTGTGTAACGAACGTCACCGCGCGCAACGCAATTCTTTGCACTGGCAGTTAGTCGGTAGCTGACAGGTCGCCGCCGTTTTGGGCATAGACTTGTCAAAGTGAACTACTTAAATGGAGCTAATGGTGTCAGCGTTAGCTGTTATAGAATCTTAGAAATAGCAACTGGCCGGTACTGGATGCCGGCCGGTACTGCCGGACTCTCCCTTAAATAGGAAAATGTAAGTTTTTATGACAATCCCTCAGTTTTCAAGTTATATCCATGAAAATTTGTAGATATCAGGACTTTATCAAGAACTATATTTTTCAGGATTTTAAGAAATTCCTCCCCAAAATGTGTTAAAATTGTTAGGGGATTGGAGGTTTGTATGAAAGTGTCTTATTTTGTGTCGTTATTTTTTTCATATGTATATATGGATATTTCAAGTTATATCCATGAATTGAGTAATTGGACTTTTGTTTAGAAAATAGAGTCTACTATTTATGTCTTTCAGCATTTTCTGGAATTTCACCCCCAAGTGAGTTAAATAGAAGATAAGGATAAAAGTTTAGTTTTAGATTCGTATGAAATTACGCGGACGAAGTCACGAGCAACTGCTAGCCCTTGTATAGAATTTAGTAATGGTTAAAAATCTGTGTAAACAACAAAAGGTAATTTGAGCTTTGTGTCATATTTATTAAGTGTTAATTTAGCTTTTGTGATTAGCGCATATCAGTTTTAATATGATTACAATCAAACTCTTGATGGTAGTTTAATTTACTATCTGATTGAAAATATAGTAAGCAAACAGCGGAATAAATGTGGCGTGAAAATGTTTGATTAATTGTCGACCAGCTTAGTCTGGAAAGATTTTTTATATAACAAATGACTAAACCATTATTTACGTACAATAAATGTTTATGTTTTCGACATTTTGTGAAATAGAGATAATCTTCGTAGAATTGCTGTTCAAGTTCAAAAACATTTATACTAATATTATTTAAGGTCTCTCTCTTTGTTGATATTGATGGTCTCCACCCCAAAAGACACAAATATGAAGGCGCTCCGGCCGTCACGGAGGTCACCTGTATGTGAGACAGCGCCAGTGTATCCACACACGTGGCATCCCATACAAGCGACCTCCCTTGCTTCCATGGAACAAGAGTCATACCGTCTGGTCTCTTGACATCACTACGTGCCAAACCATTTGGTTCTAGTACTGCAGACACTTTAGCCGTGACAAGAGACCTACGTAAGACTCGGTTCAGGGAAGCATGACGGGAGAATTTTTATAGAATCTAAAGTTTTCTTTCGATATACGAGTAATATGAAGTCACTCTGCTTGCGTTCATTTTGACTGGATACAAAGTATAGCCCAATGAAAGCATCAACTACTGTCATTATTTTTAACATTAATAATAGCAAGTTTATGTTTGATATCTTTTACAAAATCTGTATAAAATGGTAGCCTTTTAATGGTAGGTGAAGCTGCCATTTAATGAGTCAAATAGGTCATCAAAAATATTATAACATCAGCAGTCTGGGTACATTCAGCTGACAATATATTCTTTTCTGAAAATAAAACAGTATTTTCAGTATTTTGTACATAAATTCCTAACAAATTAATGAAATTTTTTATTATTCCTCCAGGTGTACGTAAAATTGATATCCATTCAAATTAAGCCGAAAATTTGTAGTACCAATTCACAAAACCACACGAATTGCTTGAGGTGTTCAGATGAACACACTAAAAGCATGGGTGGCTGAGTGTGTAGGGGACTGTGGGGTTCTTGAACAGACAGAACATGCTTCACTCCCGTCGCATCCTGGAAGTCACCGAGACCCTCCATATATTCAGCAGCTCCTGCAGCTATCCTGGCACCTCCGTAGCCGCGCACGAAATGAATAAGGCGCTCCTGGTCAAGAGAGGCCATGAGGCGTCTCTCTGTGCGACCAACGCTAGCTTATACCAATAAAAGATTGTATGATAGTAAGGATGAAGTTATGCCGGGATTGACTTGGCGTAGATCTTGTCAACGTCACTGATAGCTTTATACTCTAGGTCAATCAAATTCACAAATCCTGCGGCGTCCGGCTCAAACTCCTTTGCACTATTCCCGCATGTAAGGCCTGCCTCGCCGTCGATGATAAAAGAACCCTTCCACAGCGTATCGTTAGTTAGCGCTGACTCTGAACTAGTTAGATGTTTAGGTTTTGGAATTTCTGTTTTATTAAACTTGTTCTTGTCTTCGATTTTTCCATCGGCTTGAGGTATTGGAGGAGGCGGGTTCGCATCCTGTGCTTCGCTTGATCCCTGAGTTGCCATTACGGCGGTACCCTATTACGTCCAGAGAGATAAAAAGGGGGGATTGAAGGTCCCTTTTGTACCCGACTACATCAGAGCCAAAAGGAAAGGTCATGATTTTAGCAGTCTATGTATGTATGTTTGTGGCCAATTTTTGTATCAGATTCTATGTGTACTGTGTACCACCGTGTGACCGATCAAAATCGGCCTATTCCACTAGTCCCTACCACGTATCCCCCCTGGGGGGTAAGAGTGGAATTTTTTTTCCACCTATCCCTACGGTAGGGATGAGTGGAAAAAATATTTACACTTATCCCTACCGAGTGGTTTTAGTTAATGATAAGTAGGTAGGTACTGTCAAGAAGAAAAATATTTATTAATACATAAAAAGTTACTTAGTTTAAGTTAAGTAATTAACTACTACTGCTCAAAAAATTAAAAGATTTTTTTTTTATTAAAATGCTCTTTTTATTTAGCATTTTTTATTACTTGCAGACTGCAGTAGGTACCTAGTTAGTGACAAATGGTATCTTAGGAAAAGTCTAATAACAATAATTATTGTTATTAAGAATTAAATATTCACATACATTTTTGTTTTTAACTTAATTTCCGTATATAAACCCGATAGGATAGTAAGTCAATCAATATTTATTTATTCAATTTAGGTATACTGTATTTCAGGCTTATAAAACATGATGGTGGTAACCAATTACGGTCTCTTAAAACTAAAGCTATGAGGGTTCCAAACGCGCCCTGGTCTAAGAAGAGCCCACATCAAACTCAGCCATGTTTTTTATTATCACCATACAAACTTTAAACATTACAAACTTCGTATATTTAATAGAACTATAATTAACAATTTGTTTAATTAGCCGCTGGAATAATTCATTCCCCTGCTTTTTAAACAATCCTTTAAATTGTAATAAGATTTTTCAATTAGTTTACGTTTTACAAAAACAAAACCTAAAAACCAAAAAGTGCAATCTTTGACCCAGCGAAATATTAAGTGCAAAATGTATGTACGTATTGATAATTATGGAAACAAAGTTTAGATACTTATGTACAGACATGTACCTACTTGTTAACAAAAACAGGGACTGAAAGCGGTAGAGCATACCGGTACATACCACCGTTATCATACCGGTACAAAATAGGTACCGAAATCTCAACCTTTATAAAAGATACCTTTATTTAACCGCTTTGCGATTTCGGTACCGAAAAAATACGAAAAGGTGCGCGCGCGGGGGTGAAGAATTTGACCACGTGCCGCGCGCCGCGCGTCCCCCGCTTCCCGTCGGTTCCTGTGTTTGTTAAAACGTAAGGATTTTAAGAAATTCCAAATGCTAATTTTAATCTAAAAATAAGAATATTAAAGAATATAGAATGCCGAAGTGGTGGGATTCATTCAACGGCACATCAAAGTAAAGCCTTATTAGATAAAAATATCGATATAAATAGCGGTACCGAAATTTTATTTCGGTACCGAAATTTTATTTCGGTACCGGTAAACTGAAATATAAAGGTACAGAAATAAAGAGGTACCGAAATGAAGCGGTACCGAAATTATAGGTATTTAAACAATTCGGTACTTTTATTAAAAGGGTAGGCCCATTACCGCTAAATAAAACTACCATTAAATTCCGGTTATTCAGTCCCTGAACAAAAATGGCCCACGTTCAATTCGTTAGGGATAAGTGTAAATATTTTTTCCACTCATCCCTACCGTAGGGATAGGTGGAAAAAAATTTCCACTCTTACCCCCCAGGGGGGATACGTGGTAGGGACTAGTGGAATAGGCCTCAAAATCGGTGATTCATTGTTATGGTCCGGGTTACGTAGGTTACATTTTATTTACGAAAAAAATCGAGTGACGTCACGGACGGTACAGGTAGCTGTTCGACTGTCTTGTTTACTTCAATATAAAAATAAATTAAACCTAAAATAGACTTTAAAAGTAATTTCAAAGTTTCAAATAACGCTTGATTAAAGTGCACAAATGTTAGTGTCGAGTTTATGATAAGACTTTTAGTGTTATCTATAAAAATCAGCTGAGTGTAACAAGAATCAGATGTGTTGTTTTGAAACTACCTTCGAATTTCGATTCATAGTGGCACCGTTTGGTTGAGTAATAACTCGGGAATTATTGCTGTGTATCGACCTAGACAAAGGATATTATTTGAATCTTGAACTCCGTGAATAAAATTAACAATTATTATTTGGTACTACATTAGGCATTGACTGTGAAAACATGACCAATAAGTGTAAGTGCGGTCGATTTGTCAGCTCCACAGAGGGCGCAAAATGTAAAAAATGCTCGTCATTATTTCATCGAGCCTGTGCAAATCTAAGCCCCACTGAACCTATTTCCAGCAAATGGGAGTGTGACCCGTGTGTCAAGGGCAAAAATAAAGCCTTCACTAAAGTATCAAGTACACCCGCCCCAAAATCTCTTTATACTCCCAACCCAACGGTAGCGGTAGCACCAGTGGCGCCGGCAGCGGTGAATGCGGACATGCAAGGGGATTCCGCAAATTGCATCGTCACTGAGCTTAGACTATTACGGAGCGAGATTGTTTCATTCAGGGGAGAGATGGCACAACTAAATATCGTACTATCCGAATTCAACAGTCGAGTGGACAGTATCGAGGCTAGGTTATCCCGCATGGAGGAGCAGTCTGGATCCCGGGGATCGAGCGATGAGAGCAGTGTTCAAGCAACTATTTCCCAACTGCAATCGCAACTAAATGACAGGGATCAGGACCTACTTATGAATGACGTTGAAGTGTCAGGTTTGCAGGAGGCTCCCGGCGAAAATTTAATCAGTATAACCTATTTGATAGCAAAGAAACTAGGAGTAGACTTGGACGATCGCGATGTTGTCTCCGCAGAGCGCTCTGGACCGCGGCGTATATTCTCGGCGAGCACTAGCGGCGGAGCACGCGCGGAGCAGCCGCGGTCGCGGCCAATCGTCGTACGTCTAGCGCGGCGCGCAATGCGCGACAACCTGTTGCGCGCGGCCCGCGTCCGCCGCGGTGCTGACTCATCGGGCATAATAGACGGAGAACCTCAGCGTTTCTACGTGAACGAACACCTTACGCGCACAAACCGACAACTGTTTTATAAAGCGCGCGAGGAAGGTCGAAATAAAAAGTGGAGGTTCGTCTGGACCAAGGGGGGCCGTATCTATGTACGTAGAACAGGCACGGGCCCTGTGCACCGTGTGCGATCAGAAGTAGACATCGACAGACTTATTGCAGACGTTTCTTTTTGATGGTTTTTAATTTGATTCGGAATTCATATAATTCTATTTTGCCTTGCACTCCTCTGCTAAATAGTATTTTAATAAGTTATTTTATAGGAATTATTAAGATTGTACAAAAGACACCATACATACGTCTTGTATACAAATGTTCATATAATTTTAGTTTAGCTCGCACTTCTCTGTCAAGTAGTATTTTAAATTATTTTATAGCAGTAATTAAGATTGTAAAAAATATTCCTTATGTACTTCTATACAAATGGTGGTTTATAGTGAATACTGGGTCCGCAAATGTTGTAAGTAGATATAAGTGGTGTATTAAAGTTATTTATTATGTAGAATTTTTAAGGTTATTTCTTGGTCACATATCCTACATATTGATTATATCGGTGACTGGAATAATAGCTGGTCGGGTTGCTGCTTCAGATATGATCCCATGGATTGATGATGTTATAAAGTGCTTTATTTATTGTACCTGTAAAATATGTTATGTATATTTAGATTTAAATTTATTCCATATATTAATCTCAAAATGGTTTGCTCATGTACGTATTTGTCCTGTCTCTGTTGTAGTTGTCATCCGGCGCAAAACACTTTTAAGTTCAAAATTTTTCATATTTTGTTTATTAAATGCTAAAAAAAGGTAGATCGAAATTCGTTAAAATTGGACTCTTTAACGCCGGTTCTCTAGCAACTAGACAGGAGGAATTCCTTGAGGCAATGTCGGAATTAGTTGTTGACGTAATGGCGATTAACGAAACTTGGTTACGTGTAGGTGAGGAGGGACTCGCTCCGGTAGTGCCGGGATATCGGCTACGTCATAAACCGCGACCTACCGACGTTCGCGGCGGTCGGGGCGGCGGGGTGGGTTTCTACGTAAAGAAAGATCTTCGCATTAAAATATGTGACAACCCTGATCTTCATTCGGTAGAGCAAATGTGGTTGGAGACAAAATCAAATGGGAAATGTATTATTATAGGCACTGCCTATAGACCTCCGTGGCAGGACGTAAATTTATTTTTAGACGCTCTGACTCAGTCTATCACATGTTTCTCGTACTGCGATATCATGGTTTTATTGGGTGATTTTAATATAAATTTAATTAATCAAATGGAGAATAAATCGAAACTTTTTAATGATTTTATTCGCTGTGTAAATTTAACTCAATACATCACTGAGCCAACTCACTTTACGGATCATAGTGAAACCTTAATCGACTTGATATGTACAGATGCTAAAGTACGTGAAACATCAGTTAATCACATTCGGGATCTGGGGAGCCATGCCGTGGTTACTATCACTCTAAATCTGAACAAGGATAAAAGTCACCCTCGCTGGTTAGTATCTAGGCCGCTCAACAATATAAACATCCAAAATTTTGATCAAGATTTAAATACCATACCTTGGACATACATTAATAATATGAGTGAGGTAGATAATATGGTAAATGTCTTCAATTCTTATATTAGTAGCACAATTGAATGTCATGCCCCCTCTAAAAAAATTCTTGTCAAAGAGCAGACGTATCCCTGGTTAACTTTTACGATAAAAACCATGATGAATTTGAGAAATCAAAGTTACAGGAGATACAAAGCAACCAAAAAAGATTCACACAAAAAATACTATAAAGAATTAAAAAAAATCGTATTTCAAGCCATGGAGGCAGAGAAATGTGCTTACTACAAATATTATATAAATAAGTATATCAAAAATCCAAAGGTAATGTGGAAAAACTTAAAAAATTTTTTGGCTATAAATAAAAAGAAAGAATTCGAAATACCAACTGTTCTATGTAATCCGGAACTGATAAATAAGCACTTTCTAGATGTTCCATTTATCAGCACTGCAAAAATGTCAACTTATACCTATTTTGAATTCCACAGGTTCGGACCTAATACGTTCGAATTAAAAACAACCAGTGAAGACGAAGTCATAAAAATTATTAGAGAATTAAAATCGAACGCAATTGGAACTGATCAGATCTCACTAGACATGTTACAGTTGACACTCCCACAGAGCCTTAGCTCCATTACTAATATTATAAATAAATCAATTTTGACCTCTACCTTTCCCAACTCATGGAAAACAGCAATAGTCAAACCGCTTCCTAAAGTTGATAATCCTACTACACTAAAAGATTTAAGGCCCATTAGCATTCTCCCCTGCATATCCAAAATCTTGGAAAAAGTAGTCTGTAAACAAATGACAAAATACCTAGAAAATAACAATGTCCTACCCACACTGCAGTCCGGATTTCGTAAAAATCATAGTACAACTACAGCCATCATGGATGTAGTTGACAATATCCTCACTGCTCAAGATGAAGGTTTGGCCACAATCTTGGTGCTCCTCGATTTTTCTAGAGCTTTTGACTCCATCAATACATCACTACTTTTGTCGAAGCTATCTTACTACGGGTTTACAAATAGCACAATAAATTGGTTCAACAGCTTTTTTAATAATCGAAACCAGTTCGTTCAGATTAATCAATTTAATGGTAAACAGTTAGACTCTTCGACGCTACCCGTTCTTAGGGGAGTACCGCAAGGGTCAATACTTAGCCCCATGCTTTTCGCACTGTACACAGCAGACATGACTCGACATATCGGACACTGCAAATATCACTGCTACGCGGACGACGTTCAATTATACTACTCTTTCCAACCACAAGACACAGCAGAAGCTGAAATGAAAATATGCCAAGATTTAGAGAATATAGCAGCGTGGTCAGAACTTAATTCGTTAAACCTTAATCCCAAAAAAACCAAGCTTATGATTCTAGGAACTAAAAATAAAATAAACAAAGTTGAAACCTTTCAGCCAAACATTCACGTTAGGAGTAACACTGTGGAAAGGGTTTTCGAAGCACGAAATTTGGGAATAATATTTGATGCCAATTTACGTTTTGAGACGCACATCAAAAATCTAGTAAAAAGTTGCTTCTATCGATTGAAAGTGCTCTATAGAATGCGTCCATACCTAAGCGTTGACGTCAGGATTCGCCTTTGCGAGTCCTTAATACTGTCCAAGCTAAATTATGCAGATACCGCATATGGGCCTTGTCTGCTGCGTAGGTCAGTGAAGCTTATTCAAAGGGTCCAAAATGCCTGTGCCCGATTTTGTTTCCCTATTGCGCCGCGCACTCATGTGAGCCCCCATCTAAATAATGCCAGTATGTTAAACATGGAAGCTCGCCGAAAACTTCATCTAGCTACTCTGCTATTTGGAGTTATTTCCACAGAGAAGCCTGCCTATTTACACTCAAAAATAAAATGGATCAGTGACAATAGCAATCTTAGACCCAGGGCGGCTCTCCGGATCTCGATGACACGTCACAGATCTGCCGCTTTTAGAGGCACTTTTAAATTTGCAGCCTGTAAAATTTGGAACGACTTGCCCCCTCCGATTCGTACGCTGCGATCGGTTTTCTCTTTTAAAAACTCTGTAAAAAAATACCTTTTGGAAAAACAAAAGATGTAAAATTATTAGTTAAGTAAAGTTATTTGTTAATTGTGATTGTTACGTATTTTATACAGGCTCAAAATTATCTATTTGCATATTTAATATATATTTTAATGTACGAATGTATAACCTAGGTATGTAATGGGTAAATAAGTTTATATGTAAGTGTTATAATAATTTTATTCAATTGATACAAATGCGACCTGCTCAGTCCGTGACATCACCGTGGGGTCATGCCTGAAAACCAGCGCTGTGGTCCATTTTGACTGCAGCATCATGCTGAGGCAGCGCCCTATTCAGCCGGTATATTTATAAAATACTATTTAGGTAGGTAGGTGCCTGGTTCCCGAGGAGCCGGTTGGTATAATTTTTTATCAGCTTTTTGGAAATGTGCGGGTACCTATCTTATTACGTTTATCAGTATAGCAATTAAGTACATATGTTTATATATGGCTGAATAAATGTTCTTTTATTTATTTATTTTTTTTTTTTTATAGAAGTGACCTTCGCGCGGCTTTCTAGATTATTAAATTAGTTTCAGATAAACATAACAGATGGCGCCAATAGCTGCTTGCCCCGCGCACTAAATTATTATTAAATTATTAAGCGTAGTCGAGTTTTTGTCTACGAACTTTATACTTGTTCAGATTTTTGCTCATATCTCGAAAATCTATAGGAATATTTGCGCTATTTTCCTGTTCCGTTGTTTATTTCTAAGATTTCAATTTTGATTATATGAGGACCCTTCATCCTGTTTTTTCGAATAAAAAAGATTAATCTGACATTGATTGCTGATCCAGTTTTGGAAGCTTTCTTTTCAAAGATAAATTACTCTTCTTTTTCACATTCTGAAGGGATTCTGTTTTCATAGAAGCAACAATCTAGTCTCCATTAGATATTATTTATTTATTAATTTAATTTTATTTAATTAGAGCGGATAAGTATCCAGTACCTAACACTAATTAAATAGGTAAATACAAATTAAAGTAATTAAATATGTTAAATACAATAAATGCAAAGGCCAAAGTTAAATACAATAAATGGAATGCGAGAGAGGAAACATGAAAAATAATCAATAAATTCGACGACTTATGAAAGTGGCATGGTGCAGTTATATTTCTCACATAACTGCAAGCATTGATTTAAAATTATAGGGCATAGGCAAATCCATGAATTGTTTTTCCAAAAATCCGGGCGTTTTTTTCGGATTACTTCACGCAAACGGCTTTGAACTTTTATGTAGTACTCCTTATTGACGTCGTGGCAAGAATTCATGGCCATTTATTTCACTTTTTCCACGTTTTCATCCAAACACACTTACATCCACAGTCGAACGTGCTAACCGCTAGACACACGAGGCAGTTAGCGTCGACGTCTGTGCGGCATACGGCGCGTCCGTTCACGGAACCGATGACGTCAGCGCGGGCGACAATTACCATAGGCGATACCATAGGCGCCAGGTTAGGTTAGGTTAGGTTAGTGTATGGTGCAAAAACAAGATAGTTTTTAATTTAAAAATATACATTAATCAAACACAAGTATTATTTAAGACAGAACATAGTATATAAAGATGCAAAATCGAAAACTAAACACCGAAAAACTTTCTGTTCCCTTCCGTAGCAGCAAAAGAGCTTGTCACCCATTGGTCCTCTCTCTTCTCCTCCCACTCAGTGGTGCCCGCTTTAATCAACTTTACATTTTCTAGATCCTCCATAACCTGGTCCTTGGTTTTCTTGAGTGCATATTGCAATTGAATGGGATCTGATGAATAGTTATGAGAAGATTTGCCTGTTCTTAGATATGAAGCAAATTCGTTGGTAAAATTGCGTTTTCTCATCCCAGAAAAAGATGGCCGACATGTATCAACGGGATCTATGTTACCCAAACTCTTGGTCTGGAGTGCCTGCGCCATTTTAGAAACATATTTAAATGTTATTGGTGTAAAATCAATTCTTGAAGAGGTTCCTCGTCTTAAAAAGACGGAGTCATGTCCTTGCGTTAGGACCATCTACCGCTATTTGTTGTAATCTGTTCACAGACATCAAGGTCATCAAGATAGGTACCGAAAATGGCATGAAACACAATCTGGGCTGTTTTGATTTTGTCGCCTCCACTTTACATCCGAAAGACTACCGAATTTTTCTCTACGGTATCGTTATAATACTTTAATATGTTAACCAGAAAAGCTCCAGGATGAAGCATTTGTTTTGCGTGACCAAAGATACTTATAAAGTAACAAAGCCTGTAAATGTAAAAGCAAATGTATTCCACTATTTGTGTATTGTTCTAAGTTGGTCGTTTATAAATATTCGACATATGACCCATAAAGATCACTCTCATGTTCAGATATTTTGACAATATCGTTTCTTTGTGTTAGCTGGTTGATCGAATTAACTGGGTTTTTGCTGCTCAAGAGGAACTGAGTTACCAACTCCACCCTTTCGAATTTCTGCTTTTATGAGCAGTATCTTGTATGCCGCTTAAAACTGGACTGCATTGGGTGTTGCGTTCAACATAAGGTATCAGGAAACTTAAGACGAGAAAACGGTCACACTGAGAGAATGGTCAGGTTGGAGTATGCATGTAGCAACCCTGTGGGCCTCTTTTTCTCTCTTCGGTCGCCTTCCCAACGGGGTGCACGCGCTCAAATAAATATCTTGATTAATTCAATTATTATTATCTGATTAAATCAGTGCCTTTTTGCTGAATCCATCCACCTGCATGTAGCCTATGGCATCTACAGCCCCTACATTGGTCCTTCGAGCCGGATTTTTGTTTAAGTCCCTGTCCAACTGGTTGTGTAAGTATCTAGTTTACGGAAGAAAATACATAATAAAATTGCATCCCAATAAGTTATATTAGGCTTATGAACGCTAATGGCAGCAATTTGTTGTTTAATTGAGGATACAAAGTCTCTTAAGTTGCTAGCTGTAGATCTAGATACATGCCTCAAGTATAGAAGATTGCCTATGTGTTCGTTAACAATTTTGTATTTATTATCACACCTATCTACTAGTAATTTCAGCGCTTGACTATAGCTTTCGGGCGAGATTGGCAAGTTTTTAATTAGATGTAGAGGTTCACTAACCAGTGGTAGATTCATTTGTCGATTCAAAAGCACTTGTAAAAGTTTATCTGAATAAAAAATATGTCTTAGACTTGCCTTTAGACAAGTTTAAGAACTCTATTAAAAGTATGCTCATAAAAAAAGCTTATTATACAATTGAAGATTATATAAACGATAAAAAAGCTTGGATTTAACTCGTTCCAGCAATGCGCGAGACGGCATTTCAATCATGTACATTAATAATAATAATTGTTATAATGTTATTTTTAAAAAAGAGCAACCGCCGAGTTTCTTGCAGGTTCTTCTCGGCTGGAACTGCATTCCGAACCTGTGGTAGATTCAGTTGACGATTCAAAAGTACTGGTAAAAGTTTATTTGAATAAAAAACTTTTCTATTCTATTCTACTAATTAGATAGCTTCGTAAATAATACAATTTGCACGGCGTCTAGCGTTGGGTTGTTATGTACCATTGACTTAAACAACTCGATGAAGGGTATATACTCAGTGAAGTTACCGTTAAACGGGGCGATGTCTACCGGTTTTAACCGGGTTTTTGTGGTGACGGCCGATGCCGTGATGGTCGGTGTCGTCGAAGATGATGAGGTTGTAATGATGAAACCGTGTTGTGCGATCGATTTATTCAACCTAGCCATCATCTTTAAATATTTTTCCTCGACCGCGTCTACCGCCTCGTCGTCCGCCGGGTTTAAGTGGAGTATCTCCTTACAGAGCTCTTCGTATTCCGCAAACGCATTTTGGAGACGTTCACGTTTTATTGTTAATTCCTCGGTGCTGAGTTTGTGCAAATTTGCCGCTTTGTCTTCTAATGGTCCTCCGCCATCGCGAAAGATTTTGGTTTTAAACTTTGATATTTTAAGTGTAACACGTATGAGCACAACACTGGTTTTTATTGCACGATCACTACAATCGAATGTTATTTTTGATATTAAACTACGTAGTTGTAACTTGTAAAAATGAATAAGAAGGCGGCTGCTTGTCTGAAGTCCCTATATTTGAACGCGTGCGCTCCGTTGGGAAGGCGACCGAAGAGAGAAAAAGAGGCCAACAGGGTTGCTACATGCATACTCCAACCTGACCATTCTCTCAGTGTGACCGTTTTCTCGTCTTAAGTTTCCTTATACCTTATGTTGAACGCAACATAGTGCGGCCTCACAATGAATACAAGGAACAATTTGTTATACAATAGAGTAGGTTAAACAAAATAATAATGAAGTATTGAGTGATTAAATCTAATTTACAATTTGTTAGTAGGTAGTAGTTTTACTCTAGTAAGTTTTATCACACGCTTTAAAACTCAAATGGCAGTGGGCCGGCCACATAGCTAGGCTGGACGACGACAGGTGGACCAAAAAAGTTACTATGTGGACGGGTCCCAAGGGAAAAAGAAAAAGAGGCAGACCCAAATCTAAGTGGGCAGACGATATTTGCAAGATAGCAGGGAAGGACTGGGCCAGGAAAGCTTCACAAAGAGGATCGTGGAAAGCTCTGGAGGAGGCCTATACCCGTAAGGGGTTCTCATCCTAAATATACCAAAAACAAACTACAAACTACATAGAATAATACTATAATACTTAGAATAAATTTTAAATCAATTAATCAATTAATTATTGTTTAATAAATAATAACTTTCAATAAATTTACTGTACATTTTTTTTGTTACATATTACAATTATTAATTTTATTGTTAAATTCCTTAATCTATACTTAATATTATAAAGCTGAAGAGTTTGTTTGTTTGAACGCGCTAATCTCAGGAACTACTGGACCGATTTCAAAAATTATTTCACCGTTGGATATGTTCGTGATCCCTGAGTGCTATAGGCTATATTATATTATGTACCACGGGCGAAGCCGGGGCGGACCACTAGTATTATATAAATGCATGTGTCCAATTTTTTATAAATTTTTATCAATATAATTCAAATGACATGAAATGTTACTAACTATTATTGTGATGAGAAATAAAAAGGCTATTTTATTTATTTATTTATATATAGTAGTTTTACTCTACTTTTATTTTACAATTTTTAATTTTTGCTAATGTTACAAACTGAAGTGGATAAGTATGTAAATGTATAAATCTGAACATATTTCTACAATAAATTTTATACTGTGTAAACTTATGCTAATTACAATCTATAGGCAAAATACATATTTTATTTATTGCTCTAATGTGTGTTCTTTTATGACCTCCACGGCCCTGACCTTTCCATCATGACCTGGGCATAGTTTTGTACTTCTGGCCATAGGCCAATACATTGGAAGTACATTGTGGCCAATTCTGTTGTACACAATCTCTAAACCTAAATTAAAATGACAGGTCTAAATTTATTCCTATCTCTTTCACAGTGCTCACTGCGGAAAAGGATAGCAATAGATTTAGACCTGTCATTTTAGTTTAGGTTTAGAGATTGTGTACAACAGAATTGGCCACATTGTCATCTTTTAAAATTACTAAACTTCTTAATTTAACATTATCATTAACCATTCGCCATTTGGGTCGATTTTGAAGTACATTCAAATAGTATTTATGCCATGCTTTCCAAAATTGCTGTTTCAAATTAGTACATATTTTCCAAAATTTAAGTTTATTTTGAGGTACATTCTTAAATTATTTTCTGGATACATGGTTAATGGGCTATCAATTATAAAATGACCAGGTGTTAAATAACAAAAATCATCTGGATCAGATGAGAGTGGCAAAAGTGGTCTAGAATTAACTATAGCTTCAATTTCACAAAGAATTGTGTTAAGTTGTTCGTATGTCAGTGAAGCTTTTTGTACAACTCGTTTTAAATGATATTTTGTGCTTTTAACTGCACTCTCCCATAGCCCACCAAATGTTGGCGAATAACATGGAATGAAATGGAAACTTATACCTTGTTCTGCAGCGAACTCATGAAGTTTTGCCTGGTGGCTCTGAGAGGAGTGTAGTTTATGAAGCTCATGCAGCCGATTATTTGCTGATTAAACGAGCTAAAATTATATTATAAGGTTTCCTTATACCTTATGTTGCACGCAACATTGGGATTATTATCAAAGCCTCTCTAATAGACGAAAAAAATAGTTCCAGGTGGTCTTGACTACATTTGTAAAGTAAAAACTTGTGTATCTTGGACCAAGTGGTCTTAAAGTGCCATTGCACTTTTCATGTCAATGATTATGAAATTGCGAAAGATAGTTGGCAGCTCTAGGTTGTTGTTCATATTGTAATAGTTCTGACAAAATCCAGAGTAATAAATAACAAAAACATTTATTAAATGTGAATATATATGCACTGTTGCATTTTTTTTGGATGATAGTTTTTGAAGCTAAACTAACAATACATGCTCAGAAATTCGGTAATTGGCACCTTTTGTAATTTTTTTCTATTTGCAGAAATCTACATAAATTATGCCTTTAAATATTTATCATTTAGAAATTTCGGGAGCAAATCGTTTATTATATATACGTACTTTGAGCATTTATTTTAATAGTTTCTGGAGTTAAAATTGCCGCTGTACTCGACATTTTAATTAGAAATTAAATAAATAATTTTATTATTTCACTTAAATCCCCAGTAAATACCACAATATAACTTTTGGAGATAGAGGACAGAAACAATACTTCATCATCATCATCATGATCAACCCATTACCGGCTCACTACAGAGCACGGGTCTCCTCTCAGAGTGAGAAGGGTTTTGGCCATAGTCTACCACGCTGGCCAAGCGGATTGGCAGACTTCACACACCTTTGAGAACGTTATGGAGAACTCTCAGGCATGCAGGTTTCCTCACGATGTTTTCCTTCACCGTTAAAGCAAGTGATATTTAAATACTTAAAACGCACATAACTCCGAAAAGTTTAGAGGTGCGTGCCCGGGATCGAACCCACGACCTCCGATTAGAAGTCGGTCGTCCTAACCACTAGGCTATCACAGCTTTTTTACAAGCAAACAATACTTACACGAAGTCAAGTTATTTTTATTATGATCGATTTATCGTATTTCAAGAACTGTTTAATCGTCTGTGATTGTTTGTTATGCACAAAGCACTTCACTACACTTCAATAAAGTACGACATTACTGTAGTATATTATTCCGAATAAACGGTAATTTATTATAGGTGTGAGCTGCCAAAAAGAAAATAAAGGAATGGACAAAGTATAATTATTAAATTCGGGAAACTTTTTTAAAGCATTCGTCATTGCTGTTTCAAAATCAGAATGCATAATTTTTGGCTCCCATTTTGGGCATTGTGATTTAATAATTTCAAACATGACGGCATAGGACTCTTAATTTTTATGATTCATAAGGCAATACATTATTTACCTGGCAACGGCACTATATTAGTTGCCTCTGAGGTACTTCCAAAGTTGCCACGTATCGTGAATAATTGATAAAAAAAGAGCACGCGTGCTTTGGAAAGTGCCATCCGGCCCCGTGAAATTCATCTATATTTTTCAGTAATTGCCTGAATTCACCAGAACAAAAAACAATTACTCGGAATTCATCACTATTGCAATCCGCCATTAAAAAAAATTAAATGGTATCGGAACTTCTACTTCTTGAGCAGTACAATCAATCAATTTCTTGACTTTAAACTCCTGCTTTCATATATGCAGTCTATGTGTTGCTGTAAGTTGCTATTTTTGTTACTTTGTCTAGTCCTTTGTCGTATAACCCCCGGCACGTAAGTCGAGCGGTGACCTTCAAAAGCGCGCAGCGTCGTACGAGTGAGCGGGACACAATACGATTGGAGAGCCAATCAGCGCTTACGAGGGATCCGCGAGAGCTAATCAGTGCTTACGAACGATCCCCACGCCCTCCCCTCACACCCCGAGATACCTCATTTTCGACTTCTGCGCATTGAAGGTCACCGCTCGACTTATTTTCCGTGACAAAGAGGTTCCATAATATTTCGAAAAATCATAGGCACCGGATCAGTCGAAGTGCTTGTTTTTTGCTCTATTTAATCTAGAGCTAAATCCACTGTGTTTTTGGCTTCATCTGGCGAACAACTTGGTGAATGGTCTGTGAACTTTTCTATTTCATCATCCTTAAAATAAAATATTTTCCTTCCTTAAAATACTTAACAGATTTTACTTCAATTAACTCTTTCAGTCACACTTTTACAATAGGAACATAATTATCAATTTCTGTTTATTTAAGCAACTTTTACAACTAAAATATGACAGAAAATAGAAGAAAAAATTATAGGTATAAGGCTTTCAAGGAATGAGGTCGTTACTAACGCTAACCACCATGACTATTGCTATAAATAAAACTAGGATGATTGTGAATGTTATTTATTAGACGAATCATCATTACAAAAGTACAAAACTAACAAAAAATTTTTTTTTATGAAAATCTGCAAAACGTGTTGGAGTATGCTTTGACTACTGTTGGGTTATTATTTAATGTTGGGATACCGGAATGGTTAAATACAAACTAGTCTTGTCTTCGCGTTCTATTTATTCTGTTACAATACGTGTTCAACCCACGGTCGGTTGGTAGGTACTAACCACGCGTCGCGCATCGGTCCACAAATCACGCGATGCGTTTCTGCTTAGTCAGCCCCTACAATATTCCCCCCCTTTTTTCCTAATTTTTTTTTACCTTTGCGTAAGCTAAGAGGCACTTTACATGTACTAATGTCCTCCTGACCGAATTTCGGCCACGGCGGCCAATCTCAACCGAGGCAGAGACTAGCCATCTGCGCAGGAGATATTATAGTGCACAATAAATACAGGTGCACTCTCTATTCCCTCACTCTCATAGTCCGATGGGACGCCAATGCGACACGACCGGAGAGAGATTAGGCGCAGGACCGACGGCTTTACGTGCTCTCCGAGGCACGGGGGTGTATCTAACACCGCCGATTTCCAATTCCGGGCTGGCACTGAGAATTTCTTGACAGAAAAACCCAATACCTCATTTTTTTTTTTACTGGCCCGACCCGGGAATCGAACCCAGGACCTCGTGATCCACAGTCGAACGTGCTAACCGCTAGAACAACCACTGTAGTACATGTACTACACTGCCATACAGTGCGCACTGGAAATATTTTAGCGCTACAATTGCAGCATCTTCTTGATGTGCTTCTTTCAGGTTGATGGCGACTGGATTCTAGACGAATTTCCTGAGGGACTGTAGGTTTGTGGCGTTTTATAAGTGCAGGTCCTGGAGAAGAGGCCGCAGAGTTACTGCTGCTGTTCACTGAATCCGGCCTGTGTTTATCTTCTATCATCATCATCATCATGATCAACCCATTACCGGCTCACTACAGAGCACGGGTCTCCTCTCAGAGTGAGAAGGGTTTTGGCCATAGTCTACCACGCTGGCCAAGCGGATTGGCAGACTTCACACAACTTTGAGAACGTTATGGAGAACTCTCAGGCATGCAGGTTTTCTCACGATGTTTTCCTTCACCGTTAAAGCAAGTGATATTTAAATACTTAAAACGCACATAACTCCGAAAAGTTAGAGGTGCGTGCCCGGGATCGAACCCACGACCTCCGATTAGAAGTCGGTCGTCCTAACCACTAGGCTATCACAGCTTCAATACTGTACTGTTTCTCTTTCTCGGAGGACCATAAGAAGACTGTCACTGATAGACAGTCGAAATGATAGTTAATCCATGATGTCTTCAGATTTGTAGTTATTGGCTTTACAGTCAGCTCGACACTCAAACCAGGAGTTCACTATCGCCAGATCAAACATGTGTAGGATCACTTTGATAGTCTACTTTCTGGATTTGCGCCATGTTCTGTAGGTCTCAATCATTTGATCACATATGTCTACACCACCCATGTAAGTATTATAGTACTACTATGGCAGGACATAAAACCTCAACATATTGCTTTCTTTTTTATCCCATCTTTGAACTCGAGTTCGCGGCTCTGCACCGAAAGCCGTTGAGACCATAAGTACTCTTTTATTATCTTTCCATTTAACATTGCTGATATTGTTATCGCCAGTGACAATCGCTTCATCATCTCCTCTAGCCATTTTGTGATCATTCTTGAATTCATACTTTTTTCTTTATTTATTTAAGGGCTTGTATAGCTTATAAGTATATTCTGACTTCTATAGTTAAGTCAAAACATACTTATTTATGTTCTGTTTCAACTATGTCTGAGTAATGTCAGAGTACGCTCTATACATCTCAGAGTGAGAGCTGGTGAACAATTATTATTTGTTCGAAGTTATTTTTTCATCGTTGTCTTAGTTAGTTAGCCCATATCAGCCCTATTATAATCTAAGTAGACTAAAGAAAAACAAAATTCTTAACAAATGAAACAATAACAAACAGAAAAAGTCTTCTTCTTCAAGAAATAGGACTTATGGAAGAAGAAATAAGACTTATGGATTTAAACAGACTTATCCTTACAGCCCGTTCACACTAGTCGTAAGTCGCATATTACTAAAAGTCGAAAGTCTGATGTACCTGTTCACACTGCATCGCGAGTCGTATAGGTCGTAGTTTCGCGCCATTCGGTACGTAGCGAACTCGCGAGATGGACGCCGACGAAGAACTTGTTGTGCTCTACTACTTACGAAGAAAATTAAAAAAGTTGAAAAAAAAGTCAATTCCAAGTAAATACTGGATGCACCCAATCCTAACAGAAAGATCGACTTTGGGAATGAATTAAAAATTGACGAACGAAAATTCTTTAATTATTTTAGAATGTCACAAGCAACTTTCAACGACCTACTGTCAAGAGTTTCTGCGAGCATCACGTATCGGAATACGACATTTAGAAATTACTGAAGAAAGACTGTCGATATTTCTTAGGTAAGTGTTTTTTTTAGAATCACACTACAACTGCTACAATTTGTAGCAGTTGTAGTGTCATTTCTGAGGTGTATTGAAATTGAAACAAAAGTTATTTTAACTTGTTTATTTTAAGTAGGTAAACAGCGCAACATATTACAATAATTCAAAAATCGGAGAAATTTAAGTCAGTACTTTCCGACCAAGTAGATGCAGCAGGCGATCCTTCCTCATACGTTTGACGTCTTGCATATCCAGACCCATGTGGGGTAAGAACAGCCTGGTTTTGAGAGGAATCTCCGGATTCATCCGTAGATAAATAATTATAGTTCTGTGTCGAATACCCCGATCGCCGTGTGCGCTATCACGCGCGTAATTATAATTATTTGCATAAAGTCTGTTTTCACGTTTCTTTTTGATTTGTTGTATCAGTGATAATACACCTGATTGAAGCTCCAACGTTTCGTCATCGTCGAAAGACGTAACAGAGGGTAGGATACCTTTAAAAAATGATAAAATTGGGGGATCAGTTTGTTGTGATAGCCTGCTGTCTAAAAACTCGCTCATTTTGACATCTAAGTCCATTAAATCAATTAGGGCATTACTTAACACGTTATTGCGATTCTAATATGTACAGTGTACACCCATCAGAAAAAATATTTCTAGATAATCTATCTATAATATAATAAAACTGTAACAAATCCAATTCTGTACATTGAAGATATTTTGAAAATTTTTATTGGAGGGCACTCTATAATCGATACTGAAGCCAAAACTGCAATTTTTTTCATTTTTGTCTGTCTGTCTGTCTGTCTGTCTGTCTGTCTGTCTGTCTGTATCTTGGCCGCGCATCACGCCGAAACTACTGAACGGATTCGAATGAAACTTAGTACGATTTGAGTTTATACTCCGAGGTAGGACATAGGATACTTTTTATCCCGAAATTCAACACGGTTCCCTTGGGAAAGGGGAAGAAAATTAAAACGTGTATTTAGCTGTAATTCATTAACGCGTAGTTCGATTTAGCTCATTCTTTTTTTGTTAGAAAAGTAGTACTTTAGTTATTGTCCCGTAAATATTTCAAGGTCATAGGTTTTTTAGTTCAGAAATGACAGACATTTATTGGGTTCAAATAACTTGGGCCCCGGATCTTTATACGTACGGCTTATTTTAAACTGTTGTGTGTTTAAATTTGTTTGTCGGTCGGTCTATTTGTTCCAACTAATCTCCGAAACGGCTGGATCGATTTTAACGGAACATTCAATGGCAGATAGGTGATGTTATAAAAAGTAACATGGGCTACATTTAGTTTAGGTACATAAAAGAATTATGGGATCCGATCCGATTCTATATAAAAACCTATATCCATGCGAACGAAGTCGCGGGGGTCGGCTAGTATAAAATAAAACTAGTGAATGTACTAGCCGTCAAATCCGCCGCCGTTTCAACGAATTTCTTTCAACGAATTGCCTGAATTCACCAGAATAAAAAACAATTACTAGGAATTCATCACTTTACACTCACACATAAAAAAAAAATTAAACTGTATCGGAACTTCTACTTCTTGAGCAGTACGATAAGTCAATTTCTTGAATTTTAAACTCCTGCTTTCTTCAGTATTTCCACTGCTGTAAGTTGCTATTTTTGTTACTTTGTCTAGTCCTTTGTAATAAAGAGGTTTCATAATATTTCGAAAAATAAAATAGGCACCGGATCAGTTGAAGTGCTTGCTTTTTGATCTAGAGCTAAATCCACTGTGTTTTTGACTTCATCTGGCAAACAACCTGGTGAATGGTCTGTGAACTTTTCTATTTCATCATTCTAAAAATAGAAGTTAAAATACTAAAAATAGAAATTAAAAATAGAAATTAAATAGAAATTAAAATAAAAATAAAAATGAAAATAGGTTTTAGAAATCAGAGAATCAGACAGTAACCCATTCCGAAGTTTGACCACATTTGGTTCATCTGTTTGTGTATTTTGTCCTTCTGTAATATGAATTACTGGTGGTTCAGAATATAACTGTTTTGATTAGAATTAGACTATAATTTGATTAGAATTAGTGAACTATTATGTGAATTGTGAGGACAAAAATTTGATTTTTTGAATAGATAATAAAAATGTCAAGCATATTCCTCAATTAAAGTTTTGTAAAACACCATTAAAATATGAATTACTGGTGGTTCCGAATATAATTGGCTTCTATTTCGTTGATGAACCCACTCACTAGGCAGAGGCTCAGAATAGCTAGATATAGAAGAAGATGGCTTTATACATAGCAGCAGGAGATGGAACAAAAGTATCGCTTGAAAATTGCTCTTGTTGCTTTGAACGCTGCCGATGAGGCCATCTATGTCATACATAATTTCTAGTCGCCCCATTTCAGCAAATGCGCGTAGTTTTTTTACCCGACTACGGCAAAGCCAAAAGGAAGGGTTATGATTTTAGCAGTCTATGTATGTATGGTATGTTTGTGGCCGATTTTTGTTTGAGATTCTGTGTGTACCACTGTAGCGCCTACAATATTGGGCCGATTTTGATGAATGACGTGTTATAATTAATTATTTGTTATGGTCCGGGTGACATAGGCTACATTTTATATACGAAAAAAATCGAGACGCGACGTATGAGTGACAAAAATAAAATATTATTTAGGTAGTTTCAGATAGATATAATAGATGGCGCCACTAGTTGCTTGCTCGGCGTTTCTGCATACTAAATTATTTTATATTCTAAGCGTAGTCGGGTTTTAGTTTACGAACTTTACCTCTTGTTGATAAAATAATTCTATGAATTTCGATAGTCGTTTGGGTGGGCTGTTGATTTCCATTTTTTTATATTCTCCTGAAAGGTATACACTATAGGTTGAAGGCTTTATATGAGTGAATATCAAAAAAATTGTACATCACACAAAAGAAACACAATGGAATATTTGAATTTCTGTAACAGAGCAATGTGTGTCACACAAAAGAATATAAAGGTGCGTTTATACAAGTTAACATTTGACGCATACTATGAAGATTAACTTTACATGTTGTACGCTAGGGTGGAACGCTTTTGTATAAAAATAAAATAAAAAAATTAATTTTCATTTGGAATATCAACGAAATGTTGCCTTACATGAACGCAAATTTTTTTTTTCGGGAATTTTACCGCGTCGGCTTCAGCCCACGCCGGCAGAGGCATGAAATTATGAAAAAATAATATTAAAAAAAAGACGGTACATCTTTTGGAAAAACCAGTGATTGTGAATATTTTGAATTATGATTGCATATATTTAACTATAAAATTAATTTCAAAAGTATTTATTTAAAAAAAAGAAACAACAAAAAAAAAAGTCACCTTTTAAAACAAAAATTCTTTTTTGTCTCAAATTTTGGCATGATTTTTCGTGAAGCTAATTTAGATTTTATGAATCCCTCTCTTCTAGTTTTGCCACATACACTTTAGAGCAGCTTCAGTAACTACTTTTTTACTGACCGTTTCACGGCCTGAGTGTGGCAAGGCAACCTTATAAAATCGAAATTAGCCTCTCCTCCATTTTCAATTAATCTTTTTAACACTTCATCAGAAATATTCTTTAGTATTGGGGGTTCATAGTAATGTTGTTGCCAGTCAATCATATCGTAGTATGTGCTTGCATTTAGAATTACTTTCGGCACTTCTCGTCGAACAGAAGTGTTTATTTGGCGAGCCTTCAAAATGCGTCTTGCGGCGAGTTCCCTGATGTGTTTTTGTGGATCTGTTATCATGCTTAACAGTATATTTTCCGAGTGAGCAAAGTAACTGTTTCGAATGATAACAGGGGTTTTCTAGCTGGTAATTGATCAGTCTCACTACATTCATCTGATCTCTCTGCAGTTATATTTTGTACCATTGTATTTTGTAATTTCTTTCTCTCACGATATTCTCTTTCTTTGTGCATTTGTCTTTTTCCTAGTCTATAGTTTGTACCTCAGTAGTCGATGCTTTAGTTGATTCGCTATTGAAATACACATTATATGACATATATATATATATATACTCTGTCTGTAGAATACGGCGGGTGGGGTAAGGCTTCCCATTTCAACGTTTCCGAGTAACGTTTCCAACTTTTTATTCAGGTCTGTCGCAGCCTGGCTGGAAATGTCAAATTTCCAATAATTGGAGTCTATTAGCTGAATTAATGTTTTTAGGCCTGCTTCTACTTCACCTGTGTGGACTTCGGTATAGGGGCCTTGCTTCTTCAATGCCATCATTATTGCCAAATTACAGCACTGCTTAATACTGGTACCTATATTCATGGCAAATGTTGGAGAGTCAAATCTGTTTTTCTCAGAGTCTTTACCAACAATTTTAGTAGCTGCCACAAAATCATCGTAGTGTTCCGGTTTAAGCGCGTGGTAATTGTTGGTTTACCTTTTTTAGTTCAATCAATAGCTTTGCCATTTCTCGCATTTTTCGGGATACAACATTCACAAAGTGCTTTTCTCTGTGAGTCTTTAAGTATTCGTATTCTATGCACAGATCAGCACGTCAGACTTCGCAACAAGTGATATCTTATCACCTCTCATTCTAGGAAATACTGTGGTTTTCAGTTTCTCATCTACTTTCAAATGTCGCAGCAACAAATTTTGTGTTTCCGATTGGACATTTTTATTGGACTTTCCACTGCATTTCTTCTTGTGTTTCCATAACAGTTTTTTTGAGTAGAAGCCTAAGCAACATAGACAAAAATGTCTACCCCAGCCAGGATTCGAACCCAGGACCTCACGATCGGCGTGCCGGCCGGCATGTTAACCATTGCGCAACGGAGGCTGTCAAACATAATTATATAATAAATATCTTACGTCCGGGTCCAGGTCCACGGTAGAATTACTTTCATTGTTTCGTTCTGTAAATATAGCAAATAAGATCAATGAATTTATTATGTTCAGTGACAGACTGACAGACAAACGAACATCGGATAGCACTAGGCAGGTAGGTAGGTAGGAAACCCTAAGAACTAAAAAAGAAAAACACTAAAAAGTTAAAAATAACTTTAGCTTCAACTTGGCAAATGCCCTATCAAACATCAAAACAATTTAGTAAAACAGTCCTTGCCTGTTTGAGTAACTTCTTACTGTTAAGGAGTTATACCTTCCATCATCAGCCCAGCTACCTGAGATGGTGACAACCATACGCAAATACACAAGATACTTCATAAAATATGCGAAAAACAGTAAGTGAGCCTATAAAATTTGAGGGTTGCCCTCGATTTCTCTAAGATCCCATCATCAGATCCTAACTTGGTGACAGTGGGACCACCTCAAAACTATCTACTTTCGAACAAAAAAAACCTGAAAATCCGTCGACAATTGGCGGAGTAGGTATTCGATGAACAAACATACAAAAAAAAAAACATACAATCATCCGAACATAGTACCTCCTCCTTTTTGTGAAGTCGGTAAAAAGAGAGTGCTTTGATACCTGCCTGCCTATGAGACGAATTATTTCGTAAGTGTCGTGCGCGATTCCCTACCTACTTAGGTAGATGTACTAAATAGCGACCCGAACACGAATACCAACGAATTAGGTAGGTACCGAGAAATCCGGCAAACGAACTCATTGATCAATTCAGTCGGTACTGTAGGTACCCTATTGACATAATCGCTAATATTGAACTTTACCACCTAAACTAAAATAATCCTTGCGCATTGAATACAAAGTTGTCGAAATTCTAATACCTACTAATAATATGATAATACTTTGACATGTACTTACTTGTAGCCAATAGGGTATTCTACTGTGTTTGAAAAAACACTTCCAAATGTTGTTTTTCTTAATAAAAAGCCACAAAAATATATATTTCGGCAAAATAAACACGCGTTCTTGCCATAAAATTAAATTAAATTTTAAACATTTTTTAACCCCGCGAAAACGCTGTCAGCCACTAAGTCAGCCATTTCGTTGACGTGATCATGATATACAAGAAGGTTACAAATATATTCTATATAACACTGGACTTTGCGCCTTAAATATTGTAGTGAAGATAAAGTCATTCACCTGGGCTACTTTTTCTCTATTAGTAATATTTTTTGGACGATATATCGATAGATTGATATCGAAATGTAGATTTCAATACTGGATATAATATATTTTTTAATTTTTATTTTGTATTTTTTTCGTAATTTATTTAATCTACAAAATCATCGTAAACTTAATAATCTACCGTATTTCATTTAAACTATATTATGTTTTTGCTGTATTCCTAGATTTACATACTTCTTCTTCTTCTTCTTCTTGATATTGCGGCTTTGCAGGTTCTTGAGCCCCTGTAGCACTTTGACCGTCGCGTCGCCGATCTATTGTGCTCGCCACGATTTACAATTCCCCGTCAATGTTCGTTGCCGCCAGGAAAAGCAGCAACTTTTTGGCTGGAATGAAAATAGCCTCCTCAGGGTGTATGAAATGTTCCCCTAGTAGGAGACTTCGTGTATGCATTAGAGCGGAGCACTGACAGATCATGTGCAGCGGCGTTTCCGCCGATTCCTGACAGAGTCTGCACATATACGTGCCCTGGAGCTTAAGGTTATATCTGTGTCTATTCAGTCCACAGTGTCCCGTTAAGGCTCTCACTAGAATGCATAAGTTTTTCCTACTCAGCGCCAATATATCAGAGGCAACCTTCTTATTGAAGGACCTGATTAGCGCTTTTGAGTGGTTTAGACCTGGTAGGTTACGCCATCGCATTAGCGTGTCGTAGTCGCAGTAGGTTAGCAGGGTTAGTTGAGCCAGGCTTTTGGGTATGCCACAGACAGGTTCTGGACCTATCTGTCGCCCCCCTGCACCTGCTTTCGCAAGGCTGTCGGCCTGTTCATTGCCGGCAATTCCGGCGTGCCCTGGTACCCATCGGAGAATTACCCTGTTATGATTGGACAGGGTATTCAAAGTTTGTGTGCAGTTTTCGACAAGCCTTGAGTTTATTACCTCAGAGGACAATGCCAAAAGAGCAGAATGGATGTATATTGTTTTATTCACGTGGTTGTATTGCAGAATTGTTTCCGCACAAATTATTATGGCGTAAACCTCCGCTTGGAATATTGATGCATGAATACCCAGGTTGCGACAGATTTTTACCCTAGGTTTCACGCTAAATACTTCACAACCTACGTTTTTTCCCGACTTGGAGCCATCTGTAAACCATTTAAGGCTGCCAGAAACCCAAGTTAATAGACCGTTAAGCCATTGTTCCCTTTCGGGAATTTCCACAGTATAAGACCTCTGGAAGTAGTATTTGGGGGTCATCGTGTCCGATGGCATCCCCATGATATGGATCTCAAGAATTGAGTCTTGGAGTGTCCTCAGTGCTTGAGATGACCATCTCACCTTTTGTTGGCTGATCAGTCTGTACATGCTCATTTTTGCCTCCTTTTCCAAAAATAGGAATAGTGGAGGCAGGTTGAGAAGAGCTTCCAGAGCTGCACCAGGTGAGGTGCTCATTGCTCCCGTAATAAACAAGCACGCAGTCCTCTGTAGACTGTTGAGCTTGTTCCGGGTAGTAAGCTGCATCGTCTTGCGACACCAGACCACGGAAGCGTATGAAATTATAGGCCTCACAATGGCTGTATATAGCCAGAAGGAAACTTTTGGTTTTAGTCCCCATCTGGCTCCCGCCAGACGACCACAGATTCCCAGGGCCATTTTGGCCTTCTTGAGTACAGCATCTACGTGCGGATTCCAGTTAAGTTTCTGGTCCAAGATAACCCCCAGATACTTAACCTCGCTTGAGAACTGTACACATTTGTTATTCAGTATAGGCGGCTCGAGTTTGTCTAGCTTACGCCTTCTGGTGAATGGTACTATAACTGTTTTGTCCGCATTGACAGTTAGTTCGTTCTCCTTACACCATTTTGTAATGGTGTCGAGCGCTCTTTGCATAAGGCACGAAATAGTGCTCTGGCAGGTTCCACGCACAGTGACCACCAGGTCATCCGCATATCCTTGGGTGTCGATGCGAAGTTCCGCCATCCTATGCAGAAGTAGATCTACAGCAAGGGTCCAGAGTAGGGGCGATTAGACCCCTCCCTGCGGACATCCCCTTGTTGTGAGCACTTCAATGGAGTTGTTATTTAGCTCAAGATTGGCTATACGATTTGAGAGCATTGCCTCCACCCATCTGATGGTGGTCTTGTCCGCCAGTTTGTGTACCAGCCCTCCCACCAACGTACGAGTTGGAGTGTTGTCAAATGCTCCCTCAATATCGAGGAAAGCTGCAAGCGCAATTTCCCTGTCATCTAGCGCCTTTTCAATCTTGTCAACAAGATTCAGCAGGGCGGTTTCCGTGGATCGACCTCTGCAGTAGGCATGCTGTGTGCTGTGGATGGGCCTCTCTACGAGAAGCGAATCCCTGATATACCTATCAAGCACTTTCTCCATGGCTTTTAATAAAAACGAGGAGAGGCTTATGGGTCTGAAGGCTTTTGGCATAGCGTAGTCCTTCTTTCCCGTTTTAGGTATAAAGATTACTCTTACTTTGGTCCACAGTTCTGGTATATACCCCCAGGCGTAACTCGCCCTGAAGATTTTCACCAGATGCGAGATTAACAGTTCTTCGCCTCTCTGCAAGAGTAGAGGCGTAACTCCATCAATCCCACCTGTTTTATTCGCAGTAAAAGAATTAATAGCCCACCTTACAGCCCCAGGTTTGAACACAATGGCTGCTCTCCTCCAGTCCTCTGCATGAGGCCTTCTGGGTGTGCATGCCAGAGCGTAATTGGCGCTCAAGTGTACCGCTCCTGGGAAGTGGGTTTCTGCTAGCAGTTTTAAAGTTTCCTTCTCATCAGATGTGAAGGATCCGTCTGGTTTCTTTAAGAGTCCCAGTTGGTTATGATCGGTCTTTGCTAGCATCTTATGGAGTCTCGCCCCTTGAGGCAAACTGGTAATTTCCTCGCAGAATCTCTTCCATGATGCCCGCTTAGCCTTTCTTATCTCCTTACTGTATTCAGTCAGGGCTCGCCTGTAAGAATCCCATTCTTTGGTTCTTTTAGCCCTGTTGAATAACTTGCGTGTTTTATCGCGGAGTCGCTGTAATCTCGAGCTCCACCACGGTACTTTACGCTTAGAGGACCTTGTTTTAAGGGGGCAGCTATCCTCGAAGGCTTTAATCAGACCTTCGGTTACAACCGCCACCGCGTTGTCAATACCCTCGTGCGTTTTAATACTTTTAGGGGCCACCTCCAGGTGGTACTTTAGATGGCTAGAATAGTCCACCCAATTGGTACATTTCGGATCCCTGAAGGTAGTTGATTCTGTGCCAGATCATATAATATGTGTCTATGATCTGACAGTGATGCTTCCGCACTTACCTTCCAGTTATTGATTTCCCTGGCTAAGTTCGTGGTTGCGAAAGTGATGTCCAGGACTTCCTGCCTCGCTCTCGTGACGAAGGTAGGAGTGTTGCCTCTGTTTAGGAGCTGGAGGCAGTTTGAGAGGAGAAAGTCATATAATAACTCACCCCTCTCATTGGTGTCGCTGCTCCCCCAGACTTCGTGATGGGCGTTTGCGTCACAGCCCACTAGTAGTTCCGCGTCGTGTTTCCAGGCGTAGTCGACCACTGGAAACAGGGCGACTGCGGGATTTGTAGTCTCTCCAGGTAGGTAGGCCGAGCAGACTATTATTCTTCGCCCCTCCCACCCTTTGAGCTGCACGTAGGCCGCCACCAGGTCGTCATTACACAACTCTGGAAGAGGTAAAAAGTTAATATTATTGTTGGATTTGTTGCCCGTGGTCCCTTCGCGTAGTCCCTCGAAGGGACCACGGGCAATTTTTTTTACCCGTGGTCCCTGCGGGAAATATAATGCGACCGAATTTAAAATGTATCAGTCATAACATAGATATATATTACAATATCTTAGGTCATAACTGCGTCGTCAGTCAATATATTATTCTTTTTTTCTTTTTTTGATCGTTTCGCAATTAAAAACTCTAACAAAATATATCTATACTAATAAATAAAATTGAAGTGTCTGTCTGTAATTTCGAAATAACTACCTCATATTAAGCTCATATGGTTATTTGAACGGTACCATAACCGAATCACACGTTTTTAAAATTTTTGTCTGTCTGTCTGTCTGTTTGAACGGGCTAATCTTCGGAACGGCTGAACCGATTTTGACGGGACCTTCACATACAAGTAGAGAATTAACCAGGGAGTAACATAGGCTACTTTTTTAACCGACTTTCAAAAAAGGAGGAGTTGTGTTTTTCTACCTATGTACACCGATATCTCCCGAGATTTCTGAACCAATTTGCGTAATTTTTTTTTTAATCGATAGAGAAACATTGCGACCCTGTTCTATAAAAAATTTGGATTCCAACTCCTCAATCCTGATGCTGTAGGGGACCTAATCCCCAAAACTAATGGGTTTTAGAAACTTTCGGTTATTTAAATTGATATTGGGGGTACCAATCACATACAAGTAGAGAATTAACCAGGGAGTAACATAGGCTACTTTTTAACCGACTTTCAAAAAAGGAGGAGTTGTGTTTTTCAGCTGTCTCCGTATTTTTCCTCCGAATGAATTTTTGTCCTCTATACGAAACCATTAGTGAAAAAAAAATTTTTCACACAAAATTTTACAGGAGGGGCGATCAATGAGTCAGTCAGTGAATCAGTCCCAGCAGCTATATTATAAATATTAATTAATAATAATAATACAAGGTACCTAGAATATGAATTCGTAATGAACATCGCCCCAATTCCTATTTAGATTTTAGATGGGCAGTAAGTAAACATTTTTTTGGGACCATTTCGTGAACTTCCACTGTCGATTAAAAAAAATCACGCAAATCGGTTCAGAAATCTCGGAGTAATCGGTGTACATACATACAAAAAAATACGCATCGAATTGAGAACCTCCTCCATTTTGGAAGTCGGTTAAAAATAAGAATATTTGCTGGACGTTCTTCGCCAAAAACAAAATACGCGTCGAATTGAGAACTTCCTCCTTTTTATGAAGTCGGTTAAAAATTTGTTAGAAACTACGAACACGAATTTTCGACTAACTATGTCAGTATGTTCATATGTACTTCACTTTGTTCATATGTAGTGATAGAATATAATTATACTTATAACCTTCTTGGTAGTGATGTAAAGTATCAGAATATTACATTTTAAATTCGGTCGCATTATATTTCCCGCAGGGACCACGGGTAAAAAAAATTGCCCGTGGTCCCTTCGAGGGACTACGCGAAGGGACCACGGGCAACAAATCTTGAAGACGATGCAGGCCCTGGGTCTGGTGCCGCTGGTATACGATAATAACTTACCCCCAGCGTTCAGCCCCATAATGGCAGAATTGGATACCCAGGGCTCCTGAATTAGGGCGAGGTCTGCCTTTCCCTCAACAAGCCAACCCTCCAGGACCGCAGTGGCCGCGGCCGCATGATGAAGGTTGGCTTGGAGAAACCTCGCCGAGGCACCCCGGGTCTCCATTATTTGGCCCGCTTTATGACCGGCAGGGGCCGGGTACGTCCTCCCACCGATTGAGTCGTTTGCCGTCCTCGTTCAGTGGGAGTCTCTCCCGGAGCCCTGCCCGCCTTACGCCTCCTGCTCCTCCCCTTATGACGGGGGCCAGTCGCCGCACCCGCCAGCCCAGCTGTCCTGCCCCCTGTTCCACTTGGGCCCGAGGAGGCGGTTCCCGGACCGTCCGCTGTGCGTTCGGCCGGTCTCCTCCCCAGTCCACTGGGTCCAGGGACGGCAGTGTCAGTACTGGTGGCGGCGGACGCAGCAGCCGGCGGCACCGTCGGGGTTGGTCCGTCCCCCTTTATCTTGAACGCCAGTTTCCTGCAGCCAATAATGGCTTGGCAGTTGTCCACGGCAAACACAACTATTATGCCGCTTTCGATCTTCGTCTTGCTGACGACCCTCCAGTGCTCTGGGTTCAATTCCGGGTTCTGGTATTGAATCATCCCCAAGGCATCTGAGGCGTTATCCGCCTCGATGTTGGGGATGAATGTGGTTGCCGTCCACGGCTTGGGGAACTCTCCCTCATTGATGAGCGAAAGCTCCGCTTCCGGCCATGGCTTGCACCCCTTCAGTTCGTCCACAAGCCAGCTTCTGGTGGCCTGATTTTCACAGGTCACCATGATCCACCCTGGCCTGTGGGCTAATGCTAGGAACCTGGGTCCGCCGCCCTTAGCAGTCCTTTTCCGCGCTTGCAGGCAGATGGTGCTGCTAATGGCGGCGTGAACCAGGTTCATTTGATCAGTCGTCATGGGTTCCTTATTTATTATGCCCATTCTGACCGCGCCAGTGACGTCCCTATAGCTGAGGGGCGGGTTAGTGCGCCCCACAGGCGTAGTGGACGGTTTTTGTGCCTTTTTTGTGTTTTTGTGCCTAGAGACCTCCTCCGACCTGACCCTTTACGGGTTTGGCCACGGGTGGTTTTAAGATATTAAGTAAGTATGTAAATAGGGCGGAGGTGAGCGTATGTTTTACACATAAACATGCCTATTTATTTTTTGTATAGGCATTTTGGATGAAAACTTTTATTTTTAACCAATCTTTGTTGTGCAGAATATTAGAATGCTGACTACGAAGTTCCTCACACTCATGGCGTTTTGGTGGTTGTTTATTTTTTATATGTTTGCTAAAAAACTTAGTAACTATATTTTTCTGCTGTGTGGTCCAAGGAACAAGGTTTCGTTTTTTCTTTGTTTTAGTATCTGTAGCATTGGTAACATCATTAAGTGGAGTTAACTTTGGAGTAATAACAGGGTTATCGTTTGTAAAGTCCGTTTCATTTGGTTTTTCAGTCGGTATTGCAGTATCGTATTCCATTATCTCATCACCATCATTATTATCGTGGTCCTCTGCATTCTCTAACAAATCTTGTTCCAAATCTAAATTTATGTCATCCAAACATTTGCCTTTAATAGAATCTGCATTGCCACTCTCCATGAGCAACAGTAGTTTGGATAGTTTGGCCGTCTGATACACGTCATCGGGTAATCTATAGTTTTGTCTGTGTACAGCCTGTGTGTGCCCCATAAAATTTGCGAGTTGCTCAATGTCAGACTCTTTCAGGTTAAACATCTGGGTTAATGTAGCCAAATGTTTGCGTAGCTTTGTTGTAGTAATAGCTGTAGGATTTTTAGCTCCACTTGCACTTGCGTACTTTTTTAATACTTTATAGCCACATAATGTACTTTCCGTTCCGGGTTTTGCAAATAAAAAGTCGTTTTTATCACTTATATAATAACGTCTCACAGAGACTAACAAATCTATGTCACTTTGGACTTCGTCAGTCAACAGAACAGGCACACCTCGACCTCTTTTACCCCTTATGACTATACGTTTAAAACTTTTTACCAACATTTTTTCCGCACTTGAAATTGCTGGGTCAAATTCCTCATAATATGCATTATTGTCATTGTTGCACTCTTGGTAGGTGCTGAGTCATGGTAGTCGTTGTAGTTCACCAGGCCGACGTCGGTTGAGAAGCAGAATGCGCCAGTAAACTGTCTCTGTCAGAGTGTTGTACGCTTCAATGTTACTGTTTTCAGATTCTTTTAGCTTAGATGCCGCTGACATAGATTTTTCGCAAAGATAATTTTTGAGGAGTTTTAAGTCGTTTGCAAGAGGAACAATGGTTACTTTGTTCCATTTCTTCAAGTTTAAGTCACTGCAGGCCTGACTCGAAACATCAAACTTCCAATTAGCTTCCAATAGACGAATAAGCGTCTTAAGATCAGCTTCTATTGTAGCAGTTTGCACGCTGCTGCCAGATTTTAATGTTGTCATTATTGCAATGTTGCAACACTGTTTTAGGCTTGTGCTGATGTTCATGGCATATGTTGGAGCACCATAGCGATCTGTTTTGTCATAGTAACTTGATACTTTTTTGGTACCAGTAACAATTAATTCATAGTTTTGAGGCTTAAGGCAATCTAATAAATTTTTAAGTGTTGAATTCATTTTTTTCAATTCTAGTAGCAATTTAGCCAATTCTCTCATTTTTCGCAATGTGACATTTATAAAATGTTTTTCTCGATGGATCCTTAAATATTGGGCTCCTCCTTGGAACTTATGTTTGTACATTATTAAAAGCCACATAACCGTTTATAAAAAAATTGTTTTTCTGTTTTTCGTCTATTCGTAATACCTACTTTATTTACTTACTTTTCAAAACAGCTGAACCTATTTTGACAGATCTTTCACAGGGTGATAGAGAACTTTATACAAAGTGATGTGGTCTTTCTACGCAATAGCGGTCAACTGCTTGTTTTAAAATAAAACAGATAAAAAAACTATCGCCTTGTAAACGCGGTTCATAGGGTCTACAAAATGACATATCTTTATCAGCTTTGCGCCTATCCATCTTGCATCGTCTTTTACCACATCGTACCTACATTATATAAAAGTAGGTACATATAATTTGGCAGTCTCCCTGGTGCAGGGGTAAGTCTTATTAGTAAAAGGTCCTCTACTCGATTCCCGGCAGAGCAATTTGGTAAATTCAATTTAATAATATCAAAATTGTCTCTAGTCTAGTATGGCTTACTTCCAAGTCATTTAGCGTTTAGGGGTATGGAATCTGCCGTACTTTTTTCAGGTTATCCCGCATCCATCTTAGACTGCATCGTCACTTAACATCAGATGAGATCGCAGTCAAGGACTAACTTGTAGATAGAGAGTAGAAAAGTCCACGCGTGATTTTGAAGACCCGTAGTTTTATATACAATGAGAAAAAAGTGGACGAACACTAGTCACTAATTAGTATATGTGTAGTAGGATTCGAATTAATAAACTTAATTCAATTTTTTTGCACACCTCAATAAATAAATGGAATACCTAAAATTAAGACGCTTAACCCGTTTTTGACCACCCGGACGATAACAGGTTTTCTTAAGAAAATAGTGAACTGGTTGTCGTCCACCCCTTTTCTTTGTATTCCAATGTAATCAAAAGTAAAAAAACACGTTCACAGTATTTTATGAAACATAAGTAAGTGCTACAAAGAAGCATGCCACTAATTTTTTTGCTCCACACGACTCATTTTCATTCCTTAATTGCATACTCAAAATTCGATCGCTTTGTTTTCGAAAAAACTTAAGTGAAATAGACTTTTTTCTTTCTCTGTGTCTTGATAAGACATTCAAGTTGGCATAGAGATGCATTATTTTTATGTGAGTCCTAAAATGTTTCTATTTTTAAGCATTTCATAAGAGTGATCCGCTCGGTGGACGATAACAGGTGGGTGTCCGAGGACCGGTGTTCCTACCCTGCTATAGTTATGCGTCTTTGAGCAATGAGCAATTATCTAAGAATACATGATTATGGTATGAATTTAATGCCAGTATTTCTATTACACATTCTAATAATAGCCTTGTGTTGTGTTTATATTTTCTCAGCCTCCTCGCGGGAAAAGTTTGAATTTCTTTCTCTCTTCTCTTTTTTGATAGCAGCCATTCGTATTAGATTTGTATACCACAAAAAAACTGAATTATCAACAATTCAACAAGCAAAATGCAAATTAAACGTATGTAAACTATAACAGACCACGGAAAATACATCAAGATAAAATGTCAACTGTCTAGTGTCTTGGCGCTTGGCGGCAATCTGCGGTTCGTTTTACGTAATTTTATTTTTGTCTTAGTATTAATGAATTATTTAAAAAAAAGCAGAAATAAAATTAAAATCAAAGTTTTTCAACAAAAAAAATTATATAATGCATTTTGTTGCAATAAATGCATTTATAAATATTACAAAAATAAGATTACGCCTACTTTGAGAAGGGAGCGTCATCTCGAAACTGCTTAGAAAGGAACGTAGTACTCATATGCGGCGTTGCCGCTCCGTGCTTTAGATAAACTCAGAGATAGTTACATGGAAGATATTTTAACAGAGACTTCAGCGGTGAAACAGAAAAAATATATCGAACAGATTTATACAACAGATAATTTATTGGTTAGTCAAACAGTTTAACAGTAAGTGGTGAAACAGGCCCTAAATCTGGTAGGCGTAATCTGCGGGGCTAGTTTTTGGTTTTGGGGTATCCCAAATTTAAATTGAGGTTTATGTGCTTGATAAATTGGCATAGGCGTATAATTCGATTTAGTTTGGAAGTTGAAATGGTTTTCAGGTTTGAGATTTGATGGTTGGTTGCTCGGTTTGAATTTTTGAACCGAAGGTTGCGCACCACTGCGTGATCTGTATTGGTTTTGAAAATTGACTTACTCTAATACTACACTCAAGGCGGACTCTAAAGATTTTGGCGATTTAAGCCGCACTAACCTGACCATGGCTTCCGGCAAATTGTAAAGAAAAACGAAGATATATTTTAATTTTACTGTCCTACAGAACGCACGGATTGAATTCGGTTGCAAAAATCTAAATAACTCTCTCCGGATTTTATTTTTAAATTATCCAACTCTATCGCAATACATTCCTCGCTACGCGGGTCTCCAAAGTGCTGAACTAAGATTTCTTTGAAATCGTCCCAAGTCTCAAGATCCTCTCGCTCGCTGATAAGCGACGCGGCCTTATCGGTGAGGCGACTGGTTATGCTATTCATTAACTAAACATTTTGCTGTTCGTCCCCTTGGAATTTGCTAATGACATATTTACAGTCTTAAAAATAAGTTTAACTGTCGTTTATCTCCTCCAAAGAGTGGGATAATTTTCAATACTTGTATGGGAATTAAAGTAATATTTTCCATTGTGCTCATTATTAATTAATTGGTTGAAAAAGATAATATATTTTATCTAAGAATTTAATTTAATAAAATACGAGCGGATACCCGCGACTTCGTTCGCGTGGATATTGATTTTAATAATCCCGTGGGAATCATTTTGTTTTTTCTAAGCTCCTTTGAGCTTATACCTTGCCAAAAACTGTAAAAAGTTCACTGGCGGATGTTTAGGTACATCAAAACGTAAACATCCGCCAGTAAAAGTCCCATCAAAATTGGTCCAGCCTTTCAGAGATTAGCCAGTAGTCTTTAAAGTATCTACTTTCTAACAAAAAAAGAATGAATGAAATCGGACCACCCGTTAACGAATTACAGCTAAGTACACATTTTGCCTTTCATCCCCTCTCCCAAGGGAACCGTACTGAATTTCGGGATAAAAGGTATCCTATATGTTACTCCATAGTATGAACTTAAATCATGCCGAGTTTCATTTCAATCCATTCAGTAGTTTTTACGTGATGCGCGCACAAACATACAGACAAACAGATAAACAGACAAACAGATAAACAGACAAACAGATAAACAGACAAACAGACAAAAATTTCAAAAATAGCTTTTTTACGTTCTATTACTTATTCCTAACATCCCCCAGTTATTATTTTGCAAAAATCTTCAATGTACAGACACGGCAATTCTACGATTTTATTATATGTATAGATAGATAATGATTTTAATTTAATGAAACTTATTACTTTAGGTACACATAGAAATTATCAAAAACACAAATTAATAAATCTTAATATCTAACACTTTTCATTAACATTGAAATAATTCGATATGAGAATTAATTAATTAAATAATTTCTTTTGTTATAGTTAACTATTCTTTACTTCACTTTATAATTGTATTTTTCTTTGCTTTATGACACTTTATAATATTAAAAATTCTTTTTGTTCTCACATAATAAAAAGAATTAAAAGAAACCAAAAACGTTATTCAGGAAAGGATTTATCCTATTACAACGGGACAATAAGGAAGGTGAAAAATTGTACTCACCAACCGGCTGTCTTCATTTTCGGCCCTTTGCACCACTTTTTATTTGTCTTATTTATTTGGTTCGTCGGATTTCGCGAGCAGCAAACAAGGTTAATTTTGGGACCACGAAACGCAGCTTTCTTTACGCGAAATCCTACCGGCTGCGCCAGACAAGTTTTGGGAGCGTTGCGGGCCTTTTGTAAATAAAAGAATTAAAGTATTCGAATTTAAGATTACTATTTAATAAAAAAACTGTAAAGCAAAGTTGTAGCGTAGGAGCGGCGAGTCGGAAGATTTCCAAGGAAACGCGTCGATAGTAGGGAAATAGTATATTTCGTTACAAGTATAGAGGGGTACAATTATATTGCTAACAACTGTACTGATAACCGTCCGTATATAGCAGCGGGATACCGTCTGCCACAACGTACACTGTTATTCAGTATGTGCCCTAGTATCTCGAAAAGGTCCGGTAAACCGTACACAGTTGAGATGGTTAGATATTTATATTCTATTCTTCAATTTCGAGTTCAACGCCGTATTCACCATGTGAATCTTTTTCACAACAACCATCGCAAGAAGGACATTCAATAACACAAAACAAAACTCAAGGTACATCACAAGTGAAAAAGAAAAAAAGAGACAGCCTTGTCGAAGAGTTTAGAAAGAATAGAGAAGAAAGAACAAACATGTTGAGACAAATTACAGAAAAAGGCAATACTCCAGTACACATATTCTTTAGGAGTATGGCCGACGTAGTTTGTCAATTTCCTCCGGACAAAATAGCTCAAATCAGAGCACAAGTTTGTAACATCGTTACTGAAATGGAATTATTGGTCTTGGCGCAACGAGAGACACCATCCCCACAGCAATCATTCAACACACTACAGCAACCAATCCACGCATACAACTCGCAACGAGAGACACCATCCCCACAGCAATCATTCAACACACTACAGCAACCAAAGCACGCATATAACTCGCAACGAGAGACACCATCCCCACAGCAATCATTCAACACACTACAGCAACCAAAGCACGCATACAACTCGCAACGAGAGACACCATCCCCACAGCAATCATTCAACACACTACAGCAACCAAAGCACGCATACAACTCGCAACGAGAGACACCATCCCCACAGCAATCATTCAATACACTACAGCAACCAATCCACGCATACAACTCGCAACGAGAGACACCATCCCCACAGCAATCATTCAACACACTACAGCAACCAAAGCACACATACAACTCGCAACGAGAGACACCATCCCCACAGCAAACATTCAATAACACAAAACAAAACTCAAGGTACATCACAAGTGAAAAAGAAAAAAAGAGACAGCCTTGTCGAAGAGTTTAGAAAGAATAGAGAAGAAAGAACAAACATGTTGAGACAAATTACAGAAAAAGGCAATACTCCAGTACACATATTCTTTAGGAGTATGGCCGACGTAGTTTGTCAATTTCCTCCGGACAAAATAGCTCAAATCAGAGCACAAGTTTGTAACATCGTTACTGAAATGGAATTATTGGTCTTGGCGCAACGAGAGACACCATCCCCACAGCAATCATTCAACACACTACAGCAACCAATCCACGCATACAACTCGCAACGAGAGACACCATCCCCACAGCAATCATTCAACACACTACAGCAACCAAAGCACGCATATAACTCGCAACGAGAGACACCATCCCCACAGCAATCATTCAACACACTACAGCAACCAAAGCACGCATACAACTCGCAACGAGAGACACCATCCCCACAGCAATCATTCAACACACTACAGCAACCAAAGCACGCATACAACTCGCAACGAGAGACACCATCCCCACAGCAATCATTCAATACACTACAGCAACCAATCCACGCATACAACTCGCAACGAGAGACACCATCCCCACAGCAATCATTCAACACACTACAGCAACCAAAGCACACATACAACTCGCAACGAGAGACACTATCCCCACAGCAATCATTCAATACACTACAGCAACCAATCCACGCATACAACTCGCAACGAGAGACACCATCCCCACAGCAATCATTCAACACACCACAGCATCCAATCCACGCATTCAACTCGCAACGAGAGACACCATCCCCACAACAACCATTCAACATACTTTGATGTTATAACGAGTTACTGTATTCGATTAATAAAAATAATATGATTATGAATTGTTTTATTTAATTACCGAAATAAATTCATTTAACTTACCTTAACGTTAGGAATAGTTTTTCTTGTGCCGTAATAGTAAAATTCCGATTTCTGGTTCTAGGCTGTGTGTCACTAATATATCATCTTTTATGGCCATTAAAATCTTGGTATAGATCTCCCTTGAAACCCGAAAGTAACCCATGAATTTTTCTTCACAATCAATTAAATGCTTTTTTATTAAGGTTTCGTAACAACCTTCACTCCTCCGTTGTAAAAACATGTTCCTCGGAGATTTTCTTTGTCTATTCAGAAGCAGTAAAAATTCTTCTTCTTCCTCCTCTTCAAGCAAAGCACAAATTACAGAAAAATTGTTCATGTTCACGTCTACCTTGGTAGCTGCGGCAAAATCAACTGACCACCTCTCCGCAGGGACGCTAAATGCTGCGTCGTGACGCTGCGTTGCGTCGCATACCGCAGCGTTGTGCGTCATGATCACCAGACCCCGGCTTAAGATGACGCCTGCACCACGAGAGGGTTGGGATGTTTGGCAGCTTTCTCAAAGTAATTCTTTCAGAGCTGCTTAAAATGTTGAGCGAGAGTGGGGAGATCGAGGTCGCGGTGGAGATCAACATTGCGCACGAACCACGGGGCGCCCGTTGCCATGCGCATAAACCTGTTTTGCAATATTAAAATGGCCATTCGTGACGGAAATGAGACAGTGGCCAGAAACTTACTGAAAGTAAATGTAGAATAAGGTAGAATAAGATAGAATAAGGAAAATGAACAAGTAGCCCTAAGACATTATATGAGAAAAAAATAATAATAATAATAATAATAATGATAATAATAATAATAACAAAAAAAAATAAAAAAAAATAAAAAAAAAAACGATTACTAATAGCAATAGTTCTATTGTATATTTAATAGTTAATTCCAATAGCTATAATTACCACTGCATTAGTTTTAAGGGAGAAATGTGAGTAAAAACAAAATAAATTAAATACAACAAAAATTAAAAAAAAAAGGCACGGACACCAAGTCTGTGGAGCGTAGTTTTATTAAAAAAAAAAAACCTGTTTTGCAGTGTCTGTAGTCGGTAAATCGAGGAGTGAGGGAGGTGTGCAAATACTACGCTTGCGTAGGACATTATTGGGCGAATACAGATTTTGTAAAGGGTAACTTTGTGTCTGAGGGACATCTTGCTCCTTGCGCAGAGCATCGGATATAACCTATGGAGCACAAATGCCGCCTTTTGGCGGGCTTTTCAAATGTGGGCGGCGAAGTTCATCTTACTGTCAAAGGTTACACCCAGATATTTGGCTTTATCTTGCCAGGGGATGGGGCGACCGTATGCCGAGATCACAGGGTGATCTCGGCACGTTGGCCGGTACGACTGCGACGTTTTCCTGTGAAAAGCACCGCTGCGCTTTTTTCAGGGTTGACCTCTATCCTCCAGCGTCGGAACCAGTCGCCTAGGCGGCTGACCGCAACTTGGAGTCGAGATCGAATGATCGCGAATCGGGTATGGGTTATTATATAGAGAGCGGTGTCGTCCGCGAACTGGGCTAACTTTACATTTGGAGGACAAGGAATGTCGCTGGTGAAAAGCGCATAAAGAAGAGGGGATAGTACTGAGCCCTGAGGGACTCCAGCACGAATCGGTCGCAGAGATGACAAGGTACCGTCCAGACGGTAACGAAAGGTGCGATTGGTGAGAAATTCTCGTAGCAGACGTACGAGTCTATCTGGCACGCCTAGATGGTGAAGCTTGTAAAGCAAGCCGGCGTGCCACACCTTATCGAAAGCTACGCTACGTCGAAGAAGAGTGCTCCTGTTGGAGTCGGTCTCTTGAAGTAACTAAAACCCTGGTAAATGTGCTCCGTGAGGCGGTGCGCTTGATGGATGAGTGCGCAAGAGTGCTGAGCTCTGAAACCGAATTGCTCGTCGTTTAAGAGCTTTTTGCTCTCGACGACGGCCCTGAGTCTGTTTAGTATTATTTTTTCATACACTTGCTAAAGTGTTGAGAAGGCTAATGGGACGGTAGCTCGTGGGGAGGTTGCGGGGTTTACCCGGCTTAGGGATACCGATTACTGTTGCTTCCTTCCACTTTTCGGGGAAGTAGCAATGGGTCATGAGAGTGTTAAAGATAATAACCAGTAGGTTTATTATTTGACCTGGGAGCAATTTGAGTGTTTTATTATTAATCGCGTCGGGACCGGGGGCTTTCTTGGCGTGTAGGTCCTTGATAATCCTATGAACTTCGTCGCACGTTGTGGGTGTGATGGGGTCGCCTTCTGGTGGGCGCGAAAAGAAAGCAGCGAGGTCGTTTTCGACCTGCTCTACATGGGGCCTATCAATGGAGATTGTGCTCGGGGAACATTGGGCTTCCAGGCTGTCAGCCAAGTACTCGGCCTTATCGATGTCTTCAAATGCGGGGGGTTTGTTGGGTCGGATGAGCGGCGGTGTGGATGAGACAGTGTCGACTTTGAGAGATTTCGCCAGCTTGTAGTAGGCTACATGCTATGGCGAAAGCTCCCCAAGTCTCCTATCCCATTGTTCGTCTCGGAGTTCGGCAAGGCGAGCCTTTACCATCCTCTGGGCTCTCCAGAGTTCTCTCCGGTTGTCAGTTGTCGGATATCTGTCATGGGGTCTACGTCCGGCATTTTTGATCGTAATTAGCTCTCTAACGTCGTCCGGTAGCTGCCTACGGGTGAACCCGTTCGGCATTTCCCGGGAGCAAACGTTGATTGCTTCGCGGATATGGTTCGTAAGGTGCAGTGAGGCTGCATGCGCTTCATCGAGTGATTCTATGTTGTCAGGAATTTGTGAGAGGTGCACTGAGTCTAGGGACTTTAGGTGCTCGGCGAGCTTCTTAAAGTCAATGACTGTTTTGGTCGGGGGGGCTGCGTTTGGTGGAGGTCCTAGCCGGAGTAGGACGGGACGATGGTCGGAACTTAGCTCGGATAGCACTTCTAAAGGATTCACCTGTAGGGCGATGTTCTTTAGCAATGCTATGTCGAGTACGTCCGGTCGGTCTGTCCTCAGTTCTGACATAGGGTAACGTGTCGGTGAGTCAGGGGCTATGACTATGAAGTTAAAATCGGGGTGGTCGGTTAGTCTTGTAAGTTGGCGTCCTCTTGTGTTAATGGAGTGACTATTCCAGCTAGTCTGTTTGGCGTTGAAGTCCCCAGCCAGGACGACTGAGTCTCCAAGGGAGAAGAGTGCTCTGAGGTCACTCTCTAAAAGGTCTTTAGACGGAGAGAGATAAACGGATGCAAGTATGACCGACGGATGGCCAGTCATACCCACCTGACAGATGGAGGCTTCCATGTTGGTTAGGTTTGGAGGGTCGAGTGGAGTGCAGTGAAGAGCCCTTCTGTAGTATATTGCAGTGCCACCGAGACGGTTGGCTCTGTTGTTTCGGATTAAGTTAAAATTGGCAATCTTGGGATCGCGTCTACAAGGTTTCAAGAAGGTCTCTTGCACTAGAAGGATATCTAATTGGTGTGCACAAACAAAGTCGCGAACTTCATCTATCTGCTCGATGAGACCGTTTGCATTGAAAAACGAGACAGCCAGGGAATGGGGCTTGATTCTACTTTGGGTTGTGTTAGCCATTAAGAGCTTTATCACAATTGCGGATCGAGATGAGGAGGGACGCATGTCTGCACATCGCGCCTAAGAAGTCGAATTTAGATTCTTTGACGAAGAGATCTAACTGATTGAGATCGATGTTTTCTAATATGTAACTGGCATACCTGAAGTTGTATGCCAGGTTTTCAGCTTCGGGTTACTCCGAAGTTTGCGGTGCCGCCGCCTTAGGGGCGGGTTGGTGCCGCCGCCTTAGGGGCGGGTTGGTGCCGCTGCCTTAGGGGCGGGAGGTGCTTTCGCTGTTTTGACAGCCTTAGAGTTGGGGGCTTTAGTGTTTTTGGGTAGTGGCTTTGTCCAAGCGCTGACGGCGGGCACCGGCGCTGGGACAAACGACTGGGTTGGTTCAGAGTTGGGCTTTGCGGCAGCAGGTTTGCTACCGACCGGTTTGACCCTTCGCTTTGGCTCTTTAGGAGCTTCGGGGCAGCCGCGATAGTTCGCGGGGTGCCCTTTTTCCCCGCAGAGAACGCAGCTCGGGGGTTCCTCGGTCGGTTGCTTGCGTGGGCAATCCGGACGTCCCGTGGTCGCCCAGGCATTTTACACACCTGGGCCGGGCATGGCAATTTCTGGCCGAGTGGTCGTATAACTGGCATCGATGGCATTGACCTAACTTTCCATGATTGTATGGAGGCTCGACCTTGAGTCCTGACAGGCGACACACCGATTTGATGTTATGAATCTTTTTGCCCTCGGGGGTTAGATCCAGAATAACAAGAACTAAGTCATATGGGTGCTTGGTGCTGGAGTGGTACATCCTGTGTACCTCTCGGATTGGCAGACCTTGAGAAGCAAGATCCGCCTTGACGAGCTCGGTGTCGAGCTCTTTAGGAATTCCGCGGATGACTACGCGGAGAACTCGTTCGTCTGGGAGAGCGTAGGTATGGTAGCCTACTTTTTCATTGCGAAGGATTGTCGTGAGGCGACGGTGGTCCTTGGAACTAGGGCAATCAACCCTGATTCCGACCGACACAGAGCGGGCGTCCGTAAAGGATACGCCTTCCTTGTCTAACAGGGGTACGATGCGCTTCCATTGCGCTTTCTCTCTTATGTAGAAGGGGGGACTCTCTCTCGAGGCGGATCTTCCATGGGAGAGTCTTCTGACTCTTCCATGGGAGATTCTTCCGCCTGGGGAGAGGGCGTTTGCGACCTTGAAGAGGTCGACGATGCGGCAATGCCCACCTTTTTGGGTGGGTTGGAGTGAGACTTGGAAGCCTTCAGCTTGCGCTTCTGGCTCTTTGTCTGAACAGTTATAAAATCATCGGTTTCAGATGAGGCTGGGGACGTCTCGGAGTGAGGCTCCTCGACGTGGACGGGTTTTTCGATCTGGGCTGAAGGCCCGGCAGGGGTCGCGGAGTGAGGCTCCATAACCTGAGGGAGTTGGGGTATGCATAACTCCGTGGCTGGGGCCTCGGAGGAAGCTGTCGAAGTCGCGGTGGGATCTTTGCAGTAAAAATACTGCAGGTAAGACGGGTGGCGCTGGCTGAGATCCGAGATCAGAGCCTCCATGTTGATCATAGGCTTCCGTGGGTCCAGAGCGGACCACGGAGCCGGTAGGATGAGATTTTGCGGGTCCATAGTGGACCGGTGCGCTGATGGGTCCTCCCTGCCGAAGCAGGGAGGTGAGTACCTAAGTTGAGGCCCTAGTGGGTCCCCGTCCTTGGGTGACGGGGTTGTGTACCTAATCTGCACTTAGACTAGTGTACTCACGGAAACCTAGACCCTGGAACTACACTACAGCACTAACACAACACACAACGCTGGACAATGTCCGAGCACGGCACAACACTGAAATCCGGGCGGCACTGGGCACTGTACACTGGATCGGGGCGAGCGAGGGCTCGGGAGCGGGGGGCGCACGAGCAGCGCTTTGGCGAGCGCATGGAGGGACGTCCGCGCGGTGCGAACGTCGAGAGCGTAATGTCTATTGTAACATAATTTTACACGTCGGCTTTATATTGGGAACTATGCATTCTAGTCAAGCGACTTAACTAACAAGTGGCGCCATCTAGTTTCATCTTTTTCATCATCAAACTAAGTACGTTACAGGCTCCCCCTCTGCCCTCTAAGAAGTCTCGGCTAGAGAGCCAGAACTTTATACAGGTATCTTGCGTGGACGACCTCTTTTCCGAATAGGGTTTACAGGTTTAGGAATAGCTACATTTCCGGCTGAACTATATATTTTAAGTGCTGAAGCGTGATAAATACCCTTACTATCGTTAGGTGCATTTGGCATTGTCACTTCAAATGAGCTAGGCCTATGTCTACGCTTAATCATATAGGGTCCGTCACGGCGTGGTGCGGTACTGACTCCTTGTTGACTATTACTAAGTATATGTGTTTTCACAAAAACCAAGTCACCAGGCTTATAGTCCGGACAAGGGTTACGTTTGTTATCTATATATTCTTTACGTTTTTCCTCATTCCACTCCTGCACCTCTCTTGCTCTTTTCATCATATCCGCCACTATTAAAAGTTTAGGCGTAATTTCAGGGATAAAGTTTTCTTGTTCTACAATAGTTCTCAAATCATTCTGTACATCATCCGGAGTTCGCAAATCTCGTCCAAACGTCAAATACGCCGGGCTGAACCCCGTAGCAGATGTCTTCGCGGTGTTCATTGCGAACCTTATAGTAGGTAATTTTTCAGCCCATGTTCGGTGATCATCTCCAACTAAGATTGATAACTGTGTTTTCAAATCACGATTTTTGCGCTCTACAGGATTTGTTTCAGGGTGATAGAGTGGTGTCAATCCATGGTCAATATTTAGACAAAATGTTAGTTTCTGCATAACACTGCTCACAAATTGAACACCATTGTCGCTTATAAAGCGTCGGGGCGTTCCGTATCGAAGGATAATTTCCTCTAGCAACACACGTGCGCATTTTTTCCGCAGTTGCGTGTTTCAAGGCAAACAGTTCAACCCACTTTGAAGCTATATCTTCGATGATGAATATCCATCGCTCGTTATTAGAAGTTTCAGGTAAGGGTCCAAATAAATCAAACGCTACAATTTCAAACCTGTGCCTTGTAGCTGTAGTTTGGAGCAGTCCAGCCGGCTTAGTATTCAAAGGTTTATAACGCTGACATTGTAAGCATTTGCGGATATAATCTTCAACTTGGACTCTCATCCCTTTCCATGTATAGCGTTTAGCTATGCATTCAATTGTTTTCTCGGCCCCATAATGTCCAGCCAAAGGATCGTCGTGGTATGTGGATATGACCTTTAGTTGTTCCTGTTTTGGAACTACTAATTGGCATCCTTCAGAGTTGAAATCTTCATGCATACGGTATAAGAGACCTTGATCCATAACGTATCCTTTTCGTGACCAGTATGTTGCATTTTCTATATTATCTCCTTCTAGAGCTGCAATAATTCTTTCTATATCCTTATCAATAACTTGTTCCTTTCGTATCTCATCAGCACACTACCTAGGCATATCAACAATTATACTACAAACTCCACATTCGTTTGTATTTTCAGGTTTGCAAACGGGTCGTGATAGTGTGTCTGCTACAACATTTGTTCGACCAGTTATGTATTTTATAGTAATGTCATAAGGCTGTCACAGTGCCCATCTTGCCAATCGACAAGTTGGTGATTTTAGTGACAGCAACCATTTAAGTGACTGGTGATCAGTGTAAACAGTAACTGTTGCTCCCTCTATGTACCCTCGAAATTTATCTATAGCCCATACTACAGCGAGAGCTTCACGCTCAGTAGTGGAATAATTCTTCTCTGCGGGTTTCAGGAGACGGCTGGCGTACTCAACTGGGTGTTCGTGTTCCTTCTCCCCCTGGACCAGAACTGCTCCAATAGCATAATTACTGGCATCAGTTTTAATTATAAAAGGTCGGGAACCATCCGCTTGAGCTAACACCGGTGCTATCACCAACAATTCGCGTAATTTGTCAAAAGCCGTAATTTGTTCTTCAGACCAGTTCCACTTTGCACCCTTCCGTGTGAGTCGGGCTCCGAAATTTTTGCAAAGTTAGGCACAAAACGTCGATACCAAGAACACATTTGTAAAAATGATTGCAGATGTTTGATGTTCGTTGGTACAGCCATATTTGTTATTGCTTTGATCTTTTCTGTGTCTGTTCTTAAGCCTTCAGGGGTAATTAAGTGTCCTAGATACTTAATATTCGCGCGACAAAATTTACATTTTTCTTTATTAGCTACTAAGTTGTACTCCCGTAGACGATAAAATACATCCTTTAGATCTTTAAGGTGCTGCTCGAAAGTCAGTGAACGTACAATCAAGTCATCAAGGTACATAGACCAGGAGTTCAATATGGCTCAGCGTCACTCTAAATCCGTCCATCAGTCTTTGGAATGTGGCTGGCGCGTTTTTTAAACCAAATGGCATGCGAAGGAATTTGAACATGCCAAACGGAGTAACAAAACTAGTTTTGATTTGGTCTTCATCTCGCACTTTGATTTGCCAATAGCCTGAACGAAGATTAATTGTGCTCATCAACGGCGTTTGCCTTGCGCAATGCAGCAGATCCAGATTCCATTAGCTTGTATTTAATACACTTGTGTCAAATTGACAACCTCCTTTTTTGAAAACGGTTAAAAAAGTGACAGCCCTAGCACCTCAATATTGACGGACAATGTTGGGATGGTTTATCTACCTAAAATTGCCCAACGAAAGACCTCCTAATGTAAACGTTATTTTTATATGTTGTATTCAAAACTTACGTATTTTGATTCCTTTTTGCAGTCACGCACAAGTTTTTTCCATAAAAATTTGCACCACTCACTCACAACACGTCCAAGTTTGACAACATGTGACAGACAACTGTTTGACGTAACAGACGTCATGCCTATTCAGTGTTGCCATAAAAATATTAAATTTTCTACCAAAAAAAACCATTATCGCTTCAAACGCAATACTTTTTGAGATAAAGGTTTTCTAAGTTATATTTCCTTCCTGCGCAAAGATTGGATGGAAGGGCAAAGTTGGAGGATTTGACGGTACCACGTAACACAATCAGTGATTTAGATACTTTGTTAATAAAAGCGAAAGAGGTGGAAGAGGCAAACACTGAAGTAAGTAAGGCACAGTCTATAAATAAAAGCAACTCTAAACCCGCAGTTACAGAACCTACTGACACTAGTGACAATGTAATTAGTTCCAAAAGGGTCCGTATTCGCTGTGCATATTGTAAGGCTTTTAACCACAGTGTTGACCATGTAGAAAACTTGTTTCTAAAAATTACAACATAAAGCCCAGTACATCCACGGACACAAAACTAAGGTGTTTGGATACGCGTTACATACATTTTTTTTAAAGAAATCAAGAAGAGGGGGTGACAATTGAAAGTTTTGTCACAAATTTGAAATTTTTAGCTGCAAAGTGTGATTTTGGAGATCAAAGAGAGTCGTTAATAAGAGATGTGTTGATCCTAGGACTACGGATGGCACACTACAAGAACGACTACTTCGTGAAACTGACTTATCTCTGCATAAAACAATACAAAGTAGAGCGAGTGAAGAAAGTAAGAAGGAAGTTGAGCTTATGAGAGGTTCAGTGGAAGTTATTTCAAAGAAGAGGAATGATAATATATCATCACATAAGTTTCAGTGTAATAAATGTGGACGGTTGCATGGAATAAACGAGTGCCCCGCTTATGAAAAAAAGTGTAATCATTGTGGCCTTATGAACCACATTAATATAATATTTAATAAATGTAGACAAAGGAAGAAATCAGGAGTTAATGAGCTAAGTGATAGTTTTGATGAGAAAAAATTTCATACATTATTATTACATACACACATACATACATTATTATACATTAGCAATTGAGTCTCTTAAATCAAAAACTGAAAATCAAGCATGATATCATAGTGCTATTGTTAATGATAAGGTACTGTTACGCATGCTCTAAAATAGCATGCTAGTAAGCATGTTTATGAGTATGCTCAATACGAGCATGCTTATGAACAGTTTACATTTGCTAGCAATAGGCATGCTAGTTTTAAGTATTGCTCTTGAATAAGCATGCTCAAAGCAAATATCCCAAATACACATGCCATTTTAAAGCGTGCTTTCTAGCTCAGTTCAAAGTCATGGACAATCAAACATCTATCCGTATGGAGCTGAATAAGATCATCTTTTTGCTGGCGATGCAATGCATCCAGAAGCTTATATCAGCTCGGCAAAACTCAGCAAACGGAAGCAATAACATGTTTTAAAAATGGAGTGCAAAACTCTGTTAACCATGCTTTCGGTGACCACGAGAAATGTGAATCCTATTACTGCTCGAAAGAAAAAATAACACAGAGCAATATGGAAATTAAAAATAGCACTATTTGGTTCAGGATGCAGACGATATTGCAATCAGTTCTTGCTAAATCATGAAGCATGCTCGAGGACGTGGACAAATGTTATCGAGCGCTTCATCAGTGTGATCACGAAGGTTGTGGGAGGCAAAAGAATTAATTTCTCGCTTCGTCGGGGCTACCGCGCGCGTTGCAATGCAGCAGTCGTGAATTTTAATAACCTTCACCCAAGACATCTACTCCATAAAAGAATCTTAGGAGGAAGTCCTAAAAGTATGTTAAAAAAGTTTGCAGAAAGACGATTGTTACAACGAAAAGTCAACAAAGAAAATCCTCATAAAAAAGCCGAATGCTCAAAAAAGATAATGCTCAACATGATTATGGAATTCAGAGTACTACTCCAGATTTGTCGTTAGACGAATTAAATAGAACTAAAGAATTATTTCTGGAAAACCTAAAACAATTAACTATAAACAAACAAAAAACAAAAAAAAAGCTGTGATAGCCTAGTGGTTAGGACGACCGACTTCTAATCGGAGGTCGTGGGTTCGATCCCGGGCACGCACCTCTAACTTTTCGGACTTTTCTGAGGAGAGATATCACTTGCTTTAACGGTGAAGGAAAACATCGTGAGGAAACCTGCATGCCTGAGAGTTCTCCATAACGTTCTCAAAGGTGTGTGAAGTCTGCCAATCCGCTTGGCCAGCGTGGTAGACTATGGCCAAAACTCTTCTCACTCTGAGAGGAGACCCGTGCTCTGTAGTGAACCGGTAATGGGTTGATCTTGATCATGATGATGATGATGAAACAAAAAATACAATCGTCTACTATAAATCAGAGAGATAGTGATGACTGGATAGAACGAAAGAATATGATAACAGCACAATTATAGTTTGTTTTTATTTTCGAGGTCATAGAATTTGACAATTTCGCGCGTGCGTTAGATAATATCTAACGCACGCGCGAAATTGTCAAGTATAGAATTTATATGGCAATTTTTTTTTTACGGAACAACCCCTTAAATGCATGATTTTTCCTTTTTTAATACCATAGATTGACACAGGTAGATAATTAAGCATAGATAAAGGAAAAAATAAAGAAAAAAATATTTATTTTCCAAAAAGTATATTTTTATAAAAAAAACTTACTGATGTAGATCTACATCAGTTAATATTAATAATGTAGCCTAAGTACTGTGCTATTGGACGATTGTCGTCGAATTAGGCTTACTGCAGTGAATGAAAATCTTTGAAACAGTTGTTTCTCTGATTTAGACACAGCGGTATATTACATTTGGTACACGACCATTGTGTGGTGCCCTTACACCGTAATCGATTGGCAAATACGGGCCAATGTTCTACGCGCACATCTTTTGACGGGAGTGGATGTTGCGGACCTTTTTGCCTTTTTATTTGAAGCTCGCGTTCTAGAGAGGAAGTACTAGGGCGCCCTCTTTTACTACCTCCAGACATACCTATATTACACAGTGTGTCAGCTAAACAATTACGAAACTCCCCAAGATTAGGCAGCTGCTTTTTTGTGACACCTTTAGCAATTAAATTTTTTTTCATAAGCACCCATGAGTTGATTGTAGTGAGGTCCAGTAGATGATAAAACAAGCGTAAATACCATTTTCGGCTCTTTATTCGAATTCGATAGCGTCCTAAAAAGCTGTCCATTAGGTCGACTCCTCCCATATGCAAGTTGTACTCTTGCACAATTTTGGGACAAGGGATGTCAATGTTTTGTTTAGCTTTCTTGTCGTATCTTGATACTTTTCCAACAGGCTCGGCGCCGACGTAAGTCGATAAAAGACTGACGACTTTACTATCATTCCACGCAGTGGCCGAAAAGTCTACTCCATCTGAATGGGAAACGCGTTCTTCATATGTGCCTCTCGGAACAGAAGTTTTCATAAGTTCCTTTTTATCAGGGAGTCGACAATTCGGTAGCCTGTTTTGCTGAATAGTTCCGACACATTGTATACCCTGTTTATTCAAATAATTTACCAAAGGCAGGGATGTGTAAAAATTATCGAAGAATACAATATGATTGTTCATCCTTGGTATAGCTCTCGCCAAACGTATAACGACGTTATTTGTTATTCCTAGATCAGGTTCATCGGCTGGTTTGTCTTTTTTTTCTTCTTGTCCAGAATAGAGCTCAAATCTGTAAGCATATCCCATAAGATTACAGAGAACAAAAAGCTTATAGCCCCATTTGTGAGGCTTATTTGGTAAATATTGCTTCAGGAAATGTGCAATTTTAGTGGAACACGTCTGCTCATCTATAGAAAGTCGTTGGTCTATTGCAACTGATGAAAATGTCGTATTTAGCTGTATACATATTCAGACGTTCCAAAGATTGCAGTTGGACAGGCCTCTTCCCATAGAAGGGCATATAGAACTTAGACCCACCACGCTGCTTCAATGCATGTCAGCAGGCTTAGTATTGAATGTTTGTATGTATAATAAATTATGGATGGATAGTAAGATATATTTTTTTAAATAAAGGTAGTTGTATATTCTTTAGTGTGTTCTTTGATTAAAAACCTAACCACCTGGTACTCCCCCAGAGGTGAGGTTAGCAAAATGTACACCCACATTTCACCTATATATATTTAGCTTTTACTATTATGTCATCATCATCATCCTCAGCCTATTAATGTCCCACTGCTAGGACAGGCCTGCAGTCTCATAAGAGAGAGGGATTTAGAGCCTAGATCCACCACGCTGCTCCAGTGCGGTTTGGCGGGCCATAAAACGATTGTGATCATGTGTTTTGTGATAACCGGGACTGATGGCTTAACATGCTCCGAAGGCATGAGGTTGACACAATGCCACTTTCCTAACATCGGACTAGTACTGAGAATTTCTTGACAGAAAAATCCAATATGTAAACATTTTTGAGCCAACCTGGGAATCGAACCCAGGACCTTGTGATCCATAGACAAACATGTTAACCACTAGACCAACGAGGCAGGTAATATAAGTATGTATTATAGGGTAATTATATTAAATGAAACAAAATTTTTATTCTACTTTTATTTTATTCTAATTTATAGATAAAATTCTTTAATAAATTCAATTTATTCAAGACTAAAACTTTGGTTAGTTTTAAAGATTTTTATTCTCAAAAGAAACAATGTTCACTTTATGAGAAATTAAACAAATAAATAATATATATACATATATATATATATGAAAAATGAAACTGGTGGATTGTGCAATATACAAAAACTAAGATTATACCTACTGATATTTAGAACATAATAGATTTAATTCAATGCAATCCCGTATTGACTACAAAAGAAACTACACCACAACCAACAAATAGAAAGATGACGCCTGGACTAATTTGGCACACAGAAATGGATGTTCCCAAGACAAAAGAGCAATTTAAATGGGACAATTTAAAAACAAACAGCCCGTGAGATCTCAACAAATTACAATGAATAATCTAAAGGTGGTACCTTTCTCATTCAAGTCTAAAATAAAATTATCATAAAACAGTCTTATTAATAATATTGCACAGATAATTCAGTATCTATGTACTGACTATCTAATATCATTGTGCTGTATCCTTTTCTTTCTGTGCTAATTCTAATTTTAAAAGTTTAATTTCTAAATCTAATTTCTCCCTTTTCTTATGATAATAACTTGCTATAGCTAAGTTACGGTTGATGGTAGACATCTGGACTTCACTTGTTGGTTTCTTCTTACCTTAAATAAATGAAAATATTATTATTACTTGTATCCCAAGTTCACTAGTCCTGTTTTAAATTCCGAATTATATGCAAAATAGTAAAGACAACTACATAATTTAATTATATTATGTACCTTTCTTATTCGTTAATTGTTTTGACAAAGGCATGCCAAAAAAGTATTTGGAATTCTTTACACTTTTCTCTTGTAAGTCTGAAAAATAAATCAACACAAAGTTTACTTTATTGAAATAGGCCTACAGGTATAGATTTATATTCACAAAAATGTAATAAATAACAATCAAAGTACATAGTGAAGGAATACAATAAAAATACCTCTACATGGTGTTTCTGTAATCACTTCCAGATCAGCTAATGCCACACCTTCCTCTGTACCTATATCATTGTGAGAGGCAATGTCCACATCCGCTACAGCACTTACTTCTGCCGTACCACCGAGATCCATCACCTGACTACCACAACCAATAGCATCACCACCAAACAAAACTTCAAAACCTGTGCATGTAGAGCCTAAAATACTAGATACCTTTTCTAATATTTCATCCGGTGGAATAAAGTCTGGTTTACCACCACCAGTCTGAAAAGTTTAAAAATATTAGTAGGTACTATTATGTAAATGCTGTTCTACATAATATTAACAAAATAAAATAAAAGCTGAAGATAGTAAGTAGAATTAATTTTCTTTTAGACTTGAATGAGAAGTGGTACCTTTAGGTTATTCATTCTAATTTGCTGTGATCTTCTTCTGGCAGCTTTTTTTAAATTGTCCCATTTTAATTTTAGTTGCTCTTTGGTTTTCGGAACATTTCCATTTTTTGCATTAAAATTATGTGTTAAATTAGTCCAGGCGTCATCTTTGGATTTGTTGGTGGTAGCGTTAGTTTCTTTTGTCGTCAATAATGGATTCATTTGAATTAAATCTATTAATAAAGAAACTACTTCCTTGCTCATTGCCTTCTTCATTTTCTATAAATTAAACAAAATATCAACAATTTGGTCATTTGAAGATAGATAATACAAAATGACTACTTTTGCTTTATTGGTTTTCTGTAGTGTTAAAATGACTTACTTGTGTAACATCCATATTTATAGTAGATAATAAGCTATTTATAACAGTGATAAGGTTTTTAAAACTATAAATACAATATCTCTTGATAATTATCTTTAAAATACTTTTTTTAGAATACGTAAGTGAAAGTTTCGTAATTTCGTTGAAAATTCAAAATTGTAATGTAATTATTAAATTTGTATAGAATTGTCAATATCACTTCAAGCTGTCACTAATATTGCGTTTTATTATCACTTCTGCAGTCCGATTATACCAATTTATTTTATTTATTTAACAGATTTCGTTAACACAAAAACTATAATAAACATAAAAAGTAATTTTTCGCATTGTAGTATCGATATAAGCTTAAAATATTAAAATATACATTACTTCTTTTGTAATTATAAATATGTGTGATTGCAAAAACGAAACGCAACGAGTGTCCAGGGAGGGCTTCGGTAAACGCGTGACGAACATTTGGTCGTCGCAGGTAGATGGCCCAAAAAGTTTTAGGAACGCCATTTACGGTTCGTTACTCGTAACTCAAAAACGAATGGTAGCTTTTGTACAGTTACGATTCGTTGAATATAGGAACCGGGCATTAGAGGCATCAAATCGGCCACCAGTTTTTATCTATATCGCAAACTCCAATAATCAGTGTAAAAAGGCATGGTCACAACACCCGTTATTATATGTATGGCTAAAAAATCTCGCAATTCGTCTTCAGTCAAACCAATGGTACGTCCAGTTTTAGAAATTGCATACGCGTTTGTTTGTTCAACAATATCTGCTAAAATGTCAGGGGAAAAAAACTTGGTAGAAATACTCCAGTGGAAACAGTATTTGAACACCTCCTGTAGGATCTGCTTCCTCTTCCGTGGGTGCCATATGTCGAAATACAGCTTTTTTCCAGCGATAAGTTAGAGTGAATTTTCGAACTCGCCTTCGTTTAGAAACATAAACCGTGGGACGTTGTGACCGGAGTTTCCTGGAACTTGATGCAGAGAAATCATTGGTCGTCATGCGTGGTGTTGCCAAACCAGGTGCAAGGGGGGTGCAAGAGGTGCAGGAGTTGTGGGTTTCCATTTTCCAAGGTACTTGGCCTTCTGCTCTCATAAAATAATCTTTATATATTTCTCTTACGTAAACAGCTTCTTGTGTTGGATTTCTTGACAAAGGTTGAATACTAAACAAGGCAGTATCAGAACTACCAGTAGTAGGTTCCGTTGTGTTATTAAAACTTTTCTCTTTTTGCACGTTGTGGGTCACTAAAAGATTATGAAGGCAGCAAGTAGCTAGAACGATTTTATCTGCTATGTATGGCTGCACTTGTAAAGCTCCCTGAAATACTTGAAATCTTGCCCTTAATATTCCGAATGCATTTTCTACGGTACGACGCGCACGTGACAATCGATAGTTAAATACTTTATTTGAATCATTGTTTACTAGTTTAGCTTTACAATAAGGTTTTAACAAATATGTTTTTAATGGGAATGCTGCGTCAGCGACGATAGTATATGGTAAAGGCTCTGTATTTTGACTTAACGGTTTGTTTGGTGGCACATTGAGCTCTTGTCGTGCAAACATTTGACCCATCAACGATTTTTCATATACATCGTCACTGTTCCGACCGTATGCTCCTACGTCTATCATAATAAACTTGTAATGAACATCAACAAGAGCAAGTAATACAATGGAATGTTCTTGTTTGTAATTGTAACAGGTAGATCCTGCCTTGATTGGGCAAGTTATATTTATGTGCTTGCCATCTAAAGCTCCTATTCAATTTGGGAAATGCCAATATATTTCAAATTCTTTTGCAATCTCTCTCCATGTTCGTTCTGTTGGTAGAGGCATTATAATAGGTGACATATTGTTCCAAATTGCATCGCAAACCCAGTCGATAACCAAATGCCAAAGAACGAAAAGAATTTCCTGTCGCCAAAAATCTGAAGATAAAAATTATTTATCAGTAAAATATTGCACATTGAACATTTTAATGATTAATTTAATGTTAAACTTGTGTTGGTTCTAGGTTTCTGCAAAGCTCAAATGAAGCAACTTCAACATGAAGTAAATATTAAACTTGCTCAAGATGGAGAGCCACTGGAATCACAGTGTGAATGTGCTACTGGTAAAGGCAATGAAGCCCATTGCAAACATGTAGATGTTGTATTACTCGGTGTAGTAAATATGGCACAACAAAAGTTTTTGATTTTGAATGAGGTAACTACCCAAAAGTTACAAACATTTCACCAACCTACCAAATAATAGAAAGAACCAAATAATAAAAGAACCAAAGAAATATATAGCTTCACCCTTAAAAGTGGGAAAGTTGCCAACGAAAAGGAATTTAAGAAATGTTATTTTTTCCCCATATCCTGTTGAACAAATTAATAAACAGGAGTATAACATACAGATCAGGAATAAAGTCATAAACTTTCAAAACTTCTCAACGCCTCTAAAACAATTATTTGAGCCAGCAAATCCAATGGCTATTCAAAATGACCATTTGTATGAAGCTGATACTATTGTGGACAAAATTTTAAAATTGAATTACTTAGTCGATGTAACAAAAGAAAAAGTAATAGAGATCGTACAATCCACCAGAGGCCAACATACAAATAAAAAATGGCATGATCAAAGAAAAAGAAGACTGACCGCTGCAAAAGCTGGATCTTTTTACTTTAATTATTTTAAAAATGCTTTTTTAGATAAGGTTTACTATAGGAACTACAACGTTAGTTTTACTTTACGCAAAACCTGAAAGTAGTTTGTTCAGAATCAGTAACAAAATCGAATCGAAATCGAAAATAACATTTTTATATAGTGTTATATTTTTGTCCAAAAATATTTTGAAATCCTACAAGCTTAGACACAATGGTTTACCGCGCATCAAATTGAATTTCTTAGTCGATGTAACAAAAGAAAGGTTATAGAGATCGAACAATCCACCAGAGGCCAACATACAAATAAAAAATGGCATGATCAAAGAAAAAGAAGACTGACCGCTAGCATTTTTCACACAATTTGCCACCTTAGGCAAACAACAATGCCCACGTATGCCCAACAAATTTTAAATATAGCGGATTTTAAATCAAAAGCTTGTACTCATGGCATTATAAGTGGCAAATGGCAATTAAAAAATATGAAGAATTTACAGGTTTGGAAGTAGAGAAATGTGAGTTGTACATATCTGCGGAAAGGCCTTACCTGGGTGCATCTCCTGATGGTCATTTGGGACCTGACACCATTATTGAAGTGAAGTGGCCATACACAGTAAGGTACAGAGAAGTGACACCAGAATCTTTCCCATATCTTTACTATATGGTGTTTTGACTTTTTAAAAAAACAATGTTTATTTTTATCAAATTCAGGGGCAGCTATATGTTACAGGAAGAAAATTCTACAATTTAATTGTATACACTTTGAAATCCATAGAAGTCCTTTATTTAGAGCGGGATGATAATTTTATACAGATGTTGCAAAAGCTGGATCTTTTTACTTTAATTATTTTAAAAATGCTTTTTTAGATAAGGTTTACTATATAATAGGAACTACAACGTTAGTTTTACTTTACGCAAAACCTGAAAGTAGTTTGTTCAGAATCAGTAACAAAATCGAATCGAAATCGAAAATAACATTTTTATATAGTGTTATATTTTTGTCCAAAAATATTTTGAAATCCTACAAGCTTAGACACAATGGTTTACCGCGCATCAGTTGACGGTCGGCATACAGCGGCGGTCATTCAACTCGCGTCGATCGCAAGTCGCTGCGGCGACGGCTTGCGGTGACCATTTTTTTCGAGGACAACGACGCAACATAACAAGCTTATAACTTCGTTACTTTACATTATATTTTTTTGAAATTTTGTATAAATATTCTTAATGTAAAAATATTTGACACTGTAACGTGGTGGTTTTCTTCCTGTGGGCCATGGGTTCGAATAATTATCTCAAGTAACTAAATCAGGAAAACCAACTCGTTAACATCGTCTGAAGTTCTACTCATTACACAGGCGGAAGGGGTCAAATAACAAACTGAGTGTATGTTAAGTCATAGGGTATATATTCTTTTAACAAATAACACAGCAATGGAATGATTGACAATAATAAGTAGGTAATTTAGAATTTCTGAGTTTAGCGCATGCAAGTAAATTTTCTGTCGCATACAGATTGATTGCAGAGGACTAAGAACTACATAGCTTAATTAAGTCTTATGGCTATATAATCTACAGGTTAAGTCAACATACAGAGCAGATGCGAGCTCATTAAAGTTCCAGGTTACATGCACCAATAATTGTTCTCATTGTTTATGCCAAATGGAGGAAGTTCACGATTATGAATAGCTTGATTGTTGAGTTCTAAATTTGGAAAACACTAGATTGTTCCTACCACAAAATCTACTTTATTGATTCATCACTAAGTCCACATTTCCAAGTTAATTGCTTCTTTCACCACAATATCTTAAGGGGAATATTTAAATTAGGGGCCGCAATAAGAACGGGGTCACCTCAAAGCAGCAGCATGGTCCCGAGCACGTGCACGGGGTTCGCACGGCACGGATGCGACGGGCTCCACGGAACAGCTTCGCACCGACACGGCGCATTTGATGGCGGGCACGTAGCGAAATAGCCAGCACGATTCCAGGCCGGTTAAAGGCGGCATGGGAAGGCCGGGCTCCGACAAAATGGCATGGCGTAAGCCGATCTCTGCCACGCGGCGCGTGGTCGCCGAAATCTGACAGGCGGTCAATACGGCATCCTTGGAAGGATATAGTGAGGTGGCACGGTGTCACGATCGTCCCGCTCGTGATCACATCCTGCCTCTTCGCAGCTCGTACCGGGGAGAAATGGCCGACAACCATCGAAAAAAACTGTCACGCCACCTCTTTCGGGTTATCACGTAACGGATCCCATTTTCCCTCGAAATATGTTCGTACAATTACCCCACCAAACTTAATATCACTATAAAAAAAAACTTTATGACACTCCTGTAACTACGTAAGTTGATCCAAGACATCGCTCGTCATTACTCTCCGAGCCTACAATCACTATTGTTCATATTACCACAACGCATCCAACGAACTAATTCCTGAAACGGGATTTAATCTCCCACGATATTGGGGATTTTAGAAAATCGGCAACTTGTTTTCTTTCAACCTGATTTGTTTGACAGTCACAACTCCACGTCAACACGTCAAAGACAATTTTTAGTCGCGGCTGTCACAGATTATGATTTGACGACCTGCCGACCACAAACAAAGAAGATTGAAACGCGACTCAAAAAAAAGGAAGATATATTGATATCAATTTGTTCGATACATAAGTTGATTTTTCTATAAAATATTTCGATACCAACCCTTGGACAGTAACGTTAACGTTAATTACTTACCGTCACTGAGAAACGTTATTTACCGAACAAATTCCTGTCTACTGAATAAATTACCTATGTAACAGCAGTAACGTTAACCACAAATAATTACCGTTACTGAGAAACGTTATCTACGAAACTAATCCCTGCCTACTGAATAAATTAACTGTGTTACAATTCCCCCCTTCCGACGGAAAGGTTCAACAAGGTTGAACCGTTCGCTGCCCTCAGCGACCTGCAACTGTAGACAAAGACACGCACTAACAAAAAAAATTCTTTAAAATACATACCCTATACATTAACAACTGACAACCCTACTAAAAAAATTGAGTAGGTATAAGATAAGAGAAAAGAGAAGAAAAAAAAAATTTCCTATCTCTAAAAAGAATAAAATTTATAATTTTATTTATACGGAGTAGTTCGGCCACCCCACCAGTTTAACCACTGTTAAACTACCGATAATTGTTTTTAACCACCTGTCAGATTGTATATAAAAATTTAAATAAAAAAAATATTTAAGTTCCCCTGTATATAAAAAATAAGAACACCCTATATATAAAAAGAAATTTCACTTTCATGCCTTATAACTTATTTCCCTTAAAGAAAAAATATAGATTCAACGTCGCTCAGAACTCTAAATAGAACCTCACAGCGTGATCTGTTATACTAACTACAAATCTGTTATATACAACATGCGAGAGCTTCTCACCTAATTGGTTAATGCAAACCAAAATAAAACTTCCAAGTGTCTGGGAGATATTCCTAACTCACAGAAGCGAGCAAACACGAGGGAGCAAGTGTGTATGTTTCAACATTGAAAACATACTATCTCTGCGTGAACCGCAGCAAGGAAAGTTTATATAATAAATCAGTTAAATAATTAACTGAGAATACCTAATGTTGGGTTAACCTCTTGCAAAAGCAAGCAAACATTGGTAAAGAAAATGCGTATGATTTCATAAGAAAATTCATACCGTCTCTGCGTTAAACGCAGCGAGTGAAATTATATACCGAGTAGATAAATTACCTATAGTATATGGTAATAAACATAAAAAAATAAGTTGGGAAGCTGAATGTCTCAGTAAACTAATTAATTGATCAATTCACACGAATACACCCCTACCTCATCTTATGTTCAACTTTCATACTTTCATACTTCGCGCATATAAACCAGTAGTAACATACCTATTATTTTATGTATACCGCCTCTCTATCACTTATGTGTGTGGACACACCTGGTGTTCAGACACTGATTTGGAATTGATAATGAACTGAGTAACATACTAAGCTTTTAAGTCTTTTATGTGCCATGAACCGATTTTTTGACCGTCGAGACGTTCCAGTTCATACACTAGAGGTGAGAGTACACGTGTGATCCTACATTTTTCAAATTTTGGCGCTAATTTTGCCATTTTAAATTTTTGCGCGTCACTCTGAGTATATGTAGCTTTCCACACTATGTCTCCTACCGAAAATTTCGCATTTCTGCGCCTAAGGTTGTAATGCTTCGCATTTTTCGCGTGTGCTTGCAATAATTTCTCTCTCACTTCGTCAAAGATCTTACTCAGACATCCAAATTCTCCTGCATATTCGTCGCGCGGCACACTGACATTATAATCCTCAGATGAATTCTTGTAGAAATTTCCATTTATGACAGGTTCGCGGGCATGTACTAAGAAAAACGGTGAAAATCCCGTGGATTCGTTTACGGCACTATTAATCGCGAATTGAATTTTACTTAAGTTGAGGTCCCACGAGCGGTGGTTATCCTCAACGTAAGAAGCGACAGCTGTCATGATGGTCTTATTATATCGTTCTACAAGATTCACTTGTGGCGTATATTTCGGACAATAGTGTAGTTTCGGTATATTATATTTTGAAATGACAGATCGGAATTCCGAGCCTGTCATTTGGGTTCCATTGTCCAGAATGACCGTCTCAGGAACGCCGTGGGTCAAAACTACACCATTCTCGAAATGTGAAGCTACAAGAGCTGAAGTTGCGCGACGTAATGGAAACAAAAGCGTATATTTAGAGAAACAGCAAGTGACAACCAGGAGGAAAGTAAAGCCGGATCGAGATCGTGGCAGTGGTCCAACTAAATCCACTGACACTACCTGAAACGGACGGTTACAAACCTTAGGCTTTCCCATTAACCCGGGTGTCGCTTGCGTTGACTGCTTATAAGCTTTGCACACATCACAACCTTTCACAAAATCTTTCACATCATTATACATACTAGGCCAGTAATATCGTAAACATAGGCGTCTATGTGTTTTAAACACGCCTAAATGTCCTGCGGTAGGTTCACTATGGTTTTCGTTAATGATCTCCCGTCTCATTCCTTCGGGTATTACCTCTTTCCAATCGAATTCTCTAGTTAAGTTATATTTACTTTTACTAAATCGATATAAAACGTTATTCTTTACTATAAAATTTGGAAAGTTTGCGGGATTAGACTGACAACCACTGTAAATTCGTTCATACCATTCGTCTTTCACGCTTGAAGGCGGCAACGTTGCATTCGTGTGGATTGCCCCAACTTTCATTAGTCGTGACAAGGCATCAGGTACCACATTGTCGGTCCCTTTCCGATGTTCAATCTCGAAATTATACTGCGAGAGTCGAACAGCCCAACGGGCCAATCTGCCTGATGGATTTTCTAGATTTAAAAACCATTTTAAGGACGAATGGTCTGTGACAATTTTGAACTTACGAGAACCTAAATATGCTTGAAATTTCTCAACCGAAAAGATGACACTCAACATCTCTCTCTCAGTCGCACTATAATTTCGCTCATTCTTATCCAAAGATCTGCTCACATAAGCAATAGGGTGATCATGACCATCGATCTCCTGAGAAAGCATACCTCCAATACCGTATCCTGACGCATCGCAATGAACAGTGAAAGGCAAACTGAAGTCTGGAACTGCTAATACGGGAGCGGAGACAAGAGCATTTTTCAGCGTTGTGAATGCTGCGTCGGCTTCGTCGCTCCACTGGAATTTCGGGGCGTTTTTCCCACGACTGGTGAGCTTATTCAACGGCGCTGCAATAGTAGAAAAATTTCTTATAAACCTCCTGTACCATGAGCAAGTTCCTAAGAATACCTTTACCTCACGCGGTGTGGTAGGTGTTGGAAAATTTAGAACAGCAGAGATTTTCTCAGGATCTGTCCTTAGACCGTATTCGTCAACGACATACCCTAGATAGATTGACGGAAAAAATTACATTTGTCAAACGATACTGTGAGATTAGCCATTTTTAGCTTTTCTAAAACTCTATTTAATAATAATAAGTGAGTTGAAAAATCTGACGAACATATCACTATGTCGTCTATATAACAGAACACAAACCCATTTTCAACATCACTAGAAAAGTTTTGATTAATTAGACTATCCATCAATCTTTGCTGGCGAGCAGGTGCATTGCACAAACCGAACGGCATAACTTTGAATTTGAAGAGCCCACGACCTGGAACTGTGAAGCTTGTCTTTTCTTGTGAGTCCTTCGACAATGGTATCTGCCAAAAGGAAGAGGACAAATCAATAGTTGACAAAAATTTTGCTTCCTTCAGACTGTCTAATATTTGGGGAATATATGGGATTGAATAAGAGTCTCCCTTTGTGATGGAGTTTAATTTTCTGCAATCGAGACAAAACCTCCAGTCTCCGTTCGACTTCTTTACTAGAATGGCTGGGTTATTCCATGGGCTTTCACTCAGAGTGACTACATCTAGTTCGAGCATTCTATCCAACTCTTTTTGTAACGCAACTTTCTTTTCAGGCGACAATGGATACTGTTTTACACGGAATGGAGGTGACTTACCTGTGTCAATCACGTGTTCGACTAGAGAAGTCCTACCTAAACCCTTACTATCAAAAGAGATATCATGATATTTCTCTATAATAGCCTTTGCCAATTCTCTCTGATCTAGTGTCAGATTTTCAAACGGTTGAATGCTGTGAATGTTTCTCGCAGCAACTGTTTCACAAAAGTTTACGGGTGAGCTTCTATAATCAATCTTTTCAAATATTTCTGGAGCCAGGTTAAATGCTTTCCAGAAATCGCACCCTAATATTATATCTGATACCACTGCAGGCATAACATAAAATTTAATCGCGCAGGTATTATTATTAAAGGTTACTGGTAAGTATATATATCCAAGAGATTCTAGTTGTACTCCATTTGCAACTGAACATGAATTATCAGTCAATTCATTAAATGTGTAACCAAGTTGGATGAAATTTTTATGAGAATTGTTACCTAGAATAGAGATACAAGCACCTGAATCCAAAAGAGCATAAGCTTCGATGTCGTTTACATTAAATTTCAAATAAGGCCGAATATCATTTAAATTTGGTTTGAATCGAACAGTGGCGATCGAATCGAAACTATAAAATTTTTTGACGTTAATATTATTTTTACCAAAGTTCGACGAAATCAGTTTTTTGGATCGGAAGACTTATTGCACTTTGGACAGGTTTTTCTCGTGAAACCTGGGTTATTGCACGTGAAACAGCGCACTTTGAAATTTCTATATTGTGTTGTCGTACTGTTCCCTCTGCAATGACAACCATTCCCGGTATTATTACTACCTTTGCTCTCCAACTTAGGAGTACGTTGCAAGTGGTTGTTCTGATTCCTATTGCTGTGAAAAGTATGTTTATTATTATAGGATTTGTTATTACCAACCGGTTTTGATGAACTTGGCTGAGTACACGTTTTATTGTTGTTGGACCCTAACGATGCAATTTGTCTACCTTTATTTTTGTAAGAGAACTCAGGGGTTATTATTGAACTAGACTTCCCTGGTTCTATAAAGATAGTGGACCTTTGTGTTGCTGCTTCTAGTTTTTTACAGCAGTCCTTCAATTGTGAAATGCTCGCTATCTCTACAAGAGCCAACTGTTGTGTAAACTGAGGCCGAATGTTATGCATCAAAATTTCTAATTTTGCTTCCTCGGGCAAACCTGGTTTTAGCCGAGAGAACAGACAGGCCATTATGGAGAAATAGATGTGGACCGGCTCATCGATGCCTTGAGTCCTAGAACGAATTTCCCCTAGGAGTCGATAGTTATAGTCGACCGGATCGAACTCCGCTAATAACAGGGTTTTTAGTTCTGACCATGAACGGACCTGACCTTTTATTCCTCTAAACCAGATCAATGCTTGATCACAAAACAACTCAGCTGCAGAATTAAAGAGACGTACCTCCGAAACGCCGTGACAGACCTGCAACTCTTCAATCCTTTCTATGAACGAGCGAGGGTCTGAGGTTCCGCTGAACTTTACTCGCCACTTGGCAACGTTCTTATCCCTGGAACACTCGAGCGTCGCTTCTGGATTTTCAACAGGCAGAACTGCTTCTGTAACGTCAGTGGAAGTCGATTCAATAACAGACAAAAACTTGTTTAACTTTTGTTTGAGTCCTGCAACTTTGTCTAGGGTAGCTTTAGGTTCTTTTAATGAAATCCTATTTACCCTATGATATAGGTGGTAGGCTAAGGCTTGTGCCCGAGGATAGGATGACCTATCTGTTGAACTCTTCCAACTATCCAATATCTGTGAGAGCTCTTTTAGTTTTTCTGCAATAACAAGTAATTCAGCTTCTGAACTAAGTTCAGTCTCAATAATTGCCTCAGAGGGGGCTTCGATAGACAATTCCCTCATTTGATGCCTAAGTTTGGTTACTGTATCACCCGGGGTTTCTGAACGGATCTGAACCTCGTATGTTAGTTCGTCCTTATGGAGCGAATAATATTGAATTTTTCTAAATTTCTCCATTTTCACAAAATTAAATTTTCCTAATTATACAAAATTACACAGCAAGTTCAGGAATTTATGAGACAATATGGAATACTACTAGTGTTTACAAGGCCGAGTACAAAATAATTATTATGATGTACGATGTGACAGAATTAAATGAATTTATAAAAAAAATTAAATACATGCCAATTATAAAATGTGACTATTGTGATATCAATTTGTGATAGAATCTAATCATTAAGACTATAGTATAATATTACCATACTTATACAAATAGTACCTTCAACCACCTCAACCACCTGTCATGAGCGTTTCCGAACCAGACTTTTATACAAAAAAAAAAATTTAGGTAAAATTACATAATTCATCTGAAAATCAAATAATGCAAAAGAATGTTCTGCGAATTAGCTAGTTATAATATTTCAGGCGTCAGTGCTTTAGCATACCGATGCTGAAAATTTAAAAGAAAAATATGTTTTATTAATTTAAATCCTGAAAATAAGGATAAAATTATATAATTAACCAGCTAATTCTATACGTTCGGGCGCCAGTGTAACGTGGTGGTTTTCTTCCTGTGGGCCATGGGTTCGAATAATTATCTCAAGTAACTAAATCAGGAAAACCAACTCGTTAACATCGTCTGAAGTTCTACTCATTACACAGGCGGAAGGGGTCAAATAACAAACTGAGTGTATGTTAAGTCATAGGGTATATATTCTTTTAACAAATAACACAGCAATGGAATGATTGACAATAATAAGTAGGTAATTTAGAATTTCTGAGTTTAGCGCATGCAAGTAAATTTTCTGTCGCATACAGATTGATTGCAGAGGACTAAGAACTACATAGCTTAATTAAGTCTTATGGCTATATAATCTACAGGTTAAGTCAACATACAGAGCAGATGCGAGCTCATTAAAGTTCCAGGTTACATGCACCAATAATTGTTCTCATTGTTTATGCCAAATGGAGGAAGTTCACGATTATGAATAGCTTGATTGTTGAGTTCTAAATTTGGAAAACACTAGATTGTTCCTACCACAAAATCTACTTTATTGATTCATCACTAAGTCCACATTTCCAAGTTAATTGCTTCTTTCACCACAATATCTTAAGGGGAATATTTAAATTAGGGGCCGCAATAAGAACGGGGTCACCTCAAAGCAGCAGCATGGTCCCGAGCACGTGCACGGGGTTCGCACGGCACGGATGCGACGGGCTCCACGGAACAGCTTCGCACCGACACGGCGCATTTGATGGCGGGCACGTAGCGAAATAGCCAGCACGATTCCAGGCCGGTTAAAGGCGGCATGGGAAGGCCGGGCTCCGACAAAATGGCATGGCGTAAGCCGATCTCTGCCACGCGGCGCGTGGTCGCCGAAATCTGACAGGCGGTCAATACGGCATCCTTGGAAGGATATAGTGAGGTGGCACGGTGTCACGATCGTCCCGCTCGTGATCACATCCTGCCTCTTCGCAGCTCGTACCGGGGAGAAATGGCCGACAACCATCGAAAAAAACTGTCACGCCACCTCTTTCGGGTTATCACGTAACGGATCCCATTTTCCCTCGAAATATGTTCGTACAATTACCCCACCAAACTTAATATCACTATAAAAAAAACTTTATGACACTCCTGTAACTACGTAAGTTGATCCAAGACATCGCTCGTCATTACTCTCCGAGCCTACAATCACTATTGTTCATATTACCACAACGCATCCAACGAACTAATTCCTGAAACGGGATTTAATCTCCCACGATATTGGGGATTTTAGAAAATCGGCAACTTGTTTTCTTTCAACCTGATTTGTTTGACAGTCACAACTCCACGTCAACACGTCAAAGACAATTTTTAGTCGCGGCTGTCACAGATTATGATTTGACGACCTGCCGACCACAAACAAAGAAGACTGAAACGCGACTCAAAAAAAAGGAAGATATATTGATATCAATTTGTTCGATACATAAGTTGATTTTTCTATAAAATATTTCGATACCAACCCTTGGACAGTAACGTTAACGTTAATTACTTACCGTCACTGAGAAACGTTATTTACCGAACAAATTCCTGTCTACTGAATAAATTACCTATGTAACAGCAGTAACGTTAACCACAAATAATTACCGTTACTGAGAAACGTTATCTACGAAACTAATCCCTGCCTACTGAATAAATTAACTGTGTTACAACACGTGTTTCGGTTTTTGCGCAAAGTAAAACTAACGTTGTATATTAATTTAATAAAAAAATAAAACAATATTGTGTAATTAATAATTATTTATTTCATGTTATAATTTTTTCCCGGAAATTACATAACATTGCACAAACAAACATAATTTTAGAACCTAATGGGGTATAATAAGGGCAAGTCCAATGATGCGCTCAATATGCGCCCTTTTACTTGCAAGCTTACGATCTTGCATCAGTTGTAATCCAGGTAATTGAGATCTTCTTTTTAAAAAAGCAGGGATATTGATTTTAATATTTTTTGTGCAAAAATATCCTGTACATTAAAACCCCTATCAGCCATTATTGAGTCCCCATCATCACATTTTTGTAGCAGATCACTTCTTTCAATTATTTGCCGATCACTAACAGATCCACCATAAGCTTCTGAAATATATGATATGAGGCCACCTGGTTTGGTTTCGTTAAAGTTTGCAAAGAATCATTTAAAAATGGAAAATAGCAACGCCCTTTTGCCTCCTACACCGGGAAAAGGAAAATACGTCAAAAAAGAAACACCACCTGAGAAAGTAAATGAAGTGATTGATCACATTAAATCGTTCCCAACAGTAGAACCACACTACTGCAGATCATCTAGCACGCGGCAATATTTATAACCGGGGTTAAGTGTTACAAAAATGTACTCATTGTAAACATCATCATTATAGAAGCAGGATAAGGTTTAATATTAAAACTAAATCAAACTAATATTAAAATATCATTATTTATCACCCGCACAAACTTGATTAATATCGAATCACAGGTTAGTTTAACTGAGATCTCTTTTCAAAATCTATTTTATACTAATTGGACGTAGTTATACAAAAATGTTCCAATCCACAACTAGTTGAAACCAAGATAAATACATTTTTGTGTTTTGACTCGGCATTTTTTTGTTTGAACTAGGATAATTCAATACTGTAGGTTTTATTCAAGTATTTCAATAATACTGTTCTATCATAACAGTATTATTTCGAAATTGCTTTTTGAAATGTAGGTATTTTGGAAAAATCGTTTTGGAACGTTTTTGAAAAAATATTTTTTGTATGAAGTAGCACTCAGTATATTTTGTAAAAACGTTCCACATTTTTTAATTTTAAATAAATACGACTTGTTATGAAATAAGAAGGATTTATTGTGAAAAACTTAAGACTAACAAGAAATCGGTTAAAATAAAAAATCTAAATCATCAACTTTTGCAATGAACGAAGCTTTAGCAATGAAATGAAACAAAAATATTTTAGAAAATAACTTGAGCACACAATAAGTTTTCAACAAATATAAAAAACTTAGTTAAAAAAAGCTGATGATTTATTCATCAATTATCTCGAAGTCAGGCTCCCCGCCAAACCCATCAAAATCATCGATAAACTCATCCGAACTTTTTAAATTTTTATAAAACTGGACACAGTCCTCGGGTATAAACATGTAAATTAATTCTAAATCGGCCAACTTAGCTGGTGCGATCGGTTTTCCGTTAGGCCACAAAAGAATTCAATCATCTTTCTTTATTTCTTTGTTCTTTTTGTCAATAAGCAACTCCTTAAACTCTTCCTCAAACGAAGTTCTCATAAATATTGAGTATAATTTATTTTTTCTATTTTTAATTCTTTGGCATTTAGCCAGCTTACTTTACTTTTGTCACTAAATTTTTTTCTGTTCATTATATTTTTTTCAATCTTTTCAGTTCCATAAAAATCTGCTTTCTCCATTCTTTGTACTTGCAACGGTTTCTTTTTTTTAGCATTTTTAAAAATATCTATATACTCTTCGGCTGTATATATACGCTGGTGTTGTTTTAAAGCAGTTTCAATTTTAGAGAAGTCCGTATCGTTAGGTAAAAAGGTATGCCCAGATTCAAGAAAGCGAAATGTAATGCTTTCTAATGTTGGGTGACAACTTAAGACAGTTTTTAGTAAGAGAACTATTTTAATGTTCCTGTTTTGCCCTCCGCAGTATAAGATTCTTAACAGATAGCTGTATTTTTGTTGTAATATATTTCACTAAACATAATCCTACCTCCTGCGCCCCTCTACCCGCTTCACCTTCGACCCAAACATAGCAGTGTCCTACGTCATCAGATGCAGAGTGGATACCACTATTGTAAAGCCACAGTTGCCTTTTATAAAAGGCAACATTTGTTGGTATGCGCGATAGTGGCAATGTCTTTTCCAAGTCAAAAGTTAAACACTCAACATCCGGTATGTTTCTTGCGTCTATAAAATCCTGATTCATCTTATTTCTTAACATTTCTGCTCTTTCTAAATGTTTAAGCTTCTCAGTTTTAGCATCTTCTTGTTCCTGTTCAGTTTTGGCATTAGAGATTTGATTGAATAATTGGTCACACGCTATGCTCGGAGTATCCCTGCGGGATCAAATCAGAAATGAGGAGATCCGCAGGAGAACAAGAGTTACCGACATAGCTCATCGAGTCGCAAAGCTGAAGTGGCAATGGGCGGGGCACATTGCTCGAAGAACCGATGGACGTTGGGGTCCCAAGGTGCTTGAATGGCGACCTCGCACCAGTAAACGAAGCGCAGGTAGACCCCCCACTCGTTGGACAGACGATCTCAAGCGAGTCGCTGGCAGCCGCTGGAATCAGGCGGCACAAGATCGTGTGCTGTGACGATCCTTGCAAGAGACCTATGTCCAGCAGTGGACGTCCATTGGTTGAAACGAACGAACGAACGAAAGCCTGACATTGACCGGCAAATTGTAAAAAACGTACGAAAATTTGAATTTTGCGGGCTACCGTGTTACATCCAATGAAGCATTATTTAATTTTAATCTTTTTTTTCGTATTTTTAAAACGATATTATAACATTGGAACATTAATTTTGCAATTATTTTTCATTCTTAAAAAAGATTCAAAAGCATAGAAACATTATTTTTTAAGAAAAATAAATATTTTATATTTTTTTATAATGTTCCTAAAGTATTGGAACAGTGTTTTCAAGAAAAAGCATTATTTCACAATATTGTGTAAACGTTCCAAAAGAATTGGAACATTATTTTCAAGAAAAATGAATATTTCGTAATTTTGATAAAATGTTCCAAACGTATTGAAACATTATTTTTAAGAAAAGAGACTATTTTATAGTTTTGTCAAAACATTCCAAAAGTATTGAAACATTGTTTTCCCGGTGAAATAAAATAATATTGTTTATTAAAATGTTTCTCGCGGATTAATACATTTTTTATGACTTGCATAATGCATTAATCTGACAAAGTGTGGGTTGGAACGTAATGTCAAAATAAAATACCTAAAACTGTCACTTGAGGACTGAAACAGATTAATGAAACAAATAGTAGATGTAAAAATACGCAGATCTGTATATTTAACTCGTTTTAGCATGACATGTGGATTGGAACATTTTTGTATAACTACGTCCAATTAATTTAATTACACTCAGCCAAGTCCAAAATGGCAGCATTTATTCGATTAGGGTGTGATTGCTATCGCAACATATCAAATATCACGACCTAGACGCTGAAGCATCTAATAGTCGGTTGAGTCTCTGGTGGAGACTGAATTCATGGCTTCGAAGTGCCCGTATTTATACTAATAAAAATTCAAGATGGCGGTTCGGCGCCATCGAATGAATCAAATGTCAGTTCATTCTAACCTGAAATTCATAATCTGTAAAACATTTCTAAAAATTTACATCAATTTTCAGCAATAATCTGACATCATTATATCTAGAAAATTCTAAAAGTCCTGTTAAGGAAAGCATATATCGAAAAATATTCTGCGAACGATTTAATCTTGGTTTTCATCGCCCAAAAAAGGATGTGTGCGATTTTTGCTGTGAGTTTAAAGCTCAAAAAACCCCCAGTAATGATATCATAGAGAAACATGAAAAACACATACAAAGAAAAAAAGAGGGTGACGACGAACGATATAAAGATCGAAATCTTAAACTCGGAGAAAACAACGACACAACCGTTGTTACTTTTGATTTAGAAAACATTTTTACCCTGCCTAAAGCGAATGTATCATGCTTTTTCTACACAAGTAAATTAACCGTGTACAATTTAACAGCGCACTGCGATATTAATAAAAGTGCTGTAAATGCTTTATGGGATGAGACTAGAAACGGAAGAAGTGGCGACGATTTAGCCAGCGCATTAATTAAAATCTTAAAAGAAATAGTAAATGCTTTACCAGATACAGCAACAAAACTGATACTATGGTCGGATTCGTGCATCCCTCAAAACCGAAACTCTCATATGAGCACTGCTCTTATAACATTTTTAAAGTCAAACACGTTCCGATGTGAACGTGTTTTACTCGTCGTGAATCATGACGACTTCCGAATCGGGGGAGTTGGACTTGGACAGGCTCATCGCTCAAAGGAACTCAGCAAAAGTCACAAGGATATACAACTTTGCCCAATCTGATACGTCAGACGTAGACTTATCGGAACTCAAGGTACGACTCGCTGATCTACACAAACTACTAGAAAAATACGACAACTTCCAACAGGAATGATTTTATTGTATTATTAATTATCATATGAAGCGATGGATGTTTCTTGGCCTTTTTTTGATGCTCAAAAAGTATCACGTCTATCTTTACAATATTTTTATTTGGAGTATCTTCAATAATGTATTTTTCAGTGCTTTCATCATTCTCAAAAAGTTTTTTCTTGACCATTGCAAGCCTTTTTAATACATGAAACAAAAAAATATTAATTAAAAGTAATGTCAATGGGTTTTTAAATCTAGCATAATGAAGAATTTATAGATTTTATGAGAATAGAATAGAATTTATGAGTCTCGAGAAAATGGTATTTTGGGGGTTACAGAAGGATGAAACCATAATAAGTCATGCGGGCTGTCATTAATTGAAAAGATTTTTATTAATATTTATTATCTCGTCCACTATGCATTTTTTTGGAAATGTTAACATGTTCACAGTTTCAACACACTGGCAATCAGTGACTATTTTGTCGAAAAAAGAATTTAAACGATAAAACGAAACCCGGCGTTGAGTCTCTGAATTAAGTTTGATTATTCTAGATCATTTTGGAACGTTAAAGAACATTTTAGATTATATACAACGTTAGTTTTACTTTGCGCAAAAACCGAAACACGTGTCAAATATTTTTACATTAGGAACATCTATACAAAATTTCAAAAAAATATAATGAAAACTAACGAAGTAATAAGCTTGTTATGTTGCGTCATTGTCCTCGAAAAAAATGGTCACCGCAAACCGTCAGCGCAGCGACTTGCGATCGACACGAGTTGAATGACCGCCGCTGTGGGCCAGTCGTCAGCTGATGCGCGCTAAACCATTGTGCCTAAGCTTGCGGGATTTCAAAATATTTTTGGACAAAAATCTAACATGGTATAAAAATGGTTGGATTCAATTCTGTTACTGATTCTGAACAAACTACTTTCAGGTTTTGCGTAAAGTAAAACTAACGTTGTATATCTCACACACGGCTATACTCACGTGTTTAGTCGATGTTAGCCCGACTAGTTTCGAACCCATCCGGGGTCCTTTTTCAAGGAGTTAGATTCACGCGTCGCGGTTGAGACTACGCTCCGCTGCCCGCACAGCCCGTTGTGAGGGTGGCTGAGATGGGTGGGAGCGGCGCGCGCGGAAAATCGGCATAATTAAGCATTTTTGAATGCTGTGGTAATCATATCAAATTCATCCGCAGAAGCTTGTTGTGCGTCATATTCGGTTTTTGTGAAATTCGTGTTATTTTGAATTATTTGTATACTACTACCAATTGTCGTGTTTGAAGAGTCGTCGTGACTAGGTGTCTGGTAAGAAAATGTTGTATTGTCCCCGCAGACCACAAACTTTTTATCGGCCGATAGTTTCATCGGATTTGGCTACTAGCGCGCACACGAACGAATTGGAAGTTTAGGAATATTTACCTAACAAAAATGCAAGCACTAGGTTAATACCACGATAGGTACTAGTAGGTAGGTACGTACCTACTTTGTGTTCCAAGGAAACACGTTGGGAAGACCTTAGATCTGTCAAACGCCTTAGTTCTTTGCACAAGAACTTGAATGCTTGTTTGGAAAAGTTATATCTAGCTCTAAACTGCCTTTCCGTCAATTGTATTAGTGGCTTGGAAGATGCGCGAGCTCTAGCCTCCTTACGGGCGTTATAATTTCGGTCATCTTGCGCTTAAACTGCCTTTCCGTCAATTGTATTAGTGGCTTGGAAGATGCGCGAGCTCTAGCCTCCTTACGGGCGTTATAATTTCGGTCATCTTGCGCTTAAACTGCCTTTCCGTCAATTGTATTAGTGGCTTGGAAGATGCGCGAGCTCTAGCCTCCTTACGGGCGTTATAATTTCGGTCATCTTGCGCTTTGGCCGCCGCAAACATCCTCCAAGTGAAAAAAAATCGTGCTGCCATGATTTCACACAAACTTAGACAAAACTTAATAAAATCATAAAAATTCACTCCGCTTTCACGTTAAAAATCTAAGTGCAAAGATCACAAAGATCTGCGCTTCCCTTTGAGGTTCCGGTGCTGTAGTTTGTGCTGGACTTGGCGTGTCGCTGTAATTGCTTTGGCGTGAGGTAGAGTTGGTTAAATCCGTTGAATAGGCACTGGTATAATATCCGTGTTGATCTGGTAATTGGTTCATATCAGCTTGAAATATAATAATATTGATAGCATGTTTTACTAGTGCAAATGTTCGCGAGTCGAATTTTTCAATTCATGCGCAATGTGGGTCCCAAAAGAAGTGTAACAGTCTTCTTCCTTGGAGAGATATTGTAAAGTCCGTTGGGTAACTTAGTGTCGGTACAGGCGCAGGTGCTCTTAGTATTCTGCTTTTATTTTTATTACTTTTTTTCTGTTTGTAATTTTTTTTCTATTCTAACAGAATCTCCGAATAGTCTGCCAATCCGCACTTGGCCAGCGTGGTAGACTATGGTTAATTTCCTTCTCATTTTGAGAGAAGACCCGTGTTCATGAGAATATTATATTTTATGTTTATGGTTATATTGTAATAAAATACGAATATAAAAAAATATAAAAAGGAAAGAGAATTTCTAATGAAAAAATTTTTTCATTAAAAATTCAAACTTTGGATCCAAAAAATAAGAAACGACGAAATCCTACGACGCATTGGTACAAACAGAGACCTAATTTTGACTATCAAACGCAGAAAGGTCAGTTATCTGGGGCATGTACTCAGACATGATCGGTACCGTCTCCTTCAGATTATCATGATGGGCAAAATTGAGGGAAAGAGAAGCGTCGGTAGAAGAAGAAAGTCGTGGCTTAGAAACATCCGAGAATGGACTGGGATAGCCAACGTTGCACAACTTTTCCGTTTGGCGAAAGATAGGAAGTTATATGACGAGATGACGGCCAACCTCCAATAGTGGAGAGGCACGAGAAGAAGAAGAATGAAAAAATATGAGTAGGTATAAAACGCCAAAACCCCTTGTGCCTGTACAGCCCGCGCGGCATGCTTTGAACTCACGGCGGTGTCTTTGGCAAAACACCGCGCGGCGGAGGCGGCTAGACACAAAAGGCGACCGTAAGAAAACGAACAGACTATACACTGTGCTTGAGTAATCTCACTGCTTCTGTTAATGTGCCATGTGGCAGTCTTATCGATAAATAAACAAAAAATATTACTCGATTCTGTATCTTACTACCTAAAGAATAAGATATATCAGTGTTAAATTGAAAGTAAAATAAATTGACCAAAAATTAAATGTTACGAATTTTGAAATAAAATTTCGTAATTTCGCCATTTTTAAATTTCTTTCGTGTTGTGTCTTTTGTGTGCTACTAATTTAAAATGGATTTAGCCAGTGAAATGTAAGTAATATATATGTTTTATGTACCAAAATACTAGGAATAAGACAAAGAATATTTTTAAAGTATAACATATCAAAAAAAGGGTCAAACTTTTTATATGCCCCAATTTGTAAATTATGTTTGATTTTGGTTACGTTATTATTATTTCATAAAAAGTGAATATAACATTAGACATAGATAACTTTGTAGTAAATATATATATGAGTAGTATCACATAAATATTTCAGTATATAACAGCTAAGAATAATGATAAACCTAAAAATAAAGCATAAGCCAAAATCATTTCAATCCCGAACGCCATTCCATTCCAAGAAATAGTGTAAGTTGAAGTAGCGTCACAAAAAAATCTGATATTTTTAATTAAATTTTATTTTTCATACAGTGAATATTGTAATTTATTTAAGCATTTAATAATAAGTATAATAGTACAAGTAACTTATTTTTTTAATGACGTTAAAGATATACATAAATACTTTTTTACTCGATTTTTAGGACATTTTTCAATTATGATGCTAAAAATAATAACATTATTTATATTAAACCGGCTATTTAACCCCACTCTCTCCCCCCTTTTTGGAGAACTGTATTCATTATTAATACCACTAAATACTTCTACCCCCTTTACTCCCTCCCTTTAATAATTTCGATGGTATTATTTTTGCATACGCCGGCGTCGCCGATCTTCAGCTAGATCTTACCGATCAACCACACCCGTCCCCGGGTCATCACAGGCTCTTAGAGCTATGCAACCCAATCCCCGCCAAGAAAAAATAATGCGCGTCCTGGAAAAGTGTAGCGGTATACCTCGAGATAACCAATCGCCTCCGCCAAAGTAACCTTTAATAATTTCGATGGTATTATTTTTGCATACGCCGGCGTCGCCGATCTTCAGCTAGATCTTACCGATCAACCACACCCGTCCCCGGGTCATCACAGGCTCCTAGAGCTATGCAGCCCAACCCCCGCCAAGACAAAATAATGCGCCTCCTGGAAAAGTGTAGCGGTATACCTCGAGATAACCAATCGCCTCCGCCAAAGTAAGTATAAACTTTTATTTATTTGATTTAATGTATATGTTTATTTATTTAATCAATTGTTTTCAGGAGACCTAGGATCGAGGGGTTACCAATCCATAACACGCCAGGCTCACGCCACGCTCATTGCGGGTACTGCCAGGAGCCAAAGCTGTGGAGCTGGAGAAAACGCCGTCAGGCCACCGCCTTCGTAAGGCCGAGCGACCACCGCTTCCGCTCTGGTACTGTTCTTCTTACGAATTAGCGTAAAGTAAATTTGTTGTTTTATTTTTTGTATGTAGATTTTACCGATGCAATTCAATTTCAGGTTCGAAACATACAACCGAGCGGAAGCAATGGACCTATCGGAGGAGGAAGCTGACGAGCGACGTGTTGTCCAGCCACCCGGGGCATTTAAGGAGGTGGATGAACAATATCACCCCACTGCCTCAACGGACCAGCAGTCCTCCTCGATACGCAACGGATTTTGATGCGGTTTTTTTTAATAGATAGAGTGATTCAAGAGGAAGGTTTTTAAGTAGAAAAATTGAACCTAGTAGGTGGCGCTAATAGCGGGCAGGACGACGTCTGCCGGGTCCGCTAGTATTATCACAAAAATCAAAACTGATTATTTATAAAGTATAAATACATATATTGTAACAATAAGCGTAAATTTTAATAATAAATAGTATTTTGATATATGCATATTTCAATCATTTTTGGTGCGTATTTGCAGGCGTATTTGGCATTTGGATAGTGCATATATTTCGATGTCTATTAATTACATGCTTAGTAGGCCTTATGTTTTAGGTTTTTTTCAATGAAGTGTCACAAGTAGCGCGGGAAGAGGTCCACCCTCGTTAGGCTAATGCTAAAACCCCGCGCTAATACATGTGACCCGGAGAAACGGGGGTGAGGCACCATGGAGTCGTTACAGACCCATTGCACCACTTTGCCTCAGCAGGGGCTTACCCAACATACTGAGGGATGTCCATCCGAGCCCCAACCGGAGGACTTAATGCAAGGGGGGCATGAGGGCGCCAACCCTCATGTACACGAGTGGCAAATGATGCTGTGGACTGCGCCACAGCCGGTATTTCTCAAACTCCGGAAATATCCGCAAATGCACAAGGAGGTAGTACGCGATTACACATTTTTGAATGTTTATACGCGGAAAGCAAAAAAATTAAGAAGAACGGGTCACCTAATGATCTAACAGCCTCAGACTTGTCAAACGTAATTTGTAGAGAAATGGGTGAACACCTTAAAGATACGTCAGCTAGCGAGAAAGACATACTTTTAGACAGAGTTGTATACCCATTTATCAATAAAGCCATGCGTTATTATAAAGAATGTCGAAATAATAAAAAAAGGTTCATGTTGCTCATGGCGTTTTTTTTAAACAAACAGTTCATCGACGACAAACCAGATGAATTTAAAAATTCATCCGGTATGTCGTCGATGACATCTCTTTTGAGAGATGCTGCAGACCATGCGGCACCCAATACGGTTCTTGGGTCAACCAGTGATGCGAGTTATAAAAAAGATTTAAAAACCAGAAAACGCATCATGAAATCACTAGAGAGTGAAACTCAGGGAAAAGTCATAAAAGCTTTTGCTTCATCCATTTCCTCAGATGATGGAAGCAGAATAACGCAAAAGGAATCAAAACATTTAGAAAAAGTCATCAATATTTGTTTAAAATCACCAAAAGAGGCATCCATGGTTTTCAAAAAGGTTTCAACGGTCACAACACCTCTAACGCCAGAAGAAGCTTTGGCTATTATCATTGACAGAAAACTGAGCGTGAAGACTTACAAACTAATACGGTAAGATTTAAATTGCCGAGGATACCACGCTTACCCACCTTATCGCGAGGTTTTAAAAGCGCAAAAAGCGTCGCTTTAAATGCGGTATCGTTCTCCATTTCTTTTATATGGCCTGGTATTTTATTATACAACGTTAGTTTTACTTTACGCAAAACCTGAAAGTAGTTTGTTCAGAATCAGTAACAAAATCGAATCCAATCATTTTTATATAGTGTTATATTTTTGTCCAAAAATATTTTGAAATCCTACAAGCTGAGACACAATGGTTTACCGCGCATCAGCTGACGGTCGGCACACAGCGGCGGTCATTCAACTCGCGTCGATCGCAAGTCGCTGCGGCGACGGCTTGCGGTGACCATTTTTTTCGAGGACAATGACGCAACATAACAAGCTTATAACTTCGTTACTTTAAATTATATTTTTTTGAAATTTTGTAGAAATATTCTTAATGTAAAAATATTTGACACGTGTTTCGGTTTTTGCGCAAAGTAAAACTAACGTTGTATATCTGCACGCACAATGGGTTAGGACTGGTACTATGAATTTTCATGTTGGAACTTAATGGGTTAATTATTGTACGTAGATACACACATCAACACTGTCTAGGGATATTCTGATTTTCTCAATTTATTCAAAATTGGTTATAACTAACATACAATATGTATATATTTTTGTAAAGCCTATTTATCAGACTATCTTTTAGAATAAAACAGAATTAGTTTTTTTGTGTAAATAATTTTTTATTGAAATAAAGACAAAAAGTGAAATGATGGTAAACTTAAGGATAGATGTCTTTTTAAGAAAAAATATAATTTTAGCAAAATTATCAGGTTTTTTGCAGTTACGTGAAAAATTATTTAAAATTAGTAGTCAGTAAACCACCCATGGACGTTAACCACGGTCCTACAACGGCTTTTCATGCTTTGAATCAAGTTATCAAAGTCTTGCTGTGGGATATTGTCCCAGGTCCTGCTAAGATGCAAAAAAAGTTGCTTTGCAGTCGCAATGTTCGGAGGAAAACTCCTCAAAGCCCTTCTTTGGAGCATGTCCCATGCGTGCTCTATGGGGTTTAGGTCTGGTGATTCAGCGGGCCAGTCTAAGATCGACACATCGTGCTCTTGTAGCCAGCTGGTCACCACTCGCGCAGTGTGCGAACGGGCTTTGTCGTGCATGAACGTGAAAACTTGGTCCATTTGCAGTCGATGGGGATAGATTATTGGTGCTAGCACCTGATTACGGTATTTTTCAGAAGTCATGGTGTTTCTGATCCAAACGAGATCTGTTCTTCCATCGATACGAATTCCCGCCCAAACCATAATTGTTTTGCCGTGGTATGGCTGGACTTCCTGACGGTGTCGCAGACGGTTGTCACGACCAGGAGCTCGCCATACACGTACTCTTCGTAAATCAGGATGAAATCCGAATCGGGACTCATCGGTAAACAGCACTACAGACCACTAGTTATCTTCCTAGAGCAAATGTTCGCGAGCCCACTGTAATCTTCGTCCACGATTTCCTCTGCGTAGTGCTGGAGTACGAAGCGGCCTGCGAGCATGAAGGTTAGCCTCGTGCAGTCTTCTCCTCACAGTTTCGTCACTGACAAGCAAATGGTGGTCTGACTGGAGCCTTTAAACCAACTGCATGGCTGTAGCATTTGGTTATCTTCTCGCGGTCATTTGCGAAAATCGGTCCTGTCTTCGGGCGGTTATGCGCTTCTCGCCTGGGTGCCGTTCAGCCACTTCACCAGTGGTGCAATAACGTGACCACAACCTTGATATCACGTTTTTTCTTGTTTCAATCGCCTCGGCAATACTTCGTTGAGGAGCCCCAGTTTGGAGCGTACCTACTGCCCTTAACATTTCGTCTCTTGTTAAATGGCGCCTCTGCATGATGCATACAGTTGCATAAATTAGAAATTAACCAATAATTTTCATTGAAACTTTCATTTGATACAAAAATATACCAAAAACTGGGTTAGGTCAATTGAAACTTTCGAACTTCGCTACAATTATGCCGCACAAATCATTTGTTTTCAATTTATTTTTTCAAATTCAAATTTAGAATCATTTAATATGGTCTACAAAATAAGCTTTCATTAAAATAATTTAAAACCGATTAATATTTTTCGAGTTTCAGAACTTTATACAAAATATCCCTAGACATTGTTGATGTGCATATTATATATAGTTTTATTATATCTATTGTATTTGTGATTGATCGTAATCCTATTCGTTTCATTTAGTTTAGATTGATTTATTGTTATACTAGCTGACCAACTTTGTTTTGCCTTATACTGCTTTGCACGAGGCGCGCTTCGCGATATGCGGATGCCTTAAGAGGAAATGTGGTCGAAGAGACTTTTGAAAATTAGGTATTTGAAAAAACTATCGTTGTCGCGTTCGACCGTCCCGCGTCTCAAATTCGTGCAATAAGGACAACTGCAAATCCGACTCAATAGCTGTAAGTAAAAAGTCATAATTCGAGGTTTGGCTCTCTAGTGTTTCCTCCTCCAATATTGTGGACCAATTTAAAAAATATTCGTAAACTGAATATAAAGGATATATACTATGTCCCTATGTTTTGTTGTTTTTCATTATTAATTGTCAAATTTGTACATTAAGCCTCTGTTGAAAGCGATCTAAAATAGGCAATTTTGAGCATTTTGTAACGGTTCTAGTGTTATAAAAATAATGTATCTTCAAAAAGGAAAACATAGGGACATAGAAGAGGTTGATATTTATTTTATTGTAAAAAATCATTGCTTTAGGATCATAAACCAGGGAGAAAACACGCGAGAACGTTTGTATGGAGAAAAGAGCAACCGCGTTTCCTCTTAACTAAAAAAAACTAACTGCAATTGATTTTTGCAATAAACAAAACTACCGGTGAAAGAAGACCGTTACGAATTTGGTTATATTTTAATGATGTAAATGTAGATAAATTGAGAAGGATACAGAGATCTTCGTCACTTATTCAACACAGGAGAAGATTTAGAAATAACTGGACTCCAATAGATCCAGTTACATATACTGTAAAACGATATAAATCTTCTAATTTGCAAGTTCGTCGCAGTCAGTTCCCATTGGTGCCAGCTGAAGCTGTAATACACAAAAGTCAGGGTTCCACATTAGATAAAGTAGTTGTTCATATAAAGCCTGGTATTCAGAGGTCAATGTTGTACGTTGCTTTTACGTACGTTGTATGCCACATGCGCTCAAGGGTTGTTCATTGTAACTGAATCTTTTCGTACTCCGCGTTCATCATCTGAACAGGATTCCGTCTTGATGGAAATGAGAAAGCTGAGATTAAATCCTTTAATATCCATGTATCGATTTTTCAGAGAGCGCCGCAGTTCGTGTCAAATTATGTACCATAACGTACAATCTCTGCGTAAACGCTTGCAGGACACAATAAGTGATCCTCAGATAATGGCATCCGATATTCACTTAGCAGTAGAAACTTGGAGCTGCCCTCAAGATTCCTTCGAGATGATTAATTTTAAAGAAATAATCAGAACAAATGGCCCTAAACAATCTTCGTCGAATCCCGGTTTTGGTATATGTGCATGGGCAAAACGTAGATAATATTGAATATTTCAGTCCAAGATTTTATAGACATTGTTGGAGGTGAGCACTGTGAAGCAGTATCTTTCGATATAAATAACGTGAAGATTTGTATAGATCATGCAAATACCCCAACAGTGTTGCAGTAGATTTTATAAGTAATTTGTTATCGCGTAACTGCCCTTGCATAATATTTGGAGATTTCAACGAAGACTACCTCCAAAACAACAACACTGCAGCATATAAATTATTGCGTAACGCTGGTTTATCAGTCATTATTACCAGCGCGTCCTTCTACTCGTGGTGCTACCCAAATAGATATTTTTTCCAACTTCCCCTGTGAAGCTGGATTTTATGACTCTTTCTTCAGTTACCATCGTCCTTTGTGGGCCCGTTTGTAGAAATGAACCGTGAAAAACCATGGAATTCAAAATATCCTCAATATTCATAAATAAAATAAAAGCACTAGGTCAGTTATACTATAATAATTGTGACTACGGAACCCTACACTGCGCGTGGCCCGCCAGGCCCATTTCCTTATTTTTAAGAAAAAAAATAAAAAATATATATTCATACTCTACTCAATGAGTTAACAATAATTATACTATTGATACGATATTTTAGGGACATATTCTACAACTCATTACCACTCTGAAAATACCACTTAACTTTTGTTCGTAAATATTCGATATATCTTTCGACCGCTTCCACAATCTGGGCAAATTTCATCGTCAATTTGTGGGTAGTAGCAAGAACTGCTATCCGCGCCTCAAAAATTTCGCCGTGGCGCGCCCCTCGCGCCGCCAGTTCGTCGACACACGCGGCCGAAGTCATGCGACGCCCAGTGCATCAGTTCGACGGGCTCATCATTCTCGGACACTATTGGCAGCTGCCTAGTGCACAGTGTTCATCCTCATTGTGTACATCAACCCCGGGTATCAAGCAAGGCAACCATCGAACGTAACGAGCGACGGGAGAACCGGCATCGTCGAGAGGTAGGTGGTAGTTTAAGCTATTGCCTATATTTTGGTGGTGACGGTTTGCCCGGAATAGGAAGCTATCGTTCACCCAACGAACCATCGTTTTCGCTTCGGGGTTCAAAATACCCAACAACTTTTAAAATGCGAGATAACATATCAAAAGTTGAATTCCACCTCGTGATGCAGTCTTGTTTCAATTTTATGCAGGGAAGATTTAACTGGTTTTGCATGTTCGATAACTTGACCAATGCTTTCGAACTTCGTTTGAAGTAGGACACTATATCCTTTATTTTTGACAACTCCCCTTGAATTACTTGCAGACCATCGACCAAAACTAAATTAAGAGTATGTGCAAAGCAAGGTAAATGTCTCCACTTGGTCTTTCTTACAGCTGCCACAACGTTTGCTGCATTGTCAGTGACTACGCACGTCACTTTGTTGCACAAATCCCATTCTTTTACTTGTTCCATTAAAAATACGCTTAGATTCTCTGCAATATGGCTATTGTCGTAAGGTATGCACCCAAGTAGGCATGACTGTAGTGAGCTTTTGCCATCTACTTCTGAGATAAAATGTGCAGTGATAGCAATATGGCTATTGTCGTAAGGTACGGAACGGAGATAGACTATACCCTGTATTAACACATAGGTGATAGGCTACTTTTTATCCCGGAACAAGTTAAATTAAAAATTTAAAAAACCCCCGACATTCGCCATTTTGTGACGGCGTCCATCTTGAATTTGCAACAGTGCTATTCTACTAGTCAAGCCCTTTCATTTGATACCCATATTGAGGGAGTTGTGATAAAATATGTAATCCGCCATTTTGACCCAAGTAGGCATGACTGTAGTGAGCTTTGCCATCTACTTCTGAGATAAAATGTGCAGTGATAGCAATATAGCTCTGCTGCGTCAAAGAGGTCCAACCATCTGTAGTTAAACAAACTGCATCTACAGAGGATAACTTTTCTTTCACCTTATCTTTGGTTTCGTTATATAACCGTCGAATAAGAGAGTTTGAGATAGTTTTTCGGGTCGGCATAGAATAGTTAGGACATAACATGGAGATAAATTTTTTGAATTCTTGGTCTTCCACAATACTGAATGGATAATATTCTTTAACTATGGTCTTAACAAGTTGTTCATCAAGTTGTTTAGAAAGAATAACTGATATTTGTCTGCGTACATAATATGTGGACATTTTATTCTGTCTGAGTGGTTTTTGTTTTGGTTTGCTGTGATTGCTGAGGTTCTGTTTCTGTATCTGTACTTTGTGCTTGTGTGTCAGTCGGTGTGGCAGGTTCTAGGCCGTGCGGCTGATTATTTACTATATGACTTTCAGTAGATGTATATAGTATCCTTTCAAGACTAATAATTTTATGTTGCGTCTTCATATGTCTTAATAAATTGCCTGTGGCCCCTCCACAGTGACTGAGTATTTTCATACAGTAGCCGCATTTAGCCTTTCCATCTGACTTCAGCAGAAAAATGTTTCCATATTTCACTCCTTTTTTTTTTGAGACGAAGACATTTTAAGCAATTGTTAGTTAAGAAACACAAGACGTTTCTGTTCAGTATGCTACAAAAAAAACACTGCAATAACCGAGTTATAAAATTGCCAAGAATAAAACAAAGGAAGTTGCAACATACTGCAAAGAATGTCCAAATCAACCATATTTTTGTTTGGCTTGTTTTAATAAGTTTCATCGTTATGTTTAAGTTTTTTATACGACATTTTAATGTTATTTTTATTGATACTTTTGAATATAATAATTGATGCGCTGTGATTTTCATACTAAAGTTGTTTTATTTTTCCTTCAACTAAATTTTCAACCCTTATTATTCTCATAAGTACGTGTAGAACATTTGAGATTGAAATAGTATTTTTCTATTATGTTATTTTATCATATAAGCTATCCCTATGCTAAGTTTTATTAAAATTAAGCTATTGGATAAGTGATAAAAGCACATAAAAGTATAAACGACTACTCCCCAAAGAAAAGAAATGCGATACTCTATATACTTCGCGACCGCGAGCTATGTTACTCAAACTAATTTCACTTGACTGCCGCTCTGCCACACTGTCGTTACGTCGCCATATTTTACCAACTCCATGGTGGGGCACTCACGTCACCACTCCGACCAATCTCGCTCGAATCTCGCGCGGTGGTACCAACCACGCGCAGCGCTGCCAACTCAAGTTGCTTTTTACTTAAAAAGTGAAGAATCGACGCCTCTTCCAGACTGGACTAAAAGGAGTGTATGGTCAAACATTCTTCTATTCCCTCTTACAATGAAGCTGAAGAAGTCCTTGAAACAATGTTGAACTGTAGTGATACGTCCGATTATCCAGATGATGAGGAAGAGTAATAATACAAAGCCCGGTTGATTATAATTCCAAGGCAGTTAGTTTGGTGAGTGTGATTGTTTATAATTAATGATTAAACGAACTTACCTGTAAGTGAAGTTCTATCATAATTATACGAATGCTTCGTACGAAGAGATTATATGTTTTTTACTTGGTAGTATACGCATGTATAGTGCAAACCGTTCACTTTATTGAGATTTATATATATTTTTTAAAAATAGGGTAGGTTGAAATCGTTGCCCCTGCGCTCGGTCGGCTACTTACTCATTTAGTTTAGAGTTTAGCTCACCATCCGCCTCATATTTTACGATTAAGGGTTAACGTGTAACGTGTAAGGGTGGGAGGGTTATTATAATCTCTTCGTACGAAGCATTCGTATAATTATGATAGAACTTCACTTACAGGTAAGTTCGTTTAATCATTAATTATACTTCATGATTCGTACTCGAGATTATATGTTTTTTACTTGGTAGATTTTTAGAGATAAGATTCGTAAAATATGAGAAGGCGTATAGTTAAAAGAAAAATTTTGATTTAAATGTTACATAAATTAATTATTAGATATTATTATAACAAAACCCAAATGTATTTCTCTTATTATAAACAATGATTATGAATCATATTAGGAATCTAATAACAATTTATGATCTTATTGTATCATATAAAATAGCTCTGCTAAAAACAATCGTCTTGGGCATTAATAGGCCCATTACAAAAGTTAGCAAAAGTATGGGAACCTGAGCTCCAGCCTACAGTTTTCATAATAACTTGATCTACTGCATCCGGCAGCATGCCGGGGGTTATACGCTTTAAACGTAGAATTATCAATTCTGCTTTGGCTCAAGGTACTTTTTATCCAATGTGATAAAGTTTATGAACCAACCGATTTATGAGGCTTTTTTTTTTTTTTTATAATAACTAAAAATAAATAAAAAGTCTGCATTTTCCCGAAGTGACTCAGTCAATAATTTCAAGGATAAGCGTAAGCATATATATATTATATATATATATATATATATATATATATATATATATATATTTGTCTAGCGTGGTTAGACAATGGCCAAAACCCTTCTCACTCTGAGAGGAGACCCGTGCTCTGTAGTGAGCCGGTAATGGGTTGATCATGATGATGATGATATATATATATATATATATATATTTTGTTTTAACAAGTTTCTGGTTTTTCTTTAAAAAATGGAATTTTTTTTTTTTTTGATGGTTTGTTTAATAAAATCCAAGATTTTTATTTTACTATTAAAAACTTTTACTTTTGATAATGTTTGCACTTTTTGTGCAGTAACAAACGCAAAACGTGCAAGTTTATTTTGATTAGGGATTTGATTAGGATATAGAAATTACTTAAGTAATTTAAAACCAATGGTGTATCCCAAGTCTCATCATACTTTGTGGTCTAGAATGAAAGACACATTTGAAAAATCTTTTAAGATCCTCGGCAGAAATTTCATCATTATTCATCAATGCTAAAGCTGACCGACATGAATTTAATGTCTCATATTGAGCACTCTGATATATCGTATTCAAAAATCAATATAATATTAGAGATTGATACTTCATTTGAATTCCATTTATTATCATTACAATAAATGAACCACTTTTTATAGGACCCTTATAATATGTACTTATATTGTTTATAAGTGTTTATGAAAAGGAGCTCATAACGATATCGAAAGATGCTCTTCGCATCATCGCCTCGCGGATAAGGCTCCTGCCACCAGGTAAATTGTGTTGTGCACGTGGAGGTGGCTACAATTATATGATAAGAGCAATCCATCGTCAGCCTTAAAAATTAACATTTCTGACACAAAAAGGTTTTTAAATAGGGTAGGTTTATGGTAGGTCAATATGGAATAATTATTATTATACCCTTGGCGTTATCAGAAATAATATTTTTACATAAAGATTTTAAGATAATTTTTAAGATAAGTAAATGGAGGAAATGTATAAAAGTAAAGATAGACCATGAGCTAGGAGCATTTACTGCGTATGCAGCTGCCAGCTGGATCCCTATGCTATGAGATGTATGTCTGACATATATACAATACATGTATTCAATCGACCTACAAATAAATACATAGATTATGTATGGAATAACTAAACAAAACTTGAGTATGATTACATTTAATAACTTGATGTGTATTCAAAATTCAAAATTCAAAATTCATTTATTCAAAGTAGGTACACTGTACACTTTTTGAACGTCATGTCTAGACTACCCCCAATGTTCTCCGAAGAGCCTACAATATATGAAGCAAAAACATAATTAGAGCTTTCTTTAGGTTTTCACACCATTGCCAAAGCTGTTAGTAATATTTGCATTCGATTAACGTACAAAATTACTGTGGTATTGTCAATAAGAAATAAGATTCAGGTATTAAACATTTCTTTGGAAAATAATTTTCGACGAATAAAAGCGGCTAAAATTTCCAAATAATTAATATTATATCGATAACGTTAATCGTCACTTCATAATCCACTAGCTCTCTGATCTCCACAGGAAATACTCCACCCAGTCGTTGAGGCATGAGAGAAAAATTCCAGATCATAGTTATCAATGGCCTAGAATTACTAGCCTGGTACTGAATTGTACGATCCCATCATTCAAAATCATGTTTTAATGTTTGGTATATTTGGTGTTTTTAAACAAAGTTTTTTTTTTTTTTTTTCTTTTTTTTTTTATTGTTTTGTATAGAACCAATAAGTAGTATTTACTGAACAGAAAGGTAGGCAGATACTAATAAACAAACAAAGCTGGCAAACCTCTAATTTTATATCTTTTTATTTCATCATTTTTGTGAATTTTAATTTGTTTCTATTAATTTTTTCTTTAGATACTGTGACCTGAAAAACTTGTGTCCACTATCCTAAAAATTTGCAAATTTTAGATGGATCCTCCTTTTTTTTTTTTTTTTTTTTTTTTTAATTTATAAAATTAAACCCAGATTTGGTAGAAATTGTCTGGTTTGTTGTAAGTTTTGATAACATGCTTCATAGTCGCATGTTCTCAATAAACTTACTACTGGTTTCATAGCATTATAGTGAACACAAAAGGAGCAGTATTCAAGCCGAAAGGTAAGATCTTAAATTCACAAATATACGTATATAGTCATCAAACTGGAGTCTTACATACTTTTGACCATCCTCATGACGTATCTTTAGTAAAAATATGCGTCTTTTAAATCCCTTGTGCATATAATATAACTATCTCCTGATATTAATTTTTATTAAGTTCTTCAGTCTTCCAGCTTCAAGTTAATCGTATCTTTTTTGTTTAACGATTTGAAATATAAAATTAAACGCATCTTTTCATTTGGCTTATATAGGTATCAAAAAAAAAAATTGGATAAATATTGGTCATATTTTGAAATCGACGTTTGTAGCTCGTTTTCTGCTTGTGTCGAGATCATCGCAGGCTTTTTCGTCCTTGTTGGTCCCGGGATCCTGGCCCTTCCAGTACACATTTTTTGCAGAATTTGCTGTATTTATTTATTGTTGTTTCGCGAAAACTTTTATCTTGAAATATCTTGGGTGCTCCGGGGAACTAAAATCTGTTCCTGATTTTATTTTTTGGTGTTTGCTGACTTCAAAGTTTCAGAGAGGTTTTCGCCGAAAATAAACTTGCGAAACTTTGTATTTCTTGTAGCTGTATCTTGAAGCTCTTTCTTTACTGAGCATAAAGATAATTCAAAATAAAAAAAATTAAAATTTCAGCGTGTCAGCGTGGAAACTAAAAACATCCTAGCCGCGTCCATCAATAGTTAGAGCAAAGCAGTATTAACAACTTGATGGCTTTTGCTACACAGCTAATACTCAAATCTTTTGTATTTACTTGCCATATATATATATATATATAGGTATACATTTTTTATTTTGTAGTTGGTTCTATACCAAGAACATCCATTAATTCACTTTCAAGTCCAGTCTTCTGCCGTAGGTATTCCCAATAGTCCCAATAGATATGCAGAAGAACCGGATTCCGAGGGAGGTATCGGCGTAGCTCCCTGATAAGATATAACCGCACTCAATGTACTGGAGTTTAATTATAAAAATAAAGTTTAACTAACTCCTGTTGTTCTGAAACTCCGTCTAAGATCGGCGTAACGTCGTCATTGTTAATAACGTACGTAATTTCACTGTTTGAAATCAACATGTCATAAGATAAATGTAATTAAACGACGTAAAAAATTAACCTCAGAAAAGACGGTCAGTAAATAATAATTAATAATGAGATGCTTTTAATACTACCTCACGTACTGTCCACATACTGAGTCCCGTAGTTAAAACAGACTCCTCATTGAGTGAATTATATGCAGTAAGAAGCAGTCCCAATGCAAAAGCAAGTACTGCCCACAAACTGAGGAGAAACAGTAAGAAACAGCCCCAATGCAGAAAGCAAGAACTGTCCACAATACTGTGTGTTTCATGAGAAACACTTACAGTAAGAAACAGCCCCAATGCAAAAGGCAAGAACTGTCCACAATACCGTGTGTTTTGTAAGAAAACACTTTCACTGAGGTTTATTTGCTATCGCTAGTACAATAAACAGTAGGTAAGAAACAGCCCCAATGCAAAAAGCAAGAACTGTCCACAATACCGTGTGTTTCGTAAGAAAACACTTTCACTCAGGTTTATTAGCTATCACGAGTACAATAAACAGTAAGAAACAGCCCCAATGCAAAAGCAAGAACTGTCCACAATACTGTGTGTTTCGTGAGAAAACACTTTCATTCAAGTTTATTTGCTATTGCTAGTACAATAAACAGTAAGAAACAGCCCCAATGCAAAAAGCAAGAACTGTCCACAATACTGTGTGTTTCGTAGGAAAAACACGTTGACTCAGGTTTATTAGCTATGACGAGTAGGTACAATAAACAGTAAGAAACAGACCCAATGCAAAAGCAAGAACTGTCCACAATACTGTATCTTTATTACTTATACAATCGTGTTTCCTTAAGTATCTTTGTTACTTATACAATCGTGTAATAGCCGTCTCGTATAATTAGTGAAGAAACAATACCAACTATTGCCGGAGACACTAATTTCTCAAGCACCAATCAATCTTAACATAATTATTAATTACGTAATATCCAACATTACCTTGATAATCCAACGGTGCATTTTGGGATGTATGTGAAATCGAGGTTGAGTCAGAAGTCAGAATCATCCGAGCAGAGTCTACGCTGTTTTCGTTGTAATTTCTTAATTTTCTCTTCAACGCGTTCAAATTCATCACTTTCACGTTTAAGCATTATAAAAATGTTATTTATTTACTTTTTCACGGTTTAAATATCACTTTAAACAATACTTTTAAAGTAAACTAGGCGAGGGCGTGGTGGAACGGTAGCGCACTAAAAAGCGAATGAGTAAGTAGCCGACCGAGCGCAGGGGCAACGATTTCAACCTACCCTATTTTTAAAAAATATATATAAATCTCAATAAAGTGAACGGTTTGCACTATACATGCGTATACTACCAAGTAAAAAACATATAATCTCGAGTACGAATCATGAAGTATAATTAACTAAATAGAAGAAAGAATGATCCGGATATGAGTTAGTGGCGGTAGTTCACATTTATTTGACGCGATTTACATGTACTGTACCTTATATAACTACCTAGTATCTACATTTCGCCATGCAATAGGGGGCGAAACTGTTGCCATCAAGTGGACTCTGTGCTGCTGAGTAATTTGAGATGGAAATATCTAATAACATTTTGCCGGACCCGGGAATCGAACCCAGGCCCTCATGCTCAGCAGTAGCGTTGGCGGTCACTAGAGCACAACGAGCTCTCTAGCCTAGTCCAGAAGCGGCAGCATCAATTTTTTTGTTTCGAATACAAGAGTAAAGCGCAGCATCCGTATGAAAACAGCGCCACGTGAGCGTATTTGGAACTAAAGTATGTACTAATGTACTATGCAGTGATGCGTTTTACATTACTATTCGAAAATTAAAAATCTCTGTACTTACCCTACAGTTGCTGAGATTTATCTTTTTTATTTAATTGAAACACCGGCTTTAACTCACGAGTATTTTGTCGGAGTGTGCCCGACTAGTTTCGAGCCCATCCGGGGCCCTTAGTCATGAGCATGTTCGCGCGGCGCGGCGCAAATCAAACTGCGAGCCGCTCGCGCTGCCGCGCGGAGGGCGCGCTGCGAGGGGGGCTGAGGTTGGGGGGAAGCTGGCTCCGTCACAGCTTCCGAAGGTTCATGCTGGTCTTCATCGCTGACACCGTCGTCGTATTGGAGGCATGCCGAACTCACAGTGTCTGGTTCCAAATTTTGCGATCGCGTAGTATTGGCGTTAAAAAGCGGTTTCCACGCTGGTGGCAAAACCCATCCACTATCCCGATTGAGATTTATCTTAAATATAAAACTTGTTCACAGCACTCGACAATGCTTTATATCTTTTCTATGCTACGTTATAGAAGACGTCTCTGCATCTGCAATCTGCAGCTGTCGATAATATTAAAAATACAGTCAAAGAAGTTATATCGTCCCAAAGATTCGGCGAAAATTTTGAAAACGTCTGGAAATCTACTGTAAATTTGGCTCACATTTTGGAATTGGATGAACCTAAAACACTAAAAATACGGAGAATACCTAAAGAGATAGGCGACTCTACAAGTGAACCGCACGAATTTTCTAGTCCAGTCGACTTTTATCGAAAAATGTATTTTGAAGTGTTAGATAAAGTCACAGGCTATATTGAACAGCGCTTTACTCTAAAGATACTATGGCACACTTGAGCAACATGGAACTATTTCTTACTCAACAAAATAATGATACAAGCAGCAATTATGTGAAAAACTTGGAGAGATGACTTTGATATGGATCGTTTGATTCTTAATCGAAACATGCTTTTAGATACCTATTGCGCAAACAAAAAATTACAAACTCAATAGTGTAGAGGATGTTGTTCCTTTTATAACTACTCTTTGCGAATCTACCAAAGATATGATACTAGAAGTCATCAAATTATTAAAAATCATTCTAAATATCTTGTATCTCGTGATTCTCGAATAATGTAGTCGTAAGACGCGCGGTTGTGGAGTTCTGCGTGCCATGTGACAAAAATCGTGAAAAGTAAGTTTTTAACGATTTTTTACGTTAGCTATATTTTGATAAGGGTTTTGTATTTTGGTTTAAGTTATATATGTTTCCAAAGCTTATTAACTAAAGATTCATTATATATGTTTCATCATCATCATCATGATCAACCCATTACCGGCTCACTACAGAGCACGGGTCTCTTCTCAGAGTGAGAAGGGTTTTGGCCATAGTCTACCACGCTGGCCAAGCGGATTGGCAGACTTCACACACCTTTGAGAACGTTATGGAGAACTCTCAGGCATGCGGGTTTCCTCACGATGTTTTCCTTCACCGTTAAAGCAAGTGATATTTAAATTCTTAAAACGCACATAACTCCGAAAAGTTAGAGGTGCGTGCCCCGGGATCGAACCCACGACCTCCGATTAGAAGTCGGTCGTCCTAACCACTAGGCCATCACAGCTTGAATATTGCCATCGGAATATGATGAACATTATATATGTTTGATACAATTGATTTCTGTGTATTTGCTTCTTGATTGTGGATTAAATACAAGCTGGGAGGATTTTTCTTACCGAGGTGATTTGAAACAGGCTGTTTCAACTCTCCTCGTTTTCAATTTTACACCAGACAGAGTCAATAAATTACGGGCAGAAGATATAAATGATTTTTTGGTGATTTAATTTGTTTATTTTGTTTCAGAATGCCTACTGATTATAAAAGAAAGACTGACAGAGGTATGGCGAGTCGCGAAATATATGATCTCGCAGCAGAAGAAGTAACTTTGCGACAGAAAAGTCTACGTGACGGGGCTACTTCCGTTAGTCCTGGTCCATCCAGCTCTAGCTTAGTGGGAATTTCAAGAAGTGAAGAACCCGCGCCATGTCCTACTTCTGTCACAAGTGAGGAACGTCCCCTTGGAAACGATATATTACATGATTCTCGTACACCAAGTCCATCAATCTTAAATTTACCAGCTACTCCTCCTCAAATCGTCTACGAAACAGAAGACGTACCCAAGTCTGCAGAAAACTCTGATAAGAATTCACCTGATCTGGCGATATCTGAAGTAATGTTTAATAGTATCACGATGCCTTCGACCACTGAAGATATAATACCTGTAGCATCTACATCACGACATACTTCAGTGACAGCAATTCCTTTCTCACCTGAAACTCTTAGACCCTTGCCTAAAGCCCCACCAAGGAAAGATAATCAAACAAATAGACGCAAAGTGAAATCCGCTATTTTAACAGACACTCCCGTAAAGGATGAACTAGTCTCTGACCACCACGTCAGAGGACAACTTGTCTTCATTAAAAAAAAAAAAAAAAAAGGATGAACTAGCTGCAATCAAAGTACCTAGAACTGCTAAGAAAAAGGTGAAAAGACCTAACTTTGAAGAATCAAATACAAGAAAGAAATCAATACCAGGCACTAAAACCAAAAAGATCAAGACTGTCAAAAAGAGAGAACAACAAGGAAACGAAGACAGTGCAGAAGAAGAGGAATCCTATTGCCTTTGTTGCTTAGACATTTTCAAACAGCAGGGCCAAAGAAAAATGGGTGCAATGTCTAGAATGCCACAACTGGGCTCATGAAGCTTGCACTGGTGGGGGTTATTTTTGACATTAATTGTGAGATTATTGTAAATAACTTAAATATTTAAAAGAAATATTGATCAAGAATGATTGTAATACTTAATTAAACACTGAAAATTAATGATTATTTTTAACCCCCGACGCAAAAACGACGGGGTGTTATAAGTTTGACGTGGTGTGTGTGTGTGTGTGTGTGTGTGTGTGCGTGCGTGCGTGCGTGCGTGCGTGCATGCGTGCGTGCGTGCGTGCGTGCGTGCGTGCGTGCGTGCGTGCGTGCGTGTGTGTGTGTGTGTGTGTGTGTGTGTTCCCCTGTGGCGCTCAAACGGGTGGACCGATTTGAATGCGGTTTTTTTTGTTTGAAAGGTGAATTAGTCGAGAGTGTTGTTAGCTATGTTTGATGAAAATCGGTCCAAGATGACCGCCGCTACAAAATGGCGGATTACATATTTTTTCACTACTCCCTTAATATGGGTATCAAATGAAAGGGCTTGACTAGTAGAATAGCACTATTGCAAATCCAAGATGGCCGCTGCCACAAAATGGCGAATGTCGGGGGTTTTTTAAATTTCTAATTTATACTTGTATATCAACGATTTAGAATGTAAAACGTTTAGCTTATCTGTAATAATTTTAATTAATGTTACGAAATGGATGTTATGGTACTTTAACTACTTTAGAAGTTGATTATTTGTATTAGACCTGTAGTTACCTACTTATCGGGTAGATATAACAGTGCAAAATTATTAATAAAAACTTTTTTTCATACTTGAAAGTTTAATTTTAATAAATACCTTTAAATCATATCATCATTTATATTTTACAGCACATAAAACCTCTCAAAAATCATATGTTTCTCCTCTACCCCTGTTTCATCTTACCTCGGCATGAGGGGAGTTGAAACAAGTTGACTTGTTACGGTTAAGTCTATTTTTCACCACAATATTTAACGTTTACAATTTCTACATGTTAGTCATTTGCATGTATAAAGAATGACCTATCGATTGATACTAATATCATACGATTGCTGTCTTTAATATTTGATGCATCAAAAAAATGTGAAAATTGTTTCAAGTCCCCTTAGTCTCCTCTACTTCTAGCTTTAAACTATGGTGGAAATATTGTGATACTAAAAGTATAGATCCCTTTGATATTCAGGTTTATAACTTACTAGACTTTCTAGCAGATTGCTCCTCATATGGTTCACTAAATAATCATCGTTCAGCTTTATCTCTTATTTCCAGAAATGAGGTGGGCCAAGATGAACGAGTAAAGAGGTTTCTTAAAGGTGTCTTTAAAATTAGACCAACCTTTCCTAAATATGATACCACTTGGGATCCAAATGTAGTTATTAATTACCTTACAAACATGTACCCTAATAACTCTATTAGTTTGGAACAGCTCACTAAAAAGCTAGTAATTCTATTAGCCTTATCTACCGGACAAAGATGTCAGACATTAGCGTTAATTCGGATCCCAAATATTAAAATGAGCACTGAAAGGATTGTTATAACCATTACCGATATTATTAAGAGAGAGCGCTCACGGAGCGGTTCGCACCCGCGCCCGCCGCGGTTGCGGGCCCGCAACACTCAAAATTCATACAAATGTCGAGTGCAAAACTCACGACGCGATTTACTCCCGCAGAGTTGGCGGTTGCTCGCGGCTCCCGCAGAACCGGCCGGCGGGCAGCGGGCGCCCGCGAGCTTTGCGGGCGTCGCCCGCAAGCTCTGCGGTTGGCCGGCGGGTAGAAACTCCGACGTCATTTTGTCATTTGTTTTCGGAGTGATGTCTGACGCACGTCTGACGCTTCAATGCCATTTTGTGTGTGCACGTTGTTGAACAAACATTACAGAATGGATATTGAAGTCTTATTTTGGTGCAAGAAATTACAAATTACTTTGGTAGTTCTATGGGATAAGAGCTTAGAAGACTATAAGTATAAGAACTTGAAGCTCAAATCATGGGAAGAAATCTGTGGTATTTTAAATAATGACTACGAAAATTTGGAGGAGACAAATAGAAAAAAAATGGTAAGTTTTATACAGCGTGGCCCCCAGCCAAGTGAGGTCAAGAAGAAAAATTAAAATACGTTACATATATACGTTATATTAATTATGTGTATAAATATTTCTATTTTATTGATTTATTATTTATAATATTTTATACACGGTGAAATTCCATTGGTTTTTTTCCCAAAGTGAAATGATTCGGTCATCGTATTACAGTCGATTTTTAAATTTAAAAAATTATTAGAATCAAAAATGGCAAATTTACAATCGAGAAAAACCAAACTCGAAAAAGGCCTCGAATCAATAGTATGGGTATTTCGCACTCCGTGGCTGTGGACCGCGCGTTCGCGTAGTACGGCCGCGCGGTCGTTGACCGCGTGTCGCGCTTATCCTGATCAGCTGATTAACTACTTCTAATTTTCTAAAGTACTGAAGTCTGAAACACAATTATGCACTCAAAAAAATATTCCAATTTTCCCTTCATACTTTTACGGGCTTAGGACCGTCATAAATACTTTTTACCTACAACTTACTGAACTAACTAAAAAATAGCTAAATAATAGCGAGATCCCTAAAAGTGGAAACACCTTCTGTCGGCTCGTTTGGTGGAACTAGATTTACTACTCGTGTGGTGGAACGCCGAACATGGTTACGTGGGGCGTGCGTGCAGGTTAGTTTACGCCGTAACACCATGCGCAAGAGCTTATTTTGTCTTAACATTTTTACTTTGTCGGCACCTTTGGAGTCGCGTGCGTGCAGACTAGTTTATGATCTATCACTACGCACGAGAGCTTATTTTGCTCTAAACATTTTTACTTTATCGGCCAATTTGGAGCAACACTAGCCGCATGCGTACAGAGTATTTTATGCCGTATCACTATGTGCGAGAGCTTATTTTGCTCTAAACATTTTCACATAGGCAGCTCGATTTGAGTAGACGTATGTACTTCTATCAGCTGTACAATTTGTTATGTCCATTGTCCATTTATCCATTACTATTGTTTCTCAGACTTTCGAGTTCATGTTTTTTTTTTAATTATTTCAAAACAAAAACATTTTTATTTTTGATTTTAACTCTACGTTTCGATAGTACTACTGAAGTCAAATCGTTCTGCCGCGGGAAGAAAACCAGCAACATTTCACCGTGTATAAATTCGTTTATATTCGTTTATTAGTTATAAACGAATAATAATTAATATTTAAATAAAATAAAAATATTTCATTAAATCGATTGAAGTTAAATAAAATCGATTATTATTTCAAATCGAATCGTTAACGTGTGTGGGCGTCACTAAACTCTTTTTTTTTTTGAACTGCTAAAAAGAAAACAAAAAGTATGATTAGCTTTGTAGTCTTAAAATATAACCGCCGGTCTTGCGGGCGTCGCCCGCCGAGTTGGCAGGCGACGCCCGCAGCCGCGGCGGCTGCGGTTCCCGCAAAAACAAGCGGCGCTCTCTCAAAAACCTCTCTCCCGCAGCCGCGGCGGGCGCGATTCCAAACCGCTCCGTGAGCGCTCAGCGTAAAACTTCAGGGATAGGCCGGTCACAACCGAGACTTGACCTCCCTTATTTTACACAACGTCCAAGCGTTTGTCCAGCGGATACGCTAGTATCCTACATAACTATGACCTCGACCTTTATAGATCTAGTCATGATGATAGACTTATACTTACTACCAAAAAACCTTTTTATCCTGCTTCATCTCAAACCATTGGATGGATAAAACAAATCATTACGGCTAGTGGTATTGATACTACAATATTTAGTGCTCATAGTACTCGGCACGCATCTAAAGTCTGTTCGTTTTGTAACGTTCTGTGTCTCGCCGCCTCCGCCGCGGGGCGTTTTGCCAAAGGCACCGCCGATGATTTCAAAACATGCCGCGCGGGATGTACAGGCACAAGGGATTTTGGCGTTTTACACCTACTCATATTTTTTTTATTAAAATTCTCTTTCCTTTTTATATTTTTTTATATTCGTATTTTAATACAATATAACCATAAACATAAAATATAATATTATCATGAACACGGGTCTTTTCTCAAAATGATTTTAACCATGGTCTACCACGCTGGCCAAGTGCGGATTGGCAGACTATTCGGAGATTCGGATAGAATAGAAAAAAAATTGCAAACAGAAAAAAAAATTAAAATAAAAGCAGAATACTAAGAGCACCTGCGCCTGTACCGACACTATGTTATCGAACGGACTATACTTCTGCTGCACTACGAGCAGGTGTTAGTGTCGATACTATTAGAAAGAACCTAGTCAAGTCAATCAGCAACCTTTGCTAATTTTTATAACAGACCTTTGATTAATGATGATTCAAGTTTTGTTAATGCACTGTTTAATGTTTCGCCTAATTAAATTACTTTCTTTGTATTCCATGTCGTTAATTTTTTATGTTTATTTTCATAATAAATGATGTATGTAAACTCTATTCGAATAAGAATTAAAATTATCGAACCGCGATTCAGTGTTCGCTGCGAAAACTCACTTCGATTCAGATTCTTGCATATACATACATCAGTTCGTCTACGTCCCGGGCCAGAGCCTTGAAAATTCTTTGAGTTCAATTTTATTATTGTATGATTTATCACGAAATATACGGCGTTATTATAAGCAAATGTAGCTGCTTGTTTGATTTTCGCTACAATACTAACAATATCTATTTATAATCAATATTTGTTTTTGATTCTATATTTTGTCCTGCAACATTTCTTTTTTTCTCTGAACATCTTACAAGTGAAAATATTAAATCTCGGAGCCGAAGATGGGACAATTAAATGATCAAACGAACTTACCAAGTGAAGTACGATCTTGATTGGCCCATCTTCGGCGAAGAGATTTAAGGTCCCTCCTCATCATCATCTATATTATTTATAGATGATGATGAGGATCCTATATTCTGAGTAATACCATCGCGTATGTAGTACAAGTCACGGCTAATAAGTCCAGCGCTGACCTTCAATGCGCAGAAGTCAAAAATGAGGTATCTCGGGTGGTGAGGGGGTCGCGGGGAGGGCGTGGGGATCGTTCGTAAGCACTGATTAGCTCTCGCGGATCCCTCGTAAGCGCTGATTGGCTCTCCAATTGTATTGTGTCCCGCTCACACGCACGACGCTGCGCGCACTTGAAGGTCACCGCTCGACTTATGTGCCGGGGGTTATACCATCGCGTATTCCGAGTAATACCATACGAGTGAAATAACATGGCGCGCGTCGAGTGCCGCGATCTACTACATACATACGTACTCTCCTCTCACCAGGTTTCTAGGAGTTCTCGCACATCGTGGACCCGCACAACTTGTATGTGCAGCACACATGCCAGCTGGGCAAGGTGTAGGAGTCGCGCGAGTTCCGCAACGCCATCTCCTATATTCCGAGTAATACCAGTGCTTATAGAGTAATTAACAACGATCGTCTTGTGAATTATAAGATCGCTGAGCAACATTGTTCGAAAACTATGTTTACTGTGGATGTTCAAGGTTTTAAAAATTATCACAATGACTTTATACCTAAAGGGATTGCTTTAGTGTATAATGATCGAATTCAAGTTTTGTTAATTAAACCACAATACCATATTAGCGGGTATTAGTGAAATAATATCACGCGCGTCGAACACCGTGATTTACATACGTACTCCCCTCTCACTAGGCTTCTAGGTGCTCTCGCACATCATGGACCCGCACAGTATCTATGTGCAGCACGCATGCCAGCAGGGCAAGGTATTCCGAGTAATACCAGTGCTTATATAGTGTAATTATCAACGATCTTCTTGTAGATTATTAGATCGGTGAGCAACATTGTTCGAAGACTATGTTTACTGTGGATGTTCAAGGTTTTAAAAATTATCAGAAGATACTTTATACCTAAAGAGATTGCTTTAGTGTATAATGATCGAATTCAAGTTTTGTTAATTAAACCACAATTAGTGGGTATTAGTGATTAAAACGATCAATTAAACTCGAAATATGAAACATTACAACAAGATATTGAAAACATAAAGTAAGAAAATCAAGCGTTACAGGAGAGATTAAAGCAATCGGGACAGCATAGTAATATTTCCGCTTTCGCCTACACACGAAGCTCTTATGCTCAAAATAAAGACCGCCGCGAATGAGAGAAAAATGGTGTGTTATTGGATATTAGTGAAATAACATCGCGCGCGTCGAGTGCCGCGATCTACATAAGTACTCCCCTCTCACCAGGCTTCTAGGAGCTCTCGCACATCGTGGACCCGCACAGTATATACGTGCAGCACGCATGCCAGCAGGGCAAGGTATTCCGAGTAATACCAGTGCTTATATCATTGAGGTACAAGAGCAGACATCACGAAGAATATCTTTGCGCCACACTCTGCGGTCCATGGACCGCAGTAATCTCAGTCGGGCCTTACGGTCAGTGAGACGCGAACGTACTATTCAGTGACGAAAAATATTTAAAACATGCCGTCTTGTGTTTTAAAAACATGTAAAAACCATGCAAAGGTGCAAAAGAAAGATCAAGGCGTGACATCTCACCGGTAAGTAAACAAAACATTTACTAAAACTCAGTAAATTAATTAAATTCTAGTTCATTTGATGACGCTCTTATTTGCTATGAAATTCATAGATTAAGATAAATTGACAGAAGGGACATCGGTTTGAGATTTACCTACTAGAGTGAATTTTGAAAAGGCAAAGCGAAGGGATTCGACCTTCGCTTTCCTTTTGTTCCTTATATACGACGAATGTAATAATTAGAGATCCGTACTAAAATGGTAAAAAGGAACCCTTATTTAGAATAAGATATTTAGAAGGAAGATAGATTTAGATGTATCTGTCTGTGTTTCAGCTGTCATTTTCTATCTAATTCAGTGCAATCATAAACGTGATTAATTAAAGTATAAAAATAAATTAAAAAAAACTTAAAACTTTAAAAAAGGACGTCATTTTGAAAAAAAAAACAAAAGGAAACTGATGTCAAAATTTTAAAAAATGGACGCTATTTTGACATTATTTATTATTGGACCGAATTTTTGGCACTATAACTTTGAACGTATTCTTTGAATATTGCTCGGACCACAATTTTTTTCCGAATTTTATACTCGTTTTTAAGTCGATCATTTTTTCATATAACCAAACTAGAATTGAATCTGTAGTCTGTATAATATGTATTCATGTGTTTCTTTAAGATTTCTTCGACCTGCTGTATTATTCTGTAACTTAGTTAGCAACTGAAAATAGTTGCCAACGAATTAGTTTTATATACATTGCTGCTTTATTGTGGGAAATATAAAGTGTTTTCATAATTTCCCACAGTAAAGCAGCAATGTATATTGAACTAATTCGTTGGCAACTATTTTCAGTTGCTAACTAAGTTACAGAATAACCCCCCTGGTCATGAAAGAAGAGAAATATGGATCAAATTTGTGCAAAAAAATCGCAATGAAGATACGTGGCTTCCGGGTGATCATACATATGTTCGGAGCATTTCAAAGATGACGATAAATATATTACAAAGGCAGGACGATCCTACCTCAAACAACAAGCAGTGAGATGCGACCGGAAAACTTCACAATTTATAAGATCAGAATTAGTAGAACCGATATCCGAGACTGTAAGCGATTCGGAATCAATATTAGACACTCCTCGCAAAATTACTTTAAAAAAGAAATTGTTCAAAGAATCAACAGCAAGAAAGCATGCTTGCTGATAAATTCAAAAAGATTCAGCGCCAAAACAGATATTTAAAAAAAAAATGTGACTCATACAAAACAGTACTTAATGATTTGAAAGGAAAATTCGGATTTGATTCAAACGCAAAAAAATGACTTAATGTCTAAAGCCGAATTCGTAGAGTTGTACAAATCTATACTGAAACATAAAAAACAGAATAAACATGCCTTAATATATACCGCGCCGCTACGAAGCACTGAGTTTGCACTACTGTTCTCCAGCTGCCTACTATTACGTCAGATATTTGTCTATTCTAAGTTTAATAAAGCTCTCCCACATATTAGAACAATCTTCAGGTGGTATTCTACGGTCGACGCAGAACCAGGTTTCACTACTGAAGCTTTTAGAGTATTAAAGAAAAAATGTCAGTTGAGCGAAAAACCTGTCCTGTGAAGTCAAAAGTTATTTCATAGTTGGGCAAATTATTGTTAGGTATTGCGTTTTTCGGTCAACAAATTCTCAGTGCCAGCCCGGAGTTTGCAATTGGCGGTGTTTCACCCCCGTGCCTCGGAGAGTATGTTAAGCAGTCGGTCCTGGTTATAATCACTATCGTGTGATAATAATCCACCAATCTGCATTAGAGCAGTGTGGCGGGTCTAAGCTCTAAATCTATCTTTCCAATGAGTGCAGTGCATAAAGTGCAATTTTTTTGGAAGTCATGGAGGTCTTTTTTATATAAAGGAGAATGATCACCCCTGACCCAAACATTTACACAAAATGTAATTTATTAAAAATTATCTTACGAATATATGACAATTTGAAAATTAATAATTATTAATGCTACACTTCACGATAAAAAAATGTAATAAAAAAGGAATTAAACCGTTTTTTCAACTTCCCGTTTAAGTCTGACGGCCATTTGCATTACATTTTACGCATACCTACATGCCCAAATAAAAAGAGGTTTGTTATTTAAAAAAATCATTTCATTTAAAATAGAACGGATATTAATTATTTAAATACATTATTTTATTTGTTATTTGTTGTAAATCGTACAATATACGCTTAAAGTAAATAAGTAATAATTAATATTATTATTTTGTTATAATATTGTTTTAACTTCGTTGCGTTTTGTGCAATGGAATATAATATAACTACAACCTTCTTGATTTTGTGTAACAAAACTTATTTCAAGATGTCAATGTGACATGTCATTGTTTTAGTTGTGTGTGACGCTAGTGACGTCTACTATGTTTACATTTTGAATGTTTATTGTAGCGATTGTAGCGCAGCGGAGACCAATATTAATTATATTATGGTTTATTGTTTTTGCATTGGATATCGTTGAACAGGTATGATAAGTATAGTGCGCGCTAAACAAACAAGCAGGAACAAATCGGCAGGAACGATACACGGCTTTCCTTACTAAGTAGTTTAACAATTATAAACTACACATAACCTAGAATCATATTTAAACTTAGATTTATTCAAAAACGACAAGTCCTAGAGGTATTAAAATGGTGTGTTTGGTTATCAGGAGTAAATCTGCAATAAATGGTGCATACAACATGCTTGTAAACGACTGGGTTATACACCCATAGATTTTTGGTCATTCTCCTTTTATTTCCTATTGTTCCAAAAAGAATGGCAAAAAGACCATCGAAAATACCACAGATGAGACCATAGAAAAAAAGTACGTGTTTCTCACTCACGTTCAAACGTAATTCAAAAAAAGAACGCAATCTCTAACCTATTTTTATTAAATACTAATTTTAATACTTTTAACGATTTTGGGTTTAACAAGAAACACGATTCAGCACATTATGAAGAAACACTTTGAAACAGGAGAATTCCCGACAGAGAAGAGAGGTGGTAATCACAAGGAACATTTTGTATTCGGAAAGATGTTCGTACCATTATCACATAATAGAATGATCAAAGTAACTTACCTGTTTGAAGCTGTGATAGCCTAGTGGTTAGGACGACCGACTTCTAATCGGAGGTCGTGGGTTCGATCCCGGGCACGCACCTCTAACTTAGTTATGTGCGTTTTAAGTATTTAAATATCACTTGCTTTAACGGTGAAGGAAAACATCGTGAGGAAACCTGCATGCCTGAGAGTTCTCTATAACGTTCTCAAAGGTGTGTGAAGTCTGCCAATCCGCTTGGCCAGCGTGGTAGACTATGGCCAAAACCCTTCTCACTCTGAGAGGAGACCCGTGCTCTGTAGTGAGCCGGTAATGGGTTGATCATGATGATGAACTTACCTGTAAGTGAACTTCGATCACTATGGTACTTGCATCATGGTATCGGCATCTACAAGTACCATTTATGGTACTTGCATCGGCATGGTACTTGTCGCCATTCTCCTGGGATAATACTTTCTTTCAAGCTGTCCCATATACTTGCGTGTGTTACTGTGTCGAAGGCTTTTAACTCATGCATGTCAGTTGTACATATAACTTTCGTTGTACTATTAAGAAGCATAACTGATATTTTAAAATATCTTTTTAGATCCGCTCCAATGTCACCTGTGCCCGGTACATCTGGGTCACCCCAAGTGCCCTCTCCGGCAATGTAAGTCTATTACGAACTATTATTCTACTATTAATTTCTATTAATCTCTAAACATAGGTGCCATAACATTGCTTTTGTTAACAGGTACTTGGAATGTGGGGGCTCAGATGTGAGTACCCCACCCGACTCGCCTCATCCTCATCCTCATCGTCGGCGGCCACCAAGCCCTACGCACAGAACGGAAAACCTCCGCCCAGAAGACATAGAGTTTTTTCTGAACCTTGGTAAGTGGTTTGCATTTTTGACGTGGTTGGTTTTTTCCATTTGTGAATTTTGTACAGCATGTTGAATGGGACAGCATCTGGTCTTTCTTGTCTAGCCGTGAGACCAGTTAGCTGTCCCTTTTCATCTTTTTCTTGCTTAGATCAAAGTAATTCTGCTACGATGTATCTACGTCTCCAGCCGTGAGACCAGTTAGTTTTCCCTTTTTCATCTTTTTTCCTTGGCCGGAATACATGGGGGAATAATGTTTGTTACAGGCAGAGAATCAGAGGAACGACGAATTTGTGCCGTCGTTTCCTGTGCCGCGCGAAATACGGCGGCAGTTGGAGTCCAACCAGGAGCCCGAGCCCGAGCCCGAGTCCGAGTCCGAGCCCGAGCACGAGCCCCAGCACGAGCCCGAGCAACCAGCAACAAGCAACGAGCAAGACATTGACGTACCTGCTAGTGCGACGGACCAGCCTAGGAGGTTGTTTGATTTTGACTGGAAAGAGTTTCCGACTGTCCCGATTTCCAGTAGTTCGAGACGGGAAACATTTTCGCAGACCAATGTAGGTCCATATGACATTTTCATGACCATTTTCATTACATGATATGGGATCGGCAAATTATGGAGCACATAGCTTCGGAAACTAACAAATACGCCAGGCAAGTCAAAACTCAACTTGCTCAGAGCAACAAACTCCATCCCCAGAGCCGCATCCAAAATTGGCGTCCAACATCTGCGGATGAACTGTACGTCTTTTTTGGACTTGCACTGCTGATGGGGATTGTTGTTAAGAGCAAGTTAGTCGAGTATTGGGTTACCGACTCTGGGCTCAGTACTGACTCTGGCGGATTGTGTACCCCCGGTGTCGGTAAGTACATGTCGAAAAATCGCTTCCTACTACTGAGCCGATTTTTGCACTTTAACGACAACGAAGACATGCACTTATTGCAACTGGGGACTTCCGACGCGAAGCTTTTTAAAATAGAACCAATTGTGTCACATCTCAACACTAAATTCTCAACTTTGTATACTCCAAATACTTTGTAAATCGAAATACGACGTTCACATTGAAACCTATCTAAACTTATCGCATTTACAGTCGGAAGGGTGTTTAATATTTAAGTATAACATAAAACCACAAAACCAAAGTTGCACCCAATAACTAATTTTGTTAGTTTATGTTTTACTTAGAGGCACACTGTCCGGTCATCAATAGGTGGCTAACTTTGAGAGCTATGTCTAACTTTGTTAGTTTATGTTTTACTTATAACTAGGCACATTTTTCTGTCGCAAATCGCACAGGTATCGTATTGTATTGTAAAATTATAATAAATAATAAAACACATTTATTAGAGTTGTGACGAGTTTTAATCCAACAAAATACGAATATCATACAAGGGGCACAAATCTAAAAAATCTAAAGTTTTCACCGCTCATGATATTTATTGAAAAGTTCTTAAAGCACCAGATGAAAATTTTCTCGCTACAAAAAAGAAAATTTATTTGATAAAAAATTTGAGTCCCGACTGGCACTTCGCTGATTTTTAAGTTAAGCATAATAATAAGTAAGTAGGTAAGGTACATAATCTGAATGTAAAAATGCTTTATGTTTCAGTAAATATTTTTGTTACTTACATCTTGTATTTTTTCGCTATTGAGGTGAAAAGTTGTATGTATCACACGATAGCAAACTTTTTGTTTCTTGTGCCTTTGAATCCCTCACTACACTCAGGATTCTATATAAGAATCACTCGCTACGCTCGTGATTCTAAATTAGAATCCTTCTTTTTCGCGGGATTCAAACTAGGCACTCGCAACAAACAATAATTTTGCTATCTTGTCGAACAAATAACTATTTTCCAGGATCCTGGAGACATTGATTCTGTTCTACAGAAACAGATCGATAGAGCTGCAAAAAGGAAATTATAAGTCCAACCATACAACATTCTACTCGGAACGCTGCAAAAAGTTCATCAAGCCTATATTGTTATTGACAAAATTAGGTATACTTTTGCATCTGTTATAGAAGCTTTTGACATTCGTAGTGTGTAAGCTAAGCGCTATAATAAGGTCACCATTCTCTTCAGCTATGAGTGTATCTACACTTGCAGCGGAGTCACTATCGAATGATGTTCCTACACTGACAGTGTGGCTAATTCTGTTGTACACAATTTTTAAATCTAAGCTAAAATTACGGGGCTAAATATATTCCTATCTCTTTCACAGTGCTCCCTGCAGAAAAGGATAGCACTATTTTAAAACTTGTCAATTTAGTTTAAGTTTAGAGATTGTGTACAAAAGAATAATTAGCCACAGTGGAGGCCTAAAATTTAATAAAATAAATTTCACTAGATGAACATCGTTCGTTCGTTCGTTTCAACCAATGGACGTCCACTGCTGGACATAGGTCTCTTGCAAGGATCGCCACAGCACACGATCTTGTGCCGCCTGATTCCAGCGGCTACCAGCGACTCGCTTGAGATCGTCTGTCCATCGAGTGGGGGGTCTACCTACGCTTCGTTTGCTGGTGCGAGGTCGCCATTCAAGCACCTTGGGACCCCAACGTCCATCGGTTCTTCGTGCAATGTGCCCCGCCCATTGCCACTTCAGCTTCGCGACTCGATGAGCTACGTCGGTGACTCTGGTTCTCCTGCGGATTTCCTCATTTCTGATTTGATCACGCAGGGATACTCCGAGCATAGCTCTCTCCATCGCCCGCTGAGTGACCCTGAGCCTTCTTATGAGGCCCATTGTTAGCGACCATGTCTCAGATCCGTAAGTCATCACTGGCAACACGCACTGTTCGAAGACTTTCGTCTTCAGACACTGAGGGATATTGGACGAAAAGACATCTCGAAGTTTCCCGAACGCTGCCCAGCCGAGTTCGATTCGGCGGTTGATCTCTTTCTCAAAATTGGACCTACCTAGCTGGACCGTGTGTCCCAGGTATATGTACTCGTCTACAATTTCGAGTGCTGAGTTCTCAACATGATGAACATACTTAATATCAAAGAAAAGAATATCTAGTTTAAGTATGTATTTTCATCTACAAACATTTGATTTTAAGTATTTATTGATTTTCTTTGATAATTTTAGTCCATTCCTTAAATGTGGGCAAATTTCTTTTAAATGAGCTTGACTCAGTTGGTCTAGAACTAGATCGTCAATGGTAATGCCATGTATCTGGAATGACGTCAGAGAATTTCATGTCTATAAGAATTTATATTGTGAAGTAATGCATGACTTTTGTGAAGGCATTAACCGATATGGTATGGCACTTGTAGAATATATTTTTTTATGAAGAACCTGTTTACAAAAACTGTGACCCCCAGCGGGTCATTATTCATATCAATTCAGCAAAATCATTATTTATATTAGTTTCATTTTTAAAATATGTTTAAAAACAAAATATATTCCCATCCAGGTACACTGCTATGTTGGCACTAGTTTCTTCCAATCCTATAACACTGTTAATATTTTTTTATTGCAAGAGTATAGAAAAGACAATATTATTAAATTGTTAAATATTGTAAAATTTATCATCAACATTAAATTAATCGCCAGTATTATTTTGGCTGAATCTATTTATTATTTACTTAATTAAATATTTCTTTGAAATTCAAAGCAATATGATATCTTAACTGGAGACAATTTACTGCATGGTGCATATCATCATCATCATGATCAACCCATTACCGGCTCACTACAGAGCACGGGTCTCCTCTCAGAGTGAGAAGGGTTTTGGCCATAGTCTACCACGCTGGCCAAGCGGATTGGCAGACTTCACACACCTTTGAGAACGTTATGGAGAACTCTCAGGCATGCAGGTTTCCTCACGATGTTTTCCTTCACCGTTAAAGCGAGTGATAATTAAATACTTAAAACGCACATAACTCCGAAAAGTTAGAGGTGCGTGCCCGGGATCGAACCCACGACCTCCGATCAGAAGTCGGTCGTCCTAACCACTAGGCTATCACAGCTTGTGAGCACACACAGTTGTGATCACAGCAGCAGCATATACATGCGAATATTTGCTTGGATTAAAGAATCCTTTTTTACCGTGTCGGTCAAGGTAGGTTTGTAATGATATGATTTATCTGTAACGTATTAGAAATGAAGGATTTTTTATTTTATTGTATACTAGCTGACCCCCGCAACTTCGTTCGCGTGTTTATAGGTTTTATATAGGATCGGAACAGATCCCATAATTCTTTTATGTACCAAAACTAAATGTAGCCTAAGTTACTCTTTAAAACATCACCTATCTGCCATTGAAAGTTCCATTAAAATCGGTCCAGCCGTTTCTGAGATTAGTTGAAACAAATAGACAGACCGATAAACATAAATTTAAACGCACGCCAGTTTAAAATAAGCCGTACGTACAAAGATCCGGATCCCAAGTTATTTGAACCCAATAAATGTCTGTCATTTCTGAAATAAAAATCTATGACCTTGAAATATTTACGACACAATATATAAAGTACTACCTTTCTAACAAAAAAAGAATGAGTGAAATCGAACAACGCGTTAATGAATTACAGCTAAATACACGTTTTAACTTTCATCCCCTCTCCCAAGGGAACCGTGCTGAATTTCGGGATAAAAAGTATCCTATGTCCTACCTCGGAGTATAAACTCAAATCGTACCAAGTTTCATTCGAATCCATCCAGTAGTTTCGGCGTGATGCGCGGCCAAGATACAGACAGACAGACAGACAGACAGACAGACAGAAAGACAGACAGACAGACAAAAATGAAACAAATTGCAGATTTGGCTTCAGTATCGATTATAGAGTGCCCTCCAATAAAAATTTTCAAAATATCTTCAATGTACAGAATTGGATCTGTTACAGTCTTATTATATTATAGAAGACAAGCGGACACCCGCGACTTCGTTCGCGTGGATATTGGTTTTTAAAAATCCCGTGAGAATCATTTTGTTTTTCCTAAGCTCCTTTGAGCTCATACCTTGCTAAAAACTGTTAAAAGTTCACTGGCGGATGTTTAGGTAGATCAAAATGTAAACATCCACCAGTGAAAGTTCCATCAAAATCGGTCCAGCCTTTCAGAGATTAGCCAGTAGTCTTTAAAGTTCTACTTTCTAACTACTTTCTAACAAAAAAAGAATGAATGAAATCGGACCACCCGTTAACGAATTACAGCTAAGTACACATTTTGCCTTTCATCCCCTCTCCCAAGGGAACCGTGCTGAATTTCGGGATAAAAAGTATCCTATATGTTACTCCATAGTATGAACTTAAATCATGCCGAGTGTCATTTCAATCCATTCAGTAGTTTTTACGTGATGCGCGCACAAACATACAGACAAACAGACAAACAGATAAACAGACAAAAATTTCAAAAATAGCTTTTTTACGTTCTATTACTTATCCCTAACATCCCCCAGTTATTATTTTGCAAAAATCTTCAATGTACAGATACGGCAATTCTACGATTTTATTATATGTATAGATAGAATAGAAGAAGATAGATAGATAGGTGCCTATCTAATTTGAGCCTAAGACAATAAATTATACTCATTAACGCCTCGTCTAGTAACTATGAAAATAATAGGTACATAAATCAATAAGTTTTTCCTCTTGAAATTCACGTAGTGCAATCACTCGTCTTTATTTCCTCTGATGCTAATCACTATGCACGATGCACTATGCACGATGCTAATCACAGATATAAAAATAGGAACTCCAAAACAACAAAAAGCACAAAAACAAATAAGACAAACAAAAATAACTCCAAAACAACCAAAGACACACAAAAAAACAAGAAACTGAAAAACCACAGGCAAGAATAACTCCATATACAGAAGAATCAATAACTACATATCCAGAAGAACCAATAAATACACAGCAAGAAGAACTAATAACTACATATCTAAAAGAACCAATAACTCCAGAACCAGAAGAACTAATAACTCCAGAGCCAGAAGAATTAATAACTACATTTCCAGAAGAACCGATAACTCCAGAGCCAGAAGAACTAATAACTACATTTCCAGAAGAACCGATAACTCCAGAGCCAGAAGAACTAATAACTACATTTCCAGAAGAACCGATAACTCCAGAGCCAGAAGAACTAATATCTACATTTCCAGAGGAATTAATAACTCCATATACAGAAGAACTAATATCTACATTTCCAGAGGAATTAATAACTCCATATACAGAAGAACTAATATCTACATTTCCAGAGGAATTAATAACTCCATATACAGAAGAACTAATAACTACATATCTAGAAGAACCAATAATTCAACAATCACGAGCACCAGAATTACCACATGAAAGGGAAGAAATGCTAATCAAAGAACTATTATGGGGAGAAGTGAACAGATAATTTTATAATATATCAGAAGCAGAAAAATATGAAGTGTATAAAACTGCATTTAACTCTTACAGAGATCACAGGTATCTCTAATTACAAAAATAAAATATTCATTTTTATTGTGTTAAAATGCGTTCAACTCTAATAGAATTACAGATCAAGTTATTTAATTAAATAAAAAATTATTAATGAACATCCAGTTTTATTACAAGTACATTGTTTAATTTTAAGCTTCACTGCAAAAAGTGACTGATTATAAATATTTTTTATATACATGTAATGAGTTTTATTATAAAACTAGTGTTGCGCTCGGTGCGCGAGCTGCAAGCAGCTCGCGTGCCTTGTAGTCTCTTCAATATTTGTAAAATAAAGAAATGGGCCATGCATAGTAATTATTGTAAAATAATGAAATGGCCATACCAAATATACCAGAATATTCTGGAGAGTCTCTTGAAAGATAAAAAGAAATATTGGTGTCACGTTTCGTATCTTTTCTGAAAGGACACTAATCAGTTCTATGCATGCGTTTAATGAAAAAAAGGATCTATACAAAAATGCTCTGGAGAGCCACTTGAAAATTAAAAAGAAATTTTGTATGGACACGAATTTTTTTGTTCCGTAGCTATCTTTTTTTTACTGGCTCACCAAAGGGCCTAAAGTCTTGAACATTTTTAGTTTCAGGACCATGCCTCTATGATTGATAGTTTTTGAGGGCCGTTAGGGTACTCTGGTAATTTTTCCACATTCACTACGTTTTGTGATTTTTGTGAAAAAAAATCTTTAAGTTCTATTTATAAGTGTAGTAGATGGAAAATTTTTCATACAAAAATGTCTAAGAGAGCCTCTTGAAAAGAACCCAAAAAATTTGTATGGAGAGAATTTTTTTTGTTCGGCGGCCATCTTTTTTTTACCGGTTCACCCAATGGCCCAAGGTTTTTAATAACATTTGTTTGGGACAATGTCTGTATGACTGGTAGTTTTGGAGGACCCATGAGGTACTCTGGTAAATTTTCCACATTCATGACGTTTCATAATTTTCCTGAAGGAAGACCCATAAGTTCTACACACATAAATAGTGAAGGGAAAAAGTTCCATACAAAATTGTTCTGGAGAGCCTCTTGAAAAGAACCCAAAAAATTTGTATGGAGAAAATTTTTTTTTGTTCGGCGGCCATCTTTTTTTTACCGGTTCACCCAATGGCCTAAGGTCTTTAATAACATTTGTTTGGGACCATGTCTGTATGATTGGTAGTTTTGGAGGACCCATGAGGTACCCTGGTAAATATTCCACATTCATAACGTTTCGTATTTTTCCTGAAAGGACATTCATGAGCTCTATGCATGCGCTTAGTGAGGTAAAAAAAGTTCTATACAAAAATGTTCTGGAGAGCCTCTTGAAAATTTAAAAAAAAAATTGTATGGACGCGAAAATTTTTTTTGTTCGGTGCCTATCTTTTTTTTACTGGTTCACCAAAGGGCCCAAGGTTTTGAACATTTTCAGTTTCAGGACCATGTCTCTATGACTGATAGTTTTTGAGAGCCTTTGGGGTACTCTGGTAAATTTTCCACATTCATGACGTTTCATATTTTTCCTGAAGGAACACCCATAAGTTCTACGCATATAAATAGTGAGGCGAAAAAAGTTCCATACAAAATTGTTCTGGAGAGCCTCTTGAAAATTAGCAAAATTTTTGTATGGAGACGAAATTTTTCTTTGTTTGGTGGCCATATTTTTTTCACCGGTTCACCCAATGGCCCAAGGTTTTGAACATTTTTTGTTTCGGGACGGTACCTTTCCGACTGATAGTTTTCGAGATCCCTTAGGGCACCCTAGTCAGTTTTCCACGTTCAGCTCTCTCTATAATTTTGTAGACCTTATATTTTTGAATTTTACACACATGAAAATTATGGTGAAAAAGTCCCATACAAAATTGTTCAGGAGAGGTGATCAGTACCTGACTTCAAGTAGCTTTATATATATAATGACTGACAACACAAAGAACAATAGTAGATGTGATAGTTACTTTTGAAGAAAACATGACACAATAATCATCGTATAAAAGAAAAGTAGACATAAATGATAAAAAAATAATAGATACTAAAGACAATATGACATTGGAACAAAATCATAGAAGTAAAAAATGTAAACATTTCATAAAATCACAATAACTGTCTTATTACTGAGAGTATAAGACCGAGAGTAATATCAAACGAAAGGTGAACAATAGAATCATAATATGACATTCAAACAAGATCGTACATGTTCAAGATAATATTGCAAAATAACAAGTGAATCAAGTCAATAACAAAACATACAAAAATAGAGTGAGGTTGAATAAAGTGAGGTTGAATAGAGTGAGGTTGAATAGAGTGAGGTTGAATAGAGTGAAGTTAACTTAGCAAATTTCATGAGTTAGGTTAGGTTAGGTTCCCGTGTGGGGTTGCTGGTCCCCCATCGGGCGCGTCCCCCCGGTGGCGGATGGGGGAACGCCTCCCAGATATGGGAGGTACCGGGGAAACCCGGCGCGGACCAAAACCAGCAGGGGGTTGCCGCTTGGAGGATCCTGGTACTTCTCTGTTCATCAGAGTGGACTGTGGAGACTCCGGGCGGCGACAATTGGGGGGGAGGCTTTCGGGCCGGGAGGAAGAAAACCTCGTTAAAAAATTACAGGAGGGGGTGGAAACGCCCTGCGCGGCGGGTCCGCTGGTCTTTTTGGCCGGTGGGCGCTGGCTTCGGCCACCGTCGGGCAACCCGTAATCCGCACTGAGCGGAACCGGGGGCCCCACGCACTGAGCGAGGGGCCGCGAGGAAGAAAACCTCTATAAAAAATTACACGAGGGGTGAACCTCTTGAGGGTCGCCTTTAGGTCCCCCGGTGGAGGGTCTGCCTCGGCGGACGGCGCCGGCTGGGTCGCGGATGATTGCGCAAGTGTACCCGTAACCCAGCCACCAGGCGACACGGAGGAACATCGCTGGGTTTTAGTGGGTATTCTGGCCACTTCTTGGCCTGCCTGAGTCCCACACTACCTTCCGGAAGCGTCGCAGTCCGCTGCGCTGCTTCCGAAAGGTGTGCGTAAATGCATTTCCCAGCGTAAAAAAAAAAAAAAAATGTTAGGTTAGGTTATTGGGTTATTCCCGTGTGGGGTTGCTGGTCCCCCATCGGGCGCGTCCCCCCGGTGGCGGATGGGGGAACGCCTCCCAGATATGGGAGGTACCGGGGAAACCCGGCGCGGACCAAAACCAGCAGGGGGTTGCCGCTTGGAGGATCCTGGTACTTCTCTGTTCATCAGAGTGGACTGTGGAGACTCCGGGCGGCGACAATTGGGGGGGAGGCTTTCGGGCCGGGAGGAAGAAAACCTCGTTAAAAAATTACAGGAGGGGGTGGAAACGCCCTGCGCGGCGGGTCCGCTGGTCTTTTTGGCCGGTGGGCGCTGGCTTCGGCCGTCGGGCAACCCGTAATCCGCACTGAGCGGAACCGGGGGCCCCACGCACTGAGCGAGGGGCCGCGAGGAAGAAAACCTCTATAAAAAATTACACGAGGGGTGAACCTCTTGAGGGTCGCCTGCGGGTGTGGCCCTCTTGAGGGTTGCCTCTAGCGAGGAACTCCGGGTGATGGAATGGTGTATCCGTCGCCCGTTGAGACGCCTCGGGTCGGGAGGCGCACCATTATGTTCCTGGTGCGCCTCAGACGGTGTTAGGGGGCCTTTAGGTCCCCCGGTGGAGGGTCTGCCTCGGCGGACGGCGCCGGCTGGGTCGCGGATGATTGCGCAAGTGTACCCGTAACCCAGCCACCAGGCGAGACGGAGGAACATCGCTGGGTTTTAGTGGGTATTCTAGCCACTTCTTGGCCTGCCTGAGTCCCACACTACCTTCCGGAAGCGTCGCAGTCCGCTGCGCTACTTCCGAAAGGTGTGCGTAAATGCATTTCCCAGCGTAAAAAAAAAAAAAAAAAAAGGTTATTGGGTTATTGGGTACTAGGTTACACGTTTCTTGTTAATCTACTACTACTAATTTGTATACACACATGTATACATATATGCATAGTGACGAACTTCGTATATACATACATAATAAACATACATACTTCTTACCAACACACATCATGACGTACATCATACCATACCACACCACGACAAACCGACCACACATGTATATATATATATACATAGTGACGTACTTCTTATATCCATACATAATAAACATACATACTTATTACCTACACACATAGTGACATCATCATACCATACCACACCACGACAAACCGACCCTACAACCCAAGAAGGTACCAGGAGCGAGTGTATGTAATTAAAGATCAGTTTAGTTACGAAAAACGAAACACTTTTCTCCTACATGACGACATTAAAGCTATTTGGGAGGAGGTCCTCAAAAGAGGATAGCAAAGACTCCATCATAAAAAAGACACCCAGCATAAGGGGTTGTTTCACAGCCGAGTAAAGTTACTTTGATCAATCTACAGTCCCTGCCAGAACCCAATGCAGTTTGTGTAAACATACAACGTGTATGGCAGATGGCTACACGTCACGACATTTCACTTTTGCGTAGGTACGATATTTGCACTGTTGCTTGTAACAAATCACTCACAAAAAAAAAGCATCCCTGCATAGCTCATAACATTAACTTAACCTGGGATATTGCATCATTAACTTAATTAAGTTAATGATGCAATATCCCAGGATTTAGCGACATTAGTAACAAAATGTAGAAGCATTATCACCCACTTCAAGCAGAGCTCGGTTTCAGCTTACAAGCTAAAAGAAAAACAGATGGAACTTAACTTACTATAACTAAAACTCAAACAAGATGTGGCTACTAAGTTGAATAGTATATACTATATACATATATATTATGCTGGAAAGACTAGTAGAAGTAAAACAGCCATTAACATTAGCTCTGGCTGATTTAACCGACAGAGCGCCTGATTTAACAGGTACCTAATAAATGGGTGACTATTAAAGACTGCTTGCAAATTTTAAAGCCATTCCTATAATTGACTGAAATTCTTTCTGGGGAAAAATATACAACCATGGCTATGATAGACCTTTAATAAGAGGATAACAATTTTCACTAAGAAACTGTTTGCCAACAACATCTATCGGTACCGCACTTCAGACTTCACTAATTGACATGGTGGCTCGCAGACTTGGCAACCTGGAAACTAACAAGTTTATAGCTAAAGCTACTTTCTTAGACCCACGGTTTAGAAAAGCAGGATTCGGACAAGACGATAACGCTAAAAATGTCCAACAATGGGTGACTGACGAACTTTCACTGCTTACGAGCCAGGACCAAGGTCTATTGTTGATGAAAAATATTTTATGTATGTTTAAAAAATATTTTTATATCGATGGATTTCAAATTGAGACTGAAAAAATTAAACTTTTTGTTACTTCATATTCATAGCATACTTCGTTAATACAATAATTGTAATTAATTTTTTTTTAATAAACCTGCTCTACACCTATTTGTATTATTTTATGTTATTTTTCCGTTACCTTCTTACGCAAGGGCATGTATGGAAGAAGCTATCAGGCTATTACCAACGCGATGATAATAATAATTGTTAAATTCTTTTCTTGCTTACACTTGTTTCATTATTCTTTTTATTCTTCAAATTCCTTAATATTGTTGGTTTCATTCCTTCGGTGACTGCCTCGTTGGTCTAGTGGTTAGCATATCCGACTGCAGATCACGAAGTCCCGGGTTGGGCAAATTATTGTTAGGTATTGCTTTATATAAATTTTATTTCCTATTGTTCCAAAAAGAATGGCAAAAAGAACATCGAAAATACCACAGATCCATAGAAAAAAAGTACGTGTTTCTCACTCACGTTCAAACGTAATTTAAAAAAAGAACGCAATCTCTAACCTATTTTTATTAAATACTAGCTGACCCCCGCGACTTCGTCCGCATTGATATACGTTTTTATATAGGATCGGATTGGATCCCATAATCCTTTTTTCTACCAAAACTAAATGTAGCCTTAGTTACTCTTTATAACATCACTTATCTGCCTTTGAAAGTTCCGTCAAAATCGATCCAGCCGTTTAGGAAATTAGCTGGAACAAATAGACATATCGACAAACATAAATTTAATCGCACACCAGTTTAAAATAAGCAGTACGTTCAAAGATCCGGGTCCCAAGTTATTTGAACCCAATAAATGTCTGTCATTTCTGAACTAAATAACCTATGACCTTGAAATATTTACGGGACAATACTCAAAGTACTACCTTTCTAACAAAAAAATAATGAGTTAAATCGAACTACGCGTTAGTGAATTACAGCTAAATATACGTTTTAACTTTCTTTCCCTCTCCCAAGGGAATCGTGCTGAATTTCGGGATAAAAAGTATCCTATGTCCTACCTCGGAGTATAAACTCATATCGTACCAAGTTTCATTTGAATCCATTCAGTAGTTTCGGCGTGATGCGCGGCCAAGATACAGACAGACAGACAGACAGACAGACAGACAGACAGACAAAAATGAAAAAAATTGCAGTTTTGGCTTCAGTATCGATTATAGTGCCCTCCAAAAAAAATTTTCAAAATATCTTCAATGTACAGAATTGGATCTGTTACAGTTTTATTATATTACTAGCTGACCCCCGCGACTTCGTTCGCGTGTTTACAGGTTTTATATAGGATCGGATCGGATCACATAATTCTTTTATGTACCTAAACTAAATGTAGCCTAAGTTACTCCTTATAACATCACCTATCTGCCATTGAAAGTTCCGTTAAAATCGATCCAGCCGTTTCGGAGATTAGTTGAAACAAATAGATAGACTGACAAACATAAATTTAAACGCACACCAGTTTAAAATTAGCCGTACGTTCAAAGATCCGGGTCCCAAGTTATTTGAACCCAATACTGAGGGTTTTAATGTCTGTCATTTCTGAACTAAAATACCTATGACCTTGAAAAAAAAATTTTCAAAATATCTTCAATGTACAGAATTGGATCTGTTACAGTTTTATTATATTATAGATAGAAGATAGATAGACTAATTTTAATACTTTTAACGATTTTGGGTTTAACAAGAAACACGATTCAGCACATTATGAAGAAACACTTTGAAACAGGAGAATTTCCGACAGAGAAGAGAGGTGGTAATCACAAGGAACATTTTGTATTCGGAAAGATGTTCGTACCATTATCACATAATAGAATGATCAAAGTAACTTACCTGTAAGTGAACTTCGATCACTATGGTACTTGCATCATGGTATCGGCATCTGTAAGTACCATATGGTACTTGCATCGGCATGGTACTTGTCGCCATTCTCCTGGGATAATACATCCCTTTTCCCAATCCTCTCTCTCAAGTGAATGTTGTAAGTTAATATTAGGAGTTGTTTTTCTAAACCAGTTATGAAGAGCGCACGTTGTTTTTACTAACTGTTCAACTTTTGACACAGTGAGTGGGATGGGTTTTTCAAATATTCTAAAGGAGAATGACCAAAAATCTATGGGTGTATAACCCAGTCGTTTACAAGCATGTTGTACGCACCATTTATTGCAGATTTACTCCTGATAACCAAACACACCATTTTAATACCTCTAGGACTTGTCGTTTTTGAATAAATCTAAGTTTAAGTTTAAATATGATTCTAGGTTATGTGTAGTTTATAATTGTTAAACTAGTAAGGAAAGCCGTGTATCGTTCCTGCCGATTTGTTCCTGCTTGTTTGTTTAGCGCGCACTATACTTATCATACCTGTTCAACGATATCCAATGCAAAAACAATAAACCATAATATAATTAATATTGGTCTCCGCTGCGCTACAATAAACATTCAAAATGTAAACATAGTAGACGTCACTAGCGTCACACACAACTAAAACAATGACATGTCACATTGACATCTTGAAATAAGTTTTGTTACACAAAATCAAGAAGGTTGTAGTTATATTATATTCCATTGCACAAAACGCAACGAAGTTAAAACAATATTATAACAAAATAATAATATTAATTATTACTTATTTACTTTAAGCGTATATTGTACGATTTACAACAAATAACAAATAAAATAATGTATTTAAATAATTAATATCCGTTCTATTTTAAATGAAATGATTTTTTTTAAATAACAAACCTCTTTTTATTTGGGCATGTAGGTATGCGTAAAATGTAATGCAAATGGTCGTCAGACTTAAACGGGAAGTTGAAAAAACGGTTTAATTCCTTTTTTATTACATTTTTTTATCGTGAAGTGTAGCATTAATAATTATTAATTTCCAAATTGTCATATATTCGTAAGATAATTTTTAATAAATTACATTTTGTGTAAATGTTTGGGTCAGGGGTGATCATTCTCCTTTTGCTACTAATATGCCAAATGCATTTTCGACTACGCGTCTTGCTCTGGATAACCAATAGTTGAAAACTTTGAGTTTTTCATTGAATTCTCCTCTTGTATTATATAGTTTCAAAATATTTGTTTTCAGAGAAAATGCATTATCTGCTACAAAAACACCTTCATTTTGTATGTTTAATAGATTTGCGGTTATAGCTTCATTCAATGTTGATTTTTCAAAAACGCAAGCATCATTTGCTCTTCCATTAGTTCCTAAATATATGTAAATGAAATTATAATTGGCGTCTACGACAGCGAATAAAATAATACTGAATTTTTTTTGTAATCAAAATACTCAGAAGCACTATTTGGCGGGCATCTTATCTTTACTAGCTTTCCATCCATGGCTCCACAGCAGTTTGGAAAATTCCACATCTTGTAAAAACTATTCATTATCTTTCTCCATTCACTTTCGCTTTGTGGAACCTGAAACAAAATCATAATTTTATTTACAGAACATCCTAGAGCAGCAGTCGCAGGTGACAGAATATGAAAACACAGAGAAGAGTCAGGAAACTCCTCAAGCAAAAGATAGCGGACATTCTCAGACCTCAAAAGATGAACAGCCTCTCGCGAATATATCTCATGCGCCGAGAAACCGGAAAAGATGCAGTGATACACCAATAGACAAGGCTATAAAGCAGTTGAAAATCATTACCGATGATGCTAAAAATAACACCGAAGATAAATTTGATATAGGTATTCTGTAAAAGTTTGGCTGTGCAGTTAAAGCGAATGCCACTACATCGAGCTTTGATTTGTCAACAGAAATTACAAGAAGTCATGGTGCAGGAACGGCTGCAGTTCATTAATAGATCCCCTCATGATTCTACGCGTTCATCATCGTTGTCACAAAGTTCTTATACCTATGTAATGTCTCCAGATACTTATCAACATGAGCAATATCCTTCGTCCAATTCTCAGTTCCAATTGGCACCCATTCAAACTTATGATTATCATGAGGTCCAAACACCCATAAACACTCAACAAATTAGTGAGATACTGCCCACAACACAAGAAAATAATACTTCGGACTTGCTCCAAACAGCTATGAGTAACATATTGTGAAATATTAAAAGAATACACTAAAACTTAATTCATTTGTAGAATGTTTGTTGCATTAAATGCAAAACATTCTTTTACTTCTGCTTTCGTATGCAAAGTGCCTTTAATTGTCGTCGTGGACATTTTATTTCTCAACTTTGTTTTCATTATATTTATGGCTGAAAAAAGCCTTTCTAAGGCAGCGCTGCTATGGGGCAGACATAGTAGTTTTTTTACCATGTCGCATAATATTGGAAATGTTTGTGAACCATCTCCATCTTTCATTTCAAAAACGTGTTTCCAAAATTGGTGAATTTCTGGGATTTCGTTGTTAAACGGCAAGTCTGTATGCCTTAACTTTCGCCATTCTTTATCAAATTCAGTTACATTATCTGAACAAATGTTCGGGAAAAAGTAAAGCATGCCCGCAATAGACGCAGCGGCAACAGTTTCGGACTGTGAAGATATCCAAGGACAAGGAGATATTACGACATGCTCCAACAGGCAATCGTCGTCGCCGGGACTAGAGGTACGAGCTGGCAGAATATCTAAATACTTCAAAAATTGGGTTTTTACCAAAAATTCCCAAGTACTACAATGGGTACAAAGAGGTTACTCTATTCCCCTTATTCAAGAGGTTTATCAGTCGTCTATTCCTTTCAATAATATTTTTTTCTAATACAGAAAAATCTAGAATTTATACCTGCATATGTAACTTATTAAAAATTGGAGCAATAACTGATTGCACTTCTTGTAAGAATCAATATTTATCTAAGATTTTTATTGTTCCAAAACCAAATGGAACCTTTAGGTTTATTCTAAAAGAAATTCAATAGTTTTGTTCAGAACACACATTTCAAAATGGAGGACAGCATTTTACTGCAGTAAAATTAATTGAAGTAGGTCATTATTTCAGTTTCAGGGTTCAGTTGACCACGTGTGACTGTTGACTACCATGGCGTCTTCGAAGCCCCAGGCCTCGTCGTCCCCTGCGTCGTCATCTTCGGCTGCTAGCGATTCGTTGAGTGAAGTGCAAGTGTTGGACTCTTGTGAGCCACTTGCGCTCCGATCTCCGAGTGCTAGTGCTTCGTGTGTAGTGCAGGTGTTGGACTCTTATGAGCCACTTGCGCTCACATCTCCACGTGTTAGTGCTTCGCCAGTGCAAGTGTTGGACTCTAATGAGCCACTTATGCTCGCAAGTACTGCAACCAGTGTAGTGCAAGTGTTGGACTCTTATGAGCCACTTGCGCTCACGTCTCCACGCGATAGTGCTTCGTCAGTGCAAGTGTTGGACTCCAATGAGCCACTTGTGCTAGCAAGTACATCAACAAGTGTAGGGCAACCTATGCTTGTTACATCCACCATGCCAGCAACTTCATGCTCCCAAGGCGGTGAACCTAGTTCTCCTTCTTCTTCTGAAGAGACTGTTACTCGTCAGCCTTCAGGCACCACTGGTGCTCAGAAGCATCCAACATCAACAGACATCCTGAGTTGGTGGAATTTTGATCGGCTGAGTAAGAAGCTGGGAACGGAGGCACAATGCACGCAGTTTGCAGAAGAGAGAGGTCTTCTTCCCCGTGAAAAAATGTGCACGTACCACAAAAAACCCATGACTTTGAGTGCTGGACAAGGGCTGGGTGTTTTCCGCTGCCGCAAAAGTAACTGCAGAGTAAAGCCTCAGAGCAGGGCAAAAGGAACGTGGTTTGAAAATGCAAAGATTTCCATAGTAACAATATTTAAAATAATGTACCTATTCAGTCACAATGAGCTACCTAGATGTGCAGAGAGAAACAAAAAGAGACGGAGATGAAAATGTCATTTCGACAGGAACTATATCTGACTGGTTTAGTTACTGCCGTGAATGTATTGTCATATATGAGTTAGAAAATGCGCAATACACTACAAAAATAGGGGGTCATAATAAAGTGGTTCAAATCGATGAATCGAAATTTGGCAAAAGAAAATATAATCATGGAAGGCATATTGAAGGCCACTGGGTTTTAGGCATGATAGAAGATAATAGTCAAGATTTAAGGTTAGAAGTGTGTCCCGATAACGAGAGATCTGCAGTGGTGCCACTTATAAAAAAACATGTTCAGGAAGGCTCAATCATACACACTGATTTTTGGAGAGCGTATGATTGCCTTCCTGAACATGGATATATCCATAGAAAAGTAAATCATAGTGACAGAACACATTAATTTGTGGCACCAGACGGGACACACACACAACGGATTGAAAGCCAATGGCGAATTCTTAAAAAAGCCTTCCACAGAGACCAAACAAAAATTGAATTTGCCGATTGGCTAGTCATTTACAATTGGAGAAGGAAAAATCAATTAAATAATTATGACCCCTTTGGAAGACTAATCACGGCAGTCAAATATGTTTACCCAGTTTAGATATAATGTACATTATAATTAAGTAACATACATTTTCCTTCATCTCTTTTTTATGGCTCTTTGTACTGTGGTTTTATATTTATTATATATACTGATAAATAACTTTGTTTTATACTGTTGTTTTAAATTGTTGTTTTATACTGTTATACATTTTTATATTTTAATGAAAGTCTGTTAAATTCATTTTACCCAAAGTTAAACAAGTGAATACCATTACAGCTTAATAATGAGGAATTAGATAAATGTATAAGCAACATATTTTTGAAAATTTAATATATTATGTGCACAAAATATCAATAAATTTAAGAATAAAAGTGACTTGTCATAATCTTAATCGAAATAATGTACTAATTTTGAATAAATTTATATTTTGACTTGATTTGAATTTGTTTTATTTGTGAAGCTCATCTGACTTGCACCTATAATTTTTTTTAACACCCCTTCCCCCCCCCCTTTTCACCCCCCTCCGCCGCGGCAAATAAAGGGTGTAACCAGACATGTTGTCCAAAACGCGTCCCACGGATTCAGTACATGATTCTAGGTTCCCCAGTGGTGAAATTTTTCGTCGAATTTTCCATGAAATTTCCGATATTTTTTACCTCTTTTTTAACTTAATACTGTATAAAATCATTATTACTATCTGTCTCAACGCAATTATAAATGAAAAAGTAATTATTTCATTATTTTCACTTAAAACAGAAATGTAATCAAAAATATTTCTGTAGATCAGCTGACTGCTAACCTAATGAGTAGGTACAGGTCGCTAACCTACATAGTAGGTACATTCGGCAGTCGGCACGCGCATAGAATTTATAATGAGGTTCGCGGCATTGTCAAAGGAAATGCCGCGCTGACTCGATGGTAGGTACTTACGTCGGTACCTACTAGGCGGCGTGTAGCGTGGGCCGCACCGCCTACCTACTAATAAAAGTCTGGTGTGAATTTTGCGCAAAGCGTTGCGTTATGATCGCGTTGTATACAATACATTGCGCGCTCAAAAATGGCAATATTTGAAACCAATCATTTCTGACATAAATGAATTCAGTATTTTCACATAACACATTAAATGCAACCTTACCTCAAAGTTTTCATTAAGATGTCATTTACACCCTGTATATCGAAGTCCAACCTAATTAAATATTTATTAAGTTAATTTAGGTAATCTATCTATACATATAATAAAATCGTAGAATTGCCGTATCTGTACATTAAAGATTTTTGCAAAATAATAACTGGGGGGTGTTAGGGATAAGTAATGGAACATAAAAAAGCTATTTTTGAAATTTTTGTCTGTTTGTCTGTTTGTCGGTTTGTCGGTTTGTCTGTTTGTCTGTTTATCTGTTTGTCTGTTTATCTGTATGTTTGTGCGCGCATCACGCAAAAACTACTGAATGGATTGAAATGAAACTCGGCATACTTTAAGTTCATACTACGGAGTAACATATAGGATACTTTTTATCCCGAAATTCAGCACGGTTCCCTTGGGAGAGGGGATGAAAGTCAAAATGTGTACTTAGTTGTAATTCGTTAACGGGTGGTCCGATTTCATTCATTCTTTTTTTGTTAGAAAGGAAATACTTCAAAGATTACTGGCTAATCTCTGAAAGGCTGGACCGATTTTGATGGGACTTTCACTGATGGATGTTTACATTTTGATCTACATAAACATCCGCCAGTGAACTTTTAACAGTTTTTAGCAAGATATGAGCTCAAAAGAGCTTAGGAAAGACAAAATGATTCTCACGGGAGTTTTAGAAATCAATATCCACGCGAACGAAGTCGCGGGTTTCCACTTGTAACTAATATAAATGGCGTCCTCTACGGAGCAACTTAAGTCTTGTTTGGACCCAATTCCTTATATAAAGATAAAAATAGGTACATTTAAATAGATCTACCCAAACCAGGAATCAACCCGAATTCTTCCACATTACTTTTTTATTTATACATAATGTTATATGTAAAACCTGACCAATAATAGTTTATTTGTCGAAATTACCATACATAATGAATGAGTTATTAATAGAATAATTACCTTGCAGCTTTCGCTCCTTTTACTTCAGCGGACAATAAGCGACAAACCTGCTCGCCATGAAGACAATCTACGAAGACATTCTTCTCAAGCCAGTCGACAAGACATAGCGTTTTGTACCATCCCGTGTCCTGTAGGCCACGGCTGGACAAATCTATCAATTTAATGTATATAGTGTAAATTATTCTACTCCTGCCACTCTAAGCAATGTAATCGTTCGTTTTGACCTGGACCCGGGTCCCGGCTGAATTAGATCAGCAAGTCTTAATGTATTGTAAAGGCATAATAATATAAGCCATATTTACGGAATGTAGCCGTGAGTTTTATTTGCTACAGTAGTAATAAGAATTTTTAACAACCCGATTTTTTTCGTTAAGCCAGAATCTCTAAAGGGTTTTTCTAAATTATCCCATACCTATTTTGCAGATGAGCACTCCTCAATGTGCACATTGATGGGGTCTACAAGTAAAATTATTTTGGATCTTGCCTTTTTGCCCTTTAAAGGGTCCTCGTATTTTCCAGTAATACATTTCCAGAGTTCTTCATGTTCCAAGTAATTTCTTACGGCGAATTTCCATGTTGAGTAATTTTCTCTTCAAAAGTGAAAAACTTAAAAAAAGTGAAAACATTGAGCATATCTTCTTATTTGTGAATGCATTTAAATGCTACCTGAATTTCAATAGCATAGAAGCAATTCAAGATATTGATGACAACTTATTTTTTTATTGGATTGGAAGAACAAACAATGATTTTGCTGCATTAGTGCATGTTCCCCGAATTCAAGAAAGTAATCGAGGCGTCCTAGGCCTGGCATCTCTTTGATGAAAATGAGGACATTTCTTTGAAAATTTTACGCTTGGTTTGCCACACCTATATATTATTTAATCTATGCATATTTACAAGGATGGTCTTTTAACCAAACTATTCATGAAGACCCATACAAACAACAGAAACAGCAATGTTTAAGCCGAAACATAATAAGCGATTGGTACAACTATTGTAGAGAGGTGATTTGCGAAACGTGTAACCTTGTTACGACACGGCGAGACCACGACTCCGTGCAACATTGCGACCGTAAAACGTGATTTTCACGGCGTTTGAATAAGAGTCCTTACTTTCTGTCATGCTAACCATCTAACATTAATTTTATTTTTTGTAGGACGTCTCACGTCACATCTAAGGACACTGTGCTCGGTATGATAGAAGATTGGTCTGAGGAGCTCAGACTAGACGTGTGCGCCGACAATATTAGGTCTGCTGAGGTGCTGGTGCCACTTATAAAGAAACACGTGGCGGCCAGCACCACAGTGCTCACCAACCACTGCACTCGAACCCAGACAATCCAATTGTAGATGAAGATGGGGCTCATACACAACGAATTGAATCCCAGTTGAGAGAGAAGTAAAGAGATTTTTAAGAAAACAAAATTACAATAATACGAAATATTGAAAAAATATAAAAAGGATCCGTTCCATGCAATGGGCAATGGGCTAAGAAGAAGTTGCTTTGTTAATTGATTTGATCTAATGCAATCCAATTTTAACAACCAAAGAAACAAACACCACAACAAACAAATCAAAAGATGATGTTTTTAATGCAAGTGCAAGTGCAAGGGCGGCGCTGGCCACCGTAAGTAGTTCAACTCGTATATGTCAGTTGTACATATAATTTAAGTTGTATTACCAGCAAGCTTAATTAATATTATTAAATGTCTGTTTAGATCCACACCACCACCACCATCACCACCATCACCACCACCACCATGGTATGGTGGTATTAGGTGTTTTTTCGTGTATGTATTTATGTATGTATGTATGTCAGCTTTTTTCTTCGAAAATATTCATGACATGTGACTTTTTTTCATTGGTTTTCATTTATTTTTTATAAAAGAATTTTCACTCGGATTTGAAAAAAAAAAAGGATTGTACACAAACATTTTTGATTAAACCTCCTTACCCCTTTAGTAAATTGACTAAAGAAAAAAAGAAACAAGTACTATGGTTAGAAAAGTATAATGGAATGAGATGAGATGGAGAGTTTCCAACAGATGCTGAGTAGACATCTTTTTGGTTCTCATTATTTCTGTTCATCATTTATTTTTGTAAATAGTGTTTTTGAACCAAATAAAAAACCATTTTTTATCAATATTATGAAACGATTAGCTAATATTTTTTCTTTTTAGGTCTGATTCAAAATATGAATTTGCAGTACCATAGGCAAAGGTGAAAAAACCTAGGAAGTCCACCAGGCCTGCAAAAGTAGCTAACAAGCAAACGTGCGAAGAACCAGCAAAGTAATATTTAATTATCTTTATTTGTCAACTTTATTTCAGGGCGCGTATCCTAACCGTTGACTTTATAGTATAACTTGTGTGTTGTGATATTCAGTATTTTAATGCTGTACGCAGACAAGAGTTATGGGTTCGAATCCCTGTTTAGTTTAGTTTAATCGTGTTAGTTTTTATTTATAAAGTTACTAATATTTTTGTTTTATTTTTAGAAGCCAGAAAAGAAAACTTGTGGACATTTTCGGTCTGCAATCGCACGACGATGAAGGTGTTCAGTGAAGTCGCTACCATCATTTATAGTGAACAGGGTTGCGAACGGTGTCCAGAGACGGAGCGTGTCTACGACAGGAGCATTTTATTTGGAACTAGGTTTTGCCCGCGGCTTCGCCCGCGTGAATTTCGATTTTTCACAAATCCGATGGACAGACGATCTCAAGCGAGTCGCTGGTAGCCGCTGGAATCAGGCGGCACAAGATCGTGTGCTGTGGCGATCCTGGCAAGAGACCTATGTCCAGCAGTGGACGTCCATTGGTTGAAACGAACGAACGAACGAACGAACAAATCCTGAGGGAATCGTGGATTTCCGGTTCCCGTTCCCGCTCCCTTTTCCAACCTTTATACTTACTTTCAAGGAAGTTTGCTATAGATGTTATGTATAGCTGCTGATATAAATTTCAGGTTTCTCAAAATCCCGCGGGAACTACGGATTTTTCCAGGATAAAAAGTAGCCTATGTTTTAAGTCAGGGCATAATCTATCTCCATTCAAAATTTCAGCCAAATCAGTTTAGTAGTTGCGGTGTGATTGAGTAACAAACATCCAAACATCCACACATTCACATTTATAATCTTATATATATAGTAGGAAGTAGGATCACAGAGTACCTACAGAGGGGAAGCTTCTAGTAAGCGGCCCGCTGTAGGTACACTCACACATTTGCGCATGTTTGTCACCAACTGTACCGGTTAGTGGAACGAGCGCGCGTCCGTGAACCGTTGGTGAGTGTGTTTGTGTGAGTGTACCTACAGCGGGCCGCTTGTGGAAGCTTCCCCTCTGTAGATTTACTACTCGTGTGGTAGGATTGCGCGCGTACGACCGCTGCGACGCCGAGGCTACCGAGTCGGACGAGCGCTGGAAGAAAGCGCTGCTGCGTTTGGCCTGCTCGGTGGACGACGACTCGCCGCAGTGGAAAGCACTGCAGCGACTAGTAAAGGAGCTGCATGAATTATTCAAGAACTCTGACCCGATATTCATGCAGGGCAACTTTAATTTTAAGAAAAAAATCAAACAATTTTAATGTTTCTATTTAGTACTTAGGTTATAAGAAATGGTTTTATTTTTATTAATTGAATAGTTAGGTACCTAATAAATGGTATAAAGGTTTTATAAGAAAGGTATAAAGTTTTCGGTTCTTTAGGTGTGAATCTAATTTTTATAAATTCATAATGCCTTTTTGTCAAGTTTGCTCAGTCGAGGTGTTAATATTTTTCTCGATGTACTTACTGCTAAGCAATCATATTATTTGATGAACACAAACCAGTACTTATTATTTACTAGATGATGCCCGCAACTTCGTCCGCGTGGATTTAGGTTTCTACTTCGATAAGGAAAAAAAGTAAAACTGAAGATACGTGAGGGCTGTGTGCCGTTAATAATAATTATAGTAAGTAGGTAATCTTTTTTACTCATCTGCAGTCCAGACACAATTTAGAAATTTTAAAATCCCAAATTGCCACTGCCTGGAATCAACCCTGGGATCTCCCACTAAGAGCACAGTGCTCACCACTGCACCAGGGAGGTCATCAAAATCTGGAAAAAATTCGTCTCTACTTAAGTTTTTTCAATGGTGCCCCACCTCACAAGTTTATGCAACCAGTCAACCACCATCACCACCGCCACAGCCTTTTAACTTGTCACTGCTGGGCACAGCACAGGCCTCCTCTCTCATAGGGAAGAGGATACCTCATACATATCATCATCTCCTAAAGAAAATGTGATGTCAATTATATATTCATGCTACGAAGCATATTTATTTTGTATCTGTATTTATTTGTCACAAAACATTGTCTATTCTGTGTCTTCTTCTTCTTATGGTGCCATCTCCTACCGGAGGTTGGCTATCATTCTGGCAATTTTGATTTTAGAGACAGCCGCACGAAACAAGGATCTGGTACTCAATTTGAAGCTGAATCTGAGCTACTGTGTGTACTTTGCAGTTATTAATCTGTGTCATAGAGTTTTTGTCTACTTCATTATTCTATGTAAAATGACGAAAATTAAAATAAATAAATGAAGAAAATTAAAATTTTGCAAAATCTTGCTTTGAAGAACGACAACTGTTTAGAATTATTTCAACAAGTCCTGAAGTCACCAGCACCCTCCACAAACTGATTAGTTTATTTATTGATGTAACAATTTTTTTGTTGCTCAAAAAAATAAATAAATAAGATTATTAATTCGTTAAATTTTGATTAAATTTGTTCAGAAGGATTGCAGTGAAGAAACGTGGTTACCTACAAATTATTCATGCATAATAATTATGTTCCGAGCATTTCAAAACACGACTTCAACTATACAACAGTTAATACCCTTAAACATTTTATTGACAAAGAAGTATTTACAAATATAAATATTCATTCTTTTGATCAGCCATCAACTTTCAACCACAGGATTTATTTAATTCAAGACATAACTAATCAATATACAAAAATACGATTGCGACAAGTAGAAGCGACCCAACCCATACAACCCATGCAAAATGTTAAGGAATATCAAGTAAAGCAAAAGCAAAATAAGTCGTTTTGTAACAACTATCTTGGAATGACCAAACCGTTGATATTTTGTTTTATTTATACAAAACGAAGAAGGCAATGGGCTAAGAAAAGGTTGCTTTGTCAATTGATTTGATCCAATGCAATCCAATTTTAACAACAAAAGAAACTAACGACACAACAAACAAATCAAAAGATGACGCATGAACTTCTCTAGCACACGTTTTTAATGCAAGGACCGAAAATGTTCTCAAAACCAAAGAACAGTTAAAGGAGAATGCCCAAAATTCTATGGGCGTGTAACCCAGTCGTTTACAAGCGTGTTGTATGCAGCATTTATTGCAGATTTATTCCTGATAACCAAACACACCATTTTAATACCTCTAGGAGCTGCCGTTTTTGAATAAATCTTAGTTTAAGTTTGAAAATGATTCTAGGTTATGTGTAGTTTATGATTGTTAAACTAGTAAGGAAAGCCGTGTATCGTTCCTGCCGATTTGAACTATTTGTTTAGCGCGCACTATACTTAACATACCTGTTGCAACGATGTCTATGTTGAGAGTAGTTTGCAATGTAGAATCTAAAGTGCCCTGTTAACGATCAAATTGTTTGTCAAATTTTACGTGTTTGTCAAATTATTTGATAGTGTACTGCTGTGTTTGAGGCGTTTGTCAAACAATCTACGTGTTTGTCGTGTTTGATGAAAATCTGGATTGATGTCGAGTTTGACAAACAGGTTTGAACGTGAACGGCGGTGTTTGTCAAACAAGATCCCACTCGTTGTATTGACATCATGGAGGACGCTACGCTCAATGACGATATGAGTGGCAATATTACGAACAAAGAATTTACGTTGCATTTCATATCTGTTTATCGTGATATGCCGATGTTATGGAAAATAAAATCAAAAGATTATATGGACAAGAACAAGAGAAGCACAGCAATAAAAAAAATGACAAATGTACTGAAGATGTGTCGCCCGAATATTACGGAGGAAGACGTGAAGAAAAAAATTAATATTCTACGTACGAGTTTCAAGCGCGAAAACAACAAAGTCAAAAAGTCTATGCTTTCTGGTTCTGGTACAGATGATCTGTATGTACCATCATTATGGTACTACAAAGATTTAGAATTTCTGCAAGATCAAATGGAGGGAGAATCAGGAATTAGCACAATAATAGAACAAGAGGTAAATACTGGTAAATACTGTTTATTGTATTGTATTTTTTACACGTACACACGGTTACACATCAAGCTATACTTAACCAGTATAAGCTGACTTCTTATTGTACGAAAAGCATATACAATGCGAGGTCAGGTAAAACTGGTTTTGTATAGCTTGATGTGTAGCCGTGTGTATAACATAAAAAATTACTCTAAACATTTGTTTTGCCATGGAACAGCGCCCGTTGTATTAAAATATTCACAAAAATCATCTCTTACTTGTTTTGCTAGAGTAGCACTATTTCCAGCTCGAGTATGCTCAATACCTAACAACATTGACTCATTTCTCCAAGTACCTGGAATAACAGCCCCCGTAACAAAATCTTCCACATCTATTTCTCCATGTCGAACGTAATTTTTTTGTTTTATAAGTAAATTGTGTAGATGGCAACACGCCATTACTACTATTTTTGCTTTTCTTGGAGATAATTTAATAGGTTTTTGGAAAATCTTAAAACGACTTGCAAGAATGCCAAATACATTTTCAATTATTCGTCGAGCACGAGATAATCTATAATTGAAGATCCTTCTGTTATCATTTAACACTTGTTTATTGTAAGGTTTCATAAAGTTTGGAAGTAGTTGGAAAGCTTCATCGCCTACAAACACAAAAGGCATTTTTTTATTAGTGTTTGGCAATTCTTCTGGCTCTGGAATCTGTAATTGATTATTCTCAAAGCAATGCCAAAATTTTGTATTTTTAATTACCCCTCCATCTGACACTCTGCCATTTGTACCGACATCAACCATAATGAATTCATAATTTGCATTGGCTATACCCATAAGTACTATGCTGTATGTTCCTTTATAGTTATAATAGTAGGAACCAGAATGCTCAGGTTTTTGCAAAGTGATATGTTTTCCATCTACAGCTCCAATGCAATTATCAAAATTCCATGCATTTCCAAATCGTCGCGCCAATATCTTCCAATTTTCTTTTGTTCTGGGTACCTGAAATAGAAAAATGTTTATTATAATGTTGTTTTTATTTCCAGGAATCATCATTATCACAATCTTTAAACTCAACACCTTCGCAACCTTTGGCATCTACAAATCCAGTACAATCAAAAAGGAAGAAAAGTGAGGACTTGCAGCGTGACTTATTGACATTAGCCAGGGATCATTTCAAAAAACCTGAAAATGAATATCAAGCAATGGCCAGAAACTGGGCCTTTAAACTGGAGAGGATGTCTGCAGAACAAAGACGACTGGCAGAAAAGTTCATCAACGAAATACTCTTTGAAGGTGAAGAAGGAAATCTTCGTAGACATTCAGTAATAATTAATCCGAACAATCAATATTCCATTCCCTCATCTCCATCTTCTGTTCTGTACATTCAATCTCCTACCTCTCACACTCAATCTACTGTTCCGCAATCTCCATCTCCCGTTCCATACATTCAATCTTCTATCTCTCACACTCAATCTACTGTTCCGCAATCTCCATCTCCCGTTCCGTACATTCAATCTCCTACCTCTCACACTCAATCTACTGTTCCGCAATCTCCATCTCCCGTTCCATACATTCAATCTTCTATCTCTCACACTCAATCTACTGTTCCGCAATCTCCATCTCCCGTTCCATACATTCAATCTTCTATCTCTCACACTCAATCTACAGTTCCGCAATCTCCATCTCCCCTTCAGTACATTCAATCTTCTATCTCTCGCACTCAATCTACTGTTCCGCAATCTCCATCTCCCGTTTCGTACATTCAATCTCCAATCTCTCATACTCAAAATCAAGCTCAAACTTTGTCGAATACGGAGCAGCCTGTGTTAATTCATATTCCAGACTCGCAAACAAACGAAACTGAAGCTGAGACAGCAGCAAAATACTTGACACATTTTTATTCATTTTAATTAGTATGATTTAAATAAAACCTTACCTGAATATTGTTGCATAGTGTTTCATTTATTGCTTCACAAGTTTCAATGATAATGTTGCTCAATGTTCGAGGTGCAACGCAGGCTTGAAATTTTAAGTCTTCGAAATCGGCGCCGCTAGCCAGGTACCTCAAAGTTATTGATAACCTTTGAGAAGGTGGTATAGATTTGCGCATAACTGTGTCCTTTTTTTCAATACGAGGACGGAGTATAGTCAGTAAATCATCAAAAGTTTTATGGTCCATGCGCAGGAAGTTTGCGTAGTCTTCAGGTTCTGTGCGCAATATTTCCCGTAGCAAATTCTCGTGGGTATATTTATCTCTTAATTTCAACCATTCTCGACTCCATCGTCTTCTTTTTTTTGTCTTGATACACAGTGCTAGAGTCAGTGTCAAAAATGCGTCATCTGAATTACTCATTGTAAGCGCTCGGCACGGCGACGTCACGTCACGAAAGGAGAAACCCGAATCTACTAGAAAGTTAACTTTGTTTGATATTTGGTTTGATCGTTTAAGCTATTGTTTGATGAAAACGTGACGTTTGACAAACAAATTTGTCAAGCAAATTTGATCGTTTACAGGGCACTTAACGAAGACACATCATGTCTTAGCATCATATCAAAGGCATCATGTTTACATTCAACTGACATTTAATGCACCTCAACAATGTTATCCAAATCACGAGCAAAAATCAGAATCCGTAGAAAAGCGTAAAGTCGGCGAGTAGGCGAGATCGAATCCGTATAATATAGCAAAAGTCGTTGGTAAGGAAAAACAATAAACCATAGAATTAATATTGGTCTCCGCTGCGCTACAATAAACATTCAAAATGTAAACAGACTAGACGTCACTAGCGTCACACATAACTAAAACAGTGACAATGTCACATTGGCATCTTGAAATATAATAAGTTTCGTTACACAAAATCAAGAAGGTTGTAGTTATATATTCCATTGCACAAAACGCAACGAAGTTAAAACAATATTACAACAAAATAATATTATTAATTATTGCTTATTTACTTTAATCATATTGTACGATTTACAACAAATAAATAGAATAATGTATTAATATAATTAATATCTGTTTTATTGCAAGTGACATGATTTTTTTTAACAACAAAACTTTTTGTTTGGGCATGTATGCGTAGAAAGTAATGCAAATGGCCACCAGACGTGCCAGAGAAACAGGAAGAGACGGTTGAATTTCTTTTTTATTGCATTTTTTTAAAAGCAGCTTTAGCATTAATAATTATTAATTTTCAAATTGTCATATATTCGTAAGATAATTTTTAGTAAATTACATTTTGTGTAAATGCTTGGGTCAGGGTTGATCATTCTCCTTTAAATGGGAAAATTTTAAAAAAGCAGCCCGCAAGAGATCTCAACAAATAAGAATGAACAATCTAAAGGTATCTACCGCTTCTCATCAAAAAAATAATCTAAAACAAAATTTCTGTTGACCGAGCGAAGCGAGATCTCTGAATTCAAATGTATTGCAGTATAACAAAATTTTAGATTTTGTCAACCAAATGTTTGCTATTTTTCAGGATTTATGCAAGCGGCAACAGCAGCTTTCTCTTGATGGATCAATGCTCTTGTTTCGCTGATGACTGCCTTTCAGACAATACATCAATTAAAACGCAAAAAGCCAAATATGGAGTTATATTCTTACTACTACATATTAAATTTTGAAATTTACCGTGTCAAGAACTATATTACTAAATACTGAAATTGAAAAGCAAATGGAATCAAAACTTTTTGGAACCTGTTGAACATGACACAGCGGGAGACCTTTTGCAGTTTAGATGAAATTAAATATAGTCTTCCTTCTCCTAAATTAGAAGGAATGGATGGAGTTGATTGAATAGACGACAGGCGATTTATAAATTTCTTGTGAATATGCCGAATTGAATCACTTTTTCAAAATAATTTATTTTATATTTGAGGTTAATGATTCATTTTTGTTTCATAAAACCTAGATGTTTCACACATACTAAAGAAAAACATGTGCGGGGAGAATAATGTCCCAAGAAAAATGATAGAAGCCGCAAACAAAGTACTGGCCAAAGAGTTAACCTTACCTCGGGGTGCTGAGATTTACAAATTGCCATACACGAGTTTACGAAGAAGAGTCTTTCTCCAGAGGTGTAAAGGTGGACAGCCAGCCTTAGATGAAAATGCTGAAAAGATTTTAGTAGACCGTTTACTGCACTTAGTGAGTCGTGGGTTCGGAATCACACCCAAGGCGGTTCGTAAATATTTTATTCAAATAATTAAACACAATTTTAACAGAAAAATAAGACTGACTGGTCAGGACTGGTTTCATTGCTTTATGAAAAGAGATAGGAGTTAACGATTCGGAAACCTGAAGGATTGTCAAGAGCAAGGATTAAAATAGAATAGAAAAGTGTTTTATTCAAATAAACTTTTACACTTTACTTTTGAATCGTCAAATTGATTCAATTTGTTTGAAATGCCGTTCCAACCGATTGACATGATAAGGGAAAAACTGACTGATTTTTTCAAGACTGAAACGTAAGAGTAGGTAAGCCCTGAATGTTGTATATGTAAATAAACAATGTTGACGAAACGGGGATTCCGCTTGATAGTCGACCACAATATTACTTTAATGCTACTGCCCGGCTTCAAAAAGACTGGAATATTTCCATTAAATGCCAATGCGCTACTTGACCACAAGTTTATCGGTGGTCACGGGATCACAACAAGTGCAAGTACCAAACCGTGAAGGCTGAACCAGTACAGGCAGAATAACATAGGCCGTTGCCATCCACCAGTTCAAAACAATCTGATTCAGTCCTACCATCCAGCATTACTGAAGTATTAAAGAAATTCATGCGTGTTACATAAGTTTGTATTAAAGAAAAGGAAAGGTAATGTAACGATAATAAAAAGAACCAAGAGGAGTGAAGTCAGTGAAAAAAATGATATTATCAATAAATTGGTGCCCATGATGCCAGAGATCATTTGCCAATTAATTATGAAACTGTAGACAAAGGCAAGTGTTTCGAGACAAAAGCACATAAGAGCTTCAATTCCGAGCAAGACAACAGGGTCATCAACATCAGGCGTACAACCTGAGGTTGAGGTTCTGCAAGAAAACACATCAGAGAGACCCTACCACTAATAATTCCTGAAGAAACTCATGAAAGGCAAACAGAGGCATTTATCAATTTGCCAAATTATTTTAGAGCAAAAGAATCTGAAAGAGTTTGTTTTGTACCAAGGTGTAGTAATGTAGAACGCCACCGTATACCATTATATTAAAGAAAAATTCTGTTCACGGAATTTAAATATTATGTGCCATCAAATAGCCGGGTTTGTGCAACTCATCTTTTATGTCAGCCTTGGGACTTTATCACTAATACATTTGGTACTTCATCGAGCCAATTTACTCCTTCTTACATTGAAGAATATTCAATTATTAAAAAATGATGCTGAGTCATTAGATTTTAATAACATTCAAGATATTTGGCACATTATTGGCTAGGTATATCAAAACAAGAATTCACAGTTTTATTAGACCAAGTTACAAGATTGATAAAATGAATAAAGGACCACTTGCACTGGCCATTTACTTATTAAAACTAAGAACCGGTGATTCCAACAGGAGGATATCTTCATTAACGAAAATATCTATAAATACTATGCAGTCCCTCATTAAACTACAGAAGTTTTGGTCCAGGAAGGTTCGGTCCCATTACAGTTAGAAATATGGCTTCTTAGCCATATTTATACTGTTGGTACTTGGGGTATGAAACACAGAAGCATAAACATACAGTCAACGGCTGCATTTTTACATGCTATATTAATTATTGTAGAAAATGAATAAAAGAAGAATAAAAACAATGTGTTTTATTCCATATTATTTATATTTAATAAGAGCAACAAAAGTAAAAGAAAGTAACAAAAATAAAAGAAGCAGTAAACGAAACATGCATCCAAACATCTTCCCGTAATACTTTTTCTATATTTAAACCATACTTCTTAAAAGAACTTTTAATATTGAACGTCTTTTTCACATAACCTACAATTTATCTAAAACGTGAAATAAAACAAAACCAAAGTCGGAAGTACGAATTTTTGATGTAAATAGCAAGCATCTAAATTTTCAAAATAAAGCATGTTTCATCCTTGTTCAGTGTTGGGCCCATGGTTGTATGGACTACATTCATCTCCTTTAATAACTTAAAAACAAAGATGTCGGGACTTGAAGTGGAAATTCCAAATATACATATGTATATAAATATTGTTTACTTTTTGATTACAAAGATGGAGGAAACAAGAATTTTGGCATTCGCAACACGGGAAGGGCAACAAATATTAGGGTGGTAGGTAAGATTTTTATTAATCATATCATTTATTTCACCACCTGACCTAGGTTTAGGTATTCAACACAAAATCACCAGCCTGTCTTCTTCACACTCCAGTGCCAAGGAGTTAGTGAATAAAAAACGCAGACTATCAAATGTGGAAGTGGAAACAAGTCCACAGAGTCTCAAGTTACCACAGAAAGATTAGAATTGTTTAAAAATTGTAGAAAATATGAAAAGGAAATTTTTGAGTTGTGGGTTCAATACAAGATTTATTTTAAAAATTACTACCTAGTAATTAAATTTTTAATTAAGTATAAGGGTCAAAATCACCAAGGTAGCGAATTTGCAAATGTGAACTTTTGTAAAAATTATTACGTCTTGGAAATTCAAAAAATAACTTACAATGTACACGATATTATCAATAATTAGAATTACGCTGTAAAAGAAGCGCCGTTTATATGAAGCCGAATAATTTAATAGTATTTCTGGAATATACTCGAGGGACGCGAAGACAAATTGCTCTCAATGGCAAAATATGGAAATATACAAAAATCTTTAAAACGAAAGTAAACACAAGATGTGATTGCTGAAGTGATAGTACCTTCAACCAAAGATACCCAAATTGTCGATAATTGCAATATTGAGGCGAGTTTTGATCACAGGTCACAATGGAACTTCATAGTTGATAGTTTGTTTTCAGTCCTTTTTTAATGCTAACATTTATTTTAACTTCAGATGGAGGTGAAATCAAAGGAGCATAAAATAAAGCTACACAGAGGTGTTTGCAGATCGTTTTATGTTAAAAAGAAAACGATCTACACCTCCCATACGTCGCAATCCAGATCTTTGTAAACACTTCCTACTAACTACAATGAATCAGCAAAAAGAAGCAAGATTTAATAGATGCCCAAACAAGAAGTGTAAGAGGGAAAAAAAGTTGAAAATACAAAAGCTGGAGCATAAACTAAGATGCGCCCAATTATAAGAAAAGTTAAAAACAAGATGCAAGAGAACATGAATTAAGATGTGAGTTGATGGTGTTAGACACTATGTTGAAAAAAAAAGTCAAATTTGGAAATACAAATGATGGCAACACAAGCAGGCGATTCTTCGAAGAGTACGATATATCTGCAGCCATAACAGAAATAGTCGATTCCTGTAATATGTCTAATTTGGAACATATTATATAATTCCAATAATTTCAACTTTGTTTAGGTAGTCATTTCGAAAGTCGTTGACTTACAAATTTTATAATTTACGTATCTTTCTTTCTTTCAGCTAAAACAGCTAAATCCGAGTGGAAAAAATTAAGAGACAATCACCGAGATAGCCTCAAAAGACAAAAGAGCGACTAAAAATCAGGCCAGGTTGCTGCTTCTGTGAATACTTGGAAATATGCACAAATTATGGACTGGAATACAACACTCTGACAATGAACCAACCGAATTTACTTTAGGACTCATATTGCTCGTTACCTACTCTGCGAAGTTTGCTCCGGTGTTTCTTGCCATAAATTCGCTGAGCTTCAAATTGCCGAAAAGGTGAATACGACGTTGACAATTATGTGCCAAAGTTTTCAGACTGAATGAGGCAATTTTGGTCGACCCACTAAGTGTTCAAAATGAACTTTTCTAACCAAAAATAAAGTCCTTGTAATGCAGCTTTGTCTTTGTAATATTTCATAAATATCAAAAAATATCAATAATAATATAAATAAACACTTGCAGTGTAAATCAGTAATTGTGATTCAGTAATAAACGAAATGCTCAGTTTTATAATATCACACATGTATGGTATAAGCTATTATCGCGTTTTAATATAAGAAGCAAATTATGACAATCTGTACAAATCCATTAAAGTATTGCTCAAAAAAATTGCGTACATTTTGTGACTAGATCAAAGAATATCGACAAACTGATTTCTAAAAATGCTTGTCTGATGATGCTCAACAATTTATTGAAAAAATTTGTGATCTGCCAAAAGACTAAAAATAAAATAGTAGCCAAAAAGAAAAGGTTTTTGGATTATGAAGGCAAAGATCAACATATACAGTCTTCCAAAAGCCGGTATTAAACAGATTTTTTAAACAACATACTTGATTCAATTATAGTAAATACCGATATTAGATTTATGGCTTTAAATTAACCTTGCACTTCATGTACTTTGAAAGGTTTAATGAATTCAACGACAATCTCTCTAAGTACTGGACTGTCTCCACAAAATAAAATTATTTCAATATTTTAAATCAAATTAGCCAAGCCCAGTTGTAAATTGCAGAAAAACTGCGTTGAGAGCATATTTAATTAAAATAAGAACAGAGGACTTTCATGAAAAATCTGCTGTCTGTAACTTATCAGGTTACTCCAAACAGCTCGAGAAGCTTTAGTTACATGTTACTTCATGTACCACCACTTGGGGTTTAATCATATGATTAAACCCCAAGTGGTGGTGCATGCAATAAAATCATCTCCTAGTGATATCACTAGATGATTTTATTAATACAGGAAGGAATAGAGCAGGAATTTATTAATACCTGAAGGCTACCTTTATCCCGTAAACAGTACTATCGAAACTTTGTTTGATGTACAATAAATACATTTAAGGTCTCACAGCTACAAACTGCACGTTTAATGGAACGATAACATCACTTACCTCCATTCGTCACGCGAAAGATGCTGATTTGTCACTTGCATTGATACGAAGCAGATGGAAGGCTATTGTTGATGGTCATATGTGCAAAATAGGTCAAAAGTATTTAAATTCAAAATGCAAATGCTTGGTTATTTCAAATAAAAATTCACCTGATGACGTGCAGAAATACCAAATACAAAAGGAGATCCTATTTTGTATGAAATAATTAGAAACAAAAACAATATGTTACACGGTCCTTGTGGAAGCCTGGATCCCTGCATGGGCAATAAATGCAACAAAAAATATCCCCTACAATTTTTGAAAGACACATACAGGTGATCATATCTAGATACCCACAATACGGAAGACGATCTCCGGCTTGACGGTAGTTTCACACTGAAAATAAAAGACACTGAAGTGGATAAAAAGTCGTTTTTCGATAATAAAGCGATACCTCATAGAGATGCAGCAAAATAACTTCCGTGGAGCACCACGTGGCAGAGGCCATTCCGGCGGTAACCGCCGAGCAGCCCGCGACGCGCAGCGAGCCTATCAGCATTATAACGATAGGCAGCAATTAGAAAATTGGGCGTACGAACCTGCACCATACGACCCAAGGCGCGAAACAATTAATCGACAGCCAACTCCAAGGTCTCAGAATTGGAAAAACAAGAGACAGGAGAAGAAGGAAGAAAAGAAAGAAGAAGTGCAGACTGTATTGCCGAAGACCGAATATTCCGGCGCGCGAGATCAACCTTTATACGACATTGGTCCTCATTCCTCGCTTATCCCCGACATGGACTGTTACAACCAGAACTTCGAGTTCTCGGGGTTTATACCGTTAGTGAACCAGACGTACGAAAAGATGAGGGGAGTTGACCCCCGTCTTCATGATAGGCTTCCGTTATCAATGTACACGCACGCGATGGCCACACATTTAAATTTAGAAGTCTTGGAAGTAGCCAGACAGGCCGGACAAAATGTTTTAAATCTTCGAACCGATGCGAGAGAGACTCACAGACTACCAGGTCATTCCTCAAGCTGTCGCGGATTATATATCACACATCACCGACGCCATTACATAGGATGGGAAAGAAGTGCGACTTAACTTGCCTAACGTCGCCATTCCGCAAGGACCGGTATTTGAAAAACATTAAAAGACATTGAAGTGGATAAAAGGTGCCTGCCTGGTCCGGTATAATGATCTTGAGAACATGCCAAAGGTTGCGACCATGGACAGATCAGACTCCCTAGCCACGGCCGAGGAGGCCGGCCACACACACCCTTAATCATTCATGTGGAAGAAGCAATTCATCTGGAAATGGATTTTAGCTAATCCACATGTTTTCCTACATGGGTCACATAAGGGTTTGCTGATATTGAAGTTGGGGGCAAAAGACATGTAGATAACGTTGTTTTAAATTATTACAGGCATATTTATACGCTGAACACTCGCTACATATGGGTCAAAATCACCAAGGCGAATTTGCAAATGTGAACTTTTGTAAAAATTATCACGTCTTGGAAATCAATAACTACGCTGTAAAAGAAGCGCGCAAAATATACACATTTTATTTTTTATCCAGGATTTCAGAGATACAGGGAGTAAATAACATCGTTCCGTGAACGTATTTTAAAACTCAAATATTTTTGTTAAAAAGATAAATATGATAAAATTTAGTTTGGAAGTACTTTACCAAAATAGATAAAAATATTACAAACCTTCCGTTTTATTATAATAAGTATAGATAATAAATAAATCCACTATGTTTTGTCTTGAATTAAATAATAATACTTTTGTTGCGTTCCCATAAATGACGAAACGTTCCCTGAATGATCGCGACGTTCACAAGTTCACAACGTTTACAAAAACGTTTCCTAAATGAGACAGATAACTAATTTTAGTCTAAAAGTAACTTCAAATGTAAGTATGAACTTTATTTTGTGTTGAAACTCTTAAATTTTCATCAAATATTATAAAAGTAATAATAAAACCTATGCTACAATTTTTAGTACATATTTTGCTTGACTATACAGTGTGTCCGGGATCGAATTAGCGATATTTTAGGGACATATTCTACAACTCATTACCTCTCTGAAAATACCACTTATTAGTGCCTGCCCCCCTCCCCCTCCCAGGGACAGCCATTTCAATTTGGTGTGCGTTTTTGTGGGTATGTGCGCACAAAAAATGTAATAACTCAAAAGTCTGCTGATGCACAGGTCTTCAAATGACCTTATTCGATTGGATACAATATTCTCCATCATTAAATACCAAACAATAGAATAAAATGTTAAAATAACTCGATCAAAAATGCTTCGGAAACAAAATATTTTTTCAAAAATATTGAAAACTACAAGTTTTTGCTGCATTTTGCAAAAACGAGGTCATTAAGACCACATTATTAAGTATTAAATCGACAGCTTTTGAGATAAGCAACAAAACGACATAAAAAATTTGACTGTAAGTTACTTACTTCTGGAGATATTGGTAATTGTAAGTACTTCGTCCCCAAGCATGAATTACGAGTATTGAACCCAAATTTAAGATTCATCATTTTTTTACTGCAAATAAGGTAAAAAAATCTTAACTTTATAATTTAATTTTTGTTAGTTATAAACTCAATAACTCTAAAGATATCCTAAAAACTAGGTTATTTCCGCCACAAACCGAAATTACCATCTCTGTTCTGTTAGCTATTTGCTTCATGTTGGGAGGATCGTTGGATCATGTCCAAATACAACTTATTTTATCTGCAACGGACAAGATCGTCTCCAATAATTCTTTTCTGGTATTTGGTACCATATAAAAGACCTTCTGCTTCATAGGTCCTCATAAAAAGAAGTCCAAAGGTGTAAGGTCTGGAGAATGAGGTCGCCATTCCATTGAATTGCTGCCACGTCCGATCCAAGGCGAATAGTTGACATCTACATGCTCTCTTATGGCTATAATAATACCGAGTAGGCATGTCTTTAAACTTAGCAAACATCACAAACCTGAATCACAAACAAAAATGAGTAATAACTTAAGTAGCGATCATAACGCCTCCTCGCCAGGAACAACAAAATAAAATTTCAGATATTTCAATTTTTTATACGAATTTTTAATCAGTTGAAGTAGGGGTCCGATCCTTAGTTTTAACCTCATTCGCTGACTAATCAAAAACAATATTATTATTACCTGATCGCCCGAGGTATGCGATGGAAACCCACATTCGAATAACATAAGAACTTACGCGCTCGCGGTTAAGTTATGTTTAAACAATAATATCTCCAAAAGTAAATAACTTACAGTAAAAAATTTTATGTCGTTTTGTTGCTTATCTCAAAAACTGTCGATTTAATACTTAACAATGTAATCATAACGACCTCGTTTTTGCAAAATGCAGCAAAAACTTGTAGTTTTCAATATTTTTGAAAAAATATTTTTTTTCCGAAGCATTTTTGATCGAGTTATTTTAACATTTTATTCTATTGTTTGGTATTTAGTGATGGAGAATATTGTATCCAATCGAATAAGGTCATTTGAAGACCTGTGCATCAGCAGACTTTCGAGTTATTACATTTTTTGTGCGCACATACCCACAAAAACGCACACCAAATTGAAATGGCTGACCCTGGGAGGGGGAGAGGGGCAGGCCCTAATAAGTGGTATTTTCAGAGAGGTAATGAGTTGTAGAATATGTCCCTAAAATATCGCTAATTCGATCCCGGACACACTGTATATAGTGCGAATATGCTTTATGGAAGATTTCTCTGTCTACCAGAGAAATCTTCCTATTTGATGATTTTTTCAGACGTAGATAGCAAAAAGCTTTTGAATTAGGAGATATGGGTTCACTCCATTATTGCCTAGGCATACAATTCACCCATAAAGGGGGAGAAATGACATTGTCTCAGGTGAATTATATTGAAAATTTAATAAATAGATTTAATATGGGCGAATGTAAGTCGGTTTCAACGCCTGTGCAAACAGGTTTAAAATTGGAGAAGGACCAGAGCTAGAGGAAATGGAAAACATACCCTACCAAGCATAGATAGGGTCGTTGCTGACTGGGCGCCATGGGCCATTGACCGTCGTTCATATACTGGTTATACCTTCATGTACATATAGCGGTGGTCGAATCAGTTATGCAACAAAGAAACAAAGAGTTGTGGCTTTATCAACAGCAGAAGCCGAATATATTATGGCAATGACAGAAGCGACGAAGGAAGCTCTGCACTTGAAACATCCACTGGAAGATGTTTCAAGTGCAGTGTGTGTTTGAGTGTTTCATAAAACTGTTCCTATCTACAATGACAATTTGGCTACACAGAAGTTAGCCAATAATTTGATGACTGGAAAGAGGTCGAAACACAAAGGAACATTTTATAAGAGACTGTGTCCAAAAGAAACTGATAACTATCTGCTATAGAGACACAGGTAATATGGAAGCAGATTTTTTAGCAAAGGCTTTTAACACAGCCAAGGTTATTGAAGCTGCTCAAGATGATAGGAGTCACTCAGACCCCTGTAGTCAGAAAGCAAGGGCATCGTGAGGGGGAGTGTCATAGATAATAAGGTTTTAATGAGTTTTAATATTAGAATGATGATGTTGTATGTTGTTGATTGTGTTGTCAAAGGAAAATCTCTTAAGTACTTAATTACAACAATTTAATATTTACCTACAATAAGTACTTAACGCAATGGATATGGAGCTATTTTTACCTCAATGTTTCTGAGGTTACTGCTATTGACTATGATGCGCCTGGACACCAGCGCTTTAATGAGCTTTATTAATTATGAGATAGACTTGAGCTTGACGACAATCATGTTTGACGGAAATAAATGATGATAGTTACATATGATAGGCACATAGTTACGTGACCATACGCCCCAAGCGGAAACTATGCAGAATAGAAATTGGTTGTACTCAATTGGCAACTTTAAAATAAGAACGTTAAGGTCCATTTTAATTTGACGTTATAGTGTTTTGATGCTCGAAGTCTATTAACATTATCGAGACGGGCAAACTCATCCTAATGGTACTAGGAGGTAGTTGTATATCTACGAGTAAAATTACGTAGTCTTGTTCAAGTAGTACGTCTTGTCAAATTACGGCTACCTATCCACCAGGGAATAAGAATAAGAATAAGAATAAATTTATTGCTTTCACTGTGTAGGTACATTAGGTTGTAAATTTTAATAATAAGTATCAACAGTTTGCCACTTCTGGCGTGCAATATTTTTGAACTGCAAGTTCTTATAATCTAACGTAATTATTATTATATTTCTTATTACTTTTAATATATCTAATATTTTTTATTATTACACACACATTTTTTATTGATATACATACACTTAGCCCTTATTATAGACAATGAGAATTGTACAAAAAAATCTTATTAAACACTAATATTACCTATATATTATACTATGTATACGGTACTAATTAAAATTTTTAAAATAAAATTCGTTGATATTATAAAATGCTTGGTTTATTAGCCATAATCGTAATTTATTTTTGAACATTATGTTTCCTTCAATTTTTTTTATGTTTAATGGCAAATGATTGAATATTTTGATTCCAGAAGCGAATGCACTTTTTATAAAAACATAGCTTTTATTTTGCGGCACACATATATTATATTTATATTTTGTACGTAAATTATCCCTGATAGTGCAATTTCTGTTAAAGTACTCTGAATTTTTTTTAATAAATAAGCAGATTTCTAAAATATAAATGCAAGTTACAGTGAGATACTTTTTATCTATAAATACATTTCTCACTGATTGATCATATTGTATGTTGTATATAATTCTCAAGCATTTTTTCTGTAATATAAAGGTTGATTGTACATTTACCGAGTTTCCCCAGAATATCACACCATATGTTAAGAGAGGGTATAAATAACCATAGTAGGCATTTCTAGTAATTTGTTCGGATGTTATACCTGATAGGACTGATAGGGCAAAACAATAACTAGATATTTTTTTATTAACTTTTAGAATATGGGCTTTCCAGTTTAAATGTGTATCTATTGTCATTCCAAGAAAATTTATTTCTGCTACTTTATCTATTTTATTGGTGCCATATGAAACTTCTAGATTTAGAGGAGCTTGTTTATATTTTAAAAATTGAATTATGTTTGTTTTATCTAAATTGACCTTTAAATTGATAGATGATAGCCATTTTACTAGTATATTTAATGTATTATTAATTTCCGTTTGGAATTCTTTGTCAGTGAGGTTTTGTTTAGATAAAAATATTGTATGATGTGAAAAATATTGTATATGATCCAGGGATGTGCGAAGGATGGGATCGCCTTAGTTTCGCTCGCTCCACTTTATAACTAACCTGTGTAGTCATTCTATTTTCTCCTATTCTTAAATTATTAAAGGTAGATAAAATAAATTGTTACGGAGTAGCGAAATCTCTCGAGCGGCCTACGAAATCCCGATCTCCGATTCAACCACCAGTATGCAGATGAGGATTTCCCCCATGGTGACCTAGATTCTTTCTGGACTCCAGTAACAATCAAATCGCAAGATTTCTTCATGGAAACACTGAATCTGGTAGGAGAGCAACAACCTGGCGTCGGGGACGCATTTGCGTTTCGATCACCGCTTATAGCCAGAGGCCTGGCTAAACACCATTGGACCCAAAATTGTGTCATAGACCCAAAAAACCCACATGTAGTGACCAAAAAAAACTATCCAAGGGTGGGTTTATTTATCGTTACAATTGGAAAGGTGTTTTGTGATCAAATGGAAAGATAAAAGAGACATTTTGACGCGATCTCTACAGAGCACTGGCATAGGATGACAGATGTAATAAGCCAGTCGAGATCGCGTCGCTGCGAGGCTGGCAGTTCGGTCGTGACATCAAAGCCCTTCATAGTGGTTCAATATAACCAGTTTATGAAGGGGGTTGATCCTCACGACCAAATGCTGTCTTATTACACCTGTGAACACAAATCCAAGATGGTTTGCGAAAGTAGGCATTAATATTTTCCAAACTATATTCGTGAACGTACATAATATATTGTTTGTATGGGCAAGGTACAAATAGGAAGATTTCTCTGTCTACCAGAGAAATCTTCCTATTTGAACATTTTTTTCAGAGGTAGATAGAGAGTCTGGCATCAAAACTATAAAAATTTCGATTTGAATGCGGTTTTACTTATTTGAAAGGTGAATTAGTCAAGAATGTTGTTAGCTATGTTTGATGAAAATCGGTCCAAGATGGCCGCCGCTACAAAATGGCGGATTACATATTTTATCTCAACGCCCTCAATATCGGTATCAAATGAAAGGGCTTGACTAGTAGAATAGCACTATGCAAGTCCAAGATGGCCGCCATCACAAAATGGCGTGTGTCGGGGGTTTTTAAAAATTTTTATTTATACTTGTTATTACTTTTCGTTTGCTACTTTTATTACTTGTGCACGTGCTTATTTGCTTTATTTGCATTGTTTAGTTTACCGCACGAGACTTCGCCTCCGTTGACACGCGGACCTCGCGGGATACGCGTTGTGTACCCCACTCTTCCTCCATTGCCGGAGGAGGAGGTGGTGGTAGAGCCCGGACTACGTGGGCGCGGTGGGCGTGGACGTGTGCGTGGGCGTGAGGCCCCGTCTAACGCCAATCAAGAGTTAGTTGGCTTTTTTATTGCTTTTAATGCCTGTTTACTAGTATTTTTTTCTCATGATCTGTTGTCCATTTCTTTCTAATGTGTGGTTTTTAAATTTTAGATTGATATTGTATTTTAACTCATGCATGTCAGTTGTACATATAATTTTGGTTGCACTATTAAGAAGCATAACTAATATTTTAAAATGTCTTTTTAGATCCGCTCCAATGTTTACTCTATGCATCTGGGTCACCCCAAGTGCCCTCTCCGGCAATGTAAGTCTATTACGAACTATTATTCTACTATTAATTTCTATTAATCTCTAAACACAGGTGCCATAACATTGCTTTTGTTAACAGGTACTTGGAATGTGGGGGCTCAGATGTGAGTACCCCACCGACTCGCCTCATCCTCATCGTCGGCGGCCACCAAGCCCTACGCACGGAACGGAAAACCTCCGCCCAGAGAACATAGAGTTTTTTCTGAACCTTGGTAAGTGGTTTGCATTTTTTTGGGTTTTTGCATTTTTGTTTTTTTTTTTTGACGTGGTTGGTTTTTTCCAGTCTATTTGTGAATTTTGTACAGCATGTTGAATGGGACAGCATCTGGTCTTTCTTGTCTAGCCGTGAGACCAGTTAGCTGTCCCTTTTTCATCTTTTTCTTACTTAGATCAAAGCAATTCTGCTACGATGTTACTACGTCTCCAGCCGTGAGACCACATTTTTCAATGTTGTGAAATGCAACCATTTACTGTATTCCTTGGCCGGAATACATGGGGGAATAATGTTTGTTACAGGAAGCGAATCAGACGACACAGATGAGGATGAGGAGAACGACGAATTTGTGCCGTCCTTCCCTATGCCGCGAGAGCTACGGCGGCAGTTGGAGACGTTAGCGTCACAAAACCAGGAGCCCGAGCCCGAGCCCGAGTCCGAGCCCGAGCACGAGCCCGAGCGCGAGCAACCTGACATAGACGTACCTGCTAGTGCGACGGACCAGCCTAGTAGGCTGTTTGATTTTGACTGGAAAGCGTTTCCGACTGTCCCGATTTCAAGTAATTCGAGACGGGAAACATTTTCGCAGAACAATGTACGTCCGACAGTTCCATGTATTGACCCATATGATATTTTCATGACCATATGGGATCGGCAAATTATGGAGCACATAGTCTCGGAAACAAACAAATATGCCAGGCAAGTCAAAACTCAACTTGCTCAGAGCAACAAACTCTATCCCCAGAGCCGCATCCAAAATTGGCGTCCAATATCGGCGGATGAACTGTACGTCTTTTTTTGGACTTGCACTGATGATGGGGGTTGTTGCTAAGAGCAAGTTAGTCGAATATTGGGTTACCGACTCTGGGCTCAGCACTGACTCTGGCGCATTCCGAACCCCCGGTATCGGTAAGTTCATGTCAAAAAATCGCTTCTTACTACTAAGCCGATTTTTGCACTTCAACGACAACGAAGACATGCACTTATTGCAACTGGGGACTTCCGAGGCGAAGCTTTTTAAAATAAAACCTATTGTGTCAAATCTCAATACTAAATTCTCATATTTGTATACTACGAATCTCGAAGACTGAAACCCCGCGCCTTCGCGAATTTTATTTCGCAATGCGGGGACCGACATACAATTTCATACTGCACAAAATATTCGCGCGAATTGAATCCGCACCGCACCGCGTCCAATTTGCAGCAAACTACAGATTTTTTTTCCGCGCGAATTTTAATTCGCAAGTGCGGGCTTCATACATTTCTATATGTCACAGAATTCTGCGAAAAAATTCGCGCGAATATATTTCGCAGTGCGGCCTAGCTCCAATTTCAAAATATTTTACTTTGTATCAAGAATTATTTAGATACCGAATTCAAAGAAAACACTATAAAAAATTTTTGGCTTTACTGAGAACAAGCAATTGTGTGAACAACTGCACTGAGAACAAAGCATTGTGGAAACATTGCAGCCTTCGCTGAAAACAGATAGCGCACAAGAATAAGACTGAAATCTAGAAGATGAATTACTACTTAGAGCTCAAACATAATCGACAGATGGAGTTGAATATTCACTATCCACTGTAAAGAAAAATCTTCAAAATTAACCATTTCAATTTCGTAATATTTTGCTTTGTATCAAGAATTATTTAGATACTGAATTCAAAGAGAGAAAAACAATTTACTCATTGTGGAAACATTGCAGCCTTCGCTGAAAACATAGCTCACAAGAATAAGACTGAAATCTAGAAGATGAATTACTACTTAAAGCTCAAACATAATCGACAGATGGAGTTGAATATATTATCCACAGTAAAGAAAAATCTTCAAAATTAACCATTTCAATTTCGTAATATTTTGCTTTGTATCAAGAATTATTTAGATACTGAATTCAAAAAGACTGTAAAAAATCTTTGGCTTCCTTTTAGAAGCTCAAAGGTCCCACCATTACGCTATGAACTTCAAAATAGAAATCAAATCAAATAAACTTTATTGAACATTGGTACACTGTACACTTTTTGAACGTCAATTTAGGAACAGGCAATGGTGATAATTACTAATGGAAACTTAAAACTAAAACTACGAGGGTTCCAAACGTGCCCTGGTCTGAGAAAAGCCCACAACAAACTCAGCCAGGTTTGTTTTTTCTTTTTTATTATCACCATCTTACAATATGGTATAGCCATAAAAATGATTTGAACTGTTGACTTTTAGAGCAATCTATGTCTATGGATTTTTGTCATTAAAAAAATCTTTTAAACTATACTAAGATTTTTCAATTAATTTGCGTTTAATAAAAACCTTGAACTTATTGAGAGACATATTCAAAATGTTCTCTGGCAACTGGAAGTGGAACTGGAACAAATACTTATATCTTATTATATTACTAGCGGACCCGGCAGACGTTCCTGCCCGCTATTAGTGCCACCTATCGGGGCCAATTTTTCTACTTATAAACCTTCCTCTTGAATCACTTTATCTATTAAAAAAAACCGCATCAAAATCCGTTGCGTAGTTCTAAAGATTTAAGCATACATAGGGATATAGGGACAGAGAAAGCGACTTTGTTTTATACTATGTAGTGATAACTCATTATAATATGTATTGTCTTGTTTTCTCTTTTTTTCTTGTTATACTTTTAATATCGCAAGCTGTGACAATCTTTCAGTGCATCTACATTGTAAGTAGCATTATTATTTTCAATATTGTCAGTTTACTAATGATTATTTTGTAACCTGTAGGTTGTACATTTTAAATAAACAAACAAAAACAACATCAACGGGGAAACAATAGTGAGACACTTCAAATACAATATCTACAAAATAGCTAAGACAATATACTAGCTGCTGTCCACGATTATGTTGGCATGGTATTTATTTTGCCAAATTTTCTATTCCTGTGTAACTATGACACAATATGAAATTTAAAAAAATTTAATTGACGATGAACTCTCCCCTGTGCACTTACGCAGCACCCCCTGGTGGCCTGTTACATATCAAGGACCTGCTCTGTAAAGATATTTGTGTAACGCAATACACTCAGGAGTTTTTCACGATAATGGTAGTTTAAAACGTACAAACATACTTTAAAACCCAATGATTGCAATGGTCCTCTTTAAATTATGATTATACTGGAGTTGCATGCTGAGTTCCATGGAGATAATAGAATATACAATACATTTGTCATCACTACTGGAATCCTAAGATGCTGAGTGCAGAGAATACTTTGCAGCACATAAACAACCGAAGGAGCAAAATTCAATGTCTTCTTTCATTTTTTATACATCTTTAATAAGTGTGAAACACTCCCTGAAGGGCAGCGGGACTATTCTTTCAATTCTTCCCATCAATTTTACCAAGATTTTCCACTTTTTTTTTCGATTATAATGTATATTTTTTTCATCACCAATTAATTAAATGACGAATCCACTAACAAACTTATTTTAGTCTGCAGGACCCTGCCCGTTGAAGGGTTAAGGCGTAGAAGTAGAACTCCAGATTGTGAGAAGGCTTGAAAATGTTAATCGACATGCGTGTTATTAAAATACTCGAATTTAACTCACCTACATACTTGTACCTTGAAATAGTAGTATATAACAAAGAACTTCTGTTTGCTCAATATTTTTGTTTACCTTGCTCAAAATAGTGTTTCATAAATTCACCAATAGGTACCTAATTCTTTTTCTTGAATTTTTCTACTTTTTCGCCATACCATCGCCATACTGCCATCACAGCATAGAGAAGGATTGTATACTATGTCATCACAGATTGCCATTCGTATAGTTGAGTTCATACTTCGGATTTTCGGAAGTTCGGGCTTCGGCATAGGGATGTGAAAAAATAATCGATTTTTATATAAATCGATTATTATTTTCAAACAATCGATTTTGATTAATCGATTGTAAATAATTACACGTTTTACTAGATTTTTTATTTCATATTTTAGTTTTGAGACCAAAAGATTGTCGTTTAATTATTTATTTATACTTCTAGTTTTATTTTATTATTCTTCTAGTCCAATAAAAATAGTACTATCCATTAGTGGCAATATTTTTTTTGCTATATTTTAGGAACAACTATTACTTAGAATAAATAGGTAAAGAAAGGCAGTCGTCGACGCGGCGATAAGCCGTTTTTAGCTCGCCTCGGCGGCTAGCTACGTCTATCGTCGCGTCAGTGCTCAAGGTCGAGTCTTAGTACTACGAGCTCGTAAAAAATCATTTAAAAATTACATACTGTGCTGTAGAAAGGTGTCATGATGCATCACACAATCATCAAAAACATTTAAAGATCACATTTCACTCGTAAGCACTACCGAACAGATTACATTTTGGAATAAAACATTTTTTAAAACTTTAAAATAAATCGTAAATATCACAGACGCCATTACAATGAAAATGTTGCTAGCTCTGGGGAAAATATTTTACCATCATTTTACCCCATATCTTTTTTCTTATTCTAAGTACCTATTGTTTTTAATGCCGATTCACATTAGTACTACTGTGTATTACTAGGGTGACCAAATACTTAATTAGGATGACCATATGGTACATGAGAAAAAATATTGTGTTGATTTTCTTGTTTCTATAAAAACAAGATATTTGAACCAGTTTTGGCTATTTTTAGCTGACTTTAAAAAAGGAGGTTATGTATTCGACTCGGTATGTATGTACAATGTATATATGTATGTAAGCGGTATGTATGTATGTATGTTTTCGATTATTTCAAAAACCAATGAACCGGTTATGAAATTCATTTAGTGTTGGATGCAGGGTATAAGGGAACCAGTAACTTACATTTTCTAACAAATATCAAAATTGCAGCGCACATCAAATAATGACATTTATAGGCAAACTAGCTGATGCTCGCGATTTCGCCCGCGTGTATTCTTATAAATGTCACTTGTGGGTGGAATTTCCAATATTCCTGAAACACGTAATTCTTTAATTTTAACCGAAAGTATAAATACAGATTTTCATTGATATAACTTTAAAAATGACAGACTTTCATAGAAACTTTCATCCCCCATTTAACCCACTTGGGGGTTGTTTTTCCAAAATTCCTCAAACGCGTAACTCTTTATTTTTAACCGAAAACCTAAATACTAATTTTCATGGATATAACTTGAAAAATGACGGACTTTCATACAAACTTTTATCCCCTATTTAACCCCCTTAGGGACGGAATTCGCAATAATCCTTTCTCAGTGTGCGCCTACGTTATAAAAGGAAGCTACTGTGAAAATTTCAAGTTTGTAGCTTCAGTGGTTTTGGCTGTGCGTTGATTGTCAGTCAGGACAAGCTACTTTATATTATTATATAGATAGATAGATAGATTTTCGATACCCAGGGTAACATTATTGTGCCTTTAAAGTTTCACTTCTACCGTGTATGAATTGCATTCAAACACATTTTTTTCACGTTTATATTGTGGTATCTTGTCACCACTACTATTACCTGTCTTCGTTTCCGAAAGTGGTCCCCTTTTACCTGTTATTTTATTTTAGAATCTGTACAAAATACATGTGCAGAAAAAATATTACCCTCCTGGATCAGTAAGTTTATACCAGTACATTTAGGGAGAATGTACCCTACATTTAGGGAGAATGTCGTTCCACGTGCAGCATTACTCATGCGCTTGTGTGCGTGTCGGCAAATGTAGTTACAGGGCACTTACACATTCATGGGTTGATTTATAGCTTACGTTTCGAGCGGAAATTTGTTAGAAACTTACATTCTAAGCGTAATAGTTCGATGAACTATTATTAAATCAATTTCTGGCCAGTAATCACAGAGAAATCGGTGTACCAATCAAAAATATTAGTGACACTAATCACTATGTGTACATTTATTTATACGTGTAACTTTGTACATAAGAACGTTAACTAGGTGTGTAATATACTTTTATTTTTTTGAAAGAATACCAAAATTGATTCATTGGTTTTTGAAATAATCGCGAACATACACACTCATACGGGTCGTATACAGAACTCCTTTTTTGAAGTGTGTTAGTAATTAAAAAAGCTGTTGGAAGCAAGTTGTAGATGTTGCTGTTCTGATTATTTTATAATCTTACATTTCATTTGATTTTTACTGTGGGAAATTGATAATACAACTTAACTTATAATCTCTTAGTTTTTTACAACTATATATCTAGGAAAGCAGGCATTTTTCGTATAATACAAATAAATTTTTTCAAAAAAATCGATTATTTATTATAATTAAAATCGAGTTTTCGTAAACTCGATTATATACGATATAAATATTTAAAAGGGCAAAATTCATTTTTAATTAATCGATTTTTTCACTCAATGTTCATCCCTACTTCGGCATTCAGCAATGACCAAAGACAAAGATACTTTATAGATCTATTGATCTATAGTACCTATATAATATTATCTTTGTCTTTGTTGAGAATGAAGAGTCTTTAAACCTTTTTTTTTTCAACTTTCAAGCACAGACCACAAACAATTATCACCTCAGTTTCATCCACGTTTCACCAGTTTATGGGTGCTATAGACCGATATTACGAAACATCGATGTTGACTTTGGTAAATCGATGTTTTTAACATCCATTTCCATGGTACCTTTAGCTAATCTAGATCCTTTGAGTATAGAACATCAATCCACTATATGTAAGCAAGTAAACATATATATTGAAAATCGATGTTTCTACATTTTTATAACAATATATTACCGTTAGTCCAGTAACTTTATTAGGTATTTGTTAGTACCTATGCGTAGTAGGTACCTTGCGTCAAATCCGATCGTTCTGATTTTTTGCAGACTTGTTTATGATGTTGACCCAATTAATACTTAATCCAAGTTGGTGACCTCGAGTGCCGAACGGAACTTTGTCAAAAATCGAAAAAACCGCGAAAATTTCAGATTTTTTTTCAGATTTTGGTGATTATAACCCAAAAGGACTAGTTCTTGACACTACCTTTTCAGGACGTTTTTAAAGTAGAATAAAATTTCTACAATTTAAGACCAGAACCAGCTCTGTATGTACATCACTTACTGGGACGCTCGCGACTTCACCCGCGTGAATCTCTACTTCATAATTTTTAACCGAAAATCTAAATACCTACTTACCTACCAATTTTCAAAAATCCTGAAATGAATATTTTTTATTTTTTATCGAAAGCCCAAATACCAATTTTCATGGATATAACTTGATAAATGACGTGAAAACATAACGGGGTATCATTTAAACTTTCATCCCCTCAGTCAGCTAAATATATTACACAGTTTATAGTCCACTAATAAACAAATTACATAATTACTTACCAATGTATATAAGTGTTAGAAAGTTCTTAGTAATTTTTTTATTTATTCAAATAAGACAATCATGTAAGTACAGTACGACAAGGATGTTTTAGCACACGAATGACTGACATTCGGGGGGCGCAGTTGTAGCACAGATTTTAGTCTCAGATTAAAAGTAGGATTCTTAGGTATGGTAACCCTTAGTAATAAATATCGATATTTCGAAATAATAATATCGATATTTCGATATATCGATATTTTATCAACAGTTCTAACCTAACTCTTATCATTAATCTGTGGCAAAGAATATAGGTACTACTCTGAGTCCTGAGAGATCTGTGGTCATACTGTCAATAAGTAATTAAAAGAGCGAATGTCTATTAAATGCATTTTGCAGATTTGCAGTTGTACAATTTTACAAAGTAGGTACCTACCTACCGATAATTATTAATAAATTTAGGTATCCTTTTTGTAGTAACAAAATCTGTGAATTCTGTGATTGTTTTATTGTTGGCAACTTGCATTTTGCAAGCCAGAACCGTAAACCACAGCGTGAACTGTGAGCCTCAAGCCAATAAAAAAAATGCATCTTGCAAGATGGCTGGAGTTCGGAATTCGGATCCTGTTAAAATGCTTTTGTCAGTGAGATACTGAGATAATTTGCTTGCTTTGAACTCTGTGAAAGTTGATTTGCTAAGTGCGCGTCGTTTGTCGTCGCAATTTTTATGCTTTGTGTAAAAAACTGTCATACCTACTTGTAATGTGTATTTTCCATAGAGGTATTTTCAATCAAAAGAGTTTTTGGTATGACTATGACATGACTTCTCAGTCACATTGTTTTTCATTGGTCCTGTCTCAATAACATCTTCGTTATTTATCTTCATGCGTTTTCTTAAACCAATCTATAATTATTGTTTTGTAACTTCTTGTCAAAATGTGTCTCATCATTGTTCTCTTAAAAGAGAGAAGGCTTGATGAGCCCAGCTGTGGGATGTTAAAAGGCTGTAGTGGTGGTGGCAATATGTCTTGATAAAACCTTTCACCATGTTCATCTGATGCTGGTCCACATTAAAAAAATATATACTAAGTTAAGACATGTTGCATTTCAGAAAGAATATGAAGGAAAGATAGGAAAAAAAGAAAGGAAGTTCTTGGATCATTTTCTGGTAGTTTTAATTTTTTTTTTTGTTTCCAAGTAAATTAGGTAGGTACATAGAATATTCATTTATCTATGGGTAGGTATGTTGTATTATATTTTTGGCATACTATGTATTTAAAAACGCCTCGTTGGTCTAGTGGTTGTAACAAACCAACAAGTTTTTAGAGTCTCAATCTTATTGTACTTCCACATTAGCTGAAAAGGCAACTCCATCATGATGAGATGTAAGTACCTACATGTTCCTCATAATTATGTGCGTCTCGGTCTGTATTGTGTTCTTTATAAGAACCTTTTTCTCTAAGTTGACAATCACCCTGTTTCGCTGCACTATACCATCACAGGTCTCGAATGGCGACCTCGCACCAGTAAACGAAGCATAGGTATACCCCCCACTCGATGGACAGACGATCTCAAGCGAGTTGCTGGCAGCCGCTGGAGTCAGGCGGCACAAGATCATGTGCTGTGGCGATCCTTGCAAGAGACCTATGTCCAGCAGTGAACGTCCATTTGTTGAAACGAACGATACCAACACAATGGTTGAACAGGACAAGTAAGCCCAGCACTATGGCCAAAAAATATGAAGGTCAAATTTTTAAATCGTGTCCCCTGAATTTGGAGGGAGGTGTGGGGGGGGGAGGACCCCCTGTTCCACTGGTACTTTTTTTTTTTTTTTTTTGAGGTAATGTCTAGTTTTTGAAAAAAAAAATACAACACACAATTTGGAGGTTATGGTACTTTTAACATGATATATAGACTCTCAAAACCTATATTTTTTGGAAAAAAGAAGTACAAACACCATAATATGCTAGTCATTTATTTTTAAATTTCATATACATATTTTATAGCATTAATTATTTCCAAAAATGGATGTTTTTTTTTAATACTGCTCTCCGCCACAAATACTCTACACTCATATTACTGAAGTTATGGTTGTTTATACTGTCTCTGAAAAACCTTTTTACAACGCGCCACTGGGCTTCTATTCTTTGGGTGTGTGTCTCTCGTCTGCAGCTATGAAGGGATTGTCTGGGTCACTGTGATTTACCTTTTTATGGATAAATCCATGGTCACCCAGACAATTATACACCCTCCAAAAGTCTGTGTGTATTGTGGTGCAGTCGTCAACATGTTTTTTTATCACTGGCACCAAGACTTCTGTAGACCTTATGTTGTCGAGACACATCTCCAACCGCAAATCTTCGCTTCCATCTTCTATAAGGCCAAGAACCCAGTGGCCTTCAATGTGTCTCCCTGAAACAAACATACAGAATATTAATTATTAATTTAATTAATTTAATAATTATTATAACCAAAGTTTTGGAGATGAATTGGATGAAGATTATAAACAAAGGGAATGAATGGTTTTATAACATTCTAACCCAACCTAACCTATTTTTATAAATGGATTTTGACATATGTAGTAATTACTATATACTTATATACTTTTTGTCAGACTATACATATATTTATTATATTTTCTCTTTCCAAATTTACTTTCGTCAATTTAGGCTATCTTGCCTGGGCCACCTATCTTCCCCGGGCCACCTATCTTCCCCTTGTGCTCTTGTTTGGCTAATTGCATGTTTAACTAAATTGTGAAGAAGTTAAATATTGCATGTTTAACTTCTTCACAATTTTTCTGTAGTGATCATAAGAAATCTGTTGGTCAACAGGAAGTTTCTTCATATTTTGTCGTTCTAGAAAGTTTTCATACATTCTGGTCACTGTCTGGTCTGAGGAGAGATATTTTCTATTTGTAGCGTGCTCCCGTCGATAGTGAGATATGGAAGGATTAAATGAATTTATATGTTCTAAAATTTTTGTGTTATCAGACTTTTTTGGAGTAGGATTAGTTACTCGCCTACAGGTTTAAGAGTTTATTTTCTCAAAGAACAAAAGTTTGCTTACAGAGAAACTTAATCTAATATTATTATTTTACACTAATACAGTTAATATGGTGACTTTAAACAAATCAAAATAAAACAACCAAAACACAATATGGCAATGAAAGTTACATAATATTTTGTGTTTGACCATGTGATTTTTTTCTAATATTTCTTTTGGCAGGCTGTTGTACAGTAGCACTCCCTCAAACTGTATAGTTTTAGCACCATACTTACGTCTTAGTCCTAGCTTCTGTTTATTGTAATTTATGTTTGTGTCGTGTAGAAGAGTATTTATGTTTTATTATTATGTTTTTGTTTTGAAAGTGATTTGTGTGTGCAATGAATCTAAAAGTATTTTCTTTACTAGTATGCATGTTTTGTACTTGTATAATTGACTTATGGATAGAGTGTCAGTTTTCTTACATAGTTCTTTAGTCAGGAAGCGGTAGTCAAGTTGGAATAAAGCTTTTAACAATTTGTTCTGGGCTATTTGAAGATCTTTTAAATTGGTTTTGTATGCACATCCCCATATCTCTATTAAATATTCTAGTAAAGGCTTGGCTATTGAGTTGTAAATAACTCCTATCTAATATGAAGTGGAAGACGAGGGCCATTGAAAGTATCTCTAGCTTCAGCCAAATACGAAAGCTTTATAGAACCCAAAGACTGATTTGTAATATTGCCAAAGAGCTTTAACGTACTATAAGCAGTAGAAAAGCTGGTAATGATACACTGCTAATTTTTGAAATGCCTAAACCAACAAATAAACAATGTGAAGCAGTATTTGCAGCACGTTTGTAGTTTTGAAGAGTTATTCTTTCTGGTCTTGTCTCTGGTTGAATGGATTCGACTGGACTTCTTGATCTAGTTCGCTGTTCTGGAGGAACAGAGGGCTTCTTCAGATTATAGTGATTTGACAGCTACAACCTCTTGTGCAGATCATTTAGACTTCAGCCAAGAAGGGTGACAAAGGCGGTCAGATGATGAGATCTATAAAAAAAATATAAAATATTTTATTAAAGATTTTTTAAGATACTTAGCAAGAATCTACACTACAGAGGAAACCTACATGCAAATTACAAGTTTCTAGACTCAGTGATTTGAACTGCTGTTATAAATAAAAACTTTGAACTCTGTCGATTACTAATAAAATAAAATAAAGAGGTATCCATCGGTGTCCAGGGAACAAGCGAAGAGTCGTCAGACTTAGAAGGCATCAATCGGTGTCCAATCGGTATCCAGGAAACACAAGCAAGGGTCGTCAGAGTTAGAAGGCATCAATCGGAGTCCAAAAAAAAAAAACGCAAAATCAAAAAGAAAACACTAGAAGCAGGACAGTACGCAACCACTAACGTATAGATTATTCTTTACCGACTTGCCAAAAAATTACCCAGTCATCTTGAATCCAGAATTTTTCTTTGTTTTAGTCATTCTTGATTAGCACCTTGATCTATGGTCTTGGCTTGGATTTCATGATGGTAACATGCTCCTTGGTTCAATTCCAGCAAAAACACATTTTTCTTTTCATTGAAAATGTCCATTTCGATATTTGCTTCCTTTTCCATATTTCCATAGTGCTCGTCTGTGAATTCGGAGTCCGCATCATGACTTCGAAATATGTTACGCCGAATAATACGACACCGAATGTTTATAATAACGTATAACGTGATGACGAAAGCACATTATAACTTTTATCGTAACAACGAAAATATGTGATAACGTATCACGCTATAACGAATGCACGTTATAACGAAAAACATCATACCGAACTACGCGCCTCGAAATAACTTAGGGATGGCCCTTTTTAGGGTGCCGTACCCAAAGGGTAAAAACGGAGTCCTATTAATGTAGCTCTGCTGTCTGTTTGTCCGTCTATCTGTCTATCCGCCGGTCACAGGTCTCTAGCTCGTAGACGAAATGAGTTACAAACCTGAAATTTTGGTACATATTTTGTGTAAAACGTTGACGCAAAACCAAATATTGAATTAAAAATTGAAAGAAATTATTTTTCAGGGGGCATACATGCAAAAGGAGCCGGTATTTTTTTTTTGGGTTTTTCTTTCACGGTTAGCTGCGATGTCTAGCTTGGAAATTAAATATTTCTTACACCCAAAATATTATGTTGTTCATAATTATGTACGGAACCCTAAAAGAGCGAGGCCCGATTCACACTTGGCCGGTTTTTTTTTAAATTCAATGTTTGGTTTTGGGTCAATGTATTTGGTGTAGAACACCAAATACCAAAATTTCAGGTTTGTAACAATGTCTGTTGACTACGTAATGTACGTGTATGTAACGTAATGTAGTTCGTCTACGTGCTAGACACCTGTGATCGGCGGATAGACAAACAGACAGCAGAGCTACATTAATAGGACTCCGTTTTTACCCTTTGGGTACGGCACCCTAAAAAGGGCCATCCCTAAGTTATTTCGAGGCGCGTAGTTCGGTATGATGTTTTTCGTTATAACGTGCATTCGTTATTGCGTGATACGTTATCACATATTTTCGTTGTTACGATAAACGTTATAATGTGCTTTCGTCATCACGTTATACGTTATTATAAACATTCGGTGTCGTATTATTCGGCGTAACATATTTCGAAGTCATGATGCGGACTCGTGAATTCGACATTTCTTTTTCTACGCTTTCTAATTCTATTAGTATCGTTATTCTATTAGTAGACGTTAATACGTCTAAAAATAATAGTATACAAATAGCCGATAAGCCTTTAAGTATTATGCATAGTATACTATGCGTAATACTTAAAGCGTATGCATAGTACTTAAGCGTTTTTGCATATTTAGTATGGCGCTTATCCTATTTTTGTCTGGCGAGATGCCGTCCGAATTGAAAACATGACCCAAGACGGTAACCTAACTCCAAACACACATTTATTTTTATTAAATTTAACACAGCTATTTAATGTCCTTTTCAAGACTTCATGTAGATGTGCTGGTGGGGTCGTCAGATGATCGTCCAGCAAATCTATTTTGTGAGTGAGGGAGACACAAATGAAGCACGTCTTGGGTTGAACTATTTAATGTCTTTACAATATACGAGTATGCTGACGTGTATGCCTAGTCGGTCGATCCCTCACTGGTTCACAAAATGCCAGTGTGGTATATATGTAGGTACGTACGATTACAATATACTGTGATACGTGATTCGCTGACACCTACAACATCCCCCCCCCCTTATGAAGAAAAATATTACAATATTTTACAATACAATATTATTTCATATTTTAACAGAGAACCCTACTGACAATACTGCTTAGATAACAAAACAATAGTAGGTAGGTTACACGTTACAAATAAAATTACGCTTAAATGCTGATAACACAACTCGATGCAGTCGTTGGAATAGCAAAAGTATCAGGTTACAATTTGCAGGTGTGTAGACAATAGGTGGTCTGCTGGTCATTCGCAGTAATTACGATAGGTACAAAACAATAATACAATGGTACAAGATTCAATATTAGTTGAAATTATAGTTAAATAGATATACATACATGCTAAATACAATTTTGTAAGAATTATGCATATTGCACTGGTGCAGGTTGATTTACTTTTTCCGTTTGATTTGCTGCCACTGCTGATGTCACTGTTTTCCTTGCCCAATTTTTCAAGTTCGTATTACATCTTTTATAAATTATATATACGCAGATTATTGTTAACAAAGTTAGTAGAATTGCGATTGCTAATCCGTATGTCTCGATTTTATGTTCTATTGCACTGTAATCGGCGTTGTTTGCACCGTTCTAGGCAATAACAATTTCTTTGTTTTGTTCTGAATTTTTGCTGTATGTGTTTCCATTTTAAATAAGTAAAAGTATGTATACGTATAATTATAATAGATGATTTTAAAATAATAAATGTAAAATTGTTGTTTATACACTATAAAAATGCTTATGTCTTAACCTACTTCTCTTAAAGCTAAGGCTTGTGTCACAACGCTGTGCGATGCGATCTTACCGTGATTATTTGATATTTTTCAATAGAAGTTTAACCGGTAATAATTTATTGTCGTATCGCTTACATTGGACTATTTGCGTTACAAAATCTTACGGGTGCTTTTATTATGCGACCAGAGCGCGAAATACGAGGTAAGACCTTACCTCGTATTTCGCGCTCTGGTTCAAATTAAGCCGGCGGTAATCACCGCATGGCCTAATGTCACCGTTCTTTTTTTGAACTACATGTAAGGGGCTCGCCCATGCGCTTTTGGCGCATGACGCGTTTATGCCTAGCGGGTGGTAGCGGTCTGTCGCGTGCATATACAGGCGGTCCAGTAGTTTCGATGCAATGTTGTACTGGACTTGATGGCATTTCTTGAAAAGATATGGGTTTAGTAATACTCGGAAATTGCAATAACAAATCGCGATACGGATGATCAATGCTAACAGACAGTATCGTAGGTTAATTTACACTTATAATAGATGCTACAACATTTAATTCAGTTAGACTGTCGATGAGTTTTCGTGAGCTGACGTCAACCAAGAGAGAGCTGACTTAAAAAATCTGCTCCCAAAATCGGTTGTTTTACGTCGGCGATTACGAAATTCCATCGATATGGTCTGCGTAATTTTAAATTTAAAGTAAGTGACTTTACCCCGTATGTTTTGATTTCGGATCCGTTGGCTGCGTACAATTTATAATCGCTACATTCGCGTACATTATATTTTTTATTGACTGGTAAAACTGAAACGTTTGCGCCAGTGTCAATTAAAAAATGTAACCCACTGTTAATGTCCAAAATACGAAGGCGGTTGCATGGAGAAATGACGCAGAGCTCCGCCGTTGTCTGTGCCTGGTTTAATTTTCCTGTTGAGTCGCTTTCCACGCGCAGGGTTCCGTACACTTTCGTGCACGGGCACGGAACCGATGATGATAAAAACAAAGCCAAAATAAATTAATTAAAAAATGAAATTAATTAATTAATTGATTATTAATTAAACAAAACCGCTTAGTTACATGAGGCCATTGACCGTAAAAGTATTTAAGTCCCTTTCTTCAATTCTAGCAACGAAAGCTAAATATTCTGTTAGGGCATTGTACTAATACAAAGTCCCCAACAATTCAGGCTTTCAGTAGTAAAAGGAGTGCTGTGAGTTGGACCCTGCAGTTCTTCATCCTCATTATGACTATCACTCGCATCAGTTGCATCCAAGTCTGTATCGTCACTCATGGAAATAATATTATAATCATCATGATCGTCAGATTCTAAAATGTGCTCACCTGTAGCCTCGTAATTAAAATGTCTTTTTCGGGGACGTGAACGAGCAATTTCGGTGAATTCTACTTCACATTCTAAATCCTCAGCAATTAATTTGGAATTCACCTGCAGCCTCGTAATTAAAATGTCTTTTTCGGGGACGTGGACGAGCAAATTCGGTGAACACTATTTCACATTCTAAATCTTCAGCAATTAATTTGGAATTCACCTGCAGCCTCGTAATTAAAATGTCTTCGGGGACGTGAACGAGCAGTTTCTGTGCATTCTATTTGACATTCTAAATCTTCAGCAATTAATTTGGAATCAGATAGCAAATGTTCAACTGCACTGTCCGTGTGGTATTGACCTAGATCTTTTTTAACCAGACCAATAATTCTGATCGCCTATGAAAGAAATTTTTGCAAACTTTTGCTTACAATATTAATGTTTGATAAACTGTTGTACCGTATAACAACTGAACATATAAATCTGTAAGTTTTTTGTTTTCACTTTAATATACTGGCTATGGTTCTTGTATGGCTGTCATACTTGTTGTTGGTAAAAATTGAGTATATATATTTTTAGAAGTCAAAAGCGGAATTTATTAAAAAGAATACAAACAAACAGAGATCAGTATTATTATGAATTAACTTCTAAATTCACAAAATATTGAAATAATCAAATTAAATAACATTCATAACACAAATCGCATTGAGCACACTGGCAACCCTAATAATTAATGTTAGACGTCTCCCAAATAAATATTTGATTGACAGAGCAGATCGCGGAGGTTCTCTACAAGGTGGCAGACCGTAGACGTTTTATTTATACTAGTTAGGTGACTGCCGATACCGCTGATAGTATCGTAAAACTCATATTAAATCGAAGAACTTTTAAAGCATCAATTCTACTTTCCCAACGCGTATTTGACAGAGGTTTTAATGTCAACGTATGTATCTGTTTCATAATAACATCCCAGCGTAATGTTGATGCTGAAAAAAATACATATATCGATACCTCTGGGCTCAAAGGGCGTATAGCACAAAACAGTAACTTTTCAGGAGAGCCAAAAAACCTAAAAAATAAAACAAAATTAGCTATAACTTTTTTGTCTTAATGATTATATAAAAACAATCTATGAGAAAAATACTTACATTTTCCCATATTTTAAGTAAATATTATTAAATGAAGTCTAAATATAATAGTTTCCAAAATAGTATGTGCTTTACTACCTAAAAAAAACTACAAAATGTTCTTTACACCCATTAAAAAACAGCTAACATTATTAACTTAGGCAGTAAATGTAACCTAGCGTAAAAAAATTGTGTAATATTATGTAGTAAATGATAACAGCAATGTTTAACTGTGTTGTAAATCACAAAGTTTGCATTTTAAATTGTATAACTTTCATAATAAAAAGGGTTAAGCGGGGTGGGGGGTACCCCATCCCGTTCTGATGGATTATTCCCGTAATCTCCATCTCAATGGGGATTATGGAAATAACCAAAAAGCTTTTTAAAAAGTAAGAGATAGATAATTGAAGAGTTATTGTTAATAGTTTTTATTATCTATACTAAGATAATAAAGCGGAAGTGTTTGTTTGTTTGTTTGAACGCGCTAATCTCTGAAAGTACCTGTCGGATTTGAAAAATTCTTTTTGCATTTGGTAGTCCAATTTTCGGAGAAGGTTATTTATTATTCCTAAAATCTTCCTTCTTTATTTCTAAAATCTAGAGGGGTAAAATGGGGGTAGAAAGTTTGCATGAAAGTCCTATTTTTTTAAAGTTACAGACCCGAAAATCGGCATTTAGATTATTAGTTTTAAATAATAAAAACCTGTATATTTTATTCTGAAAAATCTTCCCTTAAGGGTGGTAAAATAGGGGGTGAAAGTTTTAATTATATTATTGCTATTATCACCTTGAAATTTGGAATGTAGGTTCATTCTAGGGCTTAAATATCAACGTAGAAAAGATTTCACGAAAATCTCTTCCCCTCTAAGGGGTAAAATGGGGTAGGAAGTTTATATGAATGTTTTCGTTAGGTTTTTGAAGCTACAGATATGAGAAGTATAAGTAATAAAAGGACAAACAAGAAAGTTTTAAGCAATTTTTGGGTTATTCATCTTTAGAATTATTTTCTTTTTCAGTATTATTTTCATCTTCTTTATCTTCTTCATCAGTTTCATTTAATGTATCACAAACATTAGAGCTCCATGGAAGCTTTCTATATTCTTCATGAAATCTCTTAGGTATAGTTCCGTTGTCACAAAGACGTGTCAAATCCATGTATTTTTGTTTGTATATGTTTAATTTAGTTCTGGCTTAACTTCTCCCGCTTCCTGCTTTTTGTTTTCGCTTGACTTGTCCTTTGCTTTACTTTTTCCTTTGCCTTTTCCTTGTTCTTTTCATTTTCCATTAACGTTATATTTTGAATTTCAGCTTCCTCTATGGCTAGCTCCATGGAATATTTGACAAATATTTAGTTTTCGTATTTCTTTTTAAATGTAGCAATTCTAATCTGTTTTAGTTTTATATTTTTCAATGTGTTTGGAGTGAAAGTATTGGCAGTTAATTGATCAAAATTCAGAAAATTGGTGTAGTCGATAAGAAAGACTTTGTATGTCTTAGGTTTTTTCCGAGCGGTCTCAAAGTATGTCGGCCATTGCGACGGACTCCATACAATTAATTTTTGCACTTCTCTTGCAATCGTGGTGTGGACAGAGTCAACAGACATATACGTATGTATGACCAGGCAAAAGATAATTTATTTGTATTAATGCTATATTAATTGCCGACTTTAGAAAATAGTTAATAGTGGACAATACCGTTTTATTTTTATTTTGGCCGCTACAGGAGTCACAGTATAAAATAATGTTTTTTATGCCAATTCTATATTTCTCTTCTAAGTACTTTAAAAGACAAGAGGCAATATCATTGCTTCCACGTTTGCCATCGCTCTCTTCCCAGCTATAGCAGTAAACTTCCTGTGTGCTGCTTCCGAATTAAGATAAAGATAATAATGAAATGATAAAGAATGAAAAACTGAATACAATTATTATGAACACCATGAACCCCAAAATTAGCTTTACGCCTTTTGAGTCTGAAATAATAGAATAATGTGCTTTACACCCTAAACTTCAGGAAATATTTATAATTATTTTTAGGTTGTATAGTACAGGTGCTGTTATGTTGAATGAGAATTAATGCGTTATACGCCTTAATACTCATAATTGGAATCCTATACAACCTAGGACATTTTTAACTTATGCAGTAATGCCATTTACAGCCCGATTTCCTGTTTCATTGTGGTTTAGCAGCCTAAAATAGATGGGGCGTAAAGAACATTTTTGTGCGAATTTGGCAACTTCATATATACCAATCGATAGAGAATGAAAAACTGAATACGATGGTATTAATAACTCAATTTGCCCCAAAATGTGCTTTACGCCCTTTGAGCCCAGAGGTATCGATATTTCTTGGACAATTGAGAAAATGTTTGTTATTTCTAGTGAGCTTTTAGCAGCATCATTTACTACTAAATTAAGGGAGTGAGCTGCACACGCAACGTAAAATGCACGACTATTTTCAAAATCAAAAATATTTTAATTCAAAGCGTTTTTTTTTTTAATTTTTCTTTAAATCCTGCCGCTATTTATAATACGGCAACTTTTAATCTAATACATATAGTAAATATAACAATGTTTCACATGCGTGCCTAATTTTTCCTCAGCTAATTTACAATCTTAGGGTGACTACATAATAATATTATAGGTTGAATCATTTATAGCGTATCTTACGCTATAATTGAGGCCATGAGAACCATAGTGGCCTAATTCAATGGACAAGCCTTTTGAGTACCATAGAAAAAAAACAGAATTTTTTTATCAACTAGCACTCTTCAGAATACATACTTTTTATTACTTTTATATTTTAATTAACTTAATAATGTTCCAATTTATGATTTTAGTAGTTAGAGAATAGCTTTATTGCTATTTTTCAACATTTTATACACAGATAGGCCACTTTGGCAGTAGGTTTTCATAAATAGGTTAGAAAAAAAAGTTTATTAGGCCAATTGTTTATTCAACACTTAAATAAAAAGAACATTATCAGTAAGTGCACTTAACAATATAAGTATACCTAATCACTAGCAATGTCATCCTCAACATCTATGTCATTTCTAACTGACACATTATCTTTGATAGTGGTATAAAAGCTGTGATGCATTGGAGGTATAAAAGGCAAAAGATCTAATTAGTCCTTTTTTTTCTCAGTACTGATGGGTTTTCCATCAGGGTATAAAGGATCAAGCTTAATACCAGTTAAATGTATAGAGACCCTTTTCTTTAAATCAACACTTTCAAATAAAACATCTTGATTATTAGGATATTTAAAGAATATTGTAAATGGATGCATTTTGTTAAACAAAAGCCACTGAATGCTGAGCCACTGTACCTTTGATTTTTCAGCAGTTACCTTCCTATTGGTAATGTTTTTCTCCAGTTTTTTTGTTGAAATAAAGTCATCTTTTGTCATTTTTATAACATTAAACGGGTTCCTGTTCCTAGCTGCCTTAATAACAGTAATCCAGTCATCTGGTAAGTAAATATTTTTGAAAAATTTTTTCTTTTTCTCCACCAATCCAAAGTCTTGATCACATGCTAAGTATGAGTGCCCACTGACAAATAACTTATGGTCTATGTTATCTACTGTGTAATCTGGATGGGCAACAATATACTGGCAAAGAGTAGCCATTTTAATGTTTCTATTTTGACCACCACACTGGTCTGAGTACATAATTAACTTTTTAGTCTTGACTTTTTCTTTGATGTAACGCAACAGGCAGGAACCAATCTCTTGAGGACCCCTAGAGGCTATAGTTTCGTTCCACACATACATACATTGTTACTTCATCATTATGAGCATTATGAATTCCCAGGCAATAAGTCCAAAGCTGTCGTTTATAATAGCAAATTCCTGTAGAAATAACAGGAGTAGGTAAAGTTTTCATGAGATCAAATACTATAACTGTTAAATCAGAATCATTTGCAGCTCTAGTCTTATCTATCTTAAAATTATTTCTGGCAGATTCAGCCTTCAAAAGATGTAGTTTCCTTTGAGACTCAAGTTCAGCCTTTTTGACAGATGATTCTTCAGCTTCTATTTTTATTTTAAAATTATCACATTTTTTACAGGAATCAGTAATTGGTGCATGAAAAGAAAGGTTGAATTGCTCATTAAAAACTTTTCTGAACATGAAATTTGATACTTGTTCAGAAGGTGGGGTTTCTTCTTTGTATAAAGCAATCAGTTTAGGCAAGCTCAAGTCAGGTGCTAAAAACATTCGGTTTGTGCTCTTGTGTAAAGTATAGTGTGACTCGTATTTGGGAAATTTATTGATAAAGTTTTTAACAATTTGAATTTTGTTCTCTGGAGTTTTATTTGAAGGCACGTGATTTCCTCTTTGATCAGTAGGAGGTGTGGGAATTACTAATTTATTTTTTAAAACTCTAGACAATCTGCCATCACTGACACCAAATAGCTTTTTAAAAAAATTTTTGCATACGGTAACATGCAAGCCATCACAATTAGGAACCTGATACACCCTTGAATTTGAACGCCTAGATTCAGCAGAAGCAGTGTGACATGTCTTTTTTGGCATCACCTTAATTAAAGAAAAAAGGTAAGATGACTGTAAGTTATAATTTCCCAAAGCATAAAAGCTGTTGAACAGAACAATTTGTTGACTAGGCAGAATCTTTTCATGACACTTTTGTTGGCAATTACACTCACGAGCAGTATCAATTTGTTTTGGTGGCACTAGAACACCTTTAACATTAATATATTCATCACCTCTTGAACGCTTTTCCTTTCTCACATTCTTCTTCCATTTGCTTGGTTGTCTCAATCTTTTTCTAGGTTTACTTTGAACTGGAGTTATTTCAGAAGTTATATTATTTGGAGATTGGTTTTCGTCACCTAAAATATCAATTAAATCTGTACTAGATGCTGTCGAATTATGTCCAGATGGCTGGTAGTCTGAACCAGAGTCTTGAAATGGGTCTTCTTCTGCTTCAGACCCAAAGATTTCTGTAAACAATGAAAACTCTTAGAACACTATTAACAAATAACACGTCATATTATAATTATTGCAATAAAATACAATGGAATATTGAAATGCATACCTCGAAGTTCGTTATCCACATTGTTTGAGCTTTCTTGTTGATCGTTTTCCATATTCCAGTCACATAGCCACTTATTCACAAATAATTTTACTGAAAAGTATAGCACGCACGAGCGGGAAAATAATGACATCTGTCATTAACAGATTGTTAAATGTCAATTAAAAGTAGCCTAACTAGTGTCGTCATGACAGTGAAGTTTTAGCGGGCTTAAACCATAGTGGCCTATCTTATTAGGCCAGTATGGCACCTCAAATTTAGATCACAGACTAAAAACCATAACACTGATTATGCTGCCATCTAGTGAATATTCGTTGTATCACTTTTAGGCCACCCTGGTTCTATCAAAATGTTCAATTTTAGCTGGAATAAATCATAGACTCAATATTGTAAAAAAATTAATTAGGCCACTATGGTTCTCATGGCCTCAATTGATCCATTGGCCCTAGCTGCTCTCCTAACCACTTTTACGGCGTAGTCAAGAAAGGAAGCCCGACAGTTCTCATCATTGATTATTCCTCCTAGGCTACTTATGGAATATGGAATATGGAACTTACTCCCGAGGAATGAACGACTTACAAACCTCTCACAACACTGTGGGGCACCCAAACACGCAACCCCAAGCCCCCAACCGAGGCCCGATGACCTAACCCGGCCCACACAAACCTACATTACTTCCTGCACAGGTTTTGGAGCGACATATACCTGCCACTTGTAAATAATACCACTAGGTAGATAAAGGACTAAACGAGAAGCTCGTCGTATGACCCCGACTTTGGCATACGAATTCTGCAACTTATTAAAAGCTTCTATCGCATTATCATTCCCCTTCGGGTCAGGAAAGGAAGCGCTGTTAACTGTATAGTTGGCCGACCAATACCAACTCTTACCCTCTTGGATGATTGCCACACCATCGCAGTTTACGGAGTCAGGGGCACTAGCTTTTATAGCTAACAAAGCTGAATCGAAGTTACTAACAACAACCTCAGGAATCAATGCCATTTTCGTTTGCGAAACACAGACAGCTAAGCCACTAGGTGACAGTCGGAGAACGCGTGTTGTCCTGAATTAGGAGAAAATTTTACCTTCAATTCAAAGCGGTTCAGTCGCTTAGGTGCTAGGTGGTAACAAACAAACATACACACAACACACTTTTGCAATTATAATATTAGTGGGATTGCCATATTACACGTTGTTATTGCATCTAATGACTAGAATTTGCCAATGACTAAGAAGTTAAGCCCAAACACGACGAACCGGCTGGGACATGCCGGCAGCTTCCATGTTCGTAGTTGCAATTTATAGAATTGCTCTCAAATGCTCATCTGTGAGACGAGAAGCATATTTATTTTTTCTGTAATTGAGAATCGAAAAGGTTTGTAATTTTTAGCGAACCTTTTTAATTCGTCAAAATTAGATGGCAAACTGACATAAAATTTAACAATATCTTTGATTTCAAAGAAAGAATTTTTGAGCATGTCATTTGATTGAAGATCAATCACGTTCATTTGCAAATGACTGGGTACATCCCAATATCTAGACTCTAGTTTATTACAGTGAGCCAGTTAAGTTATCACAGTAAAATAAATACATAAAACTTTTACATTTCCCAATCGGGTAGGTATGCTTATTTAATTTTGGCTCGCATACAACATTTATGGGTAAGGCTTGCAGTTGAAATCAGGAAACGAATTAGATACATTTCCTGATTTCTTATTGCTTTAAATGGGCTAGGTACTCAATTTTATTTATTGAGGTACTGTGTCCGTACGGCAAGGATTCATTCAGAGCACTTGTTACGCTGCTGACTGCATCACCGATCAGCGTTTTATATTTGATTTTGTGCATGTCTATAATACATTTAAAGCCCTCTTCAATGCCATCTGCTTTCATAGCCGTCGAGCTTTTGGACCAATTTTTAAATCACCGTATTTCTTTCGGGACGGTTTGTTTTTTTTATCCCCGACGCAAAAACACACAGGCCGCCTCGCACGATATGGTGCGATACCCCCGTATCACTATGACCGCCATGACCCTCTGCGGCCTTCGCAGCAGGGCCCAGGTTTGGGGTTCAGAGTGTCCGACCATGGGCGCTCCGTAGAGTGCCATGGATCGCACCACACCCGTGTACAGGCAGCGACACCGCGAGCTTGGTCCGCCCAGGTTCGGCGGAAGCCGGCTCAGGGCTCCAGCGGTACCCACGAGCTTCGGGACAAGACGCCTAAAATGCTCCTCAAACTTCCATCGGCTGTCGAGGACGAGTCCCAGGTACTTCATCGTACTCTCGACCCCGATGGAAGTTCCACCCACCACCAATTCGGATCGGGCAGGAGGCGCTCTCCGAGGCCCATGAAAGCACAGGGCCTCGGATTTGTGCAAGGCTACCTCTAGTCCTAGCCCCCGAATCCTGGCCACGACGTGGTCCACGCCGGCTGTGGCCCTACATCGAGCCTCACGAAAGGTACCGCCGCGAGCCGTCACGAAGGTGTCGTCCGCGTAGCACACCACGTTGACGCCGGACAGGAGCAGCTCCGCGCAGAACCCAGTCGTACCCGATATTCCACAGGAGGGGCCCAAGAACCGAACCCTGTGGAACACCGCACGACATCGCCCGTTCCGACCAGCCCTCGCTAGTGGGGTACCCGAAAGATCGTTCGGAGAGGTAGGCCACCACGATCCTCCGGAGGTATAGAGGGACCGTGTGGTACCTCAGCGCCTCTTTAATGCAGTTCCAGGGTAAGGTGTTGAAGGCGTTGGCGATGTCAAGAGACACCGCCACTAACACCTCGTTCTGGATAGTGCACCTTCGTGCACTATCCGCTAGGGCCCTCACCTGCGCAGTCGCGTCAATGGTGGACCTGCCTCTGCGGAAGCCGAACTGATTGGCGCTGAGATCCGGCCCCCACTGTCTCTAAGTGGTGGACGAGGCGAGCAGCAATGACCGGCTCGAAGAGCTTGCTCACCTCGTCCAGCAACACGATCGGTCGGTACGCCGACGGCTCGTGGGCCGGGCGTCCGTCCTTCCGGAGCAGGACCAGTCTCCCCTTCTTCCACTCTTCCGGAAACTGACCCTGCTCAAGACAGGCGCAGAACAAGGCCCGAACCCACGGTTCGAGCGGCCCTAAGGCCAGAGCCCAAACGCGGCCAGGGATGCCGTCGGGGCCCGGGGCGGTGTTCTTCACGCGCATGCGCAAGACCGCCGCCCTCAATTCTCCCCCTGTGACCAGGGGCACGCCCGAGCTCAGATCTCCCTCTACAGTGGGAAGCGCCATGCGAGGCGCCTCGCGTTCGGCTCTGTCGGAGAATAACGTTGCGACCACCGACTCCATGATGATAGACTGAAGACTCCGAGTAATGGGAGGGGCCCAAGGCCGGAGCTTCTTCCTTACCGCCTTATAGGGCCTTCCGAACAGGTCCCCATCTAGAGTCGCCCGCATCTCGTCATCTGCCCGATCTCTGGACACACCGATGGCCACACGCAGCGACCTCACCGCGTCCCTGTAGAGGGAGTAAAGCCGCTCTTCCTGGGCTGGGTTTCGTCTCCTCCGCCGGCGGCAACGGGTGTATTGGCGTCTCGCCGCTACGCAGAATCCGCGGATCAGCGTGAGCTCTTCGGACCACCAATACACCGCTCGCCTCAAGGGGACGGAGCGCACTCTCGGCATGGCCCCGTCACAGACATGCGACATGGCCACGCCGAGGCCCGCAACTTCCTCTCCAACCTCACCCAGGTTCCCCTACTCGCGGCGCAGAAAACTACGCCTCAACGAGGGCAACCTCGACCAAGAAGTCCCAACCAAACCGACAGTCCGAACCAAATGCTGCTGGTCCTCTTATCAGGTTCTGTTTTCTGCTCAGCCTTTGCAAGTCGGGGGTCTGCTCCACGACTTTGACAAAATAGACATTTCCCGGAATATTCTTGGAACAATGTAATTGCGGATACCTGGGGATGATCTTCCTATATCACGCATCTTATAACGGTTTCTAATTTGAAAAAGAACGGTGTTTACCCGTGACATTAGTTCTGGACAGATTCGTAAGCGGGCTACTTCGGAGTCACCTTCAGGAAATTCAAACGCTACGTTGCCAGGCTTCTGGATATAAAATATCAGCCGGTCCCATGTCCTAATAGGTTTTGAGTGGCTTCACCGCCTGCTGGAGTCAATATCGGGGGTAACGGTGGAATTTCAGCTTGATTTGGAGGTCTTCTGGAATTAAATACCCAGTTCATTGTGATCAAAAGGGAAATATAACACTCATAAACATTATGGGTGTTAGCATCTACTGGTCCAAAAGATCAGGCAGGAATATCTCCTTCTTGAGGTCGGGGCACTGCGACATTAGGTAAGTAAAGCTTGATTTCTTCACCGTTGACAGTTGTTGTATTATTTCCGATGTTTGCCAGAAAGTGGGAAAGGCTTTCCGGAAGACAAAGGTCCTCAGGCAGTAAATCCTGGCATTTCCCCGCTCACATCTTCCTCTCTCCATTTTCTAAAGCAACATCCATTAAGTAGCAATTTAAAATTGTACACATCGAGTGCTGAAACATGAAATAGGGCATACGCCTATCAAGGCGTGGATCAATCCCTCTCATAATTTCATATGTCCTCTCGACTTGGTCAACATACCCTGATAAGTCAAAATTTTGGCAATAGGTTTCTTGAACAGGAATAGAGCTTGAATGGGGACCCAGGTAATATAGTGGCTATTCCTCGACAGCTTCGGTCGAAGGTCTTATTGGGTTCCTCTTATATTCATTAAAAATCCATTCATTTTCTTTATCCACATATGATTCGAAGAATTGCGTCAATAGTCTCTCACCTAATGCATGTGGGTCCACCAAACCATCAAGTTCGGGTACTGCCATGTTCCGCTTATTTAAGGCTATTATAGACTATATTTGTGATGGTCTACGACCTACGTGATGTAGGCATCATCGTTTTTAGAACGGGACGCAGTTTGTCGAATTTTTGAATTTTAGGAGGTCTTCTCGATTCTATTATGTTAATGTCTTCTAAGTCCACGTCAAGTTCGTTATTTAGCATATTCACTGAGTCTAAATAATGGTCATGATAACTATTACCAGGTAATAGTAAATCATGAAAGAACATGAGAGAATTTACGTCAGAACAATAAGTATTTCTGATCTCAGGAAATAAATAGGGGTCGTTTTTACTTCAAATTTTATTTCGATGTCTAACATTACCTCGTGGGATTCTACTGCGCGTAAAATTAAATCGTTAACATAAATGCATTCGCTCTCGATATTTGGACGTTGTTTCGTTAATTCCACTGCACCACCCCTATTGATGATGACGCGGATTTTGCACCTCCATCGTATTTGTCCGATAACACCGCCATTACATCAACGGGACAACGGTACGACACTCTCAGTGTTCTACTTGGTTTAAAAAAAAATTTAAATCTCCATACCGGAGAAGGGTCACATTTCAAGAGTTTTTATTTTGGTGCATGTTTGAGATAGCTATAAACATTGTTCTAAGAAATTTTAGGTAATATTATGTAGTTTTATAATAGTTTAAAAAACAATAATATTCATTGGACATTTTTCGGTATTATGAGGCAAATAACCAAAAAATATCGTGATTTTTCTTTAAACTTTGAGTTAATTTATTTATTTTGAAATTGTTTCATTTTATTTTAGATAGATTTAATATCTTGAATTGATAAATTATGATAACAGCTAGTAAATAAAAAAGACAATGAAAATAACTGTAAAAACAAAAAAAAATCTATACATATAATAAAATCGTAGACTTGCCGTAACTGTACATTGAAGATTTTCGCAAAATAATAACTGGGGGATGTTGGGGTAAGTAATAGAACGTAAAAACTATTTTTGAAATTTTTGTCTGTTTGTCTGTATGTTTGTGCGCGCATCACGCAAAAACTACTGAATGGATTGAAACGAAACTTGGTACGATTTAAGTTCATACTACGGAGTAACATATAGGACACTTTTTATCCCGAAATTCAGCACGGTTCCCTAGGGAGAGGGGATGAAAGTCAAAACGTGTATTTAGCTGTCTACATTTACCATCTATCAAAATAAAAATGTTCTTTTTAGAATAGAATAGAATAGAAAAGTTTTTTATTCAAATAAACTTTTACAAGTGCTTTTGAATAGTCAGATGAATCTACCACTGGTCACTTTACTTGGTTCACTTATTATAGTCTTCCAAAGAGTAATCCTCCCAGTCGCTGCTACAGCTGCTGCTGCTATAGCTACTGCTACTGGAGCTGTTGTAGTAATAAGAGCGTTTACGAAACTTTTGGGCAAGTTTCTTAGACATTTTATGGTACGCTCCTTTTAAAGTGGTCATTGCACTTTGATTTATGATAATAACTGAAGGTTCCTTAGGCCGAGCAGTTGGCTGTTGGACCGTTTAATTTGTAAACTCGTTGGTTGGTGCCGATTTCGATTTAGTACTAGAAGATGCCCACGGCTTCGCCCGTGTGGATTTAGGTTTTCAAAAATCCCGTGGGAACTTTTGATTTTCCAGAACATAAAGTGCCCGTCCCCAAAACGGAAAAATCCCGCGGGATCCCCACGATTTAGAAATGCAATTCCTTACAGAATCAGGGTTGAGGAGTTAGGCATGTACTCGAGTTCATTCAACGATAAAGTCTTTTATTGATAGGTACCTCCAATATCCAACTTCAATAACCAGGTTTCTAAATCCCATTAGTTTTGAGGTCAGGTACAGCATCAGGATTTAGGAGTTGGAATCTAAATTTTTTATAGGACAGTGTCGCAAAGTTTCTCTATCTCACCAGAGACAAAGTCGCAGGGGTTCAGATCCGGTGACCGAGCCGGCCACTGCACTGGTCCACCGCGGCCTATTTATCTTTCCCTGTACGTACTATTCAAATAATTTCTTACACTAATTGCGTAATGAGGTGGAGCGCCGTCATGTTGATAGAAAAAGTTACGGAGATACGAAATCGGCACTTCGATCAAATTTTCAATCGTGTCTCTTAACATTTCTATGTATTATAATGTAGCCCTGTTAGAGCTCCCTCGATAAATAAGGGTCCGATTACTTTATTTTTTATAATTCCCGTCCAAACGTATGCGCTAAAACGCACTTAGTGGTGAGTTATTCTCACTAAATGTGGATTATTGAACGACCACCAATGTTCGTTATGGACGTTGTAGAGCCCCACACGAGTAAATATCGCCTCATCAGTCCATAAGATGTTGGCATCGGGGTGATTAATGAGCCACTCGCACAAGGCTGGACACGGTGCTGGGTCTGGTCAACTCTACGAGTTGTTGGACTGGCGCGGTGCTGGGTCTGGCTGAAAGTGGTACGGATGGAGTCCGGCTGAATTTAACAGCTTCCAGACTGCGTACTTGCTGACGCCGAAGCGACGAGCTGAGTCGTATATACTGGCTCTCGGATCTCTTTCAAAAGAATCGAATATCGAATCCTCAGCACCGACCGCCAGTCGAGGTCTGCCAGATCCTCGAGCATGAAATAACTACTATAAAAATAACTACAAACACTTACTTTTATAAAGGAGAATGATCACCCCTGACCCAAACATTTACACAAAATGTAATTTATTAAAAATTATCTTACGAATATATGACAATTTGAAAATTAATAATTATTAATGCTACACTTCACGATAAAAAAATGTAATAAAAAAGGAATTAAACCGTCTTTTTAACTTCCCGTTTAAGTCTGACCGCCATTTGCATTACATTCTACGCATAGGTACATGCCCAAATAAAAAGAGGTTTGTTATTTTTTTAAAAATAATTTCATTTAAAATAGAACGGATATTAATTATTTAAATACATTATTTTATTTGTTATTTGTTGTAAATCGTACAATATATGCTTAAAGTAAATAAGTAATCATTAATATTATTATTTTTTTATAATATTGTTTTAACTTCGTTGCGTTTTGTGCAATGGAATATAATAAAACTACAACCTTTTTGATTATGTGTAAAGAAACTTATTTCAAGATGTCAATATGACATGTCATTGTTTTAGTTGTGTGTGACGCTAGTGACGTCTACTCTATTTTCATTTTGAATGTTTATTGTAGCACACCGGAGACCAATATTATTTTGGTTTATTGTGTTTGTATTGGATATCGTTGGACAGGTATGTTAAGTATAGTGCGCGCCAAACAATTAATAGTTCAAATCGGCAGGAAAGATACACGGCTTTCCTTACTACTTTAACAATTATAAACTACACATAACCTAGAATCATTTTCAAACTTAAACTTAGATTTATTTAAAACTACAAGTCCTAGAGGTATTAAAATGGTGTGTTTGGTTATCAGGTATAAATCAGCAATAAATGCTGCATACAACACGTTTGTAAACGACTGGGTTACACGCCCATAGATTTTTGGGCATTCTCCTTTAAAACTAAAGAACACCCTGTAACATGAATTCTCGATAAACGAACGGAGTGTCGACTACAGGTTTTTACACGCTTCATATCTATGAGTACGACCATAATTTTGAAATCTACCCACATTTTTAGAAATTATTGTACTTTTGCATTGTCGACGGCGCATCTCTTGGTGTACATAAAAACTTATGTAAGTTTATAGTACAATTAAAATACTGTAAATCACAAACCATATTTTTATATTGTATAATAAATAAATAAATGACTGGGAGTCGTGAACTCGTCATGGTGGAGCTGCCTTAGATTGGCTGCTAAAATTGTCCTCCTATTAGGCACTGCGGGATTCTGGATTCCTTGGGCTCGCAGATGTGGTACACTCTCGTTTTCGTACATTCTTAGAGCTGCTCGAAGGCTTTCATTACTAAGTACACTCGCACCATTTCGTAAAATTCGCGATTTGAATAGTTGGACATCGTCATTTGTACGACGCCGACGTGAGCGTACAGCCAGCCGCGACTGACTGGCAACTGGCAAGTAGCCGCGGCCCGCCACCTGTGTACAAGTCGCGGCGAATAGCTCTAGTGCTGACCTTCAATGCACAGAAGTCGAAAATGAGATATCTCGGGGTGGTCAGGGGGTCGCGGGGAGGGCGTGGGGATCGTTCGTAAGCATTGATTAACTCTCGCGGATCCCTCGTGAGCGCTGATTGTCTCTCCAATCGTACTGTGTCCCGCTCACTCGTACGACGCTGCTCGCACTTGAAGGTCACTGCTATCATCGATTTGTATGACAAAGTCCTCAAACTCCTCGTGATCTTGAAATATTTTTTTACGAACAGCTGCCCATGCATTTGCTTTACGAAATTTATCACTGTAGTGCTCGTGTGATTTATCCCATATAATGGGTCTTTCTTAGACCAAGGATAAGGATATGAGAATAATAAAAAGCTTTATTGTTTTTCTTATTTCTAGGTAATAAAGGTAAAAAAGTAAATAAAGGTAATAAAGGTTCTTTAAGAGGCTGAATAATTTTGGGCCTATGACGGTGAGGAAAACCGCCTTCTTACGTAGCTTCAATTTCATTACATACTAAAAACATTTCGAACCTCTCCATATAATCGCTGAAATTTTCGCTGTCATCATATTCCACGCTTCCTATGTAATTTTTCCCAACCATCTTCACTTTTGATACCTTTTTCCTCCGTTTTTAATTTAATTTTTCTCATTTTCACTCGTCGCCATTTTGTTATGTTTGGAGAAATCCTTTATTCACGAAAATCACACAGAATACCCAAATACAATGACGATTATATTTTTAAGCTACAGAGCAGTTACATCCTAGAACTAACACAGAGTAGCTACTACAGACTACTGACATAACACTAAGTTTGTAAAAAATCTCTCCACGTGGGTCATATTTAAGAGCTCTTATATCGGTCACCTGAAAAAAAAAAAACAGAATTACAAATAGACCCAATATAGGAACAGTACAATTAAATGTTGTTAATTTATGTACCGTAGGGTCTCCCTTCATTTTTCCGAGTCTTATGGAATTATGAAAATTTATATTTTTAAAGCGTCGGCGATGGAGGAACTCATCAATTGTGTGGCTAATCGTACTTTCATTTTCTGTCTGAAAAAATGTATGTGCGTAATTTTGTTCCCAGGTGGAGACCCTCATTTTCTTGCAATTGTAATAATAATTGTACGTATTTAAAATCTATAATTTCTCCTGCTTCATTAACAAATTGTGTTAGTTCCCAAAATGCGTTTCTAACTAACTTTATCATATGGCAGGGGTCGAAAAACACATTTATGGAAACGTCCTATAATTAATTTTTTTTATTTTTAATAATTTGATGTACTTATAATTATTCAGCTGCTGTGATAGCCTAGTGGTTAGGACGACCGACCTACCGGGTCCAATTTTTCTACTTACAAACCTTCCTTCTGAATTACTCTATCTATTAAAAAAACCGCATCAAAATCCGTTGCGTAGTTTTAAAGATTTAAGCATACCATAGGCTTTTCAACTTGTCCTAAAGAAATTTTTCTGGGAGGCATCCTAAAGATAAAAAGAACAATCCATGACAATGTGGCTAATTCTGTAATCTCTAAACCTAAACTAAATTGACAGGTTTAAAAATAGTGCTATCCCCTTCAGCAGGGAGGATTGTGAAAGAGACAGGAATATATTTAGACCTGTCATTTTAGTTTAGATTTAGAGATTGTGTACAACAGAATCGGCCACATTGATCATATAAAATCACACAAAAAAGGCACTGAAAAATCCATTGTGATAGTAAATATTATGTTTTTCTTAAAAACACTTACTTTTATTCACTTTAATTTTAATTAGAATTAAATAGAATATCAATAAACTTATTTCCCGCCTGTCAAACTTTCAAAGAAAACATGTCAGACAGAGCATAATTTAAAAAACTTCAGTGGTAAGTAGTACAAATTAAAAAGTTCTTTATTCCTCATAAAGTATTCGTCCGACAGAGCTATGTAATTTGGTCGCATAATATCGATAATTTTTATTCTATTGTTTATGGTTTCGCATAGCCACTCGGTGTCTAACGAAAGTGGATAGGCACCAAGGAGTTACTGAACGTTACGTTTTCGGTTAGCAACTTTCGCCGGTGTACAACTAAAACTCAGTTAGCAACTTTAGCTGTCAAAAATACAGAATAACCCTGCTCATATTATTTTTATTAACATAATATCATGTACATACTACATACTCATAAGTTAAAAATTATATTGAACAAGGACATTTTTTTTTGGCCTATTCCACTAGTCCCTACCACGTATCCCCCCTGGGGGGTAAGAGTGGAATTTTTTTTCCACCTATCCCTACGGTAGGGATGAGTGGAAAAAATATTTACACTTATCCCTACCGAGTAGTTTTAGTTAATGATAAGTAGGTAGGTACTGTCAAGAAGAAAAATATTTATTAATACATAAAAAGTTACTTAGTTTAAATTAAGTAATTAACTACTAAGATTTTTTTTTAATTAAAAATGCTCTTTTTATTTAGCATTTTTTATTACTTGCAGACTGCAGTAGGTAGTTAGTGACAAATGGTATCTTAGGAAAAGTCTAATAACAATAATTATTGTTATTAAGAATTAAATATTCACACACATTTTTGTTTTTAACTTAATTTCCGTATATAAACCCGATAGGACAGTAAGTCAAGCAATATTTATTTATTCAATTTAGGTATACTGTATTTCAGGCTTATAAAACATGATGGTGGTAACCAATTACGGTCTCTTAAAACTAAAGCTATGAGGGTTCCAAACGCGCCCTGGTCTAAGAAGAGCCCACATCAAACTCAGCCGTGTTTTTTATTATCACCATACAAACTTTAAACATTACAAACTTGTTTAATTAGCCGCTGAAATAATTCATTCCCCTGCTTTTTAAACAATCCTTTAAATTGTAATAAGATTTTTCAATTAGTTTACGTTTTACAAAAACAAAACCTAAAAACCAAAAAGTGCAATCTTTGACCCAGCGAAATATTAAGTGCAAAATGTATGTACGTATTGATAATATTAAAGAGGTTCATATTATGGAAACAAAGTTTAGATACTTATGTGCATGTCTATGTACCTACTTGTTAACAAAAATGGCCCACGTCAATTCGGTTGGGATGAGTGTAAATATTTTTTCCACTCATCCCTACCGTAGGGATAGGTGGAAAAAAAATTCCACTCTTAACCCCCATGGGGGATACGTGGTAGGGACTAGTGGAATAGGCCTTTTTTTTTGAGTTCCACACCCAAAGAATCTACTTAGAAAATCAATTATTATTCTGAATTATTTACTAAATATAACTTCATATAATTATAACGACAATTATGTTTCTTCGAACAAACCAAATACTTACGAGTTACGATCAGGTAGGTAGGTAGGTACATAATATTATCACATAATATTTTGTAGTTACACTCTATTATTCTTTGCGTTTCTACAAAATATTAAAACTTAAACTTTAGTTGACGTTTGGCAATGGCTTTAATCAGACTAGTAGGTATAGGGCCCCCATCAACGATTTATGTTAATTGGCTTTGTATACCCTGTAATGCTTTTAATACACAATCCTATGCACTTAATAAATCAGACTTTTGGGTTCAGTTTAGTAGATTTTTTTAACTTAACAGTTCTTCGTAAGCTTAACATATTAATAACACAGATAAAACACACCCATAATGTGAAAATGTCATATTGACGCAGCGGCCATCTTGGATTTCAAATATCACACTACACATCACATTAATATTCGTCGTCTCAACCAATAGACGTCCACTGCTGGACATAGGTCTCTTGCAAGGATCGCCACAGAACACGATCTTGTGCCGCCTGACTCCAGCGGCTGCCAGCGACCCGCTTGAGATCGTCTGTCCATCGAGTGGGGGGTCTACCTACGCTTCGTTTACTGGTGCGAGGTCGCCATTCAAGCACCTTGGGACCCCAACGACCATCGGTTCTTCGAACAATGTGCCCCGCCCATTGCCACTTCAGCTTCGCGACTCGATGAGCTATGTCGGTAACTCTGGTTCTCCTGCGGATCTCCTCATTTCTGATTTGATCCCGCAGGGATACTCCGAGCATAGCTCTCTCCATCGCCCGCTGAGTGACCCTGAGCCTTCTTATGAGGCCCATTGTTAGCGACCATGTCTCAGATCCGTAAGTCATCACTGGCAACACGCACTGTTCGTAGACTTTCGTCTTCAGACACTGAGGGATATTGGACGAAAAGACATCCCGAAGTTTCCCGAACGCTGCCCAGCCGAGTTGGATTCGGCGGTTGATCTCTTTCTCAAAATTACTAGTAGTTACTAGACCTTTAATCTTGAAAATTAATAGTAGCGTACACCCTACCATATGTAGGTTTTGAGACAACTTTTAGGGTGTCAATATACAATTAGTATTTACAGACTTACCAGCTGGGTATCTCGAATTCCGAGGTGAACTTACTAAAATGACTGGACTATAGTTTTCAGATAAAAAACTTTCAGGGATCTAAAGGCTCAGAAAACTGAGAAAAATAAAGAAAAGTTTTACGAAGAACTCTGCTTTTCGATACTAGATGACTTCTAAAACCTGCTGGTAGCCAGTCTTGCTCAGACGAAAGTTCGCAATGAACTCTGTCTCTGGCAGCTCCATCGGGTCGTACATATCGCGCAGCCGGCGCCTGTGTATTCTTAACGCCTTTTGTTGACGCTGCTCCTCGGCATGCCCCATTAAAACGGCACGAGCCATATTTTAATTAGATATTAAGTATCTACAACATTAACATAACCACAAAATATAGTAGATAATTATTACTTAATTAATTACATTTGAATAATAATTATTGAACTCACGAGTCACGACACTACACTAACTTATCAATACTTTTTATTATTTATCACTATTATTTATTTATTTATTTAAATAATGATTTCTATTTTTCCTGCAATAACAAATAATCCTTCAAAATCAAAAGATCTCTACATTCGTTGAGATTGCTACATACTTATCACCTTTAAAAAATGGCCGGATTATAGTGGCTGTCACAAATCACTGCTTTCTATCAGTTGCTAAGACGATCCATTCCACTTATTAAAGTTTCTAGCTGTAAACGTCATTTTTGGTTAGTGAATAGCACTTTAAAAACTATCGATACAAAAACATATTAAACTGTGATGTTATTAAAGAGATAATAGTAAAAACAAAGGTTAAATAAGTTATTTATTTTAATTTTTTATTTATTATTTTTTGTTAGCTTACTTCGCATGCAGCGAACAAGCGGGCGCCATCTTTTTTGAGTCAGTACGAGTGCCGACGCGACGCCTTGTATATTGTACTACTTGTATGCTACCGCTACGTGATTAATATTGTTTTACGTGGTTTTTCTTGATGAAACATGGCTCAGCGCAAACCACACTGTTTCAAGATCGTGGACAGACGATAAAGCGGAGTCTACCACCAAGGTACCCGAAGGCAAAGGACAAAGATTAATAATTGCTCATGCAGGGACATCGTCTGGTTTTGTACCCAATTGTTTATTAGCGTTTAAATCTGTAAAAACAACAGAGTACCACGAAGAAATGGATTTTACAAAATTTAAGGAGTGGTTTCTAACTCTTTTAAATAATTTGAGTAAACCACATTTTATTCTGATGGACAACGCTCCATACCATTCAGTACAAAAAGATAAGGCGCCTACGACAAGCAATCGTAAAATTGAAATTATTACTTGGCTGCAAAACAAAGGAGTAGAAGCCAACAACAACATGCTCAAGAAAGAATTGCGAAGATTAGTTAGCATTCATAAGCCCCACACTCCAAAATATATTTTAGACGAAATTGCAAAGGAAATGGACCACACCGTCATCCGTTTACCACCATATCATTGCCATTACAATGCAATAGAGCTAATCTGGGCTCAAGTCAAAGGTTCATATTATAATCTCTTCAAATCTATTTTATAGTAATTAATTAATTACACACAGCTAACCCCAAAATGGCAGCACTTATTCGATTAGGTTGTGATTGCTATCGCAACCCTCAATCAAATATCACGACCTAGACGCTGAAGCATCTAATAGTCGGTTGAGTCTCTGTTGGAGACTGAATTTTTAGCTTCAATCTACCCGTATTTATACCAATAATTCAAGGTGGCGGTTCGGCGCCACTGAATGAATCAAATGTCAGTTCGTTGTAACCTAAAATTAATAATCTGTTAAACATTTCTAAAAATTTACATCAATTTTCAGCAATAATCTGACACAAGAGACCTTACATTTTGTGACTCCTTTATGATTTGTGTAATTTCACGTTGAAATTTAATTACGTAACACGTAATTTCCCAATCAGACATTATTAATTTTCTTGTCCTCTCTACGACACTCGCCCAGTTTTCAGGTGTCACTTCATGACACGCATTATTTAATAAATGCATCATTTTATTTGCTGTAAACGGCGGCGTTGTGTTGTTTCTTGCCGCCTTGTCTTTGATTTGAGCCCATATCAATTCAATGGCATTGTATTGGCAGTGATAGGGCGGGATTCTAATGACAGTATGTCCATATTCCGCTGCCATTTCATCGACTACGTGTCTTTTGGGTCGACGTTTTGAATTTAAAATTCTTATTAATTCTGCTTTAAAGAATGAATTGTTCAGATCCTCGCCATTATCACGAAGTCAGTTTTTAATTTCGTGTTTGGTGTTAGCTTGCGTTGGCATTTTATTTATTTGCCGTGATTGGTAGGGCGCGTTATCAATAAATATAATTGAAGGTTCCTCCAGTAACATCAACATTTTCCTGAACCAATTTTCATATACCTCTCCATTTATCTCTTCGTGATAGTCGCCAGATTTATGTGATTTGAAAGCAAGTAGAGCATCTGCTACAAATCGGAGAAGATAAATTGAATCTATGTGCTTCATTTTTGATCACCGTGCGTAAATAATACAATATTTTTTCTGGACTATCAAACATACAAGCCCCAGCACCCATACGTACAAAATCATCTATCCCGTGAATTAAGCACTCTACTGCCTTTGATCCTAATATTCCACATTTATTTAAAAGAGCCAGTTTATTGTAATAGTACTCGTCAATTGGCTGCCCTAATTTACAACGGACTCTTAACATTTTGGTTAAAGCATCACCGTAATTTTCATTTGAAGGAAAAGCAGCTTTCAACTTTACTGTCCACTCATCCCAAGTAAACAGCATAGAAGGAAGCCCTTGGTACCATTTTTTAGCGAGTCCTACAAGTTTCGGTAACGCATAATGACAAGTTTGTGTGTCATCCCAAGAATATATTTTAGTGCATTCATTAACTTTATGAATCCACCATTCAATATTTTGATTGGCATCCGCAGTGTCAAATTCTGGTACAACATTAAAATTAGTAGACATGTTCGAATAACCTGTCGGTCTTACGAAGTAGATGTTCGCAAAGAAGTAGGTAGGGATGTGTCATTATTACCAATATCATGAGAAACACTTTTTGTTACCCCAGTTGCACGTCTGACGTGATAAACTACGTCTACGTTTGCGTCGCGATAAATTACGCGATACATGTCTTACACGAGATCGGGATTTATGATTCGGCCTCACGATAAAATGCGAATAGTAAAAAAAAAAACTAGCTAACTTTGAACAGCACAGAGGTTAAGAATTAGTAAAAATAAATCACGATAGTTTCACCTAAAGACAAACAAATTGTACCTACGTAAGTATAAATTATCTAAGTCTATTTTTAATAACTAAAAGAAAAATGTAATACTAAAATTATTTATACACTCGCCAGTCCAGCGTCATTACGGGTTATTTGATGATTATGAATCACTTCAAGAAATAGGTAAGTAATTGTCAACAAATAGCACTTAATTATTTATCTTTCATCGTAACCGCTTTCAATCCTCATCAAAATAAATTTTGTACGGTAGTTAACAAAGATGAAATAATTAATGTTGTGAAGATGTGAATCATTCACATCATTCACTTTTACCTCATCCCTATTTTTTTTCGTCAAAAAGTAGCAACCCATGAAACGTCAGTTTACTGCATTGAATTAAAAGTCCGACTATATTGATAACTTGTTTATAATGCGAATATATACGTTATATTCATTATATGTATAAATATTTCTATTTTATTGATTTATTATTTATAATATATTTATTTATTTCACATATAATTTAAAAAAACTTATAAACGAATATAATAATTAATATTTAAATAAAATAAAAATATTTCATTAAATCGATTGAAAGTTATTTTTAAATAAAATCGTTTATTATTTCAAATCGAATCGTTAACGTATGAGAGCGTCGCTAAATTCGTTTTGCATTTCTTTAATTGCTCAAGGCACATTTTAACTAAATTTGCTTTTTGCGCTCCATTTAATGAGTGGATTAAAAAATAGGCCACTGGAATCTTCCACGATCCAATGATTATTATTATATTTTAAACAGATTAATGAAAAATCTAATACTGAAATATTTTTAACTACTGAAATATGCAACAATGTAAAAGTACTAAAATATGCAATAACACTATTATTATATTTCTTTGCAGCACATTGTTTGATGCTTCTGCAGCAAATATTCTGTTTTTTAATGTGCAGAATCTCTTTATACATATTGCTGATACACAATTAAAAGTATATCATCAATATTTTGAGTTTTATGTTTCTGGCATTCATCCAACCAATTGAACATAAACTAGCCATAACCTTATTGTTGAATCCGTATCAAGCACTTGATTTTTTATAAATAGCTAGTGATACAATTTTTTCATGTCATTCCAACGACGGCCGTTCAGTTTCCTCCGCGAATTTGTCATTTGGCTCTGTAGAAGCACACCTAAAGCTGGAATAGGTATTGATTCAATTTCTCAAAGCATTCACTTTCTAATAGAGTCACGCTAACAGGAAGGGAAAAATAGAATCGAAAACACTAGACCACATAAAATGCAACTAAAATAATTTTTTTCAAAGAAAAATGAACCGACTTCAAACGAATCGAACTAAAAAGTTTAAAATAATTTTTTATTCATTTAGATTGACGATTAAACTACCTAACTCAAATGATATATAATTTTTTGAAGTCGGCGCCAAATGACTTCAAGTTCACTTCAAGTCGAAAATGTGCCCCCTGGGTCCCAGACTCACCCTCCGCGACTAGGTTCACCGCGCTCGCATTCAAAAGTGGATATTCTGATTTTACTTACACGAATTGAATGTGGTTTGGCGCCGACTTCAAAAAATTATATATCATTTGAGTTAGGTAGTTTAATCGTCAATCTAAATGAATAAAAAATTATTTTAAACTTTTTAGTTCGATTCGTTTGAAGTCGGTTCATTTTTCTTTGAAAAAAATTATTTTATGCTTCTTAGTGATTTGTTTTCTTTATATTAGGTAATAATAATAATAATATAAATAAGAACTATGTAAAATAGATTATGACCTATATATTATTAATTATTATTAAATATCCTGTGACATATACATTTTATGTGTCATACTATAGGTGAGTGGTTTTATTATGTTCTAACCCAACCTAACCTAACTTCTGATCTATACAAGATTAGTTTGTATGCGTAAAACTCTTGTACAATTTGGATAGACCGTAATTTACAATCTATACGCGACTAGTTTCACACCCTTGCGGTTTGGCTTTGTATAGAATGGAAATACACGTAACCATGCACAAACTCCAAGGAATCACTCTATATGCAACTGTACTGACTTCGGCCCAAAACTTTTTGCAAAAGGTCAATGTTACGTAGGCGTAGCAGAGTGAAGTCTTTGGACATAATAGCTATATCAGACTTCAGCAATAGGTCTGGCAATCTCAGAGAACATATTAGTGACATATGTGTACATTTATGCTTATAACTTCGTACGTAAGAATGATAACTCGATGTGTTATATACTAAAACCTTCTTGAAAGTATGTAGATAACGATAGTGAAACAATCATCAAAATCGGTTCATTAGTTGCGGAGATAATCGCGAACATACTTACATACATACATACATACATACATACATACGGGTCGAATACAGAACCTCCTTTTTTTGAAGTCGGTTAAATATGAAAGTTATCACAACAGTTGGGAAAGAAAACTTTCATATTTAAACCCGCGACCAGTAAAACGTGCCATAGAGTAGATAATTGACAGTTGTTTATAGTTTGAAAGTTTGTCTCTGACTTCTCAGCTTAGAATGAGACAAAGAATTTCTTTGTTTCACTCTAAATGCTTCTACAACAAGTATAAAGTTTGTAAACTTAAACCCGACTACGCAAGCGAAACCCGAAATCGCGAGGCAAGCAGCTAGTGGCGCCATCTGTTATATCTATCCGAAACTAAATAATAATAAACGTTTGCCGCTCGCACGTCGCTTCTCGATTTTTTTCGTATGTAAAATGTAGCCTATGTCACCATAACAAAGAATTAATTGACACTTCATTCATCAAAATCCGGCCCAGTAGTTTAGGCGCTACGGTGGTACACACAGAATCTCATACTAAAATCGGCCACATACAATACATAGACTGCTAAAATCACAACCCTTCCTTTTGGCTTTGCCGTAGTCGGGTAAAAAGGTCTGCAGTGGCCCCCATAGATAATACACTACTACCTGCGTGGCCCCATACAAAGTTGCCACCTCCGAGGACTGTCCGTCGTTGCAGCGGAGCTCCCCACCACTAGTTATCTTCCTAGAGCAAATGTTCGCGAGCCCACTGTAATCTTCGTCCACGATTTCCTCTGCGTAGTGCTGGAGTACGAAGCGGCCTGCGAGCATGAAGGTTAGCCTCGTGCAGTCTTCTCCTCACAGTTTCGTCACTGACAAGCAAATGGTGGTCTGACTGGAGCCTTTAAACCAACTGCATGGCTGTAGCATTTGGTTATCTTCTCGCGGTCATTTGCGAAAATCGGTCCTGTCTTCGGGCAGTTATGCGCTTCTCGCCTGGGTGCCGTTCAGCCACTTCACCAGTGGTGCAATAACGTGACCACAACCTTGATATGACGTTTTTTCTTGTTTCAATCGCCTCGGCAATACTTCGTTGAGGAGCCCCAGTTTGGAGCGTACCTACTGCCCTTAACATTTCGTCTCTTGTTAAATGGCGCCTCTGCATGATGCATACAGTTGCATAAATTAGAAATTAACCAATAATTTTCATTGAAACTTTCATTTGATACAAAAATATACCAAAAACTGGGTTAGGTCAATTGAAACTTTCGAACTTCGCTACAATTATGCCGCACAAATCATTTGTTTTCAATTTATTTTTTCAAATTCAAAGGAGAATGCCCAAAAATCTATGGGCATGTAACCCAGTCGTTTACAAGCGTGTTGTATGCAGCATTTATTGCAGGTTTATTCCTGATAACCAAACACACCATTTTAATACCTCTAGGACTTGTAGTCTATCTATCTATACTAATAAATAAAATTGAAGTGTCTGTCTGTAATATCGAAATAACTACCTCATATTAAGCTCATATGGTTATTTGAACGATACTATAACCGAATCACACGTTTTTAAAATTTTTGTCTGTCTGTCTGTCTGTCTGTCTGTCTGTCTGTCTGTCTGTCTGTCTGTCTGTCTGTTTGAACGGGCTAATCTTCGGAACGGCTGAACCGATTTTGGCGGGACCTTCGCATACAAGTAGAGAATTAACCAGGGAGTAACATAGGCTACTTTTTTAACCGACTTTCAAAAAAGGAGGAGTTGTGTTTTTCTACCTATGTACACCGATATCTCCGAGATTTCTGAACCGATTTGCGTAATTTTTTTTTTAATCGATAGAGAAACATTGCGACCCTGTTCTGTAAAAAATTTGGATTCCAACTCCTCAATCCTGATGCTGTAGGGGACCTAATCCCTAAAACTAATGGGTTTTAGAAACTTTCGGTTATTTAAATTGATTTGGGGGTACCAATTAAAGACTTTATCGTTGAATGAGCTCGAGTAGGTACATACCAACTCCTCAACCCTGATGCTGTAAGGAATTGTATTCCGAAATCATGGGGATCCCACGGGATTTTTCCGTTTTGGGGACGGGTTTCTACAGATAAGCTACTTTTTGTTCTGGAAAATCAAAAGTTCCCACGGGATTTTTAAAAACCTAAATCCACACGGGCGAAGCTGTGGGCATCATCTAGTAATATAATAAAACTGTAACAGATCCAATTCTGTACATTGAAGATATTTTGAAATTTTTTATTGGGGGGCACTCTATAATCGATACTGAAGCCAAAACTGCAATTTTTTTCATTTTTGTCTGTCTGTCTGTCTGTCTGTCTGTCTGTCTGTCTGTCTGTCTGTATCTTGGCCGCGCATCACGCAGAAACTACTGAATGGATTCGAATGAAACTTGGTACGATTTGAGTTTATACTCCGAGGTAGGTTATAGGATACTTTTTATCCCGAAATTCAGCACGGTTCCCTTGGGAGAGGGGATGAAAGTTAAAACGTGTATTTAGCTGTAATTCTTTAACGCGTTGTTCGATTTCACTCATTCTTTTTTTGTTACAAAGGTAATACTTTATGTATTGTCCCGTAAATATTTCAAGGTCATAGGTGTTTTAGTTCAGAAATTACAGACATTTATTGGGTTCAAATAACTTGGGACGCGGATGTTTGTACGTACGGCTTATTTTAAACTGGCGTGCGTTTAAATTTATGTTTGTCGGCCTGTCTATTTGTTCCAGCTAATCTCCGAAACGGCTGGATCGATTTTGATGGAACTTTCAATGGCAGATAGGTGATATTAAGGAGTAACTTAGGATACATTTAGTTTAGGTACAAAAAGAATTATGGGGTCCGATCCAATTCTATATAAAAACCTATATCCATGCGAACGAAGTCGCGGGGGTCGGCTATTTTAAATAAATCTAAGTTTTAGTTTGAAAATGATTCTAGGTTATGTGTAGTTTATAATTGTTAAAGTAGTAAGGAAAGCCGTGTATCTTTCCTGCCGATTTGAACTATTTGTTTGGCGCGCACTATACTTAACATACCTGTCCAACGATATCCAATACAAAAACAATTTAAAACCAAATTAATATTGGTCTCCGCTGTGCTACAATAAACATTCAAAATGTAAACAGAGTAGACGTCACTAGCGTCACACATAACTAAAACAATGACATGTCACATTGACATCTTGAAATAAGTTTCGTTACACAAAATCAAAAAGGTTGTAGTTATATTATATTCCATTGCACAAAACGCAACGAAGTTAAAACAATATTATAAAAAAAAATATATTAATTATTACTTATTTACTTAAAGCATATTATATTGTACGATTTACAACAAATAACAAATAAAATAATGTATTTAAATAATTAATATCCGTTCTATTTTAAATGAATTTTTTTTTTTAAAATAACAAACCTCTTTTTATTTGGGCATGTACCTATGCGTAGAATGTAATGCAAATGGCCGTCAGACTTAAACGGGAAGTTGAAAAGACGGTTTAATTCCTTTTTTATTACATTTTTTTATCGTGAAGTGTAGCATTAATAATTATTAATTTTCAAATTGTCATATATTCGTAAGATAATTTTTAATAAATTACATTTTGTGTAAATGTTTGGGTCAGGGGTGATCATTCTCCTTTAGAATCATTTAATATGGTCTACAAAATAAGCTTTCATTAAAATAATTTAAAACCGATTAATATTTTTCGAGTTTCAGAACTTTATACAAAATATCCCTAGACATTGTTTTTTTTTTTTTTTTTTTTTTGTATCCCGCTGGTGGTAATGCATTTACGCACCCCGTCTGGGATCTGTGCGCTTCCAGTGGAGGCGTTCAGGTCCCAGCCGGGAGTGTGGGACTCCGTTCAGGGCTGAAGGCCCTAGTGCCCTACCCACTAAACCCACCAGCGGCCCACTTACCTGCTGTTATGGGATAGCACAGCAACCTTTACTCTATTTTGTAAAAAAAAAACTGAATTATTTGCGAATACTGTTAGTTGCGCGCCGTACGCCTCTCTTGCCACCTCTCTTTCTCCTCCATTATCAACATATATATATTTGTATATATGAATAAAATAATAAGATAATGCATGTAATATATATATATTTAAATGACATACTATATATATACTAAAATATGGGGGACTTTACATAAGATATATACAGAGGACATTTATACATACCAATATATAAGTATATAATAAGTATAAGTAATAATAATGGTACAATATTATCTGCCTAAATGCCAGTATTAATCGTGTTAAGGTCGTTACACAAAAAATTTCACAACAAAGACGAAAAATTTCCTTATTACTAGTGTTTGTTTATTACTACTAACCATTACTACTACTATTTACACATATAATTATTGCTACTACTGATTACACAAGAATTACACTTTTTTTTTTTTTTATTTTTTTTTTTTTATTTTTTTTTTATTTTTTTTTTTTTTTGTATACTAGACATTGTTGATGTGCATATATTTTCCTTGGTGTTAAAACTTTACTCCGTTTAAACAATTCTTCCGTAGGAAATCTACTATTTTTTTTAGGATAATTTTGAGATTAAGTTTCTGAGCCTTATTAAGTTTGTCTAATAAAGTTGACCCACATGAGCCCCATGCTATAATGGCATACAATATTAATGACTAAGTTAAACAGCTGTATACGTTTAACAGTAATTTAACACTCTTGAGACGCTCCAGAGTGTCGCGAAGTGTGTGTTAGTTATAATGTTTCAATCATAAATCATTTATAATGAACACTTCTTTTATTTTACTTAGCAATCACATTTTACAATAGTTTTAACGCAGCCATAATTTTCTTCAACCATAAACGCATAGAACAAAAACTACAGTAGACAATGATACATGTCATAGACTACTCACAAATGTAGAACAGATAATATAATATAGTGAAGGTTGCATTATTCATCAGTGTGAAGATGGTGACGTAGTATGGTGATACCACATCCTCGCTCATCAATACAGGAACATGAGGCACGTCGTGCGCAATGACAATCCCAATGCGCTGAATATAGTTGACTATGAAGCCGACGTTCAGTTCGCAAGTCCTCATCGCTTCGAGCATGTCGAAGGGAATCACTGGGGCGGGAGGCAGTTCGGTGCGGTAAGAGAACCGAGGAACGGACTCTTTCATGTGTCTGTACAAATGGTACGACAGCTGCACAAGTGCGTATCTATAGAACTGAAACAATGAGCAACGCTCAGTAACATTCTGAAGTCCCAAGTTGTTCTGTGAGTTTGAGATAGTATTGATTAACTAGGAAACCAAGTCCTTCGGTGGCTATGGGAGTAGGGTGGGCGTAGCGTGAACCGGCTAAGCCAAGATTTTGAACTGCTGCTATTTCATGAGAAGAAGAGACAATGGAGAGTTCGGCTATCTGTTTGGCGGCCGTAGCGGGGTCAGGCATCGCGAAAGCAGCAAACTTAGCATTAAACATAATACTATATTTACATAATCTTATAACATAAATACATGAGTCTTATTAAAAAATATTGAATATTATGTATAATGTTTTTTTTTTCCTAGTCAAATAGTCCGCCCCTGGTTGCCCCTGGGCCAAAAGTGCCCATCAAGCTGGCAGCATTACCACGCTGAATGGCGATGGACAACCTTTGGACCAGGTAGGCCCCAGAGCGCGGATCACAACCTCTTTCCGTTAGGCGACGGCCGATGCCATAATATAAAATTAATATTATGTCAGTTTTTTTCCTTTTACATTTTCTGCCGATACATAATTCACTTATGTATCATAATTATTAATGAAAGCAGTTAGGTACTCACAATTTGACAGTTTATACTGTAAAATCCTTTTCTGTTATAAAAATGCTACCAGGTGCAGTAGGGTGGTTCAGTGGTGGTTTGGTTATGGAAATGTGGGTCCCATCTACTGCACTTAGGGTATTGGGCATTTGATATAGATACAACTGTAAATTGTGAATCTAGATGTCATAGTGGGATTGTACATCTTTGTTTTCTCTGCCTAAGATGATTGGGAGTTCGCTCGAGGGGAAAGTTACGTATGTATTTTGCCATATACATTAAATAAATAAATAAAATAAATAAAGCCTTTATTGCTGACCAGTTATAAAGTAGGTAATTACAAATTATTTAAAATCTCGCACTTCAGTTTCCTCCGCGATCAGCGCGTCCTTTGACGCATAGGCCTCCTCCAGGTGTTTCCAGGTATCTCGATCTTGAGCTTTCCGCGACCATAGTGTCCCAGCCGTCTGCCTGATGTCATCAACCCAGCGCTTCCTTTGTCTGCCCCTTTTACGTTTCGAACCGTCTCTTATTACCCATTCCGTCATCGCTTTGGTCCACTTCTTCGACTTTTCTCGAATCATGTGTCCAGTCCATCTCCATTTAAGTCTTTTGGTTAGGACGACTGCATCGTCGAGTTTTGTAATTCGTCTTAAATCTTTGCACCTCTTTCTATCTTTTCTAGTATAACCTAACATGCTGCGCTCCATACCTCTTTGGCAGGTCCTAATTTTACTCAGTGTTTTTTGGCTCAGTGCCCATGTTTGGCATCCGTAGGTTAATGTTGGAAGAATGCACAGATTAAAGAGTTTCTTTTTTGATGACATTGGGTATTGGCAGTTTTTCATATACATTGCTAATTGCCAAATACACATATATATTTTCCTTGGTGTTAAAACTTTACTCCGTTTAAACAATTCTTCCGTAGGAAATCTGTTGACAGTTACAAAAACTAATCTATACTAATAAATAAAATTGAAGTGTCTGTCTGTAATATCGAAATAACTACCTCATATTAAGCTCATATGGTTATTTGAACGCTACCATAACCGTATCACACGTTTTTAAAATTTTTGTCTGTCTGTCTGTCTGTCTGTCTGTCTGTCTGTCTGTCTGTCTGTCTGTCTGTCTGTCTGTCTGTCTGTCTGTCTGTCTGTCTGTTTGAACGGGCTAATCTTCGGAACGGCTGAACCGATTTTGACGGGACCTTCACATACAAGTAGAGAATTAACCAGGGAGCAGTGTGACCACATTTAAATTGGTCAATCTACTTCTGTAGCTTAAAAAAACTACCGAAATATACCACAGTCTTGGTAAAAACTACCACAAATCTACCTCACTAATATGATAAAATAGAGATGAAATAAAACTATATTTCATTACAGTCTAGCCAACGAAAGTAGAAATTCATAAAATGCCGATAATTTTAAATGGCAGCACCAATTTTATGTCAAACTTCTGATAACTGTCACTCATTACTGTCAGATGTGTGACTGTCAATTGTTATTATTATTTTACGTAGGCAAGTACCTACATACCTTAGGAAGTTAGGTGTTCCAGAAATTACTTTGAAGGTTTTTTGGTGTTTAGCTTAATTTTCATGTTCCTTAAGAGACGCTATCCGTGGAAGAATATTGCAATTGCAGGCTTTACAAAAGGCGTTGTCTCCTTCCGATGATTTAGTCAACCACTTTGAAAATAAAGGGTTTTGCTCCCACTCCGTACGATATTGCCTTCTGCAGGGGCGTAGCTACCACCGTATCTGCCGTATCAACTACACGGGGCCCCCAAGCCACGGGGGCCCCCGATGTGCGTCATTATTGTCCATAGAGGCAGAATCTTTAGAAAAACTAAAGTCATCATCAGCTATTTACCAAACCCCCCAAACAAATTTTTATACGGGGCCCCCGTCAAGGTACGCTACGCCACTGGCCTTCTGTATTTTCTTTTCATGGTGATAAATTAAATAACAAAACAAAGAAATCGATATGTGCTCTTCAGCTCATAATATTCGTAATCTCGTGTTAAGTTAGACGTGCCTACTTGCAAACGGGCAAAGAAGATAAACAAAACAAGACTAGTTATGACCTGTTATGGACGGGGAAACCCCGCCCCGAAAATCTTACTAAACAAAAGGTTTCCATATACTTGATCCAAAATCTACCAAATCTACCGGGAAAAAAATCAAAAATGTGTAATTATACCATAATCTACCCAACAATTTTTAACTACCACAACAAGCCTTAAATCTACCAAAAAAGTAGAAATCTACCACATGTGGTCACGCTGCCAGGGAGTAACATAGGCTACTTTTTTAACCGACTTTCAAAAAAGGAGGAGTTGTGTTTTTCTACCTATGTACACCGATATCTCCGAGATTTCTAAACCGATTTGCGTATTTTTTTTTTAATCGATAGAGAAACATTGCGACCCTGTTCTATAAAAAATTGGATTCCAACTCCTCAATCCTGATGCTGTAGGGGACCTAATCCCCAAAACAAATGAGTTTTAGAAACTTTCGGTTATTTAAATTGATATTGGGGGTACCAATTAAAGACTTTATCGTTGAATGAACTCGAGTAGGTAGGTACATATTCAACTCCTCAACCCTGATGCTGTAAGGAATTGTATTCCGAAATCGTGGGGATCCCACTGGATTTTTCCGTTTTGGGGACGGGTTTCTACAGATAAGCTACTTTTGGTTCTGGAAAATCAAAAGTTCCCACGGGATTTTTAAAAACCTAAATCCACACGGGCGAAGCCGTGGGCATCATCTAGTCTATAATATAATAAAACTGTAACAGATCCAATTCTGTACATTGAAGATATTTTGAAAATTTTTATTGGAGGGCACTCTATAATCGATACTGAAGCCAAAACTGCAATTTATTTCATTTTTGTCTGTCTGTCTGTCTGTCTGTATCTTGGCCGCGCATCACGCCGAAACTACTGAACGGATTCCAATGAAACTTGGTACAATTTGAGTTTATACTCCGAGGTAGGACATAGGATACTTTTTATCCCGAAATTCAGCACGGTTCCCTTGGGAGAGGGGATGAAAGTTAAAACGTGTATTTAGCTGTAATTCATTAACGCGTTGTTCGATTTCACTCATTCTTTTTTTGTTAGAAAGGTAGTACTTTATATATTGTCCCGTAAATATTTCAAGGTCATAGGTGTTTTAGTTCAGAAATGACAGACATTACAACCTTCAGTATTGGGTTCAAATAACTTGGGACCCGGATCTTTGAACGTACGGCTTATTTTAAACTGGTGTGCGTTTAAATTTATGTTTGTCGTTCTGTCTATTTGTTCCAGCTAATCTCCGAAACGGCTGGATCGATTTTAATGGAACTTTCAATGTTATAAGGAGTAACAGGCTACAATTAGTTTACGTAAATAAAAGAATTATGGGATACGATCCGATCCTATATAAAACCTATAAACACGCGAACGAAGTCGCGGGGGTCAGCTAGTTAATAAATAAAATAATAAAAAAAAAAGATTAAACTAATAAATAAATATATAGTCCTCTATGACGGTAGCTGGACAAATTGACCTGTTCTGCTTAAAATATGGTAAAAACAATACCGGTTGTTCATGTCCAGCCGCAGAAGTTTTAATCACATCTGATATCCCTATATTAACGCCCGTGGGACCTATCAATATGTTATCTAATTTTATCAGCGAAAAAGTTTGAACTCGATGTGCTGAGCACAGAGCCATATCACCAGTTTTTTGGTGATTTTTTCTAATGAAAGATCTCTATTAGGTGTCCAATTCGCGATAAAATTTAATACTAACTGTGGGTCCCAAGTAAACGAATACTTCGGTGTGGCTGGTCTTAATTTATAAGCATGTTGTTAATTTTATCTGAGAAATGAAGCATCCGAAATATAAGAATAACATCATTAAATTACATCAAAAAACGTATATCGAAAATTTTTCTTTCTAAATACCCATCTACTATGAATAATTTCCTTATCTCTTGGTTTCTCTACCTTAGTCCATGTGTTGTGCTTCCTATGTGAATTCATTTCTTCATCTATAGCTTCCAGCCATTTCTCTTTTTCTTTAGATTCTAATACTTCTTTCAAAGGGTTTAGCCGTACTTCCATAGGCAAACTGCCTTTTATAGGAACCTATATCGTAACCTATGTTATATTGTAGAGGGTACTAATAGTAGTTCACTGAGGAGATATTAACTCTCTATCTTAGTTAATTGAGGAGCTATTCAGGAAAATGTGTCCGGAGACGACTTTTTTTCAAAGTTATATATCTCTGTTAATTTTAAAGCTAGGTAAATAAAACAAATTCCAGTGTTTATGGTACATTCTACAGTTTATTTTATAGTAATTTTCTATGAGCCAAACCTAAATAAAAATATGAAAAAATTGCAAAAAAAATTTTTTTTTATTGATTTTTATCAGATTGAATAAAGTTTCCACTTTGATAAAAATATATAATAATTGTCTATATCTGGCCTAACAGTATGCTAAGTTTCATTAAAATCCTAAGGGTGCAACATGTGGAAAAAAAATAATTAAAGTAAGTGGACCACCTTATGACCACTTTGTCAGCGCTTTTAAATTGTATTAGATTTTAATAATCTTTGACAAAGTAGCGTTTTGACAGCTTATTAAAAGTATATTAACGGTTGGTGGTATCACTGGCCTATTACAGTGTTGACGATCTACTTTTATAGTGACAAGATTATCAAAGTACCCGCCGCAAGCATGTTCGTACATGGTCACAGTGCAAGACCCTAGACCCTTTTTATTAATAGTATTCAAATATGAACTTAATATAAGGGAATTATTTTTAAACCACAGAAAGACTCTTCAATATACATCTAGTAACTAAAAAAAAATTTTTGTATAAAAATCCTACAAAATTTTTCTAGGGTTTTCTAGGGTCTAAGTGCCAACAATCTTTTTTCTTATAGGATTTAGACCTTTATTTATGTTACAGCGCAAGGCACATATAACCTTATTTATGTTAATTAGAATTGGACTTAAGGTTTTCTTCAGACTGATTAGAAAATGTATGTTCATTGTACTAATTAATAAACTGAGATACTTAATTTTTGCTTCATAAACGCATTTAGTAATAATAATAATATAATTTTTAAAATTTAAAATATTTGCTGTGATGATTGCTTATTATTTAAAACATAAACTCCTCCGCTTTTTGTTTTTTGGTACTTAGAGCCTTTTTTATTTCCGGTATTCATATATTACATATATTTTAAAAAATAAACAAACTATGTCCCTGAATTAGGAATTTGTAAAACGACGCTAATAATAACAGTGAGAGCGTTCCACGACTTTGCACTGTGACCATGTAGGAACATGCTTGCCGCGGGTACTTTGATAATCTTGTCACTATAAAAGTAGATCGTCAACACACTGTAATAGGCCAGTGATACCACCAACCGTTAATATACTTTTTATAAGCTGTCAAAACGCTACTTTGTCAAAGATTATTAAAATCTAATACAATTTAAAAGCGCTAACAAAGTGGTCATAAGGTGGTCCACTTACTTTAATAATTTTTTTTCCACATGTTGCACCCTTAGGATTTTAATGAAACTTAGCATACTGTTAGGCCAGATATAGACAATTATTATATTATGGGACCTATTCACAGAATTGTTGGGAAAATGGATAAAGAAATGTATCTAGATATTTTAAGACATAAGTTGATTGAAACAGTGGAGAAAATGCCTTATCCCATCAATGAAATAATCTTCCAGCAAGACAATGATCCCAAACATACCGCGAAATTAGTGAAGAACTGGCTCGCTTCTCAAGACTTTCAGCTATTGCAGTGGCCGGCACAAAGTCCAGACTTAAATCCTATTGAAAATCTCTGGTCTCAATTGAAACATAATATTCTTAATGCATATGATTTACCTCCATCCTCTTTAAATGAATTATGGAACCGAGTTCAAGAACAATGGGAGAAAATTTCACCAGATTACTGTGAAAAATTAGTAAAAAGTATGAAAAAAAGATTGGAAGAAGTTAAGAAAGCTAAAGGCTTATGGTCAAAACACTAGAAAGTGTGGATGTGAGTTTGTTTATATTGGTGCAAAAGTGATTCAGTGTTTTATCTTATTTGTTGTCATTTATTTTATAATATTATAATCTAATACCTGATAATAAATACACTACAGTAATTATTTCTTAATACGACTTTTATTTCAAGAAACATGCATTCCTTCCCTGAGAAACAAAACATTACTATGTATTGGTTCAGTTTTGCACCATAGTGTAGGTTCCTATAAAAGGCAGTTTGCCTATGGAAGTACGGCTAAACCCTTTTTTGGAACATCTAGATCATTAATTAAATTTTCTACACTCAGAGCAACAAAATCACATTCATGGAATTCATCACATATATAATCTTGAAGATAAGATGGTTTCTTTCTCGTTCTCTTGTCCTCTGTTTCCGTTATTTCTTCAGAAACATTTCCTAATGTATTCTGTTCTGAAGTGCTGGGTTTCTCATTTTCTAATTCTTCCGCATCTTGAATATTATCAGGTCAAATTTTTGAATCGTGCGCCCTGAATTTGGGGGTAGGGGGGGGGGGTGAGGGGAGGAGGGGGGGCCCCCCCTGCTCCCCTGGTACCCTTTTTTTTTTGTGAGGAAATGACTAGTTTTTGAAAAAAAAAAATTACAACTCACACAATTTGAGGTTATGGTACTTTTAACATGATACACAGGCTCTCAAAACCTCTATTTTTGGGAAAAAGAAGTACAAACACCATAATATTTTATAGTCATTTATTTTTAAATTTTATATACATATTTAATAGCGTTGATTATTTCCAAAAATGGGTCTTTTTTTTTTTAATACTGCTCTTCGCCACAAATACTCTACACTCATATCACTAAAGTTTTGGTTGTTCAAATTGTCTCTGAAAAATCTTTTTAAAACACGCCACTGGGCTTCGATGCGTTGGGTGTGTGTCCCATCTGGAGCTATGAAGGGATTGTCTGGGTCACTGTGATTTACCTTTTTATGGATAAATCCATGGTCACCCAGACAATCATACGCCCTCCAAAAGTCTGTATGTATTGTGGTGCCCTCTTCAACATGTTTTTTTATCAGGGGCACCAAGACTTCTGCAGACCTTATGTTGTCGGGACACACTTCCAACCGCAAATCTTCACTTCCGTCTTCAATAAGGCCAAGAACCCAAAGGCCTTCAATGTGTCTCCCTGAAACAAACATACAGAACATTAATTATTAATTTAATAATTCTTATAACCTCTATTTTGGAGATGAATTGAATACGGATTAAAAAACAAAGGGAATGAATGGTTTTTTAACGTTCTAACCTAACCTAACCTACCTTTTAAATGAAATGAATATCGACCTATATAGTAATTATTATGCTGTGACATATACCTTTTTGTCAGACTATAGAGAACGCCTCGCTCCGCTCCGCTCCGCTCGGCTCCGCTCGGTTCTGAGTGGTTTTTTAACGTTCTAACCTAACCTAACCTACCTTTTAAATGCGTTTCCTACTACGCATTTCCGCAGAAAAAGAAAAGCAGTTTGCTATGAAAAGTCACTACTTATCTATCGATTCGACACCTCAAAACAATAAAATTCGGGGCGCACGATATAAACTAGCAGCCTATTATCATCATTACTATTTCTTATATCAGCCAATATTTCAGTATTTATATTAATTTTTTTATTTTGTATTCTTTCCTCATTAAATATAACATCTCTCGCTTGAACTACTTCCTTTTTTATTGGATTCCATAAACGGTATCCATTGTTACAGTATCCAATCATGTAAAATTTCTGTGATTTTTCTGTTATTTTACTTTGTCGGTATACTCTATTTACGTAACAATATGCTTCGCTCCCAAAAACTTTTAATTTTTGATAATTACATATTTCACCATACCATAACTCTGCTGGTATTTTATTATCTACTGTAGGCAAGCGATTGATAACGTATGCACTTGTATACACAGCCTCACCCCACATTTCCTTATCAAAAATTGAATCTGCTAAAATTGTTCTAGCTTTTTCTACTAATGTACGGTTTAATCTCTCTGCCTTTCCGTTCTGTTGTGGTGAGTATACTATAGTAGTTTCTATCTGAATTCCTTCCTGTTGACAGTATTCATTAAAATTATGATTTATATATTCAGTTCCGTTGTCACAACGAAATCTCGATATTTTACAATTAAATTTAGCCTCAACCATTTTGGAATATATTTTCAATTTTAAGATAATTAGATAATTCTATTATCCGATCACTGTTTAAGATTAGATAAGAGAGATGTTCCATTACGAATAAGGGATAATCAGGCACTTTCCCTTCTACAAAATCTGTAAAGTGCTTATTGTTTTGTAAAATTCCAACCAGTACATAGTCAATATTCGCTGATCTAAACTCTGTCATTAAGTTGCTACTCATTCTCTCTGAACTATCGTCTGTTTTACCTGCCCCTTGAGCCTCAAGAGCATTATGTTGATCCACTTCATACATTCTCATTCCTGCTAATTTCCGCCCTATATGAACAGACATAGCTAAAGTTGATATTCTAATGTTCATGTTAATTCTTTCTTGTTCAATTAAGGGTTTTTCATCATTCTCAAAAATGGATCTCTGAGCAATATAGATCTCATTGCTTATAGAAATTGGTTTATTAATTATTTGGTATGTGCAATCCTCACAATTTAGTGGAATCGCATATGTATCTGATAGTAAAAAGTCATTGAAAGCAAGTTCAGATATGAAATTTTGGATATATAAGAATATTTCTTGAAAGAACAAGTTATAATCTTCATTACCTCTTAGTGACTTTCCTAGTTGGTTCGTGTTAATGGTGATATGTGTCGCCAAATTTGTAGTCAATGCAAACAGTGCTGATCTTTTTTGCGAGGAAGCTTTAAAACGATGTTCATAACTTCCTCCATAATTCTTACCACACCATTCTTCTAGTGGGATTTCTGAAAAACTTTTTGGGAATACATGTAATTTATTGTTGATCATTTCTGTAACGAAATCAATTAAAGGAATTTTGGGATCCATTCGTTCTAAATAAGATCTTATGTAATATAATTTTTTAATTGATTTAATTAAAGGATTCGTACATGTTACAGTCAATTTTGGTTTAGTCATCTTTTCTGGTGTAGAAGATCCCAAATAAGGTGTATAAGGGCCTCTTTGGCTGAAAGCCATTTTACCGTTTTCTCTCAAAGCATAAGACACTTTAGCGACCACACAGTCTGATCTTTCTCTTTTCTGAATATCGTCATAATCAATGATAAGAACTTGCTCGCAAGGTATAGGACTTGTAATACCTTCTATTTTGAATCCCCATGTCAATTCTCTCAATGAATTTGCCATTAAGAAGGTACATTCTTTCTGTTGCATTTCATCTTCTACAATATGAGGTCTAATTAAAGGAGTTTTAGCATCCTGCATCCTCCTCTCTAATACTTGGATTGCTTCTTTATCTTTTAAACTGCCGATGGAATAAATAGTTTCCTTCCTATCACTATCTTCATTAATGATTCGATTAATAGACTGTAGATTGGAAAAGCTTCCAATTAATTGCAGTTGAATTCCTTCATTTGAATTCTTTAGAATTTCGTGGGCTAAATTCGCTATATAGGGCCTCATTGTGATCAATTTTGTACACAGCCCTATCAAATCGTCTCTAAATTAATAAAAATTGCACCTAATAATTTTAAGATTAGGGATTAGTAACATATCGGGGGAGAAACTCTTCTACAATTTCTCTGGTTTTCCTTTCAAAGTTGGGTAGACTGACGATATTAAGGCTATACATATCTTCTACTAATCTGACCGGGTCCATTTCGCTCTTCAAAAAACGTATATCGAAAACTTATTAAAACGATTCAACATGCTAGAATGTAAAGGTATATCCACACCTGTAGAAAAAAATCTTAAATTGACTAAAGAAAATGATACTGAACTCTTTACTAAGAAACCTTATAAAGAATTAATTGGTTGTCTTATCTATTTAGTTGTTGGAACCAGGCCAGATTTGAGTTTTGCAGTTAGTTTCTTTAGTCGCTTCCAAAGTTGTGCTAAATATAATCATTGGAACTTGACTAGTGATTTTACCCAAAGTTCAATTCCATGCCTATTCATCCCGTTTGACGGTATCCCTTCGGGAGAAAGTGCGATTCCTCTCGGGTGTATTGCGGCCCTTCGGCCTCGTAGTAATCGGTCACTTTCTCCCGTCGTGGAACAATGTACTATTAATACTTTAACTTGTGTTAAGGATATTTCATAGCGTTTTCTTATATTAGGTATTTTTTCTGCAAGGACAGATTTAAACATACCTAGGCACTTACTAAGTTTGATTTAGTGTTTTTTTTTTTACATTTTGAACAATTTTCAAAGAATATTATTTTGTGTGATTTTATATTTAGAGTTTTAAAATGTCTCGTACCACTACAACTAATGATATTTGGAACTTTTTTCAAAAAGATCAAGTAACTAAACGCGCTGAATGTAATTTTTGCCAAAAGTTATTATCATACAACCGTGATTTCAGATTCAGATTTATCAACCGTGACAAATCTGAAGCAACATTTAAAATTATATTCAAACCATACAACCTAATTCGGCAGTAGCTTAAGCAACCTTAATATCACTGGAGAAACAAGAATAGGCCTGTACTCAAAACTGAAACTTTGTTGCAATATGTGCAAAGCTGTATTTATTATAAATACTTCAGATCCAAACCCAAAGGAAAACTTAGATATAAATACAGCTGCAGTTTCGGGAATTACAAACGCTGGTATTGGCTGGTACTGCAATGAATCGTCCAACAATGACACAGCAAATATTCGATAAAAAGTAAAAACACGTCCTGATTTGTGAACAATGGCAAAAAACTGCTCAACAGACTATGGCTGCTGCAGCGGAACGTGAACGACAGGCTGCAATAGAAGAAAGCAGTTTGAAAGATGGAATAGCAGTCATTGACGTTATCGCGATGCTTGCTGGTCCAAACGCTCCTACAAAAGTAATTATGCGGCACTTTCTGGAGCAGCAGCCATAGTTGGTAGAAAGTTCGGAGAAGTTCTGCTTTTAGGAGTCAAAAACAAATACTGTTGCATATGTGATCGTGCGGAGAATAAAGCAACAACACCACAAGTATAAAGTTCGTAAACTAAAACCCGACTACGCAAGCGAAACCCGAAATCGCGGGGCAAGCAGCTAGTGGCGCCATCTGTTATGTCTATCCGAAACTAAATAATAATAAACTTTTGCCTGCTCGCACGTCGCTTCTGGATTTTTTTCGTATGTAAAATGTAGCCTATGTCACCCGGACCATAACAAAGAATTAATTGACACCTCATTCATCAATATCGGCCCAGTAGTTTAGGCGCTACGGTGGTACACAGAATCTCATACTAAAATCGGCCACATACATACATACATAGACCTCTAAAATCATAACCCTTCCTTTTAGCTTTGCTGTAGTCGGGTAAAAAAGGCATGTATTCAGAAATTCTGTAAACATGTATAACCTCATATATGGACGAATTGTTGCAGATCGCGATTCTAGTACCTACTCAAAGATCTTTTTTTTTTTATTTTTTATAAAAATTGCGGGCAAACGAGCAGGCGGGTCACCTGATGTTAAGTGATTACCGTCGCCCATGAACATTTGCAGTACCGGAGGAACCACTTATGTGTTGCCGGCTTTTGAGGAATTTGTTGATCCTCCCCTTGAATAACCCCATGTGTAAGTTTGTGGAAATACCACCGCAGGAAGTTGGTTCCACAGTTTAAGAGTGCGCGGAAGGAAAGACCTCGCACACCGCTTGGTTGTGGTCCGCCAATGGTCTAGGTGGTGAGGTTGATAACATTTTCGGTGGCGTGCGGTGCGGTGATAAAAGAGAGAAGGCGGAATCAAGTCAAACAACTCGTCAGAACACTCCCCGTTATAGAGGCGATAGAATACGCAGAGTGAGCTGACATCACTGCGTACCTCTAAGCTTTCCAACGAGCTAGTTAATTTGGGATTGTCAACAAGTCGAACTGCCCTCTTTTGAATTCGGTCAAATGGAAGGAGTTGGTATTGGGGTGCTCCAGCCCACAAGTGTGAGCAGTACTCCATATGCGGCCGGACTTGAGATTTGTAAAGCAGGAGCCGGTGTTCAGGCGTGAAGTAGCGCTTTGCTCTGAAAAGCACCCCAAGCTTTTTGGGAGCTAATTTAGCTTTACCTTCCAAGTGATCCCGGAATTGGACTTCGTTCGAAATGTTGACGCCGAGGATCCCAATACTGTTAGAAGGGGCCAGGGGGGTGTTCTGGAAGAGAAGAGGTGTGGAAAAAGGAGTCTTCTTTGCGGTAAACGCGCAAACTTGTGTTTTCATTGGGTTGAATTGCACTATATTTTGAGTGCCCCATTCAGAGATCCGCTCGAGAGAAGTCTCGATTTCAGTCACAAGTTTGGCTCTACATTCCTCCAGCATCCCAACGCGAGAAAGTTGTGCGTGGCCTTTGTATAGGGCATCACCCGTACTGTCATCTGCGTAGCAGTGGAAGGTGTTGTTAGTCAACATGTTATTAATCTATACTAATAAATAAAATTGAAGTGTCTGTCTGTAATATCGAAATAACTACCTCATATTAAGCTCATATGGTTATTTGAACGCTACCATAACCGAAACACACGTTTTTAAAATTTTTGTCTGTCTGTCTGTCTGTCTGTCTGTCTGTCTGTCTGTTTGAACGGGCTAATCTTCGGAACGGCTGAACCGATTTTGACGGGACCTTCACATACAAGTAGAGAATTAACCAGGGAGTAACATAGGCTACTTTTTTAACCGACTTTCAAAAAAGGAGGAGTTGTGTTTTTCTACCTATGTACACCGATATCTCCGAGATTTCTGAACCGATTTGCGTAACTTTTTTTTTAATCGATAGAGAAACATTGCGACCTTTTTCTATAAAAAATTTGGATTCCAACTCCTCAATCCTGATGCTGTAGGGGACCTAATCCCCAAAACTAATGGGTTTTAGAAACTTTCGGTTATTTAAATTGATATTGGGGGTACCAATTAAAGACTTTATCGTTGAATGAACTCGAATAGGTACATATCCAACTCCTCAACCCTGATGCTGTAAGGAATTGTATTCCGAAATCGTGGGGATCCCACGGGATTTTTCCGTTTTGGGGACGGGTTTCTACAGATAAGCTACTTTTTGTTCTGGAAAATCAAAAGTTCCCACGGAAATTTTAAAACCTAAATCCACACGGGCGAAGCCGTGGGCATCATCTAGTATGTAGTATAAACAGTATTAGGTGATAGCACCGAGCCCTGTGGGACGCCAGCATTAATGGGCTTGGGATCGGAGCAAAAACCGTCGACAACGACCTTGATGCTGCGCCCATTAAGAAAGCTGGCGATCCAATCGCACAGCCTCTGGGGAAATTCGTAAGAAGGTAATTTCGAGAGAAGTGCCTTGTGCCAAACCCGATCAAAGGCTTTCGCGATGTCAAGGCTGACCGCTAAGACCTCTCCCTTACTGTCTATTGCTTCAGCCCACCGTTGAGTGAGGTAAACAAGAAGAAGATCTTAGAGGAAAGACCTTATACAGACAACAGTGGAAAAAATGGTGAAGGGCCCGTGGTCCCACCGATATGACCTACTGGTAGGTCAAACGCTATACTATAGTCTGTTCGTTTTCTTACGGTCACCTTTTGTGTCTAGCCGCCTCTGCCGCGCGGTGTTTTGCCAAAGACACCGTCGTGACTTCAAAGCATGCCGCGAGGGGTGTACAGGCACAAGGGGTTTTGGCGTTTTATACCTACTCATATTTTTTCATTAAAATTCTCTTTCCTTTTTATATTCGTATTTTATTACAATATAACCATAAACATAAAATATAATATTCTCATGAACACGGGTCTTCTCTCAAAATGAGAAGGATTTTAACCATAGTCTACCACGCTGGCCAAGTGCGGATTGGCAGACTATTCGGAGATTCTGTTAGAATAGAAAAAAAATTACAAACAGAAAAAAGTAATAAAAATAAAAGCAGAATACTAAGAGCACCTGCGCCTGTACCGACACTAAGTTACCGAACGAACTATACCTATACTACTGAAGGGCCCGTGGTCCCACCGGGCTAGGCGCGAATGATAGTATCGATATAGTGTTATCGATGTACTTATTTTTATTAATTAAATATTTAAAATTACAATATTTTTAACCGACTTCAAAAAAGGAGGTTCTGTATTGCTATTATGGTATTGTATGCTCGTGTTAGAATGCATGCATGTGTATGTTCCCGATTATTTCAAAAACCAATGAACCGATTTTGATTATTTTTACCCGACTACGGCAAAGCCTAAAGAGTTATGATTTTAGCAGTCTATGTATGTATGTATGTATGTATGTATGTATGTATGTTAGTGGCCGATTTTTGTATGAGATTCTATGTGTACCATTGTAGCGCTTAAACTACTAGACCGATTTTGATGAATGAGGTGTCTATTGATTCGTTGTTGATTTAATGCCAATTTCTTTTGCTCTTTTCCACAACGCCTTTGTCATATGGTAATAACGTAAATTACGTTAATATCCGGGGAAAATATTTTAATAGCATTCGCTATTGCAATTTCAAAATCTACATGAATTTTGGTTAGATGCCATTCAAGAAGAATGCTTGTGATGAGATCGAACAATATAACATAATATGTTTGCTCCTTTTTATTTGGCAAAAAAGCATATAACAGGGGCACTGTATTAGTACATGCACTTGTGCTCTCTACTTCACCATGTATTACAATAAGCTGGTAAAATGGTTTTGGCATCGACTTAAATGTGCCGTCAATAAAAAAATCTTTAAGAGTTTTCAAATATTCTATTGATCTATCACTTGAAAATAAAATTATACGTATGTTTTCGGCATTATCATAATAGTTGGCAATAAAAATTTGTCTGAATTTAACTGGAATTTCGACCTCTGATAAGTTATTGTACGTTGTTTTTTGTACCTGAAAAGCTTTATTTCTATTGTGGTATAAAAAATGTTTTCTCTTGCTATACGATGGTATATTTTCAGTTCCTTTGTCTAGTAACTAGTAATGGTGCAGTGTACTTTTTAAATATCGATGGCACAGGAATGTCCGTGGTTTCAGCTTCCCTTTTAGCGTTGTCCATAGCAAATGCCACTTCATTTTCTTCAAATTTAGGTTTGCGATCGATCGTATGATTAACGGATTTTATTAACGTATTATCCTATAATATAAAATTAAAAGTAAAAAAAATTAGCCAAGTGCGAGTCAGATCTCGCTCTTTTAGGGTTCCGTACATAATTATGAACAGTAATAGAATATTTTGGGTGTAAGAAATATTTAATTTTCGAGCTGGACATCGCAACAAACCGTGAAAGAAAAACCCAAAAAATGATCGTTTGTTTTGCGTCATAGCTTATAAACTATTTTATGAAACGTTGTTTTCAGTATTTGCTGTTTAAATAGAGGTATATAATATACCGAAATATCATATTCCTAACTAGTTTAGTTTTTGAGATAGCCCCCGTCACAAAAATGGTCTAAAATTGACAACTTTGATGGCCCCCATTTCCTTATTTTTTGAGCAAAAAATAAAAAAATATATAATATATTCTTGCTCTACTCAATGAGCTTTAAACAATGATACCCCACAAGCTAGGGTAAGAAAACATTTTTTTTGCGGCTCCTTTCTCATGTATGGGAGCCCCCCTGAAAAATAATTTAATTCAATTTCTAATTCAATATTTGATTTTGAGTAAACGTTCTACACAAAATACCAAAAGGAGAATGGTCACCCCTGACCCAAACATTTACACAAAATGTAATTTATTAAAAATTATCTTACGAATATATGACAATTTGAAAATTAATAATTATTAATGCTACACTTCACGATAAAAAAATGTAATAAAAAAGGAATCAAACCGTCTTTTCAACTTCCCGTTTAAATCTGACGGCCATTTGCATTACATTCTACGCATAGGTACATGCCCAAAAAAGAGGTTTGTTATTTTTAAAAAAATAATTACATTTAAAATAGAACGGATATTAATTATTTAAATACATTATTTTATTTGTTATTTGTTGTAAATCGTACAATATATGCTTAAAGTAAATAAGTAATAATTAATATATATTTTTTTTATAATATTGTTTTAACTTCGTTGCGTTTTGTGCAATGGAATATAATATAACTACAACCTTTTTGATTTTGTGTAACGAAACTTATTTCAAGATGTCAATGTGACATGTCATTGTTTTAGTTGTGTGACGCTAGTGACGTCTACTCTGTTTACATTTTGAATGTTTATTGTAGCACAGCGGAGACCAATATTAATTTGGTTTATTGTTTTTGTATTGGATATCGTTGGACAGGTATGTTAAGTATAGTGCGCGCCAAACAAATAGTTCAAATCGGCAGGAAAGATACACGGCTTTCCTTACTACTTTAACAATTATAAACTACACATAACCTAGAATCATTTTCAAACTTAAACTTGGATTTATTTAAAACTACAAGTCCTAGAGGTATTAAAATGGTGTGTTTGGTTATCAGGAATAAACCTGCAATAAATGCTGCATACAACACGCTTGTAAACGACTGGGTTACACGCCCATAGATTTTTGGGCATTCTCCTTTTAGGTTTGTAACTTATTTCGTCTGCGAGCTAGAGACCTGTGACCGCAGGATAGACAGACAGACAGCGGAGTGACATTAATAGGGTTCCGTTTTTACCCTTTGGGTACGGAACCCTAAAAACGGCAAAAGTAACAGGCAGGAGCTTCGTTTAGTGAACTTTAGTGCTTTGAGATGTGCTACGTGCTAAGCTAATGAACCTAATAGCAACACCCGACGCTTGTTAGTATCGCGATGTGTCTATGCATGATGCATGCTGCTGATGCAACTCCATAAAGGCAAAAAGAAAATGATGCCACAATTTGAACCTAATAGCAACACCCGACGCTAGTTAGTATCGCGATGTATCTATGCATGATGCATGCTGCTGATGCAACTCCATAAAGACAAAAAGAAAATAATGCCACAATTATACTAGTAAGTATTTAAAACATTTTATTTTTTAATTTTTTTTTAATTTGGATGTTTAAAAAAAAATTAATATAGATCTGTAGAATAATTGTTTGTCATTCAATATGGATGTTGTAGGAGTAAGGAGACATAATAGCGCCCTCCACACGTAGAGTTCGGACCCACGCATCTGGGACTGCGTTCCAAACCGCGGATGAATCCGTGCGGTTTGAACAGCGGATCAAACTGTAGTGCTAATTAAGACTTAAAAATTGTCCGCGGTTTGGAACGCCGGTGAATTTAGGCAAACCATCTGAACTGTGCGTGTAAAACGATTTTCAAGAGTTTCGACTGTAGTTCGGACTGGCGCGTGGACCGTTATAAGTTTTAAAAGTTTTTTCGTGAGTTCTTTCTTAGTAGTGAGAAAAATGGATACTCGTTTGGTCGTCGCGTTAGCTGGATTTGTAGTCAGTTTAAACAACCGAAAAAAACGACGAATGTGGGTAAAAGAATACAGACGAAGATTTGGACATTTACCAATGTTAAGAGAGTTACGAGAGTGTCACCCAGAAGATTTTAAAAATTACCTAAGAATGGATAGTGACGATTTTGATTGTTTATTAGCACTTGTACGTTTCAAAATAACCAAGCAAGATACAGTTATGAGAAAATGTATAACAGCAGAAGAACGGTTGGTTGCCACGTTAAGGTTTCTAGCGACCGGACGTTCTTATGAAGATCTCAAATTTAGTACGGGCATGTCTACATCAGCCTTAAGTAAATTAATACCGGAAACGTGTAAAGCAATTTATGAAACGCTTCGACGTGATTACATGAGGGTAAGTAAAAAAAGATTATAATCAGTTGACTTATTTATTTTTAAAATCAGTTAAAATTACGAAATTACAAAAACTTACAAAAACACTTTTAAAAGGAGAATGACCAAAAATCTATGGGTGTATAACCCAGTCGTTTACAAGCATGTTGTATGCACCATTTATTGCAGATTTACTCCTGATAACCAAACACACCATTTTAATACCTCTAGGACTTGTCGTTTTTGAATAAATCTAAGTTTAAATATGATTCTAGGTTATGTGTAGTTTATAATTGTTAAACTAGTAAGGAAAGCCGTGTATCGTTCCTGCCGATTTGTTCCTGCTTGTTTGTTTAGCACGCACTATACTTATCATACCTGTTCAACGATATCCAATGCAAAAACAATAAACCATAATATAATTAATATTGGTCTCCGCTGCGCTACAATCGCTACAATAAACATTCAAAATGTAAACATAGTAGACGTCACTAGCGTCACACACAACTAAAACAATGACATGTCACATTGACATCTTGAAATAAGTTTTGTTACACAAAATCAAGAAGGTTGTAGTTATATTATATTCCATTGCACAAAACGCAACGAAGTTAAAACAATATTATAACAAAATAATAATATTAATTATTACTTATTTACTTTAAGCGTATATTGTACGATTTACAACAAATAACAAATAAAATAATGTATTTAAATAATTAATATCCGTTCTATTTTAAATGAAATGATTTTTTTAAATAACAAACCTCTTTATTTGGGCATGTAGGTATGCGTAAAATGTAATGCAAATGGCCGTCAGACTTAAACGGGAAGTTGAAAAAACGGTTTAATTCCTTTTTTATTACATTTTTTTATCGTGAAGTGTAGCATTAATAATTATTAATTTTCAAATTGTCATATATTCGTAAGATAATTTTTAATAAATTACATTTTGTGTAAATGTTTGGGTCAGGGGTGATCATTCTCCTTTAACAATTCTTCATCTAATATTAGTTCGAAGTCGCCCTCTGCATTTTAATACAAAATAAACCCAATGTAGTCTGCAGTCTACACACAGTTTTATACCAGATCACTAATGTAGTAATCTCTTATTATGCACTGAGACTCATCTTCTGTTACATCAGTGTTTTGTGTTACCAATGTAGGTTGAATAGGCGAATGGTAGGTAGCTTCAGTGTGTACCGATGATGCTGATGATGACGGCCTTGGCATATTTGAAGAAGATAAAATGATAGTTTTGTTGCACTGCTTATCACAAATATCTGTCGAATCAGTTAATTGATTTAATAAGCCCCTGCGTAGAACTGAATGTATTATTGTTTCAGCATGTAGGGCTTGAATACTATTCATTTTCTCCAATTTTTTGGCAATCGTTATGGACAAAGCTTCATACTCTGTCATTTCTTTCTTTTTTAATGCTTCCGTGCAAACATTCATGAATTTAAAGACATGGCCGGAATTTGCCCTGATTAGTCGAAAAAAAACTTACTTAAATAAACATAAATGGAGGTTAATTATTCATATGTGAAAATTGCTTTTAAAATAAACTAAAATATATCGTGGCAATTACATTTCTCCAGCGCAGGCGTGGAAAAAACACAAAAAATAAGAATGTTAACTGTTATTTGTTTTTCTAACTTTTCTAAGGTCATATCCAAGAAGGTTATATACAGTATGTAGGAAAAAACCCTGTCAGATCCGAAAGGGGTATATTGTTAACCCACAGATATCACTGAAAAAAATATTTAAAAAATTTTATTCATTAAGATAAAAATGTTATTGTAATTTAAAATGCACATTTTTAGTGCCCAAATTCCCCAAAATCGTGCAAATTTTTGAAATGTGACAACACCAGAGTCGGCGGGCGGCACCTTTTGTAAATACCGCTGGCACGTGTAAGCCTGTAAAGGCGTGTTCACAATAAGCTTAGAATCGACCGGCGCAGCATATTGTTTGCCGACTAAAATAAAATAAAACGGCCAACTGCGAGTCGGTCTTGACTCGAGAGAGCCTCACTTTTTTAGGGTTCCGTACATAATTATGAACAACATAATATTTTGGGTGTACGAAATATTTAATTTCCGAGCTAGACATCGCAACAAACCGTGAAAGAAAAACCCAAAAAATGTTCGTTTGTTCGGTCACAGCTTACGAACTACTACGAGCTAGAGACCTGTGACGAGCGCACAAACAACCGGATGGACAGACAGGCGGACAGACAGGCAGGCAGACAGGCAGACAGACAGACAGCAGAGTGAGATTAATAGGGCTCCGTTTTTACCCTTTGGGTATGGAACCCTAAAAAGCATCAAATCACCCAGCTCACACTCTCAGTCAGTGACCTGAGCTGAGCCACAGACTCACGCTCACTTACCTACTGAATTGGTTAGTGTGATCAAAATAAAAACTACCGAATAATTTTATGAATAAAACTGCTGATTGAATCAGATAGCGCGCGTATCGCAGCCGGCTGTGTGCATTTGCGTGCGTAATTACTGCCGCTGACAGAACAAGTCGTTGTTTAGCAGCAAACTGTAACACTAGACATACCTCCATACTATTTAACCCTAACGCGTAATGAGCATAATGTGAAGATGCCTTAAGCTATCCCGACCTTGAAATAAGTTTATTTATTTTATTACTATTCCTTTACACCAGGGATTCTCAAAGTGTTTTGGGCAAGAGACCCCTTTTCCAAAATGAATTAGTGATAGCTTAGACCCCCATAACCCAATTACATTAAAATCCTACCTCTAGTTTTTTCTATTGATACAAAATATTTACCAATTTAAAAACTTTGCGGTTGGTTAAGTGAGTAAACTTGACATCATTATTTGGTAAAAAAAATTTATCATTCTTATAACAAGTTGGTACACGTAACACAACTTAGGTAACTTGAAATTTTGAATAAAGCAGGGTACTCACCTACCCGTGTAGCATGTAATGTATCTGATACTGTATCAAGTGAGTACGAAGGCCTAGGTACGAGCCCGCTGCAAGCCGTTCGCGCGTGAAACGCAGTAAGTTCGCAGTGTCCCGCCGAGTGGCGGTATCACTGCGAACACAAAGGCAGCTCCCAATGTGCGCGTAGACGGCAACACGACCGTGGACGAGCCGTACCCACTTGCAAGTTGATACAGTATCAAATACGTTACATGCTATACGTCTAGGTGAATACCCTGCTTAAGAACTTGTGTTAATTAACAGGGTTCGACACCTCGTCGACCCCCAAAATCAGTTTTCATTTGTCGACCCCTGTGGTCGATGTCGATCCCCACTTTGGGAATCCCTGGTTTAGGTACACAAATTTCGCTTTGTTAAAAGCCGACATAAATGCCGCCAGTTCATACCGAAAGGCGGCGTCGGCTTCTTCAAAGACTCGACTGGCCGGCACGTGTCTTACTACAATAAACTCGATCTGTACTTTGTACCCGATAGGTAGGTACCTACCGAGCGCTGACGCCGCGTCTGTGTTACCATGTGATTTTCCCTATTTGATAGAATTAAATTTTAGTTTTTTTAGGGGTAATTTTTTTACTTAGTATTTCAAATTTATTACCATAAATAGAACCATCTCACGATACCTAATTACAACGTCACGGATCTGACAGGGTTTTTTCCTACATACTGTATATCTATGTAGACACTGGAGACTGCACCTGAAACATTGTAGTTAAGACAAATTAGTCATTCAGCTAGGATATTTTTTCTCTCTAGTTTTTCTATACCTCACACACTTTATTTAGTAGTTGAGAACGAGACAAAGCATGTTCAAGGCTACATTTCTTTGCTTCAACATTTTCAGCTCAAAATCCATAGATTCCGTGATTCTGGTCATATCAGTAAAGTGTTCTGACTTCTGTGGTAAGTTATTGTTTTTTTTTTTTTCAAAATGGCGTTTTCGTTGTTGTGTGGTTGTTTCGTAACAATTAAAAATAATTATTGATTTCTTGCGAGCTTCTGTTCCTCTAGTTGTGTTTTATACAGTTTTATAATTTAGTGCTATTTATATTTGAGACGTTGACTCTTTCTTGTTTCATTGAAACAAGACTCGTATGTTTTGTTTTTTAAAATATCTGACAGAAAACAAGGAGAAATGTTTTAAATGTGGCTCGCCGGTATAAAACAACTTTAAGTTGATTCGATTTCCTAAACCTGCTATAAGGAATTTTGCGCGGTACGTAAGTATAACCTAACCTAACTTATGTAGATTTATACTAAAATTATTTCTCTATATTTTATCCATAAACAGATACAAGCACACCTTTTCATATATTTTATAGTGATATCAGCAGGTGTGCATAAGTCTATAGTTTTCTGCTGAACATACTGATGTGTTACTGTCAACCATTTTCCAGATACCTACTACTAGTTATGAAAAAAATTATTATTGGTAGCCCACCCTTAGTGTTTACTATTTATTACCTATAGGGTAGTAAAAATACTTTCTTATATGTTATGGTGTGCTGTGGCGATCCTTGCAAGAGACCTATGTCCAGCAGTGGACGTCCATTGGTTGAAACGATATGTTATGGTATTTATTATTTGTAATAATTAGTCCTACCAAGTACCAATTAATCAACAAAACTATTTCTTTTCAGATGTGAACTATGTGATATTCAGATGTGAAGATGAATTTAAACAGACAAGTTTTGCTGATTGTACTAAACAGAAGTTACAAAGAACTGTTGTTCCATGCCCGCCAACCCACATTGGAGCAGCGTGGTGGGTCTAAGCTCTAAATCCTCTCTCCTATGAGAGAGGAGGCCTGTGCCCAGCAGTGGGTCATTAAAAAGGCTGTAGTGGTGGTGGTGGTGGTGGCTGTTCCATGTGATGTAATTGAATATGAAAATATTAACAGCATTGTAAATAGCGTCTCATACATATTATGTTTAAAAAGATTTTGTATTTTGAAAAATAGATCATTTTCAGAAGAAGCATCAGCCACCACACTCAAAAAAAATCCTTACACATCTATACTAATCTATACTAATATAATAAAGGGGAAGAATTTGTTTGTTTGAACGCGCTAATCTCAGAAACTACTGGACCGATTTCAAAAATTCTTTCACCGTTGGATATGTATGTGATCCTTGAGTGCTATAGGCTATATTATATTATGTACCACGGGCGAAGCCGGGGCGGACCGCTAGTAATAATATAATAAAGCGGAAGAGTTTGTTTGAACGCGCTAATCTCAGGAACTACTAGACCGATTTCAAAAATTCTTGCACCGTTGGATATGTACGTGATCCTGGAGTGCTATAGGCTATATATTATGTACCACGGGCGAAGCCGGGGCGGACCGCTAGTAAATAAATATGCATTGTTAGAACAAAAACCTGTTGTTTTATTTTGAATCCTAACTAAAACTTTATTTATAAGGCATTTTGACTCGAAAGAGAACTTGGTGTATTTTATTAACCAGTTCTCTCTCGAGTCAAAATGCCTTATCTAAAAATATTATTTAGTCCACATTTGAATCTCCCGTCAAAGAGTTGTTGGAGGATCAATCTAGATGGCGCTGAACTGTTCTCAATTTTTTCGACATCCCTACGTCAAAATTAGGTACCTACTGAATAGATTAAAAATTAAAGACGTTCGGATATTATACACGCACACGACCATAAGTGCTAATTAATACAAAATATATCGTTAGTATTTATTATACGTGTATCCGAACGCAAATGCAATATGACAGTAAAATAAAAACAAAAACAAATAAAAGTAAACATTCTTATTTTTTGTGTTTTTTTCCACGCCTGCGGTGGAGAAATGTAATTACCGCGATATGTTTTAGTTTATTTTAAAAGCAATTTTCACATATGAATAATTAACCTCCATTTATGTTTATTTAAGTAAGTTTTTTTTTCGATTAATCGAGCAAATTCCGGCCATGTCCGAGGACACAGCTCCATACAAATTCCGGCCATGTCCTTTGAGTTTCGATCACATTTGGTTTCAATTTCCTCTTTATGCCTCTTGCAGGTTCCTGAAACAATAAAATCGATAAGACTAGGTGAAACATAATTTTATTATTATTTTTTTTCAGTTTCCTACGAGCAAAGAAGAATGGTTGGAAATTGCTAAAGGCTTTCAAGATCGGTGGGATTTTGTTAACTGTGGTGGAGCTATCGATGGAAAGCATATTAGAATTATTCCACCTGCAAATTCTGGTGCAAAATATTATAACTACAAAAATTTTTATAGCATGGTTTTATTAGCTTTGGTCAATTCAAACTACGAGTTCATTTTCGTCGATATTGGTAAAAACGGCAGAATGTCTGATGGAGGTGTAATCGAATACACACAATTTTATAAACAACTAATAAGCGATAAATTAAAATTACCCGAAAGAACTGAGAACGTTAACAGATTAAATTATGTTTTCATCGGTGATGAAGGCTTTGCTCTTAACAAAAACCTACTAACGCCTTATGCACAAAGAGAACTTGATCATGACAAACGGATTTATAATTATAGACTCTCACGTGCTCGCAACGTTGTCGAAAATGCATTTGGCATAATAGCTTCCAGATTCCAGATATTACGTACACCTATAAATATGAAACCCGAAAACATATGTTACGTAGTCCTAGCAATATGCAGCATTCACAATTTTCTAAGAAAGAGAAGCAATATGTATCTTTCAGCAACGACGGTAGACAGAGAAAATCTTGAATGTGGAACTATTAGTGAAGGAGATTGGCGAAGAGACAGCTCTAACCTAACAAGATTGGACAGAACTTCAGTTAGAAATGTTTCATCTTTGGCTAAGCAGAGCAGAGATGAATACAAAACATATTTTAACTCAACAGGTCGTGTGCCTTGGCAAGAAATTATGATTAATGCGGGCAGAGCATAACTTAAACATTTTATTTGCATGATACTAAGGAAATAAAATTGGCCCATAATATGTTTTATTTTTATTTACCACTTACCTCTACAATATTTTGTTCGAAGTTTGGCGCCTGCTGAGACGTTGGTGTTGGTGGTGTTGATGGTGGTTCTTTGGGATGCTGCTGTGATGGTGATGTGTAGTTTTCTGGGTCCTGTTCGGTTTCATCCTCCGCCATGATATTTGAAATACTTGGCGTCGGTAGTTCCTGATCTTTGGTAAATAAGAGGAGATCGAAATACCAAAGACTTGGTTTGTAGACGTCATCTTGTGAGCTCCCACTTTTATTTTGGGTATCCGTTATTTTCTTTAATTCTTTACGAAAAGCACCTCTTAGGTTTTGAATTTTTTTCGTCACAAACTCGCGATTAGCTGAGACAAAACCTACTGTCTTGCAAAAATCCACAAGTTCGTCGTAAGCCTTGTTTCTCATGTTTCTATTCGAGTAATCTTTACTTTTGATTTTCCATAAACACGGATGTTCACGGAACAAACGAATGAACTCAGTTACAGCTTCGACGCTCCAAACCGCCATTTTTTGCATCCACACGTAGATGCACGCACAAAACTGTTTTAACATGCGCTCGCGTCAACGTGCCAGATCGGACTGTCAGTCCCGCGCATCTACATGCACGTATCGGCGCGAGGGAATTGAACGGGGCGTGCTGTTTCCGCGTTCCGAACTCTACGTGTGGAGGGCGCTAATAGGTAGTTAATAAAATCTTTCTTTGCGGATAAATAATTTCGTCTACATCATGAGTTCACACACAGCGAGACGATTGGCGAGTAGAAAAAAATAAATAAGAGGACTTATAAAAACTCGTCGCCTAAATGGTGAAACTTGGTGCTTGGGGTTTTTAACACGTTCGCGGACAATCAGTCACCCTCATTGGGCAGTATTTTTTTGTATGGAATGCTTTAGCAGGTGTGTCCTATTTTAATACATACTCATTACTAGATAGGACGTAACTGCTATAGCAATCGTCTGCTATAGCAGGTACGTCCTATCTATAATATAATAAAACTGTAACAGATCCAATTCTGTACATTGAAGATATTTTGAAATTTTTTATTGGAGGGCAATCTATAATCGATACTGAAGCCAAAACTGCAATTTTTTTCATTTTTGTCTGTCTGTCTGTCTGTCTGTCTGTCTGTCTGTCTGTCTGTCTGTCTGTATCTTGGCCGCACATCACGCCGAAACTACTGAATGGATTCGAATGAAACTTGGTACTATTTGAGTTTATACTCCGAGGTAGGACATAGGATACTTTCTATCCCGAAATTCAGCACGGTTCCCTTGGGAGAGGGGATGAAAGTTAAAACGTATATTTAGCTGTAATTCATTAACGCGTTGTTCGATTTCACTCATTCTTTTTTTGTTAGAAAGGTAGTACTTTAAGTATTATCCCGTAAATATTTCAAGGTCATAGGTGTTTTAATTCAGAAATGACAGACATTTATTGGGTTCAAATAACTTGGGACCCGGATCTTTGAACGTACGGCTTATTTTAAACTGGTGTGCGTTTAAATTTATGTTTGTCGATCTGTCTATTTGCTCCAGCTAATTACCGAAACGGCTGGATCAATTTTGATGGAACTTTCAATGGCAGATAGGTGATGTTATAAGGAGTAACTTAAGCTACATTTAGTTTAGATACAAAAAAGGATTATGGGATCCAATCCGATCCTATATAAAACCTATATCCAGGCGGACGAAGTCGCGGGGGTCGGCTAGTCTAGTAATAAGTATGTAGTAAAATGGGACATACCTGCTATAGCAGACGAATGCAATAGCAGTTACGTCCTATCTAGTAATGAGTATGTATTAAAATAGGACACACCTGCTATAGCAGACGAGTGCCATAGCAGCCGTGTCCCATTTTACAGCATATATGTCTATGAAATGGGACACAGCTGTTATAGCAGACGAATTTGGTATCAAATAGGATATATACAGGTGCTATAGCAGTTGACTGCCATAGGCTGTTTTTATGGTAATGCCACTTTTTTTTGATAAAAATAAAACACCGTTATTTTGTGACCTTTTAAGCTTTAATATTAATCTTAGAAAAGAGACAAAAAACACAAAAAAAAAAGAGATTAATTCAGATGAATGCCAAAACAGTGAAAACATCTTCAAGCTTCATCTCTAACCATATGCCATGATTCAAAGCAACTTGGGCAAAGAGGTGGCTTGTCAATACAACCTTTACAGCGATAGCTCGTTTGCTTCGATAGTTTGTTTTTAGTGCAAACTCGGCATCTCAAGAAAACTTTATTGCGTTTTGCGTTCTCAGCCAGTGGTATGACTTCTGGCCAGTGTCCAGATTCAGACACCGTCTGAAGAAGACTATCAGTAGTTTTTTTCTTTCGCCTGCTTTAAGTCTTTGCCAGTCTCATTTGTTGTATATCATTTAGAGTGTTATCAGTCACCTGTAGGTATGAATTTATTATACTCTCTCGGAAACTAAGCAAGGTTGTGTTTGAGTTACAATACTTTTTGAACATATAGTACGCATTCCACACCATCGTGTCCAATAAATGAAAAAATACTTTCTTGTACCACCTGATTGTCTTTTTTGGAGTGGAATAATAAGCAATCATCTGGTCGGACTTGTCAATGCCAGACATAAAGGAGGATGGGCAAAGTGGTCTACCTACTCAACACAAATGAAACCTATATCAATGAAAAGCTTATTTTTAGTACTTAATTTTATTATATGGAAGTAAAGCTGTAAGTCATGGGGTTCACGAGATTTTCGAGAAAAACATACTGCAGCCCCTTACCTTTTTATGACCGCAAATACCTACTATTTTTACCCTGAGAAACCCCTCCTGGTATCTTAGTGTATTTTTTATGAACCTCGCAGTGCATCTTCGCTTGTCGTTGTGTACTGAAAAAAAAACAAAAAAAAAATTTAAAAAAAAAATTAAAAAAAAATTGAAAAAAATTAAACTGTGCGTTTCTCTGATATTATCGAATTGAATTTTTTTTACTCTGACCCTCGCTTGTTAATTGGACCTCTGATTTTTGCTATTATGTTAAACTGTGCATGTTAATTGGACTCTGAAATAATAATATTATTATTAACATGGAAGAAAACAGACGAGAGTTATGTGTTGTGTGCCGTCGTTCTGTTTTGCGCCAGCGCCGGCATTTAATTACCCAGAACCTCATACAATCTAGACCTTTCGTCGAAGAATACATAAGGAATAATTCTTCATACGAGGTATGTTTAGTATATAATTGTTGATATTTTTTCTATTATCGTATCTGTAATGTCAGAATAAAGCATCCAGCACCTTTAGCATCTTTTTTTAGTTTGTTCGTTATTCTGTCTATAAATATTAGAAAACCGCCATCTAGTTTGATATAATACATATGTATATCTACCTACTTAGTAAAATACAAATCGGTAGTACCTACCTACAGATTGTACGAATTTTAAACAAGGTGCAGAGGTAGAGTTCATTTTTATCTGACGTCAGATTGTCTCGGTTCTTGACTTATACACTAGCACTACCCACAAATTCTTTAAAAATAAATAAAATTATATATTTCAGATATCCTTCGAACAAGTTGTGTTCACATGTCATCGTTGTTGGCAAAGAATTAACACTGCAGAAAGAGCACATAGAACCTCTGAAAATGTGGAAACAATTGAAGAAGACAACAGAATGGATGAAGCATTCATGATACCGGTTCCATCAGTTTCACCCAACCCACCACAGCTCGCAAGAGCATCAAATACAGCCAGTCATTGCATTTTTAGGGGTTGTTTACGTGAAACCCGTCTTCGAATACCCAACAGCATAAAAGTTTACATGCTGACTTCTCACAACTTTTATATACCACCGAGTGCTCGGGTTTGTAATGAACACTTGACGACTCAAGATTGGAATCAATTATTAAATGATGATGTAGCTCACGATTTTACCAATGATCATATAATGGACATTATATCAGTATTTAGAACAGCACTGGAGAACCCATCACCAGTGTTCAATTTTGAATTAGACACCATAGATGAAAATGAGTTGCGACACTGGACTGGACTTACAATCGCCGAGTTTCGTGTAGTGCTTGACCAAACCCCGTCACTGCTAGAGCAGTCGAATAAACCGAACGTGGTTTTAGGTGGCTACCTAATGAAACTCCGAAGTGGCAACCTAACGAGCGTATAGCATCACTTTTAAAAATATCGCGTCGAACTTTCGAACGTCAATTAGTGATAGCGAGAGAATGTCTTTTATCAGACTTTGTGCCATTACACTTGGGGATCGATCACATTACCAGAAATGATGCACTAAATAAGAATCTAATGATTCCAAATGCCATTTATGGCAATCCTGCAAATACTAAACTCATATGTATATGTGATGGAACATACATATTTATACAAAAAAGTAGCAATTTTCTTTTTCAACGGAACAGTTACAGTCTGCATAAATACAGAAATCTTTTAAAACCGTTTCTTATTGTATGTAGTAATGGATACATCATTGATGTAACTGGCCCTTACGCAGCAACTACATCTGATGCCACCATTATGAGCAGTATTGTTAATGACGACAGTCCATTTCATTGGTTTTTTGCCACGAATGATATTTTTATTTTGGATCGTGGCTTCAGGGATGCTCTACCAGATGTAGAAGCATGCGGCTATGAAGCACATATGCCACCAAGTAAAGATAGGAATAGTTCGCAGCTTTCTACTCATCAAGCTAATAAATCTCGCCTTATAACAATTATAAGATGGGTAATGGAAGTAGTAAATGGCAGGTTTAAGCGGGACTTCAAGCTTCTACGAATGGATAACTTCAACACATCTGTACATAATATGTTCGAGAACTTCCGTATTGCTGCTGCATTGCAGAATGCGTTTCATTTGCCAATTGCAGATAATGCATATGCCGATCAGATTATAACTATAATTAATGAGAAGTTAAACTTGGAAAATACTCTGGCAGAATATGTGATTCGCAAAAACTTAAACCGACAAAGAGTCGCGTTCACGTCAATGGAGGCAAACCTACCGGAATTTTCAGAATTTCCGCACTTAGAAGAAGAGCATCTTATCCTCATCGCTCTGGGGACATATCACATTAAGATAGCTGCATCATACTGTGCTGAACATTTGAATAATGGCATTTATATTATTGAACTATACAGGGAGTATGCCCTAGATGATTTGATTGAGTTTGGTATAGAAGTAGGTAATGGTGTGTCTCTTCTGAGAGCCAGAATACAGTCCCGCCATAGCAGAGCCAAACAATATTACACATACATATTAGTTAATACAAACGTGGAAGGAAGAGATGCCTTTAAGCATTATTATTGCACATGTTTGACTGGACGTCGCACAATTGGTACATGTGCACATGTTATTTGCATTTTGTGGTATTTATGTTGGGCCCGACATCAAGAAGGTTTTGTTCCGCCTGCTGCAAACTTGAACAATGTAATTCTAGACGCCACTATTAATTAAATTCATAGTAAAATAAGAAATATACAGTACTTTTAAAACATTTACTTTTTTTTTTTTTTTTTAAAACTCCCATATATTTTGGCGTAACTGCTATCCGTAATTTGATTAACTACCTATTAGCTTCTTATTTCCATAGAGGGCGTTAGTGTTGATTAGGTAGACCAACGTTCATACATTTTTGCCCATCCTCCTTTTGTTATATTCACTCACTTCAATTGGTTTTTTCTTTGCTTGCCCATACCTGTTTCTAGTTATTATTAGACGTGGTTGGTGTTTTGTTGTTAGCATATACACAACCCTTTTATCTTTCCACATTGATACATAGATATTTCCTTTCCTTCTCCAAACGTGATCTCCTCTTTTAATTTTTTTTCCAAACATTGTCTTCGGATTTCCTTTCCTGTCCTTTCGTAAGGTACCTATCGTGTGAGTTTTGTGAAATAAAAGTTTTTTGGACAAATCTACGCTGTTGTAGAAATTATCCATATATAACTCATGTCCTTTATCCAAATAAGGCTCCATTAATTTGAAGACCAATTTTGCAGTTTTTGATCCACCGCCGTCTTCATCCACTGTATTTTTTCCTTCATAAATGATGAAATTCAGGACATAACCATCATGAGTCGTTAATGTATAGAATTTTATGCCATATCTTGCTTTCTTCGACTTGATGTACTGTCGAAAAGATAAACGTCCCCGGAACTGTAACAAAGATTCATCCAGTGATAGTTCTTTGTGAGGATGGTTCAAGTTTTGAAAATTATTGATTACTTTATTCGCAAAGTGTTTGACTTTGCCCATCCCCTTAGAATCCAAATCAGAAATGCATAAGCACCGCAAAAGTTGCTCAAACCGCCTGCCTGACATGCTGTATGAAAAAATGGGATGATAATATAATGGATCGGTGATGGTGAAAGATTTTCTTATACTTGGAGATTCAAGGTGTCCCTGTAATAAGCACAAACCCAAGAACTTTTTCATTTCTATTTTATCTGTAGGTTTAAATGTTTGTATTCGGGAACCTCTTGTATGTGGTCTGTTGGAGGAACATAAAGCTTCGCCATATGCATTTGTGCAGGATACAATCAAATCAACCAATTCATCGGTAAATAAGTAATCTAGAACCTGTATGGGTTTTGTAGTCCCATCTAGGTTTACTTGTGTTCCTGCATTGGTCACATCAAACTCAAATTCTAAATTAGGTTCGGTGTTCTCTTCCCAATCACTCGTAACATTCGTTGGTGACGAAAGGCTCTGATGACTCTGGTGATGTTCTTGTGGGTCTTGTCTATTATTTGGGCTACAAAAGCTTATATCATCGACAGTTTGATGTAATAACAATGGTTCTACGCTTACTTGGGAAGATGAAGCAGGAAGAGTTTCGTCTGGTACTATATGATTTCTGTTAGGTGAGTGAGGATAAAAAACACTTCTAGTAGAATTTGGTGGCATGGGATCGATGTCATCGTTCAAAGTTGGATCTAGAATCATGCATAAGTTTGCTTGCATGTCTGAAAATTCTTGGTTTGGAATATCACTTACTGTACGATCAGAATCACCATGATCTTGCTGATGATCAGAAGAATCAGATAGCACTGTTTGGTCTTCAGCTGGATTGTATTCCTTGTCTGAACCATATTCTCCAGCAGAATCTGAATATGGATCATGTTCCCGAGAACCAGACTCATCGCTACTCATAGCGCATCGTGGATCTTGCTCGTCAGCGGATCTTTCTGATTCTTCGAGAACGTCATGAACGCTGGAACCACTCAGAGATGACGATGAGGCCTCCTCAAATAGCCTTTGTAATTTATCAGCATCCAATGGATTGACTTTCTCTCTAATTCTAGGTACCTGTAAATAACAAAACGAATATCACTTTTACTGACTACACGCTAAGGCATTGTACCTAGTAACTGCTTTACAATCGCATTGCATCGATATTATGTTTAGATAACTTAGACTTACGTTAGCCGAAACACCACTACATCCAGGCTTCTCATTGTCAGGATAGTCACGTTTTTTCTTGTATTTTCGAGGCATCTGCAAATCATACCACTGTTTATAATTATTTATATAGGTAGGTTCCTACCTTCATAAGACGTACAAGAAAAGAAACAGTAAACAAACTTGTGTATCTTTGATTACGTATTAATTAACGAATTGTACTTGTAATATACATTCACTATCATCTTTTAAAACATAACAACATTATTTTTATGCTAGTAAACAACAAAACACATTACTTACGATTACCGAAACACTGAATTGTGTGCGCGAAAAATCTCCGTACGCACGCGTTTGCACATCGGCGCAGTTACCGCGCGACTGAACAAAGGAGATGTTTCAAATCTGGCTAAGTCTTGTACAGTACCTTACAAATTAAGAAAAATCCGTTGTTGTCGGGAGAAATAAAATTATTGAGTTAAAACTAATACTTTAGTTGTACAAAAATATTTTTATTCATTAATTATTGATCGATTTTCAATATGGCGTCGCTGGCGTCGTATGGTTTGACGTAAACTGACAGTTTGTCACTTCAAATAACAATTGTCATTGTGATTAATATTCTGTCAGTCAATGGTGGACTGGTGGTCAATTGCAATCGATTTCTGTTTGATTTTTGAGTTCTTTTCAACAATTTCTGTTTCGTTTTCTGGATTTTGGACCGTTTTGCTCATCTGTTTACCTGGCTTTCGTTTTTGGACTGTTACTCATACCATCTGTTGACCCGGCGTTATGCTACACGGACTTCGATTTTGGACGGTGTTGATACGATCTAATGAAATTTCTGTCAAAGTCAAATGTCAAAACGAAATGAAAGACATTTTACCGCCATGATGAATTTTTATTACGTGTTGCAATCCTAAGCAGAAATACTTGTTTTGTACAACCAAACAAAACCATTTTATAGAAAATATATAGTTCAAAACTGTTCAATGTTTTCTGGACTATATCCAAGTATACTGTACCAAGTCCTAGCCAAGGCCTCATACAGTGATGAAACATCTCCTTTCCATACATTGACACCTGCTATACAAGCCGTGCGTCTGTGTGAGAAGTGCGGGTATAGCGGGGGAGGGTAATTTAGCTCGCGCATTTTTTGTGTGCTATAGGGCACTAAACACCTTCGAATAGCCAATAACAAATCTAAGGATGGTAGGTATACTGGGTTTTTTTTTCTTCTTTTGTCAACAGTGGGAGAGGAAGCTGGTGACAAAACCCTCGAGAAGGAAGCTCGGAGGACTCTCAGACGAGTAAGCTCGAAGAGTGAAGAGAGATTGTTCTAGTGATAAAGTCATTGCCGTATAATTTTGATTAATCGTAGAATTTAGTGTTTTATATAATATTTTTCGTTTTTAACAAACTTGTAATAATTTATAGTAAGCTGTTTAAAAGTAATATTTAAATTTTTGGATTCAATAAAACTAGTGATTCAAGCAGTGCAAAACTCCGCATCGGGTTCTTGGTAATGTACCTATAATTTTATTAGATTTTATACACTAAGATAAGCCCCACAACTGTACTCTACAGCTGTTAATAAAATACACTCGCATACTAGGACTTTATATTCAATAATGTACCCATATCCCGGGTCAGACTTTGTCTTATAATCCGAAGAGTGGAAGTCAGTCTTGGTCCATTTTTGGATAAGGTGATTCTAGGATTGTTTATATTAATACTTATGTACCTAGTTTTGATTATATTAAAGTGGGTTTGTCAAAAATGCCCTAACCAAGTACGTAACAGTTTAATGAACCTTTGCATCTATCGACAGCGTTCTGTCGAAATCTAGTTGGAGGACGTAAGACCTCACATCATCATCATCATGATCAACCCATTACCGGCTCACTACAGAGCACGGGTCTCCTCTCAGAGTGAGGAGGGTTTTGGCCATAGTCTACCACGCTGGCCAAGCGGATTGGCAGACTTCACACACCTTTGAGAACGTTATGGAGAACTCTCAGGCATGCAGGTTTCCTCACGATGTTTTCCTTCACCGTTAAAGCAAGTGATATTTAAATACTTAAAACGCACATAACTCCGAAAAGTTAGAGGTGCGTGCCCGGGATCGAACCCACGACCTCCGATTAGAAGTCGGTCGTCCTAACCACTAGGCTATCACAGCTACCTAAGACCTCACGCATAGTTAATATATATAAATAATTGTGGGACTTATCAGTTTGGTTATTTTTTTTGTACATAAAACCTTTATATTATGTAATGTAGTTACTTTTGTGTGTGTTTGTCTCTCTATAGTGGGTAAGGCTTTGTGTAAATAAATGTCGTATAAATGTCTTTGTAAATAACTTTAACACAACATATGTAATTAGGCTAAGACCGCCACAAGGGTTTTTGGTAGTCGGGCTCAGTACATTTTCCCTTGGTTTTAGTCCATGTCGTAGTAGTAGTAGTTTAGTCAATGTCAATAATATTTCTTTGTTTAAAAAATAAATAGCAATTCATCACTAAGAAGTCCGGAGTAGAGATGAAAATTGCCGAAAGTTTCGGAAACTTTCCGGGAAACTTTCCAATATTGCCGGCAACTTTGGCAATATTGCCCGGAAAATTGCCAAAGTTGCCAAAGGACATGGCCGGAATTTGTATGGAGCTGTGTCCTCGGACATGGCCGGAATTTGCTCGATTAATCGAAAAAAAAACTTACTTAAATAAACATAAATGGAGGTTAATTATTCATATGTGAAAATTGCTTTTAAAATAAACTAAAACATATCGCGGTAATTACATTTCTCCACCGCAGGCGTGGAAAAAAACACAAAAAATAAGAATGTTTACTTTTATTTGTTTTTGTTTTTATTTTACTGTCATATTGCATTTGCGTTCGGATACACGTATAATAAATACTAACGATATATTTTGTATTAATTAGCACTTATGGTCGTGTGCGTGTATAATATCCGAACGTCTTTAATTTTTAATCTATTCAGTAGGTACCTAATTTTGACGTAGGGATGTCGAAAAAATTGAGAACAGTTCAGCGCCATCTAGATTGATCCTCCAACAACTCTTTGACGGGAGATTCAAATGTGGACTAAATAATATTTTTAGATAAGGCATTTTGACTCGAGAGAGAACTGGTTAATAAAATACACCAAGTTCTCTTTCGAGTCAAAATGCCTTATAAATAAAGTTTTAGTTAGGATTCAAAATAAAACAACAGGTTTTTGTTCTAACAATGCATATTTATTTACTAGCGGTCCACCCCGGCTTCGCCCGTGGTACATAATATATAGCCTATAGCACTCCAGGATCACGCACATATCCAACGGTGCAAGAATTTTTGAAATCGGTCTAGTAGTTCCTGAGATTAGCGCGTTCAAACAAACTCTTCCGCTTTATTATATTATTACTAGCGGTCCGCCCCGGCTTCGCCCGTGGTACATAATATATAGCCTATAGCACTCAAGGATCACATACATATCCAACAGTGAAAGAATTTTTGAAATCGGTTCAGTAGTTTCTGAGATTAGCGCGTTCAAACAAACAAATTCTTCCCCTTTATTATATTAGTATAGATTAGTATAGATGTGTAAGGATTTTTTTTGAGTGTGGTGGCTGATGCTTCTTCTGAAAATGATCTATTTTTCAAAATACAAAATCTTTTTAAACATAATATGTATGAGACGCTATTTACAATGCTGTTAATATTTTCATATTCAATTACATCACATGGAACAGCCACCACCACCACCACCACTACAGCCTTTTTAATGACCCACTGCTGGGCACAGGCCTCCTCTCTCATAGGAGAGAGGATTTAGAGCTTAGACCCACCACGCTGCTCCAATGTGGGTTGGCGGGCATGGAACAACAGTTCTTTGTAACTTCTGTTTAGTACAATCAGCAAAACTTGTCTGTTTAAATTCATCTTCACATCTGAATATCACATAGTTCACATCTGAAAAGAAATAGTTTTGTTGATTAATTGGTACTTGGTAGGACTAATTATTACAAATAATATATACCATAACATATCGTTTCAACCAATGGACGTCCACTGCTGGACATAGGTCTCTTGCAAGGATCGCCACAGCACACCATAACATATAAGAAAGTATTTTTACTACCCTATAGGTAATAAATAGTAAACACTAAGGGTGGGCTACCTATAATAATTTTTTTCATAACTAGTAGTAGGTATCTGGAAAATGGTTGACAGTAACACATCAGTATGTTCAGCAGAAAACTATAGACTTATGCACACCTGCTGATATCACTATAAAATATATGAAAAGGTGTGCTTGTATCTGTTTATGGATAAAATATAGAGAAATAATTTTAGTATAAATCTACATAAGTTAGGTTAGGTTATACTTACGTACCGCGCAAAATTCCTTATAGCAGGTTTAGGAAATCGAATCAACTTAATGTTGTTATAAACCGGCGAGCCACATTTAAAACATTTCTCCTTGTTTTCTGTCAGATATTTTAACCAGTCGGGTAAAAAACAAAACATACGAGTCTTGTTTCAATGAAACAAGAAAGAGTCAACGTCTCAAATATAAATAGCACTAAATTATAAAAATGTATAAAACACAACTAGAGGAACAGAAGCTCGCAAGAAATCAATACTTAATTATTTTTAATTGTTACGAAACAACCACACAACAACGAAAACGCCATTTTGAAAAAAAAAAAACAATAACTTACCACAGAAGTCAGAACACTTTACTGATATGACCAGAATCGCGGAACCTATGGATTTTGAGCTGAAAATGTTGAAGCAAAGAAATGTAGCCTTGAACATGCTTTGTCTCGTTCTCAACTACTAAATAAAGTGTGTGAGGTATAGAAAAACTAGAGAGAAAAAATATCCTAGCTGAATGACTAATTTGTCTTAACTACAATGTTTCAGGTGCAGTCTCCAGTGTCTACATAGATATATGTATAAAACCTTCTTGGATATGACCTTAGAAAAGTTAGAAAAACAAATAACAGTTAACATTCTTATTTTTTGTGTTTTTTCCACGCCTGCGCTGGAGAAATGTAATTGCCACGATATATTTTAGTTTATTTTAAAAGCAATTTTCACATATGAATAATTAACCTCCATTTATGTTTATTTAAGTAAGTTTTTTTTCGACTAATCAGGGCAAATTCCGGCCATGTCTTTTCATAGGTTTTTTCAAATGTCATTTTCTATGACTATGAGCACATGAGGTTAAAAGTATTAGTATGTTCAGAATTAATACTAGTTAAACTTCATATAATATTGTTCATTATAATCAATTTCTAATTAATGATTAAAATATGAGAAGATAAAGTAAAATTACGACAAGGCTACTTCGGGATAACTGAACCCATGACTTTTTAAGCAATTCACTTATAATTTTTGTATGCATAGAAACAGGATATTGATACCTAATTTATTAGATATTAATTAAATGTGTACTATAATTATATTCAAACTAAATGATGCGCCGCGACTTCGTCCGAATGGATTCAAGTTCCATCTCCCGTTGATCTCGTGGGAACTCTTTGATTTCCCCGGATAAACAGAAGCCTATGTCGGTCTACAGGTTACAAGTTATCGTTGTGCAAAATTTCGTCAAGATAGGTTCAGCAGTTAAGTCGTGAAAAGGTATTAACCTATATGCATATTGTTCCTCGTATCAACATTTTTAATTTTTTAACCCAGCAATCCTAAATATTTCCGGAACAAAAAGTAATCTATAGTACTTTTCAGGTCCACAATTATATCCATGCAAAAAAACAGGTAGATCCGTTGCTATGTTGTGGCGTGATTGAAGGACAAACCAACAAACATACACACTTTCGCAATTATAACATTGGTTGGGATTATTTCGACACTTATTTAGCTTGATGTGTTACTTACTGATTTTGAAAAGCCTATTAAGATTAATTAACTAATGTCTGATAGTGCTAAAATTGCTGAATGTGCCGTTGGATCAGAATGTAGGGTGAATGCTCCATAAGTCGACACTTTAACGGTTGTGTTACGTTTAAAAATTCGTAGACGTGTCAAACTAAGCAATTTCAGTACAATTTTTCTCTCTCTAATAAGTACTTAATGCTTATGATTTTTGAGTCAAGTATTAATACCTTTTGGGGCTTTTTGAATAAAGAAGTATTTTTTTAATTTACCTATTTAAAAAAAAGTACTAATTTGCCTAAGATCGGCACCTTTGTGCTTTTCCAGCATTTGTGTTCTCAAAGTTGACCCTCAAATTGTATTTTACCCGCGACTTCGTCCGCGTAAATTTATGTTTTTCTTAATATTTATAGGAACCTTTCCTCGTTTTCATTTTATTTTTCCGCCAAAAAATACCCTTCTCCAAAATTAATAGAATTTTTGAATATAGACAATAGATAATAGAAGCAATTTTTTAAATAGATAACTAGCTTCCACCCGCGGCTTTGCCCGCGTGAATTTCGGTTTTTCACAAATCCCGAGGGAATCATGGATTTCCGGTTCCCGTTCTCGCTCCCTTTTCCATCATTTATACCTACATTTTGCTATAGTAATCTACCTATATGTGTAGCTATCGATTTTTAGATTTAGATTTAAAAACCCCCGACATTCGACATTTTGTGATGGCGGCCATCTTGGATTTGCATAGTGCTATTCTACTAGTCAAGCTCTTTCATTTAATACCCATATTAAGGGAGTTGTGAAAAAATATGTAATCCGCCATTTAGGAGCGGCAGCCATCTTGAATCGATTTTCATCAAACATAGCTAACAACACTCTCGACTAATTCACCTTTCCAACAAAAAAACCGCATTCAAATCGGTCCACCCGTTTGAGTGCTACAGGGGAACAGACACATTCACACACACACACAGAGACAATTTTTAACTGGTTCACCGATATCTCTGAGATTACTGGACTGAAGTCGGTTTAATTGCACTAATATTATAAAGGCGAAAGTTTGTGTTTAACATCAAAGGCAGGAACGATGTGAAATGTCTAATTTTAAACTGGTTTTTTTTAATTGAAATAATTTGTGTGTGTGTGTGTGCGCACGTGCGTGCGTGCGTGTGCGTGTGCGTGTGTGAGTGTATATATATTTGTTACTCTTTAACGCCGCAACTACTAAACCGATTCACCTGAAAGGGGTTGTTTCATCTTGGGTTAGGTACTTGTACAGTATTCCAAAAAATAGTATAAAATCATAGAAATCAAAGTAAAATACGCTTTTTTGCAGTTTTACAGTGATTAACTTTCGCGATATAAAATTAATAATTGCTTACATAATGTAGAATAGCAACTCTTGAAGTGCGTCCATCTGCTTCTTTGTCTATGATTGTAATCACATTACGTCATCTTAATGTCATTTCAATTGTCAATGTCAAATGTCAATTGTAATTTCATAAAATATCTCGCGCTAAATAAGTAATAAAATATAATTATTAGTATCTTTTCCTGCGTATTTAAAGTGTTTTTTCGTTGTTTCTTTTGATGATACTGGATATTTTTCTAAAGACCTCGGCATTCCTTTGGACTTTTCGTGTTGCACACCCATTAACTTGGCTCGTATCTGTCTCAAACAAAACATTGGATCACCGTTTTGTTGGACTTCGTGTTTCAACGCTTTCACGCAACTATATTTATCAGGTATGTAACTATATTACTACAGGTATATTAATTATTCTACTTAGATCACACTGCAAAAAGATAGATTCATGTAATGTTCTCAAATAGTAGGTTTAGCATATAATAGTGTCTAGTGGTTTGTTGTAAAACCAAATGATTTAAACTACCTGTATTATTATATAATATTATATATTTGATATATAATTATATATTTTGATAATCTGATTATGATAGTACTATCCACAATTGTATTGTAATACTAAATTAGTAGGTACATAACAAAAACTGTTAATGTAATACATAAGCATTTTTGCAAAAACTGACTGTTACCAAGTTTTATATTGAATAATATTCTCCATTCCTCTCTTCCTAAGCTTTTGCTAGGGAGCAGGGACAAATAATAGTAATAGTAATAAGTAGGGATCGAACCTACATTCTAGTAGATTTTAGTCCCCCATACAAGCTGTCAAGTGCTTATGAGCACGAATAACTCAATATTATGTTTATATACAAACTGTAAATAAAATAAATAAATACATAATAATAAATAATGACTAGACAAATGACATGATAGATCCCCTATTGACAATGTAATAATAATTAAACTCCCCATTATGTAGATACTATAATGTAAACTGTATTTTAAGTAGATATTAATGGCATTATGTTTACCGCTAGAAATGAGACTTTCTGCTATAATAAAGTTAACCGGAGTTTAGATGAGCTATTTTTTCAATTAATTAATATTTTTCAGATTCCAAATAATGCATTAGTCTGTTAAAACTGCTGGTTGTATGTGTATCGACTCGTACAAGACAGGACAGGTGAACATACTGCATCTGTAAACACCTATGTGTGTGTATGGTGCTCAGCATCTTTAAACAGGAGATGACCTCATTTTTTCGCTGAAGGTCTTGAGAGAGATCTAATAGCAGAAATAATCACTCCGAGACAGGTAATTCTTGATTATTATTTTGTCCTTTTCATGAGTATTATGGTATGGTGTATGCATGTATACCACTTTACATGCCAGATCTGAGTACACATTTTCTCTATGAGGGTCCGACTCTATGAGGTGGGGAGCGCTCTTCCGTCGCATTACTGTTTGTGCAGCAAGGGCATGTGTACTCAATGTCTGCCCGGTAAGAAGTGCACTGCAGCATGTTGGACGTCTAGCCTTCGATACATGGCCCTCGTAATGATGATGATAGGTTGAGAAACTTACTTCTTCACGCGTCTCATGTTTGCTGATTAGTGGTCACTGGATTATGGAATTCTCAGTGTGGGTGAATTTTCAAGATGTAATCCATCTACCAGATTAAATTATATAACTTATCTTTTATTCTTTGTAGATTCCACTAAATAGCAGTGTTTGCTATGCATGTTGGGCGAGTGCTCACAGAAACGTACATCACCAACAAAGCAAGGAAACAGAGCAGTTGCAAAGACCAGGAATATCTAACCAGCGTACAAATGAATGCACATATTGTAGGGTATCAATAGGGTTGGAATAGTCCAACGACAAACATGTTTGTTGGGTGAAGGACAAGAGAGATATAGCGGGATGATGCGCATACAATGACCATAGTCTGGTACTTGAGCTGGGCTCATCACCAACAGATAATTCATGCACCAGCTTCGTTCTTAAATGACATATTATTAATAAGAGAAGAGAATGAATAAAGAGAATAATGTAAAAGTATTGTTTTATTTATTATTTTTATTATAAAATATTATACATAACCTGCATATTTTATCTATTTCAAAATGTTAATAATTAATTCATAGCAATACAAGTACCATATTAAACTCACTAATGACTTGTCTGTCTCAACCCTTTTTTACAATTACCCACTACTAGGCATAGGTCGCCTCAGAATAAGAAGGGTTTTGCCATAGTCCAACACATTGACAGGTTCGCAGGCTTCATACACATTTGGAACATAAATAACTCTCAGGTGTATCAAAATAAAATTACATTCACTCTTTCACGTTAGTTGCATAGTAGTCACTGCGACATTGGCTTGGTAAGTAAGTATAACAACCAACCAACCAGTAGCAAGCACCCGCTTGACTATTCTTTCGACATTCGCTTCCACTATGGACAACGTCATTTTCTTTTGCAGAGTACCTATTATTTATTACACACAGCACACAAATAGGTTAAAGTATTTAAGGTAAAACAATTATAACTGAGGCCTGAGGTCCCACAAAAGAATTAATTAGTTATTTGACAGTCTGATTGGGATATCTGCAAAGGGGATGACGCCTCTTCCACTATAGATATTTTTCATTATTCAACATTTTGAGAATACTCAAAACTCCGCTAAGTTGTAAAAATAAAATATTTTGATCGACTTGGTGTTGACGCCTTGGCGGTGACTTGGTGATTCCTTATTTTTGTGTAAAATGTCATCTGTCAATGTCATCAAGACGTGTTGTGTTTATTATGTGCACAGAACATAACTATGTTTACGTCACTGTCAAAACGGACGCCATGATGTTACGTTTTTATTTGCAAAATAATTTCGCGTCGCGTAAAAAGGGCTTTTCCATGAGAAATAAAGAAAAAATAATTACTATTTCTTGACTCCGAACATTATAAAATACTGTACAAATACCTGATCCAGGCTCCATATAAATTTGAAACAACCCCTTTGGAATAAAGATATATTATGCCCTGACTTAACACATAGGCTTTATCTTTTTATCCTTGAAAAAAACCACAGTTTCCATGGGATTTAAATAATACCGAAATCTATAGCTACAGCTATAGGTAGATTAATATAGCAAACTTCCTTGAAAGTAAGTATAAAGGTTGGACAAGTATTACTTAAAAATTTAAAACCCCCTACAGTCGCCATTTTGTGGCGGCGGCCATCTTGGATTTTCATAGTGCTATTCTACTAGTAAAGGCCTTTCATTTGATACCCATATTAAGATAGTTGTGAAAAAATATATAATCCGCCATTTTGTAGCGGCGACCATCTTGGATCGATTTTCATCAAACATAGCTAACAACACTCTCAACTAATTCACCTTTCAAACAAAAAAAAACCGCATTCAAATTGGTTCACCCGTTTGAGCGCTACGGGGGAACGGACAGACACACACACACACATACACACACACACATCAAACTTATAACACCCTGTCGTTTTTGAGTCAGGGGTTAAAAAGCGAGCGGGAAAGGGAACCGGAAATCCACGATTCCCTCAGGATTTGTGAAACCCGAAATTTACGCGGGCGAAGCCGGGAGTAGAAGCTAGTTTATTCTAAAATATAGCATTGTATGTGTTATCACTTAGCACAATGTGGTATTGCTATTAGGCTTCATCATCATCATCATGATCAACCCATTACCGGCTCACTACAGAGCACGGGTCTCCTCTCAGAGTGAGAAGGGTTTTGGCCATAGTCTACCACGCTGGCCAAGCGGATTGGCAGACTTCACACACCGCGTGAGAACGTTATGGAGAACTCTCAGGCATGCAGGTTTCCTCACGATATTTTCCTTCACCGTTAAAGCAAGTGATATTTAAATATTTAAAACGCACATAACTCCGAAAAGTTAGAGGTGCGTGCCCGGGATCGGACCCACGACCTCCGATTAGAAGTCGGTCGTCCTAACCACTAGGCTATCACAGCTTAACCACTAGGCTATCACAGCTTATTATTATCACAGCTATTAGGCTTAGTTTTACATAATTAATCAAACATTAGGCTGTGAGCATAATCACCTTACTAAGCTTAACCCATTCATACGTGGAAACTATCTTATATACGCATATACATACATTCTTATATACAAAAAGAGATAACCATAATGATGTAGGAAATAAAAAAAATACGATTTGTCGAAAAAAGTTATGGGTTTATCAATCCCGAATTATCATCTTCAACTTATTTTTAATTTTTAATTTATCAGTAATAAAATAAGCGTGAAAATAAAAGTTTTTCATTAGGTTTTGTAGATAAGCGAAAGAACTAACACCCTATAGGCTGCTTTTTCATCTAATTAAACAATTATGGACATAAAATGTAATTTTCTATTTACACGTTTTTTGCCAAAGTTGCTGGGAAAATTCCCAAAGTTGCCGGCAGTTTTGGCAACTTTCGGAATATTGCCGGCAATTTTCATCACTAGTCCGGAGTTCTCGCATTATAAATAACTACATCGATAACACTATATCTATATCTATCTATATCTATATCTATACATTATAATAAAATCGTAGACTTGCCGTATCTGTACATTAAAGATTTTTGCAAAATAATAACTGGGGGATGTTAGGGATAAGCAATGGAACGTAAAAAAGCTATTTTTGAAATTTTTGTCTGTTTGTCTGTTTGTCTGTTTATCTGTTTGTCTGTATGTTTGTGCGCGCATCACGCAAAAACTACTGAACGGATTGAAATGAAACTTGGCAGGATTTAAGTCCATACTACGGAGTAACATATAGGATACTTATTATCCCGAAATTCAGCACGGTTCCCTTGGGAGAGTGGATGAAAGTCAAAATGTGTACTTAGCTGTAATTCATTAACGCGTGGTCCGATTTCATTCATTCTTTTTTTGTTAGAAAGGAGATAGTTTAAAGATTACCGAGTAGTCTCTGAAAGGCAGTATCAATTTTGATGGGACTTTCACTGGCGGATGTTTACATTTTGATCTACCTAACCATCCACCAGTGAACTTTTAACAGTGTTTAGCAAGGTATGAGCTCAAAGGAGCTTAGGAAAATCAAAATGATTCCCACGGGATCTTTAAAAACCAATACCCACGCGGACGAAGTCGCGGGTGTCCACTTGTCGATACTATAATTTGCGCCTAGCCCGGTGGGATCACGGGGCCTTCACCTAAAAAATAGAATCCCGAAATCACATTCTCCGTAACATCTATATCTATACTTCTATACTAATAAATAAAATTGAAGTGTCTGTCTGTAATATCGAAATAACTACCACATATTAAGCTCATATGGTTATTTGAACGATACTATAACCGAATCACACGTTTTTAAAATTTTTGTCTGTCTGTCTGTCTGTTTGAACGGGCTAATCTTTGGAACGGCTGAACCGATTTTGACGGGACTTTCACATACAAGTAGAGAATTAACCAGGGAGTAACATAGGCTACTTTTTTAACCGACTTTCAAAAAAGGAGGAGTTGTGTTTTTCTACCTATGTACACCGATATCTCCGAGATTTCCGAACCGATTTGCGTAATTTTTTTTTAATCGATAGAGAAACATTGCGACACTGTCCTACAAAAAATTTGGATTCTAACTCCTCAATCCTGATGCTGTAGGGGATCTGATCCCCAACACTAATGAGATTTAGGCACTGTCGGTTATTTAAATTGATATTGGGGATACCAATTAAAGACTTTATTGTTGAATGACCTCGAGTAGGTACATGTCCAACTCCTCAACCCTGATGCTGTAAGGAAATGTATTCCGAAATCGTAAGGATCCCACGGAATTTTTCCGTTTTGTGGACGGGTTACTACTTACTACAGATAGGCTACTTTACTTACTAACCACACGGGCGAAGCCGTGGGCATCATCTAGTGTGCAATAAATTTAATAAAATTAGTCACAACTCACAGTCAGTAAAGAGACAAAATATCCACTAAATATGAGAAAAATGCTTACTACCCAAAGAATACTTGCTATCAGAAAAGTTATTTGTTCGGCAATAAAGAAACATAAAAATGATGGCGCTAAATTGAGAGTTAGAATAAAATAATCTCTTTGCTGACATTTCGAACTCATACAGTGTCTAGATGTGTGTCGCAATACTGAATTTTACATGAAACATATATTACCTGAATTGATTGACCCACGGCATACAAGAACTATGCCAATGCGAAAACCAATTGTTGCCAATAACCGTCAACGCGAACGATCAACTGAAGATGTACCTTCAAAAAACCAACCATAAGACCCTCCGATATAACTATAATGCAAAAAGTTGTGTTCATTTAATGATGCTTGTTAAGATTTTTCATTGTTAAGCTGAAAAAAGCTACGTCTAGTGGTTGTGTTAAGGCGTTTACCATCGCTGTATTAAATACATAAATCAACAGCCAGCTTCTTGTGCCACATAACAGACTTGCGGAATGGAGACGAGTATGCTGCCATCTGGGGGGTTATTCTGTAACGTAGTTAGCAACTGAAAATAGTTGCCAACGAATTAGTTCGATATACATTGCTGCTTTACTGTGTAAAATTATGAAAACACTTTACATTTCCCACAGTAAAGCAGCAATGTATATCAAACTAATTCGTTGGCAACTATTTTCAGTTGCTAACTAAGTTACAGAATAACCCAGCTGATCTGATAAGTCGACTGCTCCTTTGGCTTTGTTGTAGTCAATTGGACGTAGTTACACAAAAATGTTCCAATCCACAACTAGTTGAAACCAATATGAATACATTTTTGTGTTTTGACACACAATAAGTTTTCAACAAAATATAAAAAACTTAGTTAAAAAAAGCTGATGATTTATTCTTCAATTATCTCGAAGTCAGGCTCCCCGCCAAACCCATCAAAATCATCGATAAACTCATCCGAACTTTTTAAATTTTTATAAAACTGGACACAATCCTCGGGTATAAACATGTACATTGATTCTAAATCGGCCAACTTCCGAGCCGATCGCACCAGCTGGTGCGATCGGTTTTCCGTTAGGCCACAAAAGAATTAAATCATTTTTCTTTATTTCTCTGTTCTTTTTGTCAATAAGCAACTCCTTAAACTCTTCCTCAAACGAAGTTCTCATAAATATTGAGTATAATTTATTTTTTTCTATTTTTATTTCTTTGGCATTTAGCCAGCTTACTTTACTTTTGTCACAAATTTTTTTTCTGTTCATTATATTTTTTTCAATCTTTTCAGTTCCATAAATATCTGCTTTCTCCATTCTTTGTACTTGCAACGGTTTTTTTTTTTAGCATTTTTAAAAATATCTATATACTCTTCGGCTGTATATATACGCTGGTGATGTTTCAAAGCAGTTTCAATTTTAGAGAAGTCCGTATCGTTAGGTAAAAAGGTATGCCCAGATTCAAGAAAGCGAAATGTAATGCTTTCTAATGTTGGGTGACAACTTTTTTTTTTTGTGCTATATCATGCGATCAGTCTTCCAACTATGAGCAAGATGCGTTGTCTTGATTTTTATTTTCTCATTTTACGACTATTTCCCAGTGGAGATAGTCATATTAGAAAGGACCTTAGTTAAGGTCTGTCCAGGTCCAAAATATTTTTCCTTTTCAGACGGCTCAGACAGTCAGGGACAGTGAGTTGGACCGCCAGCTGATTGGGATGCTGTTTTAGACGCGACTTGTATTTGGCGCTATTTAGTTGAATTTCTTCTTTCACTGTTATAATGCCAAAATGTTCATGCAGCTCGCTGTTCTTTATATACCATGGGGCGTTTGCTGGTTGTTAATTGGGTGACAACTTAAGACAGTTTTTAGTAAGAGAACTATTTTAATGTTCCTGTTCTGCCCTCCGCAGCAATCGCACCAGAGTATAAGATTCTTAACAGACGGCTGTATTTTTGTTTTAATATATTTCACTAAACATGATCCTACCTCCTGCGCCCCTCTACCCGCTTCACCTTCGACCCAAAACATAGCAGTGTCCTACGTCATCAGATGCAGAGTGGATACCACTATTGTAAAGCCACAGTTAGCACACACACAGCTATTACTATGAAGTCTTTAAGGCTCCCCCATACAGGCGCGTTATTATAGGTCGATAGTATCGCATGCGGTATTGCCATAATGCGTCCCGATTCCTTGCACACAGCTGCGTTTTTATCGTCCGATATTTCTTACGGGAGAGCGTCGCGCCGCGACGTCATACCATCTCTCTCAGGTATGCAAAAAAAGTCAACGCAGCGCACGCACATACAAGGAAGACTGCAAAAAGTCAGCGCGTATTTGTGTGTTCTTTCGCTATATTGCGTATTTTAAAAATGAATATCGAATTATTCATAGCTTTAGTGAAGGAACGACCTGTTTTATATGATTTACGAAATCCACTATATAAAGACAGAAGGGAGAAGGATAAAAAATGGAGGGAAATATGCACAGTGATGGATATAACTAGTAAGTACCTACTTACAAGATCGCGCCTTCCATCGAATAATAAAAAATGTATGTAATAATAAAAAATATTAGGTATATTAAAAGTAATACTTAAGTAATCTATTCTATACATAATTATAGTAAAATAAAATCGTAGAATTGCCGTATCTGTACATTGAAGATTTTTGCAAATTAACTAATATAACTGAGGGATGTTAGGGATAAGTAATAGAACGTAAATAAGCTATTTTGACATTTTTGTCTGTTTGTCTGTAAGTTTGTGCGCGCATCACGCAAAAACTACTGAATGGATTCAAATGAAACTTGGTATGATTTAAGTTCATACTACGGAGTAACTTATAGGATACTTTTATCCCGAAATTCAGCACGGTTCCCTAGGGAGAGGGGATGAAAGTCAAAACGTGTATTTAGCTGTGATTCAACAACGCGTGGTCCGATTTCATTCATTCTTTTTTTGTTAGAAAGTAAGATACTTTAAACTTTTAAAGATTACCGACTAATCCCTAAAAGGCTGGATCGATTTTGATGGGACTTTCACTGGCGGATGTTTACGTATGTTGCATATTGCGTTATGTTTTGATTTTGATCTACCTAAACATCTGCCAGTGAACTTTTAACAGTTTTTAGCATGATATGAGCTCAAAGAAGCTTAGGAAAAACAAAATGATTCCCACAGGATTTTTAAAACCAATACCCACGCGAACGAAGTCGCGGGTGTCCGCTTGTATAATAATAATTACGTTAGATTCTAAGAACTTGTAGTTCAAAAATATTGCACGCCAGAAAGTGGCAGACTGTTGATTCATCTATACTAATAAATAAAATTGAAGTGTCTGTCTGTAATATCGAAATAACTACCTCATATTAAGCTCATATGGTTATTTGAACGATACCATAACCAAATCACACGTTTTTAAAATTTTTCTCTGTCTGTCTGTCTGTCTGTTTGAACGGGCTAATCTTCGGAACGGCTGAACCGATTTTGACGGGACTTTCACATACAATTAGAGAATTAAACAGGGAGTAACATAGGCTACTTTTTAACCGACTTTCAAAAAAGGAGGAGTTGTGTTTTTCTACCTATGTACACCGATATCTCCGAGATTTCTGAACCGATTTGCGTAATTTTTTTTTAATCGATAGAGAAACATTGTGACCCTGTTCCATAAAAAATCTGGATCTGGATTCCAACTCCTCAATCCTGATGCTGTAGGGGACCTGATCCCCAAAACTAATGGGATTTAGACACTTTCGGTTATTTAAATTGATATTGGAGATACCAATTAAAGACTTCGTTGAATGAACTCGAGTAGGTACATATCCAACTCCTCAACCCTGATGCTGTAAGAAATTGCATTCCGAAATCGTAGGGATCCCGCGGGATTTTTCCGTTTTGGGGACGGGTTACTACAGATAGGCTACTTTTTGTTCTGGAAAATCAAAAGTTCCCACGGGATTTTTAAAACCTAAATCCACACGGGCGAAGCCGTGGGCATCATCTAGTAATATTATAATTTACAACCTAATGTATACAGTTAAAGCAATAAAATTCTTATTCTTATCGATTTTCGCGTTCAGTTGCGTTGCGGATTTTGAGCTCGTGAGTTCGCCATGGATCGTTTCGACTCTGAGAGCCTAGACAAAGTGACATTCTATTAGCGATGTCGCTAGTAGAAAAGTCCAAAAATGTATGGGGTTGACATTAGCTATCGAAATGTCACGTGGTCTAATAGTAACGAATCGAAATTTGCTAGACAATGTTAATTAATCGATTCCATCATAAGAACCGACAACTGTCGAAAAACTAATTCACTAGAGATGTGTCGACAAGTGCTAGCCAAGGTGACATTTTTGACAAGCGTCATCGATAGTTAGCGATTGCTTTGATGGAAACACTAGCGAACGCCAAGACCCTGTAGAAAACGAAAGAAATGTCATTGAGTGGATTGCATAATACTCTTTGGTGGATTGTTTTGAGTGGTTCCGAGTAAATTTTTTGTAATTATTATTGCCTTTTTGCATTATTTTATTGTTTTTTTTTCTGTTTTGTTTGTTTTTAGTCGGTTGTTTTGTGTTAATTAGGTACTGAATTAGAAGAATGCATACACTTCGTTTATTGTGGGCAGCACATAACGAAAGTGTGTGGCAAAGACGCCAAAAAAGGTACCGGGCCCGGCAAAGATTTGAACCTATAGACGAGATGCCCGAAATATTAAAGCAGCAGTTAAAATTAAAGTAAAGCAGTTTTTAAATTACTGTGCCGTGAATTACAGGCTACGGGCACATTAAAAGGCTCACGGGAGATACCCTTAGAAATAAAGGTTAGAAGTAACTGAGATGTTTTATTATGTATTTCAAATGCTATAGTACATAAATACTTATGTTTTAATAAATGTTAACTACAGCATGCTTAAATTTTTATTCTTTATTTTAGGTCCTTTGTGCTCTTAGTTTTTTTGCAACAGGATCTGACCAAAGAATTGTGGGGGTTAGCCATCATTTGACGCAAAGGACAACAAGCCGTTGCATCAGAGAGGTTGCCGACGCCCTTAACCACAATGCCATAATAAAAAATGGATAGTTTTTCCTCAAACGCCACAACAACGCTCACAAATCAAAGAAGAGTAAGTGAAAGTCATGATTATCCTTTTGATAACTGAGCAAGTGATGAGAGTTTATATATTTTTTACTTAAGACAGGTCACAATTTTTACTTTGGATGTAATTTTTTGTAGGTTTCAAAGAAGATATAATTTACCAGGGGTTATAGGGTGCATTGATTGCACCCATATATCAATAATTAAACCGAATGAAAGTGAAAATTTATATTTTAATAGGAAAGGATATCATTCCTTAAATGTTCAGATGGTGAGTAAAGAAAACCTAAGACTATTTTTATTTTACAGAATAAGAATAAGAAATGTTTACTTTGCTAGAATATGGTATAATTTGTATTAATATATAATATCTAATGTTTACAGGTATGTAATCACAACCTAGAAATCATTAATGTGAATTCCAAGTTTGGTGGAGCCTCACATGACTCGTACATATGGGCTTCCAGTGAAGTAGAATCATACATGCGCTCAGTGCATCAAAGCGGGGAACGTGTTTGGCTACTAGGTAACAAAAATATAATATCTTTATTATTACTAGTTGGTTGTAGCCAGCACTTTGTGCAATGTGAAATTTAGAAAAACTCCAATTACATTAAATTTAAACTTTAAGTCCTGTAGTAAAACTTTATTATCTTCTTATCTTATCTTATAAATATTATAAAAGGAAAAGGTGACTGACTGACTGACTGATCTATCAACGCACAGCTCAAACTACTGGACGGATCGGGCTGAAATTTGGCATGCAGATAGCTATTATGACGTAAGCATCCGCTAAGAAAGGATTTTTGAAAATTCAACCCCTAAGGGAGTGAAATAGGGGTTTTAAATTTGTGTAGTCCATGCGGACGAAGTCGCGAGCATAAGCTAGTGTACCTATTAAGAGAGATTATATTTTGTATCAATAATTGTTTTCAGGTGATTCTGGCTATCCTCAGAGGCCTTGGCTGATGACACCTATATTGGATGCTTTGCCTGGGTCTCGAGAAGAGACTTACACAACACGCCACATACAAGCACGGAACTGCATTGAGCGCTGCTTTGGATTGCTGAAAGCACGGTGGAGGTGTCTACTTAAAGACCGTGTTTTGCAGTACCATCCTTGTGTAGCTAGTAAGATAACACTTGCATGCTGTGTATTACATAATATGGCATTGAAAGCTCGGATACCAGCACCAGCTGATGTCTCTTCTACGCAATACAATGATGGTATTGATTATTACTCTCAACCAACAAGCTCCAATGTCAACAGCCAAATAGAGCTAATTCAAGGAAGAGCAATGCTCAATCATTTAATTAGTAGACTATAAAGGTGTAAAGTATTTTTAACCCCCGACGAAATAACGACGGGGTGTTATAAGTTTGACGTGTCTGTGTGTGTGTGTGTGTGTGTGTGTGTGTGTGTGTGTGTGTGTCTGTCTGTTCCCCTGTGGCGCTTAAACGGGTGGACCGATTTGAATGCGGTTTTTTTTGTTTGAAAGGTGAATTAGTCGAGAGTGTTGTTAGCTATGTTTGATGAAAATCGGTCCAAGATGGCCGCCGCTACAAAATGGCGGATTACATATTTTTTCACAACTCCCCTAATATGGGTATCAAATGAAAGGGCTTGACTAGTAGAATAGCACTATGCAAATCCAAGATGGCCGCCACTACAAAATGGCGAATGTCGGGGGTTTTTTAAATTTTTAATTTACACTTGTTATTTGATAATATTAATGCATCAGTCTTGCATATACTAACCAAAGAGTATGTAACCACTATGTTACTTTCATAATCTCAAAATATAAAAATATTAACATCTTTTTTTGGATGAATCCTGAAATGAAAAATCTTGGTGATTATGTTTAACTAATGGACCCCCTGTGCTATTAATATTTTTCCTACATAGACACATTCAAGATAAAATTTTGTATGAAGTTTGCCTTTGTTCTTTAGGATTAGGATATAGAGTCTCAAGGCAAATAATTAATGGAATGTTGTATCTGAGGCATGAATAATTATTGGTGTAATGGATATAGAAATTAGAAGATGATGTTTAAATACTTTTATTTCTTTTAAAAATAAAAATGAAATTTAACTAAAAACATAGAATTTAGTATTAGCCTGATATTTTTATATACTAAATACAATGTTTAAAATAAGTTTTTAAATATTACAACACATGGCTGTTTATCTTTTTTCAATATCTAGTCTTAATAAAAATTAAAACTAAGAGTGAAACTTTTTTGTCCTAAAATTAGCAATATTTTAGTATAAATAAAGTTCAAAATCATAACCCTTCCTTTTGACTTTGCCGTAGTCGGGTAAAAAATAGTAAGTAGGGTAGGAACACCGGTTTCCGGACACGCACCTGTTATCGTCCACCGAGCGGATCACTCTTAAGAAACGCTTAAAAATAGAAACATTACAAGACTTACATAAAAATAATGCATCTCTATGCCAACTTGAATGTCTTATCAAGACACAGAGAAAGAAAAAAGTCTATTTCACTTAAGTTTCTTTGAAAACAAAGCGATCGAATTTTGAGTAGGTATGCAATTAAGGAATGAAAATGAGCCGTGTGGAGCAAAAAAATTAGTGGCATGCTTCAACTATCACAGGAAGTTATTAATCATTTTACTATAAGATTTAGTTTGATTCTTCTTTGTAGCACTTACTTATGTTTCATAAAATACTGTGAACGTGTTTTTTTACTTTTGATTACATTAGAATACAAACCTGTTATCGTCCGGGCGGTCAAACACAGGTTTAGCGTCTTAATTTTAGGTAGTCTTGTTATCAATCGAGGTGTGCACAAAATTGGAATTAAGTTTATTAATTCGAATCCTATACACATACACATACACTAGTTAGTGACTAGTCTTCGTCCACTTTTTTCTCATTGTATATAAAACTATGGGTCTTCAAAATCACGCGTGGACTATATCTAAAGGAGAATGACCACCCCTGACCCAAACATTTACACAAAATGTAATTTATTAAAAATTATCTTACCAATATATGACAATTTGAAAATTAATAATTATTAATGCTACACTTCACGATAAAAAAATCTAATAAAAAATGAATTAAACCGTCTTTTCAACTTCCCGTTTAAGTCTGACGGCCATTTGCATTACATTGTACTAAGAGAAATTATACCCTCTTCTTCCTAGAGAACGCTTATTTAAAATGAATAAATACTTATTATATCTTTCGTTTTTGCTTATGTCAATATGCACTGTCAAAAAAAAGATCGCAATATAATTTCAGTGTCATCTTGAAAGACAGATTGTTGTGAATTTTGTTTGTTTTGTTCACCACCGTAGTAACAGTTCAGCTTGCGATAATTTGTGATCTTTTAACTTCTAAGTGCTTTGTTGTGTGAAATATTTTGACTATTTAATATTTTAGTAATCATGATTTGTGTAGCCATTGGCTACAAAAGTCCACTCAGTGTATTACGTGAGAAAAATATGCGTATATCTTTGCATAGGTAAGTATTATATTGAATTCTGATAAGTTATCACGTTTAGTTTATTATTATTTTGCTGTAGTCATAACGAATGCAATATTAAACCATTTTGATAAATTTATAATGACCGTATTAGAATTATATTTCTTTATTTTGATAAAATTTAATTTTTCATACGAGATTTCATGCCACTAGTGAAGCGCATTGTCATCTCATATCGATATCGATAGTCGTGTAGTATCCGACATATGGCAATAATTGCATGGTCTCAAACCACTTTAGTAAAATATTAACTACCCATACTATACTTCCGTGAGTTCCTTCCGTACTTAGAATTTTATTTCCGTGGAATTCTGACGTAATGTTACCAGAGATAAAACAATTCCCACAAAAAAGATAAAAAATTCAAAACTTACGTAAATAAAAATCAACTGCCGCATGTAGATATGATAAATGCCTGACAAACACTTCATGGTGATAATGTCATTCAACTTCCATTTTTCAATAATTTTTTTCAATGTGCTTCTTTTTTTTCTATTGCTGTTAGTGTGCACTTTCTAGTTTCCACTCTTGGTGTTTTCTATTTTAGGGCGAAACGACTAATATTACGCGGCATATAGCTTTTAAAGATGACAGGGAATTAAAGTAGTTTGAGGTAAAATCGTACTTCGTAGACGTCTACCCTGTTCTCCATACAAATAACTCATCTGCAAATGACAATGACAGCTGTCAGAATTCCACGGAATTAAAAATCACAGTGTATAAATGCGTGTATAAATGCGAAAGTGTGTCTGCCTATCTGTCTGTCTGCTAGCCTTTCACGGCCCAACAGTGTAACCGATATTGATGAAGTTTTGTGCAGAGGTAGCTTACATCCCGGGCAAGGACATAAGCTACTTTTTATCCCGGAAAATTAAAGAGTTCCCACGAGATTCTTAATGGTCCATCCGCTTATACGAAATATGGTACAGAGGTAGCTTGCGTCCCGGAAATTTACATAAGCAACTTTTATCCCGGAAAAGCAAATAGTTCTTAATTATATATCTTATTTCACAAAATTAAAAAAAAACCTAAATCCACGCGGACGAAGTCGCGGGTGTGAGCAACGTGTAGTATTTATGTATCTATATAATTGTATATAAATAGTGGAACTAATGCGTTTTGACGAGATAACTTGCATAGTAATTTAAACTTAATTCAAATGAAGTAAAATAAAAGAAGAAAACACTCTTTTAAAGTATTATATTTCAATCTCTTATTACTTTGTTATTGAATCTACCACCATTTCCAAGGGGCTTTTGTCTTAGAGAAGAAATGGCGAAACAAACTCTAGAGCACCATCTTTTGAAATAATTCACATTTACAATCACATCACAATAACAATAAATCATCATCATCATCAACAAGTCATCAGGAAAAATCAACAGTTCCCGCGGGACTTTGAAAAACCCGATATCTATATCTACAGCTATAGGTAGATTACTATAGCAAACTTTCTTGAAAGTAGGTTCCCATAGGTTGAAAGTAGTTCCCCGCTCCCTTTTCCAACCTTTATAAGGTTGGAAAAGGGAGCGGGAATGGGAACCGGAAATCCACGATTCCCTCTGGATTTGTTCAAAACCGAAATTCACCCGGGCGAAGCCGCGGGCAAAAGCTAGTTAGATAATAAAACAAGCTTGGAGAAGTCAAGCTAATCTTTTTATCTGTTAGCATTCTTATATGAAGTCATCTTAATCTGGCCTAGGTATGTACTCCTATTCAAGTAGGTACTCATGGCTTCACCTGGCTTGGCATGGCTTTTTTGATGAATCTTGACTAAACCAATCCTTCAACAATTTGTATCTAAATTAAATCATAAAGTTACCTGTAATATACAACGATAGTTTTACTTTACGCAAAACCTGAAAGTAGTTTGTTCAGAATCAGTAACAAAATCTAATCCAACCATTTATATACCGTGTTATATTTTTGTCCAAAAATATTTTGAAATCCTACAAGCTTAGACACAATGATTTACCGCGCATCAGCTGACGGTCGGCACACAGCGGCGGTCATGCAACTCGCGTCGATCGCAAGTCGCTGCGGCGACGGCTTGCGGTGACCATTTTTTTCGAGGACAACGACGCAACATAACAAGCTTATAACTTCGTTACTTTTCATTATATTTTTTTGAAATTTTGTATAAATATTTTTAATGTAAAAATATTTGACACGTGTTTCGGTTTTTGCGCAAAGTAAAACTAACGTTGTATGTATGATATGTAAATAATAATTATTTAAAGAGTTATGAAAAAGTAAAATCATAGTCAATATTGTTCATATACTTATTGTACGCCATAGTGTAATTTTTACTATTTACCCGACTGTTACCATATTCATAATACTCTCTTGTACCTACAAAATTACAATAAAAGTGATTTCTATTTCTATAATAATAATAATAATAAATACTCACACATACACACACGGTCGTCTGTTCCTAAAGTAGGCAACTTAATGCCTGTGTTATAGGTAACAGCCGACTGATAGACATATTTACATATACATAAATACATATATATTTTTAATAAAGGTATACATATATACATATTATTATAAATACACCCAGACTCGGAGCGGGAATCGAACCCGCGACCCCGGAGCGGAAGGCAGGGTCACTGCCAACCGCGCCAACGGGCCAGTCAATTTCCATAATTATTATCGATACCTACTTAAATTGTCATCCCTAGTTTATACTTGCTTAGGTCAAAACCGCACTGGTAAGACAACACGCGCTGATGCGACAGCGATTCCGTTAAAACAAACTCCTATGAACTTATGGGACTGGCCACATAACTTAAGCGACGTGCGCCATATTTTATTTGTTTAAATCATTCGTTATCTATATTCTATACATATAAAATTATAATAAAATCGTAGAATTGCCGTATTTATACATTAAAGATTTTTGCAAAATAATAACTGGGGGATGTTAGGGATAAGTAATGGAACATAAAAAAGCTATTTTTCAAATTTTTGTCTGTTTGTCTGTCTGTTTATCTGTTTGTCTGTATGTTTGTGCGCGCATCACGCAAAAACTACTAAATGGATTGAAGTGAAACTTGGCACGATTTAAGTTCATACTAAGGAGTAACATATAGGATACTTTTTATCTCGAAATTCAGCATGGTTTCCTTGAGAGAGGGGATGAAAGTTAAAATGTTTACTTAGCTGTAATTCATTAACGCATGGTCCGATATCATTCATTCTTTTTTTGTTAGAAAGATTACCGGCTTATCTCTGAAAAGGCTGGATCGATTTTGATGGGACTTTCTCTGGCGGATGTTTACATTTTGATCTACCTAAACATCCGCCAGTGAAATTTTAACAGTTTTTAGCAAGGTATGAGCTCAAAGGAGCTTAGGAAAAACAAAATGATTCCCACTGGATTTTCAAAAACCATCCGAACCACGCGAACGAAGTCGCGGGTTTCCGCTTGTCTATACATATAATAAAATCGTAGACTTGCCGTGTCTGTACGTTAAAGAAATTTGCAAAATAATAACTGGGGGGTACCTAAGTAATGGGACGTAAAAAAGCTATTTTTGAAATTTTTGTCTGTTTATCTGTTTGTCTGTATGTTTGTGTGCGCATCACGCAAAAACTGCTGAATAGATTGGAAAATGTATACTTAGCTGTAATTCATTAACGCGTTGTGCAATTACATTCATTATTTTTTTGTTAAAAGGAAATACTTTAAAAATTGTTCCGTAAATATTTCAAGGTCATCGGTTTTGTAGTTCAGAAATTACAGCCATCACAACCCTCAGTATTCCATATTACTTGGAACCTGGCTTGCACTTGTACCTTTGAACATCCGGATGCATGTGTTGCATTAAAATTTGTGTTTGTCTGTCTCCGAAATGCTGGACCGAATTTGATAGAACTTTCATTGGGAAAACCATAGTGATGGAAAAGAGATATTAAAAAATTAATACTCATTAATATTACTGTATGTACATAGTTCCATTTTAATGCCCAAGTTCCTTTTTAGTGTCTATTGAAAATGTGAAGGTATTTACCTATGTACCTTGTTCAAGCTAGATAGTCTGTTTAGATATCCAACTTTAAATCTAACATCTTGATGTATTTCATAAACCTACTTTCTTTTAAATAATATAAGAAACGAAATCTCAAAGAGAAATATGTTATAGGGGTTGAACAAATCCTTAAGTACACGTAGCCCACGTAGGGTACATTTTCTACTATTCGCAACACAAACTGACACAAGTTAAGTGAATGTTCCCGATCCCATTGTTCATCGCCGCCGTCTTTGAGGCGCGAGTCGCGATGTTGCGCCTTACCATGCGGCCTCGGCCTAAGTATATATAAGTATAACAGTTGAACTACATCAAACTGGTTATTTTTTGTTTAAAGTAGGACAACTGATAGTAGTAGACTTCTCTTTCTTTCTTATGCTTAAAATCGGTACAAGTGAGTGAGTCAAAGAGATGTTTGATTTCGTCTAAAATATCTCGTTTCCATAGCTACTTGTTCCTAGACATTGTACGCATACCTAGATGCCCAAATAAAAAGAGGTTTGTTATTTTTAAAAAATCATTTCATTTAAAATAGAACGGATATTAATTATTTAAATACATTATTTTATTTGTTATTTGTTGTAAATCGTACAATATACGCTTAAAGTAAATAAGTAATAATTAATATTGTTATTTTGTTATAATATTGTTTTAACTTCGTTGCGTTTTGTGCAATGGAATATAATATAACTACAACCTTCTTGATTTTGTGTAACGAAACTTATTTCAAGATGTCAATGTGACATGTCATTGTTTTAGTTATATTATGTGACGCTAGTGACGTCTACTATGTTTACATTTTGGATGTTTATTGTAGCGCAACGGAGACCAATATTAATTATATTATGGTTTATTGTTTTTGCATTGGATATCGTTGAACAGGTATGTTAAGTATAGTGCGCGCTAAACAAACAGTTTAAATCGGCAGGAACGATACACGCCTTTCCTTACTAGTTTAACAATTATAAACTACACATAACCTAGAATCATTTTTAAACTTAAACTTAGATTTATTCAAAAACGACAAGTCCTAGAGGTATTAAAATGGTGTGTTTGGTTATCAGGAATAATTCTGCAATAAATGGTGCATACAACATGCTTGTAAACGACTGGGTTATACACCCATAGGTTTTTGGTCATTCTCCTTTGCACTGAATAAATATTCTAAGTTTCGACCACCAAGCTATTATTTGAAAATAAATAGATTTAGTAAAAATATAAATAATTAAACTTGTTTGACAAAAGAATTACCTTATATTTTATGTGTTTCTCCTTGGAACTTTGATATATTTATAAGTTAAGATAGTATTGTCGATCATTATAATTTGTGGACGAAATTTAAAATAGAGAATCTGAAGTGCACCGGTTATCCGTCCACCTATATTTTAAACTGTATGAAAAACATATATTTTTTAATATTATGTTATTATTTAGGCGAATTTTGATTTATTACTCATATCTATAATTTATTTTTTATTCATCTACAAGTTAGTCCTTGACTACGATCTCATCTGATGTTAAGTGACGATGCAGTCTAAGATGGATGCGGGATAACCTGAAAGAGGTACAGCAGAATCCGTACCCTTAAACGCTAAATGACTTAGAAGTAAGGCATACTAGACTAGAGAAAATTTTGAAATTATTAAATTGAATTTACCAAATTGGTCTGCCGAGAATTAAGTAGAGGACCTTCCACTAATAAGACTTACCCCTGCGCCATGCGGGAGGCTGCCAAATTATTTGTACCTACTTTTATATAATGTAAGTGCGATGTGGTAAAAGACAATGCAAGATAGATAGGCGCAAAGTTGGTAAAGATATTATGTCATATTGTAGACTCTATAAACCGCGTTAACAAGGCAATAGTTTTTTTATCTGTTTTATTTTAAAACAAGCAGTTGACCGCTATTGCGTATGCGTAGAAAGACCACATCACTTTGTATAAAGTTCTTTATCACCCTGTGAAAGTTCTGTCAAAAAAAAGGTTCAGCTGTTTTGAAAAGTAAGAACATATTACGAATAGACGAAAAACAGAAAACAATTTTTTTATAAACGGTTATGTGGCTTTTTAATAATGTAAGTATAAGTAAACATAAGTTCACTAATAAAAACCCATATATTTCGTAAAGATGAACAGGAAGTTAATTTTAATTGGTCATGATCATCATTACTCATTACATGCATACTTTTTCATAGTAAATTTCTCATAGAAATCAGTGGACGGATAACAGGTACAAGGGTGGACGATAACTAGATTTAGTGGACGATAACCGGTGAAATCGGCATTTTGAGCTTTTTATTAGGAATAAAAAAAAACTAGTTATCTGACTAAAAAAATACTAACATGCAATGAAAATAAACTATACTAGAAGTATATTTTAACAAGTTTTTGTTTAATTTTTTTTATAGAACATATATTTTCACCCTCTCAAACTCAGTAACTCCACTAAATGGACGATAACCGGTAAGAAAACCCTATAAAGCAAGGAATCAACATAAAATTTTTGTACAATGGGACTAATTCTGGCAAACAATATTTGAACTAGAAGCTAAATACAATATCCTTTTCGCTGTGTTAAGGATAGCAATAAATTTAGACTTCGGTTCCGGTAATTTCGGGTTAAAATTATCCATCTTAGATTGCGATTGCATCCTTAACACTATTCAGTCTGACCTCTGCTTTGCAGATAGTGCTGAAGGAATGATTCAGCAATATCTGCTAAGCGATTCAGTACGTTGGTTCTGTTGTTATCCGCCTCTATTCTTCGGCCTTCATTCGCCACCCGTCTTTCCTCCAATTGAAGACGGCGCTGTTCAATTGCCGCGAACTCCCTAGCCGCTCGATCAAACGGCGTTAGCGTCCGCCTTCGACGCGCACCCTCACGTCGGTGAGGAGATGGCTGCGGTGATGGAGGATGTGACGTGTTACTGTTGTGTACAGCTGTTGGCTGGTCGTGGTTAACGGGAGAACGTGTGGGCGAGAGAAATCCTAATGGAAGTGGCGGTGATGATGGCGGTTGCGAGATAACATCCCTTCCTGCAAATCTATGTTTCAACAATGTGCACAAGCAAATTATTAAAAAACCGGCCAAGTGCGAGTCAGGCTCGCGAAACGAGGGTTCCATACTACAATCGTATTTTTTCGACATTTTGCACGATAATTCAAAAACTATGATACATAAAAATAATTAAAAATCTGTTTTAGAATGTACAGATAAAGACCTTTCATATGATACTCCACTTGATATAGTTATCTTACTTCGAAAATTGAAATTATTGACTATTAGTTCACAACCACAATTTAATTTTTTTCGTGTGATGTAACAAAACAAAAACACATTAACATTAACACATTCACGGTTTTCATACAAAATTTTATAGGAGAGGTGATTAATCAGTCAGTCAGTCACACAAAAAACAATGTGCATTAACTTATTTTGTTATACTATAAAACTAACACTATTAACACATACCATCTTCAACACCATCACTGATACAGCTGGGGGTCCCTGAAAAATATAAAGATAATCTATACATCTATACATCTATACATATATAATAAAATCGTAGAATTGCCGTATCTGTACATTGAAGATTTTTGCAAAATAATAACTGGGGGATGTTAGGGATAAGTAATAAGTAGAACGTAACAAGTATAAATTAAAAATTTAAAAAACCCCCGACATTCGCCATTTTGTGGAGGCGGCCATCTTGGATTTGCATAGTGCTATTCTACTAGTCAAGCCCTTTCATTTGATACCCATATTGAGGGTGTTGTGATAAAATATGTAATCCGCCATTTTGTAGCGGCGGCCATCTTGGTCCGATTTTCATTAAACATAGCTAACAACACTCTCGACTAATTCACCTTTCAAACAAAAAAAAACCGCATTCAAATCGGTCCACCCGTTTGAGCGCCACAGGGGAACAGACAGACACACACACACACACACACACACACACACACACACACACACACACAGACACGTCAAACTTATAACACCCCGTCGTTTTTTCGTCGGGGGTTAAAAAAGGTATTTTTGAAATTTTGTCTGTTTGTCTGTTTGTCTGTTTGTCTGTTTATCTGTTTGTCTGTTTGTCTGTATGTTTGTGCGCGCATCACGTAAAAACTACTGAATGGATTGAAATGAAACTCGGCATGATTTAAGTTCATACTATGGAGTAACATATAGGATACTTTTTATCCCGAAATTGAGCACAGTTCCCTTGGGAGAGGGGATGAAAGGCAAAATGTGTACATAGCTGTAATTCGTTAACGGGTGGTCCGATTTCATTCATTCTTTTTTTGTTAGAAAGTAGATACTTTAAAGACTACTGGCTAATCTCTGAAAGGCTGGACCGATTTTGATGGGACTTTCACTGGCGGATGTTTACATTTTGATGTACCTAAACATCCGCCAGTGAACTTTTTACAGTTTTTAGCAAGATATAAGCTCAAAGGAGCTTAGGAAAAACAAAACGATTCACACGGAATTATTAAAATCAATATCCACGCGAACGAAGTCGCGGGTATCCGCTCGTAAGCTAATAATATTATAAGATGTTATGTATGTACTATGTAACTATGTACCACATTTATATTATAATAGTTAGTACTAAGAGAGAGTGAGTTCTATGAAGTACAGACTTGTGGAGCAACCCCACATCCATCTATTATTTTTTATATTATATGGTAACTAGTCAATGAAATTAAAATTATATTTACTAACATCAAATCCTTGTTCTTCTATCTCCTCATGCCCCTCCACCGCCAATACTCCAATGATTCCTAACAGCCCTGTCTCCAAAGCTGTTAGATTCTGGCCTCTACTAGGGCCACCACCAGTGCCACTAGCATGCCGCCGAATCATGAGGGCCTTTTTTTTTGTTTTCGACTTCCAGTCTGCCCACACCTTAAAGGAGAACGGTCACACCCCATAGAAAAAAAACCCAGACCCGACAGAAACGGGACATATCTCATTTTTTTTGTTATTTTTTATAGAGTTAAATTATATATTTTTTATATTCGAAATCAATGGCTAACACCAAAATATTGCCTTATGTTTTTGTTCAGGCGTTACACAAAAAAAAATACAAAATGCCTATTTATCTACAAAATTCGTAAATATATGTAACTAAATGACGAAACAATAGCTATGGAATGTAACAATAGCTAGGTGACCTGGATATGCAGCTGGATTATGTAATTTTTAAACTCCTAGTAACTCCCCGCTCTGCGCCATTGTTGTTTTAATGAAAGAGTGAGATAGCATGTTGGTGTCTGTCACCACCAAGCTACCTGAGCCATAGCATGCAGGCAGTACGTGACCGTTTTTATAGATATAACTTCCTACTATGCAAGAAATCATCGAATACGATGATTTTAATTAATTCAAAGTTGATTGTTGTACTAGGAGTTCAAAAATTATATAATCCAGCTGCATCTCCAGTTCACTTAAATACATTCCATAGCTATTGTTTCGTCATTTAGTTACATATATTTACGAATTTTGTAGATAAATAGGCATTTTGTATTTTTTTGTTTGTGTAACGCCTGAACAAAAACATAAGGCAATATTTTGGTGTTAGCCATTGATTTCGAATATAAAAAATATATAATTTAACTCTATAAAAAATATCAAAAAAAATGAGATATGTCCCGTTTCTGTCGGGTCTGGGTCACAGATGACCATTCTCCTTTAAGTTATAGTTTAAGCAGTGTGATAATAGGTAATAACAGCTGGTATTTAAAATTGAAGTTTATATAAAATATGTACAAAGCACGGTATATCAATAAATACCTTTTTCCATTTTTCTGGATTCTTATTTACCCCACCACCAATCGAGTTTAATAAATTTGCCAACTCTTGCCACAAACGGTCGGCTCTTAGTCGGCCTTGAGCACCAGGCTGAGGCTTGGACAAATCCCCGTGGCTGAAACATGAGTTACAAAGACTCACACCCATATTCTTAGTTCTAAACTCATGATTTACTCGACTCGACTCAACCTCACCGAGGTGTTTTGATATTCATAGTTGTAATTTTTGTCCTCACCTCAAACACCTTCCTCACTCGAGGTGAGTTTGAGTAGAGTAACCAACTGTCAAATGTAAGGTTGATCGGCATCTACCTTGAGGAAGTTTTATAAGTGATTGTTAGCTAGAAAAGAAGTATTTCATTAATTTTTTATAATGTCTTTCGATAGTTTTATTGAATATATGTACGATAATCCTTACGACTACTTATCGCGACGATATTTACGAGATGCAGAAAATCCGATGGAAATTTATGATGAAAATGAATTTCAAATAAGATTCCGCTTTACCAAAAATATTGTGGCAAGCTTTTTGTTACCTACCTCTGTTGTTCCAAAATACCAGGGACAGTAATCGTGGATTGCCAATTCCACCCGTGATCCAAATGCTAGCAGCCTTACGATTTTACGCAACTGGAAACTTTCAAGTAAGTATTCTAATAACGTGTGTGCATTTAAAAGATTGCGATAACAGGGCTTTGTATGGATACATTTAACTTTAATTGGTATTTTTTACAGATTGTTTGCGGTGACTTGCACCAAATAAGTCAATCAGTCGTTTCAAAGATTGTGGCTAATATATCGAAAGCTTTAGCTTTAAAAATAAGGCACTTCATCAAATTTCCTGATGTCCCTGAGCGATCCAATGTGAAGGTACAATTTCATCGTGTTGCCGGATTTCCTGGGGTTATTGGATGCATTGATTGTACCCATATACCAATAAAAAATCCAAACCGAGAAAACGGCGAAGTATTTCGCAATCGAAAAGGTTGGTTTTCAATTAATGTGCAAATAGTATGTGGCCCTCGGATGGAGATATATGATATTGTAGCACGCTAGCCTGGATCTGTTCATGACTCGAGAATATTTACCAATAGCAGGTGTTGCATGAGATTTGAAGAAGGGGAAATTGCAGGTTTACTGATTGGTGATAGTGGTTATGCCCAGTCGTCATATATGTATACACCAGTACCTAATCCACAATCCCAACCTGAATTCAGATATAACAGGGCCCATATAAGTACTAGAAATATTATAGAAAGATTTAATGGTGTATGGAAAAGAAAATTTGCATGTTTGAATAGAAAATTGCAGAATAATCTTTCAAATACGTGTAATATTATAGTAGCATGTGCTGTGCTACATAATATTAGTATTCTGACCCATCAAGAAATGATTGAACCCTTAACTGATCTTGCTGTAGTTCCAGTCTCTCACACTAGGGATACAGCACGAGGTAGTGTTATTAGAGCTACATTTATAGCAAGACATTTTAGTTAAATGTCTTATTATTTTTTATACTTTTTTTATACTATGTTACTTTAAAATTTTCACTTTTACTATTATTTATATTTATAAGTTTTTTAATATACTGCTTACAACTTTTATGGATGATGTATAAATAAATGAATATTAAACCATAAAGTTTATTATTACACACAAATAAATGGAAATAAACACATATTTACAACCTAGTATAATACTAAATTAATTTTCAAAATTTTTATTTTTAAATATTCTCAAACTTAATTCAGCCTCTTCTCTCTTGGCTCTATTGCAGTGGAGAAGCTCCTCTGCAGCTTCTCTCTCAATTTTAGCTTTTAAGAAAATCTCCTCCGCTGCCTTCACCATCCACTCCTTCTCAGCTATTCTGAGCTTATGTAGCTCCTCTTCCCTTTTTTGAGATTTTTCATATGTTTGTTGACGGATACAAAATTCCTCTTGAATTACTCTGGTCCGTATATTTCTTGATCCTGAAATGTAAATCATATTATAAGACCCATCTTGTAAATGTTAAATATTTCAGTCATTTGTTTAAATTTTTTAAATAATAACAATAGGCCTGTGGTGTCTCTCTAGACCATACCAACAATAGGGAACATGTTACGCTGTCCGTTCAAGAGTTGGAATAAGTTACCTAAGCCCATCAACCAGAGTCAAAGTAGCATGGTGAGTTCAAGCTCTATATCTGTCTTCTATGAGAGAAGACACTTGTGAGCAACATTCGGACAAAAGTTAGGCTGATGATGATTATGGTGACTATTTTACCTATTATAATGTGTTCAGGTATAAAAATTATTTTTAATTAATTGAATGTATATATTCATTTTAAACTTAAATGGTTTTTATAATTACCTTGTGATGGAGCTGCTCTATAATCAGTCAACTGGGACTCTGACGGACGACGAGGAGGTGACGGACGAGGAGGAGGAGTGTTTATTATGTTTTCTGTAAAAAATATTATATATGTAATTATAATATTGCTGCTTTACAATAAACATAATACTTAACTACATAAGTTTAACATAGCATTTTTTATAATTTTAAAAGGGTTGGTTATTTTACCTCTTCCTGGGACCTCAACCTCAATACTAGCTGCTGGTACTTGATATGTGTCTAACTGCATCACATCATCTATTTGAATTTCTGCCAAACAAAACAATTTGTCAAAAAAAATCATAAAAGGCAACAAACTTAAAGCAGTAAGTACCAGTAGTACTTTAATGCTATTTACCTGCATTGTAATCACTGTCGATTACATCTGTTAACTCCACATCTGTCTGCTCAGCTAAAGCATCCTCTAAAAGTACTGGGACTTGGCTAGAGGTACTAGGTATGTTGTTAGGGTTAAAGGAACCACCACCCGTCCTCATCCTTTCCCGTTTTTCTTGAGCCAACATACTTTTTCGCCTGGTTTTCAAGTTGTCCCAACATTTTTTAAGTTGAGCTGTAGTCCTCTGAAAATAAAGTTATAAAGAAATAATTGCTCAAGTGTTTTGTTAAGTTTTCCTTAGGTGTAAGGAAAAAACATATTTTCAACTAAAGTAGATACTTACCTTTGAATTTGTTTCTATGGCATTGTACTCCTCTGTTAAGCGAACCCAGGCATTTTTTTTAGCCACTGCGTTCCCCATAGTCGTGGCCATTGTGTTTAATTTATATTTTATTACTAATTCTTGAAGACAAATCTTTTCTGTTTCATTGAAAAGCTGTCTTCCAGTTCCAGCCATTTTAAACCAGTAAAGCTATACCTAATTACAGTAACACTATGAAACAACAACTCACCATTGAATATACTTGTATACTGCCAAGGAAATATTTTCTTCTCCAAGCCACCTACTTCATAACTATCACAAATATTTTTAGGGTTCCGTACCTCAAAAAGAAAAAAGGAACCCTTATAGGATCACTTTGTTGTCTGTCTGTCGTGTCTGTCAAGAAAACCTATAGGGTATCATGAAATATTATGGTTCATTACAAAAAAAAATTAAAATGTGTTCATGAAGTGTGTCGGGCACTATCATGTGACAATAGTCGTTAAAGTCCGCCAACCCGCATTGGAGCAGCGGGGCGGGTCTTGCTCAAATCCCTCTCTCCTATGAGAGGAGGCCTGTGCCCAGCAGTGGGACGTTAAGAAGCTGTAGTGGTGGTGGTGGATAACAACTATATTATACCAAATACTAAATAGGGTATTATAGGAAAGAGTTTTACTTGCACATTCTAAAATCAACACTGTCATAGTTTTTTTTGATATTAACAATAAACCTCTACAAACAAAGTTAGTTTTGCGGTTCATTATAAAAGGATTTGTGATAACATAATTACGTTAAATACTTTTACTTCTAGAGTACGGAACCCTCGGTGCGCGAATCTGACTCGCACTTGGCCGGTCTTTTTTGCATAAAACATGGGTTTTGGTTTCAAGTGGATTTATGGAATTCGAGTACCGATTAGGTACTTTAAAGTTTGTATTTATGTGTTCGCTTTCGTTTGACACTTCACTAATCACTTGACACCATTGAGATCCATTTTAGGCATAGAGATAATAATTATTATAATAATAAGATTTTAGGTAAATGCTTGACACACGAAGTTGAAAGCCACAGATAAAAAAATCGTTCATTATTAAGGTTAGCTAACATAACAAACGAAACATTCCTCCAAAAGATGACGTAATTCCTTGAGTTTTACCTTGACTCCACTCATTCGAGGAACCTCGAGAATTCCTCAACCTTACAACTATGAATACCAATCTTGAGGTTCTTTCAAGTCATTCCTTGAGGCTTCCTCGAGTGAGTTGGAGTCGAGGGGCTTTTCGAGTTACGACTTAGAATATGGGTGTCAGTCACTCATTGCTGTAAGCAATGAGCAGGCCCGGATCTAGGGGGGGGCAGGCCGGGGCCCGTGCCACAGAATAACCAGAAGGGAAGCTACCTAATAACGTCCAAAATTTATACCTATTCTGATAGGGTTGTCACCTGTTGCATGTGAAAAATTATGGGTAAAAATAAAAATATTATATACTAGTATATATATAGCAAAATATGTAGTACCTAATGACTGGATTTTTTTATTAATATATATATAGCTGTTCGTTCTGATTCACTGACTCATTCATCGCCTCCTGTAAAATTTTGTATGAAAAATTTTTTTTTCACAAATGGTTTCGTATAGAGGACAAAAATTCATTAAGAGGAAAAATATGGAGAGAGCTGATGATTGAGGATTTCGGAGACGGTTGAAGAGCACGCTTAAGGTATTGAAGATAGGTGGGGGGTGCTCGAACAAATGTCACTCGAAACGTCATCCAATTGGCAGTGAGCCGAAAAAAAATTCAAAATGGCGAAAAAAAGATGGCCGCCATACAAATTTCGTCGGTGTCCATCTCGAAGGGTATAAAAGATGAAAGAGTTGTTTCTTAGCAAAACATGATCAGGATCCAAAGGTCTACTCGATGAATACAAAAAAAATTCAAAATGGCGGACTTTATTTTTCCATAGAAAATGTATGGCGAATATTGAGAGAGAGTATAAAGTTGTGAACTAGGTATGCAAGGCGATTGATGCGGTTCTTTGGAGAAATCTCAAAGAAAAATATGGGAAGACATGATGATTGAGGGTTTGGAAGATGATTGATGAGCCCGGGCAGAGTTTTGTAGATAGATGGGGGCTGCTCAAACAAAAAATACTCAGAACCTCATCCAATTGGCACTGAGGTGAAAAAAAAAACCAAAATGGCGGATTCAAGATGGCGGCTATACAAATTTCGTCGGTGTCTATCTCACCAAGTATAAAAGATGGAAGAGTGGTTTCTTTGAAAAATATGATCAAGAACTAAAAAACAAGATGGCGGAATTTATTTTTCTACACAAAAAAAATTTTTGATGGTTTCGTGTAGAAAACAAAAATTCATGCGGAGGAAAAATACGGAAAGAGCTGATGATCGAAGACTTTGGAGACGGATGAAGAGCACGGCGAGGGTATTGAAGATAGGTGGGACGTGCTCAAACAAAAACTACTCGAATCCTCGCGGTCCGCTTGCGGGCCGCGCACCCACGCGCCGTACTAGTATTAGATATATTACTATTACCTATATATAAGTTATATAGTTACTTAGGTAGGTAGTAGGTACCTACTAAAAGTAAATGTAATAGCACATGCGTAGATATCCCTAGTGATAGTACCTAGATGCTTACTTACTTTAGTAAAATAAATGAATTAAGTACCTAGTTACTTAGGTAGGTAGCAGGTACCTACTAAAAGTAAGCGTTAGCGTATAGCACATGTACGTAGATATCCCTAGTGATAATACCTCGATATTTACTTACTTTAGTAAAATGAATGAATTACGTAGTTACCTACCTAGTTACTTAGGTAGGTACCTACGGCCAAGGGCGTCGCCAAGGGGGGGCAGGAGGGGGCAGCTGCCCCCCCCCCTAGAGGTTAGAAAAATATAGCCAAATGCAACCAAAGACCTAAATTCACTCACTTGAATTAGAAAATTAATAACGTCAAATCCTGTCAAAAGCTACACTTGCTTTATAGCTTCATAACCTCTCGACTGAACCTAAAATTGATACTTTTTCCATCCTCCATATATCAACTTGCCCCCCCCCCCCCTGCCCATCAGCTGGCGACGCTCTTTAACCTACCTACTAAAAGTAAGTGTGATAGCACATGCGTAGGTAGGTAATACCTACCTACGCATGTGCTACTAGGTAGGTAGGTAGGTAGGTAGGTAGTACTAGGTAGGTATCTAGGTACTATCACTAGGATACCTACTAGGTATCCCTAGTGATAGTACCTAGATAGTTACTTACTTTAGTAAAATGAATGAATTAAGTAACTACCTGACTAATTAGGTACTTAGGTAGGTACCTACTAAAAGTAATTAATTTACTTAGGTAAGTATATTTTATATTTACTTAGGTATATTTATTTATTTACTGTCGAGTTTCTTGCTGGTTATTCTCGGTTGGAATGGCATTCCGAACCAGTCGTAGATTCAATTGACCATACAAAAGTACTTGTAAAAGTTTATTTGAATAAAAAACTTTTCTATTAATCTATTCTATACAGAAGGTACTTAGTCACTCTATTGATAAATAAATTCATTTCATTTCATTAATTTATTGTATAGATACGTAAAAGGTAGTAAGGGTACCTACTTACTTCACTTGATCTACCACAAAAAAGAAATATCCTGATTTTTTCTAGAGGAACTTAAACATACTGTACAATGGTTAGGCATTTTTGTCTAAACACAACACTTAAATCTATAATAAGACTACTTTTTTATGTAATTTATACTATTTTACACAATCTCTAAACTCTCGCCAAACATTTTATTCTCAGTATTAATCTAATGCGCACGACCCACAGCCCTGTCGTTATTCAACTAACGTTCAACTAGTGGAGCGTCCGTGACAGCTCGTGTGTGCGTGAGCGGCGCTATGTGTGAGTATACCTACAGCGGGCCGCTTGTTGAAGCTTCCTCTCTGTACCTTTTCTACTCGTGTGCCCGTGCCCCGGGCGGCAGATTCAGAGGGCGGCAAATTCAAAATGCTGAGTACAGCATTATCGAAATGCGATGATTGAACGCGCAGTATAGTAGTAAAATAATCTATAGGTTAATGGCGGATTATCCTTAAGGCAAACTAGGCATGCGTGCCTAGGGGCGCGAGATAACAATGTGATGAAAGGTATAAATAATTGGCCTATAAATTTTAAACTTCGTGGAGCTCTTATAATATACATATATGTTTCATATTTGTAAATTATGATTTTTTGTAGCTTTTTTTGCAAATTTTTTTATTTTTCGAGTTATTAACAAACGCGAAATATCATTTTTTTTTCATGTTATTTTGTTAATAACAATTGGAATTTTTTACCTGCACCAAAATCCTCCAAAATCATTCTTTTAGAGGTGATTCCGAATCGAGTGAGCTAACGCTCATATTTTTAGGACCTATAGCTCTATTTTCCACGTTTTTGAACTTGTTGACTAGACTATGGTGGCCGATAATGGTACATAACTATACAGAAAATATTGGTGGCGGCGGCATTTTTCAGTTTTTGCCCCGCCTCGAAGAAATTGAAGATCCGGGGCTGGCAATGAGTGCATCTTGGGATGCACCAATACTCACAAGCACCATACGGTTGCCTGTATAGGATTTCAACTTTCATATAGAATAAGACGTATTGAACAAATATTTTACCTTTCCATGTATTCCAAAAGAGCGGAAAACTGCTCACCACTAGCCCGTGCTCTTGGTTCCATTTCTACGCGAGAAAATAAAAACATTTTGTCAGATAATTGTATTTAAGTATGGAAACGAGCACAATAGATCGGCGACGGTCAAAGTGCTACAGGGGCACAAGAACCTGCATAGCCGCAAGAAGAAGAAGAAGAAGAAGAAGAAGGGGAAGTATGGAAAAATATTTCAAAATCTTTATTTGCCTAGATGAAATCAAAGGTATACATAATAATTGTTTTTATAACACACTTTGTTACTTACCAAGAAATATTGTGTAAAAGGTCTAAATCATACATTAAGTAATAGAATTTAACGTAAATAATAATTATTCTTAAACAAATAACTTACTGTTTGGCGCCAAAATATTTTTTACTTTTCCCTGTGCCGAGTACTCTGTGATTTGTCATTTGACGTTTCATAACGAAAAACCATAGACAAAAGTTTTTTTTATCGAAAAGACTAATGGAATAGGCGATCGCTAATCGTAGGTAACTTTGTCTAGCAGTCGAACATCGCTTTCGTTAAAGCGATGGCGAATCAAGAAATGGAATCGTTCAGAATCGAATGCCGTTTGTCTAGGCCCTCTGAACTGTTTATTGATGAAGTGGAGAAGAGACCTGCAATATGGGATCTTCAGTGTAAAGATTACTCAAATAAAATTATCAAGAACCGAGCATGGCAAGAGTTGGTGGAGATAATTGGAAATTGTGAAGACACGTTGGAAAAAAGTATATTTTAAGTAAGTAGGTTTATTTACCAAAAATGCACTGACAAAATTATTACCTACTAGCTGACCCCCGCGACTTCGTTCGCGTGTTTTTCTTTGCTATAAACCTCACGGAGCCCGACACCTTTCCAACGAATGCAAAACCGTGGAAATCGGTTCGTGCGTTCTGGAGTTGCGTCAGGAAGGAAAACCCGACTTATTTTTATATAGTAGATTATGATTATTATTATGAAGCGCTAGTATATTATACTCTCGGTATACTTTAGGTACTTACTTACTTACTTACTACTAGGTACTAAGACTCCGCTGTCTGTTTGTGTGTCTGTCACCAGGCTGTATCTATTTCTGTTGCCGCTATAACAACAAATACTAAAAAAAACAGAATATAATAAATATTTAAGGGGGCTCCCATACAAGAAACGTGATTTTTTGCCGTTTTTATAGACAATGGTACGAAACCCTTCGTGCGCGAGTCCAATTCGCACATGTCCGGTTTTTTAGAGACCTATAAACAAGTACAAAGTTCGTGAACTAAAACACGACTACGCTTAATAATTTAATAATAATTTAGTGTGAAAAAGCGCGGGGCAAGCAGCTAGTGGCGCCATCTGTTATGTTATTACCGAAACTAATTCTAAATCTAGAAAGCCGCGTGAAGGTCACTTCCCGATATTTTTCGTAAATAAAATGTAGCCTATGTCACCCGGACCATTACAACGAATCAATAGACACCTCATTCATCAAAGTCGGTCCAGTAGTTTAGGCGCTACGGTGGTACACACAAAATCTCATACAAAAATCGGCCACATACATACATAGACTGCTAAAATCATACATATAATAATATAAACCAGGTGCCCTTCATCGACCGCAATAATGCCTTCAAACTCTACTATTCCACACCAAACTCTTTTGTCGAATCCAGTGAAAATCACTTATGTACGCACAGGAACCCCATGGATGTGGCATATGCACTTGGGGAAGTGTACGATGGCATATACGCATCTAGATGCCAGATCAGATCCCTGAAGCTGAAGACATACACGGCTGCGGAAATCCCGAAAGATACAAATAACACCCTGTATCTGACCCACACCCAAAAAGAGAAGGCACTTCTGAAGGCCCAAGGGTGGGTTTTGGATCCCGTGTTAATACAATACACGAAGCCCAGGGACTGACTTTTGAGACGGTCGTCATTGTGCGTACAACGCAAGAAAAGAGAATTATCCACGACGAAGTCCCCACGCGATCGTCGCGGTAACACGGCACACCACCAGCTGTGCATACTACACCGACGACAACACAGACGCGATCGCGCATTTCGTCTCGAGGGCGGAAAGAGCAAAGAGTTTAGACATACGGGACTACAATATTAAAATGGCCATTCGTGACGGAAATGAGACAGTGGCCAGAAACTTACTCAAAGTAAACGTAGAATAAGGTAGAATAAGATAGAATAAGGAAAATGAACAAGTAGCCCTAAGACATTATATGAGAAAAAAAAAATTAAAATAATAATAATAATGATAATAATAACTATAATAACATTTTTTTTAGATAATTACCTGATCTACAATTTTGTCACAGCTAATTTTATGATAAAACTTACCGTTTTGCTGAAAATCATGAAAAACCAGTTTTTTTGACCTTTGACCCCGAGTAATTTTTTTTCCAGGTGTCGGATCGATGAGGAATTTTCACATTTCATTTATAATAGTGTTTCGAACAATCCTACCAATTTTCAGCCAAGTGTGAGTCAGCTGTGCGTGTCCAGGAGTAAATTTTTTTCCAGGTGTCGGATCGATGAGGACTTTTCACATTTCATTTATAATAGTGTTTCGAATAATCCTACCAATTTTCAGCCAAGTGTGAGTCAGCTGTGCGTGTCCAGGAGTAAATTTTTTTCCAGGTGTCGGATCGATGAGGACTTTTCACATTTCATTTATAATAGTGTTTTGAACAATCCTACCAATTTTCAGCCAGGTGGGAATTATTGTAACCTCACCCCCATTTTTAAGCCTAATTAGACCGGTCTATTATGTTCCTACTGCGTTTACACCATAGGTTTACACGCTGGCTGGCCGGTGGCGGTGCGTACACTCATTGAACGTTTTTGTGTTGTCGAAGTCACACGCGCGCTCTTTATACTTCTTTTTTAAATCTACGAAACATGGGTAAAAGGAAAAGATCTGAATGAAGGTCTGATAAGAAGAAAGTCTAGGGATGACAGGCATCTGCGCAAGAAAATAGAGAGATATGCGGGTAGTAAAAATTTCCATGTAGTACCACGCGTAAGTAGCGAAAGAAAAGTTAAATAAGCGTCGGCGACTAGATTCATCATCGTTTTCGTCGACAGCTTCCCAGCCTTTAGAGGAGAATCTCGAAAATCCACATGTGGATAGCAATAGTAATTGAAGTGTTATCACCGGATATACTCTGATCACTGATTGAACGGGGTGTTTCATTGGGCTCCTTAGATATCGTAATAGCCTCAATTTCCGATAATACTCTCTCTCAATACAATTCGAGCTTAAAAGCTTGGTGGGTTTTTGTCATGAAAATAATTTTTTTTTTTTATGAATTGTCATCATCTCATATTATAACCCTTTTTGACACAAATGCTTAATTCAGGTTGCGGTTACAGTTCTCTTAATACATATCTTTCAGCACTATCAATAGTTTTAGGTAAGAGTTACCACAGACGATTGTATATCTAGACTAGCTGATGCTCGCGACTTCGCCCGCGTGGATTCTTATAAATCTCACTTGGGGGTGGAATTCCCAAAAATACTGAAACACGTAATTCTTTATTTTTAACCGACAGTACAAATACCGATTTTCATTGATATAACTTTAAAAATGACGGACTTTCATACAAACTTTCATCCCCCATTTAACCCACTTGGGGGTGGAATTCGCAATAATCCTTTCTTAGTGTGCGCCTACGTCACAAAAGGAAGCTACTGTGAAAATTTCAAGTTTCTAGCTTCAGTAGTTTAGGCTGTGCGTTGATTGTCAGTCAGTCAGGACATGCTACTTTATATTATTATAAATTTTATAAGATGTTTTTAACCCCCAACGCAAAAACGACGGGGTGTTATAAGTTTCACATGTCTCTGTGTGTGTGTGTGTGTGTGTGTGTGTGTGTGTGTGTGTGTGTGTGTGTGTGTGTGTGTGTGTGTGTGTGTGTGTGTGTGTGTCTGTCTGTTCCCCTGTGGCGCTCAAACGGGTGGACCGATTTGAATGCGGTTTTTTTTGTTTGAAAGGTGAATTCGTCGAGTGTTGTTAGCTATGTTTGATGAAAATCCATCCAAGATGGCCGCCGCTGCAAAATGGCGGATTACATATTTTTTCACAACTCCCTTAATATGGGTATCAAATGAAAGGGCTTGACTAGTAGAATATCACTATGCAAATCCAAGATGGCCGCCGCCACAAAATGGCGAATGTCGGGGGTTTTTTAAATTTTCAATTTATACTTGTAGACTCCAGCCTCCTGGACCTGGACCGAAGTACGATTTCAGGTGGAATCCTTCGATAGTATTAAATCACCTCTCTTAACTTTTTCCTTACGGTGATTTATATTTTAAGTAACTTAGCAGTTAAGACGGTAACTTCTCTGTAGTGTGTAGACACTAAAGAGTTTTTATATTATTTATATTAATCGGTGGTTGACTGATATTTTATAAAAACAAAGGACTTGTCACTTGTCAGGAAAATATGTGAGATGTACAAGGAAAAATAATTATTAAATACTAATATAAAACATAATGATAATTTGAAGAAATAAACCTAATTTATAAATACTAAAACAAGTTACATTAAGAAATATTACATGGCGCAGTCGTATTAGCGAACTCGGATAATGGCTAAGAAGTTACAACAGGAAGGCATAATGGCGGCCAGTGAACTTGAATGACCAACCAAAATTAGAGGATGTTATAAAATTTTTTGAAGATTACTTTAAGCCAAAACAAAATGAAGTTATAAATAGTTACCATTTCAACAAAAGATGTCAAGAGGAGGGAAATAATTTTGATGCCTTCTACACTGATATAAGGGTTAGCACAGAAATTAGAATGTACAGAAGAACAAAAATTAACATTAATTTCAGAAAGTTCTAAAGATGAAGAGTTATTAAAAATAATTGAGTTTATTCAGAATGGTTGGCCTAATAAAATGTCAGATATTCCGGATATAATAAGAATTTATTATAAATTAAGAGCAGAACTTAGTGTGGATGAGAAATTAGTCTTTTATAATGATAGGTTAATTGTACCTAAGACATTGAGATTAAATGTTATCAAAACTTTACATGAAGGGCATATAGGTATGTCAAAAATGAAGCAGATGGCTAGAAGGTTATATTATTGGCCTTATATGGATACTCATATTGAAGAGTATGTTAAAAAATGTTTTCCTTGTCAAACACATCAGAATAATAATATAAAAGAGCCATTATTGTCACATAAAGTTCCCAACCTTCCATTTTTGAAATTAGGTATTGACATATTGGAATTTAGAAGGAAAAGTTATTTAGTAATATATGATTATTATTCTAAATGGTTAGATATTAAATATATATCTAGTAAAACTGCTACAAGTATAATTAATGCTCTAAAAGATATTTTTTGTAACTTTGGAATACCTCTGGAAATTATTTCAGACCATGTTCCATTTGATTCTAGAGAATGTAAACAATTTGCACAAGATTGGGGATTTAAATTCACTTATACTAGTCCAAGATATGCTCAAGCTAATGGTATGGCTGAGAGAGGAGTACAAATTGCTAAGAAAATGTTGACAAAATGTCATGAAGATAAAACTGATATAAGACTAGCTTTATTACAGTACCGGGCTTCTCCCGTTTCAGGTACTGATTTTTCACCTAGTGAATTATTAATGAATAGAAAGGACATGACCAGTGGCACTATGGGCACTTGCCTAGGTGTCAAAAATCAATGTGCAGCAAAGATTGTTTTATTTTTGGAATTCTTATATTCTCTAGTTTTCAGATAAAAAACTTTCAGGGATCTAAAGGCTCAGAAAACTGAGAAAAATAAAGAAAAGTTTTACGAAGAACTCTGCCTTTCGATGCTAGATGGCGCTAAACATTGTGGAATATCAAGTATAAATGTAAAAAAAAATGGTTTTCTACTATTCAACGTCATCTATATAGGTGGAACTTTGCTATAAAAAGTAAAGCTTTCTATTATTTGTTCAGAATAATTTAAATTATTGAGATTTGCTTGAAACGCCTAGCGCCATCTAGTATCGAGGGGCAGAGTTATTTCATAAAACTTTAAAACGAAATAACTCTGCTTTTCGATACTAGATGGCGCTAGGCGTTTCAAGCAAATCTGAATAATTTAAATTATTCTGAACAAATAATAAATAGCTTTACTTTTTATAGCAAAGTTCCACCTATATAGATGACGTTGAATAGTAGAAAATCATTTTTTTTTTCATTTTAGACTTGATTAGACATTGCCTAGCGCCATCTAGTATCGAATAGCAGAGTTATTTCGTAAAACTTTTATGAATGATTATTATTTGTATAAATGGTGTAGTGTTGCCAGATGGTAGTCGTGAATCCTACGAACGAGACCCTGAAAAAGTTCGAAAGCTAGATAAAGTACGAAGCTGTAGTGCCACTGACTTTCGTAACAAAAAGTCAATATTCTCGGAACGAAAGAGAACGTCAGGAGTCAGAGGTCGTCATTAAGGGACTTCCAGGTACAAAATCCAGTACTAAGTTTTTATTCTGTTAATAATAATGGTTTGTTGTTGTTTGCTCGCTATTTTTATTAAAAAAAAGACTCATAATATTTGACACCTTTCTAAAGTTACTCATAATATAGCTACTGTAGCAACCGAGCTAGTGATTCATACCAATCTCTTTTTGTCCCCAGCAATATTTATTTTTATAAAAATCTGGTAGCAATGGAAACGTCAAAGAATGTATAAATAAAAGTTAAATTGAAAATAAGACCGAAGGTCACCTAAAAAGTACCAATTTCGTACATTTCATACCTTTCTGGCAATTCTGATGGAGTAGTAAATAAAAGGAAAAAGCGGAATCAATAAACATACTGTTTTTTTTAGATATTTTAAACCATGGGCCTTTATCGAAATAATAAATCCATATTAAATTAAGCTTTAATTTTTGAATCTTACTGTAAAAGCAGAAATCCTGCACATTTTTCCTAATCGGTAGGCAGGCACTGGTCATGTCCTTTAAGGACTAAGTTGATTGTTAGTTCACAGTATTTAACACCTAAGTTAAATGATAATGTTACTCAACAATTTAGTAATGTACAAAGTAGGAATGAAAGAAATTATAATAGGACAAGTAGATTTAAAAAGAATTTCTGTATTGGTCAAAGGGTATGGTTTAAGAAAGATCCAAATAAAAATATTTGGACAGAAGGAAAAATTGTTAATATTAATGGCTATAGATCTTATGTAGTACTAGATAATAATAATGTAACTTATACAAGAACCTCTTTTCATGTTCGACCAGCTTAAACTTTGTGGATCACCAGTTAAAGGTTGCTAATGGCTGGTTGAATGGGTAGTAAGATAAATATATAATATATTAATAGATTTTGTAACATAATTTTGTTGTTTAAAAAAAAAAGAGGAAGAAAAAGTATATTGTTTTGGTTTATTAATTTTTCGTTTAAAAGGGGATGATGTAGTGTGTAGACACTAAAGAGTTTTTATATTATTTATATTAATCGGTGGTTGACTGATATTTTATAAAAACAAAGGACTTGTCACTTGTCAGGAAAATATGTGAGATGTACAAGGAAAAATAATTATTAAATACTAATATAAAACATAATGATAATTTGAAGAAATAAACCTAATTTATAAATACTAAAACAAGTTTCATTAAGAAATATTACATTCTCGGCTATCGAAATTCACGCGGTAATTTCAAATTGACGGCCCGCATCTGTTGCGTACACCACGTAGTAGCCGCAACGTTCCGCCATTTTTTTAACCCCCGACGCGAAAACGTGTTATAAATTTGACGTGTCTGTGTGTGTGTTTGTGTGTGTGTGTGTGTGTGTCTGTCTGTTCCCCTGTGGCGCTCAAACGGATGGACCGATTCGAATGCGGTTTTTTTTTTGTTTAAAAGGTGAATTAGTCGAGAGTGTTGTTAGCTATGTTTGATGAAAATCGATCCAAGATGACCGCCGCTACAAAATGGCGGATTACATATTTTTTCACAACTTCCTTAATATGGGTATCAAATGAAAGGGCTTGACTAGTAGATTAGCACTATTGCAAATCCAAGATGGCCGCCAACACAAAATGGCGAATGTCGGGGGTTTTTTAAATTTTTAATTTATACTTGTTAAACGTGAATATATCTCTGAATATTTTATCTATCCTGCTCAAATCTTAGCCAAAGACAATAGAACGAAGGTAACTTGAATAATTTTCCCCAAATAATGACCCCAACGGTGATTTTACTGTAAAATGATCTTTAAACAAGTCTGCTATAAGGCCATGGTCACTTATGCCTTCAACGCTAACAGGAAGACCAGGCCTACCATTCGATTTGTTCGTGGCTTTCCAGAAATTTCGGAAGTCCTGCTTTGAGTGATGTGAAGCTAAAATATCCATTCGTATTTGCTCGCTACGGTTTTGACACCATTTTAGCCGTGACTTAAAGATACTGCGGCTCCTTTGCATTTCCTCAAATACATGACCACTACTGGGTTTACCATACCATATCCACATCAAAAACGCAGACCTAGCCTCCCTATGAGCGCCGAGTACATATCTGTTCCACCCAACCACAGGACGCTTCCCCCCGCCCCTGCTGACACCACTACACTCAGAAGCGGCTCCCGTTAAGAGCAGTTTTACCTTTTCTCTGAAAAATCTAAGATTTCAAGCTCCAAATTTAGCATCGTAGGAGAGACTTTCACACATTTCAATACATGTTTTAAATAAACTAATCCTTCATATTGACATTTGTCAGACCATATTTACAAAAACTATTTTATTTATTTTGTAATGATCAATTTCCCACACCTCGTTTTAATAAAATAAATAACAGACTCAACTTTGAAGCTCTATATCTGTACTTAAAAGTCATCTAATTTACTTGAAAAAAATACTTAAATATCAGACATATAGTCCTATTGACACATTACAGAGCAGAATATAGATTTTTAATCAAATTAATGGTTAAAAAAAAAAGAACTTCCGCCAAATTTCCCGAATTATACGGTTACTTTAACACGATTTTTTGTATTGAAAAAAGCATAAATTCAATAAAATTTTTATGTAGAAATAAACTACGTTCTTTAACGAATCTATATATATAGTTTAATTAACAATCCATTTATTTGATCAAACATAAAAACTTATTAAACATCCCCCTAAATTACAATAAATAGCTATGCAATGTCTTCGCTTATTTAGTATGCGCCCGGCGCTCGTTAGGGTAGGACCTGTAGGTCTACTCTAATTCAACGAAAAACGAAATATCGGACGAAATTACGCGTATTTCCTACCACGGTTCTTTTCGTTCCGAAGTTTCGTTCGAACGAAAATGTTTGACGTTTAGATTTTCTAAACCTACTCTAATTCATTTACGTTACGAACGAAAATTAAGGTGCGTCCAGACTTGAACATTTCACCGAACCGAACAGCGAACAGTTCGCCGAACTGTTACGCAGTAACCCATCTCAAGCGCTCCAAGCGCGCCGTCCACATTGAGCGTAACAAGTTCGCCGAAATGTTCGCTGTTCGGTTCGGTGAAATGTTCAAGTCTGGACGCACCTTTAGATTTTGACAGTTTATTGTTCGGAATTTTAACCTCAAATTGACGAAACCAAAAGTGTTATCGTTTGATTTTCGTTTCTCGTTCGTTGTGTGAATTTTGACAAAAAATTGTTTGAAATGGCTACAAGAATGCTTTTAATAGAGGCTGCTCTACGTGAAGAGCGTTTAGAGCGTAGAAGGAGACGGCGCCGCCTGCGCAACCAACTCAATATAAGCCAAATTCCCGATTTAGAGTTTGTAGGAAATTATAGACTCAGTCGGCAATTATTCGAAGAGTTGTGCCAGGAAATACTGAGTGCCTTTACTACCTCGAGCCCACAGTTAAGGTACTGTACATTTTTTTTTTCATTTTATTCAATAAAAATAAGCATTTCACTGTTCACAATCTTCAACATTTTCAGATCCTTACGGCCTTGAATTTTTATGCCCGAGGTGCTTACCAAGGGTCTGTGGAGCAAAACATGGACGGGCCCTTTGATTGGACGGGCCCATGGCACAACAGACTGTTTCTCGTTGTTGATGCTTCATTTGGTGGAGCGACACACATCGATGAGCGACACACATGATGCTTATATTTGGAGAGAGTGTGAGATAAGAAGCCACATGGAGGGTCATTCATCACCTATTCAAAAGCACTTGTAAAAGTTTATTTGAATAAAAAATATTTCTATTCTATTGTATGCTAAGGAATGCAAATAAAAGCTTTTTTTTTTACTTTAATATAATAATAAAATTTATTTTTAAATTACAATAATGTTTTATTTACTTAACTCTACCTAGAAACAAAATATTAAAAAGAAAGGCAATAATAGTAGGTAATAAATAATCTAATATAATAAAATAATCTTAATTCCTATTGTCTATCTAAATAATCCCTAATAAGGCCACAAAGGTTTAACAAGGCAGCCCTAATGCCTGCAAGCTCGGTGTTCCTGACTGTTTCTCTCTCTGCATGCCCCTCTTCATATTGAAATAATCTGCTTCTGCCATCAGTGCCAGCAGCAGAATGTCTCCTTCTGGGATGTGTAGGCTGTGAGGCTGTAAAACAACATTCCAATTTAAAAAGGTACTTAACAAAAATGCCTTAGATAAGACAGAATGGGTTCAGATGTATGTTATGTTATGTAAATATTACTGTGTCAAAGTAACTATACTAGAGTAATAATAGTTTTTTCATCACACTTGCTCATAAAGTAGCTCTACGTTCACCGCAATTAGGCAGATAATTACACCTGTTATTCAAACTGTGACTTCTGTTTTACTATTATTCACAAGTGAATTATAGAGTTTTATTTTTAATTTATTGGTTGAGTTAGTTCCTTTGTTCTTAAAAAAGTTTCGATACAAAAAAGGTCGTATTCAATAGTACAAATAAATTAATATACCTTTTGCTTGCTCATTTCATGCAACTTCGTATTTAAATAGATAATTTCAACTTGTACGTGTTTAATAAATAAAACTTTCACTCAAATATAACTTTTGTTTTTTCTGTAATAAAGAAAACTTGAAATTCCCCATTTTGTACGTGGCTAAAACGCTATCCGCGAAAAGTCAAATAAAACAAACCTCATTCTATAGTCTATGGCCGATTGCCATTTTAAGAAGCGCGCGCATAGGAAAACTGATTAATTTTTCCCGCCATTGCAAAATGCCATAGAAAACAAACCTCATTCTATATAGTCTATGGCCGATCGCACTTATATGTGTGCGCGCATAGGAAAACTGATTAATTTTTCCCGCCATTGTGAGAAAATTTTCATAACTCGTTTTCACTGTTGAAATTACAGTTATTTATTAATTAAAATTAAAATATCTACAAGTACTAATTATGAAGAAAATGATTTATGTTGTACACCGCCCGATATATGTGAAGCCCTTAAAGTTATGGAAAGTTTACTACCTGAAATATCCAAGGAAAAATATCTATTTTAGTGTTATTTTCTTCGCAAGTGTGTTGAAAAACGTCGTATGATACACGTGTGTATTGATGATTACCGTCCTCGGCTATCTTAAGACCCTCACCTAACGGCTCGGGTCTCAATATCGCCTCAGCGGTAATCACCAACATTACACACTTATACCATAATGTACTATTTTTCTTGTATTATATTAACACAGTGATAGCCCAGTGGTCCCAGATATTCTCTGCATTACATTACACAATTATTAATAAATTTATCTTTATGCAATTTGAAGTAGTAGTTATATATTATTCAATGCTAAAATTTAATGTCTTATCTGTAGTTTGTTTGAAAGTTATTTCATGCAAATAGACTCTCAAAATAATGTACTATCATGTACTAAAATTTTTATAACAGCATTTAATGATATACTTAAAATAAAATATCACAGTAACTTCTACTTACATGGATGAGGAGTCAGGATTTCTTGTGACACCGGCGGTTGACTCGCAGGTTCCAGGAGCTCTACGTCACCCTGGATGGGTTCCACATACTCTACAACTTCCTCATGTAGGTACATCCAAACTAAGAGATTGTTTGACTGGAGATTGATGGAATAGTTTCATTAGTCTGAAAATAAAACAGATTTAATACCTAACAGAATCATGAAATATCGAAATTACTTAAATCATATTTGATGAAATTGTTTTAAAATGGACTTTAAGTACTTATAGGTACAAGACATAAAAATACTGTTTCACAACAATTATTATTGCAAAAAATATTTGAATTTATCTAAGATTGGATTTAAAGTAATTGAGAATTCTAAGAAAGATTACCTAATAAAACACTTCATACCTTTTGCCACTGCTGAATGGTTTTTATGCAACCGCCCATGGAATTGAGTATATTGCACAATTGTTCCCACAGCCTCTTTGCCTGCACATTTCCTTCGACACTCCTCAACCTCCCGCGGGCTAGATCCCTATGCTCGTCCAAAAAGTTGAGGAGGGTGTCGATTTGTTCGGAACTAGCGGAACCCGTATGTTTAGCCATTTTAAACTGAAAAGATGTATAAAAGAATATTAAGAAGAGGTGATAATTTTAGTGAATAAACAATAAATAAGTTACATATTTAGTTATGAATAAAGATAGGATATTTACCAAAGTTTTTAAATCCAAACTTGTACGACTTGCACGTCTTGTAACTTTCTGACGGAATGTGTATTGAGATTTCGAAGTGTAAAAAGCACTTGAAAACATGATTTATCAACACCATACTTGAGAAACAAACTCCACAAAAGTTTTTAAAGAATTTCAAATAAAAAATCATAAGTTGACAATTGACGATTAGAGTAGGTACCTACTTTATATTAGGTAGATAATAAGTGTGCATAATACGGATATTTTTAGTTGTCCTAAGTTACTAAGCATTTTTGGCATTAAATAGTACTCTTCAAATGAGTCGGTTATTAGACCCACACGAAATCGTTCATTCCAATCGTTCACGAAAATTGTCTATGGATCCGTACTTCGTCTGCGGATCCGAAAACAAAATAGAGTAGAGGTGCTAACGAAACTTCGTTTAAATTTCGTTCGTTTGCGAAGTTTCGTTTGAGAGAAAGAGAGTAGGCCCCCTGTGCAGTTTTTGCCACCATCCAGATGCACGTACGAGAGTCGTGTAAACACTAATTTATACAACGACTGCAAAGTTTTGAGCATGAATATTTTTCTAAAAAATATGCGTGAGTATTTTTTTAAATAAGTGAAATTACAGCATAGCACCCAGGACAGTCACGGAAATATGATATTATAAACTAATACTAAAGTATCCATTTTGAAATCCAAGATGGCCGTCATTTTTTTTTTTGAAGATATTATCATCTATCTCTACATATAATAAAATCGTCAATTTGCCGTATCTGTACATTAGAGAATTTTGCAAAATAATAACTGGGAAATTAGGGTTGAGTAATAGAACGATAAAAGCTATTTTTGAAATTTTTGTCTGTTTGTCTGTTTATCTGTTTGTCTATTTGTCTGTATGTTTCGTGTGCGCGCATCACGCAAAAACTACTGAATGGATTGAAACAACGAAACTTGGTACGATTTAAGTTTATACTACGTAGTAATATATCTATCTTATATACTATATACTTTTTATCCCGAAATTCAGCACGGTTTCCTAGGGAGAGGGGATGAAAGTCAAAACGTGTATTTAGCTATAATTCAATAACGCGTGATCCGATTTCATTCATTCTTTTTTTGTTAGAAAGTAGATACTTTAGAGATTACCGACTATTTTCTAAAAGGCTGGATCGATTTTGATGGGACTTTCACTGGTGGATGTTTACATTTTGATCTACCTAAACATCCGCCAGTTAACTTTTAACAGGTTTTAGCATGATATGAGCTCAAAGGAGCTTAGGAAAAACAAAATGATTCCCACGGGATTTTTAAAAACCAATATATATCCACGCGAACGAAGTCGCGGGTATCCGCTTGTTACTATAATAAAAGTCGCACTTGCACTTCTGACTAAACCGACATTTTAGCAGTAAACAAAGATTGCATACTTTTTATTGTTCTATTGGTAAACTTTAAATAATTGTACCTACTCTTATCAGAAAAGGTATTCAAGAACTTCAACAGGTGCAATGCAACAGCTCTGTCATGTTATTTTCAGACAGATGATTTGAAATATAATAATAATAATAATTGGTAGGTAATTGTTAAATAATTAAAAAGGTATTTGTTTCTTTTATTAGTTAGTTTAGAAAAAAATGGTTGAAGGCTAAATATGCGTGACACCTATGATATAAATACGGAACCCTGCATGTCTTCATAGCGAAGAACATCATATTATCCTGGTCGCTTTTGTTTTGTAAGTTCAACGTAGATTCATGAAATACTTATTCGATAAAGTCCCACGCGAAGTCATTTAATTAAAAATATTTTATAATAAACATTATATATATAATACTACAACATCAAAGAAATAATTTAGAAATTTATATTTAATACAAGTACCAAAACTAAATTCATGGTCGCGCTATATGCAAGTGGTCGTCCGTGCAGCACGCCGCCCGACTACCTGCCGTTAGATACCTAAACTTCCATAGCGCGAAACTGGGAGAGGGGTCTTAAGATCACAACAATATCGCTGTATAGCTTGTCAATAAGCATAGTGTGATCCGCAATTGTACAGATATATTGGGAACAACTGTTATCATTGGGAAGTTCGATAAGACCCAGTCTCTCGCTACACAGCTTACTGTACGATTCTATCTGTTCAGGTTTTCGATCTCCCCAAAGAATTTTGTTATCTACTGGTTTCATGTTAAAAGTTACTTTTGGCTTAATCGAATCTAAATTACACTCTATTACTAATGAATAATGGTCTGACCAAAATACGTCATATTTAACGTAAACATTTACAATAGACGACAGAGCGGACTTGGTGGTTATACAGTGGTCCAGCCAGCGTCTGGATCCGTGAGCGTCACTCACGAAGGTATAAGTTCCCTACATTAGACCCAAGATCTGCATATCCACACATGTCCACTCTAACTCGTTACAAAAACAAGTCAATTCATGGTAAAACCGTTCGGATGCGCGTTGAAGTCCCCGAGTATGTATACAGACTCGATATTCTCATTATTAATTATAGCACTCACCGAACTCAGACAATCCGTGAATTCCGGGAGGTTAATCACTTTATCCGTGGGCATGTATAAGCTAAACACTAGAACTGACCTCTGGTCAACCACTATTTTTATAGCACATAGCCGCGGGTTATCACACTGCACTACGGACACAAGGTTAAGGTTTTGTGTTAATTGGATGAAATATGACGATAATTATTGACAATGTCGGAAAAATTCAAGCAGCCTGGGAGCTTTCAACGAAAATGCTGCCTAATTAATCCCTTTGAGATTTAACAAAAAATGTATGGTGGGTAAGTCTTTACAAAAAAGTCCGCGTAAAAAAGATTAGTAAAAGTATCGCTCGGTTTATATTATATGTAGAAACAGCGCGGCGCGCATCGAGCGAGCGAGTCCAGTCACCATTAGTTCGTCCAATTTCATACCAAGTCCCAACTGAAAGAGAGATTTCGATTGCTACTCAACAATCAGTTTCACGAGAAATTAATAAAAATATTTAAAAAATTTCAAACAAAAATTTTAAAAATAAAGAAAATAAAAGAATCCGCCTACAAGATTTCTGCTTCTTTTGTGAAAAACAAGTTCATAACTTTTGTAGACATTTGTTTAGGAACCATACCATTGAATGTGAAGTTCAGAAGATATTATCAATGCCGAAGAAAAACATTGAAAGAAAAAAACAGTTAACTTCAATACGTAAAAATGGTAATTACGTGCTTAATAGTGGCGAATGTATTAAGCTTAATAGTGGCGAATGTATTAAGCTTAATAGTGGCGAATGTATTAAGCTTAATAGTGGCGAATGTATTCGGCCGATGAAATCGATGAACCGTCGGAAATGGGGCTACTTTTGTCTGCCCTTCTTAACATGTGTAGAATTGTAAGCACCATTCCGAACCAGTGGTAGATTCATTTGTCGATTCGAAAGCACTTGTAAAAGTTTATCTGAATAAAAAATATGTCTATTCTATTCGGCTTTGCTTCAGCTGTCCACAAGATAGTTAAGCCACTTCTTGTAATATTTTGTTTTGAAAAGAGCAACTGCTGAGATTCTTGCCGGCTCTCCTCAGCAGAATCAGCATTCCGAACCGGTGGTAGATTCTTGACATGTCATAAGAGCCACACGTTGGCCTACGTGAAATAAATGATTTTGAATTGATAACGAAGGCCCATTCTTTGAGTGATGACTATTTACCATGTTCCAAGTGTCTAGGATTTTATGCACGTAAACAGCTATAGAAGCATGGAAAACAAAACAGCGAGAACAAAGACGAACAACACACAAGCAAATGCACAGAATTTTTTAGTCATACATTTGAAACTCGGTCCAAAATTAAAAGACACAGTTTTCTCACGTATTAGAGCAGACAAATTGTCCTTATTAGCCAAAAAAGATCCTATTATTCGCGCATTTGGCGCGCAATATGTTAAAACACACCAAGAGAAACATTTTATTAACGTCGTGTCTAGAAAAATGAGAGAGCTATCAAAGTTGTTACTTGTTGGTAAAAATTTAAAAAATCAATCCGGAAGTGGAAGATTTGTTTAGTGAAAATCTGAACTTCAGGCATCCACTGATGCAGCTTCCCAGCCTTCAACTAGCTACGCCTGTCAATCAACTTCTAGTCTCATACCTCGACCAAGAAACAGTGGAAATTCTGAGTCTTACATTCCATTGAGCCATCAACCAGCCAATCCTATCCAGTCCTATGCAGCAGAACAGTTGCTAAAACAATTGTCTCCTCCCCCTGACGCATCCAAGAAGCGACTCACGGCGCGTTCACGAAAAACTCAAAAAACGAGATTCTCACATCTTCTTCTCCATTTAAAAATACTTTGGTGGAGAAAAACGCGATTGCAACTAACAAAGCTAAAGCATTAGAGACTAAAAAGAAAGGTGCAACAGCCACAAAGAGAAAAATGAAAACAAAAAAGAACATTCAAAAGGACATGACCAGTGCCTGCCTACCGATTAGGAAAAATGTGCAGGATTTCTGCTTTTACAGTAAGATTCAAAAATTAAAGCTTAATTTAATATGGATTTATTATTTCGAAAAAGGCCATGGTTTAAAATATCTAAAAAAACAGTATGTTTATTGATTCCGCTTTTTCCTTTTATTTACTACTCCATCAGAATTGCCAGAAAGGTATGAAATGCACGAAATTGGTACTTTTTAGGTGACCTTCGGTCTTATTTTCAATTTAACTTTTATTTATACATTCTTTGACGTTTCCATTGCTACCAGATTTTTATAAAAATAAATATTGCTGGGGACAAAAAGAGATTGGTATGAACCACTAGCTCGGTTGCTACAGTAGCTATATGAGTAACTTTAGAAAGGTGTCAAATATTATGAGCCTTTTTTTTAAATAAAAATAGCGAGCAAACAACAACAAACCATTATTATTAACAGAATAAAAACTTAGTATTGGATTTTGTACCTGGAAGTCCCTTAATGAATGACGACCTCTGACTCCTGACGTTCTCTTTCGTTCCGAGAATATTAACTTTTTGTTACGAAAGTCAGTGGCACTACAGCTTCGTACTTTATCTAGCTTTCGAACTTTTTCAGGGTCTCGTTCGTAGGATTCACGACATACCATCTGGCAACACTACACCATTTATACAAATAATAATCATTCATGAAAGTTTTACGAAATAACTCTGCTATTCGATACTAGATGGCGCTAGGCAATGTCTAATCAAGTCTTAAATGTAAAAAAAAATGTTTTTCTACTATTCAACGTCATCTATATAGGTGGAACTTTGCTATAAAAAGTAAAGCTATTTATTATTTGTTCAGAATAATTTAAATTATTCAGATTTGCTTGAAACGACTAGCGCCATCTTGTATCGAAAAGCAGAGTTATTTCGTTATAAAGTTTTATGAAATAACTCTGCCCCTCGATACTAGATGGCGCTAGGCGTTTCAAGCAAATCTCAATAATTTAAATTATTCTGAACAAATAATAGAAAGCTTTACTTTTTATAGCAAAGTTCCACCTATATAGATGACGTTGAATAGTAGAAAACCATTTTTTTTACATTTATACTTGATATTCCACAATGTTTAGCGCCATCTAGCATCGAAAGGCAGAGTTGTTCGTAAAACTTTTCTTTATTTTTCTCAGTTTTCTGAGCCTTTAGATCCCTGAAAGTTTTTTATCTGAAAACTAGAGAATATAAGAATTCCAAAAATAAAACAATCTTTGCTGCACATTGATTTTTGACACCTAGGCAAGTGCCCATAGTGCCACTGGTCATGTCCTTTGTCAACAGATCAGGGAACAGAGTGCATCATTTGCGGTGAAAATATCGAGAAGACTGGATACAAATGTCATAAATGTAAAGATTGGGTGCATACAAAGTATGCGTAGACATTGATCCTTCACAGCCTCACTATTATTGTGACGTCTGCAAAGCTAAAGAACAACTTGGCCATTGCAATGTCCGGAGCTACCCGCCAAAAAAATATTGCCGAAAATTAAAGTCTGTTAGACTTGATTAGAGCAAAGATAAAGATGTTATCTGATTGTTACTTATCTTAAAATATATGTTTTATTTAACGTTTACATACTATAAATAAACATCTTGTTCTGTTCATTTTAAAAACTAAGTTTTGTTTATATGTCCGTGGCTACCCGACTCTCCCCTAATATATTTTGTTTCGTATTGTACTGTCCCAACATTTTGATACGGTTTTTGATTTTAGATTAATGATCTACGACATAGAGGAGCTTACTGCTGGGAAGCAACTCGAGACCACTCCACGTGAAGCTGAAGCGTCGCTGGCCACAATAAGTACTTCAACCCGTACATGTCAGTTGTACATACAACGTTAGTTTTACTTTACGCAAAACCTGAAAGTAATTTGTTCAGAATCAGTAACAAAATCGAATCCAACCATTTTTATATAGTGTTATATTTTTGTCCAAAAATATTTTGAAATCTTACAAGCTTAGACACAATGATTTACCGCGCATCAGCTGACGGTCGGCACACAGCGGCGATCATTCAACTCGCGTAGATCGCTAGTCGCTGCGGCGACGGCTTGCGGTGACCATTTTTTTCGAGGACAACGACGCAACATAACAAGCTTATAACTTTGTTACTTTTCATTATATTTTTTTGAAATTTAATGTAAAAATATTCTTAATGTAAAAATATTTGACACGTGTTTCGGTTTTTGCGCAAAGTAAAACTAACGTTGTATAATTAGTATTGTAGGCTTGCTAGCCTACAATAATCCAACAAGAAAATCTCATTTTCAAGAAAGTCTCATTTTCAATGAACTGCATAAGAATACAGGCCAAAAAATCTATCAATGCTATCGGCATATGAGATAAAAATAACAAATCTGCTAGATAAGAGACGAAAACCGAAGGTCGTCCGGTGGACGTCCGCAGCCATTACTTGAAAAACACAGCTTTGAAAAAATTACCAAAGAACCAGGTCGTAAGACAAAAAACGGTGCAAAGTCTGTTACAACAAGCTCATGTCAGTTTAAATTACGTTAATTTAAATGACGTTAATTTAAATTACGTTAATTTAAAAGCTGTGATAGCCTAGTGGTTAGGACGACCGACTTCTAATCGGAGGTCGTGTATTTAAATATCACTTGCTTTAACGGTGAAGGAAAACATCGTGAGGAAACCTGCATGCCTGAGAGTTCTACTTAACGTTCTCAAAGGTGTGTGAAGTCTGCCAATCCGCTTGGCCAGCGTGGTAGACTATGGCCAAAACCCTTCTCACTCTGAGAGGAGACCCGTGCTCTGTAGTGAGCCGGTAATGGGTTGATCATGATGATGATGATGATGAAATGACGTTAGTTAAAATGTCCGAATAAGACGGTGCGCCTACGTCGCGTGTGCAAAGCCACTGATTCCAAAAGACCTTATGCAGATTATTGCAAATGCTGGCAAAAAAAAAGCATTCTTGGTATATACCAACCTAAATGGTCTAGCATATAATAAAAACTTTTTTGATTGCATGAATCTGGCTAAAAATATGTTTAATACCAAAAAGCTACAGATATCTTCGGCAACGATTATTCGCCTAACATCTGAAAATTTTGGTGTCATTTTTACAAAGAAAAGTTATGGCTAATTCGCTCCATATTCTCATATGATATAGTTATTACACTTAGTGTATAACTATATCATAAGAACTACGGTAAGTGGTTCCAACGAGTTTGTATTTATAAGTTTTTTTGTAGTATTCTTTGCTCGTAGTTATTAGTTTCGTGAATGTGCTACTGTTGTTTTATTTTTATTTATTTTAACGATTTTAACGAGCCTTAAGGTGCGTACGGATTGCGCATACACTGGCACGCGTAGTCAGTTTACGCGTGTCCGGAACGCCATGTCCATACTTGCAGCTACGCGTACACTTTGGAGAACGCGTACCTCGCGAGCCAGCTCGCAGCGCGACCCACCGTAAGGGACCTTTCAGATAGACCGGCGCGGAGAGCAGAGCAAATTTTAATCGCATTTAAAATAGAATCTTAAAACACTGAAATAAGCTTTATTTTTACATTTTATCTCTTTTATGATAAGAGGATGCTCGAGGATGCTCCCAATACGCTCTGTGTGAAATATCTCGGCTCGACGAGCAGCCGCTCGGCTGCTCGTCGAGCCGGTCGGCTGCTTCATGCTTGTGCTCTTTCGCGCTCGAGCATCCGACCGGCTCCGTTCGCGTGCTCTTTCATGCTCGCGCAGCCGACCGTAGGGCGAATTGCTCTGCAGTCCGGCCCAAGAGCGTACGCTCGGCTCCGAACGCATCCGCGTGTCCGTTCACACACCGGCGCGGAGAGCAGAGCATTTGAACGGCCGGTCTGTGTGAAAAAAGAAATGCTCTCCGATGCTCTCCGCGCCGGTCTATCTGAACGGTCCCTTTTTGTCGCGCGTCAAAGAGGACGCGCGCGAACGCGTTCACTATATTTGGACAGCAAATGAATAGACACGCGTGTTCTTCGAGTTTCAATACATAGTACTGGGGCTCGCGGAGCGCTCTGGATCGATTGACCTCGCGTACAGGTTCGCGGCGGTCCGTACAGGAGCTGTACGCGTATCCAATGTACGCGTGGACAGTGTTGCCCAACTACGCGTAGCACAGGAACGCGCAATCCGTACGCACCTTTATGCTAAAAGGCGTCTTTATTCCAACGAAGTCCGCAGTATATGGAATTTGGCAAAAATTATTAGACAACTTGGCACCAGAGAACAGGGATTATTGACTTTTGCTGAGGAACAGAACCTTATATTAGCAACAAAAAATTGTAGAAAACATAGGCAGCCTATGACTGTCAAATTGACAGCAAATAAGACTTTCGGCATTTTTGTATGTAATAAAGGAGCATGCAGAAATAAAAGCATATCAAGAGCCAAGGGAACTTGGTTCGAAAACACTAAATTAGAACTGCCGCATATTTATTATTTAATCTACTGTTTCGCACATCACTGGTCGCATGACCAAGTGATATTTGAAGATTTTCATAATTATGAGCACTGCTTGTCCAGAGCGACGATTACTGACTGGTATAATTATTGCAAAGAAGTTGTTGTCATATATCAGATATAAGGAAAACATAGGAAAGATTGGAGATCCTGGAAAAGTCGTGCAAGTAGACGAAAGCAAGTTTGGCAAAAGAAAATATGATAAAGGTAATCATTATCTATACTTTATATTTATCCGTCTGTTACGTTTTCACAATCACAGTTTAACAGATTTTGATGAAATTTTATAAATATCTTTATCTACTCTCATATCTTAAAATCCTGATTAAGAAATCAAAATGTATCATATATTGGCCTACTTTATTCACAAACATCTATAATATTTAAAAAAAAATTAATTATAACACTTTTGTTAGGAAATTCTTGCAAAATAATGCTATAAAATAATTTTTTCTCCGTTATAGTACAGGTCTGGTCGAGTCACGACTCTGGGTTCTAGATTTTTGAGCCATGGCGGGAAATTTGCGCGACCTCCTTGGTCGTTTACGTGAGACTTATTGTATTGTCTATGGCTATTGTAGTACCTACTATAATTTTAGATATTACTAGCTGATCCCCGCGACTTCGTTTGCGTGGATATAGGTTTTTATATAGTATCGGATCGTATCCCATAATTCTTTCATGTACCTAAACTAAATGTAGCCGAAGTTACTCCTTATAACATTGAAAGTTCCATTAAAATCGATCCAGCCGTTTTGGAGATTAGCTGGAACAAATAGACAGACCTTAATTTTCTTTGATACAATTGTATCAAAGAATATAATATCAATTCAATGGTGGATGACGACACGTGATAAAACACAGTAAAAAACTGACGTTGGCGCCAACGTGTGGACGATACGCAATCGTTGGCGCAGATTCTTTTGAAAAACCCGACACAGAACGGCCAACTCTCAACTCTCAGTTTTAGATTCAGGCAGTCAAGCATCTTTTATTTCTGAACATCTTCTAGATAGATTAAATTTGAATTTTGATGACATTTTTAAAGTCACATGGCACGAGTGTTGGGACCAACGTGTGGAGCTGGGGTTATACTTTTAATTTCCCTCAGATGTCACGACGCCTCATAACGCCTCATCCCGATACCCCCGATATGTGTCACGAAGCCTCATGAGTCATGACCAATGAGAAACAAACCATAATAAATGAGACTGATAAATGAGAGACAGACAATGACAGACAACCAATGAGAGACAATATCTGAAACCAATCATTTCCGAGATAAATGATTTCAGTAATTTTACTTAGCAAATTAAATGCAACCTTATCTCAAAGTTTTCATTAACATGTCACTTTCGCCCTGTATAGATTACAATAAAAAAACAGTTAAAAAAACACGCTGTTATTGAAAACGTGCTACACCTAGTAAAAGCGTACAAATAAATAGGTATGAAAAAATGATGAATTATTTGCTTAATGTTGGATACATAAAAACCGGCTCGGACTCGTGCACGAAGGGTTCCGTACCATTATTTATAAAAACTGCAAAAAAAAATTGTTATATGGTAGCCCCCCTTAAATATTTGTTTTATTTTAATGTAATTATTTACTTATTTTTAAGTTTTATATATAACTTAATATTCTGCGAATATTTCAAGCGTCTACCTATTTTGGTTATCAATATCGAGCAAAAATGAGAAAAAAAATCTGGTTGTTGTATGAGAGCCCCCTTAAATAAGAGAGAGTCCGGCAGTACCGGCCGGCATCCAGTACCGGCCAGTTGCTATTTCTAAGATTCTATAACAGCTGACGCTGACACCATTAGCTCCATTTAAGTAGTTCACTTTGACAAGTCTATGCCCAAAACGGCGGCGACCTGTCAGCTACCGACTAACTGCCAGTGCAAAGAATTGCGTTGCGCGCGGTGAAGTTCGTTACACAATTATTGTACCGGGGGTGATATTTGAATATTATTGGACTATATCGACAATAGTTAATCGTGAATCGTGATATGTATTTATTATTTATATAGCTACAATAATAATGTTTAAGGTAAGGGGCAAGGTAAGGCAAGGGTTTAAGGTAAGGGGGGTAAGGGAGTGCACCTCCATCTCAGCACTCCAATTGTCAACCTCACCTGCACGTGCCCCCTGCTAATCAACAGACGAGGCTCTGACGACCGACAAATGGCGGTATAAACATTTCATATCGGCTAGACTACAAAATGGCAAGGGCCGATGTCGGGCAGCAGCGACATCGGTACAATAGTCTAGCCCTGCGATCGCCAACCCGCCTGCCCAGCGTGGCGATTAAGGGCATAACCCTTTGCATGGATTGTACAATAAAGCCACAGCCCCTAGTCCCCGGCGGCCCCGCTATTCCTAGCTCTGGCAGCGGTTACGGTAACGGCGGGGCAGGGGGTGTCAAGAATCTCCGGAAGAGATTCCGCTGCCAACCCCGACGACTGGACCTGGCAACATATAACGCACGCACTTTGAGGACCGACGAAAAGATCATCGAGCTGGAAGAAGCAGTGAGCAAGTTGAATTGGGGTGTCATAGGGTTATCTGAAGTCCGAAGAGAGGGGGAGGACTCGATAACCCTTAAATCCGGCAACTTGCTTTACTACCGGGAGGGCGATCAAAAATCCCAGGGTGGTGTCGGGTTTCTCGTCCACAGGTCCCTCGTTAACAACATTGTGCAAGTCGAGAGTGTGTCCAGCAGGGTAGCGTACCTTATACTCAGAATAACCAAACGGTATTCGCTGAAGGTCATACAGGTCTACGCACCGACATCGACACATACCGACGAGGAAGTAGAGGTCATGTATGAGGACATATCAAAAGCCATGCATGCCTCTAATACCTACTACAGTGTTGTGATGGGGGATTTCAACGCAAGGCTGGGTAAGCGAAGCGGTGTAGAGTTGAAAGTGGGACAATTTGGTTATGGGCGACGGAACCATAGGGGCCAAATGTTGGCCGACTTCATGGAGAAAGAGGGCCTCTTTATGATGAACTCTTTCTTCGAAAAGCGGCCACACAGGAAGTGGACCTGGATGAGCCCCGACGGTTCTACGAGAAATGAGATCGACTTCATCATGTCTACCAAGCGGCATGTATTCAATGATGTCTCTGTGATCAATAGGGCAAAAACCGGCAGCGATCACCGTATGGTACGAGGCACATTGAATCTGAACATAAAGCTCGAAAGGGCCAGACTGATGAAGTCAACGCTCCGACCTTCTCGCGCCCATATCCAGAACCCCGAGAGCTTCCAACTCGAATTGCAAAACCGATTCGCTTGCCTGGCAGATTGCGATTCTGTGGACGAACTGAACAACAGGCTGGTGGAAACTGTCCATGCGGTCGGGTCTAGGTTCTTTAAGACCCACCGTAGAAGTAGAACCAAAAAATTCTCAGACCATACTCTCAATCTCATGGAACAGAGACATGAAATGAGACTGCAGTCTTCAGGAGACGCCCTTGCTTATCGGCGGATTAATAGACAGATCTCTAAATCACAGAAACGCGATCTGCGATACTTTAACTTTAAGAACTCCTGAAAGCAGGTGGAAAACCGGTCCTTAAGCCGGGGCTCGACCGCGAAATGAGCGAGGTCATTAATGAGTCCGTTTAACTCGCAACGATAATTTCCATAGTAGAGGCTCGACCGCGAAAGAGTCTAGCGGACCGAGCTGAAAGAGCTGAAATAGGTGGAAGCGGCCTCGCTGTGTCAACCCGTCTGTTGCGAGTTTCGAGCGGAGCGAGGCGTCGGTGCTCCTCCCGCGCCCCGCTCTTTCCCTTGATTCGTCCGGCTGTAGTGTCGTTTGTTAGTGTATTTTGATCCTCGTAAGAGAGTAGTATATTCTTTGATTTTTGTGTTCGATAAAGAATGGAAGAATTTATTGAAGCTGTTCGGCAATTCCCGTGTTTGTGGAATACGGAATTGAAGGAGTACCGCGATGTTAGAAAGAAGGACGAGGCATGGCTTGAAATCACTGGCGCATTGAAAAACAAAGAAATTCCAGATAGTAAGTATTTTATTGTTTTTATTTTAGTAATTACAAACAGCCAATAGGGGAAAACGCCCACTAATTGACCATCACTGTGTTAAGTTTAGGCGTTCACTAAAATCGACCCTTAAAGGGGTTTAAGGGTCGATTTTACCAACGTCAGATAACATATTTTATCCGAGGAATAAATCTGTCAAAAATTCAAATTTATCTCCCGAATAATGGGATACGACGTTGTTAAGCCTAAATTGTACTCTTATCTTACTATATTTTAGGTATTAAATTGCATTGACAGTAACAGATTAATATCGATTACCTATTTTGTGTAATTATTCTACCAGTAGTATTATAATAGTTGCAAAACGAGTCTCTTACACGAAACGCTTCTCTGGAAGCCCTTAATCTATCATTAGCTACATTTGGCTGGTGCAAATTTGAATACTGTTCAAATTCAACGTGCTGGTAATCATTTTGCATTATATTATATGAAGACAAGTAATTGTGTAAAACACAAGTTGCCTTTATAACTTTATCAACAAGTTCTAGCCTACACTCGAAAGGGCGACGATATACACGCCAGCGTGTTGCCAATATACCAAATGCGTTTTCAACAACATTGCGTGCTCTACTGAGACGATAGTTGAAGTATTTTTTTGCGTTGTTATCTCGACATACTGACTGTGGATAAGGGCGCAGTAAAGGAGAATGCCCAAAAATCTATGGGCGTGTAACCCAGTCGTTTACAAACGTGTTGTATGCAGCATTTATTGCAGATTTATACCTGATAACCAAACACACCATTTTAATACCTCTAGGACTTGTAGTTTTAAATAAATCTAAGTTTAAGTTTGAAAATGATTCTAGGTTATGTGTAGTTTATAATTGTTAAAGTAGTAAGGAAAGCCGTGTATCTTTCCTGCCGATTTGAACTATTAATTGTTTGGCGCGCACTATACTTAACATACCTGTCCAACGATATCCAATACAAACACAATAAACCAAAATAATATTGGTCTCCGGTGTGCTACAATAAACATTCAAAATGTAAATAGAGTAGACGTCACTAGCGTCACACACAACTAAAACAATGACATGTCATATTGACATCTTGAAATAAGTTTCTTTACACATAATCAAAAAGGTTGTAGTTTTATTATATTCCATTGCACAAAACGCAACGAAGTTAAAACAATATTATAAAAAAATAATAATATTAATTATTACTTATTTACTTTAAGCATATATTGTACGATTTACAACAAATAACAAATAAAATAATGTATTTAAATAATTAATATCCGTTCTATTTTAAATGAAATTATTTTTAAAAAAATAACAAACCTCTTTTTATTTGGGCATGTACCTATGCGTAGAATGTAATGCAAATGGCGGTCAGACTTAAACGGGAAGTTAAAAAGACGGTTTAATTCCTTTTTTATTACATTTTTTTATCGTGAAGTGTAGCATTAATAATTATTAATTTTCAAATTGTCATATATTCGTAAGATAATTTTTAATAAATTACATTTTGTGTAAATGTTTGGGTCAGGGGTGATCATTCTCCTTTTTGCGTAAAGCGAATCCTTGGTCACCAATAAAAACATAAGGAAGAGGTGATCCATTTACTTCTAGGGCTTGATTTGGCGGCAAATTCATTTGACCATTGGCAAGTTTTTGACCAAAAATGCTATCAGAAAAAATACCTCCATCGCTGAATCGTCCCATTGAGCCTACGTCAATAATAATAAATTGCTTTTTTGCATCTACAACTGCTAGTAAAACAACTGAATAAAATTTTTTATAGTTGTAAAATTGTGATCCTGAATGAGGAGGGCATTTTACTGCAACGTGTTTGCCATCAATAGCTCCAGTACAATTTTTGAATTGCCATAGAGTATCAAATTCAGTTGAAATTCTTTTCCATTCTACTTCAGTTGGTTCATTCATATAAATCGGTTGCAAATGTTTCCATATTGCTGCGCACACATCTTCTACTATTCTAGAGACTGTATCTTTTCCCATTCTATAATTGTAACTCACTGTTTTGAATGAATCTCCTGTTGCTAAATACCTAAAATAAAAATAAAATTATTAATTGATAGCTAGCCACTTTACTTTACTAAACTTTTAAATTGCAATCATTGGATATAAGCATAACTTCGTTCTTGACGGGGGTTCCCACACCGCACTTCATTTTAAATTGTTGTTGTCAAACTGTTTTGTTGTTTTTTTAGGTAAGGCCGCAAAAGCAGAGTGGAAGAAACTGAGAGACAGTCACAGAGATTTCTTAAAAAGAACTAAAACAAAAACTGGACAAGCTGCGGAAGTTATTAACAACTGGAAGTATGCTGAATTAATGCAATTTCTTCTGCCTTATATGAAGAATCGCAAGAGAAGTGGTAATTTAACACTGCCTGAAACTGAAAACTTGACAAGTACAAATTCTCCTTCAAGTGATCTGCCAAACGATGAAAATTCAAGTCAGTCTTCGCAAATCACTGAAAATCAAGATAATGTTCAACATGATTTGTCAAATAATACAATCCCACCAAGGAAGAGAAAATCTGATAAAATAGATAAAGACTTTGTGGACATAATTAGAGAAATGGACGAAAGCTATAACCGTTGCGAAGAAAGAGAACAACGAAGAATAATGGAATCACAAAAAGCTACAGCAGACAAACATCCTTTAGATTCATTTTTTGAAAGTATTTGTACGACAACCAAACAATTTCCTACATGGTTACAAAATAGTGTCTAACGTAAAATTTTCGCAATTATATCCGAAGCCGAAGATACATGGGAAAATTATAACTATAACAGTTCACCATACAATTATGGTTACAACACGTCTACAACACCGAATAGTACTCCGTCTACATCTGCATGTGAGACGGAAACAATGGTTATCCAGGATAACCAGTGCATCCCACCACCGCAAACACCACAATAGTTATTTCCTTTTTCTTTTTTAATAAATGCTTTGTAATAAAAACTAATCTTAAAATATTGTTTTTCAATACATACCTTAAAGTTACTGCAAGTCTTTCTGCTGGAGTAATTGCATTACGATAATTAGTGTCCTGCTTCATAATGTCACTTTGAATAAATGACAATAGTTCATGGAATTGTAGCCTATTCAGACGGTAATATTTTTTAAAATTTTCATCGTCTAAATCGTTAAATAGAGTATGAAATTCCCCAGTAACGAGCCGAGTCGCAATGTGACTACTTAACCAATATCTTGGTGGTTGTCGACGTTTTCTTTCATGGTACCAGGCCACTAAAATCCTTTTTTTTGCATAATTAGTCTTAAAATCATCTTCTGAGCTCGAGTCTTCATACATTTTAACACAACCGTTCTGTATCGAAGGCGTCACAACACTAACACCGCTGGCAACTATTTTTAGGTCGAGCCTAGCTCATTATTTTCATTTAAGCTATTTCTCGCTTCCAAAAACTCTGTCAGCTCATCTTTGTCCGCTCATTTCGCGGTCGAGCCCCGGCTTTAAAGTCTTTCAGCGACTGTTCAATTCCGTCATCGACCAGGGCATAACGCCAGAGGCATGGCACAGAGGCGTGGTGGTTCTTTTCTTCAAAAAGGGCGATAATACCCTGCTGAAGAATTATAGACCCATCTCGCTGCTGAGCCATGTCTATAAGTTGTTCTCGAGAGTCATTACGAATCGTCTCGCTCGTAGGTTCGACGACTTCCAGCCTCCCGAACAGGCCGGGTTCCGAAAAGGCTTCAGCACCATAGACCACATCCATACGCTGCGGCAGGTTATACAGAAGACCGAAGAGTATAACCGGCCACTTTGCTTAGCGTTTGTGGACTATGAGAAAGCCTTTGATTCGGTGGAAACTTGGGCTGTATTGAGATCACTGCAGAGATGCCGGATCGACTATCGGTACATCCAAGCGCTGAAGTGTTTGTACGAAAACGCCACTATGTCAGTCCGTATACAGGACCAGAATACGAGGCCAATCCAATTACAGCGAGGAGTGCGTCAGGGAGATGTTATCTCCCCGAAGCTATTTACCGCTGCATTGGAAGACGTCTTTAAGCTTCTGGACTGGAACGGACTTGGCATCAACATAAACGGCGAGTACATCACTCACCTACGGTTTGCCGATGATATAGTCGTGATGGCAGAGACTCTGGGAGACCTCAATACAATGCTCAACGATCTCAGCAGAGTTTCTCAACAGGTGGGCCTAAAAATGAACATGAGTAAGACGAAGATCATGTCTAACGCTCATGTTCCGCTCCACCCGGTAATCGTTGAGAACTCTGCACTCGAAATTGTAGACGAGTACATATACCTAGGACACACGATCCAGCTAGGTAGGTCCAATTTTGAGAAAGAGATCAACCGCCGAATCCAACTCGGCTGGGCAGCGTTCGGGAAACTTCGAGATGTCTTTTCGTCCAATATCCCTCAGTGTCTGAAGACGAAAGTCTTCGAACAGTGCGTGTTGCCAGTGATGACTTATGGATCTGAGACATGGTCGCTGACAATGGGCCTCATAAGAAGGCTCAGGGTCACTCAGCGGGCGATGGAGAGAGCTATGCTCGGAGTATCCCTGCGGGATCAAATCAGAAATGAGGAGATCCGCAGGAGAACCAGAGTTACCGACATAGCTCATCGAGTCGCGAAGCTGAAGTGGCAATGGGCGGGGCACATTGCTCGAAGAACCGATGGACGTTGGGGTCCCAAGGTGCTTGAATGGCGACCTCGCACCAGTAAACGAAGCGCAGGTCGTCTGGACAGACGATCTCAAACGAGTCGCTGGCAGCCGCTGGAATCAGGCGGCACAAGATCGTGTGCTGTGGCGATCCTTGCAAGAGACCTATGTCCAGCAGTGGACGTCCATTGGTTGAAACGAACGAATAATGTTTTAATTGATGCTTTATACGTAACATTTTATAATTGAGCAAACTCGAAATTTTATTTCGCTTCCTCCAGTACCGGCCACGATATTGTCCGTCAGTACCGGCCACTGGTTGAGTTTATTTTAAATGGTTTAATTTCTTTATAGGTACATAAATATGTTAGATGATGACAGTGGACGTGAAAGGAAGACAAAGAAGCGCACCTGGGATCCTGCCATAATGCATAGAGCCGTGGAAAAGTTTTAAGTAGGCACAGAAATGAATGCGTGTCAGGCTGAGATTCAAAGTACCAAGAATGACTTTAAATGTTAGAATTAAAGCTATTAAAAATTATAAAGAGAAAAATAATAAAACTTTAAGCCTGCTATGGGTCGTTTCCACGACACATTCTCGCCTGAACACGAAAAAGTGTTGACAGAACATATTAAGGATTTAGACAATAGGCTAATGCCCATAAGCAAACTTACAGTAAACTTTTCACGGTTAAAGATAAAGAAGTTAACAAAAAAGGCAAGGATGTTTTGCTTTCAGGCAAAGATACCGACAAAAAAGACAGGAAAAAGGACGAAAACTGGAGCTAGTTTTCGTTTTTCAAAGAAAGATTTAGGAAGAAACAATATGCCCTCTGTGCCTCGAATCTCATAAAGAGGATTGGATTCAGTGTGGAAACTGCAAGATTTGGGTGCAAAAGGCTTACGCAAACATTTTGGAACTATTAATCCAATAAAATATGTGATTATTGCCTAGTATAAATGGTATTTGTTTCTGGCCGGTACTGGAGGACAATTTTTTTTACTATTAATTTTTAGTGTCTTTAGATTTTATTAATAAAGGAGAATGACCAAACATCTATGGGTGTATAACCCAGTCGTTTACAAGCATGTTGTATGCACCATTTATTGCAGATTTATTCCTGATAACCAAACACATCATTTTAATACCTCTAGGACTTGTCGTTTTTGAATAAATCTAAGTTTAAAATGATTCTAGGTTATGTGTAGTTTATAATTGTTAAACTAGTAAGGAAAGGCGTGTACCGTTCCTGCCGATTTGAACTGTTTGTTTAGCGCGCACTATACTTATCATACCTGTTCAACGATCATATCCAATGCAAAAACAATAAACCATAATATAATTAATATTGGTCTCCGCTGTGTTACAATAAACATTCAAAATGTAAACAGAGTAGACGTCACTAGCGTCACATAACTAAAACAATGACACGTCACATTGACATCTTGAAATAAGTTTCGTTACACAAAATCAAGGAGGTTGTAGTTATATTATATTCCATTGCACAAAACGCAACGAAGTTAAAACAATATTATAACAAAATAATAATAATTATTATTACTTATTTACTTTAAGCGTATATTGTACGATTTACAACAAATAACAAATAAAATAATGTATTTAAATAATTAATATCCGTTCTATTTTAAATGAAATGATAACAAACCTCTTTTTATTTGGGCATGTAGGTATGCGTAGAATGTAATGCAAATGGCCGTCAGAATTAAACGGGAAGTTGAAAAGACGGTTTAATTCCTTTTTTATTACATTTTTTTATCGTGAAGTGTAGCATTAATAATTATTAATTTTCAAATTGTCATATATTCGTAAGATTATTTTTAATAAATTACATTTTGTGTAAATGTTTGGGTCAGGGGTGATCATTCTCCTTTGATTCTTTCCAAATATATTGATGTTACATTATTTCTATTTATAACTTATGAGTTATTTTACATAAATCAGCAAATATGTAACATATTACTTTGGAGATTTTAATTTTATACCAAATAAACCTTAGGGTGTCGGTACTGCCGGAATCTCCCCTATTTATTTCATTCTATTTTTTGAGAATTTGATAAGTACGTTTTCGATACTTGATATTTTATATTATCGATGTCGATATCGATATCAAAATAATAAATATCGCCAAAAATATCGATATATCGATATTTATTCTACAAGCCTATACAATTATTTTCGTTGTCATTGTTTGCGCTTGCAGTTTTTTTTATGGGAATAGGTAATAGATAAATTTAGCCCTGTCATTTTAGTGAGATTGTGTATTGGCCACATAGTGGACAACCAAAAAATTTAAGTATTTATTAGTTACATGCTATGTAGTCTCCTAGGATAAAATCAGAAACGAGGTAAATCACCCGATATTATCCCACGATCACAAAGAAGGCTGTGCCACGATACATTGTTTTATCTCTAAGGGTTAGCCAGCGTTTTCGATGAAAGCGGCGGTTGACTTTTAGTAATTTGCACATAACAACAACAAATTATATACCTAAACCTTCCTCAAAGTTATATAAATATTACAGGGGATTTTGGAGCAAAATGGCATGTTGGTGCTGTGGCAAAAACGAGAGGTAACTATATTACTGCATGTATCTACACTACCTACCGTCCAAAAGTTACACCCGCATGACATATTGTAGGCAGGCGCGTGCACTCTATACAAGCACGGAAGCTGTGCTTACCCTGAGCCTGAGCTTTCGTATATAAAAAAAAATTAAACAAATTAACCACAAAGAAAAAAAAATTAAAAAAAAATTAATCATCAGTAAGTAAGTACCAAATTATTACTTACTAATATTTTTTTTTTAATTTTACTAAGTAATAAATAATAGTAAAAATATCACAGGAATATCAATTAATTTCAAATTTAAAACAGTAGGTAAAAATCTTCATAAAAAGAAAATTATGTATTTTCAATAAACGTAATCTATTTTATAATCTTCTATTTCTTCAAAATATCTAAATAATATGCCATATTCTATTATTTCTTGAGGTAATTCAGAACAATAAACATCGCTTGCCGATAACCGCGCATAGGAAGCTTGGCGTTCCGAAGCTTCCATATCGAGTCACACTTACACATTTTTCGTAACACATACGCGTCTGCAGCTAAGACGAACAGTATAATTACAGAAACACACACAGCTACAGAGTTATCAGTCATTGGAGAATTGGTTTCGCCGAAGCAGAGCTTTGGCCAATCAGAGAGTAGGAAAATAAACTGCCAAATGACATTAATGTCAAAACTGTCAGTTGTCACTTGTCAGTGTCAGAGTGGTGTCAGACGTCTACGGTGTCAGATCAATTTGTAATAATTTTGTAATTGTTTCTTTCTTGTTTTCGTAAAATCTAAACATTTTTATTTAACAACAAACAGTTTTCATAAAAAAAAACAAATAGGTAATTGTGATTGTGAGAGGTTTATTGGTTTTACATGGAAATATGAAATATCAATTAGTTATTCATGTGCGATTTGCTGAGGTACTTTATTGTGTGTTTACAAAATTTAATGAAATGAGATCGTATCAACATCAGTTCTATATTTTTTCGCAAAAACTAAATAAAGTTCATAATCTGTGAAGTTCAAAATATCTCGCAATGCAAGTTGTTGTTTTACCGGTTGCCTGGTAAGTAAGTAGGTACCTAAACAATTTATTAGAAAATACGGCGTGTTAAGTATGTACCTATATAGTTTGTTAAAATCTATCGTGTTTTTCCAGATTCAGAGTTAAGGAATATTTTTATTTCATACCTACACTAACGTTTGCCCTGTGAGTTTTTAACCGACTTCAAAAAAAGGAGGTTTCTCAATTCGACCGTATATATGCTTTTTTTATGAGTGTTCGCGGATAACTTCGTCGTTTATGAACCGATTTTGATTATTCTTTTTTTGTTGGAAAGAAGAGATTTCAAAGGTGGTCCCATGATAAGGAAATCATGGTTTGATGATGGAAGACCAGAGAAATCGAGGGGAACTTCCGAAAATCGTAGGGGCGACTAGTGCGGTTGTAAGTTTTATTAGCTTACAGCCTTACATTTACTTCAACATAGAGAACAGTGAAAGTTTCATCAAAATCGGCTTACTAGTTTTCAAGATATGGACTTTTAAGTGTGTGGTGAAGTCGGCTTAACTTTCAATCTTTTAGATTATCACTTGTTTATTTTTATTTTTGTGTATCTACTCAAAACATGTTTATGGCATACCCTGGCTTTAAACCCTGTGCACGCCACTGATTGTAGGTACTTATTCTTTTCTTATTCTTTACTTATGCTTGACTGAAGCCATGGTGCATAATTCTAGTGTTCTCTCGTTAGGTAGACGGCGCACAAATACATAAGTACTCTTCTCTGGGAAACAAAATCTTCAAATTTCTGTTTTAATGTTAGCAGTAAGTTAAAGGACATTAAAATAAGGATACTAATGCTCGTCTTCACTAACAACGAACAAGGCAACGCCTAGTTAAGTAATGCCTAATCTAAGGAGATCCCTAGGCATAAATTTACGTTTCACCAATCCATTTTCAGTAGGCAATTCCTAAGCTTTGAATTGCCTAAACTTGTGTATGAATTTTTGTTTCGTGTTGTCAATACATACTCTGAGTGTACAAAAACTGTTAGTTTTTCTATTTGACGTTTAACAGATAGTCTGTCTCTGTGGACTGTGCCTGCGTCCTGCATCTTACGCGACGTATTTTGTGTATAAGCACTCGATTGAAGTATAATTGTCGATTCATAAGCACTTGTAAAAGTTTATCTGAATAAAAAATATGTCTTAGACTTGCCTTTACACAAGTTTAAGAACTTTATTAAAAGTATGCTCATAAAAAAAGCTTATTATACAATTGAAGATTATATAAACGATAAAAAAGCTTGGATTTAACTCGTTGTTCCAGCAATGCGCGAGACGGCATTTCAATCATGTACATTAATAATAATAATTGTTACAATGTTATTTTTAAAAAAAGAGCAACCGCCGAGTTTCTTGCAGGTTCTTCTCGGCTGGAACTGCATTCCGAACCTGTGGTAGACTCAATTGACGATTCAAAAGTACTTGTAAAAGTTTATTTGAATAAAAAACTTTTCTATTCTATTCTATTCTATTGTATAATACTTTTAAATTGAATTAAAAAACCACCGAATATCGATTGTTTATTTCGCAATTTTACTTATAAATAACAAAAAGTTATAGTACCTACCTCAATGTCGGCTGATAAGCGAAAGCATTCCGCTTTCAGCGAGGATGAAAAATGAGATTTATGCGTATTTTGCAACATAATGGCCACATCATTATATCCAAAGTTACCTCGCATGATATACAAACAAATCGTTTGAAAGAAGAAGCTTCTACAGAACTTACAAATGATTAAAAATGCCTCCGGTACCGTCCTTAGATTAGTATTATGCACAATTTTAATTCGTTTACAAAATTCAAGAACAAGCTAATAATTAAAAAATTGAAAAACACGACTGCCCTGCCAAGAAAACTAATGGCCAGTGCCATGGCCAAAAAAAAAAAAATTGAAACAACCCAACTTCAAGCAGTCTTGTCTCTCAAGTAAGTGACTCATCGGACTTGAGAAGAGGGAAAACATTTGCAACAGATATAAAAAAACTCAAGCCCCAATTCATAGTTCTTCCGAGAGATGAGTTTCTTCAAGTCATTAGAATTTGCAACCGAGACCTACTAAAGAAGGCTGGATTTGTAGCCTGAATGCAATCATTGAGAGGATAGAGGAATTGCAGGGCTGCCATGGCGTGTCGGAGGTGAAACTTTTCCATTCTGCTGTTCAGTTGTTCCTCTACCAGGCACTTATATGGTTCCGAGGGATCAAGCACCAGGTGAAGCTGTGATAGCCTAGTGGTTAGGACGACCGACTTCTAATCGGAGGTCGTGGGTTCGATCCCGGGCATGCACCTCTTAACTTTTCGGAGCTATGTGCGTTTTAAGTATTTAAATATCACTTGCTTTAACGGTGAAGGAAAACATCGTGAGGAAACCTGCATGCCTGAGAGTTCTCCATAACGTTCTCAAAGGTGTGTGAAGTCTGCCAATCCGTTTGGCCAGCGTGGTAGACTATGGCCAAAACCCTTCTCACTCTGAGAGGAGACCCGTGCTCTGTAGTGAGCCGGTAATGGGTTGATCATGATGATGATGATGAAGCATCAGGTCAGTACGTGGTCCGAATTAAAAAAACTTAATATTATCGGAATTTGACCCCGTTGATTACAGTTATCGCTTGTTAGGAGAGATTCGTTCTCGCACCCAAGGAATAGACGAGCCAGTGCACATCTATTTCTCGTTCTTGTCGTGCCTATTCGCTAGACTAAGACCAGGACATGTATTCTCTAACTTAGTTACCGACAGAGAATGGTTGCCAACAAATTAGTTCGATATACATTGCTGTTTTAATGTGTGAAATGAAATCACTGTTTATATTAATTCACACAGTAAAGGCTAAAAGCTATCTAACTTATTCAGTGGCTATAATTTTCAGTTGGTAACTAAGATAGAGAATAGCCCACCAGAACTGACTGACGAGGCTAAGTTAGAAATTTTATTACACAACGTCCGTCCCGAGTTCACAAAACAGCTGGCATTGATAGACATCGTTAGTATAGCTCAATTAAAGGAATGCTGCAGGAAGTTAGAAGCGGCTAGTCAGAGAGCCACAATTTTCTCCGAACCGGGGAAATCAACCTCCATATTAACCGCGGACTTTACATATAAAGGTAAAGGAAAACACGTGGCATCTCTTAGAGAGAGCGCTCACGGAGCGGTTCGCACCCGCGTCCGCCGCGGTTGCGGGCCCGCAACACTCGAAATTCATACAAATGTCGAGTGCAAAACTCACGACGCGATTTACTCCCGCAGAGTTGGCGGTTGCTCGCGGCTCCCGCAGAACCGAGAGGTGGGCAGCGGGCGCCCGCGAGCTTTGCGGGCGTCGCCCGCAAGCTCTGCGGTTGGCCGGCGGGTAGAAACTCCGACGTCATTTTGTCATTTGTTTTCGGAGTGATGTTTGACGCACGTCTGACGCTTCAATGCCATTTTGTGTGTGCACATTGTTGAACATACATTACAGAATGGATATTGAAGTCGATCTACTAATTACTTTGGTGCAAGAAAGGCCAGTTCTATGGGATAAGAGCTTAGAAGACTATAAGTATAAGAACTTGAAGCTCAAATCATGGGAAGAAATCTGTGGTATTTCAAATAATGACTATGAAAATTTGGAGGAGACAAATAAAAAAAATATGGTAAGTTTTATACAGCGTGGCCCCCGGCCAAGTGAGGTCCAGAAGAAAAATTAAAATACGTTACATAATATACGTTATATTAATTATGTGTATAAATATTTCTATTTTATTGATTTATTATTTATAATATTTTTATATAAATTCGTTTATATTCGTTTATTAGTTATAAACGAATAATAATTAATATTTAAATAAAATAAAAATATTTCATTAAATCGATTGAAAGTTAAATAAAATCGATTATTATTTCAAATCGAATCGTTAACGTGTGTGGGCGTCACTAAACTCTTTTTTTTTGAACTGCTAAAAAGAAAACAAAAAGTATGAATAGCTTTGTAGTCTTAAAATATAACCGCCGGTCTTGCGGGCGTCGCCCGCCGAGTTGGCGGGCGACACCCGCAGCCGCGGCGGCTGCGGTTCCCGCAAAAACAAGCGGGCTCGTGAGCGCTCTCTCAAAAACCTCTCTCCCGCAGCCGCGGCGGGCGCGATTCCAAACCGCTCCGTGAGCGCTCAGCGTTAGTGAGAATTTATATAAATTGTTTCGGATGCATAAAAATTGTGTAGGAATGTACTTGTGCGAGGAACTAAATGAAGAACTAAAGCTAATTATTTCTGTAGATGGAGTACCTGTGCACATAAAAGTAAGTAGGTACCTATGACCAAAAACCATGTGCAAACGCAAATGATGCGATTTTTATCATAGTTTACTTAGGTACAATAAATACAAGCGGCTATTCTTTTATTTTCTAGGTTCTCACATCTATAAGACTGTTGGCAGATTGTAGTTACCAGAGGGGTACAGATCAAGATCACGGGATATTTTACGGCTGATTCTAGTCCTTTTTATTAATTTAAAACAGAGAATTTCGATCCAACTAAAGTTGGAAATAAAATCGAAGGCGCCAAACCAAAAAGGGCAGGTCCCGCTTCGAAAGAAGTAACGCCGCCCACAGCACTGGAGAAGTCAAAGACCCCAAACTCCACCAAAGAATACGCCCTTATGGGCAGATTCGGTATTTGGAATCGACGTTTCAGTGAGAGAACTCAACGTAAATCAGGAGATCAGCCCATCCTTTGGAAGGCTGCCTGACGTTGTTGAGGAGGTCTACTCCGCCCTAGGTGGGGATTACAAAAATCTAAATAAGCAAATGACCAAGAGCATGTTGATGTACTACTCGACTGCGATCCTTTGGGCACGCTTATTAGATATCAAGGCCAAGCGCGGAAACGCAAACTTGTCCTTCACAGAACTCGAGTTCTGTAAATGCATTGCAGCGCAGGAATTTAACATTCCACAGCCGTTGTACTTATTTCTAAAAGGAATTGGCGAGGTCAAAGATGCGACGGGAAAAACCGTACATCTTGCAGATCACGTGCTTCCAGAAGTGATACAACAAGGCTTTGGAGGTTACTTTTCTAACACCATAGACGCAGCGACGCATAATCTCTACGAAGAGATTCCATGTCTAGGAATCTGTGGAGATATATTAATGGCTGAAACATCGGAAGAGGCGCAACCCATGCCAAACTTTCGTGTACTTCCGAAAGCTTTAACCAGAGCAACCCGTTCTCTGAATGGGTACTTTGGTTGGACCAATCGGCACGCGAAAAGAAGAGGTCAGAATCCTGCTAGAATCAGTAGGTGTCAGAACGACCACTTTCGACGAGCAGATTGCAGGCACACGTCTAAACGTCAAGTTACTGCAAATCGTTAGCGACTATTTCACCGGATCTCCAACGTTCCGAAATGAAAAAGTTAAAATCGACGCATTAACTATTGACGGAGATAGTGCTTAACTCATCAAGTCGTTACCGACGGATGAGAATGTGAACGTGGCTACGCGATGGACGCAGAAGGTCATTAGACCAAACTCAGCGAACGCGAGCCCAATCACAACATTTGGAGCATCCTATGTAATGGGATATCAGCTCCAAAAGGAAGCAACAGCTCAAGACAACTCCAATTGGTGTTGTGTTGAATCTGCGACCCAAGTAAATCCATGGGTTATACCACCGGAGTGGATAGCCAATCGGAATGTACGTAGGGCGCTTCCAGCTGGGATGGAGATAGCGAGATTCGTCTCAATATCAGACTCTCAGCAAAATCGGACAAACGCAATTGTTCGAAGAATGATAATCAGCCCACGCTGATCCATTCAAAACTGTGGCCATGGTGACTAGCACCAAAGGCGCAGAAAATCTGGATTACAACATTTTAAAATAGTATTAAAAGATAACATTCTTACTAATTAAACATTAATCACAGAAATCAAATCTCAAAGAATGGTCGTATATAAAAAAGCAGGAAGGAATTTGAAACTCTATGCTCCATTTGTAATTCACACATTTCCGTAGAAAATAGAATGCAGGAACCACATGCTCCGCAACATGTGTAACATATTGATGCTGATGCCGGAGCACAGAGTGATTTATGGTGTATGACGATAATAACGACGCTAATGTTTAACTTAATGTTGTAGTTATTTGTTGGTACCTCCATAATAAAGACAGTTCTCTTCAAGTGGTCGTTTGATTCACATTGATCTAGAAAAGTTAACAGAAAAGGTTTGTTCAAATTCAAAAAAAGACTGAATGTACGAAGTATCCCCGTACCAACGTAAGCAATGTAATCGGACAAGAAAGTTTAATACTCTTATTACTCTAGCGGCACGCTATGATGGCCGGTTTGACGTTTGTCCGCTCATGAAGTTCCGTATTAATTGATAACGACTTTGAAGGAAATAATTGTATTACTTTATTGACGATAGTGATGTGCAGAGATTCATAAATTTTATCGAATGTAGTTTTAGGTTTAGGACTCAAAATTTATTTATTAAATTGATTTCTTAAATGTATACAAGTGTAGAAAAATCAGTTTGCACCATTTAAGGGGTGAATGTACTTGTGAATATGAACAATTTTCACTATGTGGACAAACCTCTGAAATCGCAAAAAAATATCAATAAATTTTTAAAAATGGAATCTAATACGATCGTCACATAGGATCGCTGGCTAGCACAACTACTACCTCCGGCAAACTCGCGTCAATGCTCAATGCAAAACAAAGCAGTTTCGAATTGACGTTGCTTCGAAAAGTATAAACTGTCAGTGCAATGCGATTGTGATATAGTTTTGACCTGGCTTTGGATTTCAAATATTGATACTGCATTACTGTTGACCCTTGCTCGTTAATTTGGACTCTGTTCAAGCCCTTTGTTGTGGATTTCGTCGATATGACCGAACGTACGCAGAGAACTGTTCTAAATAGTCAGACACGTGAGTTCGTAATACGCCTTCGTAACTATTTCGATCGTGAAGCTCAAAATGGAGGGCCAATTTTACCTATAACGTCAGTGGTTGAACGCGTAGCTGATGCGCTTAATATTGGACAACGAACTGTTAGACGGATAACTAAAAAAAAATATGGCGAGACTGGCACAGAAGAAAATAAACTTCACACACCAAAAAAGAGAAAACGAGCAAAACCAGTCGTAGGCATCGATAGCTTTGATGCCGATGCTATCCGAAGACATGTTTACGGCTACTATTTACAGAAGGAGTATCCAACAAGAAAAAAGTTGGTGCATTCACTGAAGGAAGCTGGATTATTCTTCGGTGGGGAAAGTTCTTTAACGAAGATTTTGAAGACCATTGGATTTCGATACAAAAAATGTAACAAACGCAAAATATTGATGGAAAGATTTGATATAGCGATGGCAAGGTATACTTTTTTACGGCAAGTGAAAGAAATCAAAAATTGGCAAAATGTTGTGTTCTTGGATGAAACATGGCTTAATGCTAACCATACTGTAGGCCGTTCTTGGAACGATGACACAGCAGCATCTACTTCCAAAGTTCCTGTAGGAAAAGGATCGCGACTTATAATTTGTCACGCCGGAACCATCAACGGGTTTGTCGAAGGTTCTCTCATGGCTTTTGCGTCAAAAACCACTGGAGACTATCATGAAGACATGAATGGAGAAAAGTTTACTGAATGGTTTACCTCAATGTTGTGTAGCCTCCCTGAACCATCTATTATAATTATGGACAACGCCCCATACCACTCGATGCAAATTGACAAGCCACCTGCCCAATCCCAAAAGAAAGCTGATATCGTCGCATGGCTTCGTAAAAATGGCGTAGATGCAAACATGAATATGTTAAAAGCGGAATTAGTACGTCTTTTAAAAGAAAACAAACCAACCAAGATCCGATACGTCATTGACGAAATAGCATTAGAACATGGGCACAGAGTTATACGGTTACCGCCTTACCATTGTGAGTATAATGCGATTGAGTTGGTGTGGGCTCAAATTAAGGGATATGCTGCAAGACACAATACAGAACCCCCATTTACCACAAAAAAAATGCTAAAATTATTAGAAGAAGCTTGTGAACATGTGACTAAAGGAGACTGGGAAAAGGTTGTGAATAGAACTGTTAAATTAATAAGGGAAGATTATGAAAGAGATGTGAAAATAGATAATATTATAGAAAACGAACATATAATTATTAATGTATGTGATGATAGCAGTGACGACAGTGAAAATAGTAGTATGGACGAATCTGATTAATTATGGCCTTTTGTGGCACCTTTTTTGGTATCTTTTGTATTCATATGTTTCTTGTGTGCATATAAAGTATGTATATTCATTTTCGTTCAAATATTCAGTTCGTTCAAATAAATTAAATAAACATATACATTTTTGTTTTATTAAACCTATTTAATCAGGTACAAAAACAAAACTTAATTGTTTTTTGTTCGAGAATAAATTGACATTCCACATCACTATTGTAATGTGTCAAACCGGCCATCATAGCGTGCCGCTAGTGTAATACTCTTATAACAATAAACGCTCGGTTTGTTCGGTGCCGACTTTATAACAGACCCAATTGTTGAAAACTTAACTTCACGAAATAATAATTCAATGGATATAATGATTTAGCTACGGAAGCACTGTCTACACATGTTATAAATGAAGACGAACCTGCTGCTAATTCTTCGCGTAGTGTTTTGCAACAATTAAGTCCAGTGCCCTTTGTGGGGCAAATCTGTGTTTTTGAATGTTAAATTCATGAAATTTAACATTCAAAACACAGCACACCCCTAAAAGTACAGCTAGAAGAAAAAGAGAGAAAGAATGTGTATTTGTGTTACCCGCGCCCCCGCGCGAACTTGATGCTCTGCGAGAGACATCGAGTTGTTTAAGTAAAACAATTTTCGTTTCTGTCACTTATTATCGTATCGTCATAAAAGACGCCAAAAGAGAAAGTGTCATTTTAGGGATGAATATACCGAAGAATGGTCGTATATAAAAAAGCAGGAAGGAATTTGAAACTCTGTGCTCCATTTGTAATTCACACATTTCCGTAGAACATGGCGGTGAACCTTTTTTAAGAAACCGGGGCACGCTATTCAACCGGTTTGATAAGCCGCGCTATCCTATAGCTATAGATTTTCACTCACGCCGCCAAGATTCTTTTTCACCGAAGATGTGAGAGGTGCTAACCCACAGGAGACCCAGGCCATTGCCTTCGATTCTCGTCGGAACCTGAAAGACTCTCCCTGATGGAAATCCAAGTTGAGTGGAGTGCAACTATCAAATATCTTGGCATCATCAGTGACCAGAATTTGACAATGAATCCACACGCTAAAAAGATCGCGAGAGGAGAACTCGCACCCTACCAGGCCCGCTCTCTAGACCGGAAGGCATACCCGAGGGTCCTAAATCAAGATGAGGACGCTACGTTCGCTTCAGACCTCACCAGTGATGCCCGAGGTATTTACCTCCACTCAACATAACCTAAGAAAAAGACCCGCAGGTCTAACCCAATGACCGTAACGTATTCAGGGTGACGCAGAAGAAAAAACCCATCCATAGGGGGCAATTATGCCATTTCTCGGGAGGGAAGTGTAAGAGGACCACGACCGAAGCATATAAATTGTTGTAAAGACTTATGGCATTGTCGTCAAAAAGGACTATACAGAAATTAATAAAAATTGTAATCACGCTGTGGGGATAGAGCATCAACTTCATACGAACCAAAATGGACATATCCTCACCTGGGACGCCCTCTAAACGCATCTTCTGGATGCATATTTAGAGAAAAGGACCATTGGACAGTGGCAGTTAGAATTAAATGCGTGTAAACAAGACTTTAAGGAATCTGTTATGAGTTTCGCCAATAGAGTTGAAAGCTGTTACATTAAAGTAATTAATTCATTAGATAGTAGTTTAGATAAAATTAGTAGGGAAGCTTGTGTCAATTTAATAAAGAATGAAGCTCTTAGCGTTTTTTTGAATGGGTTAAACAGAGATCTAACGATTTTAGTAAAGTCACAAAGGCCTGAAACCTTAGAGAGTGCAGTTGCTAAAAAGTAAATTTGAAATGCAACGTTTTCATAATAATCAAAAACCAAATTTCAGTCAAAATAAAATATTTCATACAGTGTCCCAGAGTGTCTCAAGAGACCGTTTCAACAAAGTGTTAATACAAGTCATTGTTTCAACACAATACCAAATAGGTTAAATAACGTAAGTACTTTGTAAACCTCTCCTCGGTATTGCTCCCTAAGGACGGCGCTTTTGTCAGGTTGCTGGTAACCCACCATCATGTTAAGAATGCCCACGCTGGGTGTAATGCTCTTTCAGCTATTTTGCGGCGGGAGTTTTGGATTTTGGCAGGCCGACGCACCATTCGGAGCGTCATTTTTAAATGCATCCCTTGTTATAAATTGAAGGCCACCGTTTCGCAGTCTATGATGGGTGACTTGCCATCTGATATTAAATTCTTCATCAAATAATAAAATTACTAAGTCTGTAACATCATGTTTACCTTGTCATCGGCTGTGACCCATTACAGTATTCTTTGCTCGTAGTTATTTAGTCGTTTCTTCCGTAATTTCGTGAATGGGCTACTGTTGTTTTGTTTTTTGACACCGATATTTGCAATACTATTTGACTACTATAGTATATTTGTTGTGTATATACTATATATCTATATTTACTAATATTATAAAGGTGAGGAGTTTGTTTGTTTGAACGCGCTAATCTCAGGAACTACTGGACCGAGTTCAAAAATTCTTTCACCGTTGGATATGTACGTGATCCCTGAGTGCTATAGGCTATATATTATGTACCACGGGCGAAGCCGGGGCGAACCGCTAATATTGTATAAATGGCGGATGAGATACCGTCAACGAGTGGGGCTGGCGCTGGTAACTTTGAGGATGACGAGCCTTATGCTAAAAGGCGTCTTTATTCCAACGAAGTCCGCAATATGTGGAATTTGGCAAAAATTATTAGGCAAATTGGCACCAGAGAACAGGGATTAGCTTTTGCTGAGGAACAGAACCTTATATTAGAAACAAAAAATTATAGAAAACATAGGCAGCATATGACTGTCAAATTGACAGCAAATAAGACTCAGCGTTTTTGTATGTAATAAAGGAGTATGCAGAAATAAAAGCATATCAAGAGCCAAGGGAAATTGGTTCGAAAACACTAAATTAGAACTGCCGCATGTTTATTATTTAACCTACTGTTTCGCACATCACTGGTCATGACCAAGTGATATTTGAAGTTTTTCATAATAATGAGCACTGCTTGTCCAGAGAAACGATTACTGACTGGTATAATTACTGCAGAGAAGTTGTTGTCATATATCAGACTAGCTGTTACCCGCGACTTCATCCGCGGTATTAGATTTTTCAAAAGTCCCACGGGAACCCTTTGTTTTCCCGGGATAAAATAGTTGCCTGTCACTCTCCAGGTTTTCAACTAAAAAAATGCAACTGCAAAAAATCACGTCAATCTGTATGTGGTTCTGGTTATGTCCCATAATAATTAGTACAGGATCCCTGTTTTATATTTAAGTTCATAAACTGATGTCATAATATAAGTAAACCATTTTACCCCCTTTGGGGTGGATTTTTCTTAGCTGATGCCTACTCCCTTTTTTTTAACGTGGGGAAATCCGTCATGGATACCACCGTGCCCGGGGAAGCACGGTGGTTATGTTGGACTTGAACCAACTAAAACCCCACGGTGCTCCGTCTCTCTTTTTGGTTTACTGGGTGCAGGAACACTTTCGTACAAGCTACTGCACCCAGCAAAAGCACCAAAACAGGCCCAACTTCCGGATTATTATGAATCCTTTACACACTTCAAGGCGCTAGGATCACATGGCGCGCCTTCCAACTCGAGGACCTTTTCTTCCGCGAGCGATAGACTCCCCGTGTCTATCGCCCGGAGGTCCTCATCAAGGAGGCAGGTGGCGACTCGGTTGACAATCCACCGCTAACTCCCGCTCACGCTCCGCTATCTCCTTTACTTTTTCACCTCCTCACAAAAGTAGTCGGCGGCACTCCACGCTGGACTCTCGCGCCGATCCATGGCTCGAGCGAGAGAACAACTGCTGCATAAAGTGCTCAGCGCTGCTCGGGCTGAACCCAAGCTGGGCACTCCACTAGCGACGTCTACCCCTAAGACCTAAGAAGAAGAAGACAAATAACCTAATTTCTAAATTTTAAGTTAATATGTAATAACAATGATTCAAACTTCCCTGTATAAACTTCCATCCCCTATTTTACCACCCTTTAGAAGAGATTTACCAAATGGTCAAAGTCAGCAGTGGAGTACCCCAGGGATCGATACTCGGGCCCACTCTTTGGAACATTCTATATGATGGAATTTTCCAGCTGGAACAAGAAGAGGGCATCCAATTGGTAGGCTTCGCTGATGATCTGGCTCTGATTGTGGTTGCCAAAAATGAAGTTTCCCTCATGACTCGTGCTAATAGGGCGCTTAAGCGAATAAATAACTGGATGACAGGAAAGCGACTGGCATTAGCACCAGAGAAAACGGAAGCAATTATATTTAGTGGGAGGCGAAGGCTAGATCCTATACAATTTAGAATACAAGATGCTACAGTGACTCCGAAGGATCATGTCAAATACCTAGGAGTATGGCTCGACAAAAGTCTGACTTTTAAGAAGCAAATAGAGGAGGTTGCAAATAAAGCGCAAAAACTCGCGGAAGCGCTAAAACGACTAATGCCGACGAAAGGTGGTCCTAAAGCGAGTAAGCGAAGAGTTCTAGCTTCAGTGGCTCACTCCGTCATTCTCTACGGAGCACCGATTTTTGAGGGAGCACTAAATATAGAACTATACAGGAAAAAATTGGAGGCAGTGCAGAGAAGATTGGCAATTGGCATCTGTGGAGCATACAGAACAGTTTCAACTGAAGCAGTACTGGTCATAGCAGGGCTGATCCCTATAGCTAAGCTGGCCAGAGAACGCGCTACGCTGTTCGAGTGTAAGGATCAGACACCCGCAGAGTTGCGAGAGAAAAGCCTGACTGAGTGGGAAACTGAATGGTCTAGAGAAGGAAAAGGTAGCTGGACTAGAGAATTAATTACCGACCTAAAAGCGTGGCACAAAAGGAAGTTTGGTGAGGTAGACCGGTGGCTGACGCAGGCGCTCAGTGGTCACGGGGTGTTTAACACCTACCTTTTCGCAATAGGAAAAGCATCAAGTGAAAGTTGCTACTTCTGTGGAGAGGAAGACACCCCGAGACATGCCATATTCGAATGCCCTGCCTGTTTAGATCTGAGATCGGCAGCGCAGGGAACGAGCGAAAGGGTTGAGGCAAGAAACTTAGTCACACGCATGCTAAAAAATGAAGAGGAGTGGCATAAGTACGCCCAGATGATAAGGGCAATTATCATGCGCAAAGAGAATAGAGAACGAGAAGAGAAGAAGAAAAAAGAGTAAAAGAGTGGTCAGCACGAAGTAATGCAAATGCGGTTCCGTGCTGATCAAGAGGACAAGGGGAGGTTGTTTTAGTCCGTGCAAGTCGGACATGCCCTGCCAACAGGCAGAAGTCCGGAGGGATTTTTTCCTCCCCTGAGAGAAAAAAAAAAAAAAAAAAAGAAGAGATTTACCAAAATAATTTAAATAGGTTTTTATTATTTAAAACTAATAGTTTACATGCCGATTTTCCTATCTGTAACTTCAAAAACATAGAACTTTCATATAACCGTCGTACCCCCATTTTACCCTCATAGGGGAGGAATTTCGTAAAATATTTTCTAGGCTGATATCTACCCTCTATAAAAAACCTACCTTCCAACTTTCAAATTAATAATAACAGTAATTAAAACTTGACATAAAAACTTTCATCCACTATTTTACCACCCTTAAGGGGAGATTTTTCAGAATAACTTATACAGGTTTTTATTATTTAAAAATTATAATCTAAATGCCTATTTTCATATCTGTAACTTCAAAAACATAACCTTTCTACTCCCATTTTACCCCCTTAAGGGAAGATTTTCGTGAAATCTTTTCTAGGCTGATATTTAAGCTCTAGAATTAACCTACTTTCCAAATTTCAAGTTGATAATAACAATAATATAATTAAAACTTCCCATTAAAACTTTCATCCCCTATTTAAGGGAAGATTTTTCAAATTAAAATGTACAGAGTTTTATTATTTAAAACTAATAATCTAAATGCTGATTTTCAGGTCTGTAACTTTAAAAACATTTCATACAAACTTTCTACCCCCATTTAACCCCCTTAGGGAAGGATTTTAGGGATATTAAATAGCTTATAACTTGCCCCAAAAACTGGACTACCAAATGCCAAAAGAATTTTTCAAATCCGATAGGTACTTCCAGAAATTAGCGCGTTCAAACAAACAAACAAACTCTTCCGCTTTATTAGGTACTAGCGGTCCGCCCCGGCTTCGGCCGTGGTACATAATATATAGCCTATAGCACTCAGGGATCACGTACATATCCAACGGTGAAAGAATTTTTGAAATCGGTCCAGTAGTTCCTGAGATTAGCGCGTTCAAACAAACAAACTCTTCTACTTTATTATATTAGTATAGAAGTATAGATTGAAAATATGGAAAACAGGAAATATTGGAGATCCTGGAAAAGTGCAAGTAGACGAAAGCAAGTTTGGCAAAAGAAAATATAATAAAGGTAATCATTATCTATACTTTATATTTATCATCAAGTGACTATCTGTTACGTTTTCACAGTCACAATTTAACAGATTTTGATGACATTTTATAAATATCTTTTCCATTTTTTTAGGACGGCACTGGGTTTTTGGGTTAATTGAAGATGGCAGTGAAGACCTGCGTTTGGAAGTGTGCTCAGATAACGTCAGAACTGCAGAAGTTTTAATACCTTTAATAAAAAAAACATGTAATAGAGGGTACCGCTATCCACACGGATTCATGGCGAGCTTAATATGATTGCCTTGCAGAGCACGGGTTCATACACAAAACAGTTAATCATAGCGATCCCGATAACCCATTTATAGCAGAAGATGGGACACTGGACACATACACAAAGCCCAAAGGATAGAGTCACATTGGCGTGTGTAAAAAGATTTTTTTAATAATAATAAAAAATATTACAATCATCCGAGTGATTTCGCCGATGTTATTACATATTTTGTATATCCAAAGTTACCTCGCATGATATACAAACAAATCGTTTGAAATAAGAAGCTTGGACAAATTATTTAAATACTGTCCTTAGGTTAGTATTATGCACAATTTTAATTCGTTTACATAATTCAAGAACAAGCTAATAATTAAAATATTGAAAACACGACTGCCCTGCCAAAAAACTAATGACCAGTGCCATGGCAAAAAAAAAAAAGAAATTTAAACAACCCAACATCAAGCAGTCTCGTCTCTCAAGTACTCAAAAATTTGGCTTATGCTCTAGCATATACACTACTAGACTAGAGACTACACTATGCACCCAGAAGGACCAGAAGAAGGAAACGGAGTCCTCCAATCTCTCTGGGTAAACAAGTGCACCAAAGGCCACAAAAAGATGGAACCTCAATAGCAAAGAAGGTTCTATTGAATTTCCGGATTCCACTCTAATGGGACTAACAGAAGAAGCGAAACTTGCCGCCACTAAGTGTGAGGATGAACTAGGAAAAGAGGCAGAAGAAGTAGGACCCCGATCATCCAGACCCAGCTCTGTGGTTTCAGAGACAGGATTAATTCCTGATGGAGACTCTGCTGCATACGCAAAAATCCTGGCGCGTATTCCTTACCCAAATCACACAGCTCAAAAAATAGAATGCAGGAACCACATGCTCCGCAACATGTGTAACAAATTGATGCTGATGCCGGAGCACAGAGTGATTTATGGTGTATGACGATAATAACGACGCTAATGTTTAACTTAATGTTGAGTTATTTGTTGGTACCTCCATAATAAAGACAGTTCTCTTCAAGTGGTCGTTTCGTTTGTCGTGGCATTCCAAACCAGTGGTAGATTCAATTTGACGTTTCAAAGGTACTTGTAAAAGTTTATTTGAATAAAAAACTTTTCTATTCTATTCTATTCATGACCAACATCTGAATGACCTCAGTAAGTCAGGTAATGTTCACTATTTCTATGTTCCTATGTTGATTTTACTATAATCTTATAACTTTTTTTTGTTCCAAGTGAGAGACTCACTTTTTTTGTTTCTATTAGGATTCAATAAAGACTGATGACATATGAAATATGTTTATTTTTTACTTCTATATCCCAATAAGTAAATAATTTATGAATTACCTCAGGCCACAGTGATGTACTGCACCTATAATCGTTCACAGCGTGTGCAATATAGTGTTATTATATCAAAATTTACTGTGGACATACCAACCAAACTGAATAAAAAGTAACAGCACAGTTTCAACAATGCTTTGACTATACAAGAATTTTTTGGAGTTAGGGTTTTCCATTGTTTAGGATGTTAAATTCTCCATTAGATCAAATCGTATGAAGCATTCATGCTTAATAGCAAAACCACCACCACTACAGCCTTTTAACGTCCCACAGCTGGGCACAGGCCTCCTCTCTCATAGGAGAGAGGGATTTAGAGCTTAGACCCACCACACTGCTCCAATGCAGGTTGGCGACTATTTTTAGGCAATAACAAAACTGTGTGGCTAATTCTGTTGTACACAATCTCTAAACCTAAACTAAATTGACAGGTTTAAAAATAGTGCTATCCCCTTCAGCAGGGAGGATTGTGAAAGGGACAGGAATATATTTAGACCTGTCATTTTAGTTTAGATTTAGAGATAGTGTACAACAGAATCGGCCACATTATCTACCAAAAAATTTTAACAATGCAAGGACAAAACAAGAAGTTTCCAGAGTAGCTTTTACAATTTAGTATCCTTCATTACCTATTTAGTATCCTCCATTAGACATAACCAAACGAAGATTGAAAAGCTATGAAAACTTAATAGAAGAACAACAGCACAGAATTTCAACAATACTTTGACAAAACAAATAATTCCAAGAGTTATGTAGGTTTTACCATTATTTATTATCCACCATTAGATCAAATCAAACGAAAATTGAAAAGTAATGAATACTTAACAAAACAACAGCACATAAATTTCAACAATGCTTTGAGATAACAATAATTTTCCGGAGTTAGGTTATACTTACCATTACATATTTAGGATCTTCATTCTCTAATCTAATCAAACTATAAAACAAAAATTGAAAAGCGATAATAGGCCATTACTAGCACTTAATGAGAACTTAATGCATGACCTATCCCAATCCCATCAAGACTCACTACGAAGTACGAAAATGTGTCAAAATCAATTCACAACTCATGCGGACAAAGCCGCGGTAATATTAATACAAGTACCATTTTATTATTTTCGATTGATTTGAATTAAATGCTTGAGGGTTTTATATACTTACAACATGACTGAATTTGACTGATTCAGGTCAAACCTAGTTGAAGAAAATGGTGGAACCATGAAAATGAGAATCTTATGATGATGGAGATTTCTCATCACAATTCACATAGTGTCCAATTTGTAATCCAAAATTTTTTTCCAAGATCAGATTTTAGAGACTATTGATTGTACCAGCATAATATTGTTTCACGAGTCACAAACTCACAACTTTTCACATTTTTCTAAATAAAAAATGACTTCCGAGTTCGTTCCGAGCATGTTCTTGAATCTTGTTCTTGTTCCGAGTTCCGAGACAGTGTCACAGATTAGGTATTAGTTACTACGTAACAGATGCGACAGTGACTTTTCTTCGGGCTATTTCCATTTACGCCATTTAATGCGTTTTGGCGCCACTGTAGCTTTGCGGCTAGGGCTTGCCTGAGTCGATGATTTTTTATCGATACTAGTGATGGACTCGTTTTATCGATAACCAAATAACAGGGTTTTCTTAAGGTCTCTTGTTAACACGCCGTGAAAACTCACGTTTTGTATGGATATCCATACAAAACGTGAGTTTTCACGGCGTGTTAATAAGAGACCTTATAATTAAATTCAAACAAGATAAATTTATTTCAAACTTATTTATTCAAATCTTTATTTCTTAATCTAAATTATTTATTTTTCAAATACACATTTATTAATTATTAAAAACAATTTTTTCAAAAACTCAAACCAAGAAAACCTTAAACAGTGTTTAAATTGCTACCAATATTTGTCTTATAACCATTTTCATTAAGGTAATACATAAAAGTGCTTGCATCCCTGTATACAATAGTATGTATGTAATTAGAAAATTTTCATTAGGATAATATACTAAATTATTATTATTTAACATTTCAGTCTCTATATATTTTTTAAATGAATAAATATCAGCATCCATATAGCTGCTTGCCTTTATGCGACTCTTACATTGGTTTTTTTGTTAGACACATGAATCCAACATAAACTAAACTAAAATGACAGGACTAAATAAATTCTTATCTCTTTTACAGTGATACCTGCGGAAAAGGATAGCACTATTTTTAAACCTGTCAATTCAGTTTAGTTTAGAGAATTGTGTACAACAGAATTGGCCACAATGTGTACATAAGCAGAATCCTATGGGTGCATTCTGGCTATGTATACAATGTAACATACATACATGCAATACATGTAACATAACGCATACATGCCGAGCATTGCATTTTAACTACTTGCGACATTCTCATTCCTATGATGTAGATAAGATTGTGATTGAAAACAAGGTCCGACTTGTGCATGTTCCATCCCTTCATCTTCCTGCTTGCTGTAGTCTCCATACTGATGTTGCTGCTTCCAGTGTGAAAATTATCTGAAAATTATTAAATATAGGTAGGTGAGTAAAGTACGTAGGTTGATGGTACTTGTAATTTTTTTATGATAGGGGTTTATCTAATCCAAAAACATTGCAAGTATTTAACAGTATAAAAATGCAAGATAACTGTAAATTCAAAATTTTAATAATCCCCAACCTGTGGGAATCATGACATCCCAACGTCCTGCTCTAACCATCAGAACCTTTATTACTATGAAGTGTCTACCAAGTACCTATTCATCGAGACAAATCTAACTATAAAAAACCCGCATTCAAATCGGTTCACCCGTTAAGAGCTACAGTGCGACAGACATATCCACACACATAGCAGTTCGATGGGGAGAGAGTTGGTAGGTACTAGGTAGGACATCCACCTTACACTATCGTTCTTCGGCAAACTTAGAAGTCTTAGATGTTGAGTAGCAAGTACCGACACAACACTTAGTCCCATGACGATCGATTCGTATATCGTATTCGTATCGTATCGTACTCGTATCGTGATCTCTAAAGTAGCACAGTTTGTCCTGTATCAAACAACAGCAGAGAATTTGGATTTCAATTCAGCAAATCAGCAAAATACTTACACAAAATTCAACGCTTTTTTCTGCTGCTAATATAGCAAATCGTAGTCCATAAAACGTAGCCGGAGTCAAATGTAAAACAGAGTTTCCGTAGTCCAAAACAAAGTACAAGTCAATATGATCGCCACCAAAATCCATTTAACAAAGCCAAGTCGTCGGGAAATATCACAAAAAACACCATGATAATCACCTCACTGATGATAATTGAGAACCTGTGATGAGAACAACGAAAAGCAAAGAAAAGTGGTGGAAATGAAAAATGAAAATTTCCCGAAATTTCGAAAATTTCATGACAATGACAGACCTCAGACTTATCACTGAAACCTAAATCACAGAGCTAAACACAGAAAATAACTAGATACTTATCATGAATTAGTGGAAAACCTATCATTAATCTGTGGACCTGTTATTTTCTGTGTTTACGTCTGTGGTGTGCGAACGATTGTAGCGCCAAAACGCAGAAAAAGGAACTACAGCTGTCATACCCCTGGACAGTGTCACAGATTAATGATTAGTTAGTATCTACATCTACGTCAGTGTATTATTGTAAGAAAAAATAATCGATTTTTAAAATAATTGATTATCTTTGTTTAATAATCGATTTTTAAAAATCTATTTTTAATTAATAATAATAATTGATTTTTAAAAAATTGATTATGTAAATTACATTTATTAATCGATTTTTGTAAACAGCGCTATCTGTGCGATGGATGAAAAAACGCACAAAATGATTACCTATTTCAAATTTAATTTTGAGACCAAAAGGTTGTCTTTTGATTATATTAATGATGTTATAATAATTATACTTATTTATTTTATTTTTATTCTAGTCCAATGTAAATGGTACTCAGCATTAGTGGCAACTAGCTTGTGCCCGCGGTTTCGCCCGCGTGAATTGTCACAAATTCCGAAGAAATCGTGGATTTCCGGTTCCCGCTCCCATTTTCAAACTTTATACCTACTTTCAAGAAAGTTTGCTATAGTAATATATACATATAGCTGTAACTATAAATTTCGGTTTTTTCAGAATCCCGTGGAAACTGTGGATTTTTCAGGATAAAAAGTAGCCTATGTGTTACGTCAGAGCATAATCTACCTCCATTCAAAATTTCAGCCAAATTAGTTTAGTAGTTGTGGCATTAAAGAGTAACTAACACACACACACACAAACTTTTGCCTTAATAATATTAGTGTGAAGTGTGCTAGTGATTTTTTAAACATAAATTTAAAAAAAGATTTGTTTTATAGGTACACTTTAAGTTTTAGATCAAAAGGTTGTCATTTTATTTCTTGTAATACTAAACTTATAATATACTTATCATTTTATTTGATTTTTATTCTGTTAATTTATAATCGGTACGATTATTTTATTTTATTTGGTAGGATTAAACAATAATAGGTATTTTAATAGGTACTGTACTAATCTCTTGGTTTTATTACTATTTATAGGAAAACATGTATTTCTTAACTGACATCCAAAAAGGGGTTCTGTTTGCGATCCGTATAAGTATGTATAATCGCGATTATTTCAAAAACCAGCGGACCGATTTTAATGATTTTTTTCACTATCGTAATCTACATACTTTCAGGAAGGTTTCCGTATATAACACATTTAACTATCATTCTTATATACGAAGTTATATGCATAAATGTACCCGTATGTCATTCATATTCTTGATTGGTAGGTAGCGATTTTTCATAAATCGATTAATACTGAAAAGTGAAAATCGATTTTTTTACTCAATGTCACAACTCACATCCCTATAGCCTGATGTCGATCACAGACCACGAAAAATAAGTTTATGACCTATGTTGAGATCGATTATATAATTGAAAAAAATTGATTATTTTTAATTAAAAAAAAAAAAACAATTTTTGTATTGATTTGAAACACTGAATCGATATTCGAATAAGAGCGATTCACTTTTCAATAATGAAAATTAAGTTTTTACTAAGCTTCTGTTTGTCTAAAAGTTGGATTAGTTCATCATAGTAATATCATCATCATATTAATATGTATAATACAATGTTTTAGATTTCTCAAAAATCGATCTTGCAATGATCGTTTTAATTGGGAATCGATTCGTATCTTCGACTCGAACTCAAATCAAATTAGGGTATTTGACAACATTGAAAATATACTATTGATTGTGGTCATCTTATCAGATAATAGCCTAAAAAAGACATATTTCACTCAATCAAACTAAACTATGTAATTTTACGCGATATTTTGCACGAAATAAAACATAATAATTTTTGAAATTTTATCAGGAACGTGAACGCTCTAGGATTGTTTGTGACGTCACTCGATTGCACGTAACTTGGTTGTTATAATTGAAGTATATCAAGTCAACCGAAACTAAACTTTATTCTAGAAAGAATAAGATTGATATTTAAATGAGTAGGTATAACAATTTACAACATTACGATACAGCAGTCGCCTTGCGTAGCGTCTCTGTCGCACGCACCGAGTTCCGAAAAGGAGCGAGCGAGAGAAGTGACTTGCATAGCGATTTGTGACGTCACTCGATTGCACGTAACTTGGTTGTTATAATTGAAGTTTATCAAGTCAATCGAAACTAAACTTTATACTAGAAAGAATAAGATTGATATTAAAATGAGTAGGTATAACAATTTACAACATTACGATACAGCAGTCGCCTTGCGTAGCGTCTCTGTCGCACGCACCGAGTTCCGAAAAGGAGCGAGCGAGAGAAGTGACTTGCATAGCGATTTGTGACGTCACGCGTATCATGTGATCAGAAATGTCGTTTTTGGCGTGGTTTTCAAAACTTAAACTTTATCATTGATTTAATTCTTAATACTGTAGATATTGCGAAAAATATCAATATAGTGTGTTTTAATAAGTAATAAAGAATAATTTAAAACAATTTCCAAAAATTAGTCAAATACCCTATGGTGTATGGTTTCGAATGTACCTACGACTTCCGCCTTTCATCACTACGAACCATCGAACATTTAATGTTTTTCTTAACTGGCCATACGGCTCTGGATTCTAGCCGCTAGGAGTTCAAACTTTGGACAGTGCAGTGTTTTGACACTATTAAAAATCGATAACGTTAATTCCGCAATTATTAACAGGATTAACGTTAACATAAAAATTACAGTAATTAATTTAACGGTATTTTGTACGTTTTATCAATTTTTTTTTAACGTTAATCGCCAACTACTGTTAATTTTAACATTATTTTAATAGCGGTATACTTGTAAGGTGTGGGAGACGAGCTTGGACGATCTAATATAAAAAGATATAAAAAGGAAAGAGAATTTTAATATAAAAATATGAGTAGGTATAAAACGCCAAAATCCCTTGTACCTGTACAGTGTACATCCCGCGCGGAACCTCTTGAAGTCACCGGCGGCGGTGCATTTGGCGAAACGCCGCGCGGCGAGTGACAAAGGTGACCGTAAGAAAACGAACAGACTTTTACTGGATTTGTAAGCCGTAGGTACTTAGTTATGTATATTTTTGCAAAATGGAAATCCCAAAATCATTTTCTATCCCGAACAAATATAACGTTATCAGAGCGCAGCTCACAGGTCACAAGGGCGTTGATAAAAGATCGTTTAGGTAAATAATATTACTTAAGTATTACAATTATACTTAGGTAACCTAATATTAATTAATTGTAATTAATATGAATTTAGTAGATCTATTAGGCCATGTACAGACGGAAACCGAACTTTCGTTTTACTATCTAATACTACGTTATAATATTGAGTTTATAATCCATCCACAGTAGGTTTTCTTGAAAATTTCTTGACAGAAAAATCCAATGCCTAACAATTATTAGACCGACCGGAATCAAACCCGGGACCTCGTGATCTGCAGTCGAATATGCTAACCACTTGACTAACGAGGCACAGTAATCCATAACATACTAGTTAACCCCGACGCAAAAACGACGGGGTGTTATAAGTTTGACGTGTCTGTGTGTATGTGTATGTGTGTGTGTGTCTGTCTGTTCCCCTGTAGCGCTCAAACGGGTGAAGGGGGTGAGAGTGTTGTTAGCTATGTTTGATGAAAATCTACTACTATCGCTACAAAATGGCAGATTAAATATTTTTCCACAACTCCCTTAAATTAAAAATTGAATATAAAAATAAACAGTTATTTATTTCCATTTGTTGGTTTTATTTCTGCTCGCTTGCCTAGTAGATGTCTATGTACCTACCTAGGAGATAGTTATGTGACTATCATTTGCTGTACCTAGTAAAAAAAAAACCGGTCAAGTGCGAGTCAGACTCGCGTACCGAGGGTTCCGTACTCCAGAAGTATAAGTACAATCTGGTTTTCATTAGTTTGTCTTAAAAGGTAAGGTGCTAATTAAGCTAGGCCTCTAAATTGTATGAACACTCATACAACTCAGAGGTCTATCTTAATTGGCTCAACTATGTATGTATTTTCCTTTATTTATGCTGTAAGACCTGACTTTTTGCCAAATTTCGTAATTCAACTGGAGCTACCATTTAGGTTTTCGACCCAAAAAATATAGGGTACTTCCGGTTGACCTAGATTTGTTAATTTTGGTCAATAGCAATGTCTTACAGATTAAGTAAAGGAAAAATTCCGAAAAATAAAAAAAGTTGAAAATTAAGGTAAATTTTGGTACTTACAAGTTTTCGTGAAAATCTAAATTTGCCCATATCTTCTTATTGTGTGGACTCAGGACCTTAATTTTTATACACCTAATAGGGACTATGTCTGCCAATCCGCTTGGCCAGCGTGGTAGACTATGGCCAAAACCCTTCTCACTCTGAGAGGAGACCCGTGCTCTGTAGTGAGCCGGTAATGGGTTGATCATGATGAATAGGGACTATAGACTTTAGTATCTGGTATAAATTTCAACTTGCTAGGTTCATCTGTTCCTGAGAAAATCGGTGGTGACACACGGACAGACGGACAAGAAAGTGATCTTATAAGAGTTCCTTTTTTTACCTTTTGAGGTACGGAACCCTAAAAATGTCAGTAGGTAGCCTTAAATGTCATGTAAATCTGTGGTAGTCATTGGAAAAATATAATATGTACTTATTTAAAAGCATTTTTGAACTTTAAGTTCAAACCTCAATGCTCGATAGCTTGACCCGACTGTATCATCATGTCAATAAATTAGTGATGTGCTAGTATTAACAACCCTCTCACACTAGCGCTTTACATAATATGATACCAGATTCTCCACGAGGCTAAAATGGCTTGAAATGGATGTGACATCGAGGCGAGGTGCGAGGTGCGATGTGATGCATCTTTCGGCATGTTCGTAATTTTACGATAACTAATCCTACTAGTGTGGATGTTTGGATGTTTGGATGTTTGTTACTCAATCACACAAAAACTACTGGATGGATTTGGCTGAAATTTTGAATGGAGATAGATTATGCCCTGATTTAAAGCATAGGCTACTTTTTATCCTGGAAAATCCACAGTTCCCGCGGGATTTTGAAAACAAATCCAAATCTACAGCTATACTTAGCTATAGGTAGATCACTATAGTAAACTACCTTGAAAGTAAGTATAAAGGTTGGAAAAGGGAGCGGGAACGGGAACCGGAAATCCACGATTCCCTCGGGATTTGTGAAAAACCGAAATTCACGCGGGCGAAGCCGCGGGCAAAAGCTAGTATTAAATAAATAAAAGGCTATGGCCTCCATTATGGAACTAGCAATCAAATGAATGTGATGATTTTGTGTTAATGAGGAGATCCGTGCTCTGTAGTGGGCCGGTAATGGGTTGATATTTTGATAATGATAATGATGATGATGGAAATACATAATACAAAGTGATATTATATGGCGTCTCATGTAACGCTTGAAGAAATACTTGTTTTTAAATTACTCAAGTTCGTTTAGAGACTGCGTACCTACAACAGAATATTATAGATTTAGCCACATTGTTAAACCATTTTATAGTCGAATGATGAAAAAAAGATGCGGCAAAGTTTATCGATAGAATATTGGGAGACATCACTAAAGACTGCGGGGAATTGGTTTAAATACCTAGCCCCGAGCGATAGCGAAATAAATACACCGCTCGCCTGACGGCGAGTATCACGCGTCTTTGATATATATCTTATTATAATAAGTGCGAATTAAATTAACTGATTTACGTAAACTAAAATTTCATAATGAGGTAAGTCTACAAAAAAAAAACATAGGGTAAAACCCGGATAGATGCCGCAGTTGGATAGATGCCTCAATGTCAAAAAACCTGACTTCCCAAACTCGCGACTAAAAATTGATAGTTTAAATAAGAAGCGCAGGCCCCCCAAACCTCAGGCCCCTACATACATTTGTATTAAAACAATTTGTTTCGCTTGTGCGTGTGATTATCTCCGCAGCGAACGCGGCAAATCCTTCAAAGTTTTAGAGGCGAGTATTTGCCGTTGTATAACTTTTGAAGTAGTAGTAGATTCTGTTATATTTTTTATTATGTCAATACACTGGTTCAATAAGTGTACACCTAAGTGTAAATAATCGCTCTTTAGTTTTTAGTTTATTTACTAAATAAAAGGGCATCTATCCATATCAAAAAGGATAGTTGCCTCGATTTTTCGAGGTATAGGTGCCCTTAGAGGCATCTATCCCCTAATATACCTATAGATATATCAAGTATTTATTTTAATATTTTTAATGTTCTTTTATATTTTTATTTCTTTTTTCAATAAATTACTGATAGCTTTAATTTAAGTACTTCGGGGCATCTATCTCTTTCAGCCCGATCTGTCCAGTGGTTTGAGCTGTGCGTTAATAGATCAGTCAGTCAATCAGTCAGTCAGTCACCTTTTCCTTTTATATTATATATTTAGATAATAAAACCTTATGAAACTATGTATTTTGCTTATTTTTTTCATAGGGCATCTATCCTTTTTAGTATTTTCATAGTGGGGCATCTATCCACACAGGTAGGCATCTATCCCCAGAAAAAAGGGTCTGCAAAAAGTTAAATTCTGTAAAATCTGTAATCGTTAGGACAACAAAAACAAGTCATAATGGAACCCAAAAGATTAAACTAGCTATATTCATAAATATTATTTGTGATAAATTAATATTTTAAAAGTTAGGAGGCCATTTCAAAAAGTGGGGCGTCTATCCGGGTTTTACCCTACTTTATAAATTAATCTTATATATTCATTTTTTTTTCTCTTTCTTTGTTCATTAAGACGTACTATTATTGTTTATAGTATTTAGCCCAGTCAATTTAGACTTTCAAGGCTACAATAACTCCCACCTGGCTGAAAATTCGTAGGATTGTTCAAAACACTATTATAAATGAAATGTGAAAAGTCCTCATCGATCCGACACCTGGAAAAAAATTTACTCCTGGACACGCACAGTTTATTCACACTTGGCTGAAAATTTGTAGGATTGTTCGAAACACTATTATAAATGAAATATACAAAGTCCTCATCGATCCAACACCTGTGAAAAAAATTACTCGGGGTCAAAGTTTTCACGGGAAGTTTTCAGCAAAACGGTAAGTCTTATCATAAAATTATTTTAGACAAAATTGTAGACCAGGTAATTATCTATAAAAAATGTCTGAATACTTTTTTTCCTAAGAGCCACCGTTATTGAGATATAATGATTCAAAAAGATAAGTTTCGAAATAAAAATGAGGGACTGGGTTTATTTTTACCCGAAATCAGGGGCGTAGCTACCGCCGTATATGCCGTATCAATTATACGGGGCCCCAAGCCATGGGGGCCCCCGACGTGCGTAAGTAAAAATTAACAAAAACTTCCCAAATTTTTGTTTATTTCAGAAATGACCAAAGTCAAAAAATGTTGTCTAAAAAGTTGTACATAGAGGCAGAATCTTTAGAAAAACTAAAGTCATCATCAAATGATTTAATAAATTAGTTTGCCGAAAAAAAGGCAAGTATATATTTAATTAAGTATAGTAAGTAGTAGTAAGTATTTAATCAAGTATTTATTTAAGTATAAGGAGAGTATATATTTTTAATTTGAATTAGAAAAAGTGACAGATAAATAATTATGATGAATAAATAGGTATTGCTTTTAATTTTATGCAAACATTTTTTCTTTTGTGAGAAATCTTTACCCTTCATAAGGGCCCCCAAACAAATTTTTATACGGGGCCCCGCCAAGTTATGCTACGCTACTGCCCGAAATTCTGATATTTATAATATTTTATATGTGTAAGTGTGTAACTTACACATAACTTACACATATAAGTAATAAGTTACATACTTACACACATAAAATATTGGAAATATCAGAATTTCAGGTAAAAAGAAATCCAGTCCCTCATTTTTATTTCGACACCTAACTTTTTGAATCGTTATATCTCAAAAACGGTGGCTCTTAAGAAAAAAATTATTAAGATATTTTTTATAGATAATTATCTGATCTACAATTTTGTTTATGCTAGTTTTATGATAAAACTTACCGTTTTGCTGAAAATCATGAAAAACCCGTTTTTGTGACCTTTGACCCCGAGTAATTTTTTTTTCCAGGTGTCGGATCGATGAGGACTTTTCACATTTCATTTATAATAGTATTTTGAATAATCCTACCAATTTTCAGCCAAGTGTGAGTCAAATGTGCGTGTCCAGGAGTAAATTTTTTTCCAGGTGTCGGATCGATGAGGACTTTTCACATTTCATTTATAATAGTGTTTAGGAACAATCCTACCAATTTTCAGCCAGGTGGGAATTATTGTAACCTCACCCCTATTTTTTAGCCTAACTTGACCGGACTAATTGTAGGTATTTTTGTTTGTATACACATAATATTGTAATTAGCTTTAGTTTTTCTGTAAGTTAAGAATGCTGTGGTCATTTCGAGAAGTTTCCAATTAATGTAGTACATTATTTTGTGTAATTTATTACGATAGATATAAAAATTGTAACCAGTTTAATGATCCTAATAAAATAAAAAATCTACGCCGGCAACGCAGTAGTGGTTCCTCAGGTTCTGCTGTTCATGGGTGGCGGTAATCACTTAACATCAGGTGACCCGCTTGCTCAGTTGCCCGCTATTCCTATAAAAAAAAGTCTAAAGTGTCTTTAAGCGATAGTATCGTCTTGGATGTTTTTTTTTTATTTGCCTGAACAGCAATGATGAGGTCTATGTTGGAACGCGCTTGCCTAGAAAATGCCTATTCACTCTTGCCTTGAAGGTACTTAAGTCGAACGAGGCGGGAAACACGGAAGCACGGATGTAATTTGATCTAAGTTTCCCTTCTCCAGGTTAGAGGCTATAGCGATTTTGATGGTGTTGCTGGTGAGCTGTGCAGCGCAAACACGGCGCACTACCACTACAGACGACGGCCTCAGAGCGGCTATGGACATATTTGACTCGATAAGGAAAAATACAGATGGTCAATATGATAATGAAGTGGACGGTCAAGGGCAAAGTGATATGTCTGAGGAACAAACAGAGAGACCTACAAGAAGACAACCATCACTAGGAAGATCTACAATAACAACAAGACCACCACCAATAACAAGTATAAATTGAAAATTTAAAAACCCCCGACATTCGTCATTTTGTGGTCATTAACCGCCGACGCAAAAACGACGGGGTGTTATAAGTTTGACGTGTCTGTGTGTGTGTGTATGTCTGTGTCTGTCTGTTCCCCTGTGGCGATCAAACGGGTGGACCGATTTGAGTGTGGTTTTTTTTGTTTGAAAGGTGATTTAGTCGAAAGTGTTGTTAGCTATGTTTGATGAAAATCGGTCCAAGATGGCCGCGTGGCACAAAATGGCGTATGATATCTATATTTTTTCACAACTCCTTTGATATGGGTATCAAATGAAAGGGCTTGACTAGTAGAATAGCACTATTGCAAATTCAAGATGGCCGCCGCCACAAAATAGCGAATGTCGGCAGTTTTTTAAATTTTCAATTTATACTTACTTGTTTTGTGTTTGCGGCCATCTTGGATTTACATAGTGCTATTCTACTAATCAAGCCCTTTCATTTAATACCCATATTGATGGATTTGTGATAAAATATGTAATCCGCCATTTTGTAGCGGCGGCCATCTTGGATCGATTTTCATCAAACATAGCTAACAACACTCTCGACTAATTCACCTTTCAAACAAAAAAGACCGCATTCAAATCGGTTGACCCGTTTGAGCGCTACAGGAGAACAGACAGACACATCAAACTTATAACACACCTTCGTTTTTGCGTCGGGGGTTAACAAGTGATACTTAATCTATAAAGATTGAAAGTTAAACCGACTTCACAACACACATAAGGCGGGCAATACACATCCGATTTTTCCATCAGATAAGTAGGATCAGATAGTCTGATCCGACTGTCGGAAGGCATATTTTGTATGAACGTCCTGCAAGCCCAACATACTAGTCCGATCCGACGTCCAAGTCGGAAACGAGCGCGAGGCGTTTACGATTTTACTGGGACTCAGTCAATGACGAGTATAACCCGCGGCACGTAACTCGAGCGGTGACCTTCAAGTGCGCGCAGCGTCGTACGAGTGAGCGGGACACAATACGATTGGAGAGCCAATCAGCGCTTACGAGGGATCCGCGAGAGCTAATCAGTCCTTACGAACGATCCCCACGCCCTCCCCGCGACCCCCTCACCCCCCGAGATACCTCATTTTCGACTTCTGCGTATTGAAGGTCACCGGTCAACTTACGTGCCGCAGGTTATAACTTATATCATGATAGACAAAATAATGGTTTGGCTGGGAAGATGTCTGTAAAGAAATATTTTTGCTCCGTATGTAAGCAATCGAGATAGCTCGGGAACGTTGGAGTTCAGAAAAAGCCTGACGCAAGAATCGGACGTGTATCGAGTCAATGCGATCTGAGTGCTTAGTCTAAGTTTGGAGCACTCCAAAACTTGTAGTATACTATTGATCGATTTCAGAGTAAAATGGACCTAAACTGGCTTGCATTAAGGTTTGAGTTCGCCAATACATTCAGCATTCGAACACAGCGAGCGCCCCAAGCAGAAATGTTGTAAAACACATATTCGAACTATGGAATTACGACTTTAAAATAAGAGTGTTTGGGTTCAGTTTCTTAAAACGAGTGAGCAAACGAGTCGCAAAACTATTTATATGTGTAAAATCTTAGACTAACCGTCCTGATGTCTGATCAGACAGTCGGAAGCAAAACCTGACGTGTATTGCCTGTCTAACAATTTATATCTCGGAAAATACTAAACCGATTTTGATGCTTGAACTGTTTGACATGAAATTGTAAGTCTGCGGTGTCTCTAAACTGCTATTACCTTTTCAGTAACTCGAGAGTGTTTTACGAAGGACAACGAACTTGGTAAATGTGTGAAGACATCTATGTGTGATCTGGAAGAGCCGAAAATTGACCCCACCACACTCTTTTATTACAGGTGTGTTTTATTTAATACTAGCATCTGCTCGCGGCTTCACCCGCGTGAATTTCGGTTTCTCATAAATTATCCCGAAGGAATCATGGATTTCCGTTTCCTGTTTCCGTTTAAAAAATAATTTCTCCTTCATTACCCGACTGGGTATATGTGTTTCACCTGTGTGTATGTATGTCCATTCCTATGTCCGCGTGTAACTAATCAACGACTCAACGGATTTTGATAAATGATACGTCATTAGATTTGTCTCAATGACGCGAGTGTTATGGGGTACCTAAATTTAAAAAAAAATCAAAATGGCGGACTTTATGCGCTTTAATGTGCGAGCTGAAAAAAAAATTTTTCTTCAAGACCCTCGAGTGGGGTATCAAAATAAAGGGATTCAAAAGGCAAATACGAAAATGTATAAATTTATATATTTGGAAACAATTTGGAGTGATAAATCGTAGAAAATGACCGTTTCCTATGTCAGTTCGTAACTACTTAACGGCTCAACCTATTTTGATAAATTATACGTCATTAGATTTTTCTTGACGGCGCAAATATTATTGGGTACATAAAATTCATAAAAAATCAAAATGGTGAATGTTATGCACTTTAATGTGCGGGCTGAAAAAAAATTTTTTTTTTCAAGACCCTCGAGTGGGGTATCAAAATAAAGGGCTTTAAAAGGCGAGTACGAAAATATATACAATCTATATGTTTTAAATCAATTTGGAGTGACAAATCATGAAAAACAAAATAAATAACAACTACACTGTAAGTGATACGGTGGTAGTTTATTAATTTTTTAGTTCGTTTTTTAGCATGGCAGTCGGGTTTTTTTAATTTTTAAATTATAGCTTGTTTATTGATGGATTTCAAAACTTCTTTCACTAGTTTTAATTTATATTTTAACATTTATTAGTTTTAATCTATATTTTAATTAACCCCCGACGCAAAAACAACGGGTTGACATAAGTTTGACGTGTCTGTGTGTGTGTGTCTGTCTGTCTGGGCCCCTGTAGCGCTCAAAAGGGTGAACCGATTTGTATGCGGTTTTTTTTTTGTTTGAAAGGTGAATTAGTCGAGACTGTTGTTAGCAAATTGATCCAAGATGGCCGCCGCTACAAAATGGCGGATTAAATATTTTTTCACAACTCCCTTAATATGGATATCAAATTAAAGGGCTTGACTAGTAGAATAGCACTATGCAAATCAAAGATGGCAGCCACCGCGAAATGGCGAATGTCGGGGGTTTTTTAAATTTTCAATTTATATTTGTACAAACTTGTGTGTTCAAAATGATATTTTCAACTGCAGGAAACGATCCTCATTCATTCATATACAACGTTAGTTTTACTTTACGCAAAACCTGAAAGTAGTTTGTTCACAATCAGTAACAAAATCGAATCCAACCATTTTTGTATAGTGTTATATTTTTGTCCAAAAATATTTTGAAATCCTTCAAGCTGAGACACAATGGTTTACCGCGCATCAGCTGACGGTCGGCACACAGCGGCGGTCATTCAACTCGCGTCGATCGCAAGTCCCTGCGGCGACGGCTTGCGGTGACCATTTTTTTCGAGGACAACGACGCAACATAACAAGCTTATAACTTCGTTACTTTTCATTATATTTTTTTGAAATTTTGTATAAATATTCTTAATGTAAAAATATTTGACACGTGTTTCGGTTTTTGCGCGAAGTAAAACTAACGTTGTATTTTCAGGATGAAGGAGGGAGACTGCCGCTTCCTCGAGGAATGTTGTCCAGTGGGCAAGGTGAGAGAGAATCCGGTAAAGCGCGATCTGCCGACAGCGCCGGGCTGCGGGTACAGCAACCCCGGCGCCGGGCTCTTCCGGCGGGCGTCCGAGCAGTACGCGGACTTCGCCGAGTTCCCGTGGATGGTCGCCTTGCTCAAGAACCCGTGAGTGCTCTAAGTAATTTAAACGGTGTGTAAAATCACATTTAATCATCATCATGATCAACCCTTTACCGGCTCACTACAGAGCACGGGTCTCCTCTCAGAGTGAGAAGGGTTTTGGCCATAGTCTACCACGCTGGCCAAGCGGATTGGCAGACTTCACACACCTTTGAGAACGTTATGGAGAACTCTCAAGCATGCAGGTTTCCTCACGATGTTTTCCTTCACCGTTAAAGCAAATGATATTTAAATACTTTAAAACGCACATAACTCCGAAAAGTTAGAGGTGCGTGCCCCGGGATCGAACCCACGGCCTCCGATTAGAAGTCGGTCGTCCTAACCACGAGGCTATCACAGCTTCGGCTGTGTGAGTGTATGTAAAAACACATTTAATACGTAGAGTTTATTATATACGGTTAGTGAATTTCTCAATGACAAGCTTGGAAACAATCTAAGAAAATTTAAGTCATGTCTTAAAATGAGTATTTGATTAGTGTTCAATTCGATGCTTTGATCATGGGTAGCCTAAGTATGTCACGCTCTCTTTAAACATTTCTGTGGTGGTGTCGTGTGGTGCGGGTTGTTACGTTCCCTCAAATATGGTTGAGCGAAGCAATGGCTGGATCATGCGTCATGCTCGTGAACGGGTGCCGCCGTCGGAAATGGGCCTACTTTTGTCTGCCCTTCTTAACATGTGTAGAATTGTAAGCACCATTCCGAACCAGTGGTAGATTCATTTGTCGATTCAAAAGCACTTGTAAAAGTTTATCTGAATAAAAAATATGTCTTAGACTTGCCTTTACACAAGTTTAAGAACTCTATTAAAAGTATGCTCATAAAAAAAGTTTTTTCTTCTTTCTTTCTTCTTCTAGACGGCATTTCAATCATGTACATTAATAATAATAATTGTTATAATGTTATTTTTAAAAAGAGCAACCGCCGAGTTTCTTGCAGGTTCTTCTCGGCTGGAACTGTGCATTCCGAACCTGTGGTAGATTCAATTGACGATTCAAAAGTACTTGTAAAAGTTTATTTGAATAAAAAACTTTTCTATTCTATTCTATTCTATAACCCCCGACGCAAAAACACGGTGTTATTAGTTTGACGTGTCTCTGTGTGTGTCTGTTCCTCCGTAGCGCTCAAACGTTTCTCTTGTTTCGGATTGAGTATGCTGCATGGCCCTATTGGCCGCTACAGCGTCACCGGGGTTGTCGGAGAGCGCGAAGCTCTGCCAGGGGGGAGTAGTGAGCCCTAGGGCTCGATGAATATCGGAGGGCGGCAACGTCTTCCTAAGGGCGCCTCCTGTGAGGCTCGGACCACGGCTTAGGTTGACGTTGGGGCGAGTGGGATCGTTGGACTAGATTAGTCCGAGCGCCCCCGAGACCGTGGTAAGGGCCCACGTCCGGGTGACGTCAGAAATCGGGGACCTCGTCTTCGCCGGCGAAGACGCTGTGCATCGGTTGTGTGATTGTGTGGCCCTAACATATAGGGTGCATTGTCGGTAGTTATTTGATCGTCGGGGTCGTAAAGGATGTGCTTAGGGCGTCTTTTATCGGGAGGGTCGTTACGATCTGGAAACGCTCAAACGGGTGAACTGATTTGAATGCGGCATTTTTTTGTTTTTTTAAAGGTGAATTAAGTAGTCGGGAGTGTTCTTAGCTATGTTGATGAAAATTTGTCCAAGATGGCCGTCGCCACAAAATGACGGATTACATATTTTTTACCCGACTACGGCAAAGCCAAAAGGTTATGATTTCATACAAATTTTCATCCCCTATTTAACCCTCTTAGGGGTGGTATTTCCAATAATCCTTTCTTAGTGTGCGCCTACGTCATAAAAGGAAGCTACTGTGAAAATTTCAAGTTTCTAGCTGCAGTGGTTTAGGCTGTGCATTGATGATCAATCAGTCAGGACAAGCCTCTTTATATTATTACTAGACAAGCGTTTATATGTATTGGCTTTTTAAAAATCCCGTAGGAATCATTTTGTTTTTCCTAAGCTCCTGTTAGATATATAATGCTAAAAAGCGGTATAGCTCATATAATGCTAAAAAAGTTAACTGTTAAAAGTTCACTGGCGGATGTTTAGGTAGATCAAAATGTACCTAAACATCCGCCAGTGAAAGTCCCATCAAAATCGATCCAGCCTTTTAGAGATTAGTCGGTAATCTGTAAAGTATCTACTTTCTAACAAAAAAAGAATGAATGAAATCGGACCACGCGTTATTGAATTACAGCTAAATACACGTTTTGATTTTCATCCCCTCTCCCTAGGGAACCGTGCTGAATTTCAGGATAAAATGTATCCTATATGTTACTCCGTAGTATGAACTTAAATCGCACCAAGTATCGTTTCAATCCATTCAGTAGTTTTTGCGTGATGCGCGCACAAACATACAGACAAACAGATAAACAGACAAACAGACAAAAATTTCAAAAATAGCTTTTTTACGTTCTATTACTTATCCCTAACATCCCCCAGTTATTATTTTGCAAAAATCTTTAATGTACAGATACGGCAAGTCTACGATTTTATTATATGTATAGATATAGATATAGATATAGATAGAAGATAGATAGATAGATATAGATATAGAAGATAGAAGATAGATAGATAGAGGCTTACGCTCGACGACAATCATGCCTGACGGAAAGCATCGATGAGGTCTAAGTTGGGACGCGCTTGCCTAGAAAATGCCTATTCACTTTTACCTTTAAGGTACTCAAGTTGCACGAGGCGGGAAACACGGGTAAACGGAAAAATGGCCAGAAGGGCGTACCCATACCCTAGCCGCTAGCGGTTCGTATCATAATCGTTGACCTTGCATTGATACTTATTTAACTTACTTATTTAAAGTCTGTTCGTTTTCTTCATCATGATCAACCCATTACCGGCTCACCACAGAGCACGGGTCTCCTCTCAGAGTGAGAAGGGTTTTGGCCATAGTCTACCACGCTGGCCAAGCGGATTGGCAGACTTCACACACCTTTGAGAACATTATGGAGAACTCTCAGGCGTGCAGGTTTCCTCACGATGTTTTCCTTCACCGTTAAAGCGAGTGATATTTAAATACTTAAAACGCACATAACTCCGAAAAGTTAGAGGTGCGTGCCCCGGGATCGAACCCACGACCTCCGATTAGAAGTCGGTCGTCCTAACCACTAGGCTATCACAGCTTTTTAGTCGGTCGTCCTAACCACTAGGGCTAGGCTATCACAGCTTTTTAGTCAGTCGTCCTAACCACTAGGCTTTGATAAATTACTCTAATAATAAGTAATTTATTAGAGTAATTTATCAAAGCCACTAGGCTATCACAGCTTTTTTATATTCGTATTTTATTACCATATAACCATAAACATAAAATATAATATTATCATGAACACGGGTGTTCTCTCAAAATGAGAAGGATTTTAACCATAGTCTACCACGCTGGCCAAGCGCGGATTGGCAGACTATTCAGAGATTCTGTTAGAATAGAAAAAAAAATTACAAACAGTAAAAAAATAATAAAAATAAAAGTAGAATACTAAGAGCACTTGCGCCTATACCGACACTATGTTACCGAATGGACTTTACTTACTTACTTACTTTACTTACTACTTACTTTACTTACTTACTTACTACTTACTCTTCTCGGCTGGAACTGCATTCCGAACCTGTGGTAGATTCAATTGACGATTCAAAAGTACTTGTAAAAGTTTATTTGAATAAAAAACTTTTCTATTCTATCCTATTCTATTCTTACTTACTTTTTCGACAGCAAGGTTGACTGGAACAACAATTATATCGGAGGAGGCGCGCTCATCCACCCGTCGGTGGTGCTGACTGTCGCGCACAAAGTCGACACTTTGGAGCCTAAAGACGTAAGTGTGAAAAATTCGCTAACTTTAACCAACTCGTGGCATGATGTGGAACTAACCTAACCTAACGGTACGGCCTCCTCCGCCCCTCACAGCCGTCCAGTCGCACACCAACCTAGCCTGACGACATCGACCCTCTAACCAAGTAATCAGGCCCCACAATAGGGCAAACCAACATATAACCAATCACACCAAAACTAGAATAGACAGCAAATCACTCACCCTACCAACCAACAGCACCACACCCTCTTTCCACAATTCACTGAGTATTCAACACAGACACGACCACACCTGAAGCGTGCTCGAGAGAGACTCGATTCGTCGAGCTGCGATCCCTTATATTGAGTTGGCAAACGTATTCGCCTTTATTTAAAACTACCCTCTTAGAAAAATCACGACATAAGTATGTGTTATTATTTCTTTATCAAGTGCCATTCTTTGATTAGAAGCAGGCGTTACATTGCAGAGTTCCATGATATACAGTGAAAACAAAACTTTGCTATAATCCGCTAACAGTGACTTCGTAGGCACAACACCACTCAAATTCACCACGAAACAAACTCGACGATCGTTTCGCTCCGACACCGGAGCATCTTCAGGAGATGCTCAACGGACGATTGCAGTTGGCATTTGCATTGCATAGATCCCTACAGAGAGGAAGCTTTATACAAGCGGCCCTCTGTAGGTACACTCATACAGCGCACGTTTGTCATCCAACTGAGCCGACGGCATCAAACGCGGAGCGTCCGTGAACCGTTGGTGAGAGCTCGTGTGTAAGTGTACCTACAGCGGGTCGCTTGTATAAGTCACGGAAAATAAGTCAAGCGGTGACCTTCAATACGCAGAAGTCGAAAATGAGGTATCTCGGGGTGTGAAGAGATCGCGGGGAGGGAGTGGGCGGGGAGGAAGTGGGGATCGTTCGTAAGCGCTGATTGGCTCTCCAATCGTATTGTGTCCCGCTCACTCGTACGACGCTGCGACCGGTCACGGCTGTCACCGGTCGACTTACGTGCCAGGGGTTATACGAAGCTTCCTCTCTGTCATGTGATACAACTGAGCTGGTGGCGTCAGACGCGGAGCATCCGTGAACCGTTGGTGGGAGCTCATGTGTGAGTGTACCTACAGCGGGCCTCGTGAATGAAGCTTCCTCTCTGTAGACATATCTACTCATGTGATACAACTGAGCTGGTGGCGTCAGACGCGGAGCATCCGTGAACCGTTTGTGAGAGCTCACGTGTGAGTGTACCTACAGCGGGCCGCTTATATGAAGCTTCCTCTCTGCACGGATATCTATCTACTCATGTGGTGTGGGTGTTGTATCATAAAGAGAATATGGTAGTTACTTTTGTTCTGGTTCGTTGGAGACAAATCAACATTCCGATTGTTCTGAGCGTCCTGTGGGAAGTGATGATGATGTGTCCTTGTTTGTGTCCGCAGCTGAGATGCCGCGCCGGCGAGTGGGAAACGTTCACCGAGAACGAGTCCCTGGGCCACCAGGACCGCGACGTATACTCGATCATAGTACACGAAGAGTTCGACCGAGGTAAGCCATTCCTGCCTCGTTGGCCTAATGGTTAATATATTCGCAGATCACGAGGTCCCGGGTTCGATTCCCGGGTCGGACAAATAATTGTTAGGCATTGGGTTTTTCTGTCGAGAAATTCTCAGTGCCAGCCCGGAGTTGGAAGCTGGTGCTCCACCCCCGTGCCTCGGAGAGCACGTTAAGCAATCGGTCCCGGTTATTATCACTACCATGTGACAATAGTCGTTAAAGCCCGCCAACCCGCATTGGAGCTGCGTTGCGGGTCTAAGCTCTAAATCCCTCTATAAGAGAGGAGGCCTGTGTCCAGCAGTGGGACGTTAAAAAGGCTGTAGTGATTTTGTTATATATATTGAGAAGCTACAGTAAGAATATTATGTATTTCTTTTAATTTTTCGCGAAGGGAATCTCGCGTTTTTAAATTAAAAATTGCACGAATTGCCCTTTTTTTGTAAAACTAAAATTTTTTCAATATCAGCCGCTTTACCTTCCATACAACATAATACTATGGAAACATGCAAAATAAACAATTTTTGCAGTTTCTACATCTGTTAACTGTCTAATCTTCCTAACAGCGTAAGCAGCAGAGCTGAGCTTGCCAGCAAGTGTTTCTATATGGGTGCCCCAAGCCTTGGTTGAATCTCGGATCTAGGGTAATTCCCAAGAACACAGTTGTGTCCTCAGTTTGCAATGGCTCACTACTTACAGATTTCGGTTTTTTCAAAAACCCGTGGGAACTGTGGATTTTCCAGGATAAAAAGTAGCCTATGTGTTAAGTCAGGGCATAATCTATCTCCATTCAAAATTTCAGCGAAATCAGTTCTGTAGTTGCAGCGTTAAAGAGTAACAAACATACACACACACACACACATACACAAACTTTCGCCTTTATAATATTAGTGTGATTTGTCACCAGCTCACGCCTTCAATGACGTAGCCCTGTTGATCGTGGCACAGCCGTTCAAGATCCAGGGTAACATCAACGTGGCCTGCCTCAATCCCTCTCTGCCACCCCCCAGGACTATGTGCTACAGCATGGGCTGGGGGATGGACTTTAACAAGGGCAATCAGTACGCCAACGTCCTAAAGAAGGTACATGTCACTTCAAGCCACATCGACGTAATCTGTCTCAGCCCCTTCACCAGACCCCGGGACTGCGCTAGGGGCAAGACGTCTTAATGAAGGTACATGCCACTCCAAGCACACATCCACGTGTATATGTATAGAATGGGTTGAGGGCAAGACCTCATCAAGGGCAAAAACAACGTCACTGTCCTAATGAAGGTACATGTCACTCCAAACTTAGATCGACGTAACCTGCTTCAGCCTCTCACTGTTAGTCGGCAGTCCCCTTGACTAGATTAGGGGCAAGACTTCACCAAGGGCAAAAACAACGCCACTGTCCTAAGGAAAATACATGTCACTCCAAGCTCACATCGACGTAATCCCCTTACGCCAGCCCCCGGGACTGGGCTAGGGGCAAGACTATGTACATCAAGGGCAAAAATGACGTCAACGTCCTTAAAAAGGTACATCTCACTCGTCCTGATTCCTGTCTGATCTGTCTGGTTCTCAGCCCTGGAAAAAATTTGAAATACTCAGGCTCCGAGAATGATAATTTCTACCTTTGTGCTTAAAAGGGTCACTGAATACTGAGGGTGGCGAAAACCGAGGGTTTTTGCTGATCACTAACAGATAAACCAATCTCCCCGTCAGGTCATCGGGTATATCCTTTCCCTCCTGTTGACCAAAACAAAAATGAAACACCTTCATTACTTGCCATGTTCTGGCATCGATCATTTATCTAACTCTGTCTCACAGACCCTTTGTATAATTGCAGGTTAATTTGCCTCTGATGGAAAAGGCTGAATGCGAGAAACGTTTCCGGAAAACCATACTAGGCCCAAATTACTTCTTGCATCGCTCGCTCACCTGCGCGGGGGGCTACGTCAATCTCGACATGTGCAAGGGGGACGGAGGGTCGCCTCTCGTCTGTCCTATAGGGGTGAGTCACAATATAGGATAAGAGGGATGAATGTGAGGGGAGATTCAAGAGCACCAAGCTAAGTATGGACTACACATTGCGTCGCACGCTAATCTGTGTGGAAGGACATGTCCACAGACCACACGTGTCCCCCGTGGACGGGAGCTCGCCTCTCGTCTATCCTATAGGGGTGAGTCACAATATAGGATAAGAGGGATGAATGTGAGGGGAGATTCAAGAGCACCAAGCTAAGTATGGACTCCACATTGCGTCGCACGCTAATCTGTGCGGAAGGACACGTCCACAGACCACACGTGTCCCCCGTGGACAGGAGCTCGCCTCTCGTCTGTCCTATAGGGGTGAGTCACAATATAGGATAAGAGGGATGAATGTGAGGGGAGATTCAAGAGCACCAAGCTAAGTATGGACTACACATTGCGTCGCACGCTAATCTGTGCGGAAGGACACGTCCACAGACCACACGTGTCCCCCGTGGACGGGAGCTCGCCTCTCGTCTGTCCTATAGGGGTGAGTCACAATATAGGATAAGAGGGATGAATGTGAGGGGAGATTCAAGAGCACCAAGCTAAGTATGGACTACACATTGCGTCGCACGCTAATCTGTGCGGAAGGACACGTCCACAGACCACACGTGTCCCCCGTGGACGGGAGCTCGCCTCTCGTCTGTCCTATAGGGGTGAGTCACAATATAGGATAAGAGGGATGAATGTGAGGGGAGATTCAAGAGCACCAAGCTAAGTATGGACTACACATTGCGTCGCACGCTAATCTGTGCGGAAGGACACGTCCACAGACCACACGTGTCCCCCGTGGACGGGAGCTCGCCTCTCGTCTATCGTATAAATAGCCCAAGATCCCACGACAGCCAGACCTTCGTTATTTTATAATAGCTGCAAGTTTCTCTATGTATTGTCCCCAATACATGGAGGAACAATCAGCAACTATGAAGTTGAGATCATGGTTACTTTGGGAGATACTTAACAGGTAATAAAAGTGTAATAAATCTTGCGTTAAAGTATAAAGTCAATTTTTTTTTCTTCGGAATAGTATTAGTATATGCCGCTTGTATCAGCGGCTCCCTGCGACTTGTTTGATGTCGTCGGTCCACCTAGTGCGGGGTCTACCAACACTGCGCTTCCCGGTGCGAGGTCGCCACTACAGCATCTTGGAACCCCAACATGTATCGATACATGAACCCCAATATGTTCTCGGAACTATGTGCCCCGTCCATTGCCCCTTCAGTTTCACAACCCGCTGAGCGATGTCGGTTATTCTGGTTCTTCTACAGATCTCCTCATTTCTGATTTGATCGCGTAGAGAAACTCCGAGCATAGCTCTCTCCATCGCTCTCTGAGTGACTCTGAGCTTTCTTATGAGGCCCATAGTTAGCGACCATGTCAGCGTCACTCACCGCATATTAAGAGCCTGTTTCACCACCTTCCGATAAGTGTCGGATAGCTATTCACAACTTTTGTCTTTGCCACTTGGCATAAAGTGAGAAAGTGACAAAACTTACGTTTAGGCTATCCGACACTTATCAGAAGGTGGTGAAATAGGCCCTAAATGTTTTCAATTAGTGGCGTCCGTCATTCCTCGGGGTCAGATAAGTTTGTTTGACTGTAGTGGTGGTGAGTGGTGAGTAAAGTGGTGGTGGTATATAACTCCCGGCACGTAAGTCGAGCGGCGACCTTCAAGTGCGCACAGCGTCGTACGAGTGAGCGGGACACAATACGATTGGAGAGCCAATCAGCGCTTACGAGGGATCCGCGAGAGCTAATCAGTGCTTACGAACGATCCCCACGCCCTCCCGCGACCACCTCACCACCCGAGATACCTCATTTTCGACTTCTGCGCATTGAAAGTCAACGCTAGACTTATTTGCCGTGATTTGTAACGTTGCTATGGTTGTCAGGAGCCCGCTGAGCAGCGCTACGCGGTGGTGGGGCTGGTGGTGTACGGACTGGACTGCGGCTCGCAATACACCCCGGGCACCTACACCACGGTACCAGTGTTCTACGACTGGATCGACAGGAAAATGGGCATGGCAGCCATCGGCGACAGGCCGTACACGTACTGATGATGGACGAACATAAACGAATTAGTTATTATAGCGTTTATATTTTAGACACGAATAAACATATCATACCATTCACTTTCTTCTTCACTTCACTTCTTCCACACACACTTGTCACATATTTTTTGTAGCTTTTATTTATCTGTTAGTCTATTATTATTTTATTTTACTGTATGTTGTATTCTGTTAGGATTCCAATAAATGTTGCATTACTACTGGTACTAATAAAGGTAAAATTAATATTATTATTATTAATTATTATTCTAATAACTTTTTATTATTTACCTACCCGCAATTGAAGGAAATTTTCTTCTAAAAAATACGCGCCGAATTTACAACCTCTTCATTTTTTATTTTATTTTCAACACATAGGCTTACTTTTTATCATGGAAAAATCCACAGTTCCCGCGGGATTTCGGATAAACCGAAATTTGCTATAGCAATTTACAGCTACAGCTGTAGGTAGATTACTATAGCAAAGGAACTTCCTTGAAAGTAGGTATATATGTAGGTTGGAAAAGGAAGCAGGAACGGGAACGGTAAATCCACGATTCCCTCAGGATTTGTTAAAAACCGAAATTCACGCGGGCAAAGCTGGGGGAAAAACCTAAGTAGTGATAAATATATTATTCAATCCATTGTAACAAAGCAAGGTGCCCAGAACGCTGGCTGCGCTACCTCGTTGAATGGTGAGACTAATATGCTAGGTAGTAGGTAATAGGTAACTGCCAAAAACTTTTGAAAGTCGTTTAATTTTAAACTCAAGCTAAAAATTGTGGAATCGAACCATAGAGACAATAATAATAATAAATAATAATAAATAATAATAAATAGAGTTGGCATACCTACCTTAAAAATGTGCCAAAAATACACTCACACACGCACAATCCCCCAACCTAAAATGGCGCGTGTTCATTGTGATGTCTCAAGTTGTGCGTGTGTGAGTGTATTTTTGGCACGTTTTTAAGGTAGGTTACAGGTATACATTTTAGGGAGGCCATCTTATGTCATGAGTCTGCCGCAAACTGTTTTATTATTATGTCAAAAATGTAATGTTGTCTCTTTCACACTTATGAAAATTTTGATAAGCTTGAGCTATTTTCCGATCTACTATTTTCTATAGGACATTATGCCAACTCTATTAATCGAACCCACACCTCACTGTCAAAGTCAACCTCACCTGCGCGCGGTGCACCCTGCCAATATGCCGTGGGCCCAGACGCTCTCAGTCCCCTCTACGGGTCGTTGTGCCTGATACCACACAACTTAATCTAGATGGTATCACCGCTTTGTGGTAGGATTCTACCCCAAATCCGCCACCACTATAATATCTCACAGGTTTTCACTTAATTGGAGGGGAAAAGGGAATATTAGTCATGCTCATCATGGCTAATATACTTTAAAAAAAATTAGAATATATAAATTATTTATTTAGAATTATTGGGTTAGCACGCAATGAGGGTTTTCTGTAAATGATCCACGAGTTGGCAGCACTGTAGCGTGAGGTCTAATCATCTATCAAAATACATGAGTGTCTTGTAGAATAGTTTACGATTATTTTTCATTTTTTAAATCATAATGATTTAATTTAATATTAATTTAATGCGCACGAGCTACACTTGTCGTTTGCCTCCCAACTGAGCTCCAGCGGAGCGTCCGTGAACCGTTGGTGAGAGCTCATGTGTGCGTGAGCTGCGCTATGTGTGAGTGTACCCTACAGAGGGCTGTTTGTATGAAGCCTCCTCTCTGTAGGGATATCTACTCATGTGTTAATATTATCACATGAATAGATATCGATACAGAGAGGAAGCTTCATACAAGCGGCCCGCTGTAGGTACACTCACACAGCGCACGTTTGTCATCCAACTGAGCAGGTAGGTCAGACGCGGGCGTCCGTGAACCGTCGGTGAGAGCTCATGTGTGAGTGTACCTACAGCGGGCCGCTTGTATGAAGCTTCCTCTCTGTACGGATATAATCTACTCATGTGCTGATATTATGCTTAATAAGTGTTCGTATTAGCCCCGCAAATTAGTATTGCGCCTGGCCGCCATTTTCATGACGTCAGCACTAGACAGACGTCGGTACCGTTGACAAAAACTGTTGGCAGAGTACGCGTATCAAGTTTTGAATAACTACTCGTGTAGCCGGGGATGGGGGGGGCGCGGAAGTAACTGTAGAGCGGGTTTAGCTTCGCAGCTTGAACAGCGACTCGGTCTCCAGCTCGAAACTACTCCTGTTGAAGCCCTCTCGCACCAGACGCCCGCCCACCCAGTCGAAGAATTCGGGCACCTGAAACATTATCACTTTATCACTATTTATTGGATGAGGTAAGTATATGATATATGGTGCTAGTCACGGCAAATAAGTCGAGCGGTGACCTTCAATGCGCAGAAGTTGAAAATTAGGTATCTCCAGGTGTGAGGGGGTCGCGGGGAGGGCGTGGGGATCGTTCGTAAGCACTGATTAGCTCTCGCGGATCCCTCGTAAGCGCTGATTGGCTCTCCAATCGTATTGTGTCCCGCTCACTCGTACGACGCTGCGCGCACTTGAAGTTCAGCGCTCGACTTACGTGCATGTATACAGTGTGTATGTATGTAAACCGCTAGGGTGTGGAACGCCCTTCCGGCGTCCGTGTTTCCCGCCTCGTTCAACTTAAGTGCCTTCAAAACAAGAGTGAATAGGCATTTTCTAGGCAAGCGCGTTCCAACTTAGACCTCATCATTGCTCTCCAGGCATGATTGTCGTCAAGCGTAAGCCTATCATACAATAAAAAAAAAAAAAAAATAATAATATGTTTGTTACTCTTTCACGCAAAAACTACTTACTGAACCGATTTGGCTGAAATTTGAAACATACATAGCTTATAACCTAGAATAACACATAGGCTACTTTATATCCTGGAAAAAAGTGTTCCTGCGGGTCTTAAAACAACGCCATCTATCGGCAAATAAGTTAAACTTTGGCTGTAAGGGGTGCCGTTCATAATTGTTTTACGTGCTTTGACCACTTATTCGCCGCGGGTAACACTGCGGGGCGCAGCAAGTAAAGTTATAATGTAGTGATGTTTATCTGTTTATGGGATGAGGTAAGTATACAATAGCCCGCCAACTCGAGTACCAGTGCGGTGGGTCTACAATCCGCGGCACGTAAGTCGAGCGGTGACCTTCAATGCGCAGAAGTCGAAAATGAGGTATCTAGGAGCATGTGAGGGGATCGCGGGGAGGGCGTGGGGATCGTTCGTAAGCACTGATTAGCTCTCGCGGATCCCTCGTAAGCGCTGATTGGCTCTCCAATCGTAGGTATTGTGTCCCGCTCACTCGTACGACGCTGCGCGCACTTGAAGGTCACCGCTCGACTTACGTGCCGCGGGTCTACAAGCGTTTGCAAGCCTACACAAACCAAGTCAACACTTTATGGTTTATACAACACTTTATCCAGATTGAATTTGTGACGTCTTGTTGAGGTTTGGGAAGTATCTCGTTGATCTAGTGGTTAGCATATTCGACTGCAGATCACGAGGTTCTGGGTTCGTTTATTGGGTCGGGCAAATAATTGTTAAGTAAGTATTGGATTTTTCTGTTAAGAAATTCTCAGCTCCATCCCGAAGTTGGTAGTCGTCGGTGTTTCACCCCCGTGCCTCGTAGAGCACGTTAAACAGTCGGTCCCGGTTATTATCACTATCATGTGGCAATAGTCGTCAAAGCTCGCCAACCCGCATTAGAGCAGCGTGGTGGGTCTAAGCTCTAAATCCATATGAGAGAGGAGGCCGGTGCCCAATAGGGGGACGTTAACAAGGCTGTAGTGGTAGTAGTGGTAGTCACCACCACGGTCACCTGATGATAAGTGATTACCGCCGCCCATGAACATTAGCAGCACCTGAGGAACCACTAATACCTTGCCGGCTTTTGAGGAGGCTATTCAGCTTGCTGTCGGAACACATCGGATGCTTTGCGGCAGATTACGGCTGAAGTGTGGTCGCTAGCCAAGCGGATTCGGGGTAGAATCCTACCACAAAGCGGTGATATCATCTAGAGTTGTGTGGTATCAGGCACAACGACCCGTAGAGGGGACTGAGAGCGTCAGGACCCAGGGCATATTGGCAGGAAGTACCGCGCGTAGGTGAGGTTGACTTTGGCCACATCATTGTAATTTGGGCCACTTACACCCCTAATGGTTATGGTGGAAGGAGAGGAGTCAGGTGATATGAAGAGAGAGATGTGGATACGTCACCTTGACATACACGCCCGGGACGTTCTTGGTGCCGCACTCCAGCCCGTACGCCACCATGCCCACCACGGCGTAGCGCTGCTCCGCGGGCTTCTGATGAACAATTCATGATGATTAGATTAGATTCATGATTAGATCATTAGATCACATATACGAAATCTACTAACTAAGCTAGGAACTTGAAATTTTGACAGTTCTTTTTATGCCGTAAGCGTACACTAAGGGACTGTTTCACCAACTTCTGATAGATAGCCTAAACGTAAATTTTGTCACTATCCGACACTTATCAGGAGGTGGTGAAACAGGCACTAAAATCTTCTATCTCCTATGCTCATGCATAGATGTAACATCAACCTTTTTGCGTCGGGAGCTTAACATGTGTGAAGCATACAACGCTGCCACCGCCATAGTCTGTCGACTCACCCCCACTGGACAGACGAGGGACGACCCGCCGTCGCCGAGGCAGGTGTCGACCCCGGCCTCGCCGCCCGCGCACGTCAGCGTGCGGTGCAGCTTGTAGCCCGAGCCGAGCCGAGCCGCTCGTTCCACCTAGCCACGCGACTCACCCCCACTGGACAGACGAGGGACGACCCGCCGTCGCCGAGGCAGGTGTCGACCCCGGCCTCGCCGCCCGCGCACGTCAGCGTGCGGTGCAGCTTGTAGCCCGAGCCGAGCCGAGCCGCTCGTTCCACCTAGCCACGCGACTCACCCCCACTGGACAGACGAGGGACGACCCGCCGTCGCCGAGGCAGGTGTCGACCCCGGCCTCGCCGCCCGCGCACGTCAGCGTGCGGTGCAGCTTGTAGCCCGAGCCGAGCCGAGCCGCTCGTTCCACCTAGCCACGCGACTCACCCCCACTGGACAGACGAGGGACGACCCGCCGTCGCCGAGGCAGGTGTCGACCCCGGCCTCGCCGCCCGCGCACGTCAGCGTGCGGTGCAGCTTGTAGCCCGAGCCGAGCCGCGCCGCTCGTTCCACCTAGCCACGCGACTCACCCCCACTGGACAGACGAGGGACGACCCGCCGTCGCCGAGGCAGGTGTCGACCCCGGCCTCGCCGCCCGCGCACGTCAGCGTGCGGTGCAGCTTGTAGCCCGAGCCGAGCCGAGCCGCTCGTTCCACCTAGCCACGCGACTCACCCCCACTGGACAGACGAGGGACGACCCGCCGTCGCCGAGGCAGGTGTCGACCCCGGCCTCGCCGCCCGCGCACGTCAGCGTGCGGTGCAGCTTGTAGCCCGAGCCGAGCCGAGCCGCTCGTTCCACCTAGCCACGCGACTCACCCCCACTGGACAGACGAGGGACGACCCGCCGTCGCCGAGGCAGGTGTCGACCCCGGCCTCGCCGCCCGCGCACGTCAGCGTGCGGTGCAGCTTGTAGCCCGAGCCGAGCCGCGTGTTGCGGTATCGCATCTCACACGTGTCGCGCCCCACCAGCGGCAGCGTTATCTGTAACAACCAGCCGGTTCAACACTTGTGACATTTGGCCAGAGTAGTGGCTTGCTCGTTCTGAGAAGAGACCCGTTTCCTGTAGTGGGCCAGGAGTGATAACGATGATGACTGCCTCGGTAGTGTTGCAGTTAGCAGTTAGCGTGGTTGACTATGGATCGCGAGGTCTCGGGTTGAAAGGTTAATTAGTCGGGAGTGTTCTTAGCGTTTGATGAAAATCAGTACAAGATGGCCGCCGCTACAAAATAGCGAATTATATTATATTTTCTCACAACTCCCTCAATATGTGTATAAAATGAAGGCTCGACTACTAAAATAGCACTATGCAAATCCAAGATGGCCGCCACCATAAAATGGCGAATGTCGGGGGATTTTTAAATTTTTTTATACTTGTTATGTAGCGGCCATATCTACGAGAAATGCCATTGAACATAACGATAACCGTAGGTGTGGCCGCGTTAATTCGATAAATCTGACACTGAACCTCTTTGATCTGCCAAAATTTACCGCCGCCAGATCCAATGCCCAATAGCATTTCCCTTGAATGTGGCCGTGGCATTTTTTTAAAATGCAATAATGATGTTGCTCGATGAAACAAAGAGACGGTGTACCTTTTTGAGCCGTTTGGAGTATTTGTTGCTCTCGGTGAAGGCCTCGCCTCCTCGATGAACGGCTGCTTGAGGGTCAGCAGGGCGATGTTGTTGTGGACGGGCACTGGAAACGTGACAATGAGGCAGTGACCTTTTTGAGCAGGTTGGAGTATTTGTTGCTCTCGGTGAAGGCCTCGCCTCCTCGATGAACGGCTGCTTGAGGGTCAGCAGGGCGATGTAGTTGTGGACGGGCACTGGAAACGTGACAATGAGGCAGTGACCTTTTTGAGCAGGTTGGAGTATTTGTTGCTCTCGGTGAAGGCCTCGCCTCCTCGATGAACGGCTGCTTAAGGGTCAGCAGGGCGATGTTGTTGTGGACGGGCACTGGAAACGTGACAATGAGGCAGTTACCTTTTTGAGCCGGTTGGAGTATTTGTTGCTCTCGGTGAAGGTCTCGCCTCCTCGATGAACGGCTGCTTGAGGGTCAGCAGGGTGATGTTGTTGTGGACTGGCACTGGAAACGTGACAATGAGGCAGTTACCTTTTTGAGCCGGTTGGAGTATTTGTTGCTCTAGGTGAAGGCCTCGCCTCCTCGATGAACGGCTGCTTAAGGGTCAGCAGGGCGATGTTGTTGTGGACGGGCACTGGAAACGTGACAATGAGGCAGTTACCTTTTTGAGCCGGTTGGAGTATTTGTTGCTCTCGGTGAAGGTCTCGCCTCCTCGATGAACGGCTGCTTGAGGGTCAGCAGGGTGATTTTGTTGTGGACGGGCACTGGAAACGTGACAATGAGGCAGTTACCTTTTTGAGCCGGTTGGAGTATTTGTTGCTCTCGGTGAAGGCCTCGCCTCCTCGATGAACGGCTGCTTGAGGGTCAGCAGGGCGATGTTGTTGTGGACGGGCACTGGAAACGTGACAATGAGGCAGTGACCTTTTTGAGCAGGTTGGAGTATTTGTTGCTCTCGGTGAAGGTCTCGCCTCCTCGATGAACGGCTGCTTGAGGGTCAGCAGGGCGATGTTGTTTTGGACGGGCACTGGAAACGTGACAATGAGGCAGTTACCTTTTTGAGCAGGTTGGAGTATTTGTTGCTCTCGGTGAAGGTCTCGCCTCCTCGATGAACGGCTGCTTGAGGGTCAGCAGGGCGATGTTGTTTTGGACGGGCACTGGAAACGTGACTATGAGGCAGTTACCTTTTTGAGCCGGTTGGAGTATTTGTTGCTCTCGGTGAAGGTCTCGCCTCCTCGATGAATGGCTGTTTGAGGGTCAGCAGGGCGATGTTGTTGTGGACGGGCACTGGAAACGTGACAATGAGGCAGTGACCTTTTTGAGCAGGTTGGAGTATTTGTCGCTCTTGGTGAAGTCCTCGCCCCAGCCCATGCTGTAGCAGACGGTACCGGGCGGCGGCAGCGCGAGACTGAGGCAGGCGACCCCCACGTGCGGCTCCTTGACGAACGGCTGCTTGAGGGTCAGCAGGGCGATGTTGTTGTGGGCGGGCACTGGAAACGTGACAATGAGGCAGTGACCTTTTTGAGCAGGTTGGAGTATTTGTCGCTCCTGGTGAAGTCCTCGCCCCAGCCCATGCTGTAGCAGACGGTACCGGGCGGCGGCAGCGTCAGGCTGAGGCAGGCGACCCCCACGTGCGGCTCCTTGATGAACGGCTGCTTGAGGGTCAGCAGGGCGATGTTGTTGTGGACGGGCACTGCTAACGTGACAATTGACGCTAAGAATTCTGTTTTACACGATCTCTTAAGCTGATTTTAGTGTCACGCTGATCGTCGGCGCTGAGAATTCGGCGAGTAGTCGGTCAGCAGTCAGCACCGACCACCGCCCATGCGCCTCCATGAATAGCGTTGGTTCTGGTGAACAAACTACCAACATGATGGTCACCAAAATTGAACATGTATTCATTTTTTTAACCAGTGTTCAGTTATACATAAAATATCAATATTAAAATTCTTTAAAAATAACTCTGTATCTCCAAATCCTTCTTCTCTAAAAGCTGCCCCCTAAATCGGCCCTGCCGCAGTGTCATGAGTAGAATGATTTAAAGAGGCCCGGACATGATCAATGGCGATTATCAATGATCATGCCCTTAGGCCTCTTGGTCACGTCAGTGTATTTGTGATTGTGATTGCTGATTTCGAGGTGACTTGAAGGACCACCAGAACAGTTGGTAGTATAATTATAGACATGTGCGCTTTTCTGTATGATGGGATCCAGAAACTAATTAATTCAACTTTTCTTTTCTGTGTGTGTAACATTCCTTATTTCTACGAAAATAGAAGCTGTAACTCCAAAAGAAATAACTGTGCTTTTTTTTTTCACTAAGTAACTATGCGCTTTTTTAATCCCCGACGCAAAAACGACGGGGTGTTATAAGTTTGACGTGTTATAACTCCGTCAATATGGGTATCAAATGAAAGGGCTTGACTAGTAGAATAGCATTATGCAAATGCAAGATGACCGTTGACACAAAATAGTGAATGTCGGGGGTTTTTTAAACTCTTTATACTTACTTGGCGCATAACCTTTTTAAGAGCCCTCTCCATGGGAGCGACAAATCGTTTGTGAGTGGAGTCTAAAACAGTGATTTCTGCATTTAGAGAGCAAGACGTCTTCAGTAAAGAAGAGTACTAAAAATATATACATAAATAAATAATAAATTAATTAAATAAATAAATTTTGCTTGAGATAAGTACCATGATTTTTAGTGAAAAACGGCAAAGTAAAAAAATGCAAATCTAGGTTTGGAATCTTACGCCTATTTTAGCAAATATTTGGCAATTTTTTACATGAACTAAAGGCATTTGAAATTATTATGAAGTAACGTATGATAAGACTTCGGTCGTTTTTCAATTTTCTAGTTTCTTATATAGTTTATTTACGCACGAAGTTGCCTCAAAATTTGCCCAAAAATACTGATTTTTCAAGCGTCATAACTTTCAAAATAAATATAATTTTACTAATTTTTTTTATTTTATGGCATAGATAATGGAGATATAAATTGATATCTGGCTTAACTTTAGATCTATTGCTACAAATATAAGAATAATAGGCGTAATACGTTTGTATAGAGAAGCGCGTGAGGAGAGCAGCCGACGGCGCCGGACGTTTTCGCGGCGCCGTTAACAAGCCCCCTTAGGGTATATCAGCGTACCTCTGTTGAAATCCTCGTGAAGGATGATCTTGGCGACGTCTCTCTCCTGGTAGTCGAAGGCCTCCTTGTCAGTCTGTGTGTCCCACTCGCCGGCGCGGCACTTCAACTGCCAAAAACACAATCACACTAATCATCAATATTATAAAGGTGAAAGTTTGTGTGTATGTATGTGTATATGTGTTTATGTTTGTTACTGTATAACGCCACAACTACTGAACCGATTTGGCTGAAATTTTAAATGGAGATTGATTATGCCCTATAATATGTATACACATATACTACTTTTTATCCTGAAAAAATGCGCAATTCCCGCGGGATTTTTTACAGCTAGAACGTAGGTACCACACGAGTAGATAAGTACAGAGGGAAAGCTTCTGCAAGCGGCCCGCTGTAGGTACACTCACACATGCGCACGTTTGTCACCCAACTGTACCGGTTGGGGGACCGAGCGTGCGTCCGTGAACCGTCGGTGAGTGTGTTTGTGTGAGTGTACCTACAGCGGGCCGCTTGTATGAAGCTTGCTCTCTGTACCTATCTACTCGTGTGGTAGGTACTATGCGTAGATTGCTATAGCAAACTTCCTTGAAAGTACGTAAAAGTTGGAAAAGGGAGCGGGAACGGGAACCGGAAATCCGATTCTGTGATAGTGTGTGTACAATCTATTAATGTTTGTCTACGAGTATGTAAGTTAACAATATTAATATCTCACTAATATTATAAATGTGAAAGTGTGGATGTTTGGATGTTTGTTACTCTATAACGTCGCAACTGCTGAACCGATTTGGCTAAAATTTTGAATGAAGATAGATTATGCCCTGGCTACAACTTTTATCCTGGAAACTGTCCACAGTTCCCGCGGGATTTTGAAAAACCCAAAATCTATATCTACAGCTATGTATAGGTAGATCACTATAGCAAACTTCCTTGAAAGTAGGTATAAAGGTTGGAAAAGGGAACCAGAAACCAGATATCCACTATTCCCTCAGGATTTGTGAAAAATCGAAATGCACGCGGGCGAAGCTGCGAGCAAAAGCTATCACCCCCGGCACGTAAGTCGAGCGTTGACCTTCAAGTGCGCGCAGCGTCGTACGAGTGAGCGGGACACAGTACGATTGGAGAGCCAATCAGCGCTTACGAGGGATCCGCGAGAGCTAATCAGTGCTTACGAACGATCCCCACGCCCTCCCCGCGACCCCCTCACACCCCGAGATACCTCATTCTCGACTTCTGAGTGCTTAGTCTCAGTTTGAAGCGCTCCAAAACTTTATAGTATACTATAAGTATACTATTGATCGAATCACAATGACTTCAGAGTAAAATGGACCTAAACTAAGAGTATTTGGGTTCATTTTGCTCTGAAGTCATTTGTGATTCGATCAATAGTATACCTACTTATAGTATACTTTTAGTTTAGGAGCACTTCAAACTGAGACCACACGAGTAGTAAATCTACAGAGGGGAAGCTTCCACAAGCGGCCCGCTGTAGGTATACTCACACAAACACACTCACCAACGGTTCACGGACGCGCGCTCGTTCCACTAACCGGTACAGTTGGTGACAAACATGCGCATATGTGTGAGTGTACCTACAGCGGGCCGCTTGTAGAAGCTTCCCCTCTGTAGGTACTCTGTGCTGAGACTAAGCACTCAGCGCATTGAAGGTCAACGCTAGACTTATTTGCCGTGACTTGTAATGACGTGGGTACGCACATCGCTGGGCTCCAGACTGTCGACCTTGTGCGCGACGGTCATCACCACCGACAGGTGGATGATGGTGCCTCCCCCCAGGTAGGTCTCCTCCGACCAGCCGCCCGACCTGGACATGTGTGGACATTATAACAGAATATTATTGAGCCTTTTAAGGAAATTGAAACAAGTATAAATTAAAAATTTAAAAAACCCCCGACATTCGCCATTTTGTGGCGGCGGCCATCTTGGATTTGCAATAGTGCTATTCTACTAGTCGAGCCCTTTCATTTGATACCCATATTAAGGGAGTACCTAGTGAAAAAATATGTAATCTGCCATTTTGTAGCGGCGGTCATCTTGGACCGATTTTCATCAAACATAGCTAACAACACTCGACAAATTCACCTTTCACCGTCGGAAATGGGGCTACTTTTGTCTGCCCTTCTTCACATGTGTAGAATTGTAAGCACCATTCCGAACCAGTGGTAGATTCATTTGTCCATTCGTAAGCACTTGTAAAGCTCCGAAAGTCGTTTGTGGGAATGGGCGTAATGTTCTATAAAAAAAATCCACAAGCAATCTGACTTGCCTTTACACAAGTTTAAGAACTCTGTCATAAAAAAAGCATAATATACAATTGAAGATTATAGTATAAACGATAAAAAAGCATGGACTTAGCTCGTTCCAGCAATGCATCATCATCATCATCATGATCAACCCATTACCGGCTCACTACAGAGCACGGGTCTCCTCTCAGAGTGAAGAAGGGTTTTGGCCATAGTCTACCACGCTGGCCAAGCGGATTGGCAGACTTCACACACCGCGTGAGAACGTTATGGAGAACTCTCAGGCATGCAGGTTTCCTCACGATGTTTTCCTTCACCGTTAAAGCAAGTGATATTTAAATACTTAAAACGCACATAACACCGAAAAGTTAGAGGTGCGTGCCCCGGGATCGAACCCACGACCTCCGATTAGAAGTCGGTTGTCTTAACCACTAGGCTATCACAGCTTTTTGTAAGTACATACATTGTTATATTTTTACTTACTTTACATACTTACTTACATTCCGAACCAGTGGAAGATTCAATTGATTATTCAAAAGTACGAGTACTTGTAAAAGTCTAATTGAATAAAAACTTTTCTATTCTAATTTCTATTCTATTCAACGAACAATTATTAACAAAATTAAATATTAAGAAGTACTTATAAATTTAAAAGCTGTGATAGCCTAGTGGTTAAGACGACCGACTTCTAATCGGAGGTCGTGGGTTCGATCCCGGGGCACGCACCTCTAACTTTTCGGAGCTATGTGCGTTTTAAGTATTTAAATATCACTCGCGTTAACGGTGAAGGAAAACATCGTGAGGAAACCTGCACGCCTGAGAGCTTGGACGATCTAACCCTGAGAGTTCTCCATAACGTTCTCAAAGGTGTGTGAAGTCTGCCAATCCGCTTGGCCAGCGTGGTAGACTATGGCCAAAACCCTTCTCACTCTGAGAGGAGACCCGTGCTCTGTAGTGAGCCGGAAATGGGTTGATCATGATGATGATTTTAAAATTTAGAAACCGCCGATATTTGCCATTTTATGGTGGTGCCCATCTTGGATTTGCATAGTGCTATTCTGCTAGTCGAGCCCTTTCATTTGATACCCATATTGAGGGAGTTGTGAAAAAATATGTATACCGCCATTTTGTGGTGGCGGCCATTTTGGACCGATTTTCATCAAAAATAGCTAAGAACACTCCCGACTTCACCTTTCAAACACACACACACAGACACGTCAAACTTAAATAACACCCCGTCGTTTTTGCGTTCGGGGTTAATAAAAAGAAAATGGTTAATCACCCGGCTTTGAGAAGAGCGACCATCCAGGGAAACTCCCCGTAGTCAGCGTAACCGTTTTTGGAGGTTTTCTGCCGGAACACGCTCGCGCCAGGGTTGCTGTAACCGCAACCCTTGTCCTGGGTGGGCTCCGGTTTCTTGGGCAACTGCAGGACCTGGCTCATTGGGCAGCAGATTTCTAATATATGGCATAGATCACGATCCCTGAAAAATCACACTAATATTATACCGGCGAAAGTTTGTGTGTGCGTGTGTTTGTTACGCATAACGCCACAAATACTGAACCGATTAGGCTGACATTTTGAATGGAAATAGATTATGCCCTGACATAACACATTGGCTACTTTTTATCCTGAAAAAATCCACAGTTCCCGCGGGATTTTGAAAAAACCTAAATCTGTAACTGCAGCTATTTATGTAGATTACTATAGCAAACTTCCTTGAAAGTAGGTAGGTAGGTATAAAGGTTGGAAAAGGGAGCGGGAAGGGGAACCGGAAATCCACGATTCCCTCGCGATTTGTGAAAAACCGAAATTCACGCGGGCGAAGCTGTGGGCAAAAGTTATAAATAAGCGAAGATCATCAAAATTCAAAATCATTTAATATTTAAAATTGGCACATCATCATCAGTATCCGACCCGAATATCGAATGTCATTATGAAACGTCAGTTTACTGCATGCAAAAGTCGATGTATAAATAATAAATAAATATTACTTAAATTAAGTTAATTGCGCCGCCCGACACGCTACAAAACTTATGAACTAAGTAACTCATTGGTAACAAAATCAAAAAATTTAAAATAAACAATAAATTAATAAAAAATAATAAAAAATTAATAAAATTACAGGAAAATACTTTATAAATACGTATAAGTAGTAATAGTATTGAAAGATAATATTATTATGACTATGAGTTACAACCAAGGTACAAAAGTAACTGGTTACCTCAATATAACAGACAAACAGATAAACAGACAAAAATATCAAAAATAGCTTTTTTACGTTCTATTACTTATCTCTTACATCCCCCAGTTAACTATTATTTAGCAAAAATCTTCAATGTACAGATACGGCAAGTCTACGATTTTATTATATACTAGATGATGCCCACGGCTTCGCCCGTGTGTATTTAAGTTTGTAAAAATCTCGTGAGAACTTTGATTTTCCAGAACAAAATGTAGCCTATCTGTAGTAAGTAGTAACCCGTCCACAAAACGGAAAAATTCCGTGGGATCCTTACGATTTCGGAATGCAATTCCTTACAGCATCAGGGTTAAGGAGTTGGACATGTATGTACCTACTCGAGGTCATTCAACAATAAAGTCTTTAATTGGTATCCCCAATATCAATTTAAATAACCGACAGTGGCTAAATCCCATTAGTTTTGGGGATCAGATCCCCTACAGCATCAGGATTGAGGAGTTGGAATCCAAATTTTTTGTAGGACAATGTCGCAATGTTTCCCTATCGATTAAAAAAAAATTTACGCAAATCGGTTCAGAAATCTCGGAGATATCGGTGTACATACATAGGTAGAAAAACACAACTCCTCCTTTTTTGAAAGTCGGTTAAAAAAGTAGCCTATGTTACTCCCTGGTTAATTCTCTACTTGTATGTGAAAGTCCCGTCAAAATCGGTTCAGCCGTTCCAAAGATTAGCCCGTTCAAACAGACAGACAGACAGACAGACAAAAATTTTAAAAACGTGTGATTCGGTTATAGTATCGTTCAAATAACCATATGAGCTTAATATGAGGTAGTTATTTCGATATTACAGACAGACACTTCAATTTTATTTATTAGTATAGATGTATAGATTTAGAAAAACCACGTTAGTAATGGAATTTCATACAACTTTTCAACCCGCTCTAGCGCGAATCCCATACATCTTTTCAGCCCGCATATTTGTTTGACAGTAATGACGTACTTTGACTTTCGTTATGAGACAAACCAGAAAGTGCTTTCCGAGCAGGTGTAGTACAAATTAAAGTAACTATGTACTTAGTTACCTCAATGTAAAGTCATTCTCCGGGTCTATCTTGGGTGCTTCTTTGTTACATAGAGAAGTTTTAGTGCAAACTCCCTTAACCTTATCTTCCGTGACGCAGGATTTTGCCACTGAAAATAGAGAAACAATCTATACTTCTATACTTATACTTACTATATCTATACTAATAAATAAAATTGAAGTGTCTGTCTGTAATATCGAAATAACTACCTCATATTGAGCTCATATGGTTATTTGAACGATACTATAACCGAATCACACGTTTTTAAAATTTTTGTCTGTCTGTCTGTCTGTCTGTCTGTCTGTCTGTCTGTCTGTTTGAACGGGCTAATCTTTGGAACGGCTGAACCGATTTTGACGGGACTTTCACATACAAGTAGAGAATTAACCAGGGAGTGACATAGGCTACTTTTTTAACCAACTTTCAAAAAAGGAGGAGTTGTGTTTTTCTACCTATGTACACCGATATCTCCGAGATTTCTGAACCGATTTGCGTAATTTTTTTTTTAATCGATAGAGAAACATTGCGACTCTGTCCTACAACAAATTTGGATTCCAACTCCTCAATCCTGATGCTGTAGGGGATCTGATCCCCAAAACTAATGGGATTTAGGCACTGTCGGTTATTTAAATTGATATTGGGGATACCAATTAAAGACTTTATTGTTGAATGACCTCGAGTAGGTACATGTCCAACTCCTCAACCCTGATGCTGTAAGGAATTGCATTCCGAAATCGTAAGGATCCCACGGAATTTTTCCGTTTTGTGGACGGGTTACTACTTACTACTACAGATAGGCTACTTTTTGTTCTGGAAAATCAAAGTTCCCACGAGATTTTTACAAACCTAAATACACACGGGCGAAGCCGTGGGCATCATCTAGTAATATAATAAAGCGGAAGAGTTTGTTTGTTTGTTTGTTTGTTTGTTTGTTTGAACGCGCTAATCTCTGGAAGTACCTGTCGGATTTGAAAAATTCTTTTTGCATTTGGGAGTCCAATTTTTGGGGCAGGTTATAGGCTATTTAATATCCCTAAAATCCTCCCCTAAGGGGGTAAAATGGGGGTAGAAAGTTTGTATGAAAGTCCTATGTTTTTAAAGTTACAGACCTGAAAATCGGCATTTCGATTATTAGTTTTAAACAATAAAAAGCTGTATATTTTATTTTGAAAAATCTTCCCTTAAGGGTGGTAAAATAGGGGATGAAAGTTTTAATGGGAAGTTTTAATTTATATTATTGTTATTATCAACTTGAAATTTGGTAGGTAGGTTCATTCTAAGGTCATAAGCCATAAGTAATATCAGCCTAGAAAAGATTTCACGAAAATCTTCCCCTAAGGGCATAAAATGGGGGTAGGAAGGTTATGTTTTTGAAGTTATGTTGTGTTTAGTTCAAGTGCTTAGTGCAAGTGTTTAGTGCCAGTATTTAGTGCAAGTGTTTAGTGAAAGTGTTTAGATTCAGTATTTAGTGCCAGAGCTTAGTGCAAGTGTTTAGTGCAAGTGTTTAGTGTAAGTGTTTAGTTCAAGTGTTTAGTGCCAGTGTTTAGTGCAAGTGATTAGTGCCAGTGTTTAGTGCCAGTGATAGTGCAAGTGTTTAGTGCCAGTGTTTAGTTCAAGTAATTAGTGCCAGTATTTAGTGCAAGTGATAGTGCCAGTAATTAGTTCAAGTGTTTAGTGCAAGTGTTTAGTGCAAGTGATAGTACAAGTATTTAGAGTCAGTGTTTAGTGCAAGTGATAGTGCAAGTATATAGTGCCAGTGCTTAGTGCCAGTGTTTAGTGCAAGTGATAGTGCAAGTATTTAGTGTCAGTGTTTAGTGCAAGTGATAGTGCAAGTATATAGTGCCAGTGCTTAGTGCCAGTGTTTAGTGCAAATGTTTAGTGCCAGTGTTTAGTGCAACTGATAGTGCAAGTGTTTAGTGCCAGTGTTAGTTCAAAATATTAGTGTCAGTATTTAGTGCAAGTGATAGTGCAAGTGTTTAGTGCAAGTGATAGTGCAAGTGTTTAGTGCCAGTGTTTAGTGCAATGATAGTGCAAGTGTTTAGTGCCAGTGTTTAGTACAAGTGTTTAGTGCAAGTGATAGTGCAAGTGATAGTGCAAGTGTTAAGTGCCAGTGTTTAGTGCAAGTGTTTAGTGAAAGTGTTTAGGTTCAGTATTTAGTGCAAGTTATTAGTGTAAGTGTTTAGTTCAAGTGTTTAGTGCCAGTGATTAGTGCAAGTGTTTAGTGCCAGTGTTTAGTGCAAGTGATTAGTGCCAGTGTTTAGTGCAAGTGATAGTGCAAGTGCTTAGTGTTAGTGCAAGTGTTTAGTGTAAGTGTTCAGTTTAAGTGCTTAGTGCAAGTGTTTAGTGCCAGTGTTTAGTGCAAGTGTTTAGGTTCAGTATTTAGTGCATGTGTAAGTGTTAAGTGTCAGTGTTTAGTGCCAGTTTTAAGTTACTTTGCTGTAATAATTCCAGGTACTTATAATTTGCTGTAATAATTACAGGTATTAGCCTTGTATGTATCACACTAATATTATAAAGGTGAAAGTTTGTGTGTGTCTGTATGTATGTTGGCTGAAATTTTGAATGGAGCTACATTATGCTCTGGTACAGATAGGCTACTTTTTATCCCGGAAAAGTATTCCTGTGGGACTAAAATAGATATAGACTTCCAAAAACGCGATAACGCGTTGATCTAATATAGTGGTGACTTTTCTTAGATAAATCACGCTCACATAGCACATTATTACAATAGTTGCATGCAACTCTTGTCATACGCATACAGATGCACTTTTTATCCTGGAAAAATCCACAGTTCCCATGGAATTTTGAAAAACCGAAATTTATAGCTACAGCTATAGGTAGATTAGGCTATAGCAAACTTCCTTGAAAGTATAGCGGGAAGGGGAACCGGAAATCCACGATTCCCTCGGGATTTGTGAAAAACCGAAATTCACGCGGGCGAAGCCGCGGGCAGAAGCTAGTAATATAATAAAGCGCAAGAGTTTGTTTGTTTGAACGCGCTAATCTCAGGAACTACTGGACCGATTTCAAAAATTCTTTCACCGTTGGATATGTACGTGATCCTGGAGTGCTATAGGCTATATATGTACCACGGGCGAAGCTTTTTGAAGCTAACAATTTTTGCCGGCCCGGGAATCGAACCCGGGACCTCGTGATCTGCAGTCGAATCTGCTAACCACTAAACAAACTGTAATAGATGCTAGTTAAATACCACGTACTTACTTAAATACCTACTTATCTTTTAAGTTAATATGACGAAAAAGAAACTTTTGTTTTTGAAGTGAAAACTTCTTTAGGTGCGTTGAGCACTTTTTGGGTGAACAAAAATTCCATTTCCATGAGTTATATACCTACATATTATTTATATTGTGTATATGTACTTATATATCTCGGGGTGGTGAGGGGGTCGCGGGGAGGGCGTGGGGATCGTTCGTAAGCATTGATTAGCTCTCGCGGTTCCCTCGTAAGCGCTGATTGGCTCTCCAATCGTACTGTGTCCCGCTCACTCGCACGACGCTGCGCGCACTTGAAGGTCATCGGTCGACTTACGTGCCGGGGGTTATACAGAATGTATTTACCGCTAGTGTTGGGCTTTACAGGCGTGAGGTCGTTGTGGAAGCGGTTGTCAATAGTCTGGCTGGAGGGGCTCGGTATGTTCTTCTTGAACAGCTCTGTCGCCCACTTGTACGCCTCTATTTGCTCTTTGGTCATCGACTCCTGACTCCACGCTGAACTGCACAGCATCAGCACCAGAAGAGGAAATACCTGGGACCTAGAAGTACGTAGAGAATTCTTTGTTAAATATTTATTTAGGTGCATTATGAATAAATTAAAAATTTAAAAACTCCCGACATTCACCATTTTGTGGTGGCGGCCATCTTGGATTTGAAATTTATCACAGTGTATAGTATTCTACTAATCGAGTCCTTTCATTTGGTACCCATATTGAGGGAGTTGTGAAAAAATATGTAATCCGCCATTTTGTGGTCATCTTGGACCAATTTTCATCAGACATAGCTAAGAACACTCCCGACTACTTAATTCACCTTTCAAACAAATAACACACACACACAGACACGTCAAACTTATAACACCCCGTCGTTTTTGCGTCGGGGTTAAGAAAATTATTATCAGAGTGAATTTTTTTAACCCCTGACGCAATCGAAGGGGTGTTATACGTACTGTGTATACGTATAAGTTTGACTGCTAAGTGCTATGTGTCTGTCTGTGGCACCGTAACGTGTCTTAAACGAGCTTGAACAGATTTGAATAAATGTTGACATACCTAATTAATTAGTACAATACATGATCATGACGTCATTATGAGGAAAAATAATATAATTAATAATTAGGTAAGTATTATACATTTTGACGAAGAAGACTACGGTAAGACCTATCGGTAAGACCTATCGGGTTACTGTTCATCCACACGTTCGCCAACATGCTGGCCCATCTTATGGCCCAATATGTTGGCCCAACGTGTAGAGCGGGAGTTGGAAGGTGTTGGAACGATGGCCCGCAAGTTGGCGCGAGATCCATTTCGTGTCGGCACATCAAAGGGTTTGGGACAGAGTTTGGCCGCACCATCCACACGTTGGAAGCAAGTTCAGTTTGCTACGAGCTCTCAGAGTGATCGCACGCATGCACGTCTTTTAAATTTTATATTCACGCGTCGTAACTAGTATAATGTCCACAAAATGGCAGTGACAATGACCAATGAAGAAACTTTTTGCTTTATAGAGCCCTACTAAGCCGAAAATTGTTTGTGGAACCCAAGAAATAAAATCACAAAAATAAAAAAATACAATTTTCGTATACACATTCACGTAGTTGCGGTATGCAGTGAATAATTAAACCACAGCAGCTGTTAACGTCTCAATATTCAATTTAGTAAATTCGCTTAAGTGAAAGTGTACACGTCCGCACATTGGCCCTAACCGGAGCATACTGAACGACCTTCCAACGTGTGGACGCTAACACAAACTCGTCGCCCAACACCTTCCAACATATCCGCCATCATGTTGGCCAACGTGTAGAGGCGCCTTTAGATTATAACAATATTATTCAAGTGTTTTAATATACCTATTGAATATTAATTATTATTATTCCCAACAAGTTTACTTAGTTTTTGAAATCACAAAAATGTTCTAAAACTGACAAATTGACGGCTCCCCATTTCCTAATTTTTTAAGAAAAAAAATATATATTCGTACTTTAACTCAATGAAATGAATAAAATATAATTAAAATATAAAATATAATAAACTTTGATTATTTGATAATAAATTATAAACAATGAATGACGGATCCTTTTTCATGTGTATGGGAGGCCCCCTGACAAATAATTTAATTCAATTTCTATTTCAATATTTAGTTAGTTTCGGGTCAATGTTCTACACCAAATACCAAGATTTCATGTTTACGTAACTCATTTCATCTATGAGGTAGAGACGGACAGACAGATAGACAGACAGACAGCAGAATGACATTAAGTAATAGAGCTCCGTTTTTAGGGTTCCGTAGTAAACAAGGAACCCTTATATTTTCGCCATGTCCGTCCATCTGTCTGTCTCTGTCTGTCCGTCCGTCCGTCCGTCCGTCCGTCCTCGGTTAATCTTAGAGACTATTAGTGCTAGAAATCTGTAATTTGGCATGGGTATAAATATTAATCACGCCGACAAAGTGGTGAAATAAAATTTTGATAAATATTTTTTTTAGGGTAGCTCCCCTACATGTAAAGTGGAGATGAATATTTTTTTTCTCGTCTACCCCATAGTGTGGGGTATCGTTGAATAGGGCTTTTAAAAATACTGTGGGTGTGGGAACATCATTTTTCGATTTCTAGATCCGTTTGTAAAATATGATGTTTTAAACTGCTAATTTTTATTAGAGTCAAGTATCCCCCCCTCTATCAGCCAAATGGCAGTATATAGGAACTTGAAAAAATTCACAGCAGTAGTATATATAATCAATTTTAAAGGAAAACTATCATGGCTAAGTAGGGTTCACAGGTTAAGGAGTTATATCTGTTTTTCGAGGATTGTGACTACGGAACCCTACACTGCGCGTGGCCCGCCACGCACTTGGCCGGTTTTTATCCTTTGGACACGGAACCCTAAAAAGGTCAACTTTACGATCGATCGTATTAGGTACACCTGTAAAAATAGATTTATTTATAAAAAAATTGTGAATAAATTTATACTACCTAATATGTATTATACAGGTAAAGTTTGTGAGTTTGTGAGATTGGTATTGGTAATCTCTGGATCTACTGAACCGATTTTGAAAACTCTTTCAGCAGTAGAAAGCTACGTTATTCCTGTGTGACATAGGCTATATTTTATTTTCAAAAAAACTTAGAATTCCTCTAAAAATTGTAATAAACTACCCGTGCGAAGCGGGGCGAGGGCGGGTCGCAAGTAAATAAATAAAACTCACCACATAATTGCAACGCACAAATAACTTAAAGCAATATGGAGGCGGCAAGCAGCTCGCCGGTCGACACAAATCCGACTGTTTATTTTTATATATCTTCTTGACTCGTATGAGGAAAATAAAACTAGAGATTCAACTTAGCTTAGTGATGCGCTCGCGTCGGTTTATCGATAAACTTTTTGTACTTACCTTTTCTCAAAATATTTTTTTTTTGAGTTGATTCATAAATTAATCTTACAGCACATCGTGAGATTTTTATATCTATTTACAGATTTCACATACATTGGTCAGTGACTCCAGACGCCCCGCACATAAACGTATTAAATGCAAGTTTGTGTATAAATATAATAAATAATATTTAATATGGATTGTGAGAAACAAAGAATTACTGCCTCGTAAGCTGGACTTACGAGGCAGTAATTCTTTAGCGGTTAGCATTTTCTATTGCGAGGTCCTGGATTCGATTGCCGCATCGGAGCTAAAGTTGCTGATAGGTTTTTTGACAAGGTACTCTTAGTGCATGCCCGGAGTTTGTAGTTGGCGGTGTTTCAGACCCACAGTTTGGAGAGCGCGGTCCCTCAGACCACGGGTACCTCGGTCCCGATTATTTTCATTATTATGTGACAATATAGTCGTCGAAGCCCACCGATCCGCATTGAAGCAGCGTAGCGGATCTAAGCTCTAAATCCATAATGTTAACGAACTGTAAGTATTGGTGGACAAGTGCATTACTGGTATCGACACTCATGAGTGTATGGACATCACTAGTTGCGATACTAATAAATAATAATTATTATTGCACGGGTTACAAAGATAGGGAAAGGTCAAGTGATAAAGTGGGAATACTCAGAAGAAACATCCCGTTAGGTTAGTTATGTCTTGTAAGATCGATCAAGGTTTGCAAAAATAAATAAACCGGTCCGCGGACAAACAGCAATGGCCACTCCAGCAGCAAGAAAGGATATTGGAAGCCGATTCCGCTAGCTTACACTTGTATATATGTACCTACACGGCGTTTTTTTTTTTCATTTTTAGGGTCTTACAAAAATTAACGTAAACGTAACAGTTAACGTGATAAATACTCCCAGTTAAATAAACAGGTGTTATTTTTAACCGACTTCAAAAAAAGAGGTTTTGAATTCGATAGTATGTAAATAATAATATTATGTAATATTATTTCTCTACTCCATATACTATTTTCTGTACTCCAGAATATTCACATACTAGTTTTTGCGCGCGGCTTCGCCCATGTGAATTTCGGTTTTTCACAAATCCCGAGCGAATAGTGGATTTCCGGTTCCCGTTCCCGCTCCCTTTTGTAACCTTTATAACTACTTTCAAGGAAATTTTGCTATAACTAGTAATCTACCCATAACTGTAGCTATATATTTCGGTTTTTTCAAAATCCCGCGGGAACTGTGGATTTAAAGGATAAAAAGTAGCCTAAGACTGTGTTAAGTCAGGATATAGTCTATCTCCATTCCAAATTTCAGTCAAAGCGGTTTAGTAGTTGCGGCGTTAAAGAGTAACAAACATACACAAATAGACACACACAAACTTTCGTCTTTATAATATTAGTGTAGTGATAAACTATAAGGGCTTCCAAACAAATATACAAAATTTCATAGATGTATGTATGTTTGCGTAATTCTCCGAAACTATCGGATCAGAACTAACGATCGGATTATGAGCATTTTTGAAGTGAAACAACTTCTTTAGTATCGTTGTGCATTTGAAAATCGATGAAACGAAAAAGCGACACCAAAATCCTCTGTTGCGTACCAGGAGTCCATAAGGTGACAGGAGGTCGTTTGAGCTCAAGTGCCCGAATAAATTCGATATACATTGCTGCTTTACTGCGTGAAATACAAACAGTGATTTAATTTCAACTGATCGTCGAGTTTGAGTTTTCAAATTCTTCTTCAATGGAATTTTCATCGATAAAAATGTTCACGGACAACACTAGTTCGCGCAGAAGTTGAAGGCTATATTAATAAGGAGATATATACGTATAAGTTTATTATTTAGTGCCGTAAGCGCCTTATAACCGCGCGCTTATTCTACATTATATACTCGTATTTATTATTTTAATATTACTTTTAATATTAATTAGTGTTTACTATTATTATATTATATTTACCCGTTCACATGTGTTTGTGCTAATAAGTGTTTCCAAAATGTTTTCCAAAAGGTGAGCTTTCATATTACCTACTAGCTGACCCCCGCGACTTCGTTCGCGTGTTTATAGGTTTTATATAAGATAGGATCGGATCGCATAATTATTTTATGTACCTAAACTAAATGTAGCCTAAGTTACATCACCTATCTGCCATTGAAAGTTCCGTTAAAATCAATCCAGCCGTTTCGAAAATCAGCTGGAACAAATAGACAGATCGACAAACATAAATTTAAACGCACACCAGTTTAAAATAAGCCGTAGGTTCAAAGATCCGGGACGGAAGTTATATGAACCCAATAAATGTCTGCCATTTCTGAACTAAAAAACCTATGACCTTGAAATATTTACGGGACAATATATAAAGTACTACCTTTCTAACAAAAAAAGAATGAGTGAAATCGAACAACGCGTTAATGAATTACAGCTAAATACACGTTTTAACTTTCATCCCCTCTCCCAAGGGAACCATGCTGAATTTCGGGATAAAAAGTATCCTATAACCTACCTCGGAGTATAAACTCAAATCGTACTAAGTTTCATTCGAATCCATTCAGTAGTTTCTGCGTGATGCGCGGCCAAGATACAGACAGACAGACAGACAGACAGACAGACAGACAGACAGACAGACAGACAAAAATGAAAAAAAATACAGTTTTGGCTTCAGTATCGATTATAGAATGCCCTCCAATAAAAATTTTCAAAATATCTTCAATGTACAGAATTGGATCTGTTACAGTTTTATTATATTACTAGACTAGATGATGCCCACGGCTTCGCCCGTGTGGATTTAGGTTTTTAAAAATCCCGTGGGAACTTTTGATTTTCCAGAACAAAAAGTAGCTTATTTGTTAAGTAACCCGTCCCCAAAACGGAAAAATCCCATGGGATCCCCACGATTTCAGAATGCAATTCCTTACAGCATCAGGGTTGAGGAGTTGGATATGTACCTACTCGAGTTCATTCAACGATAAAGTCTTTAATTGGTACCGCAATATCAATTTAAATAACCGAAAGTTTCTAAATCCCATTAGTTTTGGGGATCAGGTCCTCTACAGCATCAGGATTGAGGAGTTGGAATCCAAATTTTTTATAGAACAGGGTCGCAAAATTTTTCTATCGATTAAAAAAAGAATTACTAAAATCGGTTCAGAAATCTCGGAGATATCGGTGTACATAGGTAGAAAAACACAACTCCTCCTTTTTTGAAAGTCGGTTAAAAAAGTAGCCTATGTTACTCCCTGGTTAATTCTCTACTTGTATGTGAAAATCCCGTCAAAGTCGGTTCAGCCGTTCCGAAGATTAGCCCGTTCAAACAGACAGACAGACAGACAGACAGACAGACAGACAGACAGACAGACAGACAGACAAAAATTTTTAAAACGTGTGATTCGGTTATGGTACAGTTCAAATAACCGTATGAGCTTAATATGAGGTAGTTATTTCGAAATTACAGACAGACACTTCAATTTTATTTATTAGTATAGATATAGATTCATTATAATACAACTTATTCGTGGACTTATAACCAGCAAGGGGAAAATCCATATTTCAGTAAAGTTAGGTATCTAGCTTTATTTATCAAAAATATGGATTTCCCTGGTTACTCATGTATTTATCTATACTTCTATACTTATCTATACTTATACTTATCTCAGGAACTACTGGACCGATTTCAAAAATTCTTTCACCGTTGGATATGTACATGATCCCTGAGTGCTATAGGCTATATATATTACTAGCGATCCGCCCCGGCTTCGCCCGTGGTACATTAATATATATATAGCTGTTCGTTCTGATTCACTGACTCATTCATCGCCTCTCCTGTAAAATTTTGTATGAAAAATTTTTTTTTCACAAATGGTTTCGTATAGAGGACAAAAATTCATTAAGAGGAAAAATATGGAGAGAGCTGATGATTGAGGATTTCGGAGACGGTTGAAGAGCACGCTTAAGGTATTGAAGATAGGTGGGGGGTGCTCGAACAAATGTCACTCGAAACGTCATCCAATTGGCAGTGAGCCGAAAAAAAATTCAAAATGGCGAAAAAAATATGGCCGCCATACAAATTTCGTCGGTGTCCATCTCGAAGGGTATAAAAGATGAAAGAGTTGTTTCTTAGCAAAACATGATCAGGATCCAAAGGTCTACTCGATGAATACAAAAAAAATTCAAAATGGCGGACTTTATTTTTCCATAGAAAATGTATGGCGAATATTGAGAGAGAGTATAAAGTTGTGAACTAGGTATGCAAGGCGATTGATGCGGTTCTTTGGAGAAATCTCAAAGAAAAATATGGGAAGACATGATGATTGAGGGTTTGGAAGATGATTGATGAGCCCGGGCAGAGTTTTGTAGATAGATGGGGGCTGCTCAAACAAAAAATACTCAGAACCTCATCCAATTGGCACTGAGGTGAAAAAAAAACCAAAATGGCGGATTCAAGATGGCGGCTATACAAATTTCGTCGGTGTCTATCTCACCAAGTATAAAAGATGGAAGAGTGGTTTCTTTGAAAAATATGATCAAGAACTAAAAAACAAGATGGCGGAATTTATTTTTCTACACAAAAAAAATTTTTGATGGTTTCGTGTAGAAAACAAAAATTCATGCGGAGGAAAAATACGGAAAGAGCTGATGATCGAAGACTTTGGAGACGGATGAAGAGCACGGCGAGGGTATTGAAGATAGGTGGGACGTGCTCAAACAAAAACTACTCGAATCCTCGCGGTCCGCTTGCGGGCCGCGCACCCACGCGCCGTACTAGTAATATAATATAGCCTATAGCACTCAAGGGTCACGTACATATCCAACGGTGAAAGAATTTTTGAAATTGGTCCAGTAGTTTCCGAGATTAGCGCGTTCAAACAAACAAACTCTTCCGCTTTATTATATTAGTATAGATGTACCATCGGGCGAAGCCGGGGGAGACCGCTAGTAATATAATAAAGCGGAAGAGTTTGTTTGTTTGAACGCGCTAATCTCTGTCGGATTTAAAAAATTCTTTTTGAATTTGATGGTCCAATTTTTAGGGAAGGTTATAAGCTATTTAATATTCGTAAATCCTCCGCTAAGGGGGTAAAATGGGAGTAGAAAGTTTGTATGAAAGTCCTATGTTTTTAAACTTACAGACCTGAAAATCGGCATTTAGATTATTAGTTTTAAATAATAAAAACCTGTATATTTTATTCTGAAAAATCTTCCCTTAAAGGTGGTAAAATACGGGATGAAAGTTTTAAAGGGTAGTTTTAATTATCAACTTAAAATTTGGATGGTAGGTTCATTCTAGGGCTTAGATATCAGCCTAGAATATTTCACGAAAATCCTCCCCTAAGGGGGTAAAATGGGGGTAGGAAGGATATATGAAAGTTCTATGTTTCTGAAGTTACAGATATCAAAATAGGCATTTAGATTATAAATTTTAAATAATGAAAACCTATCGATACCTCTGGTCTCAAAGGGCGTAAAGCCCTTTGAGCCTTAATGTGCTTTACGCCCTTTGAGCCTTAATGTGAGCCCAGTGGTATCGCTATATGAGTTATTATGGAAAATCTCCCCTTAAGAGTGGTAAAATAGGGGATAAAAGTTTTTATGTGAAGTTTTAATTATTGTTCTTTCTAGGGCATAGATATCAGCCTAGAAAATATTTTACAAAATTCCTCCCCTATGGGGGTGAAATGGGACTAGGACGGTTATATGAAAGGTTTATGTTTTTGAAGTTACAGATACGAAAATCGGCATGTAAGTTTTAATAATAAAAACCCATTTAAATTATTTTGGTAAATCTCTTCTCAATGAACTAATAAATATAATAAATTCTTTGTGAACTTAAATATAATAAAACAGGGGTCCTGTACTAATTATTATCGGACACAACTACAGATTGACGTGATTTTTTGTAGTTGCATTTTTTAGTTGAGGACCTGGAGAGTGACAGGCTACTATTTAATCCCACGAAAACAAAGGGTTCCCGTGGGACTTTTGAAAAATCTAATACAGCGGACGAAGTCGCGGGTAACAGCTAGTCTATACTTCTATACTAATATAATAAAGCGGAAGAGTTTGTTTGTTTGAACGCGCTAATCTCAGGAACTACTGGACCGATTTCAAAAATTCTTTCACCATTGGATATGTACGTGATCCTTGAGTGCTTTAAGGCTATATATTATGTTCCGGCGATGCCGGAACGGACCGCTAGTAATTTATAAAGTTGAATAGGTCATCAATGACATTTTAAACTTTTAAAATACCTACCTTAGTACCTACCTATACTTCGAATTTTAATTCGATACAGTAAACTGACGTTTCAAAATATAATTTCGTAAAATAATGTTGTCAACCTAATCTCAATAGTGATGTGATTGATTCATTTCATTTCATTTATAAAAATGTTTGACTGTTACTTATTAAGATCTTAAAATATCTAAGTATTGTAAATATGTAGTAGGAACAATATCTATATAATATGGATATATTATATAGATATTGTTCCTACTACATATTTTTTTAGAGGATTATTTTTTAGAGGATTCTAAAAAATAAATCTTGTACTTTAGTAAATAAAGATAAAATAAAATAATTAATTGATGTTGTAATATCATTAATCAAAATAATCATTCAAAACATTAACTTTTGCCCCACCCTATTTTTTTGACAGTTTACTGCATCGAATTAAAAGTCCGACTGAAATTTTGATAGTAGGTATGTTCCTTTTAAGACGTAACCACACACTAAGAAAGGATTATTGGAAATTCTACCCCAAAGGGTGTTAAATGGATGATGGAAGTTTATATGAAAGTCTGTCATTTTTCACGTAAAATGCATGAAAATTGGTATTTACTTAGGCTTTCAGTTAAAAAAAAAATTGCGTGTTTCGGGATTTTAACCGACTTCCAAAAATGAGGATTTTTTTCTATGTATGTACACCGAGATTACTCCGAGATTTGTGAACCGATTTGCGTGATTTTTTTTAATCGATAGAAGAAGCTTGCAAAATGGTCCCATAATTTTTTTTTGTTTCAACTCATTGACATATAGTAGGTACTTTTCAACTCCTCAATCCTGAATAAGGTAATGTGGCTAATTCTGTTATATACACAATCTCTAAATCTAAACTAAAATGACAGGTTTAAATATATTCCTATCTCTTTCACAATGCTCCCTGCAGAAAAGGTTAGCACTATTTTTAAATTTAGTCAATTTGAGTAGGTACAACAGAATTAGCCACATTGCCCACCTAAACTATGCTGCTATGGAAATTGGGTAAATGGTCATTATGAATTCATATTCGAGGTACCAAGCATACCTAATTATTGTATATCATTAAATTCTAGGTCCCAACTCTTCAATCCTGAAGCTTCAGGACATTGTCCAACTAAACTATACTATACTATAGCAAACTTCCTTGAAAGTAGGTATAAAGGTTGGTAAAGGGAGCGGGAACGGGAACCGGAAATCCACGATTCCCTCGGGATTTGTGAAAAACCGAAATTCACGCGGGCGAAGCCGCGGGCAGAAGCTATCTACATAAAAGAAATTACAATCTATGTATACCTACTAAATAAAATATAAAAATGACTGCCTTAATCAATCTCGTATTATGACAATTTGAACTATAAGTAACCCGAACGCACGTAACAATAATATGGGTTTTCCTGATTTTAATCATATCTCGTAAACTTAGCGCTATTAATGCTTATATACTATCAAAACAATCCAATGCGTCCCAATAACCACTTATTTTATAGAGACAAGAAAAAAGAAACAAGGAAAAATAATTTATTCTACTTAGGTATCACAAACAAACAATAATTTATACTTAGATACAAAGTATTTTTAACCCCTGACTCAAAAACGACGGGGTGTTATAAGTTTGACGTGTCTGTGTGTGTGTGTGTGTGTGTTAGCGCTCAAACGGGTGAACCGATTTGAATGCGGTTTTTTGTTTGAAAGATGAATTAGTCGAGAGTGTTGTTAGCTATGTTTGATGAAAATCGGTCCAAGATGGCCGCCGCTACAAAATGGCGGATTACATATTTTTTCACAACTCCCTCAATATGGATATCAAATGAAAGGGCTTGACTAGTAGAATTACACTATGCAAATCCAAGATGGCCGCCGCCACAAAATGGCGTATGTCGGGGGTTTTTAAATTTTTTATTTATACTTGTATGTAAATTGTAGTAGGTATTAGCGGTTTAGTATTTAGTATTTTTCAAACCGGCAATGTGGCTAATTCTGTTGTACATAAATCTCTAAACTAAACTAAAATGACAGGTCTAAATCTATTGCTATCCTTTTCCGCAGTGAGCACTGTGAAAGAGATAGCAATAAATTTAGACCTGTCATTTTAGTTTAGTTTAGAGATTGTGTACAACAGAATTGGCCACAATGTGGGTTTTAGATCATTCCTGTTACGGCCTCTATTAAAAAGATAATATAGAATAGAATAGAAAAGTTTTTTATTCAAATAAACTTTTACAAGTACTTTTGAATCGTCAATTTGAATCTACCACAGGTTCGGAATGCAGTTCCAGCCGAGAAGAACCTGTAAGAAACTCGGCGGTTGCTCTTTTTAAAAATAACAATATAACAATTATTATTTATGTACCTACATGATTGAATTGCCGTCTCGGGCATTGCTGGAATGAGTTAAATCCATTCTTTTTTATCATTTATATAATGTAATAATATCATCATCATCATCATGATCAACCCATTACCGGCTCACTACAGAGCACGGGTCTCCTCTCAGAGTGAGAAGGGTTTTGGCCATAGTCTACCACGCTGGCCAAGCGGATTGGCAGACTTCACACACCGCGTGAGAACGTTATGGAGAACTCTCAGGCATGCAGGTTTCCTCACGATGTTTTCCTTCACCGGTTAAAGCAAGTGATATTTAAATACTTAAAACGCACATAACTCCGAAAAGTTAGAGGTGCGTGCCCCGGGATCGAACCCACGACCTCCGATTAGAAGTCGGTCGTCCTAACCACTAGGCTATCACAGCTTTTTCATTAGGCTATCACAGCTTTTTGTGTAATAATATACCTTATTGATATTGATATACAGACTGTGTGCGTTGTTGGTTTAGTAGTTAGCATATTCGACTGTAGATCACGAGGTCCCGGGTTCAATTCCTGGGTCGGGCAAATAATTGTCAGGTACTGGCACCTGACAAAATAATTTTCCACAATGATATGACAATAATTACTAGCCATCAACGCAGGAGATATTATAGTGCACAAGTATGTGGTGCACTCTCTATTCTCTCACACTCATAGTCCGATGGGACGCCATGCGACACGACCGGAGAGAGATTAGGCGCAGGACCGACGGCTTTACGTGCTCTCCGAGGCACGGGGGTGTGTCCAACACCGCCAACTTCCAACTCCGGGCTGGCAATAAAAAATTCTTGACAGAAATCCCGACCCGGGAATCGAACCCAGGACCTCGTGGTCCACAGTCGGACGTGCTAGCCGCTAGATCAACGAGGCAGTTTCGTGAACTACACAAGACTATTATTACGTGTTTACGTGTTTATGTGTTCCCCAGCTGCACAACGCTTGCGCTCCTGCTGGTCGCGTGCCACGGGAACGCTCAGAGCGACGACACAGACGAGCAGACGATCGCGTGGCTCGCGGAAACCTTCCCACAGGACGCTCAGAACAACCGGAATGTTGATTTGTCTCCAACGAACCAGAACAAAAGTAACTAGCATATTCTCTTTATGATACAACACCCACGCCACATGAGTAGATATCCGTACAGAGAGGAAGCTTCATACACGAGGCCCGCTGTAGGTATACTCACACATGAGCTATCACCGACAGTTCATGGATGCTTCGCGTCTGACGCCACCAGCTCAGTTGTATCACATGAGTAGGTATCCGTTCAGAGAGGAAGCTTCATACAAGCGGCCCGCTGTAGGTACACTCACACGTGAGCTCCCACCAACGGTTCACGGATGCTCCGCGTCTGACCTACCGGCTCAGTTGTATCACATGAGTAGATATCCGTACAGAGAGGAAGCTTCATACAAGCGGCCCGCTGTAGGTACACTCACACGTGAGCTCTCACCGCCGGTTACGGACGCTCGCGTCTGACCTACCGGCTCAGTTGTATCACATGAGTAGATATCCGTACAGAGAGGAAGCTTCATACAAGCCGCCCGCTGTAGGTACACTCACACGTGAGCTCTCACCGACGGTTCACGGACGCTCGCGTCTGACCTACCGGCTCAGTTGTATCACATGAGTAGATATCCGTACAGAGAGGAAGCTTCATACAAGCGGCCCGCTGTGGGTACACTCACACATGAGCTCTCACCAACGCGCAACGGTTCACGGACGCTCCCGGTTCAGTTGGATGGCTATCGTTCGCTATGTGTGAGTTACAGCAGGCCGCTTGTATGAGACTTCCTCTCTGTAGGGACATCTACCTACCTACCTACCATAATCCCCGTCACGTAAGTCGACCGGTGACCTTCAAGTGCGCGCAGCGTCGTACGAGTGAGCGGGACACAACATGATTGGAGAGCCAATCAACGCTTACGAGGGATCCGCGAGAGCTAATCAGTAACCCCGAGATACCTCATTTTCGACTTCTGCGCATTGAAGGTCACCGCTCGACTTATTTTCCGTGACTTGTACTCGCTTTGCCGCTTTGGGTGCACAGCGCAGACAGCGCGCAGACCTCAGAGCACAGCATTTTATGAGAACACTGAAAAATCAACTTTACGACTATTGACATACAGTTCAATATTGAATCTACTTCGAACAACCAAACCAGTGTCAATTTATCTCGAACGAACCAGAAAAAGGTAACTTTAATATACAATATACTATATATAATATACTTTAATATATAATGACTGTTGACATACTTAAAGCAAAATTGAATGTACTTCAAACAACCGGAACAATGTCGACTTGTCTCCGTCGAACCAGTTAGTTATCTATAAAATATCTGTACCCATAATATGAATCCTCTATAAAAGATTCTGAAACAGTTAGCTTATTGCTAACATTAAAACAGTCAGTCCTAACCATAATATCATTCAAAGAAGTGTTATTATGTAAACGGATGATATAATGTTGTACTGAATTACATAATAACACTCCTTTGGATGGTACTATGGTTATTGCTGGATGGTATTAGGACATTGGGTGTTTTAATTTTGGCAGTAAGCTAACTACTCCAGAATATTTTATAGTGGATTTAAAGTGTGTAGATAAAATATCTATATGCTGACATTGCACCTTTACACTTCACCACTACAGCTTTTTAACGTCCGTCTGCTGGGCACAGGCCTCCTCTCTCACAGGAGAGAGGGATTTAGAGCATAGACCCGCCACGCTGCTCTAATGCAAATTGGCGGGCTTTAACGACTATTGTCACATGATAATAACCGGGACCGACTGCTTAACGTGCTCTCCAAGGCACGGGGGTGAAACACCGTCGCACCATGCTGCCATAATTAATGCATTAATTAATAACCAATATTAAATTACCTTTAAAAACCTATTATAATGTCTATATGCTGCCATTGCAGCCACACTTCCGGAACGCTAAATCGCTTGACGTTACATCTTTGTCGGTAGTGTTGAACTTGAAACAAGACGATGAAAAAATCACAGAGTGGCCAATACACAAATTCGAGAACGAGTCGCCCAAATCTGAAGACGAAGAAGCTGTTGATTGGTTGACACAGTATTACAAGAGAGACATAGATCTCGGTGACACAAACCAACCTATCAACAATCTATTCAACAATGGAGAGGTCAACCTGATGCATGCACCTGGAGAGGAAGAAGAAACTACGGATTGGTTGAAACAGCTGTACAAGGAAGACATTGGCTTTAGGGGCATCAAGCAACTGAGTAACAACAGGTTCAACGATGAATATGTCAATCTGTCGCATACGCCTGGAGAGGATAAGGACAAGAATGTAGGCCTTGATGACATCAGGCAACTGGTTGACAACCGATTGACAACTGGAGAGGAAGAAGAAACTACGGATTGGTTGAAACAGCTTTACAAGGAAAACATTGGCTTTAGGGGCATCAAGCAACTGAGTAACAACAGATTCAACGATGAATATGTCAATCTGTCGCATACGCCTGGAGAGGATAAGGACAAGAATGTAGGCCTTGATGACATCAAACAGCCGATTAACAGTCGATTCAATGATTTTGAAGATAAAGATCTCGGCGTCACCCAGAAACCGATCGACAACCGAATAAATGTCGAAGATGACAACCAAACTCCTATATCTGGAGACGAAGAAACTATCGAGTGGTTGGCAGAACTGCACAAAACAGATATAGGCCTTGGTAATACCAAGCAATTGACCAAAACGCGAATCAACGACGTCAACCTAACGCTTTCATCAGGAAACAATGAGAAAACCATGGACTGGATGACACAACTTCTCGAGCAAAAGAAAGATCTCTGTGATACCAAGCAACCGATCAACAACCGACTGAATGCTGAAGATGACAACCTAATGCCTACATCTGGAGAAGATGAGAAAATTATGAACTCGGTTACACAATATTTCACGGAAGAGAAAGATCTCAGTGACACAAAGCAACCGATGAACAATCAATTCAATGCTGGAAATGACACCCTAATGCCTATATCTGAAGAAAATGAGAAAATTATGAAGTGTGTTACTCAACATTTCACAGAAGAGAAATATTTTGGTGACTCAAAACAACCGATGAACAACCAATTCAATGCTGGAAATGACAATGTAACTCCTATATCTGAAGTAGATGAGAAGATTATGAAGTGGGTTACACAACATTTCACGGAAGATCTCGGTGACACTAAGAAATCAATCAATAACCGATTTGAAGATAGAAACGTCAACCTAACGCCTAAATTTGGAGGAGATGAGAAAACCGAACAGGGGATAAGACAGCTTCTCGAGCAAGAGAAATATCTCAGTGACACCAAGCAACCGTTCAACAATCGACTGAATGCTGGAGATGACAACCTAACGCCTACGTCTGGAGAAAATGAGAAATTCATGGAGTGGGTAACACAGCTTCTCAAGAAAGAGAAAAATCTCGGTGACACCAAGCAACTAACCAACAACCAACACAATAACGAAAACGACAACCTAATGCCTACATCTGGAGAAGATGAGAAATTCATGAACTGGGTGACTCAGTTTCTCAAGGAAGAGAAAGATCTCGGTGATACCAACCAACCGATGAATAACCGATTTGAAGACAGAAACGTCAACCTAACGCCTACATCTGATGACGATGAGAAAACCGCGGAATGGCTAAGGCAAAGTCTCGAGCAAGAGAAAGATCTCGGTGACACCAAGCAACCGTTCAACAATCGACTGAATGCTGGAGATGACAACCTAACGCCTACGTCTGGAGAAAATGAGAAATTCATGGAGTGGGTAACACAGATTCTCAAGAAAGAGAAAAATCTCGGTGACACCAAGCAACCAACCAACAACCAACACAATAACGAAGACGACAACCTAACGCCTACATCTGTAGAAGATGAGAAATTCATGAACTGGGTGACTCAGTTTCTCAAGGAAGAGAAAGATCTCGGTGACACCAACCAACCGATCAATAACCGATTTGAAGACAGAAACGTCAACCTAACGCCTGCATCTGGAGACGATGAGAAAACCGTGGAATGGATAAGGCAGCTTCTCGAGCAGGAGAAATATCTCGGTAACACCAACCAACCGATCAACAACCGATTCAACATTGGAAATGATAACCTAAGGCCTACATCTGATGATGATGAGAAAACCGCGGAATGGATAAGGCAACTTCTCGAGCAAGAGAAAGATCTCGGTGATACCAAGCAACCGATCAACAACCGACTGAATGCTGAAGATGACAACCTAATGCCTACATCTGGAGAAGATGAGAAAATTATGAACTGGGTTACACAATATTTCACGGAAGAGAAAGATCTCAGTGACACAAAGCAACCGATGAACAACCAATTCAATGCTGAAAATGACACCCTAATGCCTATATCTGAAGAAAATGAGAAAATTATGAAGTGGGTTACTCAACATTTCACGGAAGAGAAATATCTTGGTGATACAAAGCAACCGATGAACAACCAATTCAATGCTGGAAATGACAATGTAACGCCAATATCTGAAGTAGATGAGAAGATTATGAAGTGGGTTACACAACATTTCACGGAAGATCTCGGTGACACCAAGAAATCAATCAATAACCGATTTGAAAAAAGAAACGTCAACCTAACGCCTAAATTTGGAGGAGATGAGAAAACCGAACAGGGGATAAGGCCCAAGCAACCGTTCAACAATCGACTGAATGCTGGAGATGACAACCTAACGCCTACGTCTGGAGAAAATAAGAAATTCATGGAGTGGGTAACACAGATTCTCAAGAAAGAGAAAAATCTCGGTGACACCAAGCAACCAACCAACAACCAACACAATAACGAAGACGACAACCTAACGGCTACAATTGGAGAATATAAGAAATTCATGAACTGGGTGACTCAGTTTCTCAAGGAAGAGAAAGATCTCGGTGACACCAACCAACCGATCAATAACCGATTTGAAGACAGAAACGTCAACCTAACGCCTACATCTGATGACGATGCGAAAACCGCGGAATGGCTAAGGCAACGTCTCGAGCAAGAGAAAGATCTCGGTGACACCAACCAACCGATCAATATCCGATGAAACTAGAGCTTCCATTACGTAATTACGCAATTACGTAATTACGGACAAAATTTAGGACTTTTATAATTCCGTAACTGGAGGTTAAAATTCCGTAATTACGTAACTATATAATATTAATTTTAAAGACAAAATATGATAAAATTTAAATTAAATTTTGACTTGACACACTGTAAATCATGATATTTTATGAGTTATGAAAACACCAGAATTATAAAATACATTCCCCGTGTTTTGTGTTCGAGCTTAATCTTGTAAAGGTCCCTAACTTTTTTGTCCTGTAGACCACCGGTTTTCCTAATATTGATTTTTAACAATCTATATCTAAACTTACCTATAGTAAAACTGTAAAAGTTCCAGGTTTTTTGGAGGGCACATAATCGATACTGAATCCAAAACTGTAATTTTATTCAATTTTGTGTTTGTCTGTATCGTGGCCGCGCATCACGTTGGAACTTACTGTATGGATTCAAATGAAACTTAGCACGATTTGAGTTTATACTACGCGGTAGGACGTAGGATACTTTTTATCCCGAAATGCATGTTCCCTTGGGAGAAGGGATAAAAGTCAAAATGTGTACTTAGTTGTAATTCATAAGCTGTCTGTCTGATTCCATTCATTTTCTATTTGTTATAAAAGAATTTCTTTAGAAATTGTTCCGTAATATTTCAAGGTTATCTGTTTTGTAGTTCAGAAATTACAGACATCACAACCGGTTTTCAGTCAGTCAGTATTCGGACCAAACTTGGAACCCGAACTGTAAGGACGTACGGATTATCATTTTAAACTAGCATGCGATTGTGTCTGTCTGTATGTTTGTTCGGTCGAGCTAATCTCCGAAACGCTGGACTTATTTTGATGGGACTTTCACTGGCAGTCGGCAGATATCTAATGTTCTAATTTAACTCAGGCTAATTTTATTATAGAATTAAACTGGCCAAGTGCGAGTCAGACTCGCGCACCGAGGGTTCCGTAATCCAGAAGTTTCTAGTAGAATCCCGATTATCCGGATAAAATAAAACCAGGGGTATTCCGTATAATCGAAAATCCGGATAACCGATTTCAAAGCAAATCAAGCAATATTTAAATTTTAATATTTTTTTATTATGTAATGAGTTTTACTTAGATAATACGATATACATGTATGTATAAAAAATGAGCTATGAGTTATGATAATAGCTGATAACAAACACTATGCCGCAAACAAATGAGAGCAGGAATACACCGTCGGAGGCGGGAATAAACTTGTCGTAACATGTCTCCGTCAAAACATTTTTAAATTGATATAAAATTAGAGCCGAGACGAATGAGTCTGGATAATCGGATATTCGGATAATCGATGTTCGGATAATCGGGATTCTACTGTATTCGGTTTTTCCTTAGTTGTCTTAAAAGGTAAACAAATCGGAAAAAATTTCTCGGAGAAACGCGTAAGTGACTCTCTTTCTGTCCTTTCCTCTTTCCAATACCACAATTTTATTTATTTACCTTATTTAAGGTTACCAATTAAGCTAGGCCTCTAAATTGTATGAGCACCCCAATCGGCATCAACTATGTAAGTATGGGGAGACACCCTTTAATCTCCAACTTTTTTATTTTTTGAATTTTTCCTTTATTTGTGCTGTAAGACCTGGCTTTTTTCAAAATACCTAGAATTGTCAATTATGGTTAAAAGCAAGGTCTTACAGCACAGGTAAAGGGAAAAATCCTTAAATTAAAAAAGTTGAAATTTAAGGTAAATTTTGGTACTTACAAGGTTTCACGAAAATCTAAATTTGCCCATATTTTTTTATCGTGTTGTCTCAGGACCTTGTTTTTTATACACCTAATAGGAACTATAGATTTCAGTATCACTACATAGTATAAAACAAAGTCGCTTTTTCTGTCCCTATGTCCCTATGTATGCTTAAATCTTTAAAACTACGTAACGGATTTTGATGCGGTTTTTTTTAATAGATAGAATGATTCAAGAGGAAGGTTTGTAAATAGAAAAATTGGACCCGGTAGGTGGCGCTAATAGCGGGCAGGACGACGTCTGCCGGGTCCGCTAGTCTGGTATAAATTTCAACTTGCTAGGTCCACCCATTCTTGAGAAAATTGGTGGTGACACATGGCCAGACAGACGGACAAGTGATCTTATAAGGGTTCCTTTTTTACCTTTTGAGGTACGGAACCCTAAAAAAGAATGAGGGGTTCTGCGCCAAAAAATTAAAATCCAGGATGAAACCCTTAATGATGGGATTTTGATGCGCAACTTTTAATAGTTTTTAAAAATGTATGAGCTCAAAGGAGCTTAGGGAAAACAAAGAGTTTCAGCAAACTAAATTCACGCGGACGAAGTTACGGACACCTCCTAGTTCTAACTACAAATATGTTTTTTAAGCTGACATAGTCCTACTAACTTTGTTAGGTTTATTGTAATGGAAAATTTAAAAAAATGGTAGGTACGTACGTATTTTACCAATTTTTAATGTCCTGAAGCACTCCGTGCGTCTCAATTTCTATTGTAAATGTTCTAAAAGTAATAAGTAACATAGATTTTTACCTATCTAGTTGTTGTAACCAAAATTCTGGTGACGGTCTGACTGAATGGGATCTAGAATAGCGATTTACCTTTCATGCAATTCATTTTATTATTGACCTAGACCCCTTTCAAGACGAATTCAATTCTTAATGGTAGATTTAGATTATTTACAAGCTACTTTGGGAATTTTCATTTCATTTTCATTGTTAAAAAAAAATACATAATCCAGTTACGTAATTACGTAATTAGAGCATTAAAATGCGTAACCAGTTACGGAATTGGAAAATCTGTAATTTTGGAAGCTCTAGATGCAACGCTGGAAATGATAACCTAACGCCTACATCTGATGACGATGAGAAAACCGCGGAATGGATAAGGCAACTTCTCGAGCAAGAGAAAGATCTCGGTGACACCAACCAACCGATCGACAACCTATTCAATGCTAGAAATGATAACCTAACGCCTACATCTGATGACGATGAGAAAACCGCGGAATGGATAAGGCAACTTCTCGAGCAAGAGAAAGATCTCGGTGACACCAACCAACCGATAAACAACCGATTCAACGCTGGAAATGATAACCTAACGCCTACATCTGATGACGATGAGAAAACCATGGAGTGGACAATACATCTTCTAGAACAAGAGAACCGACTCAACGTCGCAGATGATAACCTAACGCCTACGTCTGGAGAAGATGAGAAATTCATGGAGTTGATGACACAGTTTATTAAGAATGAGAACGATCTAGGTGACATCAAGCAACCGTTTAGCAACAAAATCAACGAGAGATCCGTCAATCCGAAGCCTACTTCTGAACACGAAGAAACTATTGAGTGGTTGACAGAACTGTACAAAGTCAAAGGCGTTGGTGACATCAAGCAACCGATCAACAACCGACCCAACGTCGCAGATGATAACCTAACGCCTACGTCTGGAGAAGATGAGAAATTCATGGAGTGGGTGACACAGTTTATTAAGAACTAGCTGAACCCCGCAACTTCGTTCGCGTAGATATAGGTTTTTATATAGGATCGGATCATATCCCATAATCTTTTATGTACCTAAACTAAATGTAGCCTAAGACCTAAGTTACTCCTTATAACATTGAAAGTTCCATTAAAATCGATCCAGCCGTTTCGGAAATTAGCTGGAACAAATAGACAGACCGACAAACATAAATTTAAACGCACACCAGTTTAAAATAAGCCGTACGTTCAAAGATCCGGGACTCAAGTTATTTGAACCCAATAATGAGGGTTGTAATGTCTGTCATTTCTAAACTAAAAAACCTATGACCTTGAAATATTTACGGGACAATACTTAAAGTACTACCTTTCTAACAAAAAAAGAATGAGTGAAATCGAATAACGCGTTAATGAATTACAGCTAAATACACGTTTTAACTTTCATCCCCTCTCCCAAGGGAACCGTGCTGAATTTCGGGATAAAAAGTATCCTATAACCTACCTCGGAGTATAAACTCAAATCTTACCAAGTTTCATTCGAATCCATTCAGTAGTTTCGGCGTGATGCGCGGCCAAGATACAGACAGACAGACAGACAGACAGACAGACAGACAGACAAAAATGAAAAAAATTGCAGTTTTGGCTTCAGTATCGATTATAGAGTGCCCTCCGATAAAAAATTTCAAAATATCTTCAATGTACAGAATTGGATCTGTTACAGTTTTATTATATTATTATAGATAGATGAGAATGATCTTGGTGACATGAAGCAACCATTTACCAACAAAATCTACGAGAGATCCGTCAATCCGAGGCCTGCATCTGAAGACGAAGAAGCTATGTTTTAATTTTATAAAGCCATATTTTATATAGATATATTGTTTTTGTAAACAGATGTTGATTATCTCTTTGTATGTTAAAGTATAGATGCACAAGAATATTGATTCAACGGGTTTCTTGAATTAGACGTCTTGTGAACTGTAATTAAATACTCCACAAGCTGTGCTTCTATAAATAATTAGTAAGTATATTGTAGTTTAATAGAACTTTGTACTTTGTCATTACTGTATTCACTAATATAAAGGATTTGAACGTTGTAAGTACTTGGTCATTACTGTATTTATAAATAAAGAAGTTGAACTTTGTACTTTGTCATTAAGTTTAAGAACTCTATTAAAAGTATGCTCATAAAAAAAAAGCTTATTATACAATTGAAGATTATATAAACGATAAAAAAGCTTGGATTTAACTCGTTCCAGCAATGCGCGAGACGGCATTTCAATCATGTACATTAATAATAATAATTGTTATAATGTTATTTTTAAAAAAAAGAGCAACCGCCGAGTTTCTTACAGGTTCTTCTCGGCTGGAACTGCATTCCGAACCTGTGGTAGATTCAGTTGACGATTCAAAAGCACTTGTAAAAGTTTATTTGAATAAAAAACTTTTCTATTCTATTCTATTCTATTATTGTATTCACTAATAAAGGATTTGAACTTTCTACTTTGTCATTACCTACTGTATTCACTAATAAAGGATTTGAACTTTGTACTTAGTCATTACTGTATTCACAAATAAAGAAATTTAATTTTGTCATGTTTTTGTCGCATTGAGTCCCTGTTGCGCCACTTTGAGTCGCTGCCGCTTAGTCAAAATAAATAAAGCTGAATTTGAGTTTGATTTTTATAAACACAACCATGTGATGTGATAAAGGTCGTTAAAGCCCGTCAACCCACATTGGAGCAGCGTGGCGGTTCCAGAACTTGATTTAGATCAATCTCTCCTACAAGAGAAGGAGTCTTGCCTAACAGGACGTTAAAGGGCTTGGTGGTGGTGGTGGTGGTGGTGGTGGTTTTTATAAAAAAACTGCCTTTCGACTCTAGTTCACTCCGTTGGTGGGCCTTGCGTCTTAGATGTAAGGCACATAATATACGAGTACATAATATACGAGTACATAATATATTAGCGATGTGTGATTAATTCGAAAAACAATCAAACTATTCGATTGTTCTTCGTTATTCGATAACAATCCAATAGAACAACAACAACAACAAGCAATAGAACAATCGAATAACAATTGAAAAACATTCGATTGTTTTCGATTGCTGAATAATAATTGTCAATTAGCGCGCGGGTCTGGGAGTTCTGGGACGAATAAATTGAAAATCGGAGTCACTACGAGTACGAGCTCGAGGATACCTGTTCTGAATTCAAGAGAAAAGAAAGAAAACAAGAATATTTCTGAAAGGGAGAAAAACAAGTAAATACTAAGTAATACAAGAGAAACAATACTTACAGTACCAAAAAAAAAAGGAGAACTTAAAAATCAAATAATTGAACCAAAGACGAAATAAGGACAAGACAACAAATATAAAAAAGAAAACAACAAAAAATACATTATTTCAGTGAAGAAGACGATGATGACCGGACTGATTTTTGTGACAAAGATTACTACTGCATACATTTTATGATTAACTAGCTGATGCTCGCGACTTCATCGGTGCGGATTCATATAAATCTCATACAAACTTTCAACCCCTATTTAATAGGGGTTTTTGTGACAAAGATTACTACTGCATACATTTTATGATTAACTAGGTGATGCTCGCGACTTCAACGGTGCGGATTCATATAAATCTCATACAAACTTTCAACCGCTATTTAATAGGGGTTTAATTTTCAAAAATTCTTTCTTAGCGGATGCCTATGTCATAATCTGCATGCCAAATTTCAGTCCGATCTGTCCAGTGATTTGAGCTGTGCGTTGATAGATCAGTCAGTCACATTTTCCTTCCTTTTATATATTTAGATAATAAAACCTTATGAAACTATGTATTTTACTAATTTTTTTCATAGGGCATCTATTCTTCTTAGCATTTTCATAGTGGGGCATCTATCCACACAGGTAGGCATCTATCCCCAAAAAAAAGGGTTTCCAAAAAGTTAAATTCTGCAAAATCTGTAATCGTTAGGACAACAAAAACCAGTCATAATGGAACCCAGAAGATTAAACTAGCTATCTTAGAATAAATAGCGTAATAGTTCGATGCGAGCTATATTCATAAATATTATTTGTGATAAATTAATATTTTAAAAGTTAGGAGGCCATTTCAAAAAGTGGGGCGTCTATCCGGGTTTTACCCTACTTTAAAAGTATAAATCGACAATCCATAGTTTCAATTAAAGTCGTAAGTATATTCATTCGATTGTTTTTTTTTCTATATTCGCTCATCGCTAACACGTATAACTTATATAATTATGTAGGTACGAGAATATATGTTTCTGTTTCCTTCAGAAGAAGTGGACGATATAGTAAATTGGTTCAAAGAATCAGTACAACCAGATCCCAAGAAGAAAATGGAACCAGGAAAAATTAATTTGGATCCAGACAACGTCGGTAAGTTTTCATTTTACAAGCTTTATTTATACTTACTAGGTCATCGAGTACTTGCGTTTGTCACGTAACTCCTCTTAAACGGAGTCAGGACCGATTTGGATGTTTAAGTGTATAAACAATGGGTTCTTGGATGGCTTGAAAACACGATTGGACCCGGTAGATGGCGCTGATGTTGGTACTTGGTATGTCACCGGGCAGGATGACGTCTGCCGGATCCGCTAGTCTATACTAATAAATAAAATTGAAGTGTCTGTCTGTAATTTCAAAATAACTACCACATATTAAGCTCATATGGTTATTTGAACGATACCATAACCGAATCACACGTTTTTAAAATTTTTGTCTGTCTGTCTGTCTGTTTGAACGGGCTAATCTTCGAAACGGCTGAACCGATTTTGACGGGACTTTCACAGACAAGGAGAGGATTAACCAAGGAGTAACATAGGCTACTTTTTTAACCGACTTTCAAAAAAGGAGTTGTGTTGAAATCGGCAAAAAAACGCCCTGAAAGGTATTTTCGCTGCGCGCGACGGCCGACGCGACGCTCCGCGCGCCCCCTGCGCCATGCGCCCGCCGTACGCGGTACCGCGGTACGCCGCCGCGCGGCGGGGGGCGGGTGGACCAGAAATCTACTTATCCCTCAGGATTTGTGAAAAACCGAAATTCACGCGGGCGAACCCGCGGGCAAAAGCTAGTATAATATAATAATATATAATTATCTATATCTATACTAATAAATAAAATTGAAGTGTCTGTCTGTAATATCGAAATAACTACCTCATATTAAGCTCATATGATTATTTGAACGCTACCATAACCGAATCACACGTTTTAAAAATTTTTGTCTGTCTGTCTGTCTGTCTGTCTGTCTGTCTGTCTGTCTGTCTGTCTGTCTGTCTGTCTGTTTGAACGGGCTAATCTTCGGAACGGCTGAACCGATTTTGACGGGACTTTCACATACAAGTAGAGAATTAACCAGGGAGTAACATAGGCTACTTTTTTAACCGACTTTCAAAAAAGGAGGAGTTGTGTTTTTCTACCTATGTACACCGATATCTCCGAGATTTGTGAACCGATTTAAGTAATTTTTTTTTAATCGATAGAGAAACATTGCGACCCTGTTCTATAAAAATTTGGATTCCAACTCCTCAATCCTGATGCTGTAGGGGACCTAATCCCCAAAACTAATGGGTTTTAGAAACTTTCGGTTATTTAAATTGATATTGGGGGTACCAACTAAAGACTTTATCGTTGAATGAACTCGAGTAGGTACATATCCAACTCTTCAACCCTGATGCTGTAAGGAATTGTATTCCAAAATCGTGGGGATCCCACGGGATTTTTCCGTTTTGGGGACGGGTTTCTACAGATAAGCTACTTTTTGTTCTGGAAAATCAAAAGTTCCCACGGGATTTTTAAAAACCTAAATCCACACGGGCGAAGCCGTGGGCATCATCTAGTAATAAATAATATTTAAGTAGGAGTGCTTTCAGACTCGAATGCCTCGTTAGTCTAGTGGTTGGCGTATTCGACTACGGATTGCGAGGTCGCCGCAATCCGCCATTTTGTGGCCGCCGCCACAAAATGGCGGATTAGTTACATATTTTTCCACAACTCCCAGTATGGGTATCAAATGAAAGGGCTTGACAAGTAGAAAAAACACTATGCAAATCAAAGATGGCCGCTACAAAAATAGCGAATGTCGAAGTTTTTTTTTAATTTTTGATTTATTCTTGTTAAATGTAATAAATTAATAAACTTTTTAACAGAGATCAAGAATACATCGTTCAGCCACCCGGCCGAAACGTCCAACAAGTTCGACAATACAATTGAATCCACCACAGCTCCTGGCAAGTATACTTACTCATAATTCTACTGACATAAAGCTTAAAAGCACTCTATTTATTAATATAAATAAGTCAGATTAAAATGGACCTAAACGAACTTGTTTTAAAGTCCTATATTCAGTACTTCCGATTTTTATTTCTCCAAGATTCCGCCCCTTGTAAAACTTGTACCCTGTGCTTGTAGGTACATGTGAAATAAAACAACAATATACCGGTCAAGTGCGAGTCGGGCCTCACTCTTTTAGGGTTCCGTACATAATTATGAACCCACCTGAATAATAATTTAATCCAATTTCTAATTCAATATTTGATTTTGGGTCAACGTTCCACACCAAATACCAAAACTTGAGATTTGTAACTCATTTCGTCTACCAGCTAGAGACCTGTGACCGGCGGACAGACGGATAGACAGGCAGACAGACAGCAGAGTGACATTAACAGGGCTCCGTTTTTACCCATTGAGTACGGAACTTTAAAAATGTATAATATGTAGTGGCCGGATCTTAGAATGAGGAAGTTTCCTGAGGTTAAAAATAAGTATCATATTGAACACAATGGTATTAAAATATATGTAGATTAAAACTAAGTAATTAATCAGTGAAAAAAAAAATTGAAATCCATCAATAAATGACGGAGAAATTAATTATTATATTTAAAACGCAAAACTCACTCGAGTATGACGTCACCGCGTCTATTCGGAGGTAGTTTTTCCATGTAAATCTTGTTTTACCAATTTCTCCGAGATTTCTGAACCGATTTGCGTGATTCTTTTTTTAATCGACAGCTGATGATGTTTGCAAAATGGTCCCATAGATTTTTTGAAAAAAAAACTTTTTTTTCGAAAAACTTTCGAAAACAGATATTGGTAAAACAAGAAAATTTACATGTAAAAACTACCTCTGAGCGGGTTGTATGACGTTACACGCTGGAGCGCCGCGAACGAAATTAGCAACTATAAAGTTCAAGAACTTTATAGTTGCTAAAGCTTTTAGAGTTTTAGAAATAATTAATTAAGTAATAATTCTTTCAGTTTTTTTATTTTTTATTTAAGTAACTTAAATTTTTGTAATAAAATAAAAATATATATATTGGAAACTTGTCTCGGCCACATCATGAAGTCATCAATTCGTACCTATCAAACCTACAGGTTCCCTAACCAAGTAGAAATTTGTCCGTAGTCGCTCCATGCGAAACTGAGGACGGCAGGGCGGGGGTGTGTGTGCTGTACTACCAGTGCGACCCGGACACGCGCAAAGTGATCGGAGACGGAACACACCTCATAGATATCAGGTAAATTATGCCCCCTTAGTTCTGAATGGTTATTAAAACTGCTGTGACAGCCTAGTGGTTAGGACAACCGACTTCTAATTGGAGGTCGTGGGTTCGATCCCGGGGCTAGCTTTAACCTCTAACTTTTCGGAGTTAGGTGCGTTTTAAGTATTTAAATATCACTTGCTTTAACGGTGAAGGAAAACATCGTGAGGAAACCTGCATGCCTGAGAGTTCTCCATAACGTTCTCAAAGGTGTGTGAAGTCTGCCAATCCGCTTGGCCAGCGTGGTAGACTATGGCCAAAACCCTTCTCACTCTGAGAGGAGACCCGTGCTCTGTAGTGAGCCGGTAATGATCATGATGATGATGATGATGATGATGGTTCTGAACAGTATAAATGTGCATTGCAGCTGCTTGGAGCAGCTTGCAAACATCGAAATACTCGAAGGAATAATAATGCAATATTTAAAACACCATAAGTTACAAGTCACGGCAAATAAGTCGACCGGTGACCTTCAATGCGCAGAAGTTGAAAATGAGGTATCTCGGGGTGTGAGGGGGTCCCGGGGAGGGCGTGGGGATCGTTCGTAAGCACTGATTAGCTCTCGCGGATCCCTCGTAAGCGCTGATTGGCTCTCCAATCGTACTATGTCCCGCTCACTCGTACGACGCTGCGCGCGTTTGAAGGTCACCGCTCGACTTACGTGCCGGGGGTTATACCTACACACACTATGAGTTACCGCGGCCAATAGATGCTCACTCTGACTGTTTAACCCCCGACGCAAAAGCGACGGGGTGTTATAAGCTTGACGTGTCTGTGTCTGTGTGTGTGTGTGTGTGTGTGTGTGTGTGTCTGTGTCTGTTCCACTGTAGCGCTCTTCTTCGAAAGGTGAATTAGTTGGAAGTGTTCTTAGCTATGTTTGATAAAAATCGGTCCAAGATGACCGGCGCCACAAAATGGCGGATTGCATATTTTTTCACAAGTCTCTCAATATACTTAGTTAGGTATCAAATGAAAGGGCTTGACTAGTAGAACAGCACTATGGAAATCCAAGATGGCCGCTGCCACAAAATGGCGAATGTCGGGGGTTTTTTAAATGTTTAATTGATTTACTTCAGAATCTCGATCATCGCCGAAAGGTTACCGGCCGATAGGTATATTCTGGTATATTACAGGATATAATATTATGTATTTCGGAGAGTGCGCTCAGGAGCTCTTCGATCTTGTTCCCCCTTCACCCTTCTACCACCGCCGTACGATATAGACATGTAGTCGATGTTTCGCGAACGAAGAGATTTAAATCTTCCTTCCTTATACGCATGGCTAGAGTTTGGAATGCCCTTCCGAGATCTGTGTTTCCTGACATCTTTAAAAAGAGAGTGAATAGGCATCTGCTAGGCAAACGCGTATCATCATAGGCCACATCATCACTTTCCATCAGGTGCGATAGTGGCCTAGCGTATGTCTATACTGAATAAAAATAAAAAAAGTTCACATTCATGATTGATGCAGGTTAAAGATATTCACTGACATTCATACCTATATATATTCGTTGAGATTTTATTTAATCGCAACGAGGGATTCTATTCGATCCCAACGATTTTATTTGATCCCATCAACATATCCGTTGAGATTTTATTTGGTCCCATTTCTCGGACCAGGATTGGGGGCCCTTGCAGCCACTACTTGGACGTCTGCTGTCGGCTCGAGGACCGCGTGAGCCCGTCAACTAGCACAGCCTCGCCTGCACCCAGACCTACGCACCTTAACAAGGGAACCAGACCAGTTCAAGATGGTACGTATGAGCCACTGGACTCTTCACCGACTGAATGACCAGGCGTTATTTATATACAACGTTAGTTTTACTTTGCGCAAAAACCGAAACACGTGTCAAATATTTTTACATTAAGAATATTTAAGTATACAAAATTTCAAAAAAATATAATGTAGGTAAAGTAACGAAGTTATAAGCTTGTTATGTTGCGTCATTTTCCTCGAAAATAATGGTCACCGCAAGCCGTCGCCGCAGCGACTTGCGATCGGCGCGAGTTGAATGACCGCCGCTGTGTGCCGACCGTCAGCTGATGTGCGGTAAACCATTATGTCTCAGCTTGTAGGATTTCAAAATATTTTTGGACAAAAATATAACACTATTTAAAAATGGTTGGATTCGATTTTGTTACTGATTGTGAACAAACTGCTTCCAGGTTTTGCGTAAAGTAAAACTAACGTTGTATTAAGTAAACTTATTTCAATTTTATTCAACAGTCGAGAGGTTAGCGATCAACATGAAGTTGCTCGCTAACCTCATGATTGTTGCCAACTTCATGTCGTTTTTCGTGTCACAAAATCATAAATATTCACTCTCATCATTTTTCCTTAACACGCCTAAAGAAGTATAAGGGGCCATCCATAAATTACGTCACATAAACATGATTTTTTACCCCCTACCCCCCCTTCTTTCCCTTTAACGTGTGACGTAATTTATGGATGACCCCTGGCCCTAAATTGAAAAAATTGTCTATTTCAGTCCTGCCTATGGCCACCGATGTGGCAGTGGGCAGGGCAGGGGAGTGCGGCTGGAACAACCCCGACCTGTTCGTGTTCCAGCCGGCCAGCCAGGACGTGGCCGACCGCGGCGTGTACGCCAACTACGGCGATTTCCCCTGGATGGTGGCGCTTTTGAGGTACCCGCCACTTGGCTACTTTTTAAAATTCAAAATATCATTGAGTTGTTCTTAGCGAGAACGCGACATCACTACATAGTATAAAACAAAGTCGCTTTCTCTGTCCCTATATCCCTATGTCCCTATAGGTATCCCTATGTATGCTTAAATCTTTAAAACTACGCAACGGATTTTGATGCGGTTTTTTTTAATAGATAGAGTGATTCAAGAGGAAGGTTTATAAGTAGAAAAATTGGACCCGGTAGGTGGCGCTAATAGCGGGCAGGACGACGTCTGCCGGGTCCGCTAGTAAGTAATACGACGCGACGCGAAATACCGAACTTGTAGCTGAGCCTGCGTTATCGCGTACGTAAGTTTGTACGGGGTGTCCTACGTCAGCGACAAACGCGACAACGCGACATGATACGACGCGACGCGAGGACATCAGACAGTAGCTGAACCTGCATATGGCCTGCGTTGTCGCGTGGACAAGTTTGTAGTTTTCCATGGAGTCTAATCGCGTCATTTAGTATTCGTCGCTCACGCAGGACACCGTTACTATGGAGCAGCATCGCGTCGCGTCACGTTTGTCGTTCACCTTAGGACAACTGAGTAACACTCTTTTTCTGGGTGGGAACGGAGTACACACAAAATCCTCATGGACCTTTCATCATCATCATGATCAACCCATTACCGGCTCACTACAGAGCACGGGTCTCCTCTCAGAGTGAGAAGGGTTTTGGCCATAGTCTACCACGCTGGCCAAGCGGATTGGCAGACTTCACACACCTTTGAGAACGTTATGGAAAACTCTCAGGCATGCAGGTTTCCTCATGATGTTTTCCTTCACCGTTAAAGCAAGTGATATTTAAATACTTAAAACGCACATAACTCCGAAAAGTTAGAGGTGCGTGCCCGGGATCGAACCCACGACCTCCGATTAGAAGTGTCGTCCTAACCACTAGGCTATCACAGCTGACATGGACCTTTCTCTACCTTAAGTACATACAATTTTTCAGGAAATCGGGAACAGACGTGTGGGTTCAAGACGACTACATCGGAGGCGGTTCCCTCATCCATCCGTCAGTCGTGATGACGGCGCTCCACAAGCTGCTGCAGGTCACGCCCGAAGAGGTAACAGAATATACGACCACGCCTCAATTTTTTTTAGATTAATTGCGGGCAAAACGAGCAAGCGTGTCACCTGATGCTAAGTGACTGTGATTACCGCTGTCCATGAACATTTGCAGCACCAGAGGAACAACCACCAAGGCATTGCCAGCTTTTAAGGTGTTTGTTGATCCGCCCCTTGAATAACCCTATATGTCAAAGTCACGTGGAAAAATCTACGAAGGAAGTTGTTTTTAGAGTTTTTGAGTGCCCGGAAGGAATGACCTCGTGCAACGCTTGGTTGATGTATGCCAGTGATGCAGGTGGTGAGGATGATAGTGGAACGCCATTTTTAGTGGCGTGCGGTGCGGTGATGGAAAAGAGAAGGTGGTTTTAGGTTAAACAACTCCTCAGAACACTCCCTGTTATAGAGACGATGGAATATGCAAAGGGTGCTGACGTCCCTGCGAACCTCTAAGCCCTCCAATGAGCTGGTTAGTTTGGGATGTATCGTGGCAAATGTCGCTAATCTATCAGTCGGTAACTATGGGCCACATAAGAAAGCTCAGAGTCACTCAGAGAGTGATGGAGAGAGCTATGCTCGGAGTTCCTCTACGCGATGAGTTTTTCTGTCAAGAAGTTCTCAGTGCCAGTTACGTTTGTCCATATAGTCTTCGAGTTTAAATACCTGTCCCGCTGTCGTCCGTCTGTCTTCCGTCTGCCTTCCGTCTGTCGTCCGTCTGTCGTCCGTCCGTCGTCCGTTCGCCATTTAATAACACTAGAATGATGATGCCTGCGACTTCGTCCGCGTGGATTTCGGTTTTTAAAATCCTGTGGAAACTATTTGCTTTTCCGGGATAAAAGGTGCCTATGTCAATTTCCGGTAAATCGGTTAAACGGATGGACCTTTAAGAATTCCTTAGGAACTCTTAAATTTTCCGGGATATAAAGTAGCCTATGTCCATCCCGAGGATGTAAGCTAAAACTACCTTTAATCAAAATCGATTAAAGTGCCGGGTCGTGAAAAGCTATCAGACAGACAAACCGACATACCTACACACTTTCGCATTTATAATACCTACTAAGTGCCTGTTTCACCACCTTCTGATATGTATTAGATAGCTATCTTTTTTTTTTTTTTTTTATAAATAGTTCCTTCCGTTTTTCGGGGAACAATCAAACTCCTCCGACTTTGTCGTCGGAGACTTTTTGTATCTAGTTTTAGTTTGTTACCAGGACTGCCATTGGAAGACTATGTTATCAAACTGTAATTTTTATTCATGTTATTCATTGTATTCTTATAATACATGTAAAACATTGAATCTTCATTACGATTTGTTTCTCTCAATAACAATTCTGGCAACCTTAGCGCAGTATTTCAGAAAGACGTCGCGACAGGCTCTATTGTTCATTATCTTATTTACGGACTCTCTGCACAGATTTAACTGCAATTCCTGCTGGAGGTTTTCCCGTGCTATGCTGTGCTGCGGGCATTCCATCAGCAAGTGAGGAATGTCTTCACTCTTGTCTGCATCACAAATACAACTCGGGTTTTCTTTGAGTTTAAATCTGTGCAGATATCCCGCAAAACCACCGTGTCCTGTAAATACTGTCACCAAAGTCGGTGTCAGTTTGATTTTGTTTAAGATAAGATACGCGCTCTCTATTTCTGGGAAGAAAAGTTTAGTTATTGCTGCTTTTTCACTAGTCTCATATCTTTTTTGCCAAGTTTGTACCGTATCTTTTCTTATATTGCTTTTAATATGTGACAAGGGGCACGCGCTGTAGTCAGGGGCTGTTTTCTTTTTTAGAGCGGCCTCTTTGGCCAATATGTCGGCTCTCTCATTTCCTTCAACACCAGCGTGGGCCCTTATCCAAAACAGCTGCATATCGATTCCTTTCTTCCTTAACATATTGAGATTTTTTCGAGTTTCAAACGCCAAAGGATGATAGGTATTCGTATTTTTTAGTGTCTCTAAAGCTGATCGAGAGTCACTTATTATATTGATTTTTGGTTCTTTTGATTTGGCAGCAATTTCGGTGGCTCGGTACAGGGCATACATTTCCGCCTGATATACTGAGCAATAAGACGATAGAAGAAATTTTTTGTTGCTTATTTCTTTAGCATCTTTCCAGCATGTCAGCGCTGCACCCACCTTGCCACCGATCTTGCTGCCATCAGTATATATCTGCAAGCCTTTGGTATCGTTCGCCTCGATTGTCTGGGCGTTATTGTTCTCCAGTTTTCGGAAGTCTATTTCCATTTCGTCAGCTGGATGCGGAGCATTCAAGAAGCAAACCCTGCACTCCACTAACCCATCTCCAATTGATTTTTGCGGCTTCCCCCGTTTTGCCTCGTAAAGTGCTGCCGCTTCTATTACTCTTAAATCTAGGGGGATGAGTTTGGCTAGAGCTACAGCCGCAGTAAGTGACACCGTCCGGTAGGATTTTATAATTTTTTGTGCAAACCCCCGTTGCACTGCTCCGAGGTGTTTCTGTATTGTCAACTTCGCTGCGGCTGGAGCCCATACGCTGGCTGCGTAGAGCACAATTGGCTCTATCACCGACACGTATATAGTCCTAATGATCTCCGAGCTAAGTCCCCAATGTATTTTGGCTGACCTAGACAGTGGCTTGTATATGTTTAACACTTTTGTACAAATATATTTTACATGGTTGTTAAAAGTCAATCCACTGTCTATGATCAGCCCCAAGATCTTAATTTCCTTTACTAGGTCGATAACGGTATCTCCCATGTGTATGCATGGGGCGTCGTATTTCAGTTTCTTGGTCACGACCATTGCGCTGGTTTTATGCGGAGCGAACTTTAATTTATTTTGTTCTCCCCATGCATACACATAGCCAAGTACCTCATCGGCCTCCTGCTCTATCTTTTGGACTGAATGCCCGGAGAACACTAGGACCACGTCGTCGGCGAACGCCTGGCAATAGACCCCTTTCTGCTCTATGCCGTTTAAAAGTGGGTCCAGGAGTACATTCCAAAATGTAGGCCCGCCTATCGAGCCTTGTACGCATCCTTTTGTAGTGCACGTTATATATTCGTTGTCCGCATAACGGACGCAGACTTGCCTAGCATCAAAGTAACTCGTGATGAGTTTACGGATGTTGTGTGGACAGCCCTTTTCTGCGAGCCTGCATTTAATTGCTGGCCACCACGCACTGTCGAAGGCTCCCTCTATGTCTAGCGATACTACAACGTTAATTAATCTACAACTACACTAGCTATCTACAACTTTTGTCTTTGTCACTTGACATAAAGTAAGAAAATGACAAAACTTACGTTTAGGCTATCCAACACTTATCAGAAGGTGGTGAAACAGGCCGTAAGTAGTATGGATTAATTAACTTATTTATTAAATTTCAGCTGAAGTGCCGTGCCGGCGAGTGGGACACCCAAACCGACCGCGAGGAGTATAAGATACAGGAGAGGGACGCTGACAGATTCGTCTCCCACAAGGAATTCTTCAGGGGTGAGTTCTCCCAACAAATGAGAGGTCCTGGGTTCGTATCCCAGTAGGGGTAATTGGGGAATTTACAATTTCTGAATTGTCTCTGGCCTAGTCTGGTACTTTAGCCGTTGGTAGTTACCACCCTACCGCTACCAGTCATTGCCGGTAATTAGCAACTACCTTCTAAAGACCGATAGGAAAAATCGCCTTTTTGCGAATTTATTTTTGTAACTGTGGTCAGTTCACAGTGCGAAATAGCTCAAAATGGCACTTTCACACTTTATTTTTGTGCACTGAAACAAATTTATATACAACATTAGTTTTACTTTACGCAAAACCTGAAAGTAGTTTGTTCAGAATCAGTAACAAAATCGAATCCAACCATTTTTATATAGTGTTATATTTTTGTCCAAAAATATTTTGAAATCCTACAAGCTTAGACACAATGATTTACCGCGCATCAGCTGACGGTCGGCACACAACGGCGGTCATTCAACTCGCGTCGATCGCTAGTCCCTGCGGCGACGGCTTGCGGTGACCATTTTTTTCGAGGACAACGCAACATAACAAGCTTATAACTTCGTTACTTTTCATTATATTTCTTTGAAATTTTGTATAAATATTGTTAATGTAAAAATATTTGACACGTGTTTCGGTTTTTGCGCAAAGTAAAACTAACGTTGTATATATGTCGAAATCTCAGTGTGTTATTTTGAAAATTTGTGCAAAACTGTGCATCAGTTTGGCGCGCGGTTTCCTCCGTTCTGCCGTCCTTGATAATGTATTTGTAAAGGTCGACCAGAATCTCATGAAAAATACGGAAATGAAATTCCAAAGTTAGCAACACTACGGCTGCCCTAGCGATAAACAAAGTAACTGACATTTTTGTGAAATTGACTTTTTTGCATTAACAAAAGTTTTGTCGAGTAGTTTTTTAACACAGTTTAACATTTCAAATAACTTGAACTGTTTACTGAAATTTGAATTGCCCAAACAAACTAACTGCACACACTAACCCGGAATATAAATGCAAAACCAAGTAAACAACAAGCACAACACAAAAACAAAGTAATTGGATATTGATTACTTTGTTTTTGTATTTAAAATGCAGTTGCTCTATTCTTGGTTTCGTGAAACGATCCCAGGTAAGGTGTTCTGAATGTAATTACTTTGTTTATCACTAGGGCAGCCTAGTTAACCTAGTGTTGCATACTAGAAAATTTAATTTCCCTATTTTTCATGAGATTCTGGTCGATCTATACCTGTTTTGTGGTTTGATAAAAATCGACCCATTTAAAGTTCATCATGAGGTTGTAGAAGAATACAAAGAAACTTTTGTCAACAGCGTCGGTATACAACGACATAGCTCTGGTGTTCCTCAAGGCGCCGTTCGAGCTGGCGAGGGCGCCGCACATCGGCGCGGCCTGCCTGTCCCGCGTGCTGCCCAGCCACGCCGACTGCTTCAGCATGGGCTGGGGCAAGGACGTCCAGTCGTCTCAGTACGTCCACATACTGAAGAAAGTAAGCCCGCTCATACTTCACTATACCCGTATTACTAATTCCCTGGCATTCTGACGTTTCGTAATGTTACCAGAGATACAACAATTCCCACAAAAAAGATAAAAAATTCAAAACTTATGCAAATACAAATCAACTGCCGCATATAGATATATGACAAATGCCTGACAGACACTTCATGGTGATAATGTCATTCGACATCCATTTTTGAATAAATTTTTTCAATGTGCTTCTTTTGTTTTCTGTTGCTGTCAGTGTGCACTTTCTAGTTTCCACTCTTGGTGTTTTCTATTTTAAGACAAAACGAGTAATATTATTACGCGGCATATGGCTTTTTATGATGACAGGGAATTAAAGTAGTTTGGGGTAAAATCGTACTTCGTAGATGTTAACCCTGTTCTCCATACAAATAACTCATCTGTAAATGACAATGACAGCTGTCAGAATTCCGGGGAATTAGTAATATGGGTATACATATTACAAAGTCCGCCGCCGCGTCTGTTTGTCTGTCGGTCCATCTGTCTGTTCGTGATTAACAATACTATTCACCAATAGACAGAGTAATTCATGAGGAAGGTTTAGCTGTAGATATAATTCGTTAAGGATTTGTGTAAATTGGTTGAAATATTATGACAATATTTGCTGAAAAGCCGGAAAAAGTCAAGCTGCCCTAGTAACAAGTATAAATTAAAAATTTAAAAAACCCCCAACATTCGCCATTTTGTGGTGGCGGCCATCTTGGATTCACATAGTGCTATTCTACTAGTCAAGCCCTTTCATTTGATACCCATACTGAGGGAGCTGTGATAAAATATGTAATCCGCCATTTTGTAGCGGCGGCCATCTTGGATCGATTTTCATCAAACATAGCTAACAACACTCTCGTCTAATTCACCTTTCAAACAAAAACAAACGCATTCAAATCGGTTCACCCGTTGGAGCGCTAAAGGGGAACAGACAGACACACACACACACACACAGACACGCCAAAGTTATAACACCCCGTCGTTTTTGCGTCGGGGGTTAAAAAACAGTGTATGATGGGATAGTAGCGGATACCTAATTACTACCCGTGCGAAGACAGGGCGGGTCGCTAATCTGTAGGTATAAATAATACCGTTAGATAACCGTGGGGAGTGATCCACATTGGCACTTTTAAGAAATCAGTAAAATACCAAGGGCGTAAAGATGGTGGCAAGCACCCCCCGCATCTAGGAAGATGCAATAATGATTAACCGAACACTTTCAAAATTACCGCGCCTAATTCGAAATACCCGCGCGCGTGGGTGAGATGAGAGATCATGTAGGTAGCTCTGTGTCTGCTGCGCTGCCCCCATCCCCCTCCCCCATTGTTTAATCCCTCATTATTTAATCCTTGAAACCCTTTTCCAGGTCAAGTTGTCCCTTGTAGAGCGCAAGACCTGCGAGGAACTGCTGCACACCCACACGAGGTTCAAGCACATACCCAACTTCATGCTACACGAGTCCCTGACCTGCGCCGGCGGTGAACAGTACGTCGACACCTGCCAGGGTGACGGCGGCTCGCCCCTGGTGTGTCCTATAGGGGTGAGTTCGACACACCGACGTGAAGTTCGAGCAGATACCCAACTTCGTGCTGCACGAGTCCCTGACCTGCGCCGGCGGTGAACAGTACGTCGACACCTGCCAGGGTGACGGCGGCTCGCCCCTGGTGTGTCCTATAGGGGTGAGTTCGACACACCGACGTGAAGTTCGAGCAGATACCCAACTTCGTGCTGCACGAGTCCCTGACCTGCGCCGGCGGTGAACAGTACGTCGACACCTGCCAGGGTGACGGCGGCTCGCCCCTGGTGTGTCCTATAGGGGTGAGTTCGACACACCGACGTGAAGTTCGAGCAGATACCCAACTTCGTGCTGCACGAGTCCCTGACCTGCGCCGGCGGTGAACAGTACGTCGACACCTGCCAGGGTGACGGCGGCTCGCCCCTGGTGTGTCCTATAGGGGTGAGTTCGACACACCGACGTGAAGTTCGAGCAGATACCCAACTTCGTGCTGCACGAGTCCCTGACCTGCGCCGGCGGTGAACAGTACGTCGACACCTGCCAGGGTGACGGCGGCTCGCCCCTGGTGTGTCCTATAGGGGTGAGTTCGACACACCGACGTGAAGTTCGAGCAGATACCCAACTTCGTGCTGCACGAGTCCCTGACCTGCGCCGGCGGTGAACAGTACGTCGACACCTGCCAGGGTGACGGCGGCTCGCCCCTGGTGTGTCCTATAGGGGTGAGTTCGACACACCGACGTGAAGTTCGAGCAGATACCCAACTTCGTGCTGCACGAGTCCCTGACCTGCGCCGGCGGTGAACAGTACGTCGACACCTGCCAGGGTGACGGCGGCTCGCCCCTGGTGTGTCCTATAGGGGTGAGTTCGACACACCGACGTGAAGTTCGAGCAGATACCCAACTTCGTGCTGCACGAGTCCCTGACCTGCGCCGGCGGTGAACAGTACGTCGACACCTGCCAGGGTGACGGCGGCTCGCCCCTGGTGTGTCCTATAGGGGTGAGTTCGACACACCGACGTGAAGTTCGAGCAGATACCCAACTTCGTGCTGCACGAGTCCCTGACCTGCGCCGGCGGTGAACAGTACGTCGACACCTGCCAGGGTGACGGCGGCTCGCCCCTGGTGTGTCCTATAGGGGTGAGTTCGACACACCGACGTGAAGTTCGAGCAGATACCCAACTTCGTGCTGCACGAGTCCCTGACCTGCGCCGGCGGTGAACAGTACGTCGACACCTGCCAGGGTGACGGCGGCTCGCCCCTGGTGTGTCCTATAGGGGTGAGTTCGACACACCGACGTGAAGTTCGAGCAGATACCCAACTTCGTGCTGCACGAGTCCCTGACCTGCGCCGGCGGTGAACAGTACGTCGACACCTGCCAGGGTGACGGCGGCTCGCCCCTGGTGTGTCCTATAGGGGTGAGTTCGACACACCGACGTGAAGTTCGAGCAGATACCCAACTTCGTGCTGCACGAGTCCCTGACCTGCGCCGGCGGTGAACAGTACGTCGACACCTGCCAGGGTGACGGCGGCTCGCCCCTGGTGTGTCCTATAGGGGTGAGTTCGACACACCGACGTGAAGTTCGAGCAGATACCCAACTTCGTGCTGCACGAGTCCCTGACCTGCGCCGGCGGTGAACAGTACGTCGACACCTGCCAGGGTGACGGCGGCTCGCCCCTGGTGTGTCCTATAGGGGTGAGTTCGACACACTGACGTGAAGTTCGAGCAGATACCCAACTTCGTGCTGCACGAGTCCCTGACCTGCGCCGGCGGTGAACAGTACGTCGACACCTGCCAGGGTGACGGCGGCTCGCCCCTGGTGTGTCCTATAGGGGTGAGTTCGATACACTGACGTGAAGTTCGAGCAGATACCCAACTTCGTGCTGCACGAGTCCCTGACCTGCGCCGGCGGTGAACAGTACGTCGACACCTGCCAGGGTGACGGCGGCTCGCCCCTGGTGTGTCCTATAGGGGTGAGTTCGACACACCGACGTGAAGTTCGAGCAGATACCCAACTTCGTGCTGCACGAGTCCCTGACCTGCGCCGGCGGTGAACAGTACGTCGACACCTGCCAGGGTGACGGCGGCTCGCCCCTGGTGTGTCCTATAGGGGTGCGACGTGAAGTTCGAGCAGATACCCAACTTCGTGCTGCACGAGTCCCTGACCTGCGCCGGCGGTGAACAGTACGTCGACACCTGCCAGGGTGACGGCGGCTCGCCCCTGGTGTGTCCTATAGGGGTGAGTTCGACACACCGACGTGAAGTTCGAGCAGATACCCAACTTCGTGCTGCACGAGTCCCTGACCTGCGCCGGCGGTGAACAGTACGTCGACACCTGCCAGGGTGACGGCGGCTCGCCCCTGGTGTGTCCTATAGGGGTGAGTTCGACACACCGACGTGAAGTTCTAGCAGAAACCAACTTCGTGCTGCACGAGTTTTACGTCTGCCTAATCTCTTTTAGATATAACAAAGCAACGTATGGTGGGATAGTAGCGGGTAATTACTACCCGTGCGAAGCCGCCGCGGGTCGCTGGTGGTCATTAACATTGCACGTTGTTTCCAGCACGGCCACGGGCGGACGCGCTACGCGGTGGTGGGCATGGTGGCGTACGGGCTCGCGTGCGGCAAGCAGAACGTGCCCGGCGTGTACGTCAACGTGCCGCACCTGTACGACTGTAACATTGCACGTTGTTTCCAGCACGGCCACGGGCGGACGCGCTACGCGGTGGTGGGCATGGTGGCGTACGGGCTCGAGTGCGGCAAGCAGAACGTGCCCGGCGTGTACGTCAACGTGCCGCACCTGTACGACTGTAACATTGCACGTTGTTTCCAGCACCGCGACGGGCGGACGCGCTACTCGGTGGTGGGCATGGTGGCGTACGGGCTCGCGTGCGGCAAGCAGAACGTGCCCGGCGTGTACGTCAACGTGCCGCACCTGTACGACTGTAACATTGCACGTTGTTTCCAGCACCGCGACGGGCGGACGCGCTACGCGGTGGTGGGCATGGTGGCGTACGGGCTCGCGTGCGGCAAGCAGAACGTGCCCGGCGTGTACGTCAACGTGCCGCACCTGTACGACTGGGTAGAGCAGCAGATGAAGGACGCCGGATACGACAGCAGCACGTTCTCTTATTAATAATAGCACGGCCTGATACAAACGAAGTTCGATTCTTATTCATCATCATCAACCCATTACCGGCTCACTACAACGCACGGGTCTCCTCTCAGAATGAGAAGAATTCAAGCCGTTGTCCACCACGCTGGCCGAGTGCGCAACGGTAATGCCTTTGAGAACATCATGGAGAACTCTCAGGCGTGCAGGTTTCCTCACGACGTTTTTTTTTTCACCGTTAAAGCGAGTCATATTAAATTTCTTAACAAAATTACATCTACTCATTTTTTTCTTTATCTCTGTTGTCTTCGACAAGAAAATGAGTAGTAGTAATTTTCTCGTGGGTCGCATGTAAGTGCAACAGGTGAAATTGCAGTCAAGAGCTAACTTGTAGAAGAATAAAAAAGGACTCGAAATATTATGTAGCTGTATTTCTATTATTTATTGTTTCGGAGCCTCTATAGTCTATTTGCAATGCTATAGGTATACACCTATTATAGACCTAGTGTTGTTGGTGTATCTTATCTATACTAATATTATAAAGTTGAAGAGTTTGTTTGTTTGAACGCGCTAATCTCAGGAACTACTAGTTAGACCGATTTCAAAAATTCTTTCACAGTTGGATATGTACGTGATCCTTGAGTGCTATAGGCTATATAATATGTACCACGGGCGAAGCCGGGGCGGACCACTAGTAAATAAATAAATATTCAAATAAAAATCAAACTTCGTTTCTAAGAGGCGCTCTTTCGGAATAAGTTTCTTATTTATTATACACGGTGAATTTTCATTAGTTTTGAAGCCGAATTCCTCTTTATATTAATCGTCAATAAAACCCAAATGACTCACAAAATTTAAAAATAGCGTTAAAAAAATAAGCAATTAGACCTCGCGCGCGAGACGACTCACTGCGAGTTCATCGGGCACATCGGGGGCATAACGAGCGACATGGTGATTGGTGAGTCGTTAGATAAAAAATATGCAAACATTTTTTTATAAATTTTCGAAAATATATCGTGTATTTTCGATATATTATATTTTCGATATTTTCGATATACTTATTAAAAGTTTTGCATATTTTCATTATTTGCATATTATGTTCATTAATTATACCAGGTACCCAGGTGTTTATCTATTGTTCATTTGTGAAAACCTATTATTAGCTTTAAAATATTTAATTTTAAGAATATTATGTAATACAATAAGCTGTTGGTTTTCCTCAATAGATAAAATAAAATAAAAAAAAAATTTATCTTACTTTATGTTTACTTTATCTTATCTTATGTTGATTTTGATCTTGTATGTACAAGATATTTTTTTCTGATATGTGGTTTTTGGCTCCAAAACCAACGAAAATTCACTGTGTATACCTACGCATTAAGTGGAGAGTAGGCCAATATGTATTGCGTTTGCGCTAAGATGTTTATAGCGACTGCATTAAACATATGGACAATACATTCGGTCAATGTGTAAAAGGCTCTTTAGAGTAACATAATTAAATGTTGGTAACATCAAATAAATTACATAACATAAAAACGGCCCTTTCATTTTACCTATATACCTACCTATCTAAATGCAATTATTATTATAGTGAAGAATTTTCGTAATGATAGGAAAGGATCAGCAGCAAAAATTATAATACCTAACTTAACTTCGCATACCCAATTTATGATCGAACGCCATGGATACTTTATCAAAAAATTATTTAAGTATCTATGTTTTACGTACTTAATAATTTTCGGAATAAACTCAAAAATTACGTACCGAATTTTCATGCGGTTTTCACCAATAGACAGAGTGATTCATGAGGAAGGCTTAAGTGTATAATTTGTTTAGATTTTGTGTGAATTGGTTGAAATATAACTTATTATTGAAAATTGTTACATTTTTGATAGGGTGACGATAATGTTTGGGTGGTTGTTACTCAATCAAGCTTCAACGACTTCATTAAATGCACAGGTAAGTAGTTCAGGGCCTGAACTAATCTATACCGTATCCACCGAGAGAAGTTAGTACGGTTATCAGAGACTAGATGTAATTTAGATTTGGGATTACGAGATAACAGGTACCTACACATTAAAAAAAGAAACAATGATACTTACAAATGAAACAACCAATGTGCTTTGTACAAATCACAATTTATTCATTCAATTACATATACATACTTATATACAACTCATCGCCCGCTCATACAAAACTGGTAATAATCTTTTCAACAAGTCAACAAGTGCTTTTTTGGCGAACTTTTTTCAGTAGTCTCGGAAAAATATGAACGAGATGTTGTTCGATTCGGAATAGCATGTAGATGATTTTTGAATAAAATAAAGTTACAAAAAGAGAATGAAGGGCGAGGATGCTAGGTCCTTTTTTAAGGACATGTTGTAGAGTCCACGGGTGACCGGAGGGCTGGCAGTTACCTCGGTCAGCATATTAGTCTGGCCATTCAACAAAGTAACGCCAGCGTTCTGGGCACCTTGCCTCGTTACAGTGGTTTGGATGATTTTTTTTATTTATAACTAGATGATGCCCACGGCTTCGCCCGTGTGGATTTAGGTTTTTAAAAATCCCGTGGGAACTTTTGATTTTCCAGAACAAAAAGTAGCTTATCTGTAGAAACCCGTCCCCAAAACGGAAAAATCCCGTGGGATCCCCACGATTTCGGAATACAATTCCTTACAGCATCAGGGTTGAGGAGTTGGATATGTACCTACTCAAGTTCATTCAACGATAAAGTCTATAATTGGTACCCCCAATATCAATTTAAATAACCGGAAGTTTCTAAAACCCATTAGTTTTGGGGATTAGGTCCCCTACAGCATCAGGATTGAGGAGTTGGAATCGAAATTTTTTACAGAACAGGGTCACAATGTTTCTCTATCGATTAAAAAAAAAATTACGCAAATCGGTTCAGAAATCTCGGAGATATCGGTGTACATAGGTAGAAAAACACAACTCCTCCTTTTTTGAAAGTCGGTTAAAAAAGTAGCCTATGTTACTCCCTGGTTAATTCTCTACTTGTATGTGAAAGTCCCGTCAAAATCGGTTCAGCCGTTCCGAAGATTAGCCCGTTCAAACAGACAGACAGACAGACAGACAGACAGACAGACAGACAGACAGACAGACAAAAATTTTAAAAACGTGTGGTTCGGTTATGGTAGCGTTCAAATAACCATATGAGCTTAATATGAGGTAGTTATTTCGATATTACAGACAGACACTTCAATTTTATTTATTAGTATAGATTTTTATTTTTAAGTATTTACTTATAGTATTTATAAAAAAAGTGTTTTAAGCTAATTTTACAGTTTCGGCTTTTATAATTAAGTACCTACATTAATAAAATTAATAGTTCCAAAAAATAAAAAGTAGGTACCTACTTATTCTTTCTATACTACTAATAAATAAAATTGAAGTGTCTGTCTGTGATTTCGAAATAACTACCTCATATTAAGCTCATATGGTTATTTGAACGGTACAAGAACCGAATCACGCGTTTTTATAATTGCTGAAAAAAGAGGAGGCCCGTGCGCTATAGTGAGCCGGTAATGGGTTGATGATGATGATGATGATGAATAAGACTCCAATTTTATTTGTATCAGGCCATGCTATTATTAATAAGAGAACGTGCTGCTGTCGTATCCGGCGTCCTTCATCTGCTGCTCTACCCAGTCGTACAGGTGCGGCACGTTGACGTACACGCCGGGCACGTTCTGCTTGCCGCACTCGAGCCCGTACGCCACCATGCCCACCACCGCGTAGCGCGTCCGCCCGTGGCCGTGCTGGAAACAACGTGCAATGTTACAGTCGTACAGGTGCGGCACGTTGACGTACACGCCGGGCACGTTCTGCTTGCCGCACGCGAGCCCGTACGCCACCATGCCCACCACCGCGTAGCGCGTCCGCCCGTGGCCGTGCTGGAAACAAAGTGCAATGTTACAGTCGTACAGGTGCGGCACGTTGACGTACACGCCGGGCACGTTCTGCTTGCCGCACGCGAGCCCGTACGCCACCATGCCCACCACCGCGTAGCGCGTCCGCCCGTGGCCGTGCTGGAAACAACGTGCAATACGTTGCTTTCTTATATCTAAAAGAGATTAGGCAGCGTATTCGATGAAAGCTCTCATATGTGGGACTCGTGCAGCACGAAGTTGGGTATCTGCTCGAACTTCACGTCGGTGTATCGAACTCACCCCTATAGGACACACCAGGGGCGAGCCGCCGTCACCCTGGCAGGTGTCGACGTACTGTTCACCGCCGGCGCAGGTCAGGGACTCGTGTAGCACGAAGTTGGGTATCTGCTCGAACTTCACGTCGGTGTGTCGAACTCACCCCTATAGGACACACCAGGGGCGAGCCGCCGTCACCCTGGCAGGTGTCGACGTACTGTTCACCGCCGGCGCAGGTCAGGGACTCGTGCAGCACGAAGTTGGGTATCTGCTCGAACTTCACGTCGGTGTGTCGAACTCACCCCTATAGGACACACCAGGGGCGAGCCGCCGTCACCCTGGCAGGTGTCGACGTACTGTTCACCGCCGGCGCAGGTCAGGGACTCGTGCAGCACGAAGTTGGGTATCTGCTCGAACTTCACGTCGGTGTGTCGAACTCACCCCTATAGGACACACCAGGGGCGAGCCGCCGTCACCCTGGCAGGTGTCGACGTACTGTTCACCGCCGGCGCAGGTCAGGGACTCGTGCAGCACGAAGTTGGGTATCTGCTCGAACTTCACGTCGGTGTGTCGAACTCACCCCTATAGGACACACCAGGGGCGAGCCGCCGTCACCCTGGCAGGTGTTGACGTACTGTTCACCGCCGGCGCAGGTCAGGGACTCGTGCAGCACGAAGTTGGGTATCTGCTCGAACTTCACGTCGGTGTGTCGAACTCACCCCTATAGGACACACCAGGGGCGAGCCGCCGTCACCCTGGCAGGTGTCGACGTACTGTTCACCGCCGGCGCAGGTCAGGGACTCGTGCAGCACGAAGTTGGGTATCTGCTCGAACTTCACGTCGGTGTGTCGAACTCACCCCTATAGGACACACCAGGGGCGAGCCGCCGTCACCCTGGCAGGTGTCGACGTACTGTTCACCGCCGGCGCAGGTCAGGGACTCGTGCAGCACGAAGTTGGGTATCTGCTCGAACTTCACGTCGGTGTATCGAACTCACCCCTATAGGACACACCAGGGGCGAGCCGCCGTCACCCTGGCAGGTGTCGACGTACTGTTCACCGCCGGCGCAGGTCAGGGACTCGTGCAGCACGAAGTTGGGTATCTGCTCGAACTTCACGTCGGTGTGTCGAACTCACCCCTATAGGACACACCAGGGGCGAGCCGCCGTCACCCTGGCAGGTGTCGACGTACTGTTCACCGCCGGCGCAGGTCAGGGACTCGTGCAGCACGAAGTTGGGTATCTGCTCGAACTTCACGTCGGTGTGTCGAACTCACCCCTATAGGACACACCAGGGGCGAGCCGCCGTCACCCTGGCAGGTGTCGACGTACTGTTCACCGCCGGCGCAGGTCAGGGACTCGTGCAGCACGAAGTTGGGTATCTGCTCGAACTTCACGTCGGTGTGTCGAACTCACCCCTATAGGACACACCAGGGGCGAGCCGCCGTCACCCTGGCAGGTGTCGACGTACTGTTCACCGCCGGCGCAGGTCAGGGACTCGTGCAGCACGAAGTTGGGTATCTGCTCGAACTTCACGTCGGTGTGTCGAACTCACCCCTATAGGACACACCAGGGGCGAGCCGCCGTCACCCTGGCAGGGTGTCGACGTACTGTTCACCGCCGGCGCAGGTCAGGGACTCGTGCAGCACGAAGTTGGGTATCTGCTCGAACTTCACGTCGGTGTGTCGAACTCACCCCTATAGGACACACCAGGGGCGAGCCGCCGTCACCCTGGCAGGTGTCGACGTACTGTTCACCGCCGGCGCAGGTCAGGGACTCGTGCAGCACGAAGTTGGGTATCTGCTCGAACTTCACGTCGGTGTATCGAACTCACCCCTATAGGACACACCAGGGGCGAGCCGCCGTCACCCTGGCAGGTGTCGACGTACTGTTCACCGCCGGCGCAGGTCAGGGACTCGTGCAGCACGAAGTTGGGTATCTGCTCGAACTTCACGTCGGTGTGTCGAACTCACCCCTATAGGACACACCAGGGGCGAGCCGCCGTCACCCTGGCAGGTGTCGACGTACTGTTCACCGCCGGCGCAGGTCAGGGACTCGTGCAGCACGAAGTTGGGTATCTGCTCGAACTTCACGTGGGTGTGTCGAACTCACCCCTATAGGACACACCAGGGGCGAGCCGCCGTCACCCTGGCAGGTGACGACGTACTGTTCACCGCCGGCGCAGGTCAGGGACTCGTGCAGCACGAAGTTGGGTATCTGCTCGAACTTCACGTCGGTGTGTCGAACTCACCCCTATAGGACACACCAGGGGCGAGCCGCCGTCACCCTGGCAGGTGTCGACGTACTGTTCACCGCCGGCGCAGGTCAGGGACTCGTGTAGCACGAAGTTGGGTATCTGCTCGAACTTCACGTCGGTGTGTCGCACTCACCCCTATAGGACACACCAGGGGCGAGCCGCCGTCACCCTGGCAGGTGTCGACGTACTGTTCACCGCCGGCGCAGGTCAGGGACTCGTGTAGCACGAAGTTGGGTATCTGCTCGAACTTCACGTCGGTGTGTCGAACTCACCCCTATAGGACACACCAGGGGCGAGCCGCCGTCACCCTGGCTGGTGTCGACGTACTGTTCACCGCCGGCGCAGGTCAGGGACTCGTGTAGCGTGAAGTTGGGTATGTGCCTGAACCTCGTGTTGGTGTGCAGCAGTTCCTCGCAGGTCTCGCGCTCTACAAGGGACAACTTGACCTGGAGAAGGGTTTGCAGGTTTAAAAATACGTTTTTCCAGAACCGAATAATACTCTGTCACAAGTATAAATTAAAAATTTAAAATCTTGGATTTTGGATTTACATAGTGCTATTCTACTAGTCAAGCCCTTTCATTTGATACCCATATTGAGGGTGTTGTGATAAAACATGTATAATCCGCCATTTTGTAGCGGCGGCCATCTTCGATCGATTTTCATCAAACATAGCTAACAACACTCTCGACTAATTCACCTTTCGATAGATTAAGTAATGGGCGGACTTACTTTCTTCAGTATGTTGACATACTGAGACGACTGGAAGTGCTTGCCCCAGCCCATGCTGAAGCAGTCGACGTGGCTGGGCAGCACGCGGGACAGGCAGGCTGTGCCGAGGTGCGGCGCCGCCGCCAGCTCGAACGGCGCCTTGAGGAACACCAGAGCTATGTCGTTGTATACGGACGCTGTTCACAACCGCCAAACATAAATGCTCATTTTATTGATCATCCACAGAATAGGTAGGGTAAAACCCGGATAGATGCCGCAGTTGGATAGATGCCTCAGTGTCAAAAAACCTGACTTCCCAAACTCGCGACTAAAAATTGATAGTTTAAATAAGAAGCGCAAGCCCCCCAAACCTCAGGCCCCTACATACATTTGTATTAAAACAATTTGTTTCGCTTGTGCGTGTGATTATCTCCGCAGCGAACGCGGCAAATCCTTCAAAGTTTTAGAGGCGAGTATTTGCCGTTGTATAACTTTTGAAGTAGTAGAAGATTCTGTTATATTTTTTATTATGTCAATACACTGGTTCAATAAGTGTACACCTAAGTGTAAATAATCGCTCTTTAGTTTTTAGTTTATTTAATAAATAAAAGGGCATCTATCCATATCAAAAAGGATAGTTGCCTCGATTTTTCGAGGTATACTGTGCCCTTAGAGGCATCTATCCCCTAATATACCTATTGATATATCAAGTATTTTTTTAATATTTTTAATGTTCTTTTATATTTTTATTTCTTTTTTCAATAAATTCCTGATAGTTTTAATATACTTCGGGGCATCTATCTCTTTCAGCCCAATCTGTCCAGTGGTTTGAGCTGTGCGTTGATAGATCAGTCAGGCAGTCAGTCAGTCAGTCACCTTTTCCTTTTATATATTTAGATAATAAAACCTTATGAAACTATGTATTTTGCTTATTTTTTTTCATAGGGCATCTATCCTTTTTAGTATTTTCATAGTGGGGCATCTATCCACACAGGTAGGCATCTATCCCAAAAAAAAAGGGTCTGCGAAAAGTTAAATTCTGCAAAATCTGTAATCGTTAGGACAACAAAAACAAGTCATAATGGAACCCAAAAGATTAAACTAACTATATTCATAAATATTATTTGTGATAAATTAATATTTTAAAAGTTATGAGGTCATTTCAAAAAGTGGGGCGTCTATCCGGGTTTTACCCTATATCTGTTCTTTTTTTTTTTACTCTTCCGCAGCCTATCAATGTTGAGGTTATTAATTTGACACGTATATATACAGGGTATAAGGAGACCGCTTCCAAAAATTTAGCGCTATTATTATACTACCTAAACACACCTAAACACAATCTTATCGGCGTCGCGTCGGTGCGAGCTCGGTTTCGTAGGTACCTAACGATACGTAAATAGGTCACACAAAGTTCGTTGACCTCCGGCGTCAGCTGAGTTTATTTTAATTACGCAAGAATTACGTAAAAAACTTTTAGAAAATACAGTAAATAAGTTTTTTGCAATTGCAGTTCTGTTTAACCCCACAAAACGAGTATTTAATAAAAAATTGCAATTTTTTTTGTAAAAATGAATTTTTTTTCATGTTTTTTTTAATGATATCTTATCAGTAATTATCAGTACTATCACCTACCTGTCTTCGTTACTGACACCCTGTATACATATATTATGTAATATTATTGGAACTGCAAATTATTCACTTACGATAACCTACAACGTTAGTTTTACTTGAAGCAAAACCTGAATGTACTTTGCTCAGAATCACTAACAGAATCGAATCCAACTACTTTTATATTGTGTTATAATTTTGTCCAAAAATATTTTAAAATCCTACAAGCTTAGGCTTAGTCGTTGAAACGCGCATCAGCTGGATCGGCATACAGCGCGCGGCCATTCAACTCGCGAGTGACGATGGCTTGCGAGTTGGGGTGACTATTTTTTTTTAAGGACAATGACGCAACACAAGAAGCTTAACTTCGTAAGTTTACATTATACCTAATATGTTTTTGAAATTTAGTATAACTATTCCAAATGTAAAAATATTTGATATGTGTTTCGGTTTTTGCGCAAAATAAAACTAACGTTGTACATTGGCTTCCAAACAAATATACAAAATTTCATAGGTCTATTTATTTTCGCTAGTATGAATGTTTGTCTGCGGTCCGAAACTGTTGATTAAATTGTGACCATTGTTTTTTTATTGGCTTGCATTAACTTCAACTTAGAGAACAGTTAAGTTTCATTTTTGGTTCAGTAATTTTAAAGATATGAACTGTTAAGTGTGTGGTGAAATCATATCGTTTACATTATTTATTTTAACACTTGTTATATTCTAAAAGTTAGTCCTAGACTGCGATCTTGTCTGATGCTCAGTAGTTTTAAAGATATGAACTGTTAAGTGTGTGGTGAAATCATATCGTTTCGTCGTCATAATCAACCGATTGACGTCCACTGCTGGACATAGGTCTCTTGAAGGGACTTCCACATGCCACGGTCTTGTGCCGCTTGTATCCAGCGGCTCACTGCGACTCGTTTGATGTCGTCGGTCCACCTAGTGGGGGGTCTACCAACACTGCGCTTCCCGGTGCGAGGTCGCCACTCCAGCACCTTGGGACCCCAACGTCCATCGGTTCTCCGAACTATGTGCCCCGCCCATTGCCACTTCAGTTTCGCAACCCGCTGAGCTATGTCGGTGACTTTGGTTCTTCTACGGATCTCCTCATTTCTGATTTGATCGCGTAGAGAAACTCCGAGCATAGCTCTCTCCATCGCTCTCTGAGCGACTCTGAGCTTTCTTATGAGGCCCATAGTTAACGACCATGTCTCGGATCCGTATGTCATCACTCGATGATCATATCGTTTACATTATTTATTTTAACACTTGTTATATTCTAAAAGTTAGTCCTGGACTGCGATCTTGTCTGATGCTAAGTGATGATGCAATTAGATGGAATCGGGAGACGTGGAAGAAGTATGGCAGTTTTTATAAAACCCATACCTACCCCTGATCGGTTTCTAAGCGGCATCTTAGCGGCACGTGTTTGTCGGTAGGATGGTAACTACTACTGAAGCCTCCCACCAGACCAGACCCGAGACAATTCAGAATTGCAAATTCCCAAATTACCCCTACCGGGATACGAACTCAGGGCCTCTCATTTGTCGGGGGAACTCACGCCTGAAGAATTCCTTGTGGGAGACGAATCTGTCAGCGTCCCTCTCCTGTGTCTTGAACTCCTCGCGGTCGGTTTGTGTGTCCCACTCGCCGGCGCGGCACTTCAGCTGAAAATAAACATTACTTGACGTAATACGAACGACCCAGGAATCGAACCCGAAACCTCATGAATCGCATTCGACCACGCCAACCTACCGGAGCAAGTGACGGTGTTATTTGATTCGCGTCAAGTGTCATGCGAGTTGAGCCTGCATTGGAGCAGCGTGGCGGGTTTAATCTTTTTGGGGTGTAAGTGGCCCAAATTCCACCTATGTGGCCAAAGTCAACCTCACCTGCGCGCGGTGCACCCTGCCAATATGCTAACGAGGCCCTGACGCTCTCAGTCCCCTCTACGGGTCGTTGTGCCTGATACCACACAACTTAATCTAGATGGTATCACCGCTTTGTGGTAGGATTCCACCCCGAGTCCGCCACAGTGTGGCTAGCGAACACACTTCAGCCGTAATCTGCCGCAAAGCATCCGATGTGTTCTGGCAGCGAGCTGACGAGCCAGTTCCCTTCCTCCAAATCCGGCAACGCATTAGTGGTTCCTCAGGTGCTGCTAATGTTCATGGGCGGCGGTAATCACTTAACATCAGGTGACTCGCTTGCTCAGTTGCCCGCTATTCCTATAAATAAAAGAACCCCAAGCACCACCTCCATGTAACACCACACAAATCCACCACCAAAACAAACTCGACCATCGTTTCACGCCGACACCGGGGCATCCTCAGAAGACTCTACAATGCAATATTGCAATGTTATGCGGCCATCAATTGTTTCATGTGAGGCGTGGTCGTATACAACGTTAGTTTTAAGTACTTTGCGCAAAAACCGAAACACGTGTCAAATATTTTTACATTAAAAATATTTATACAAAATTTCAAAAAAATATAATGAAAAGTAACGAAGTTATAAGCTTGTTATGTTGCGTCGTTGTCCTCGAAAAAAATGGTCACCGCAAGCCGTCGCCCGCATTGACTTGCGATCGACGCGAGTTGAATGACCGCCGCTGTGTGCCGACCGTCAGCTGATGCGCGGTAAATCATTGTGTCTAAGCTTGTAGGATTTCAAAATATTTTTGGACAAAAATATAACACTATATAAAAATGGTTGGATACGATTTTGTTACTGATTCTGAACAAACTACTTTCAGGTTTTGCGTAAAGTAAAACTAACGTTGTATTCTGTTACCTCTTCGGGCGTGACCTGCAGCAGCTTGTGGAGCGCCGTCATCACGACGGAGGGATGGATGAGGGAACCGCCTCCGATGTAGTCGTCTTGAACCCACACGTCTGTTCCCGATTTCCTGAAAAATTGGATGTACTTAAGGTAGAGTAAAGGTTCTTTGGGGATTTCGCGTAGACTCCGTCCCCACCCAAAAAATAAAAAACATATGATGATACATTTATTATATTATTAAGCTGTGATAGCTTAGTGGTCATGACGACCGACTTCTAATCGGAGGTCGTGGGTTCGATCCCGGGCACGCACCTCTAACTTTTCGGAGTTATGTGCGTTTTAAGTATTTAAATATCACTTGCTTTAACGGTGAAGGAAAACATCGTGAGGAAACCTGCATGCCTGAGAGTTCTCTATAACGTTCTCAAAGGTGTGTGAAGTCTGCCAATCCGCTTGGCCAGCGTGGTAGACTATGGCCAAAACCCTTCTCACTCTGAGAGGAGACCCGTGCTCTGTAGTGAGCCGGTAATGGGTTGATCATGACGATGATGATGATGATGACAATTATTAAAATCTTCATTTTATGTAAATGTTCATGCACAACATCACGCACCGTGCGATGCCACCATCAGTGGGATCCACTTTCCAGAGCGGTGGTAGCGTGTTGACAATAAGAACCACTAGTTTTAGCGTCTACCACCACTACAGCCTTTTAACATCCCACAGCTGGGCACAAGCCTCCTCTCTCATAGGAGAGAGGGATTTAGAGCTTAGACCCGCCACGCTGCTTCCAATGCGGGTTAGCGGGCTTTAACGACTATTGTCACATGATATTGATAAACCGGGACCGATTGCTTAACTCGCTCTCCGAGGCACGGGGGTGAAACACCGCCAACTACCAACTCAGTGCCAGCACTGAGAATTTCTTGACAGAAAAACCTAGCTTGCTTTGCCCGACCCGGGAATCGAACCGGCACCTCGTGATCTGCAGTCGAATATGCTAACCACTAGACCAACGAGGCAGTTTAGAGCACTAGGTACTAAATGAAATAATTTTGAATAGGTATTTTGTATTTTAAAAAGTAGGTATTTTAAAAGTAGGTATGCGCGTACAAGTCACGGTAAATAAGTCAAGCGGTGACCTTCAATGTGCAGAAGTCGAAAATGAGGTATCTCGGGGTGTGAGGGGGTCGCGGGGAGGGCGTGGGGATCGTTCGTAAGCACTGATTAGCTCTCGCGGATCCCTCGTAAGCGCTGATTGGCTCTCCAATCGTATTGTGTCCCGCTCACTCGCACGACGCTGCGCGCACTTGAAGGTCACCGCTCGACTTACGTGCTGGGGGTTAAGTATAGTGTGTTCCACATGAGTAGATATCCGTACAGAGAGTAAGCTTCATACAAGCGGCCCGCTGTAGGTACACTCACATAACGCACGTTTGTCATCCAACTGAGCCGGTTGGAGGTCAGTCGCGGGCGTCCGTGAACCGTCGGTGAGACCTCATGTGTGAGTGTACCTACAGCTGCCTCACATGTGGTGTGTACCTCAAAAGCGCCACCATCCAGGGGAATTCCCCGTAGCGGGCGTACGCGCCGCCTTCGGGCTCGTCCCGGCGGGCGGGTTCCGGTGTGAACAGGTCGGGTTTGTTCCAGCCGCACTCCGCGCCCACACCGGTCACTTCGGTGACCATAGGAAATACTGAAATAGACAATGAGGAAGTTTCCTGATGTTGAAAATATCATATTTAACACTATAATTAAAATATAATATACTTGTAATGTAATTAAAATATAGATCAAAACTTAATAAAACAGTGAAAAAAAATTTTTAAATCCACCAATAAATAACGGAGAAATTATATATATATACTACTTAATATAAATAGATATATAGACTGGCCCGTTGGCGCGGTTGGCAGTGACCCTGCCTTCCGCTCCGGGGTCGCGGGTTCAATTCCTGCCCCGAGTCTGGGTGTATTTATAATATGTATGTATGTATACCTTTATTAAAATATATATGTATTTATATGTAAATATGTCTATTGTCTATCAGTCGGATGTTACCTATAACACAGGCATTAAGTTGCCTACTTTAGGAACAGACGACCGTGTGCGTATGTGTGAGTATTTATACTCTGATTTTTAATTCCGTGGAATTCTGACGTTTCGTAATGTTACCAGAGATAAAATAATTCTCACAAAAAAGATAAAAAACTCAATATTATGTAAATAAAAATCAACTGATGACAAATGCCTGACAGACACTTCATGGTGATAATGTCATTCGACTTCCATTCTTGAATAAATTTCAATGTGCTTTTTTGTTTTCTATTGTTGTTAGTGTGTACTTTCTAGTTTCCACTCTTAGCGATTTATATTTTAGAGCGAAACTACTACCTAATATTATTAGGGCTTTTTATGTTGACAGGAAATTAAAGTAGTTTGGGGTAAAATCGTACTTCGTAACCACCCTGTTTTCCATACAAATAACTCATCTGTAAATGACAATGACAGCTGTCAGAATTCCACCGAATTAAAAATCAGGGTATATGTTATGTAAGTATATTAACTCAAAATATTGCCGCCTCTCACTCGAGTGTGACGTCACCCAGACGGTCCCAAGTTATTTTTTTCTATATGTAATAACTAGCGGACCCGGCAGACGTCGTCCTGCCCGCTATTAGCGCCACCTACCGGGTCCAATTTTTCTACTTACAAACCTTCCTCTTGAATCACTCTATCTATTAAAAACCGCATCAAAATCTGTTGCGTAGTTTTAAAGATTTAAGCATACATAGGGACATAGGGACAGAGAAAGCGACGTTGTTTTATGCTATGTAGTGATAATAATAATTTACTACCAATTTCTGCGAGATTTCTGAGCCTATTTCCGTGATTTTTTTTAATCAACAGCTGAAGATATGTGCGAAAGGCGCTTGAGCGCCGCGTGAAACGAAATTATTCGTGAAAGCGCCACTTTAAAGTTGCATTACTTTTTCGGTTTTTCCATCTACGTTCCATTTTTGAACACAAATTTTATTTGAAAAACATAAACAAGGTTTTAATGTTTAATATAATATTTACATAATATTTTGAAGCATTTGAAAATTTAGATATTTAGTAGGTATTTACCCATACTTGATCCTGGGTTTTGAATGTTCTGTAGGTTGTTTTCATCGAGCCACGCAAACGTCTCTGCGTCCCCGTCGCTGCTCTGCGGCTTCCCCTGGCAGGCGACCAGCAGGTGACTCAGCAGGATAGCTAGCGTTGTGCAGCTGGGGAAAACATCACTACTTGACACAACATGAATTTAATTTAATATATATTCTGGCAAAAATTAAACAAGCCATTATAGGATTTTAACGTCCCTTAGAGCTTACATCCACCACGCTGCTCCGATGCGGGTTGGCGGGCTTAAACGACTATTGTCACATGATAGTGATAATAACCGCGACCGACTGCTTAACGTGCTCTCCGAGGCACGGGGATGAAACACCGCCAACTACCAACTCGGGGCTGGACCTGAGAATTGCATCACATGAGTAGATATCCCTACAGAGAGGGAGCTTCATACAAGCGGCCCGCTGTAGGTACACTCACACATAGCGCCGCTCGCGCTCACGCACACACGAGCTCTCACCAACGGTTCACGGACGCTCCGCTTGGGCTCAGTTGTATCACATGAGTAGATATCCCTACAGAGAGGAAGCTTCATACAAGCGGCCCGCTGTAGGTACACTCACACATAGCGCCGCTCGCGCTCACGCACACACGAGCTCTCACCAACGGTTCACGGACGCTCCGCTTGGGCTCAGTTGTATCACATGAGTAGATATCCCTACAGAGAGGAAGCTTCATACAAGCGGCCCGCTGTAGGTACACTCACACATAGCGCCGCTCGCGCTCACGCACACACGAGCTCTCACCAACGGTTCACGGACGCTCCGCTTGGGCTCAGTTGTATCACATGAGTAGATATCCCTACAGAGAGGAAGCTTCATACAAGCGGCCCGCTGTAGGTACACTCACACATAGCGCCGCTCGCGCTCACGCACACACGAGCTCTCACCAACGGTTCACGGACGCTCCGCTTGGGCTCAGTTGTATCACATGAGTAGATATCCCTACATAAAGGAAGCATTCACACAAGCGGCCCGCTGTAGGTAGAAAAGACATACTTTAAAAATTACCGGGTAATCTCTGAGAGGCTGGATCGATTTTGATGGGACTTTCACTGGCGGATGTTTACATTTTTATCTACCTAACATCCACCAGTGAACTTTAGCGAGCAAGGTAAGAGCTCAAAGGAGCTTAGGAAAAACAAAAAGTTCCCACGGAATTTTAAAAAACCAAGCGAACGAAGTCGCTGGTATCCGCTTATACTGAGAATAAAGTGTTTGGCGAGAGTTTAGAGATTGTAAAATAGTGTAAATTAGATAAAAAATTGTTTGCACATTGCCGATTTCAAAAAATAATACTTAAATACTAAATCAATGGTTATTGCTATCGGATTGGATTGTAACAGTTTTGGTAATATAATAAAAGCGCTAACTTTTCCCTGTAGATATGATTTAACCAGAAAAACCCAAGTGTTGTTACATTGCGTTCGGGTTACATATCTAAAGTTCAAATTGTCATAATACGAGATAATACGAGGATAAAGGCAGTCACTTGGAAATTACAGAAAGATACCTCACTTTTATTTATTTACTAGATGATGCCCACGGCTTCGCCCGTGTGGTTTGTAAAAATCTCGTGGGAACTTTGATTTCCAGAACAAAAAGTAGCCTATCTGTAGTAAGTAGTAACCCGTCCACAAAACGGAAAAATTTCGTGGGATCCTTACGATTTCGGAATGCAATTCCTTACAGCATCAGGGTTGAGGAGTTGGACATGTACCTACTCGAGGTCATTCAACAATAAAGTCTTTAATTGGTATCCCCAATATCAATTTAAATAACCGACAGTGCCTAAATCTCATTAGTGTTGGGAATCAGATCCCCTACAGCATCAGGATTGAGGAGTTGGAATCCAAATTTTTTGTAGGACAGTGTCGCAATGTTTCTCTATCGATTTAAAAAAAAATTACGCAAATCGGTTCAGAAATCTCGGAGATATCGGTGTACATAGGTAGAAAAACACAACTCCTCCTTTTTTGAAAGTCGGTTAAGAAAGTAGCCTATGTTACTCCCTGGTTAATTCTCTACTTGTATGTGAAAGTCCCGTCAAAATCGGTTCAGCCGTTCCGAAGATTAGCCCGTTCAAACAGACAGACAGACAGACAGACAGACAGACAGACAGACAAAAATTTTAAAAACGTGTGATTCGGTTATGGTATCGTTCAAATAACCATATGAGCTTAATATGAGGTAGTTATTTCGATATTACAGACAGACACTTCAATTTTATTTATTAGTATAGATAGGTATAGATTGTAAGTGGGTACCTACATAATCTATATAATATATAAAAATCAATGCCATTTTTCGTTGTAATTTTATAGCTCAAGAACGGGCTCACCTATTCAAACTAAAATATGTTTAAGCTTTGTTCGGAATATTTAGTATATAGTTTATGTGAAGTTTGCACAAAATCGGTCGAGCAGTTCTTCATTTATCACATTTTTCATGTTTATCAATGGGTTCCTGGATGGTTCGAAAACACAATTACCTACCGGGTAGGTACAGGTAACCCACTGGGTCTCGTTAGGTGGCGTTGATGTCGTTATGTCACCGGCCAGGATGACGTCTGCCAGGTCCGCTAGTTAATTATAATATTATCTTAGTATGGTATCATCATCATCATCATGATCAACCCATTACCGGCTCACTACAGAGCACGGGTCTCCTCTCAGAGTGAGAAGGGTTTTGGCCATAGTCTACCACGCTGGCCAAGCGGATTGGCAGACTTCACACACCTTTGAGAACGTTATGGAGAACTCTTAGGCATGCAGGTTTCCTCACGATGTTTTGAGTTTTCCTTCACCGTTAAAGCAAGTGATATTTAAATACTTAAAACGCACATAACTCCGAAAAGTTAGAGGTGCGTGCCCCGGGATCGAACCCACGACCTCCGATTGGAAGTCGGTCGTCCTAACCACTAGGCTGTCACAGCTTTCAGTATGGTATGATGGACCTAAATAATTTTATTATGACAACAATTTGAACTACAACTTGACCCGAACGCACAAGCTTATCAATAATATTAGGGGTTTTCCTGGTTACTCGTGTAGGTATAATAATTTACGGCCTGTTTCACCACCTTCTGATAAGTGTTGGAAACGTAAGTTTTGTCACTTTCTTACTTTATGTCAAGTGACAAACACAAAAGTTGTAGATAGCTATCCGATACTTATCAGAAGGTGGTGAAACAGGCCCTTAAAGTTGTACAGTAACTACCTACTAGCCTAGTGGTACAGACTTCGGCCTGCATTTCGGGGGACCTGCAGGATTATTCTGTATTTTTGACAGCTAAAGTTACCAACTGATTTTAGTTGTACACCGGCAAAAGTTGCCAACCGAAAACGGTATTCAGTAACTCCTCGGTGCCTATCCACTTTCGTTAGACACCGAGTGGCTATAAGAAACCATAAACAATAGAATAAAAACTATCGATATTACTGAGTTCGTTCATCGGCACGCACCTCTAACTTTTCGGAGTTATGTGCGTTTTTAAGCAATTAAAAATCGCTTGCTTTAAATTTCAATTCCGAAGGAAAATATCGACGCAAGAAAACGTATTTGCTGTAAGTAGCCAAAACCCAAATTTTCAGTAGAGCCAAAAAACGATTTTAAAATCAGAAAAAAATTCATAACTTCTTAATTATCAGTGACAGAAAAATGTTTTTTTCTACACAGTTTTTAACCCCCGACGCAAAAACGACGGGTTGTTATAAGTTTGACGTGTCTGTGTGTGTGTGTGTCTGTCTGTTCCCCTGTGGCGCTGAAACGGGGGGACCGATTTGAATGCGGTTTTTTTTTGTTTGAAAGGTGAATTAGTTGAGAGTGTTGTTAGTTAGCTATGTTTGATGAAAATCGATCCAAGATGGCCGCCGCCACAAAATGGCGAATGTCGGGGGTTTTTTAAATTTTTAATTTATACTTGTATTAAAGTAATATTCACTAATAGCAATCAAAATATTTTTCCTAAAGCTACAAGAAATAGGTTTTTGGTTACTTACAGCAATTGACTTTTCATTTGCAGACATGAAGAATAGCTTAAGTACCTATTTGTTATTTGTATGGAAACTGCTCAGTTCCATGTTTTACGAACGTAAAAAATGATTCAGATTGCACTTTTGCTGTAAGTAGAAAAAGACTAAAGAAGTATCAACAAACCCTAAAAACCGGCCAAGTGCGTGGCGGGCCACGCGCAGTGTAGGGTTCCGTAGTCACAATCCTCGAAAAACAGATATAACTCCTTAACCTGTGAACCCTACTTAGCCGTGATAGTTTTCCATTAAAATTGATTATATACCCTACTGCTGTGAATTTTTTCAAGTTCCTATATACTGCCATTTGGCTGATAGAGGGGGGGGACACTTGACTCTAATAAAAATTTGCACTTTAAAACATCATATTTTACAAACGGATCTAGAAATCGAAAAATGATGTTCCCACACCCACAGTATTTTTAAAAGACCTATTCAACGATACCCCACACTATGGGGTAGACGAGAAAAAAAATATTCATCCCCACTTTACATGTAGGGGAGCTACCCTAAAAAAAAATATTTATCAAAATTTTATTTCACCACTTTGTCGGCGTGATTAATATTTATACTCATGCCAAATTACGGATTTCTAGCACTAATAGTCTCTGAGATTAACCGAGGACGGACAGACGGACAGACGGACAGACGGACAGACGGACAGACGGACGGACATGGCGAAACTATAAGGGTTCCTTGTTTACTACGGAACCCTAAAAACACGGTTTTTTTGGAGACTTACAACAATTTGAACTTATAAATTTTTTGAAAATGTTACAACTTTTTAATTTTTTTTTATTGCATCAATATGAGACCCAGACCATTCGACGCAGAAAAAAAACTGATTCTAACTATGTTTTCAGTCTACTTACGCCATTTTTGCTACTTACAGCAAATACCTATCGTGAGGAAACCTGCATGCTTGAGAGTTGTCTACAGTGGCGTAGCGTACCTTGGCGGGGCCCCGTATAAATATTTGTTTGGGGCCCTTATGAAGGGTAAGGATTTCTCGCAAAAGAAAAAAAAATGTTTGCATAAAATTAAAAGCAATATTTATTCATCATAATTATTTATCTGTCACTTTTTCTAAAATTTTTTTGACTTGGACTTTGAAATGGACAACATTTTTTGACTTTTGTCATTTCTGAAATAAACAAAAACTTGGGAAGTTTTTGTTAATTTTTGCTTACGCACATCGGGGGCCCCCGTGGCATGGGGGCCCCGTATAATTAATACGGCATATACGGCGGTAGCTACGCCCCTGGTTGTCTATAATGTTGTGGCTCACAGCCCTGTATGCTTAGTCTCGCTTTGCGCAGCTCGAAAACTTTACTAAATACTAGGTACTGATAGAAACACAATGACTTCAGAGTAAAATGGACCTAAACTGGCTTATTTTATGGCTTGAGTTCGCCTATACATTCAGCATTCGAAAATGCCCAAGCAGAAATGTTGTAGAATAAATGTTCGAAGTATTGAATTACGACTCTAAAACAAGTATAAATTAAAAATTTAAAAAACCCCCGACATTCGCCATTTTGTGGCGGCGGCCATCTTGGATTTGCATAGTGCTATTCTACTAGTCAAGCCCTTTCATTTGATACCCATATTAAGGGAGTTGTGAAAAATATGTAATCCGCCATTTTGTAGCGGCGGCCATCTTGGATCGATTTTCATCAAACATAGCTAACAACACTCTCGACTAATTCACCTTTCAAACAAAAAAATCGCATTCAAATCGGTTCACCCGTTTGAGCCCTACAGGGGAACTAACAACACACACACACACAGACACGTCAAACTTATAACACCCCGTCGTTTTTGCGTCGGGGGTTAAAACAAGCCTTTATTGGCTATAAGCAGGTTTTCAAAAATCATCTAGGTAACTATTATATTAATAGGTACATGCCATTCCGAATCGAACGACACTTCGTTCATATTTTTCCGAGACTGCTGAAAAAGTTGGCCAAAATAGCACTTGTTGTTAACCAGGAAAAAATCTATATTTTTGATAAGTAATCTAGATACCTAACTTTACAAACATATGGATTTCCCCCCCTGCTGGGTATAATTCCACGAATAAGTTTACTATAATGAATTGGGAAGCTCACCTTAACATTTTGGAAACACTTATTAACACAGACAAACTCATTTGAGCAGATAATTAAGTATATTTATAATAATCAGAAACACTAATTAATATTAAAATTAATTTAAAATAATAAACAGATTCGAGTATAATTATGTAGATATGCGCGTGCTTCTATAGCGCTTACGGCACTAAATAAAATATTATCTACTTTTTAAAAATATAGCCGTCAACTTTAGCACAAACTAGGGTTGCCTGTAAACGCTTTTGTCTTTTTATCGATGAAAATTCCACGGTAAAGAAACTGGAAATCGGTCAACCAAGTAGGTACCTACTTCTATCTAACAAGTATAAAGTTCGTGAACTAAAACCCGACTACGCTTAATAATAATTTAGTGTGCAAAAGCGCGGGGCAATCAGCTAGTGGCGCCATCTGTTATGTCTATCCGAAACTAATTTAATAATCTAGAAAGCCGCGCGAAGTTCATTTTTCGATTTTTTTCGTAAATAAAATATATCCTATGTCACCCGAAGCATAACAACGAATCAAAACACCTCATTCGTCAAAATCGGTCCAGTAGTTTAGGCGCTGCGGTGGTACACACAGAATCTCTTACAAAAATTGGCCACAGTCATACATACATACATACATAGACTACTAAAATCATAACCCTTCCTTTTGGCTTTGCCCTAGTTGGGTAAAAATAAACAATATGGATGTAAATCAAACAACCAATGTGCTTTGTACAAATCACAATTTATTTAATCATCTATTTACATACATCGCCCGCACATACAAAACTAGTAAACGTCATAAATACAATCATTATAATAATCATATAAAATTATAGGAAACCAAGCGAACTTACTTCATAAACTTAGTTAATACAGTAAGGTCTCATTTTATAGAAATATCCAAGTACAGTAAAAGTTACTTATTCGCGCTTCCTTCACTCATCATGATCAACCCATTACCGGCTCACTACAGAGCACGGGTCTCCTCTCAGAGTGAGAAGGGTTTTGGCCATAGTCTACCACGCTGGCCAAGCGGATTGGCAGACTTCACACACCGCGTGAGAACGTTATGGAGAACTCTCAGGCATGCAGGTTTCCTCACGATGTTTTCCTTCACCGTTAAAGCAAGTGATATTTAAATACTTAAAACGCACATAACTCCGAGAAGTTAGAGGTGCGTGCCCCGGGATCGAACCCACGACCTCCGATTAGAAGTCGGTCGTCCTAACCACTAGGCTATCACAGCTTCCTTCACGCGCGGTTTCATTATTCGCGGAATAAAAATTTGCGACCCAGTTCCTGCATTCGCGGCGAAAAATTTCGTTATTCGCGGATCTAAACGGTCTATGGGTATATGTACAACGGTATATGTTGTTAAAATATCATGCTATCGATTTCTTTATGTAAATTAATCCGTCTAGAACGAAGTCTTATTTTTAAGAAGCAAATAGCTAATGCCACTGCTGACTATGTATAGTCTGTTCGTTTTCTTACGGTCGCCTTTTGTGTCTAGCCGCCTCCGCCGCGCGGTGTTTTGCCAAAGACACCGCCGTGACTTCAAAGCATGCCGCGAGGGGTGTACAGGCACAAGGGGTTTTGGCGTTTTATACCTACTCATAATTTTTCATTAAAATTCTCTTTCCTTTTTATATTTTTTTATATTCGTGTTTTATTACAATATAACCATAAACATAAAATACAATATTCTCATGAACACGGGTCTTCTCTCAAAATGAGAAGGATTTTAACCATAGTCTACCACGCTGGCCAAATGCGAATTGGCAGACTATTCGGAGATTCTGTTAGAATAGAAAAAAAATTACAAACAGAAAAAAAGTAATAAAAATAAAAGCAGAATACTAAGAGCACCTGCGCCTGTACCGACACTAAGTTACCGAACGAACTATATTTATCCGTCTGAATTGAAGGAGCTTTTAAAAACTGCCAAGCAAGAAAAAAATTACAAAATTCTTTAAACCATTTCCTAAACCTGAAGACAATAATTAATCAATGTGGTCAAAAACTTCAATGAAATTGATTTTTCTATATATATTTATTTTTTATTTCGTCGTCTAGGAACGTCCATATAAATTGCCATTCCATATTTACGGTTTCTGTATTCGCGGCATATTTACGGAACGTATCCCCCGCGAATGAAGAGCTTTTACTGTATATAAAAAAAAAATAGACTAAACAAGCATAATAATGGTGAAAAACCTTAAAATGCTTAAAACGCAAACGGATAAACAAAACGTTACGTCATTTCATTGATTTAAATCCATCCAGCCGTTGCTATACTTAAGGATATAAAGAATCCCACATAATTATGTACATTCATACCCAGATACGCGTGAAAAACATACCCTGTTTTTAAAATCCATCAGTCGGCCAAAAAAAAATATACAAAAAACGATCTTATCTACTTACTCAAAAATATTAATTTTCTTCTGATATATGTGTTTATGTTCATCATTATCTATATCAGTTAAAAATTATTTCGATTTATTTAATAATATTTACTTGTACATTTCTATAAAAATTAGACCTTACTCTATACATAGGTTAAAAAAAATAATGACTCTTATTTGTCATAAAAAAATACTTTTATGTGTATGTATAAAATTAACCAGTGAGTTGACAGTGAAATAAAAATCATGTTTATGTTTTATTGGGAGTTCGTTCGTCGATGGATCTCAAAGTAATTCATATAAATGATGACTAGTGAACTCATAGTAAAACATAAACATGACTAATGACCAATGGCCCCACAGTAAAACATGAAAACTACCAATGATCTTACAGTATAACATAAAAATGACCAATGACCCCACAGTAAAACATAAAAATGACCAATGATCCCACAGTAAAACATAAAAATGACGCATGGATCCACACAGTAAAACATATAAATGACCAATGACCGCACAGTAAAACATAAAAATGACGCATGATCCACACAGTAAAACATAAAAATGACCAATGATCCCACAGTAAAACATATAAATGACCAATGACCTCACAGTAAAACATATAAATGACCAATGGCTTCACAGTAAATCATATAAATGACCAATGACCGCACAGTAATACATATAAATGACCCCACAGTAAAACATATGACTAACGAGCGGACCAAATACGAGTCACTATTCTTGAACAGGAATGAAATGTCTATCGGAACATCATGTGCTCATCTAGTCTGTCTGTGGTTCACAGATATTCACATATCTAATAATATAATAGTTATCAATAGCAATTAAAATAAAACAACATACCTAATTAAATTTTAATTAACATGTACGAACGAGTACAATACACGTATCGTACAGTCAGATTACGTACGTATCGTCAGATTTTAAAATGATGAAAAGAAGAGAGAATCGCACGCGGCCGGCGGCGGCGCATTTTACAGTACTGAAAACGCGAGATGGTGAGAGGCATCGGACGCGACGTAAAATGCGCGAGCAGATTTAGGCCTCTGTTTGCTACTAATAACTTCTAACTTATTAGTAGCAGGCTATATAGGAGGACCGCTCTCGAAAACGAAGACATGTAATAGTAGTGATTATCACTGACAAGATACCACGTGCCTCGCTATCGCTTGTTCTGCGCTCTCGTTTGCACACTCAGCACAGGCGGAACGTGACACTTTTTCGTACGTGCCGCCGGCGTTCATCGATTTATAAGACGTTATCACGTCAAAAATATCATATTTCCTGTACTTTTTAAAACTTAGCAATGTAAAGCAATCAGCTGACGCTAGAGGTCACACATTGCACGCATCGACGGTTTGGAAAATATTAAATACTAAACCACTAATATTACAAGTATAAAATAAATGATTATCGCTATTGGATTGTGTTTAGGTAGTGTAATAATAGCGCTAAGTTTTCAATAACAGTCCCCTTATACCCTGTTCACTCTTGACAGCAAATTAATTGTACCAGAATCCATTTTTTCATAGAAAATAATGCAAAAATAGCGCCGCGTCGCGCCGCGTTGACGCAACCAAAGCTCAATAGAAGAATGAAGATACCAGAAATTAAAAAAAAAATACTTATAATCTATTCCTCACAACATCTACATATTCTCTGGTTTAACATATTAAATATCTACTTATTTGTTTAGTTGTAAATATAACCCCCGGCACGTAAGTCGACCGGTGACCTTCAAGTGCGCGCAGCGTCGTACGAGTGAGCGGGACACAATACGATCGGAGAGCCAATCAGCACTTACGAGGGATCCGCGAGAGCTAATCAGTGCTTACGAACGATCCCCACGCCCTCCCCGCGACCCCCTCACACCCCGAGATACCTCATTTTCGACTTCTGCACATTGAAGCTCACCGGTCGACTTATTTGCCGTGACGTGACATTTTACAATCATTATATTATTCCGAAAGAACAAAAATAAGGAATTGTAATTTTGCAATGCTACTAAAAGTACTAACTAATAAAAGCAAGTAATACATTTACAGAAGTCGAACTCTAGTATTATTTTATTCTATTACATAATAGTTATTTATGCAACTGTGGTATAATAAGGGGTATTAAAACACAAATGTGATAATAGTATCACATGAGTGTTTTAATACCTAATTATGAACAGTTGCATACAAGACTTTATCTACACCCATAATATGAATCCTCTATAAAAGATTCTGAAACAGTTAGATTAATGCTAACATTAAAACATCCAATCCTAGTAACCATAATATCATCCAAAGGAGTGTTATTATGAAAACGGATGATATAATGTTGTACTTGTTATAATTCTGTACTTTTTTATAATATGTTGCCAGAGGACATTTTGGATGTGTCTCTCAATAAGTTCAAGGTTTTTATAAAACGAATATTAATTGAAAAATCTTACTATAGCTTAAAAGATTTTTTAATGACAAAAATCCATGGACATAGATTGCTCTAAAAGCCAACTGTTCAAATCATTTTTATGGCTATACCATATTGTAAGATGGTGATAATAAAAAAAAAACAAACCCGGCTGAGTTTGTTGTGGGCTCTTCTCAGACCAGGGCGCGTTTGGAACCCTCGTAGATTTAGTTTAAAGTTTCCGTAAGTAATTATCACCATTGCCTGTTCCTAAATTGACGTTCAAAAAGTGTACAGTGTACCAATTTTGAATAAAGTTTATTTGATTTGATTTGATTACTGAATTTCATTATAACACTCCTTTGGATGATATAATGGTTGCTATGGTAAAACGATTCCAGTGCAAAAACGGTATGGAGTCTCTATGAAGTACCCGATTGTTCCTATCAGAAGAACTCCGAACTCCGACGAAGAACTCCGAAAATCCTATCAGAAGAACTCCGAAAACAGAAGAACTCCGAACTCGGAACTCCGGACCGTCGTGTGCGGACATCGACGCCTAAATACTTTAATAGTGTTCACAATTATAATTAAAATTACTTTGTGTAGTACACAGATTTGTTTAAATGCTACTACATATTTTAAATTCAACACCTAAAACATTTAACATCGACACGAGCTATTCTCGCTTGCTGAAATAGCCACTTAGGCCACGCCACAGTACATGTAACAGAACAGTGGAACATCTCAATGCAAAATCCAATTCTCGGTATAACTCCCGGCACGTAAGTCGAGCGGTGACCTTCAAGTGCGCGCAGCGTCGTACGAGTGAGCGGGACACAGTACGATTGGAGAGCCAATCAGCGCTTACGAGTGATCCGCGAGAGCTAATCAGTGCTTACGAACGATCCCCACGCCCTCCCCGCGACCCCCTCACGCCCCGAGATACCTCATATCAACTTCTGCGCATTGAAGGTCACCGCTCGACTTATTTGCCGTGACTTGCAACAATCAGACACTAGATGGCGCGACAGACCGCCGTGTTTGTTTGCAAAGTGTCTCTCGACTGTCAGAAGTTGCCAACTTCAGCATGTCGTGTTGCGCGAAACATAAAAATTCACTCTATCATTTTTCCATAACGCGCCTAAAGAAATATTCAATAACGTGTCTAAAACTTGGAATATCATTATGAGGCATGTTTAGTAGTGACTTTTTTCTATACCTCGAGTGGAAATTCTAGTCGATTGAATCGAGATGAGAAATAATTTTCTTTGATGAAAAAAACAATTTTTTTTTTTTTTTTTTTAAGTCTAAATAGTGACCTACGCCTATCTGCACATATCAGAGCCACGTACGCATCAGTGCCAGAGAAAAATAATAATAATTGTCTCATACATTTGTTACGACCCAGAGATTTTTTATTAATCATCTACAAGTTGGCCCTTGACTGCCTGTGAGAGCTAACTTTTTATACATAGAGATACGCGATACATGAGACATCGCGTGATACTTGTGACGTCACATGATACGCGTGATACGTGAGACATCGCGTGATACGTGAAACGTTAAGTGATACTTGTGACGTGACAGTAATTGTGACGTGACATGATACGCGTGATACGTGAGACATCGGGTGATACGTGAAACGTCGCGTGATACTTGTGACACCATATAGTAATTGTGACGTGGCATAATACGCGTGATACGTGAGACGTCGCGTGATACGTGAAACGTTGCGTGATACGCGAAACGTTGCGTGATACTTGTGACGTCACATAGTAATTATGACGTGACATGATACGCGTGATACGTGAGACGTCGCGTGATACGTGAAACGTTGTGATACTTGTGACGTCACATAGTAATTATGACGTGACGTGATACGCGTGATACGTGAGACGTCGCGTGATACGTGAAGCGTTGCGTGATATTTGTGACGTCACATGGTACGTGATACGTCACTGATACGTGCGGACAGGCGTTCGTGAAGCGACCTAATTTCTCAATTAAACTAAAATCAAAGATGTAAACAACATTTAGAAGTATCGCGCGCGGTCGGTCTGCGCCGACGCGTTACGTCATCATGTCGTTGGCGGAGCCCGAGTAGCCCGAGCTGCCCTTCAGTAGGTCGTTGATGTCCCGCCGGAACATCGACAGGTTCTGCGTGAACCTGCAACACGCACGCATTAATTATTTAATGAATTAATGAAAGAACATAATGGGCAAGTTTCCAAAATATTTTTTTAATTAATTATAAAAATTTAAGTAAAATAAAACAAAAATCTGAAAGAATCATTAAATTATCTCAAAAACTGAAAAAGTTATGGAACTTTAAAGTGAAAACATTTTTTTTAAATCTTTTTTTCGAATAAATCTATGGAACCATTTAGCAAACATCCTCTGCTGTCGATTAAAAAAAATCACGCAAATCGGTTCAGAAATCTCGGAGAAATTGGTAAAACAAGAAAATTTACATGGAAAAAATACCTCCGAATAGACGTGATGACGTCATACTCGAGTAAGAAGTGGCAATCATTTTGCGTTAAAATACTTAAACTTAAATAATTAATTTCTCCGTCATTTAATGATGGATTTCAAAAATTTTTCATTGATTTATTAGTTTGGATCTATATTTTAATTCCATTGTATTAAATATGACATTTTCAACATTCAACATCAGGAAACTTTATTTGATATATTATGATTAAAAATGTTAACTTGAGTAAATGACACTCAAGAAACCAGGGAGTCAGATATTGCAGGAGTAGATTGTAGTTGGCATGATAGTGACCCACTATGGTACCAGGGAGGCGGTGATCGTAAGAGTAGTAGACGCTGTATTCTCAAGCGATACTCAAGGTACCAGGGAAGCAGAGGTCGAGGGTGGTTGACGCTCGCTCACCTGTCGCGGCACCTGTCGCTCACCAGCCCCAGCAGCGGCTGCGACCTCGACCACTGCGTCGTCGGTACCCGCCACCAGGAAGGCAGAGGTCGCGGGTGGTTGACGCTCGCTCACCTGTCGCTCACCAGCCCCAGCAGCGGCTGCGACCTCGACCACTGCGTCGTCGGTACCCGCCACCAGGAAGGCAGAGGTCGCGGGTGGTTGACGCTCGCTCACCTGTCGCTCACCAGCCCCAGCAGCGGCTGCGACCTCGACCACTGCGTCGTCGGTACCCGCCACCAGGAAGGCAGAGGTCGCGGGTGGTTGACGCTCGCTCACCTGTCGCTCACCAGCCCCAGCAGCGGCTGCGACCTCGACCACTGCGTCGTCGGTACCCGCCACCAGGAAGGCAGAGGTCGCGGGTGGTTGACGCTCGCTCACCTGTCGCTCACCAGCCCCAGCAGCGGCTGCGACCTCGACCACTGCGTCGTCGCTACCCGCCACCAGGAAGGCAGAGGTCGCGGGTGGTTGACGCTCGCTCACCTGTCGCTCACCAGCCCCAGCAGCGGCTGCGACCTCGACCACTGCGTCGTCGGTACCCGCCACCAGGAAGGCAGAGGTCGCGGGTGGTTGACGCTCGCTCACCTGTCGCTCACCAGCCCCAGCAGCGGCTGCGACCTCGACCACTGCGTCGTCGGTACCCGCCACCAGGAAGGCAGAGGTCGCGGGTGGTTGACGCTCGCTCACCTGTCGCTCACCAGCCCCAGCAGCGGCTGCGACCTCGACCACTGCGTCGTCGGTACCCGCCACCAGGAAGGCAGAGGTCGCGGGTGGTTGACGCTCGCTCACCTGTCGCTCACCAGCCCCAGCAGCGGCTGCGACCTCGACCACTGCGTCGTCGCTACCCGCCACCAGGAAGGCAGAGGTCGCGGGTGGTTGACGCTCGCTCACCTGTCGCTCACCAGCCCCAGCAGCGGCTGCGACCTCGACCACTGCGTCGTCGGTACCCGCCACCAGGAAGGCAGAGGTCGCGGGTGGTTGACGCTCGCTCACCTGTCGCTCACCAGCCCCAGCAGCGGCTGCGACCTCGACCACTGCGTCGTCGGTACCCGCCACCAGGAAGGCAGAGGTCGCGGGTGGTTGACGCTCGCTCACCTGTCGCTCACCAGCCCCAGCAGCGGCTGCGACCTCGACCACTGCGTCGTCGGTACCCGCCACCAGGAAGGCAGAGTTCGCGGGTGGTTGACGCTCGCTCACCTGTCGCTCACCAGCCCCAGCAGCGGCTGCGACCTCGACCACTGCGTCGTCGGTACCCGCCACCAGGAAGGCAGAGTTCGCGGGTGGTTGACGCTCGCTCACCTGTCGCTCACCAGCCCCAGCAGCGGCTGCGACCTCGACCACTGCGTCGTCGGTACCCGCCACCAGGAAGGCAGAGTTCGCGGGTGGTTGACGCTCGCTCACCTGTCGCTCACCAGCCCCAGCAGCGGCTGCGACCTCGACCACTGCGTCGTCGGTACCCGCCACCAGGAAGGCAGAGTTCGCGGGTGGTTGACGCTCGCTCACCTGTCGCTCACCAGCCCCAGCAGCGGCTGCGACCTCGACCACTGCGTCGTCGGTACCCGCCACCGGGGAGGCAGAGGTCGCGGGAGGTGGACGCTCGCTCACCTGTCGCGGTTCTTGGTGAGCAGGTTCCGCTCGATGCCCGCCATGAGCCCGCTGAACCACTGCGCCAGCTGCGGCTGCTTGTCGCGCGGCTGCTGCGCGATCATGTCGGAGCGCAGTCGCGCGAAGTGCTCCTCGTTGAGCAACACCAGGCCCAGCAGCGGCCGCGACATCGACCACTGGTTGCAGCACTCCTCGAACATTATCAGGTTCAGCACCTGACAAAACAGTTTTTTTTTTCATGTAATTTAATTTCATTTAATTTTATGGCGATTGTATTCTATCTCATTCCCTCACTTGTGCAGCACCTTGGAACTCAAACTACCTCCTGTCACCTTATGGACTCCTGGTACGTAGAATGTTTCGCTATATTTTCCCTTTGATTTTGACTGACACTCGTCCAGCGCCTGGGAACTCAAACTACCTCCTGTCACCTTATGGACTCCTGGTACGTAGAATGTTTCGCTATATTTTCCCTATGATTTTGACTGACACTCGTGCAGCGCCTGGGAACTCAAACTACCCCCTGTCACCTTATGGACTCCTGGTACGTAGAATGTTTCGCTATATTTTCCCTATGATTTTGACTGACACTCGTGCAGCGCCTGGGAACTCAAACTACCTCCTGTCACCTTATGGACTCCTGGTACGCAAGAGAGAATTTTGGTAACGCTTTTTCGTTTCATCAAATTTTTTGGTGATTCCTAGGAAAAAAAGTATAAAGAATATTTTTGTAGATAATTTTATGATCTACAATTTTTGCCTAGATTGTATTTTTATAAAACTTACCGTTTTTGAGAAAAATCCAAAAAAGAACGAAAATTTTGACTTTGACCTTGAATAACTTTTTTAGCAGACATGGGATCAATGGGGACTTTTTACACATTATTCCTACTGGTGTAGCCATAGTCAGGCCTGTGTCACTCTTGGTACTTACGCGATTTAGATACCTACAATTTCTTCCTCACCCGGGCAGAACGACAGTCAGGGCTAGCGCGTTCTAGGCGAGTGACGTACTACCGAGTTTAATATTGATTACGTATAGCCGTATTACTAATTCCCCGGAATTCTGACAGCTGTCATTGTCATTTACAGATGAGTTATTTGTATGGAGAACAGGGTTAACATCTACGACGTACGATTTTACCCCAAACTACTTTAATTCCCTGTCATCATAAAAAGCCATATGCCGCGTAATAATATTACTCGTTTTGCCTTAAAATAGAAAACACCAAGAGTGGAAACTAGAAAGTGCACACTGACAGCAACAGAAAACAAAAGAAGCACATTGAAAAAATTTATTCAAAAATGGATGTCGAATGACATTATCACCATGAAGTGTCTGTCAGGCATTTGTCATATCTACATGCGGCAGTTGATTTGTATTTGCATAAGTTTTGAATTTTTTTAACTTTTTTGTGGGAATTGTTTTATCTCTAGTAACATTACGAAACGTCAGAATTCCAGGGAATTAGTAATACGGGTATAGTACCTACCTAGTTTTTTTGTAAATATTTGTTTAAATAGTTTAGTGTTTAGTATAGTTAGTTGTAGGATAAAACAGGTGTAGACATTTAAGGATAATAATTTAAAGAAATAATGGGAAAAAAACATTATTATTATTATTGTTGTGTGGATGGTTGCTCAATGAGCACAAACGAGGATCATGTATCATTTTTTACGTTGCCGAAGGATACTGATAGGTGAGGTAATTTCATAATAAAAATTATGTTAGAAGGTACTTAAAATTATTGAGTATTGTACGGAGTGTGTACAAATATATACCTACACTGTGGCCAATTCTGTTGTACACAATCTCTAAACCTAAACTAAAATGACAGGTCTAAATCTATTGCTATCCTTTTCCGCAGTGAGCACTGTGAAAGAGATAGGAATAAATTTAAACCTGTCATTTTAGTTTAGTTTAGAGATTTGTGTACAACAGAATTAGCCACACTATCTAGTTAAAATATTTACGTAGCGAAAAAATAATAGGGTAATCAATGAATTAACTAAAGAAGTACTTATGTAGGTACCTAATTACAGAAATTAACTGTTATTACTTCACTATCGAAGTTGCTGGTACCTACATAAAAGTCGCGCGCAGAAGGTTTGCCGATGGCTGTCCCTCCCGCTTACGCCTGCCGCGACCCGCGCTCGTCTAGCTAGAGTCTAGACCATAGGCGAGCGAGGATCCCACTATGTACCTATAATGTCTGTTGTAATAAAACTACCTAAGTATTTTATGTTTTAACACAAAATACTATAATAGGTATACCTAGATAGGACATAATATTTCGTAAAAATCTTGTAAACTAATTTATGGTTTACAAGATTTTGTGTAATTTTGTTGTGTACACTACCGACCTGTACCTACCTACTCTTTTCCGGCGAAACATCGCGTTTCGTGACTAATGTACCAACGCGGCCATGAAAGAAGTCTTACAGAGGCGGCGCTAGTAGTCATATTTTATATTTATGCAATTATTGTATGTAAAATCTTAAAGTTAATAGATCATGTGTAACATCTCTTTGTTTATATTGTGAAAAACAAATAAATAATTAAAAATTATAACTACTGTATTTTTTTACTCTTTGTTGACAGCCCTAAGCAATCACGCAAAGTCGTCCGTGACGTAGTAAGGCGAAAAGATCCAAAGCAATACGGACCCTCGCGCCGAGCGATTAAGTCAAATTTAGCTTGCGTGCGTAATTTACCTACTTAATAAAAATTGTGTAGGCTATTATAGCGTCGGCAAGTAGTCAACATCAAAGGAGTGAAACTTCTGTACGTAGTACTATTATATATTCTGTGCCATAGTCTCTACCAAAATTCAGCTCTGTCGGAATTACTGTTAATTGAAATATGTATCTATTTTGTCCCGGCTAATTTTTAACAAATGTATAAATACAAAATATTATAAACTTAGACATAAATATTTAGATACATAGACATAAAAAATATATATATATAAATACACCCAGACTCTGGGCAGGAATCGAACCCGCGACCCCGGAGCGAAAGGCAAGGTCACTGCCAACCGCGCCAAAAATGCCATCAAAGTCATAGATGGATATGGTAAATGCAAAAAAAAAATGAAATAAAACATCAACAAGCAATTATTTAAGAAAAATTAAACCCACTTCATAATACCAAAACAAATAATTGTCTATATCTTGAAAACTACTGAACCGATTTTGATGAAACTTCCCCTTTTTTTAAAGCCGGTTAATAATAACAAGTGCTGCACTCACCGTGGCCAGCAGCTGTTGCATGATCTCGGGCCGCCTCTGCAGCACCTCGATGAACATGTTGCTGGTCTCGGGAACGGAATGTCTCGGGTTCGTTACTTTGTTACTCGCTGAAATTATTAAAACAAATCATGACAAATAGTGTCTCTCAATACAACTAAATAAAATGTAATAATAATAAACCGTTTGGGATTACAGCTGCGATTTTAAATATTGTACATTGAACAATAATTTAAAAAAAAAATTAAGTGTTTGTCTGTGATTTTGAAATAACCATTTTTTTTAACGTCATAATTATTTGAACGCTGGAAAAAACTTCAATCGGATTTTAGATAACTTTTTAAAAGATTTTCAAATAATTCCAATACAATTCGAATGGCAAGACCAACTTCATCAACCTCGTGAAAATGTCAGAAATGTTTGAAACATCTAACAATAAAATTAAAGATTAAAAAATTATAAAAAAAATGGCCAAGTGCGAGTGGGGCCTCGTTCTTTTAGGGTTCCGTACATAATTATGAACAGTATAATATTTTGGGTCTAAGAAATATTTAATTTTCGAACTAGACATCGCAACAAACCATGAAAGAAAAACCCAAAAAAATGTTCGTTTGTTTTGGGTCACAGCTTATAAACTATTTTATGAATCATTGTTTTCAGTATTTGTTGTTTAAATAAAGCATATGGTACATAATATACCGAAACATCATATTTTAAATAGTTTAGTTTTTGAGATAACCCCCGTCACAAAAATGGTCTAAAACTGACAACTTTGATGGCACCTCATTTCCTAAAATAAAAAATAGAAAATATATATATATATATATATATTCTTACTTTACTCAGTGAGCTCTAAACAATGATACCCCACAAGCTAGGGTAAGAAAAAAAATTTTTCCGGCTACTTTCTCATGTATGGGAGCCCCCTGAAAAATAATTTAATTCAATTTCTAATTCAATATTTGATTTTGGGTCAGTGTTCTACACAAAATACCAAAATTTCAGTTTTGTACCTCATTTCGTCTGCGAGCTAGAGACCTGTGACTGGCGGACAGACGAACAGAACAGACAGACAGATAGCAGAGTGACATTAAGAGCGGGGCCGCACTGCGAAAATTATTCGCGCGGTTTATATTTCGCATGTTAATATATTTTTCTCGCGAATTTTAAATCGCATGTGCGTGCAGCTTCATACATTCCCATATGTCACAGAATTTTGCAAAAAAATTCGCGCGAATAAATTTCGCAGTGCGGCCTAGGCCTAATAGGGTTCACCCTATGGGTACGGAACCCTAAAAAGCGTAGATTTGATTCGCTCCAGCAATGGCCTAAACAGCAAGTTAATTGCTGCAACAATATTGTTTTTTTAATGTTTTTTTTTTAATGAGCAAACACCAAATTTTTGCTGGTTCTTCACGGTAGGAACGGCATTCCGAACCCAATGAATAGAATAGAATAGAAAAGTTTTTTATTCAAATAAACTTTTACAAGTACTCTTGAATCGTCAATTTGAATCTACCACAGGTTCGGAATGCAGTTCCAGCCGAGAAGAACCTGCAAGAAACTCGGCGGTTGCTCTTTTTTAAAAATAACAATATACCAATTATTTATGTACATGATTGAAATGCCGTCTCGCGCATTGCTGGAACGAGCTAAGTCCATGCTTTTTTATCGTTTATATAATCTTCAATTGTATAATAAGCTTTTTTTTTGAATGAACAAGTAACTCACATTTCTGCACCAGCTGCTTGAAGAGATACGTGACAATGTGGTCCAGAGTGGTGCAGCATCCCGTGCACACACTTGTGTCTGAAACCAACAGTGGGACAGGGATAAAATAATCCAATCGATTTTTAACCTCCGACGAAAACACGACGGGGTGTTATAAGTTTGACGTGTCTGTGTGTGTGTGTCTGTCTGTTCCCATGTGGCGCTCAAACGTGTGGACCGATTTGAATGCTAACTCTTCACCTCTAACTTTTCGGGAGTTATGTGCATTTTAAGTATTTAAATATCACTTGCTTTAACGGTGAAGGAAAACATCGTGAGGAAACCTGCATGCCTGAGAGTTCTCCATAACGTTCTCAAACGTGTGTGAAGTCTGCCAATCCGCTTGGCCAGCGTGGTAGACTATGGCCAAAACCCTTCTCACTCATGCAGGTTTCCTCACAATGTTTTCCTTCACCGTTAAAGCAAGTGATATTTAAATACTTAAAATGCACATAACTCCGAAAAGTTAGAGGTGCGTGCCCGGGATCGAACCAACGACCTCTGAATAGAAGTCGGTCGTCCTAACCACTAGGCTATCGCAGCTTTTTAATGCCATCACCTTTTACCAATAACACAGTTTAACAATCGCCCAGTTGGCGCGGCACTCACCCAGAGCCGTGAGCCCCTCGGATATGGAGGACAGTATGTAGAGCGTGGCGTCGGGCTGCAGCGACGCCAGGAACGGCATGTGGTCTTGCGCGAGCCGCTCCAGCAGTACGTAGTACGTTTGCGATAGCTTCGGGTAGTCCTGGACAAATTATTTATTAACAGACTTTATAACCCCCGGCACGTAAGTCGAGCGGTGACCTTCAAGTGCGCGCAGCTTCGTGCGAGTGAGCGGGACACAATACGATTGGTGAGCCAATCAGCGCTTACGAGGGATCCGCGAGAGCTAATCAGTGCTTACGAACGATCCCCACGCCCTCCCCGCGACCCCGAGATACCTTATTTTCGACTTCTGCGCATTGAAGGTCAACGCTAGACTTATTTGCCGTGACTTGTAATTACAGGAGGTTATCATTTTCATTGTGTTTTTCAAATGAAACTTCTATAGGATCGTTGGGCATTTGAAAATTGGATGCAACTAAAATGCGAATCCATTTTAGCCTGCAAAGCTAAAGTTAAAATTAAGGTTAAGTTTACTATTCTAAAGTTTCACTTCCGAAGTGTGTGAATAGGGTATTTGACTAATTTTTGGAAATTGTTTTAAATTATTCTTTATTACTTATTAAAACACACTACATTGATATTTTTCGGAATATCTAAAGTATTAAGAATTATATCAATGATAAAGTTTAAGTTTTGAAAACCACGCCAAAAACGACATTTCTGATCACATGATACGCGTGACGTCACGAATCGGTATGAAAGTCACTTCTCTCGCTCGCTCCTTATCGGAACTCGGTGCGTGCGACAGAGACGCTACGCAAGGTGAATGCTATATCGTAATGTTGTAAATTGTTATACCTACTCATTTTAATATCAATCATATTCTTTCAATTTTAAAGTTTAGTTTCCGTTGGCTTGATAAACTTCAATTATAACAACCAAGTCAAGTGCAAATCAAGTGACGTCACAATTAATCCCAGAGCGTTCTGGTTACCGATAAAATTTCAAAAATTATTATGTTTTATTTCGTGCAAAATATCGCGTAAAATTACATAATTTAGTTTGATTGAGTGAAATATGTCTTTTTTAGGCTATTATCTGATAAGATGACCACAATCAATACACTAGCGGCACGCTATGATGGCCGGTTTGACACATTACAATAGTGATGTGGAATGTCAATTTATTCTCGAACAAAAAACAATTAAGTTTTGTTTTTGTACCTGATTAAATAGGTTTAATAAAACAAAAATGTATATGTTTATTTAATTTATTTGAACGAACTGAATATTTGAACGAAAATGAATATACATACTTTATATGCACACAAGAAACATATGAATACAAAAGATACCAAAAAAGGTGCCACAAAAGGCCATAATTAATCAGATTCGTCCATACTACTATTTTCACTGTCGTCACTGCTATCATCACATACATTAATAATTATATGTTCGTTAATATATATATAGCTGTTCGTTCTGATTCACTGACTCATTCATCGCCTCTCCTGTAAAATTTTGTATGAAAAATTTTTTTTTCACAAATGGTTTCGTATAGAGGACAAAAATTCATTAAGAGGAAAAATATGGAGAGAGCTGATGATTGAGGATTTCAGAGACGAGCGAATGGCACGCTTAAGGTATTGAAGATAGGTGGGGGGTGCTCGAGCAAATGTCACTCTAAACGTCATCCAATTGGCAGTGAGTTGAAAAAAAATTCAAAATGGCGAAAAAAAGATGGCCGCCATACAAATTTCGTCGGTCTCCATCTCGGAGGATATAAAAGATAGAAGAGTGGTTTCTTGACAAAAAATGATCAGGATCGGAAGGTCTACTTGATGAATGGAAAAAATATTCAAAATGGCGGAATTTATTTTTCCATAGAAAATGTATAGCGAATATTGAAGAGACTACAAGTTGTAAACTATGCAAGGCTTTGATGCGGTTCTTTGGAGAACTCTCAAAGAAAAATATGGGAAGACATGATGATTGAGGGTTTGGAAGATGGATGAGGAGCCCGGGCAGGGTATTGTAGATAGATGGGAGGTGCTCAAACAAAAATTACTCAGAATCTCATCCAATTGGCACTGAGTTGAAAAAAAAAAAACAAAATTGCGGATTCAAGATGGCGGCTATACAAATTTTGTCGGTGTCTATCTCACCAAGTATAAAAGATGGAAGAGTGGTTTCTAAGAAAAATATGATCAAGAACTAAAAATCTACTAGATGAACAGAAAAAAAAACAAGATGGCGAAATTTATGTTTTCACACAAAAATTTTTTTAGTGAAATTTCTTTTTTTAGTAAAAATTCATGCGGAGGAAAAATACTTATGGAGAAAGCTGATGATTGAGGATTTTGGAGACGGGTAAAGAGCACGGCTAGGGTGTTGACGATAGGTAGGAGGTGCTCAAACAAAAGTTACTCGAAACCTCATCCAATTGGCAGTGAGCTGAAAAATAAGTCCTAATCGAGGGTTTGGAAGAGGGATGAAGATAGGTGGAGGCTGCTCAAACAATAAAACACCCGAAAACAAAACCTCGCGGTCCGCTTTAGCGGGCCGCGCACCCACGCGCCATACTAGTTTTCTATAATATTATCTATTTTCACATCTCTTTCATAATCTTCCCTTATTAATTTAACAGTTCTATTCACAACCTTTTCCCAGTCTCCTTTAGTCACATGTTCACAAGCTTCTTCTAATAATTTTAGCATTTTTTTTGTGGTAAATGGGGGTTCTGTATTGTGTCTTGCAGCATATCCCTTAATTTGAGCCCACACCAACTCAATCGCATTATACTCACAATGGTAAGGCGGTAACCGTATAACTCTGTGCCCATGTTCTAATGCTATTTCGTCAATGACGTATCGGATCTTGGTTGGTTTGTTTTCTTTTAAAAGACGTACTAATTCCGCTTTTAACATATTCATGTTTGCATCTACGCCATTTTTACGAAGCCATGCGACGATATCAGCTTTCTTTTGGGATTGGGCAGGTGGCTTGTCAATTTGCATCGAGTGGTATGGGGCGTTGTCCATAATTATAATAGATGGTTCAGGGAGGCTACACAACATTGAGGTAAACCATTCAGTAAACTTTTCTCCATTCATGTCTTCATGATAGTCTCCAGTGGTTTTTGACGCAAAAGCCATGAGAGAACCTTCGACAAACCCGTTGATGGTTCCGGCGTGACAAATTATAAGTCGCGATCCTTTTCCTACAGGAACTTTGGAAGTAGATGCTGCTGTGTCATCGTTCCAAGAACGGCCTACAGTATGGTTAGCATTAAGCCATGTTTCATCCAAGAACACAACATTTTGCCAATTTTTGATTTCTTTCACTTGCCGTAAAAAAGTATACCTTGCCATCGCTATATCAAATCTTTCCATCAATATTTTGCGTTTGTTACATTTTTTGTATCGAAATCCAATGGTCTTCAAAATCTTCGTTAAAGAACTTTCCCCACCGAAGAATAATCCAGCTTCCTTCAGTGAATGCACCAACTTCTTTCTTGTTGGATACTCCTTCTGTAAATAGTAGCCGTAAACATGTCTTCGGATAGCATCGGCATCAAAGCTATCGATGCCTACGACTGGTTTTGCTCGTTTTCTCTTTTTTGGTGTGTGAAGTTTATTTTCTTCTGTGCCAGTCTCGCCATATTTTTTTTTAGTTATCCGTCTAACAGTTCGTTGTCCAATATTAAGCGCATCAGCTACGCGTTCAACCACTGACGTTATAGGTAAAATTGGCCCTCCATTTTGAGCTTCACGATCGAAATAGTTACGAAGGCGTATTACGAACTCACGTGTCTGACTATTTAGAACAGTTCTCTGCGTACGTTCGGTCATATCGACGAAATCCACAACAAAGGGCTTGAACAGAGTCCAAATTAACGAGCAAGGGTCAACAGTAATGCAGTATCAATATTTGAAATCCAAAGCCAGGTCAAAACTATATCACAATCGCATTGCACTGACAGTTTATACTTTTCGAAGCAACGTCAATTCGAAACTGCTTTGTTTTGCATTGAGCATTGACGCGAGTTTGCCGGAGGTAGTAGTTGTGCTAGCCAGCGATCCTATGTGACGATCGTATTAGATTCCATTTTTAAAAATTTATTGATATTTTTTTGCGATTTCAGAGGTTTGTCCACATAGTGAAAATTGTTCATATTCACAAGTACATTCACCCCTTAAATGGTGCAAACTGATTTTTCTACACTTGTATACATTTAAGAAATCAATTTAATAAATAAATTTTGAGTCCTAAACCTAAAACTACATTCGATAAAATTTATGAATCTCTGCACATCACTATCGTCAATAAAGTAATACAATTATTTCCTTCAAAGTCGTTATCAATTAATACGGAACTTCATGAGCGGACAAACGTCAAACCGGCCATCATAGCGTGCCGCTAGAGTAGTATATTTTCAATGTTGTCAAATACCCTATTACACACACAATTTTTTTTTTTTGTGCATTTTCAGCAACGTTACCAATATTAGTGCAAGGTTAACATAGATTTAATGTAAGATCGGAATAGATGACATAAGTACATACACAGAAATAGAAAATTTGATTAATAGAGATGTAGTATTAAAACAGTTATGATATGCAAAGCATCTGTGTGCGTGCGTGCTTGCATGGGTGTGCGTGCGTGTGTATATACGATTGTATGCCTTAGTGCGTTTTTTCGATGTCAGTTGTCCATATCTATGAGAGAGAGAGCAGAGAGAGAGAGCAGAGAGAGAGAGCAGAGAGAGAGAGCAGAGAGAGAGAGCAGAGAGAGAGAGCAGAGAGAGAGAGCAGAGAGATAGAGGAGAGAGAAATAAAGCGAGAGAGGGAGAGAGAAATAGAGAAAGAGAGGGAGAGAAAGAGGTAGAGGGAGAGAAAGAGAGGGAGAAAAAGAGAGGGAGAAAAAGAGGGAGAAAAAGAGAGAGGGAGAGAAAGAGAGAGGGAGAGAAAGAGAGAGGGAGAGAAAGAGAGAGGTAGAGGGAGAGAAAGAGAGAGAGGTAGAGAGAGGGAGGGAGATAGAGAGGGAGGGGGAGGGAGGGGAGGGAGAGAGGGGGGGGGAGAGAGGGGGAGAGAGATGAGAGTGAGAGGAGATATGGGGAGAGAGAGAGAAAGTGTGTTTTCTATGTTCTTACCAATAAATCGCTCTGCGGTATGTTGAGCAACATTTTGACGAACATATTCAACGCGTTATCCAACGCCTCGTCGCCGTATAACCTAAAACAAACAAATCATTCAATTGCATCACCACATTTTTTGTTCACAATCGACAGGAATTAGCGCTCGACTGCTGTCTCACCTGGTGGTAAGTGACGACGCAGTCTATGGTGGTAACGCGCTAACCTGCAAACGGTATGTCACTGTTTAAACACGCGTTAAGGCAGATTTAGATTAGGACAGTCGCTGGCGTGGTAGTGACAGTGTATAAATATCATGCAAGTCCGGTTTTGAGTAAAAAAAAACAATGTTTTAAACACATTTATTTAGCCAAATCTATTTTTATTATATTTCCCGCGACTTTGTCGGCGATTAGGCTTTTAGAAAACCCCGTGGGAACTCTTCGTTTCCTGAGGTATTACATTATGTACCAAGGGCAGGCAGGGGAGGAAGGGGGAGGGGGGGCTGTTGCCCCAGATCAAAAAAATCGAGAAGTGACCTTCGCGCGGCTTTCCAAATTATGAAATTAGTTTCGGATATACATAACAGATGGCGCCACTAGCTGCTTGCCCCGCGCTTTCGCATAAATTATTATTTTGTATTACATTACATTATTAAGCGTAGTCGGGTTTTAGTTCACGCACTTTTTCTTGTTGTGACATTGCGGTACTCGAAATCCATAATCGCTGTTGAGATCTGAAACCCGTTCAAGTCACGGCAAGTAAGTCGACCGGTGACCTTTAATGCGCAGAAGACGAAAATGAGGTATCTCGGGTGGTGAGGGGGTCGCGGGGAGGGCGTGGGGATCGTTCGTAAGCACTGATCAGCTCTCGCGGATCCCTCGTAAGCGCTGATTGGCTCTCCAATCGTATTGTGTCCCGCTGCTCGCACGACACTGCGCGCACTTGAAGGTCACCGCTCGACTTACGTGCCGGGGGTTACACTAAAGGTAATATCTCACCGGAACACTCCGAAGTTGGCGTAGTTCCCGCAGAGCGCCGCCTTCAGTATGGTGAAGCAAAGTGACATGCCCTTCAGTTTCATTGCGTACATTTGCTTTTTGCTCACGTCTATGGTCAGGATTCTGCTGCCTGGAAGTTAAAAATTTCATATTTTTTTATATGAAAGCAGTAAGGCAAATCTACCAAGAGCGCAGTGAGCGCAATTTTTTTGTTGAACTGAAACTTCTTTAGTATCGTTGTGCATTTTTTGAAAATCGATGAAACGAAAAAGCGACACCAAAATCCTCTCTCGTGTACCAGGAGTCCATGAGGTGACAGGAGGTCGCTTGAGTTTCCAGACGCTGCACGAGTGACAGAGAGGAACAAGAAAACATATTTATATAGAATTTAGCCTGTGAGAGAATGAGATAGAATATTAGGTTTCCATGACGCTCCGCTTCTGCTCTCCGTCTACGTTCCGTTTTTGAACCCTATTTCAAAAACATAAACAAGCTTTTAATGTGTAATATAAAATTTACATAATATTTTGGAGCATTCGAAAAATTAGAATATAAGTTTCAATTCTGCCATGTGTGAATTGCACAAAGACATTTTTTTTTTTTTAATTAACTTTAACACCCTGTGAACGCGTATCATAAAAATTCACTCTCAACATTTTTTCACAACGCTCTTCAAAAAGATTTACTGTCACGCATCTTCATAGAAGTTCGTGGTAGGTAGACCATAGAGTAAGTAAATTATAATAGAGATGAAATAATGTCCTAATTCTATATAAAAAGTGTCGGCCATGTTGCGGCCGCCTTGTCACACAAGATGCCCTCCTTAAAATGCGTAAACAAACACTCACACATGCACAACTCGAGACATCACAATGAACGCCCGCCATTTTGTGTGGTCGGATTGTGCGTGTATGCATGCGTACAAGTCACGGCAAATAAGTCTAGCGTTGACCTTCAATGCGCAGAAGTCGATAATGAGGTATCTCGGGGTGGTGAGGGGGTCGCGGGGATCGTTCGTAAGCACTGATTAGCTCTCGCAGATCCCTCGTAAGCGCTGATTGGCTCTCCAATCGTATTGTGTCCAGCTCACTCGTACGCTGCGCACACTTGAAGGTCACCGCTCGACTCACGTGCCGGAGGCTATATTTATAGACACGTTTTTAAAATAGTTAAGCCATGTCTGTTCTCTACAAGCAGTCGCGGTCGGTCCCGGTTATTATTACTATCATGTGAAAATAGTCGTTAAAGCCCGCCAACCCGCATTCCCTCTCTAGCTCTAAATCCCTCTCTGCCCAGAAGTGTGACGTTAAGGGGGAGAGGGGGAGATGGGGTAGAGGGGGAGGGGGGAGAGAGGGGGGAGGGGGAGAGAGGGGGGGTTTCCTCTTCAAGTGTGTGAGGTACTCACCATAGGCGCAGATGATGTTGGAGAGCTCGCGGAACAGCAGGATGCCGTTGGGCGAGCTGACGTCGAACTGCAGCCGCTGGTTGCGGTTCTGAGCGAGTTCCGCCGCCAGCTTCAGCACGGGCGTGCTCACCGCCGGCTCCGCGTACCACAGCTCTATGCCGCGCAGCAGCACCTTCATGTACAGCGGGTAGCTGTAATCCAATACATCATTCATCATCATCACCACCACCATCATCATCGTTATCATCATAATCATAATCATCATCATCATCACCGCCATCATCATCATCATCACCACCACCACCACCACCATCATCATCATCATCATCATCACCACCACCACCATCATCATCATCACCACCATCATCATCATCATCATCATGGTAGATTCAATTGACGATTCAATAGTACTTATAAAAGTTTTTATTCAAATAGAATAAAAAACTTTTCTATTCTATTCTATTCTATTCTATTCATCAAAATTCCCGCACTCATTGAAAATGTAAGCCCTGGTTATTACAAAAATTAATTTGTGCAAAAATTACTAATTTTTACAAAAAAAAATCATTTTTTACAAAAAAAAATCATTTTTACAAAAAAAATTACAAAAAAAAAATTTACAAAAAAAATATTATAATTACTAATACTCACATCCAGTCAAAGAGCATCATATACGTGGTCTTGGTGTTGAAAGCGAAGGCGAGGCCCCGCAGGTCCCTCGCGAGGCCTATGAGAGTATTTTTGGCGTCCTCGGAAGCGAACATGGGACTCTCCGCATTGTTCAACAGGCCGATTATACTCTCGAAGGCGGCTGTGAACAAAGAGCAATAGGAAGATGATTACTTAGCTAACTAAAATTTAAAAGTGTCGCTTACACAAAAAAAAAATACTATTTTAAAGCTTAAAAACGCTTTTATATTATATTTACAGCATCTCAAATGAAATAAAACTGGTGGACTTAGTGCTAATGCATTTTCGCGATGAAAAGGACTTTTGTTTATTCAATATTTATTTAAATTAATTAAAAAAAAACCCATTATTCATTTTCCGATACCCTCTGGTACTCTCCGATTTTAATCACTTTTGTACTCATTTTGAGTCTTCGCTAAACTAAATGAATTTTAAATTTGTTAATTTTCCGCCTGGAGCACTCACTGTAATATGTAGATGAAATCAAGCCTTAAAATCATAAAAATTAGTACAATTTTACTTGAATCGTAAAATGCTACGATACTCGCAGTCTATCAATGTTGCGCATCGAATCGCGTCTATGTTCAGAGCGGACACAAAGATCGGCGAGTCACCTGTGAGCGGCATCATGAAGGCGTGGAAGCGCTCCTCGTCCTCGCCCAGCTCCACCATGAGCAGCCTGCCGAGCGCCGTGTACAGCATGCTGCGGCACCGCATCTCCGACGTGTTGGCGCCCATGCCCAGGAACGCGTCTATGTTCAGAGCGGACACAAAGATCGGCGAGTCACCTGTGAGCGGCATCATGAAGGCGTGGAAGCGCTCCTCGTCCTCGCCCAGCTCCACCATGAGCAGCCTGCCGAGCGCCGTGTACAGCATGCTGCGGCACCGCATCTCCGACGTGTTGGCGCCCATGCCCAGGAACGCGTCTATGTTCAGAGCGGACACAAAGATCGGCGAGTCACCTGTGAGCGGCATCATGAAGGCGTGGAAGCGCTCCTCGTCCTCGCCCAGCTCCACCATGAGCAGCCTGCCGAGCGCCGTGTACAGCATGCTGCGGCACCGCATCTCCGACGTGTTGGCGCCCATGCCCAGGAACGCGTCTATGTTCAGAGCGGACACAAAGATCGGCGAGTCACCTGTGAGCGGCATCATGAAGGCGTGGAAGCGCTCCTCGTCCTCGCCCAGCTCCACCATGAGCAGCCTGCCGAGCGCCGTGTACAGCATGCTGCGGCACCGCATCTCCGACGTGTTGGCGCCCATGCCCAGGAACGCGTCTATGTTCAGAGCGGACACAAAGATCGGCGAGTCACCTGTGAGCGGCATCATGAAGGCGTGGAAGCGCTCCTCGTCCTCGCCCAGCTCCACCATGAGCAGCCTGCCGAGCGCCGTGTACAGCATGCTGCGGCACCGCATCTCCGACGTGTTGGCGCCCATGCCCAGGAACGCGTCTATGTTCAGAGCGGACACAAAGATCGGCGAGTCACCTGTGAGCGGCATCATGAAGGCGTGGAAGCGCTCCTCGTCCTCGCCCAGCTCCACCATGAGCAGCCTGCCGAGCGCCGTGTACAGCATGCTGCGGCACCGCATCTCCGACGTGTTGGCGCCCATGCCCAGGAACGCGTCTATGTTCAGAGCGGACACAAAGATCGGCGAGTCACCTGTGAGCGGCATCATGAAGGCGTGGAAGCGCTCCTCGTCCTCGCCCAGCTCCACCATGAGCAGCCTGCCGAGCGCCGTGTACAGCATGCTGCGGCACCGCATCTCCGACGTGTTGGCGCCCATGCCCAGGAACGCGTCTATGTTCAGAGCGGACACAAAGATCGGCGAGTCACCTGTGAGCGGCATCATGAAGGCGTGGAAGCGCTCCTCGTCCTCGCCCAGCTCCACCATGAGCAGCCTGCCGAGCGCCGTGTACAGCATGCTGCGGCACCGCATCTCCGACGTGTTGGCGCCCATGCCCAGGAACGCGTCTATGTTCAGAGCGGACACAAAGATCGGCGAGTCACCTGTGAGCGGCATCATGAAGGCGTGGAAGCGCTCCTCGTCCTCGCCCAGCTCCACCATGAGCAGCCTGCCGAGCGCCGTGTACAGCATGCTGCGGCACCGCATCTCCGACGTGTTGGCGCCCATGCCCAGGAACGCGTCTATGTTCAGAGCGGACACAAAGATCGGCGAGTCACCTGTGAGCGGCATCATGAAGGCGTGGAAGCGCTCCTCGTCCTCGCCCAGCTCCACCATGAGCAGCCTGCCGAGCGCCGTGTACAGCATGCTGCGGCACCGCATCTCCGACGTGTTGGCGCCCATGCCCAGGAACGCGTCTATGTTCAGAGCGGACACAAAGATCGGCGAGTCACCTGTGAGCGGCATCATGAAGGCGTGGAAGCGCTCCTCGTCCTCGCCCAGCTCCACCATGAGCAGCCTGCCGAGCGCCGTGTACAGCATGCTGCGGCACCGCATCTCCGACGTGTTGGCGCCCATGCCCAGGAACGCGTCTATGTTCAGAGCGGACACAAAGATCGGCGAGTCACCTGTGAGCGGCATCATGAAGGCGTGGAAGCGCTCCTCGTCCTCGCCCAGCTCCACCATGAGCAGCCTGCCGAGCGCCGTGTACAGCATGCTGCGGCACCGCATCTCCGACGTGTTGGCGCCCATGCCCAGGAACGCGTCTATGTTCAGAGCGGACACAAAGATCGGCGAGTCACCTGTGAGCGGCATCATGAAGGCGTGGAAGCGCTCCTCGTCCTCGCCCAGCTCCACCATGAGCAGCCTGCCGAGCGCCGTGTACAGCATGCTGCGGCACCGCATCTCCGACGTGTTGGCGCCCATGCCCAGGAACGCGTCTATGTTCAGAGCGGACACAAAGATCGGCGAGTCACCTGTGAGCGGCATCATGAAGGCGTGGAAGCGCTCCTCGTCCTCGCCCAGCTCCACCATGAGCAGCCTGCCGAGCGCCGTGTACAGCATGCTGCGGCACCGCATCTCCGACGTGTTGGCGCCCATGCCCAGGAACGCGTCTATGTTCAGAGCGGACACAAAGATCGGCGAGTCACCTGTGAGCGGCATCATGAAGGCGTGGAAGCGCTCCTCGTCCTCGCCCAGCTCCACCATGAGCAGCCTGCCGAGCGCCGTGTACAGCATGCTGCGGCACCGCATCTCCGACGTGTTGGCGCCCATGCCCAGGAACGCGTCTATGTTCAGAGCGGACACAAAGATCGGCGAGTCACCTGTGAGCGGCATCATGAAGGCGTGGAAGCGCTCCTCGTCCTCGCCCAGCTCCACCATGAGCAGCCTGCCGAGCGCCGTGTACAGCATGCTGCGGCACCGCATCTCCGACGTGTTGGCGCCCATGCCCAGGAACGCGTCTATGTTCAGAGCGGACACAAAGATCGGCGAGTCACCTGTGAGCGGCATCATGAAGGCGTGGAAGCGCTCCTCGTCCTCGCCCAGCTCCACCATGAGCAGCCTGCCGAGCGCCGTGTACAGCATGCTGCGGCACCGCATCTCCGACGTGTTGGCGCCCATGCCCAGGAACGCGTCTATGTTCAGAGCGGACACAAAGATCGGCGAGTCACCTGTGAGCGGCATCATGAAGGCGTGGAAGCGCTCCTCGTCCTCGCCCAGCTCCACCATGAGCAGCCTGCCGAGCGCCGTGTACAGCATGCTGCGGCACCGCATCTCCGACGTGTTGGCGCCCATGCCCAGGAACGCGTCTATGTTCAGAGCGGACACAAAGATCGGCGAGTCACCTGTGAGCGGCATCATGAAGGCGTGGAAGCGCTCCTCGTCCTCGCCCAGCTCCACCATGAGCAGCCTGCCGAGCGCCGTGTACAGCATGCTGCGGCACCGCATCTCCGACGTGTTGGCGCCCATGCCCAGGAACGCGTCTATGTTCAGAGCGGACACAAAGATCGGCGAGTCACCTGTGAGCGGCATCATGAAGGCGTGGAAGCGCTCCTCGTCCTCGCCCAGCTCCACCATGAGCAGCCTGCCGAGCGCCGTGTACAGCATGCTGCGGCACCGCATCTCCGACGTGTTGGCGCCCATGCCCAGGAACGCGTCTATGTTCAGAGCGGACACAAAGATCGGCGAGTCACCTGTGAGCGGCATCATGAAGGCGTGGAAGCGCTCCTCGTCCTCGCCCAGCTCCACCATGAGCAGCCTGCCGAGCGCCGTGTACAGCATGCTGCGGCACCGCATCTCCGACGTGTTGGCGCCCATGCCCAGGAACGCGTCTATGTTCAGAGCGGACACAAAGATCGGCGAGTCACCTGTGAGCGGCATCATGAAGGCGTGGAAGCGCTCCTCGTCCTCGCCCAGCTCCACCATGAGCAGCCTGCCGAGCGCCGTGTACAGCATGCTGCGGCACCGCATCTCCGACGTGTTGGCGCCCATGCCCAGGAACGCGTCTATGTTCAGAGCGGACACAAAGATCGGCGAGTCACCTGTGAGCGGCATCATGAAGGCGTGGAAGCGCTCCTCGTCCTCGCCCAGCTCCACCATGAGCAGCCTGCCGAGCGCCGTGTACAGCATGCTGCGGCACCGCATCTCCGACGTGTTGGCGCCCATGCCCAGGAACGCGTCTATGTTCAGAGCGGACACAAAGATCGGCGAGTCACCTGTGAGCGGCATCATGAAGGCGTGGAAGCGCTCCTCGTCCTCGCCCAGCTCCACCATGAGCAGCCTGCCGAGCGCCGTGTACAGCATGCTGCGGCACCGCATCTCCGACGTGTTGGCGCCCATGCCCAGGAACGCGTCTATGTTCAGAGCGGACACAAAGATCGGCGAGTCACCTGTGAGCGGCATCATGAAGGCGTGGAAGCGCTCCTCGTCCTCGCCCAGCTCCACCATGAGCAGCCTGCCGAGCGCCGTGTACAGCATGCTGCGGCACCGCATCTCCGACGTGTTGGCGCCCATGCCCAGGAACGCGTCTATGTTCAGAGCGGACACAAAGATCGGCGAGTCACCTGTGAGCGGCATCATGAAGGCGTGGAAGCGCTCCTCGTCCTCGCCCAGCTCCACCATGAGCAGCCTGCCGAGCGCCGTGTACAGCATGCTGCGGCACCGCATCTCCGACGTGTTGGCGCCCATGCCCAGGAACGCGTCTATGTTCAGAGCGGACACAAAGATCGGCGAGTCACCTGTGAGCGGCATCATGAAGGCGTGGAAGCGCTCCTCGTCCTCGCCCAGCTCCACCATGAGCAGCCTGCCGAGCGCCGTGTACAGCATGCTGCGGCACCGCATCTCCGACGTGTTGGCGCCCATGCCCAGGAACGCGTCTATGTTCAGAGCGGACACAAAGATCGGCGAGTCACCTGTGAGCGGCATCATGAAGGCGTGGAAGCGCTCCTCGTCCTCGCCCAGCTCCACCATGAGCAGCCTGCCGAGCGCCGTGTACAGCATGCTGCGGCACCGCATCTCCGACGTGTTGGCGCCCATGCCCAGGAACGCGTCTATGTTCAGAGCGGACACAAAGATCGGCGAGTCACCTGTGAGCGGCATCATGAAGGCGTGGAAGCGCTCCTCGTCCTCGCCCAGCTCCACCATGAGCAGCCTGCCGAGCGCCGTGTACAGCATGCTGCGGCACCGCATCTCCGACGTGTTGGCGCCCATGCCCAGGAACGCGTCTATGTTCAGAGCGGACACAAAGATCGGCGAGTCACCTGTGAGCGGCATCATGAAGGCGTGGAAGCGCTCCTCGTCCTCGCCCAGCTCCACCATGAGCAGCCTGCCGAGCGCCGTGTACAGCATGCTGCGGCACCGCATCTCCGACGTGTTGGCGCCCATGCCCAGGAACGCGTCTATGTTCAGAGCGGACACAAAGATCGGCGAGTCACCTGTGAGCGGCATCATGAAGGCGTGGAAGCGCTCCTCGTCCTCGCCCAGCTCCACCATGAGCAGCCTGCCGAGCGCCGTGTACAGCATGCTGCGGCACCGCATCTCCGACGTGTTGGCGCCCATGCCCAGGAACGCGTCTATGTTCAGAGCGGACACAAAGATCGGCGAGTCACCTGTGAGCGGCATCATGAAGGCGTGGAAGCGCTCCTCGTCCTCGCCCAGCTCCACCATGAGCAGCCTGCCGAGCGCCGTGTACAGCATGCTGCGGCACCGCATCTCCGACGTGTTGGCGCCCATGCCCAGGAACGCGTCTATGTTCAGAGCGGACACAAAGATCGGCGAGTCACCTGTGAGCGGCATCATGAAGGCGTGGAAGCGCTCCTCGTCCTCGCCCAGCTCCACCATGAGCAGCCTGCCGAGCGCCGTGTACAGCATGCTGCGGCACCGCATCTCCGACGTGTTGGCGCCCATGCCCAGGAACGCGTCTATGTTCAGAGCGGACACAAAGATCGGCGAGTCACCTGTGAGCGGCATCATGAAGGCGTGGAAGCGCTCCTCGTCCTCGCCCAGCTCCACCATGAGCAGCCTGCCGAGCGCCGTGTACAGCATGCTGCGGCACCGCATCTCCGACGTGTTGGCGCCCATGCCCAGGAACGCGTCTATGTTCAGAGCGGACACAAAGATCGGCGAGTCACCTGTGAGCGGCATCATGAAGGCGTGGAAGCGCTCCTCGTCCTCGCCCAGCTCCACCATGAGCAGCCTGCCGAGCGCCGTGTACAGCATGCTGCGGCACCGCATCTCCGACGTGTTGGCGCCCATGCCCAGGAACGCGTCTATGTTCAGAGCGGACACAAAGATCGGCGAGTCACCTGTGAGCGGCATCATGAAGGCGTGGAAGCGCTCCTCGTCCTCGCCCAGCTCCACCATGAGCAGCCTGCCGAGCGCCGTGTACAGCATGCTGCGGCACCGCATCTCCGACGTGTTGGCGCCCATGCCCAGGAACGCGTCTATGTTCAGAGCGGACACAAAGATCGGCGAGTCACCTGTGAGCGGCATCATGAAGGCGTGGAAGCGCTCCTCGTCCTCGCCCAGCTCCACCATGAGCAGCCTGCCGAGCGCCGTGTACAGCATGCTGCGGCACCGCATCTCCGACGTGTTGGCGCCCATGCCCAGGAACGCGTCTATGTTCAGAGCGGACACAAAGATCGGCGAGTCACCTGTGAGCGGCATCATGAAGGCGTGGAAGCGCTCCTCGTCCTCGCCCAGCTCCACCATGAGCAGCCTGCCGAGCGCCGTGTACAGCATGCTGCGGCACCGCATCTCCGACGTGTTGGCGCCCATGCCCAGGAACGCGTCTATGTTCAGAGCGGACACAAAGATCGGCGAGTCACCTGTGAGCGGCATCATGAAGGCGTGGAAGCGCTCCTCGTCCTCGCCCAGCTCCACCATGAGCAGCCTGCCGAGCGCCGTGTACAGCATGCTGCGGCACCGCATCTCCGACGTGTTGGCGCCCATGCCCAGGAACGCGTCTATGTTCAGAGCGGACACAAAGATCGGCGAGTCACCTGTGAGCGGCATCATGAAGGCGTGGAAGCGCTCCTCGTCCTCGCCCAGCTCCACCATGAGCAGCCTGCCGAGCGCCGTGTACAGCATGCTGCGGCACCGCATCTCCGACGTGTTGGCGCCCATGCCCAGGAACGCGTCTATGTTCAGAGCGGACACAAAGATCGGCGAGTCACCTGTGAGCGGCATCATGAAGGCGTGGAAGCGCTCCTCGTCCTCGCCCAGCTCCACCATGAGCAGCCTGCCGAGCGCCGTGTACAGCATGCTGCGGCACCGCATCTCCGACGTGTTGGCGCCCATGCCCAGGAACGCGTCTATGTTCAGAGCGGACACAAAGATCGGCGAGTCACCTGTGAGCGGCATCATGAAGGCGTGGAAGCGCTCCTCGTCCTCGCCCAGCTCCACCATGAGCAGCCTGCCGAGCGCCGTGTACAGCATGCTGCGGCACCGCATCTCCGACGTGTTGGCGCCCATGCCCAGGAACGCGTCTATGTTCAGAGCGGACACAAAGATCGGCGAGTCACCTGTGAGCGGCATCATGAAGGCGTGGAAGCGCTCCTCGTCCTCGCCCAGCTCCACCATGAGCAGCCTGCCGAGCGCCGTGTACAGCATGCTGCGGCACCGCATCTCCGACGTGTTGGCGCCCATGCCCAGGAACGCGTCTATGTTCAGAGCGGACACAAAGATCGGCGAGTCACCTGTGAGCGGCATCATGAAGGCGTGGAAGCGCTCCTCGTCCTCGCCCAGCTCCACCATGAGCAGCCTGCCGAGCGCCGTGTACAGCATGCTGCGGCACCGCATCTCCGACGTGTTGGCGCCCATGCCCAGGAACGCGTCTATGTTCAGAGCGGACACAAAGATCGGCGAGTCACCTGTGAGCGGCATCATGAAGGCGTGGAAGCGCTCCTCGTCCTCGCCCAGCTCCACCATGAGCAGCCTGCCGAGCGCCGTGTACAGCATGCTGCGGCACCGCATCTCCGACGTGTTGGCGCCCATGCCCAGGAACGCGTCTATGTTCAGAGCGGACACAAAGATCGGCGAGTCACCTGTGAGCGGCATCATGAAGGCGTGGAAGCGCTCCTCGTCCTCGCCCAGCTCCACCATGAGCAGCCTGCCGAGCGCCGTGTACAGCATGCTGCGGCACCGCATCTCCGACGTGTTGGCGCCCATGCCCAGGAACGCGTCTATGTTCAGAGCGGACACAAAGATCGGCGAGTCACCTGTGAGCGGCATCATGAAGGCGTGGAAGCGCTCCTCGTCCTCGCCCAGCTCCACCATGAGCAGCCTGCCGAGCGCCGTGTACAGCATGCTGCGGCACCGCATCTCCGACGTGTTGGCGCCCATGCCCAGGAACGCGTCTATGTTCAGAGCGGACACAAAGATCGGCGAGTCACCTGTGAGCGGCATCATGAAGGCGTGGAAGCGCTCCTCGTCCTCGCCCAGCTCCACCATGAGCAGCCTGCCGAGCGCCGTGTACAGCATGCTGCGGCACCGCATCTCCGACGTGTTGGCGCCCATGCCCAGGAACGCGTCTATGTTCAGAGCGGACACAAAGATCGGCGAGTCACCTGTGAGCGGCATCATGAAGGCGTGGAAGCGCTCCTCGTCCTCGCCCAGCTCCACCATGAGCAGCCTGCCGAGCGCCGTGTACAGCATGCTGCGGCACCGCATCTCCGACGTGTTGGCGCCCATGCCCAGGAACGCGTCTATGTTCAGAGCGGACACAAAGATCGGCGAGTCACCTGTGAGCGGCATCATGAAGGCGTGGAAGCGCTCCTCGTCCTCGCCCAGCTCCACCATGAGCAGCCTGCCGAGCGCCGTGTACAGCATGCTGCGGCACCGCATCTCCGACGTGTTGGCGCCCATGCCCAGGAACGCGTCTATGTTCAGAGCGGACACAAAGATCGGCGAGTCACCTGTGAGCGGCATCATGAAGGCGTGGAAGCGCTCCTCGTCCTCGCCCAGCTCCACCATGAGCAGCCTGCCGAGCGCCGTGTACAGCATGCTGCGGCACCGCATCTCCGACGTGTTGGCGCCCATGCCCAGGAACGGGAAGTGTTCCGCCTAAAGAAACATTTCATTTTTACAAAAAAAAAAATTTTAAAAAATAATTTTTACAAAAAAAAAAAAACATTTTTACACAAAAAAAAAATTAAAAAATCATTTTTACAAAAAAAAATTACAAAAAAATCATTTTTACAAAAAAAAATTGTAAAAATGATTACGGGCGACCGTCAACATCTTTAGATATATAGACGTCAGGTGATTGCAATACATAGCGAACTTTTAAAAATACATAATGTTTCAATTATTTTTACGTGATAGAGAACGCACGATCGGCCAGGAGTTCGGATTGTCCCGTGTGGGGTTGCTGGTCCCCCATCGGGCGCGTCCCCCCGGTGGCGGATGGGGGAACGCCTCCCAGATATGGGAGGTACCGGGGAAACCCGGCGCGGACCAAAACCAGCAGGGGGTTGCCGCTTGGATCCTGGTACTTCTCTGTTCATCAGAGTGGACTGTGGAGACTCCGGGCGGCGACAATTGGGGGGGAGGCTTTCGGGCCGTGAGGAAGAAAACCTCGTTAAAAAATTACAGGAGGGGGTGGAAATGCCCTGCGCGGCGGGTCCGCTGGTCTTTTTGGCCGGTGGGCGCTGGCTTCGGCCACCGTCGGGCAACCCGTAATCCGCACTGAGCGGAACCGGGGGCCCCACGCACTGAGCGAGGGGCCGCGAGGAAGAAAACCTCTATAAAAAATTACACGAGGGGTGAACCTCTTGAGGGTCGCCTGCGGGTGTGGCCCTCTTGAGGGTTGCCTCTAGCGAGGAACTTCGGGTGATGGAATGGTGTATCCGTCGCCCGTTGAGACGCCTCGGGTCGGGAGGCGCACCACTATGTTCCTGGTGCGCCTCAGACGGTGTTAGGGGGCCTTTAGGTCCCCCGGTGGAGGGTCTGCCTCGGCGGACGGCGCCGGCTGGGTCGCGGATGATTGCGCAAGTGTACCCGTAACCCAGCCACCAGGCGACACGGAGGAACATCGCTGGGTTTTAGTGGGTATTCTGGCCATCGGCCTGCTTGAGTCCCACACTACCTTCCGGAAGCGGCGCAGTCCGCTGCGCTGCTTCCGGAAGGTGTGCGTAAATGCATTTCCCAGCGTCAAAAAAAAAAAAAAAAAAAAGGAGTTCGGATTGTGATAACGTCACAACGCCATAAGAAAACAAAGACATATAGGTGCGTCGTCTGTCTCTCTTTATTTTCTTATGACGTTATCACGTAAAATTATCGTCCGAAAACCGACTTTACAGACAACCAATTTGTTTTTCGCATTTTTTTTGTGGTATCTTGTCAGTACACTATTACCTATCGCCGTTCCCGATTGTAATCTCCTTGCATCCGTGCATACACTAGCGGACCCGGCAGACGTCGTCCTGCCCGGTGACATACTGACATCAGTGCAACCTACCCGGTCATCAAAGTACTAATATCGCAATTAAAAAATAGGGGTTGATCGTAGAAGGGTGAAAATTTAGGATTGTATATATCGACCAGAATCTCATGAAAAATAGGGAAATAAAATTCCAAGGCTAGCAACACTACGGCCGCCCTAGCGATAAACAAAGCAACTGATATTTTTTGTGAAATAGACTTTTTGCAGTAACAAAAGTTTTATGTCGAGTAGTTTTTACCACAGTTTAATATTTCAAATAACTTGAACTGTAAACTGAAATTTAAATTGCCCAAACAAAGTAACTGCACTCACTAACCCGGAATATAAATGCAAAAACCAAGTAAACAACAAGCACAACACAAAAACAAAGTAATTGGATGTTGATTACTTTGTTTTTGTATTTAAAATGCAGTTGCTGGATTTTTAGTTTCGTGAAACGATCCCAGGTAAGATGTTCTGAATGTAATTACTTTGTTTATCACTAGGGCAGCCGAGTTAACCTAGTGTTGCTTACTACAAAATTTAACTTCCCCATTTTTCATGAGATTCTGGTCGATCTTTATGTATTTTTGTATGTTGTATCATAAAAAAATAAAAACTAAAAATTTTGTATAAAAAATAAAAAATAAAAATTTAGTGGTGGACTACCCTTAACATTTAGGGGGATGAAAAATAGATGATGGCCGATTCTCAGACCTACTCAATATGCTCACAAAATTTCATGAGAATCGGTCAAGCCGTTTCGGAGGAGTATGGGAACGAAAATTGTGACACGAGAATTTTATATACAACGTTAGTTTTACTTTGCGCAAAAACCGAAACACGTGTCAAATATTTTTACATTAAGAATATTTATACAAAATTTCAAAAAAATATAATGAAAAGTAACGAAGTTATAAGCTTGTTATGTTGCGTCGTTGTCCTCGAAAAAAATGGTCACCGCAAGCCGTCGCCGCAGGGACTAGCGATCGACGCGAGTTGAATGACCGCCGCTGTGTGCCGACCGTCAGCTGATGCGCGGTAAATCATTGTGTCTAAGCTTGTAAGATTTCAAAATATTTTTGGACAAAAATATAACACTATATAAAAATGGTTGGATTCGATTTTGTTACTGATTCTGTACAAACTACTTTCAGGTTTTGCGTAAAGTAAAACTAACGTTGTATAAGATATTAATTTACACATAATCCACGTCGGATACCACTCACCGTGTGGTGTGTCAGCATGATGTGCACCTCCTCCAGTTTGACCAGCTTCCTGACGCACGAGTAGCCGCCGCTCAGCTCGCTCAGCAGGCCCAGAGTCTTGGATATTATCGGCTCCGAACCGCCCCAGTACTTCAGATTTGTTATACTGTGGACGCATTCAAACGTTATTTCTTTCAATTGTATATTCTAAATTTTTAACCCCCGACGCAAAAACGACGGGGTGTTATAAGTTTGACGTGTCTGTGTGTGTGTCTGTCTGTTCCCCTGTAGCGCTCAAACGGGTGGACCGATTTGCATGCGGTTTTTTTTTGTTTGAAAGTTAAATTAGTCGAGAGTGTTGTTAGCTATGTTTGATGAAAATCGATCCAAGATGGCCGCCGCTACAAAATGAAGGATTACATATTTTATCACAACTCCCTCAATATGGGTATCAAATGAAAGGGCTTGACTAGTAGAATAGCACTATTGCAAATCCAAGATGGCCGCCGCCAAAAATAGCGAATGTCGGGGGTTTTTAAGTTTTTAATTTACACTTGTCATTCATCATTTTTAGGATTCCGTACCCAAAGAGTAAAATCGGAGCCCTATTAATGTCACTCTGCTGTCTATCTGTCCATCTGTCTGTCTGTCTGCCCGTCCGCCGGTCACAGGTCTCTAGCTCGTAGGCTAAATGAGTTAGAAACCTAAAATTTTCGTATTTCGTCGGCTTACCGCTAGAACTCATTATGTGACATGTTCACAACTTTGAGTAAACGAGGTTTAAACAATTAATTAGTTGTAGTTGTATTGATTGCCTAATAATTTTACAACTACAACTAATTAATTGTTTAAACCTCGTTTACTCAAAGTTGTGAATATGTCACATAATGAGTTCTAGCGGTAAGCCGACGATTTGGTGTAGAACGTTAACCCAAAAACAAATATTGAATTAGAAATTGAATTAAATTATTTTTCAGGGGGGCTCACATACATGAAAAGGAGCCGAAAAAAAGTTTTTTTTTCTTACCCTAGCTTGTGGGGTATCATTGTTGTAGAGCTCATTGAGTAGAGTACAAATATATATTTTTAATTTTTTTCTCAAAAAAAATCAATGTTGTCAGTTTTAGACCATTTTTATGACGGGGGCTATGTCAAAAACTAAACTAGTTAGGAATATGATATTTTGGTATATTATGTACCATATGCTCTATTTGAACAACAAATACTGAAAACAACGATTCATAAAGTAGTTTGTATGCTGTGACCAAAACAAATGAACATTTTTTGGGTTTTTCTTTCACGGTTTGTTGCGATGTCTAGCTCGGAAATTAAATATTTCTTAGACCCAAAATATTATATTGTTCATAATTATGCACGGAACCCTAAAAGAGCGAGGCCCGACTCCCACTTGGCTGATTTTTGGTATTTACGGAACAAGATCAAATGTATAACAAATTGAGACCGCTAATATTGCTATCGCGGCAAGCACGGCGCCGATGTGTAGAGACAGAGAGAGATAACAATATACCGGCCGATTCTAGCGAGCGCCTTGAATTGGACGCGTGCGGTGTTCGCCGTCTTAACACTCCGTTAGCGCGAGTCAACACGGCACAACGCCATCTAGTGCACTCAAGTGAAAGTAGAACAGCAACTCACATCTTCCTCATCATGACACTCAGCAGCTGGCTCTCGTCGCTGAAGCCGAACACCTCGTTGAGCCGCCAGTACACCTTGCTGTTCTTAGCGCGGTTCAACACCGCACAACGCCATCTAGTGCACTCAAGTGAGAGTAGAACAGCAACTCACATCTTCCTCATGATGACACTCAGCAGCTGGCTCTCGTCGCTGAAGCCGAACACCTCGTTGAGCCGCCAGTACACCTTGCTGTTCTTAGCGCGGTTCAACACCGCACAACGCCATCTAGTGCACTCAAGTGAGAGTAGAACAGCAACTCACATCTTCCTCATGATGACACTCAGCAGCTGGCTCTCGTCGCTGAAGCCGAACACCTCGTTGAGCCGCCGGTACACCTTGCTGTTCTTAGCGCGGTTCAACACCGCACAACGCCATCTAGTGCACTCAAGTGAGAGTAGAACAGCAACTCACATCTTCCTCATGATGACACTCAGCAGCTGGCTCTCGTCGCTGAAGCCGAACACCTCGTTGAGCCGCCGGTACACCTTGCTGTTCTTAGCGCGAGTCAACACCGCACAACGCCATCTAGTGCACTCAAGTGAGAGTAGAACAGCAACTCACATCTTCCTCATGATGACACTCAGCAGCTGGCTCTCGTCGCTGAAGCCGAACACCTCGTTGAGCCGCCGGTACACCTTGCTGTTCTTAGCGCGAGTCAACACAGCACAACGCCATCTAGTGCACTCAAGTGAGAGTAGAACAGCAACTCACATCTTCCTCATGATGACACTCAGCAGCTGGCTCTCGTCGCTGAAGCCGAACACCTCGTTGAGCCGCCGGTACACCTTGCTGTTCTTAGCGCGAGTCAACACCGCACAACGCCATCTAGTGCACTCAAGTGAGAGTAGAACAGCAACTCACATCTTCCTCATGATGACACTCAGCAGCTGGCTCTCGTCGCTGAAGCCGAACACCTCGTTGAGCCGCCGGTACACCTTGCTGTTCTTAGCGCGGTTCAACACCGTACAACGCCATCTAGTGCACTCAAGTGAGAGTAGAACAGTAACTCACATCTTCCTCATGATGACACTCAGCAGCTGGCCCTCGTCGCTGAAGCCGAACACCTCGTTGAGCCGCCGGTACACCTTGCTGTTCTTAGCGCGGTTCAACACCGTACAACGCCATCTAGTGCACTCAAGTGAGAGTAGAACAGCAACTCACATCTTCCTCATGATGACACTCAGCAGCTGGCTCTCGTCGCTGAAGCCGAACACCTCGTTGAGCCGCCGGTACACCTTGCTGTTCTTAGCGCGGTTCAACACCGTACAACGCCATCTAGTGCACTCAAGTGAGAGTAGAACAGCAACTCACATCTTCCTCATGATGACACTCAGCAGCTGGCCCTCGTCGCTGAAGCCGAACACCTCGTTGAGCCGCCGGTACACCTTGCTGTTCTTAGCGCGGTTCAACACCGTACAACGCCATCTAGTGCACTCAAGTGAGAGTAGAACAGCAACTCACATCTTCCTCATGATGACACTCAGCAGCTGGCTCTCGTCGCTGAAGCCGAACACCTCGTTGAGCCGCCGGTACACCTTGCTGTTCTTAGCGCGGTTCAACACCGTACAACGCCATCTAGTGCACTCAAGTGAGAGTAGAACAGCAACTCACATCTTCCTCATGATGACACTCAGCAGCTGGCTCTCGTCGCTGAAGCCGAACACCTCGTTGAGCCGCCGGTACACCTTGCTGTTCTTAGCGCGGTTCAACACCGTACAACGCCATCTAGTGCACTCAAGTGAGAGTAGAACAGCAACTCACATCTTCCTCATGATGACACTCAGCAGCTGGCCCTCGTCGCTGAAGCCGAACACCTCGTTGAGCCGCCGGTACACCTTGCTGTTCTTAGCGCGGTTCAACACCGTACAACGCCATCTAGTGCACTCAAGTGAGAGTAGAACAGCAACTCACATCTTCCTCATGATGACACTCAGCAGCTGGCTCTCGTCGCTGAAGCCGAACACCTCGTTGAGCCGCCGGTACACCTTGCTGTTCTTCTGCACCTGCTCGCCCACGTAGATCTTCCGGAAAGCTTCGAAGAACGACATCATCGCCAGCTCGAGTTTCTCGCACCCACCCTGAAAAAAAAAAGAACAATAAATCTATACTAATAAATAAAATTGAAGTGTCTGTCTGTAATATCGAAATAACTACCTCATATTAAGCTCATATGGTTATTTGAACGCTACCATAACCGAATCACACGTTTTTAAAATTTTTGTCTGTCTGTCTGTCTGTCTGTCTGTCTGTCTGTTTGAACGGGCTAATTTTCGGAACGGCTGAACCGATTTTGACGGGACCTTCACATACAAGTAGAGAATTAACCAGGGAGTAACATAGGCTACTTTTTTAACCGACTTTAAAAAAAGGAGGAGTTGTGTTTTTCTACCTATGTACACCGATATCTCCGAGATTTCTGAACCGATTTGCGTAATTTTTTTTTTAATCGATAGAGAAACATTGCGACCCTGTTCTGTAAAAAATTTGGATTCCAACTCCTCAATCCTGATGCTGTAGGGGACCAAATCCCCAAAACTAATGGGTTTTAGAAACTTTCGGTTATTTAAATTGATATTGGGGGTACCAACTAAAGACTTTATCGTTGAATGAACTCGAGTAGGTACATATCCAACTCCTCAACCCTGATGCTGTAAGGAATTGTATTCTGAAATCGTGGGAATCCCACGGGATTTTTCCGTTTTGGGGACGGGTTTCTACAGATACAGATAAGCTACTTTTTGTTCTGCAAAATCAAAAGTTCCCACGGGATTTTTAAAACCTAAATCCACACGGGCGAAGCCGTGGGCATCATCTAGTTATAAATACATCTTCTTTATTAGAAGAATCTGTGGCTAGTTTTGTTAGTAGAGTACACACAACACAGGGACACTCTCTCTAGTAAAAATAGGGACTCTATTTTTACGTAGGACTCCACAATGCGATGTACATTGGAGAAAAGAAAAATAACAAAAAGAAAAAAAAAAAAAAAAAGGAAAAAAAAAAAAAACAAAAACGAATTTAAAAAAAACGGCCAAGCGCGAGTCGGATTCGCGTTGTATGGAAGCCCCCTTAAATAATTATTTTACTCAGTTTTTTAGTATTTGTTGTTATAGCAGCAACTGAAATACATCATCTGTGAAAATTTCAACTCTATCACGGTTCATGAGATACAGTCTGGTGACAGACAGACAGACGGACGGACGGACGGACGGACGGACGGACGGACGGACGGACGGACGGACGGACGGACGGACGGAAGGACGGACGGACGGACGGACAGACGGATAGACTGACGGACGGACGGACAGACGGACGGACGGACAGCAGAGTCTGAGAAAGATAATGTCGAGTCTGTCAGAGTAATAGGGTCCCGTTTTACCCTACAAAGAAAAATAAGAAAAAAAGAATAAAAAAAAGAATAAAAAGAAAAAAAAGAAGAAAAAAAAACAAAGAAAAAAAAGAAGAAAAAAAAAATAAAGAAAAAAAAGAAAAAAAAGGAAAAAAATTAAGTATCGCGCGCGTTCTCCTACTTTAACAATTATGTGTGGTCTACATCGCATTGTGGGTAATAGATCGTACTGACCGAGGCGAGCCGCGAGTCGGTCATGTCCATCAGCTGCAGCACTCGGCAGACCAGCTCGCCGTCCATCGCGTCGCTCTCGTCGCTGGTGTTGTACGACGCGCGCCCGAGTATCGCCGCGCCGATTATGTAAACCAGCCACGTCAGTTGACCTGAAAATAATAAAAAAAAATAATAATAATAAAAAAGTGTCTGAGTGCAATTCACACACGGCAGAAGTGATACATATATTCTAATTTTTCGAATGCTCCAATACATAAAGTAAATATTATATTAGATACTAGCTGATGCCAGCGACTTCGTCCGCTTGGATTCTTATAAATGTCAGTGGGGGGTGGAATTTCTGAAATTCCTGAAACACGTAATTCTTTATTTTTAACCGACAGAACAAATACTGATTTTCATTGATATAACTTTAAAAATGATGGACTTTCATACAAACTTTCATCCCCCATTTAACCTACTTGGGGGTATTTTTTCCAAAATGTTTTAAACGCGTAACTCTTTATTTTTAACCGAAAACCTAAATACCAATTTTCATGGATATAACTTGAAAAATGACGGACTTTCATACAAAATTTTATTCCCTATTTAACCCCCTTAGGGATGGAATTCGCAATAATCCTTTCTTAGTGTGCGCCTAAGTCATAAAAGGAAGCTACTGTGAAAATTTCAAGTTTCTAGCTTCAGTGGTTTAGGCTGTGCGTTGATTGTCAGTCAGGACAAGCTACTTTATATTATTATAGATAGATTAAAACCTTTTTATACGTTTTTGAAATAGAATTTGACCTTTAAAAAAATACCGCATTCAAATCGGTTCACCCATTTGGGCGCTACGGTGGAACGCACGCACGCACGCATACATGCACGCACGCACGCACGCACGCATGCATGCACGAACGGACGGACGGACGGACGGACGGACGGACGTACGAGCGCACGGACGCAGGCACGGACGCACGGACGCACGGACGGGCGTACCGACGGACAGAAGGACGGACGGACGGACGAACACGATCTCACCCTGCAGTTGCAGCAGCTGCTGCGGGTTGGTCTCCACGCTGTAGGCGGCGGCGGCGCGGTCGAAGTGCGCCACCAGCAGCTGGCACGTCTTGCCGTACTCGCAGCGCCCGATCACCGACACCTGCTCCAGCTGCTGCTGCAGCGTGCCCGCCTCGTCCAGCGGGTCCTCCAGCCCCTCCCCTCCCCTCCCCTCCGTGACCACATACACACACACACACACAACACGATCTCACCTTGCAGTTGCAGCAGCTGCTGCGGGTTGGTCTCCACGCTGTAGGCGGCGGCGGCGCGGTCGAAGTGCGCCACCAGCAGCTGGCACGTCTTGCCGTACTCGCAGCGCCCGATCACCGACACCTGCTCCAGCTGCTGCTGCAGCGTGCCCGCCTCGTCCAGCGGGTCCTCCAGCCCCTCCCCTCCCCTCCCCTCCCCTCCGTGACCACATACACACACACACACACAACACGATCTCACCTTGCAGTTGCAGCAGCTGCTGCGGGTTGGTCTCCACGCTGTAGGCGGCGGCGGCGCGGTCGAAGTGCGCCACCAGCAGCTGGCACGTCTTGCCGTACTCGCAGCGCCCGATCACCGACACCTGCTCCAGCTGCTGCTGCAGCGTGCCCGCCTCGTCCAGCGGGTCCTCCAGCCCCTCCCCTCCCCTCCCCTCCCCTCCGTGACCACATACACACACACACACACAACACGATCTCACCTTGCAGTTGCAGCAGCTGCTGCGGGTTGGTCTCCACGCTGTAGGCGGCGGCGGCGCGGTCGAAGTGCGCCACCAGCAGCTGGCACGTCTTGCCGTACTCGCAGCGCCCGATCACCGACACCTGCTCCAGCTGCTGCTGCAGCGTGCCCGCCTCGTCCAGCGGGTCCTCCAGCCCCTCCCCTCCCCTCCCCTCCCCTCCGTGACCACATACACACACACACACACAACACGATCTCACCTTGCAGTTGCAGCAGCTGCTGCGGGTTGGTCTCCACGCTGTAGGCGGCGGCGGCGCGGTCGAAGTGCGCCACCAGCAGCTGGCACGTCTTGCCGTACTCGCAGCGCCCGATCACCGACACCTGCTCCAGCTGCTGCTGCAGCGTGCCCGCCTCGTCCAGCGGGTCCTCCAGCCCCTCCCCTCCCCTCCCCTCCCCTCCGTGACCACATACACACACACACACACAACACGATCTCACCTTGCAGTTGCAGCAGCTGCTGCGGGTTGGTCTCCACGCTGTAGGCGGCGGCGGCGCGGTCGAAGTGCGCCACCAGCAGCTGGCACGTCTTGCCGTACTCGCAGCGCCCGATCACCGACACCTGCTCCAGCTGCTGCTGCAGCGTGCCCGCCTCGTCCAGCGGGTCCTCCAGCCCCTCCCCTCCCCTCCCCTCCCCTCCGTGACCACATACACACACACACACACAACACGATCTCACCTTGCAGTTGCAGCAGCTGCTGCGGGTTGGTCTCCACGCTGTAGGCGGCGGCGGCGCGGTCGAAGTGCGCCACCAGCAGCTGGCACGTCTTGCCGTACTCGCAGCGCCCGATCACCGACACCTGCTCCAGCTGCTGCTGCAGCGTGCCCGCCTCGTCCAGCGGGTCCTCCAGCCCCTCCCCTCCCCTCCCCTCCCCTCCCCTCCGTGACCACATACACACACACACACACAACACGATCTCACCTTGCAGTTGCAGCAGCTGCTGCGGGTTGGTCTCCACGCTGTAGGCGGCGGCGGCGCGGTCGAAGTGCGCCACCAGCAGCTGGCACGTCTTGCCGTACTCGCAGCGCCCGATCACCGACACCTGCTCCAGCTGCTGCTGCAGCGTGCCCGCCTCGTCCAGCGGGTCCTCCAGCCCCTCCCCTCCCCTCCCCTCCCCTCCGTGACCACATACACACACACACACACAACACGATCTCACCTTGCAGTTGCAGCAGCTGCTGCGGGTTGGTCTCCACGCTGTAGGCGGCGGCGGCGCGGTCGAAGTGCGCCACCAGCAGCTGGCACGTCTTGCCGTACTCGCAGCGCCCGATCACCGACACCTGCTCCAGCTGCTGCTGCAGCGTGCCCGCCTCGTCCAGCGGGTCCTCCAGCCCCTCCCCTCCCCTCCCCTCCCCTCCGTGACCACATACACACACACACACACAACACGATCTCACCTTGCAGTTGCAGCAGCTGCTGCGGGTTGGTCTCCACGCTGTAGGCGGCGGCGGCGCGGTCGAAGTGCGCCACCAGCAGCTGGCACGTCTTGCCGTACTCGCAGCGCCCGATCACCGACACCTGCTCCAGCTGCTGCTGCAGCGTGCCCGCCTCGTCCAGCGGGTCCTCCAGCCCCTCCCCTCCCCTCCCCTCCCCTCCGTGACCACATACACACACACACACACAACACGATCTCACCTTGCAGTTGCAGCAGCTGCTGCGGGTTGGTCTCCACGCTGTAGGCGGCGGCGGCGCGGTCGAAGTGCGCCACCAGCAGCTGGCACGTCTTGCCGTACTCGCAGCGCCCGATCACCGACACCTGCTCCAGCTGCTGCTGCAGCGTGCCCGCCTCGTCCAGCGGGTCCTCCAGCCCCTCCCCTCCCCTCCCCTCCCCTCCGTGACCACATACACACACACACACACAACACGATCTCACCTTGCAGTTGCAGCAGCTGCTGCGGGTTGGTCTCCACGCTGTAGGCGGCGGCGGCGCGGTCGAAGTGCGCCACCAGCAGCTGGCACGTCTTGCCGTACTCGCAGCGCCCGATCACCGACACCTGCTCCAGCTGCTGCTGCAGCGTGCCCGCCTCGTCCAGCGGGTCCTCCAGCCCCTCCCCTCCCCTCCCCTCCCCTCCGTGACCACATACACACACACACACACAACACGATCTCACCTTGCAGTTGCAGCAGCTGCTGCGGGTTGGTCTCCACGCTGTAGGCGGCGGCGGCGCGGTCGAAGTGCGCCACCAGCAGCTGGCACGTCTTGCCGTACTCGCAGCGCCCGATCACCGACACCTGCTCCAGCTGCTGCTGCAGCGTGCCCGCCTCGTCCAGCGGGTCCTCCAGCCCCTCCCCTCCCCTCCCCTCCCCTCCCCTCCGTGACCACATACACACACACACACACAACACGATCTCACCTTGCAGTTGCAGCAGCTGCTGCGGGTTGGTCTCCACGCTGTAGGCGGCGGCGGCGCGGTCGAAGTGCGCCACCAGCAGCTGGCACGTCTTGCCGTACTCGCAGCGCCCGATCACCGACACCTGCTCCAGCTGCTGCTGCAGCGTGCCCGCCTCGTCCAGCGGGTCCTCCAGCCCCTCCCCTCCCCTCCCCTCCCCTCCGTGACCACATACACACACACACACACAACACGATCTCACCTTGCAGTTGCAGCAGCTGCTGCGGGTTGGTCTCCACGCTGTAGGCGGCGGCGGCGCGGTCGAAGTGCGCCACCAGCAGCTGGCACGTCTTGCCGTACTCGCAGCGCCGATCACCGACACCTGCTCCAGCTGCTGCTGCAGCGTGCCCGCCTCGTCCAGCGGGTCCTCCAGCCCCTCCCCTCCCCTCCCCTCCCCTCCGTGACCACATACACACACACACACACAACACGATCTCACCTTGCAGTTGCAGCAGCTGCTGCGGGTTGGTCTCCACGCTGTAGGCGGCGGCGGCGCGGTCGAAGTGCGCCACCAGCAGCTGGCACGTCTTGCCGTACTCGCAGCGCCCGATCACCGACACCTGCTCCAGCTGCTGCTGCAGCGTGCCCGCCTCGTCCAGCGGGTCCTCCAGCCCCTCCCCTCCCCTCCCCTCCCCTCCGTGACCACATACACACACACACACACAACACGATCTCACCTTGCAGTTGCAGCAGCTGCTGCGGGTTGGTCTCCACGCTGTAGGCGGCGGCGGCGCGGTCGAAGTGCGCCACCAGCAGCTGGCACGTCTTGCCGTACTCGCAGCGCCCGATCACCGACACCTGCTCCAGCTGCTGCTGCAGCGTGCCCGCCTCGTCCAGCGGGTCCTCCAGCCCCTCCCCTCCCCTCCCCTCCCCTCCGTGACCACATACACACACACACACACAACACGATCTCACCTTGCAGTTGCAGCAGCTGCTGCGGGTTGGTCTCCACGCTGTAGGCGGCGGCGGCGCGGTCGAAGTGCGCCACCAGCAGCTGGCACGTCTTGCCGTACTCGCAGCGCCCGATCACCGACACCTGCTCCAGCTGCTGCTGCAGCGTGCCCGCCTCGTCCAGCGGGTCCTCCAGCCCCTCCCCTCCCCTCCCCTCCCCTCCGTGACCACATACACACACACACACACAACACGATCTCACCTTGCAGTTGCAGCAGCTGCTGCGGGTTGGTCTCCACGCTGTAGGCGGCGGCGGCGCGGTCGAAGTGCGCCACCAGCAGCTGGCACGTCTTGCCGTACTCGCAGCGCCCGATCACCGACACCTGCTCCAGCTGCTGCTGCAGCGTGCCCGCCTCGTCCAGCGGGTCCTCCAGCCCCTCCCCTCCCCTCCCCTCCCCTCCGTGACCACATACACACACACACACACAACACGATCTCACCTTGCAGTTGCAGCAGCTGCTGCGGGTTGGTCTCCACGCTGTAGGCGGCGGCGGCGCGGTCGAAGTGCGCCACCAGCAGCTGGCACGTCTTGCCGTACTCGCAGCGCCCGATCACCGACACCTGCTCCAGCTGCTGCTGCAGCGTGCCCGCCTCGTCCAGCGGGTCCTCCAGCCCCTCCCCTCCCCTCCCCTCCCCTCCGTGACCACATACACACACACACACACAACACGATCTCACCTTGCAGTTGCAGCAGCTGCTGCGGGTTGGTCTCCACGCTGTAGGCGGCGGCGGCGCGGTCGAAGTGCGCCACCAGCAGCTGGCACGTCTTGCCGTACTCGCAGCGCCCGATCACCGACACCTGCTCCAGCTGCTGCTGCAGCGTGCCCGCCTCGTCCAGCGGGTCCTCCAGCCCCTCCCCTCCCCTCCCCTCCCCTCCGTGACCACATACACACACACACACACAACACGATCTCACCTTGCAGTTGCAGCAGCTGCTGCGGGTTGGTCTCCACGCTGTAGGCGGCGGCGGCGCGGTCGAAGTGCGCCACCAGCAGCTGGCACGTCTTGCCGTACTCGCAGCGCCCGATCACCGACACCTGCTCCAGCTGCTGCTGCAGCGTGCCCGCCTCGTCCAGCGGGTCCTCCAGCCCCTCCCCTCCCCTCCCCTCCCCTCCGTGACCACATACACACACACACACACAACACGATCTCACCTTGCAGTTGCAGCAGCTGCTGCGGGTTGGTCTCCACGCTGTAGGCGGCGGCGGCGCGGTCGAAGTGCGCCACCAGCAGCTGGCACGTCTTGCCGTACTCGCAGCGCCCGATCACCGACACCTGCTCCAGCTGCTGCTGCAGCGTGCCCGCCTCGTCCAGCGGGTCCTCCAGCCCCTCCCCTCCCCTCCCCTCCCCTCCGTGACCACATACACACACACACACACAACACGATCTCACCTTGCAGTTGCAGCAGCTGCTGCGGGTTGGTCTCCACGCTGTAGGCGGCGGCGGCGCGGTCGAAGTGCGCCACCAGCAGCTGGCACGTCTTGCCGTACTCGCAGCGCCCGATCACCGACACCTGCTCCAGCTGCTGCTGCAGCGTGCCCGCCTCGTCCAGCGGGTCCTCCAGCCCCTCCCCTCCCCTCCCCTCCCCTCCGTGACCACATACACACACACACACACAACACGATCTCACCTTGCAGTTGCAGCAGCTGCTGCGGGTTGGTCTCCACGCTGTAGGCGGCGGCGGCGCGGTCGAAGTGCGCCACCAGCAGCTGGCACGTCTTGCCGTACTCGCAGCGCCCGATCACCGACACCTGCTCCAGCTGCTGCTGCAGCGTGCCCGCCTCGTCCAGCGGGTCCTCCAGCCCCGCCCCTCCCCTCCCCTCCCCTCCCCTCCGTGACCACATACACACACACACACACAACACGATCTCACCTTGCAGTTGCAGCAGCTGCTGCGGGTTGGTCTCCACGCTGTAGGCGGCGGCGGCGCGGTCGAAGTGCGCCACCAGCAGCTGGCACGTCTTGCCGTACTCGCAGCGCCCGATCACCGACACCTGCTCCAGCTGCTGCTGCAGCGTGCCCGCCTCGTCCAGCGGGTCCTCCAGCCCCTCCCCTCCCCTCCGTGACCACATACACACACACACACACAACACGATCTCACCTTGCAGTTGCAGCAGCTGCTGCGGGTTGGTCTCCACGCTGTAGGCGGCGGCGGCGCGGTCGAAGTGCGCCACCAGCAGCTGGCACGTCTTGCCGTACTCGCAGCGCCCGATCACCGACACCTGCTCCAGCTGCTGCTGCAGCGTGCCCGCCTCGTCCAGCGGGTCCTCCAGCCCCTCCCCTCCCCTCCGTGACCACATACACACACACACACACAACACGATCTCACCTTGCAGTTGCAGCAGCTGCTGCGGGTTGGTCTCCACGCTGTAGGCGGCGGCGGCGCGGTCGAAGTGCGCCACCAGCAGCTGGCACGTCTTGCCGTACTCGCAGCGCCCGATCACCGACACCTGCTCCAGCTGCTGCTGCAGCGTGCCCGCCTCGTCCAGCGGGTCCTCCAGCCCCTCCCCTCCCCTCCCCTCCCCTCCGTGACCACATACACACACACACACACAACACGATCTCACCTTGCAGTTGCAGCAGCTGCTGCGGGTTGGTCTCCACGCTGTAGGCGGCGGCGGCGCGGTCGAAGTGCGCCACCAGCAGCTGGCACGTCTTGCCGTACTCGCAGCGCCCGATCACCGACACCTGCTCCAGCTGCTGCTGCAGCGTGCCCGCCTCGTCCAGCGGGTCCTCCAGCCCCTCCCCTCCCCTCCCCTCCCCTCCGTGACCACATACACACACACACACACAACACGATCTCACCTTGCAGTTGCAGCAGCTGCTGCGGGTTGGTCTCCACGCTGTAGGCGGCGGCGGCGCGGTCGAAGTGCGCCACCAGCAGCTGGCACGTCTTGCCGTACTCGCAGCGCCCGATCACCGACACCTGCTCCAGCTGCTGCTGCAGCGTGCCCGCCTCGTCCAGCGGGTCCTCCAGCCCCTCCCCTCCCCTCCCCTCCCCTCCGTGACCACATACACACACACACACACAACACGATCTCACCTTGCAGTTGCAGCAGCTGCTGCGGGTTGGTCTCCACGCTGTAGGCGGCGGCGGCGCGGTCGAAGTGCGCCACCAGCAGCTGGCACGTCTTGCCGTACTCGCAGCGCCCGATCACCGACACCTGCTCCAGCTGCTGCTGCAGCGTGCCCGCCTCGTCCAGCGGGTCCTCCAGCCCCTCCCCTCCCCTCCCCTCCCCTCCGTGACCACATACACACACACACACACAACACGATCTCACCTTGCAGTTGCAGCAGCTGCTGCGGGTTGGTCTCCACGCTGTAGGCGGCGGCGGCGCGGTCGAAGTGCGCCACCAGCAGCTGGCACGTCTTGCCGTACTCGCAGCGCCCGATCACCGACACCTGCTCCAGCTGCTGCTGCAGCGTGCCCGCCTCGTCCAGCGGGTCCTCCAGCCCCTCCCCTCCCCTCCCCTCCCCTCCGTGACCACATACACACACACACACACAACACGATCTCACCTTGCAGTTGCAGCAGCTGCTGCGGGTTGGTCTCCACGCTGTAGGCGGCGGCGGCGCGGTCGAAGTGCGCCACCAGCAGCTGGCACGTCTTGCCGTACTCGCAGCGCCCGATCACCGACACCTGCTCCAGCTGCTGCTGCAGCGTGCCCGCCTCGTCCAGCGGGTCCTCCAGCCCCTCCCCTCCCCTCCCCTCCCCTCCGTGACCACATACACACACACACACACAACACGATCTCACCTTGCAGTTGCAGCAGCTGCTGCGGGTTGGTCTCCACGCTGTAGGCGGCGGCGGCGCGGTCGAAGTGCGCCACCAGCAGCTGGCACGTCTTGCCGTACTCGCAGCGCCCGATCACCGACACCTGCTCCAGCTGCTGCTGCAGCGTGCCCGCCTCGTCCAGCGGGTCCTCCAGCCCCTCCCCTCCCCTCCCCTCCGTGACCACATACACACACACACACACAACACGATCTCACCTTGCAGTTGCAGCAGCTGCTGCGGGTTGGTCTCCACGCTGTAGGCGGCGGCGGCGCGGTCGAAGTGCGCCACCAGCAGCTGGCACGTCTTGCCGTACTCGCAGCGCCCGATCACCGACACCTGCTCCAGCTGCTGCTGCAGCGTGCCCGCCTCGTCCAGCGGGTCCTCCAGCCCCTCCCCTCCCCTCCCCTCCCCTCCGTGACCACATACACACACACACACACAACACGATCTCACCTTGCAGTTGCAGCAGCTGCTGCGGGTTGGTCTCCACGCTGTAGGCGGCGGCGGCGCGGTCGAAGTGCGCCACCAGCAGCTGGCACGTCTTGCCGTACTCGCAGCGCCCGATCACCGACACCTGCTCCAGCTGCTGCTGCAGCGTGCCCGCCTCGTCCAGCGGGTCCTCCAGCCCCTCCCCTCCCCTCCCCTCCCCTCCGTGACCACATACACACACACACACACAACACGATCTCACCTTGCAGTTGCAGCAGCTGCTGCGGGTTGGTCTCCACGCTGTAGGCGGCGGCGGCGCGGTCGAAGTGCGCCACCAGCAGCTGGCACGTCTTGCCGTACTCGCAGCGCCCGATCACCGACACCTGCTCCAGCTGCTGCTGCAGCGTGCCCGCCTCGTCCAGCGGGTCCTCCAGCCCCTCCCCTCCCCTCCGTGACCACATACACACACACACACACAACACGATCTCACCTTGCAGTTGCAGCAGCTGCTGCGGGTTGGTCTCCACGCTGTAGGCGGCGGCGGCGCGGTCGAAGTGCGCCACCAGCAGCTGGCACGTCTTGCCGTACTCGCAGCGCCCGATCACCGACACCTGCTCCAGCTGCTGCTGCAGCGTGCCCGCCTCGTCCAGCGGGTCCTCCAGCCCCTCCCCTCCCCTCCCCTCCCCTCCGTGACCACATACACACACACACACACAACACGATCTCACCTTGCAGTTGCAGCAGCTGCTGCGGGTTGGTCTCCACGCTGTAGGCGGCGGCGGCGCGGTCGAAGTGCGCCACCAGCAGCTGGCACGTCTTGCCGTACTCGCAGCGCCCGATCACCGACACCTGCTCCAGCTGCTGCTGCAGCGTGCCCGCCTCGTCCAGCGGGTCCTCCAGCCCCTCCCTGACCACATACATAAAATATGCTTATTACGCTGCATACTTAGTAGAAAGGTATGGCAGTAGAGGTAAAAAAATCGTCTAGAATTTTTTTACCTCTACTTACTTTGGCTTTCACGTACGGCACCGACGCTTTCACGTACGGCACCGAGGCGACCATGCGCTGCCACAGCGACAGCAGATAGTGGACCGAGTCAGGAGCGTACCTCACTATGAGCGCGACGGAGTCCAGCCTGGAGGCGACGTACGCCGCGGTCACTCCGGGCGCGTATACCTCCAGCAAGTGCGGCTCCGACACTTTCACGTACGGCACCGACGCGACCATGCGTTACCACAGCGACAGGAGATAGTGCACCGAGTCAGGAGCGTACCTCACTATGAGCGCGACGGAGTCCAGCCTGGAGGCGACGTACGCCGCGGTCACTCCGGGCGCGTACACCTCCAGCAAGTGCGGCTCCGACGCTTTCACGTACGGCACCGAGGCGACCATGCGCTGCCACAGCGACAAGAGATAGTGGACCGAGTTAGGCGCGTACCTCACTATGAGCGCGACGGAGTCCAGCCTGGAGGCGACGTACGCCGCGGTCACTCCGGGCGCGTACACCTCCAGCAAGTGCGGCTCCGACGCTTTCACGTACGGCACCGAGGCGACCATGCGCTGCCACAGCGACAAGAGATAGTGGACCGAGTTAGGCGCGTACCTCACTATGAGCGCGACGGAGTCCAGCCTGGAGGCGACGTACGCCGCGGTCACTCCGGGCGCGTACACCTCCAGCAAGTGCGGCTCCGACACTTTCACGTACGGCACCGAGGCGACCATGCGCTGCCACAGCGACAAGAGATAGTGGACCGAGTTAGGCGCGTACCTCACTATGAGCGCGACGGAGTCCAGCCTGGAGGCGACGTACGCCGCGGTCACTCCGGGCGCGTACACGTCCAGCAAGTGCGGCTCCGACGCTTTCACGTACGGCACCGACGCGACCATGCGTTGCCACAGCGACAAGAGATAGTGGACCGAGTTAGGCGCGAATTGCCACATCTGATAACAAAAGAAATTAGTGATACGCAATATGCTAATAGTGACGTGAAAAAGGAATGTATCAAAGACTTAACAAGAACTGAGATCATAGAAAGAAAATATGAAGGTACCTGCAAGCTCTGTACTGTAAACTTGGCGACCTGTTCTATCAGTCGAGGATATCCATCCACCACCACCAGCTCGCCAAGCTGATAGTTGGACTTGAGGCGCGCGAGCAGACGACAGAACTCGTGGTAGTTTGTGGGGTCCTGCAGACCCTGGAAAAAAAGCAAATAATATTTTTTTCATTTCATGTTAGAGTTTGGACCCTTAGGGTTGAGGTTAGGAGAACCATCAAAGAAAGTCCAAAGTTTCTAGAAGCACTAGGGACCAAGAAGTCCAAGAACCCTCGTATTTTCGTTCTGCTCATTACCGGATCCACAAAATTGGGGCTGTGGTAATTGCTCAAAGGTTAGAAGGGATTAAACCAAACTAGACGTTTTTAATTCCTAAAAAAACTAAGATCCCACACAACTTTAAACTGATCCTGTCCAGACTCATGTAAATGAGGATGTGGTAATATAATTATTGCCATAAGAGGTTGTCCCAAAGTAGAACTTTCTATCTCCAATAAAAACGAAGATCCCTCGTAACTACGACCATGTCATCGGTGGAATCATGACCTCGCGGCTGTAGTAATTGCTCCATAAATTTAAAAGCATAAAAGTGACTAAAAGTTTCTACCTTTACCAGAAGCGAAGATCCTTTGAACTGATCATCAGCAGATCCATGAAAAAGCGGTTGTGGTAATTGCCCCATGAGCGTCAGATTTGAAAAGCAACTAGAACTTTGTATCTCCAAAAAAACGAAGATTCCTCGTAACTACGACCATGTCATCGATGGAATCATGACCTCGCGGCTGTAGTGATTGTTCCATGAGTGGAAGAGAATAAAAGTGACTAGAAGTTTCTATCTCTATCAGAGACGAAGATCCCTTGAACTGATTATCAGCAGGTCCACGAAATAGCGGCTGTGGTAATTGCTCCATCAGCTTCAAATTTGGAAAGCAACTAGAACTTTGTGTCTCCAATAAAACGAAGATCCCTCGTAACTACGACCATGTCATCGATGGAATCATGACCTCGCGGCTGTAGTGATTGCTCCATGAGTGTAAGAGAATAAAAGTGACTAGAAGTTTCTATCTCTACCAGAGACGAAGATCCCTTGAACTGATCATCAGCAGACCCATGAAAAAGCGGTTGTGGTAATTGCCCCATGAGCGTCAGATTTGAAAAGCAACTAGAACTTTCTATCTCCAATAAAAACGAAGATCCCTCGTAACTACGACCATGTCATCGATGGAATCATGACCTCGCGGCTGTAGGCTCCATGAGTGTAAGAGGATAAAAGTGATTTGAAGTTTTTATCTCTACCAGAAGCGAAGATCCTTTGAACTGATCATCAGCAGATCCATGAAAAAGCGGTTGTGGTAATTGCCCCATGAGCGTCAGATTTGAAAAGCAACTAGAACTTTGTATCTCCAAAAAAACGAAGATTCCTCGTAACTACGACCATGTCATCGATGGAATCATGACCTCGCGGCTGTAGTGATTGCTCCATGAGTGGAAGAGAATAAAAGTGACTAGAAGTTTCTATCTCTATCAGAGACGAAGATCCCTTGAACTGATTATCAGCAGGTCCACGAAATAGCGGCTGTGGTAATTGCTCCATCAGCTTCAAATTTGGAAAGCAACTAGAACTTTGTGTCTCCAATAAAACGAAGATCCCTCGTAACTACGACCATGTCATCGATGGAATCATGACCTCGCGGCTGTAGTGATTGCTCCATGAGTGTAAGAGAATAAAAGTGACTAGAAGTTTCTATCTCTACCAGAGACGAAGATCCCTTGAACTGATCATCAGCAGACCCATGAAAAAGCGGTTGTGGTAATTGCCCCATGAGCGTCAGATTTGAAAAGCAACTAGAACTTTCTATCTCCAATAAAAACGAAGATCCCTCGTAACTACGACCATGTCATCGATGGAATCATGACCTCGCGGCTGTAGTGATTGCTCCATGAGTGGAAGAGAATAAAAGTGACTAGAAGTTTCTATCTCTATCAGAGACGAAGATCCCTTGAACTGATTATCAGCAGGTCCACGAAATAGCGGCTGTGGTAATTGCTCCATCAGCTTCAAATTTGGAAAGCAACTAGAACTTTGTGTCTCCAATAAAAACGAAGATCCCTCGTAACTACGACCATGTCATCGATAGAATCATGACCTCGCGGCTGTAGTGATTGCTCCATGAGTGTAAGAGAATAAAAGTGACTAGAAGTTTCTATCTCTACCAGAAGCGAAGAACCTTTGAACTGATCATCAGCAGACCCATGAAAAAGCGGTTGTGGTAATTGCCCCATGAGCGTCAGATTTGAAAAGCAACTAGAACTTTGTATCTCCAATAACAACGAAGATCCCTCGTAACTACGACCATGTCATCGATGGAATCATGACCTCGCGGCTGTAGTGATTGCTCCATGAGTGGAAGAGAATAAAAGTGACTAGAAGTTTCTATCTCTATCAGAGACGAAGATCCCTTGAACTGATTATCAGCAGGTCCACGAAATAGCGGCTGTGGTAATTGCTCCATCAGCTTCAAATTTGGAAAGCAACTAGAACTTTGTGTCTCCAATAAAAACGAAGATCCCTCGTAACTACGACCATGTCATCGATGGAATCATGACCTCGCGGCTGTAGTGATTGCTCCATGAGTGTAAGAGAATAAAAGTGACTAGAAGTTTCTATCTCTACCAGAGACGAAGATCCCTTGAACTGATCATCAGCAGACCCATGAAAAAGCGGTTGTGGTAATTGCCCCATGAGCGTCAGATTTGAAAAGCAACTAGAACTTTGTATCTCCAATAAAAACGAAGATCCCTCGTAACTACGACCATGTCATCGATGGAATCATGACCTCGCGGCTGTAGTGATTGCTCCATGAGTGGAAGAGAATAAAAGTGACTAGAAGTTTCTATCTCTATCAGAGACGAAGATACCTTGAACTGATTATCAGCAGGTCCACGAAATAGCGGCTGTGGTAATTGCTCCATCAGCTTCAAATTTGGAAAGCAACTAGAACTTTGTGTCTCCAATAAAAACGAAGATCCCTCGTAACTACGACCATGTCATCGATGGAATCATGACCTCGCGGCTGTAGTGATTGCTCCATGAGTGTAAGAGGATAAAAGTGACTAGAAGTTTCTATCTCTACCAGAGACGAAGATCCCTTGAACTGATCATCAGCAGGTCCACGAAATAGCGGCTGTGGTAATTGCTTCATCAGCGTCAGATTTGAAAAGCAACTAGAACTTTGTATCTCCAATAAAAACGAAGATCCTTCGTAACTACGACCATGTCATCGATGGAATCATGACCTCGCGGCTGTAGTGATTGCTCCATGAGTGTAAGAGAATAAAAGTGATTTGAAGTTTTTATCTCTACCAGAAGCGAAGAACCTTTGAACTGATCATCAGCAGACCCATGAAAAAGCGGTTGTGGTAATTGCCCCATGAGCGTCAGATTTGAAAAGCAACTAGAACTTTGTATCTCCAATAACAACGAAGATCCCTCGTAACTACGACCATGTCATCGATGGAATCATGACCTCGCGGCTGTAGTGATTGCTCCATGAGTGGAAGAGAATAAAAGTGACTAGAAGTTTCTATCTCTATCAGAGACGAAGATCCCTTGAACTGATTATCAGCAGACCCATGAAAAAGTGGCTGTGGTAATTGCCCCATCAGCATCAGAGTTCAAAAGTAACCAGATCTTTCTATCTCGCATAGGAGCCGAGGTCCCTGGTACCCTGGCCCTGGTCATACCTGCGTGTCCTCCAGGATGCGCATGATGCCGGCGCACAGGCGGTTGAGGAACTTGGCGCGCTCGTTGTTGCTGAACAGCGAGCGGCGCACGGACGCCAGCTGCACCAGGCACGCCAGCGCCATGCTGCCGCTGGTGCCCTGCACGGTGTGGTACAGCTCGAAGAACAGCTCCAGGGTGCCCGCCTCCAGGAACGTGGGTCGCCAGGATGTCGGGATCTGGAATACGAAAATTGCTTGTAAATCACTACATAGTATAAAACAAAGTCGCTTTCTCTGTCCCTATATCCCTATGTCCCTATGTATGCTTAAATCTTTAGAACTACGTAACGGATTTGGATGCGGTTTTTTTTAATAGATAGAGTGATTCAAGAGGAAGGTTTATAAGTAGAAAAATTTGACCCGATAGGTGGCACTAATAGCGGGCAGGACGACGTCTGCCGGGTCCGCTAGTTAACTATAATAAACAACAGATGAAATGCCAGATATTGAAGGGTTATACACTGAAAATTCGGGCTCCTAGCTTTATCCACAACGAAGTTACAGGGGGTCGAAATTAGCCTTAATTGACTAAAGAGCAACGCGCTCGCCCGAAGCTCTGTTGCAGTCGTTCCTGTTTCTTTCCTCCTCACTTTCTTCTTCCTCTCCCTCTTCTTCGTGCTCCTCCTCACTCTCCTCCACTGTACAAAGGTCTACCTGCACTGTAGAGGTCGCACCTGCACTGTACAAAGGTCGTCGGAGGACTCGTCGCTGGTGGTGCCGATGAAGTCGAAGGTGAGGCAGTCGTGCGCCAGCCGCAGCAGCGCCGCCAGCAGCGCGTGCGACTCGCCGTGCGCCTCGCTCATCGCCTCGCCGCGCGCCGCGCTCAGCAGCGAGCACGACAGCCGGAATATCTCGAACAGTTGACTGTCCCTGTCAACAATACACAAGTGTCGAGTGGACGTGGCTATACAGAATAGAATAGAATAGAATAGAAAAGTTTTTTATTCAAATAAACTTTTACAAGTACTTTTGAATCGTCAATTTGAATCTACCACAGGTTCGGAATGCAGTTCCAGCCGAGAAGAACCTGTAAGAAACTCGGCGGTTGCTCTTTTTTAAAAATAACAATATAACAATTATTTATGTACATGATTGAAATGCCGTCTCGCGCATTGCTGGAACGAGCTAAGTCCATGCTTTTTTATCGTTTATATAATCTTCAATTGTGTAATAAGCTTTTTTTATGAGCATACTTTTAACAGAGTCCTTAAACTTGTGTAAAGGCAAGTCTAAGATTGCTTGTGGAATTTTGTTATAGAACATTACGCCCATTCCCACAAACGACTTTCGGACCTTTACAAGTGCTTACGAATCGACAAACGAATCTTACCACTGGTTCGGAATGGTGCTTACAATTCTACACATGTGAAGAAGGGCAGACAAAAGTAGCCCCATTTCCGACGGTGGCACCCGTTCACGAGCATGACGCATGATCCAGCCATTGCTTCGCTCAACCATATTCGAGGGAACGTACAATGATATGATCATGTCTTGGCCTCTGACTCTTCTGAGACGTTATCCGCTCTAAGGGATAAACACCCCCTGCCGTCGAGTGCATCTCAGCTTCCTGCGCCTCACTTTGATGCCACAAACCGTCTGCGGGCTACCGAAGATAGCATTCGAACTGCTATCTTTGGTTTCCCGAATGAGTATGCTGGAGGTTTGGATGGCTCATTGCCACAGCATCTTAAAGATTTGATCGGTCCTCCTTTAGGTGATGAATGTAATCACTTGTGAAGGAGTTGACAAGTCTTATCAATTTGATGCTGTCTGGTCAGGTGCCACAAGAAATTGTGCCCATTATTTACGGTGCCAATTTAATAGCCCTGACCAAAAAAGATGGTGGCATCCGTCCTATAGCGGTCGGCAGCACCCTTCGCAGATTGGCGTCCAAAAGCTGCCGTTCGCTAAAGAACAAAGTGTCGGCCTTCCTTAAGCCCAAGCATCTCGGTTTTGGAGTCAGGGGAGGGTGTGAGGCTGCGGTGCATGTTGCCAGAACATTTCTAAATTCTTGCGATTACGACGTCTTCGTTAAGATTGACGTGCGTAACGCTTTTCATTCAATCGTCAGGGGAGCTATGTTAACCCAAATTCAAAAAGAGGTCCCGGAAATTTTAGATTACATGTGGCAATGTTATGGGTCCCCGTCAAAACTAATGTTTGATGATCACGTTCTGGATTCTGCAGTGGGTTGTCAGCAGGGTGACCCCCTTGGTCCAGCAATTTTTAGTATTGCTTTAAATCCGATAATCTCGAACCTAAATTCGAAATTTAATTTATGGTACCTTGATGGCTAGTCGGAAGCTGTTTTTATGTATGTTCCCCGATTAATCAAAAACGCCTGGACCGATTTCGAAAATTCTTCGTTTGTTTGAAAGAGTATAACTTCCTAGATGGTCCCATATCATCAAGTCAGGATCTGATGCTGGGATCCTGGAGAAATCGAGGCAACTCTTCAAATTTTATGGTATTGGTATTGGTATTGAAGTCTTGTTTAATTTTATACAATGAACACAAATTACTTTGCTATATTGTATGTTCATTGTATAATATCATGGAATTCCGCAAAGTAACGCCTGCTTCTATTCAACATTTTGTTTAATTTTTCAAAAAATATAGGAGTGAGTTGTAGGCCCGAGCCGTAGGCGTGCTCACCTGAAAGAGGACGCGATCTTCCTGTGTTTGGAGATGGAGCGGCTCGCGTCGGCGTCTGACATCTGGTTCATCTCCACGACAAGCTGCGACAGCAGCTGGACCCCGATTGTGCACAGTTCCGCCGGGCCCTGGAATCACACTCATTATAAAGGCGAAAGTTTGTGTGTGTACGCTTGTTACTCTTTAACGTCACAACTACTGAATCGATTTGGCTGAAATTTTGAATGGAGATAGATTTCGCCCTGACTTAACACATAGGCTACTTTTTATCGTGGAAAAATCCACAGTTCCCACGAGACTTTGAAAAAAATCTAAATCTATAGCTACAGCTATAGGTAGATTACTATAGCAAACTTCCTTGAAATTAGCTATAAAGTTTGGAAAAGGGGGCGGGAACGGAAATCCACGATTCCCTCGGGATTTGTGAAAAACCAAAATTCACACGGGCGAAGCCGCGGACAGAAGCTAGTAAATTTATATTTTTAACAGACTTCAAAAAAGGAGGTTGTGTATTTGGCCCTGTTTTCTGTATTTGTATGTATGTTCGCGATTATTTCAAAAAACAATGATCCGATTTTGATGATTTTTTACTTTACAACGTTTTATACTTTAAATTTCCAGTTAATTTTTTTTTTTTTTTCATGAAATGACGTGCGAATGTTAAGAGGAAGCCATATTTGAGAATGTTAGCCACTAGTTGTGTCTGTACCGTTGCTATAACCCCCGGCCCGTAAGTCGAGCGGTGACCTTCAAGTGCGCGCAGCGTCGTGCGAGTGAGCGGGAAACAGTACGATTGGAGAGCCAATCAGCGCTTACGAGGGATCCGCGAGAGCTAATCAGTGCTTACGAACGATACCCACGCGCTCCCCGCGACCCCCTCACACCCCGAGATACCTCATGTTCGACTTCTGCGCATTGAAGGTCACCGCTCGACTTACGTGCCGCGGGTTACACTGACCTGCAGGAATTTGGACACGTCGTTCATGACGCTGTGGAACACCATCTCCTCCTTGACGGTGTCGAACCAGCCGAGCTTCGTGATGCGCGCGAACAGTGACACCAGTGCCTGACACCAAACCATACATTTATAATATGAATAATTTTTAACCCCCGACGAAAAAACGACGGGGTGTTATAAGTTTGACGTGTGTGTGTGTGTGCGTGCGTGCGTCTGTGTCTGTGTCTGTGTGTCTGTGTGTGTGTGTGTGTGTGTGTGTCTGTGTGTGTGTGTGTGTGTGTGTGTGTGTGTGTGTGTGTGTGTGTGTGTGTGTGTGTGTGTGTGTGTGTGTGTGTGTGTGTGTGTGTGTGTGTGTGTGTGTGTGTGTGTGTGTGTGTGTGTGTGTGTGTGTGTGTGTGTGTGTGTGGACCGATTTCAATGCGGTTTTTTTTGTTTGAAAGGTGAATTAGTCGAGAGTGTTGTTAGCTACGTTTAATGAAAATCGGACCAAGATGGACGCCGCTACAAAATGGCAGATTACATATTTTATCACAACGCCCTCAATATGGGTATCAAATGAAAAGGCTTGACTAGTAGAATAGCACTATTCAAATCCAAGATGGCCGCCACCACAAAATGGCGAATGTCGGGGGTTTTTTTAAATTTTTAATTTATACTTGTATAATATAATGTAATGGTAATGTTACCAGGTACAATCTGGTTTTTCCTTACTTGACTTAAATAAAAACCAGCCAAGTGCGAGTCAGACTCGCGCACCGAGGGTTCCGTCCTCCAGAAGTGTAAATACAATCTGTTTTTCATTAGTTTGCCTTAAAAGGTGCTAATTAAGCTAGGCCTCTAAATTGTATGAGCAGTCATACAACTCAGAGGTCTGTCTTAATTGGCGTCAACTATGTATGTACGGGGACACCCTTTAATTTCCAACTTTTTTATTTTTTGGAATTTTTCCTTTATTGTGCTGTAAGACCTGGCTTTTTGTACCAAATTTCGTAATTCTAGGTCAACTGGAACTACCATTCAGGTTTTCGACCCAAAACCTATAGGGTACTTTCGGTTGACCTAGATTTTTCAATTTTGGTTAAAAGCATGGTCTTACAGAACAAGTAAAGGGAAAATTTCTTCTAAAAAAGTCTATCTGAACGGTCCCTAAGTGTGAGTGGTGTCACCTGCACAACGAAGTTGGCGAGCTTGGGCCTGTTGGCCAGGTAGTTGAGCACATAGTTGCGTATGTCCAGCCGCTGGTGCACCGTCAGACTCGTCGTCGACCTGACAAACAATTATATACGTTACTAGCGGTCCGCCCCGGCTTCGCCCGTGGTACATATTATACAGCCTATAGCACTCCAGGATCACGTACATATCCAACGGTGAAAGAATTTTTGAAATCGGTCCAGTAGTTCCTGAGATTAGCGCGTTCAAACAAACAAACTCTTCCGCTTTATTATATTAAGTATAGATTAAGTATAGACTAGCGGACCCGGCAGACGTCGTCCTGCCCGGTGACATACTGACATCAGTGCAACCTACCCGGTCATCAAAGTACTAATATCGCAATTAAAAAATAAGGGTTGATCGTAGAAGGGTGAAAATTTAGGATTGTATGTATTTTTGTATGTTGTATCATAAAAAAATAAAAACTAAATGTCTAAAAAATAAAAAAATAAAATTTAGGGGTGGACTACCCTTAACATTTAGGGAGATGAAAAATAGATGTTGGCCGATTCTCAGACCTACTCAATATGCTCACAAAATTTCATGAAAATCGGTCAAGCCGTTTCGGAGGAGTAATATCGCAATTAAAAAATAAGGGTTGATCGTAGAAGGGTGAAAATTTAGGATTGTATGTATTTTTGTATGTTGTATCATAAAAAAATAAAAACTAAATGTCTAAAAAATAAAAAAATAAAAAAATAAAATTTAGGGGTGGACTACCCTTAACATTTAGGGAGATGAAAAATAGATGTTGGCCGATTCTCAGACCTACTCAATATGCTCACAAAATTTCATGAAAATCGGTCAAGCCGTTTCGGAGGAGTATGGGAACGAAAATTGTGACACGAGAATTTCATATATGTATAAGATAACCTGAACAATAAGGGACCATCCATGAATTATACTCTGATTTCTATACCCGAATTACTAATTCCGTGGAATTCTGACAGCTGTCATTGTCATTTACAGATGAGTTATTTGTATGGAGAACAGGGTTAACATCTACGAAGTACGATTTTAGCCCAAACTACTTTAATTCCCTGTCATCATAAAAAGCCATATGCCGCATAATAATATTACTCGTTTCGCCTTAAAATAGAAAACACCAAGAGTGGAAACTAGAAAGTACACATTAACAGCAATAGAAAACAAAAGAAGCACACTAAAAACATTTATTCAAAAATGGAAGTCAAATGACATTATCACCATGAAGTGTCTGTCAGGCATTTGTCATATCTACATGAGGCAGTTGATTTGTATTTGCATAAGGCCTAGGCCACATGCGAAAGGACATGACCAGTGGCACTATGGGCACTTGCCTAGGTGTCAAAAATCAATGTGCAGCAAAGATTGTTTTATTTTTGGAATTCTTATATTCTCTAGTTTTCAGATAAAAAACTTTCAGGGATCTAAAGGCTCAGAAAACTGAGAAAAATAAAGAAAAGTTTTACGAAGAACTCTGCCTTTCGATGCTAGATGGCGCTAAACATTGTGGAATATCAAGTATAAATGTAAAAAAAAAATGGTTTTCTACTATTCAACGTCATCTATATAGGTGGAACTTTGTTATAAAAAGTAAAGCTTTCTATTATTTGTTCAGAATAATTTAAATTATTGAGATTTGCTTGAAACGCCTAGCGCCATCTAGTATCGAGGGGCAGAGTTATTTCATAAAACTTTAAAACGAAATAACTCTGCTTTTCGATACTAGATGGCGCTAGGCGTTTCAAGCAAATCTGAATAATTTAAATTATTCTGAACAAATAATAAATAGCTTTACTTTTTATAGCAAAGTTCCACCTATATAGATGACGTTGAATAGTAGAAAATATTTTTTTTTACATTTTAGACTTGATTAGACATTGCCTAGCGCCATCTAATATCGAATAGCAGAGTTATTTCGTAAAACTTTCATGAATGATTATTATTTGTATAAATGGTGTAGTGTTGCCAGATGGTATGTCGTGAATCCTACGAACGAGACCCTGAAAAAGTTCGAAACCTAGATAAAGTACGAAGCTGTAGTGCCACTGACTTTCGTAACAAAAAGTCAATATTCTCGGAACGAAAGAGAACGTCAGGAGTCAGAGGTCGTCATTCATTAAGGGACTTCCAGGTACAAAATCCAATACTAAGTTTTTATTCTGTTAATAATAATGGTTTGTTGTTGTTTGCTCGCTATTTTTATTTAAAAAAAAAAGACTCCTAATATTTGACACCTTTCTAAAGTTACTCATATAGCTACTGTAGAAACCGAGCTAGTGATTCATACCAATCTCTTTTTGTCCCCAGCAATATTTGTTTTTATAAAAATCTTGTAGCAATGGAAACGTCAAAGAATGTATAAATAAAAGTTAAATTGAAAATAAGGTCACCTAAAAAGTACCAATTTCGTACATTTCATACCTTTCTGGCAATTCTGATGGAGTAGTAAATAAAAGGAAAAAGCGGAATCAATAAACATACTGTTTTTTTAGATATTTTAAACCATGGCCTTTTTCGAAATAATAAATCCATATTAAATTAAGCTTTAATTTTTGAATCTTACTGTAAAAGCAGAAATCCTGCACATTTTTCCTAATCGGTAGGCAGGCACTGGTCATGTCCTTTATTCGCGCGAATTTTTTCGCAAAATTCTGTGACACATGGGAATGTATGAAGCTGCACGCACAAGCGAATTTAAAATTCGCGAGAAAAATATATTAAAATGCGAAACATAAACCGCGCGAATAAAATTCGCGCCAATAATTTTCGCAGTGCGGCCCCGCTCTAAGTTTTGAATTTTTTATCTTTTTTGTGGGAATTGTTTTATCCGGGCAACATTACAAAACGTCAGAATTCCACGGAATTAGAAATCAGAGTATACGTCACACGTTAAGGGGAGGGGAGGGGGAGAGGGATAAAAAATTATTCATTAGGTCAGAAGAACATTACCGTTTCAGTTTTTTTCAGTTTACCTGCTAATAAGTTTGGTCAGCGTCGTAGCAGCCAGCAGCTGGGAATAACTCGAGCTGGACCTCTCCAGCAGAGCCTGGCATTTGCTCAGCGTGTCCGGAGCCTCCTGGACATTCATTATCATCATGATCAACCCATTACCGGCTCACTACAGAGCACGGGTCTCCTCTCAGAGTGAGAAGGGTTTTGGCCATAGTCTACCACGCTGGCCAAGCGGATTGGCAGACTTCACACACCGCGTGAGAACGTTATGGAGAACTCTCAGGCATGCAGGTTTCCTCACGATGTTTTCCTTCACCGTTAAAGCAAGTGATATTTAAATACTTAAAACGCACATAACTCCGAAAAGTTAGAGGTGAGTGCCCCGGGATCGAACCCACGACCTCCGATTAGAAGTCGGTCGTCCTAACCACTCGGCTATCACAGCTTTTCAGCTATCCTGGAGATTAACAAGTATAAATTAAAAATTTAAAAAACCCCCGACATTCGCCATTTTGTGGTGGCGGCCATCTTGGATTTACATAGTGCTTTTCTACTAGTCAAGCCCTTTCATTTGATACCCATATTGAGGGAGTTGTGATAAAATATGTAATCCGCCATTTTGTAGCGGCTGCCATCTTGGATCAATTTTCATCAAACATAGCTACACTCGACTCATGGGCGTCGCCAGGTAGGAGCAGGGCGGGGCAGCTGCTATATTTTTGCATTAAGTAAGTAAATTAAACCTAGCGCAAATGGAAACTAGGTCAATGAAAAATTCTAATTCGAAAATAAATTAAGAGCTCGTAAACAGCTTCAAAAGCTGGACTGTACCAACAATACTTTGTACTTTTCCCATACTATAATATCATCAACTTTCCCCCCCCCCTTGGCCATCGGCTGGCGACGCCCTTGACTCGACTAATTCACCTTTCAAACAAAAAAAAAACCGCATTCAAATCGGTTCACCCGTTTGAGCGCTACAAGGGAACAGACAGACACACACACAGACACGTCAAACTTATAACACCCCGTCGTTTTTGCGTCGGGGGTTAAAAAACATCCACTTTAAACAAATTAATTATTATTAAATCTGTTTTTCTTTAGCTGTTTTAAAAGGTAAACAAATTAAAAAACACTCGGAGAAACGCGTAAGCGACGCTCTTTTTCCGGCGCTTTAGACGTTCTTGTATTTGAATCTTCACTTAAATCACAGCTGCATTGTTAGTTCGCGAAGGAAGAACTTCCTATGCGCCGTGCTTACGCGCCTGGGGGCTAGATAGTCACTTTTTTTTAATGTCTGCGACTGTCATGATTGAAATGTGAAATGTCACTATACATTCATAAATTATTGATCTGCCCGCGGCTTCGCCCGCGTGAATTTCGGTTTTAAACAAATCCCGAGGGAATCGTGGATTTCCGGTTCCCGTTCCCGCTCCCTTTTCCAACCTTTATACTTACTATCAAGGAAGTTTGCTACAGTAATCTACCTATAGTTGTAGCTATAGATTTCGGGTTTTTCAAAATCCCGCGGGAACTGTGGATTTTTCCAGGATAAAAAGTAGCCTATGTTTTAAGTCAGGGCATAATCTATCTCCATTCAAAATTTCAGCCAAATCGGTTCAGTAGTTGCGACATTATAGAGTAACAAACATCCAAACATCCACACATCCAAACATCCAAACATCTAAACATCCAAACATCTAAACATCCAAACATCCACACTTTCACATTTATAATATTAGTAGGATTGAGCTCGATGAACTCTGTGTACTTGTAATCCAGCACTGGAAACCACTGTCTCCAGTAACTGGAGTAATGTAAGTCAGCCTCTCACCTGGAACCTAACCACAGCAATCTCTGCCTGGTCCCGTACAGCCGGGTCCGGAGACTCGTACAGCTGCTTACACAACAGCTCTATTTGTATCACCTCCTGAAACCATAATATACACGGATTTATTTGATACATCATGATACACCTCCTGAAACCATAATATTATTTGATACACCTCCTGAAACCATAATATACACGGAGTAAACATTTGATGCCGCTAAACCCGCGGGCATATACTCTGATTTTTAATTCAGTGGAATTCTGACGTTTCATAATGTGACGTTCAAACCAGAGATAAAACAATTCCCACAAAAAAGATAACAAATTCAAAACTTATGTAAATAAAAATCAACTGCCGCGTGTAGATATGACAAATGCTTGACAGACACTCCATGGTGATAATGTCATTTGACTTCCATTTGTTTTCTATACTTAATATAATAAATGGAAGAGTTTGTTTGTTTGAACACGCTAATCTCAGGAACTACTGGACCAATTTCAAAAATTCTTTCACCGTTGATATGTACGTGATCCCTGAGTGCTATAGGCTATATATTATGTACCACGGGCGAAGCCGGGGCGGACCGCTAGTCATTTATATTTTATCCCCATGTGTGTTATCATAGCTGGTGGATCTTGTTGCATGGTTCAGATATTAAAATAATAATTGCTATGTTCACAGCATTCAAAAAGATTGGCAAGAATTACTTACTATTAAACTAGTTCAGTAAAACAAAGAGATATTGACATGACTACAAAAATACATGGAAAGGTTGTGAATAGTATGGGACCATGTATTAAGCTAAGTTTTACTTAATTTAAATTGAAGTAGTTATGTTTAAATATTATAGTGTAATATTATACAACTGAATTCGTAAAATAAATGGAACCAAGTTTGAAGTGAATTTTTGATACCTACTCAAAATCAATAATTGTTGTAGAAAAGCATTTTCGTTAAGAATATACCAGTTCTTGTACCAGTTTTCGGAAGTTACACAATATAATAGAAAAGAAAGCGTAAAATCGTTCAGTGTTTACAAATTACATTGAACACTATCTCATTTCAAGGGTACGTATTGTCAACACCCTATAACCAATGTGCCAGCTAAATATAACGTTCGTAACAATCAAAAACTATTACAAACAAATAAATTAACACACCCTAACGCCCGAAATAGATATTTTATAGAACAAATCTAACGAAAATCTTTTATAATACGCCATCGGAAATCGACAAAAACAAACGTTAACAAAACACTTTTTTTAAATGATTATGCACGAAAATTACATGGCGCACTTATTTTAAGATGTCTGAAAATATGCGGCGGAGACTCTGAGGATATAATTATGTTAAAATCAGTAAAAAATCGTAATATTTTGATTCTCACCTGTTCATCGGCCATTTTTGTTATTTTCATGCATTTGATAATTGATTTCAACAGTTTTTTTATTCTGTGCATTTGAAGGTGACGTTTCGTTACACGCTGCGTACCTTTAAACCTATTTTTACAATTTCTGAACGACGTAAGGGCACACACACGCTATCAACTTTTATCAAAGCATGAAAATATTCATTTTTTTTAGGAAGTAAATATATTATATTGTAATATTTTTAATTATTATTATCCAAAATAAAGAAAAATGTTTAAACTTTGAGTATTTAATCTTTATAATTTAAGAATAATCCCATAAATTGAATGTAAAATATGTAACTTTCGACCCGAGGCATCTCTAGCCCATAATTTTAGTTAGCGCCCGTGTGCAATCATTACCCTAGCGCCCTCTAGTAAGCGTGCGGTCAAAATGGAGTAGATGTGAAAGTGCTGAGGCCGCGGCGCCATCTAACACCGCTGCGTCCGTGTGCAACGCACACCCTGCACAATAGGTAAAGCCGTCTCTGTTTACGACAATAATATCCAACGGGCTGTGCCAACGGTTGAGATTGCTTCCAGCACAGACCAGCTTGCGATCTTTTAGTCACAAGAAACTCGTTTACACCATAAAGTAAACAGACAATAGAGTTGGCATAACTACCTTAAAAACGTGCCAAAAATACACTCACACACGCACAATCCTGTAACATAAAATGGCGCGTGTTCATTGTGATGTCTCAAGTTGTGCGTGTGTGTGTGTGTTCATGTATACATTTTAGGGAGGCCATCTTAAGTCACGAGTGTGCCGCAAACTGTTTTATTATTATGTCAAAAACGTAATGTTGTCTCTTTCACACTTATGAAAATTTTGATAAGCTTGAGCTATTTTCCGATCCACTAATTTCTATAGGACATTATGCCAGCTCTATTTATTATTATTATCTCTATGGTTTACACAGCTAGCACAGTCTATCATTAAAAAAGATGTAAAAAGAATACTGGCCAAATTCTAATAAAATCTTTAAATTATAAAAAAAAAACAAATAAACTACTGTCATTAAAATAGAAAGAAGAAAAATAAAAAAATCTTTGAATCACAATACAGAGACAAATTCAAGTGATTTTCTAATTTTTACAAAGAAATGTAATTTTCATAATTTTAATAGTTGGGTGTTACAACATGTTACGAATAAAACTGTCGAAACTGAAGCAGGTCTGCGCCACTGCATTTATACCGACTATCATAAAAGAAACTAAAACAGTTAAAAAGGATATAGAAAAGTGTAAGCAATTTTGATTTTTAATTTGCGAACAACCAGGAATCGAACCTTGGCCACCCATTTATGCCCAACAGCGCATACTGCTGCATTAAGCTGCATCTCCACCAAAGAAAAATTGACAACTTTTGTGTTGTCAACACATATTGGTAACAAAAGTTTCTATGAAGGTGGGTCCTCCACCAAAGAAAAATTGACAACTTTTGTGCTGTCAACACATATTGGTAACAAAAGTTTCTATGAAGGTGGGTCTCCACCAAAGAAAAATTGACAACTTTTGTGTTGTCAACACATATTGGTAACAAAAGTTTCTATGAAGGTGGGTCTCCACCAAAGAAAAATTGACAACTTTTGTGTTGTCAACACATATTGGTAACAAAAGTTTCTATGAAGGTGGGTCTCCACCAAAGAAAAATTGTCAACTTTTGTGTTGTCAACACATATTGGTAACAAAAGTTTCTATGAAGGTGGGTCTCCACCAAAGAAAAATTGACAACTTTTGTGTTGTCAACACGTGTATTATTGACAAAAGTTGGCAATTTTTCTTTAGTGAGAACCAGCTTTAGAGAGGCCGTCGAAATATATTATGTCGAAACTAACATAAATCTCCCAAAATAACGCATCTCCATCTTAGACTAAATATACCTACCTACTACCTTTATTGAATAATCATAGTGAGGAAAAACCTGTCACCAAAAGACCATAACTTTAAAAACGTAAATCTAAAAAGCAAGGTAAATACATTACTTTTTAAGTTTACGTTTACGATTTATTATTTATTCACAATATTTTAATATTTTAGGTTCAATCGATTATTTGAGGAAAGCAACACACAAAAAGTACAAAAGTACTGACTCGAGGAGCAAAGATGAAAATTATGAAAAACGAAAGGCTATAATCGACAAATGTTTTTCCGAACCAACATTGTTACACCTTAGAGACAATGAAAAAGATGGAGCGACTAAACCACTATCAAAACATAGTAATAACAATAACAGCAACTCACTGATATCAAAAATTTTTGAAAGTGATAACACTGAACAAAAAAGCAATGAGGAAGTACTACGGAACGCTGAAGTTCGAGCGATCGCAGCGAAGATAGAAGAGGTAAAGCTAGCTCATGATGACACCCATATTAAGGAGAGATTATATGTTGAGACTGGTGGAGCTAAAGATAGATCGGCATATCTACAAAATATCAACGAGGAAACCACTACAGATACAACAAGCAATCTGACACAAGATATTGTACAAAATGACAGGACTCCACATATACGGATCAATGGAGATAATGTTGAAGAGTATGGTACTTCAAAAGCTTCGGCATTGCTACAACACACTAATGTTCAAACAACCACGAGAAATATAGAAGATGATAAAAAGTTGGCTGATGATGTTGTCAATGTTGACAAGACACCATACGGCGTAGACATAAATGCTCAAAAAGTATCGGAGGCACTACAAGAGGCTGAACATCAAGCTACTTCATCAAACGTAGAATCAGAAAAATTGGCTCAACATATTGTTCATATTGACAATACACCACACTTTGATATTGGTGCAACTGAAATCAAAGACCCAAATGCTACTTTAACAGTGTCAGAAGCACTACAAAATGATGAATATCAAGCTATTGCAGCACAATTAGAAAAAGAAAAACTAGCTCAACATTCAGTTAATATTAATAAGACACAACTTGTTGAACCTGACGTTGCTGAGGATAATTCAAGAACTTGGGAATCCGCGAAAAATGCTAATGTTCAAGCCACTACGGCGAAAATAGAAGAAGAAAAGCTAGCTCAGAAAATTGATAATATTGATGAAACACCACATGTTGAGGCTGGTGTTGATAAAGTTGAAGGATTTAATGTTTCTCCAAAAATTTTGGGCCATGATACCACCCCTAACTTATCTATGAGTGAATCCGTGCCTGAACCCTCATCTAACCAACCAGAACAAGTTAACTTAGAAGAGTTAGCAAAGAAATGTCTAGGTAAGCCAGATGGTGATGTTGATCAAATTTTGCTCAAAGAAATGAAAAATATTTCCACAGTCAATTCCCTGAAATTCAATTTTCCAAAGGACGATTCTGCCCAAAAATATTTTAGTCAAATTATTCAAGACAAAACGAAAAACAACAACAATATTGTATTTGATATTTCAGATACACATTTTAAACAACTTCTGAGTCAAGAAATGAGATTCAATAATTTTCACCCTCTTCATTTGGATACATTTCCCTTAGTTACTACTGATACGAGAGAGTATAAAGATGAATTTCACAAAAATTATTCACCAGACTTTAAAAATATTTTACTGGATATTCCTGCTGTTTTAGATCCATATAACATGCAAGGGATACCTTTTTATCAATATGTCAGTAAAGAAAACATTGTACTGCAAGAACTTCAACTAGACGGTTCCTCGACACAGAAATCACTACCTGCGGATACTGAAATCAACGCTCCCATGAATGAAGACGTCATACTAAAAAGGGTAGAAGAAACGGAAAGCATCCAAGAACCTTTGAACAATGAGATGAAAGATCTCGAAGAGGGAGAGATTGAAGACCGTAAAATTACCACAGCTAACGCTGTTGAACCCTTTACAGAAGCTGATCCCTTTTCAAAGTCAACAGAAACCACATCAATATCCGAATCTGACGTCTCGAAATTATTAGAATATAAAAATGTGCTAACGGCACAACAGGAAACGTTTGGAAGTGTGAGTCCTAATGTTGCACCAAGTGAATTTTCTACATCAGAAACTACTACTCAATCAGCCCAACCATCATCATCTACAGTCAAAGAATACCCACTTGAAAATGCCACGCAAACTTTATTGACAACGACAACCCCAACAGATGATTTCGGAAATCCTATACAAGGACAAGTTGGTCATACTAAGGCAGAACAGGATAAGCGATCTGATGAAATACGGGCAGACACTGCGATATCTGCAAATCAAGACCCCGAAGAATATTTTCCAACGAACCATTTCAACACTTTTATGGGTGTTAGCATTCAACAAGCAGAGTATATAGTAACTGATAGTAGCGTCACGTATACTGGAGTATTTGATACTAACGCTATGTTTGGTAATACCGCAGAAGAGTCGAATACTGATAGTCTTGTATCACAGAGTATATCATATTATTCAACATTTCCGCAGCTCTCAGAGTTCTCAAATAATTCTAAAGACGCTCTCAGTACGTCTGAAGTCCAAGTGGAAGATAGAGAGGGTATTACGCAAGTGCTCATTCAACCACAACCTAAACAAGGAGATGTGCGAACAGAGTTTGTCCAACCGGAACGAAAACGAAAAGAATTATTTCGCAGAGACATTGTCCAAGAACCGAGACAAGAAGAGGGATTTGCAGCTCCTATCACTAAGGGTGTAGATACGCAGCCACTTTTAGATGAAACATTACCGCTTTCAGTCCTATTAAGGCGAGTTAGGGAACGAAATCGCTTGGAACTAGTTAAATGCGCTAAAACTCAAACCGAAGTTGCAAAGAAGCCCGACTGTCTTCCGCCGTTGGATAAAAGTAAGCCAAAAACTGACTTGCGTCCGCCACCTTGTCAACCCAAACCCAAAGAGACAGACAAATGTAAAGATCCGAATCCCTGCAAGCCGCCTAAGAAAAGGGATCCTTGCGCGAAATTTGTTCCCTTGCTCCTGCATACAATTGTTAGATCGAATCTTGATACATCCATCCCTCATAATACAAGATACGATCAAGTGTACACTTACATATCCTTGGCTAAAGAAATTACTTTCAATAAGTTGAAACAGCTCGTCCGAATGTTGGGCTTTCTTAATGTTAAGTACAGAGGCGACGACGTAGGTGATGTGGTGTGCGCTAGAGACTTTGAGCCTTGGGTACCCATACCTTCGTGGCCCATTCCGCAGGTAGAGAAGCGGCGGCCTTTCGCGTGCCCCAAAGAGGGGTGCAAGCTACCCGTGCACCCGGTTCGGTCCAATACGGACAAACCTTGCGTGAGAATGCCCAAGAAATTATCACCGTCCAAAACCGTTAAATTGGTGCATGAAGAAATATGATGAATATGTATTGCTTTTAAAATAATAATTGCTTATTGCCCATATGTTGCAGTTTCAAAATTAATATACATAATTTTCGACAGATATCTGGTGCATTATTTTTATAGATTTCTTAGATATTTTAAACCTATGTTACTTCTACTATAGCTGTGTACTATATGCACTATACGACCTCCCTGATACTCCACCAGAGCGCTATGGTTCTAACAAGTGGGTAGTCCTGGGTTCGATTCCTGAAATAACTATCCACATCAAGCCCTAGATGGCGCTATACGAACCATTCAAAATGGAGTATGCACAAGCCCAAGCTGGCTGCCGCAAATAAGCAACTCACAACAATCAAACTAGATGTCGCCACGGGCTCACAGAAACCATTCAGAAACCAAAAATTTACCCGAATTACCATAGAGATGCGAATTACTCATGAACCTATAGAAGAGGACTTGGCATAATGTCCTATAGAAAATAGTGGATCGGAAAATAGCTTAAGCTTATCAAAATTTTCATAAGTGTGTAAGAGACAACACTACATTTTTAAACATAACAATAAAACAGATCGTGGCAGAAATTTTATTGCAACTTCCCTTAAGATGGCCTCCCTAAAATGTATACATGAACACTCACACACGCACAACTTGAGACATCACAATGAACACGCGCCATTTTATGTTACAGGATTGTGCGTGTGTGAGTGTATTTTTGGCACGTTTTTAAGGTAGGTATGCCTACTCTACTTATTATTATTATCTCTATGGAATTACTTACTAGTTCCGTGGAATTCTGACAGCTGTCATTGTCATTTACAGATGAGTTATTTGTATGGAGAACAGGGTTAACATCTACGAAGTATGATTTTACCCCAAACTACTTTAATTCCCTGTCATCATAAAAAGTTTCGCCTTAAAATAGAAAACACCAAGAGTGGAAACTAGAAAGTGCACACTAACAGCAATAGAAAACAAAAGAAGCACATTGAAAAAAATTATTCAAAAATGGATGTCGAATGACATTATCACCAAGAAGTGTCTGTCAGGCATTTGTCATATCTACATGCGGCAGTTGATTTGTATTTGCATAAGTTTTGAATTTATCTTTTTGTGGGAATTGTTTTATCTTTGGTAACATTAAGAAACGTCAGAATTCCACGGAATTAGTAATTCGGGTAAAGTGTATTCTCTTTGAAGAGAGATACTTAATCTGAGAAAAAACTATACTCTGATTTTTAATTCGGTGGAATTCAGACAGCTGTCATTATCATTTAATCGCTAAGAGTGGAAACTAGAAAGTGCACACTAACAGCAATAGAAAACAAAAAAAGCACATTGAAAAAATTTATTCAAAAATGGAAGTCGAATGACATTATCACCATGAAGTGTCTGTCAGGCATTTGTCATATCTACATGCGGCAGTTGATTTTTATTTACACAAGATTTGAATTTTTTATCTTTTTTGTGGGAATTGTTTTATCTCTGGTAACATTACGAAACGTCAGAATTCCACGGAATTAAAAATCAGAGTATAGCTGTAGAGGTCAAGCCGTGATAAAGTTTATGTTATTTTATTAACAGATGTTATTGTTACTATTCAAATATTTCGGCCAATAAAGATTCAGAATAAAAATATTTGAACCTTTAAATTCCATGCATATACTCTATTACGGATATTATAAAGGCACAAATTATGACAAAACAGACTTTTTTTCGAATAATCAAAGCAAATCCTAGGCGAATGTCACTAGTTCATAAGAGATCTCGAAGCTCCGGTAGGAGTAATATGTGTTCTGTGTCTCGAAGCCTTCCGATTATATGCGCAGAGTACCGAAGGGGTTTTAGTGGGTATAAACCCCACATAACTCGATTTCCCCCCAAGATGTCCAGTATCTCAGGGAGATTCCCCCCCCCCTTTAAAAAAAAAAGGCGAATGTCACTGGGTTCAATACAAAAAACAAAACAACATCTAGAATTTTTTAAATAATATATTTTCACTATTCTAATTTTCACATTCAATTTTCTTAAAATAGTTCATTATGATGCATACATTTTGAAATCAAAACGCGTGCACTATAGTTAAAATTATAACCTATAACATAACAAGTTTTTCAAAAACGAACAAAAAAATACCAAGCCTCACAGTCAAAATTGGGATTTTGTAGACGTGTTCAAAAAAATTAACATTGGACGATAAACGTAAAATGAATCCATTTATATTCCCCTTTCCCTTAAAAAAATATAAAAACTTTGTGCTAAAAGATAGGTTCTATTACAACAATATTAAAGGTACCATATTAGGTTTTTCGAGGTATAAGGTCGTCTATGCTTCATTTTATAGGGGAATTAAGAGGATTTTCTCTCGATCGTGCGCCGTACAAAATTTGATACTTATTTGAATATTATTAATGAACTAAATTCGATTAAATGTATATGTTACTGTAAAAGCCCGTTTGTTGGTTAATCTTAGGTTTTACCGGTAAGTCTTAGGATTTACCGACACGAGTTGGTAAATATAAGGATTTACAAAAAAGAGACAATTTTTTCGGGACAATTATTACCATCAGAGTTTAGTACATGCTAGGTTTTACCAGGTACGGCTGGTAAATGTTGGTTTTCGAAATAAAACAATGAATAATTAATTATTAATCATTTCTTTCAATTTTTGCTCAGAAACAAAAGCTAGGTTAGGTTAGGTTAGAACATAAATAGTCACGTGCCCGGCCGCAGGCCGGGCACTTAGGTTCTATTGGGTCCTAGATCAAATGTAGTCTTAAACGAACAACTATTCGGACTTTTACCATTAAGGGTTAGTAAATCTTAGGTTTTACCGGAAAATTTTAGGATTTACCGTGGTTCGGGCTATTACAGTAACATACATATACAAGCTTTAGAAATTAATATCTGAGTTTGTAGTTTGCGAGATTTATGTTAAAACTAGCTGATGGCTAAATGGCGGGTTTTCTAAAAATCCCGCAGGAACTCTTTAATTTTTCGGGATAAAAAGTCTCCTGTGTTAATCCAGGGTATAATCTATCTCCATTCCAAATTTCAGCCAAATCCATCCAGGAGTTTTTGCGTGATTGAGTAACAAACATCCAAACATCCACACTTTCACATTTATAATATTAAGTAGGATAGTAGGAAGTAGGATAAGCATTTTCAAAGTTAAATTTTGTATTTTTCGATTAAAAAAGGCTCTATTTTATACTTGAAAAACTGTGACGCCCGAATTCGGGTGAAGTCATACGGGCTAACGACCAAGTGTCCACGTGGCCACGCACTAGTCAATTTACGTTTATCGTCCAATAAATCTACTTAAATGCACATATAAATCCACGATTCCAAAATCCATACCAAAGAATACGTCCACAAAATCCACCACACACAAACAGACAGACACACATTTTAAAATTATTTTTTAACAGTTGTTTTTATATTACACGAAATTTTCAATCTTAAGGAGTACCAGTCCTTTACATACATTAATATATAACAATATATTATATTAAGACATACTAATGTGAAAAATGTATAGGACTTTCTTATATATTAATATCTACCAGATTTTCCATTTTTATTGTTCTATGGAACATGAAAATGAACAAAGGAAAATACTTTTTTGTCCGAAGAAAGCCCCCCACACATTTTTGAAAACTGACGCAATGGGGAGATGGGAGGGGGGGGGGGACAAAGTCTCTGTTTTTAAACTTCTTTTGTCCCCCGAGTATTTTTTTAATAACGGCTTGCCATCAAAAGCTGGTACAGCTTATATAGAATTCAGTTAAGTTATTATGTAGTTGAACAGAACAAAATATATTACTAAACAATAAATATAAGTTAATTATCATATTAATATAGAAATTAAATTATTACACTTTTTCTTAGCAAAAGTTTTACTTGGCCAAAACTTTACAATTGCGCTAACACTGACAATTGAAAGTAATTCTTTGAAGTTTGTATTTACGAACTTACAGAACCCTACTTTACATAAATACATAATATAAAAAAAATGTTAGTATGTAGGTAGTAAATTTTATTTAAAATCAGGAGTCCTGTACATTTTTCAGATTAAAAAAAAATCTACACGTAGGTACAAAAAATTTCACCTAACGCTAATTTTACCTAACTAAAAACTAGTTTCGCGGTTTACTAAAGCTATCATGAACTAAATATCACTACACAATATGCTGTGAACTCGACGAGGTTCGAAAACAATCAAAAGTTTCGCAACCAAAGCAAAAGGAAGGAAAATTGCTGACACCTATAGTCCGGGCTATACAGATTGCTGTAAATCTTGCTGACAACTATAGCACGGACTAACAATATTGAGGTAAATATTGTCATCAAATATTATCAACATTTCGTGAAAATATTGCTGACAACTTAGCAATAAAAAAAAAACGAGCTTTTTTCTACACTGGAGACAATCTATATTGAAATAATATCTAAACCATCCATTTTTTATTCAAATACTTCATAATTATGTTATATTGTCTATACATGCATTATTACTGCCTCGTTGGTCTAGCGGTTAGCACGTTCGACTGTGGATCACGAGGTCCTGGGTTCGATTCCCGGGTCGGGCCAAAAAAAAATTAGGTATTGGGTTTTTCTGTCAAGAAATTCTCAGTGCCAGCCCGGATTTGGAAGTAGGCGGTGTTAGATACACCCCCGTGCCTCGGAGAGCACGTAAAGCCGTCGGTCCTGCGCCTGATCTCTCTCCGGTCGTGTCGCATTGGCGTCCCATCGGACTATGAGAGTGAGGGAATAGAGAGTGCACCTGTGTATGCGCACACACTTGTGCACTATAATATCTCCCGCGCAGGTGGCTAGTCTCTGCCTCGGTTGAGATTGGCCGCCGTGGCCGAAATTCGGTCAGGAGGACATTATTTATTACATGCATTATATTGTAATGTCAAAGAGCTATTCCTTTTTAACGCATTTTGCATTGTATTTTGACATTTTATGCCTATTTATCATTCCTATATCATCATATAAGTTTACATTGAATTAAGTAATTCAATGTAAACTTGTTACTTATTTGAGTGAACATAAAATAAAACATTACCTACCCATATTTTCGAGTTAAGTTTCAATTAACACTATAACGTATATGTACGTCCACCGAGCGCATTATAGCGTAAGTATTGAAAAAATACAATTTAACTATAAATAATAATTTAATGTTGAAAAAAACACAATAAACTTTCTTTTTGAACTATTTTTTCCCATTACCATGGGGTTTTGTAAAACAAGAACAGGCCAATTAAAAACTATAGTGTTGCAAAGTACCTCAGTCGTGAATCGAACCCAGAGCTTTTCGCTTATGAGGCCACCGATGGGCTAGAGTGAAAAATCTTAAATAAACCTTAGTCAGAAAATTAATACAGATGTTAACTTAAATCGTTTCTACTACCGTTTGTTTACAAGTTATTTGGTCTAAATTAGTGTATGTACAGTTGACCCCTATTAGGGGTATCACAGAAATCCTAATAAGACACTAGAAAGGCAAAGTACGCGTGACCTTGTCGCCGTGCTGAGGACGCGGATGTCGCCAGTGCAACGATGTGTGAAGTAAGCGAACGATGAGACGCATTCGCAACCTTAACGCGCTAATCTTACGGTTGAATTCTGTCTGCACAGTATTGACCATAAACGAGTTTGCGTGATGTTTGTGTATGTAGTAAGGCGGCGACGTGCGTTGTGTATACGTATATATGTTTGAATGATACACAGCACTTCTAATGCCTTATATTATTACGATTTCTGTGAGGGGTATATTACGGGTTTTAGCTTTAGGGGTGGGGGGTTTAGTTCTTCTTCTCTTCTTTCTTTTCCTTCTCCTCTGCTTCACCCTGCGTTTGCGATTGAGACTGAGACTGACCTTCACGTTCTGCCGCCATCTGTGAAAAAAAAAGACAAAATGTAATTTTTGTATTTCGCTCCTGAAAATACTAAAATCCATATAATGTAGATGCGAAAGTATATCTTTTTGTTGGTTTGTCCTTCAATGACGCCCTTTATATTTCCAAAGATAGTAAAAAAACAAACTAGTCTATTCCTAGGTAAATTAATTATTATCGTAATAATTATTCATATTAAATTTTCACTTTTGGACACTTTTTAATGCTATACATTTTTTTCTTTTCAAAATATTCATATGTAGGAATGCGTCCAAAATGCTTAATGATTGTGCAAAAAAGCAAAAAAAAATCACACTCCTCAATAATTTAGCACATTTGCTTGACCGCCAAAACAATGTAATGCTTTAAGCGGCTCAAAAATGTGCAACAGTAAATAAATAAGTTATAATTTAAGAAAAATTAAACGGATTTCAATATACCGAAAAATTCAATGGAATTCGCAATAATCCTTTCTTAGTGTGCGCCTACGTCACAAAAGGAAGCTACTGTGAACATTTCAAGTTTCTAGCTTCAGTGGTTTAGGCTGTGCGTTGATGATCAGTCAGTCAGTCAGTCAGGACAAGCTACTTTATATTATTATAGATTTGGTAAACTTTGGGAGGTGCGCAAATTCAAATCAAATAAACTTTATTCAAAATTGGTACACTGTACACTTTTTGAACGTCAATTTAGGAACAGGCAATGGTGATAATAATTACTTATGGAAACTTAAAACTAAAACTAGGAGGGTTCCAAACGCGCCCTGGTCTGAGAAGAGCCCACAACAAACTCAGCCGGGTTTATTTTTTTTTATTATCACCATCTTACAATATGGTATAATAGCCATAAAAATGATTTGAACTGTTGGCTTTTATAGCAATCTATGTCCATGGATTTTTGTCATTAAAAAAATCTTTTAAGCTATAGTAAGACTTTTCAATTAATTTGCGTTTAATAAAACCTTTGAACTTATTGAGAGACATATCCAAAATGTTCTCTGGCAAAATATTATAAAAAAAAGTACAGAATTATCAAAAAATGATTTTCCAACTTTTCGCAGCCTAGTAGCGGGCAACACAAGTTTATCTTTATTTCTAGGATTAATGTTATGACAGTCACTTTTTTTCTTAAATTTATCGATATTTTTGTGCACATATATTAAATTTTCAGAAAAACCATACTGGTAAATGTTAGGTTACCTTCTTGTAGGCCTGCTCGAACAGCTTGAGGCTGGCCTGCTGCAGCTGGCCGGTGGCGGCGCGGATCGCCTCCGGGTCGGCTGTGTCCTTCTGCGCCAGCAGCTCGCGCAGCTTGGCCATCTCGCCGCGGAGCTTGTCGCACTGGAAATGCAAAAATTAAATAAACAATTAGCTGTCTGTAAAGTCGGTTCACGGACGATAATTTTACGTGATAGCGTCATATGAAAACAAAGATATAAATAGATGTGTCACAAGCATTGAGAAATTAATAATATGGAGGCGCCATACCTACTTTAAAAACGTGTCAAAAATACACTCATACAAGCTTAGAGTTAGACTAGCTGATGCCAGGCGACTTCGTCCGCTTGAATTCTTAAAAATCTCACTTAGAGGTAGAATTTCCAAAATTCCTGAAACACGTAATTCTTTATTTTCAACCGACAATACAAATACCGATTTTCATTGATATAACTTTAAAAATGACGGACTTTCATACAAACTTTCATCCCCCATTTAACCCACTTGGGGGTAGTTTTTCCGAAATTCTTTAATAACGTTACTCTTTATTTTTAACCTAAAACATAAATACCAATTTTCATGGATATAATTTGAAAAATGGCGGACTTTCATACAAACTTTCATCCCCTATTTAACCACCTTAGGGGTGGAATTTGCAAAAATCCTTTCTTAGTGTGCGCCTACGTTATAAAAGGAAGCTGCTATGAAAATTTCAAGTTTCTAGCTTCAGTAGTTTTGGCTGTGCGTTGATTGTCAGTCAGGACAAGCTACTTTATATTATTATAGACTAGCGGTCCGCTCCGGCTTCGCCCGTGGTACATAATATATAGCCTATAGCACTCAAGGATCATGTACATATCCAACGGTGAAAGAATTTTTGAAATCGGTCCAGTAGTTTCCGAGATTAGCGCGTTCAAACAAACACACTCTTCCGCTTTATTATATTAGTATAGATAGATTGTATCACACACGCACAATCCAAAGACACAAAATGGCGCGTGTTCATTGAGATGTTTCAAGTTGTGCGTGTGTGTGTTCATGTATACCTACATTTTAGGGAGGCCATCTTTTGCCTTGAGACTGCCGCAAACTGTTTTATTGTTATGTTAAAAATGTAGTATTATCTCTTACACACTTATGAAAATTTTGATAAGCTTAAGCTATTTTCCGATCCACTACTTTCTATAGGACATTAGGGCGACTCTATATTATTAATTTCTCAATGGTCACAAGCCGAACGCTCGGCTCAGGGGAACGTGACAATGAGTCTTGTTTTTCCGTGAGTGTAGCCAGCGTTCTAACGTCAAAATTCAAAATTAATTTATTCAAAAGTAGGTACACTGTACACTTTTGAACGTCAATATATAAAGTTCATTGGTAATAAATCAGTAAGATTCTTCAACGTCCCACTGCTGGGCACATGTCTCATAGGAGAGAGGGATTTAGAGCTTCGAATCTCCACTCTGTTCCAATGCGGGTTGTCGGACTATAATAATGTTAACCGGGTATAACCCCCGGCATGTAAGTCGAGCGGTGACCTTCAAGTGCGCGCAGCGTCGTACAAGTGAGCGGGACACAATACGATCGGAGAGCCAATCAGCGCTTACGAGGGATCCGCGAGAGCTAATCCATGCTTACGAACGATCCCGGCGCCCTCCCCGCGACCCCCTCACACTCCGAGATACCTCATTTTCGACTTCTGCGCATTGAAGGTCACCGGTCGACTTATTTGCCGTGACTTGTACACGTGTAGGCCATCGTAAATCGTCTCGCACGCAAGTGGCGCGCGAGGGGATAACTCGAGGCCGCATTGCTCTGGCACCAGGCTTTACCCGCCGACGTACAACACATTCGACTGGATGTATTCCGATGCTTTTGTTGACACAGTGGAGTTTATCTAATTTCAATTTCACTATTTTTGAATACAGCAAAGACGGTAGCTACCTACCTACCTTACCTAAATTCAAATCGGTTAATCATTTGTGTGTGAATATACTTTTTAGGGTTCCGTAGTAAACAAGGAACCCTTATAGTTTCGCCATGTCCGTCCATCTGTCCGTCTGTCCGTCCTCGGTTAATCTCAGAGACTATTAGTGCTAGAAATCCGTAATTTGGCATGAGTATAAATATTAATCACGCCGACAAAGTGGTGAAATAAAATTTTGATAAATATTTTTTTTAGGGTAGCTCCCCTACATGTAAAGTAGGGATGAATATTTTTTTTCTCGTCTACCCCATAGTGTGGGGTATCGTTGAATAGGTCTTTTAAAAATACTGTGGGTGTGGGAACATCATTTTTCGATTTCTAGATCCGTTTGTAAAATATGATGTTTTAAAGTGCTTTAAATTTTTATTAGAGTCAAGTGTCCCCCCCCCTCTATCAGCCAAATGGCAGTATATAGGAACTTGAAAAAATTCACAGTAGTAGGGTATATAATCAATTTTAAAGGAAAACTATCACGGCTAAGTAGGGTTCACAGGTTAAGGAGTTATATCTGTTTTTCGAGGATTGTGACTACGGAAGCCTACACTGCGCGTGGCCCGCCACGCACTTGGCAGGTTTTTCATCTCTGACTCTGAAAAGTGCGCCGTTGTGGCTTATAATCAAGTTCCTTAAAAAAGTCAATTTTGCTTACTCAGTGAGGAAGTGTTTTGAATTTAGTGCGATGGCATTTGTCAGTTTTTTGACTCCACTAAGTGAGCAAAATTGACTTTTGCTCACTCGGTTTTAAACAACACCGGCGCACTTTTCGAGTTAGCGAGGTAAATGCAACTATTTCCGTGGCGCCCGCCGTGAAGTATCTGCGGGGTGCTGCGGGGGTGATGGGGGACTGCAATAAGTGAGTGGAGTGACTGGGATGAGTGGGGTGAGTGAGGGGGTTGAGGGGGTGAGGGGGAAATGGGTAGATAAGGGATGGGGGATTAAGGAGGGTAAGGAGGTGAGTAAGGGGGAGAGTAGACTACTCTACTCCTACACCCTCTACTCACTAGAGGGTGAGTGAACGAGGGGAGTGAAACGGGATAAGTAAAGCGGTGAGTGAAGGGGTGAGTGAAGGGAATGAGTGAAGGAGATGAGTGAGGGGGTGAGTGAAGGGGGTGAGTGAAGGGGGTGAGTGAAGGGGATGAGTGAGAGGGATGAGTGAGAGGGGTGAGTGAGGGGGTGAGTGATGGGGTGAGGGGTGAGTGAGGGGGTGAGGGTATGAGTGAGGGGGTGAGGGTATGAGTGAGTAGGTGAGGGGGGTGAGTAGTACCTCGTCCTGCGGCAGCTGCGCCTTGTACTCGTCCATCTTGGTTTCGGTGTCGTGCAGCACGCCCTCGGCCTGGTTGGCGGCCTCCACGCGCTCGCGCCGCCCCTTGTCCGCCGCCGCGAACTGCTCCGCCGCCTTCACCATGTTCTCGATCTCGTCCTTCGACAGACCGCCCGACGACTGGATCACGACTGTACAAAGGTAAAAGCTCGTGTTATCTGGACTATTCGCTTCTTTTGTTTTTGTTTGTATTTTTAGGGTTCCGTACCCAAAGGGTCAAAACGGAGCCCTATTAATGTCACTCTGCTGTCTGTCTGTCTGTCCGTCCGCCGGTCACAGGTCTCTAGCTCGCAGACGAAATGAGTTACAAACCTGAAATTTTGGTATTTGGTGTAAAATTTTGACCCAAAATCAAATATTAAATTAGAAATTGAATTAAATTATTTTTCAGGGTTCCCATACATGAAAAAGGAGCCGAAAAAAAATTTTTTTTTCTTACCCTAGCTTGGGGGTATCATTGTTTAGAGCTCATTGAGTAGAGTACGAATATATGTATATATTTTTTAATTTTTTTGCTCAAAAAATAATGAAATGGGGGGCTATCAAATTTTGACAGTTTTAGACCATTTTTGTGACAGGGGCTATCTCAAAAACTAAACTAGTTAGGAATATGATATTTCGGTATATTATGTACCATATTATGCTCTATTTGAACAATAAATATTGAAAACAACGATTCATAAAATAGTTTATAAGCTGTGATCAAAATAAATTAGCATTTTTTTGGGTTTTTCTTTAACGGTTTGTTGCGATGTCTAGCTCGGAAATTAAATATTTCTTAGATCCCAAAATATTATATTGTTCATAATTATGTACGGAATCTTAAAAGAGCGAGGCCCAACTGGCACTTGGCTGGTTTTTTATACAAAAATATGTCAAGTCAAAGCAAGAGCCGACACAACTTCAACGTCTGCCAGTGTGCAGGTGTGTGTGTGTGTGTGTGTCTGTGTGTGTGTGTGCGTGCGTGTCTGTGTGTGGGTGTATGTGCGGGTGTGTGTGTGTGTGTGTGTCTGTCTGTGTGTGTGTGTCTGTGTGTGTGCGTGCGTGTGCGTGCACTCACTCTGCTGCTCCTTGCCGGTGCCCTTGTCGCGCGCGGACACGTGCACTATCCCGTTCGCGTCGATGTCGAACGTGACCTCGATCTGCGGCACGCCGCGCGGCGCCGGCGGGATGCCCACCAGCGAGAACTGCCCCAGCAGCTTGTTGTCCGACGCCATCTCCCGCTCGCCCTGGTGCACCTTGATCTCCACTTGGGTCTGGCCGTCCGCGGCTGTCGACAACATATACTTTTAACAAGCTAAATTTTAAACTCTGAATTTCAATTCCGTGGAATTCTGACGTTTCCTAATGTTGCCAGAGATAAAACAGTTCCCACAAAAATGGTAATAATTTCACAAGTGTAAATTGAAAATTTAAAAACCCCCGACATTCGCCATTTTGTGGCGGCGGCCATCTTGGACCGATTTTCATCAAACATAGCTAACAACACTCTCGACTAAATCACCTTTCAAACAAAAAAAAACCGCATTCAAATCGGTCCACCCGTTTGAGCGCCACAGGGGAACAGACAGACAGACACACACACACATACACACACACACACACGTCAAACTTATAACACCCCGTCGTTTTTGCGTCGGGGGTTAAAAACTTACATAAATAAAAATCAATTGCCTCATCTAGATATGACAAATGCCTAACAGATATCCCCGCGGCCACGTAGATCGAACACTGAACGAAACGTGGAGGGGATAGCTGCGTATGGGAACTGTCACGCACGTACACACATACACAATAGCTTACCCCCTCCACTTTCCCTCAGCGTTCAATGTTCGTGTCGATGTTTATACTTCAGGCACTGTTTGGGGTAAAATTAAACTTCATGTGGTAACCCTGTTTTTTCATACAAATAACTCTACCCGTATTACTAATTCCCTGGAATTCTGACGTTTCGTAATGTTACCAGAGATAAAACAATTCCCACAAAAAAGATAAAAAATTCAAAACTTATGCAAATACAAATCAACTGCCGCATGTAGATATGACAAATGCCTGACAGACACTTCATGGTGATAATGTCATTTGACATCCATTTTAGAATAAATTTTTTCAATGTGCTTCTTTTGTTTTCTGTTGCTGTCAGTGTGCACTTTCTAGTTTCCACTCTTGGTATTTTCTATTTTAAGGCGAAACGAGTAATATTATTAAGCGGCATATGGCTTTTTATGATGACAGGGAATTAAAGTAGTTTGGGGTAAAATCGTACTTCGTAGATGTTAACTCTGTTCTCCATACAAATAACTCATCTGTAAATGACAATGACAGCTGTCAGAATTCCGGGGAATTAGTAATACGGGTATCGTTCTATTTTTAAATGACAACTGTCAGAATTCCACCGAATTAAAAATCAGGCTATAGGATAGATGGATGAATTAGATTAGATGAGGTGGATGGAAGGCAATTCAAAGACGTATTCACGTCCAAAATTATTCAAATGTAGCGCGGTTTCTAGGAAGGTCCGCGGCAATGTGTCGCGACCAGCTGGTACCGCGCGTCTCTCTCGCACCGCTGCAAAGGTGCACGCACACTGGCGCGAACACCGATCGGCGATGCGGCAATTCAATAGCCAAATTAAAGCAAACAATAAATAAAGAGATAGAGATAAGTGGAGTAACTTTCGTTCGGTATAGCCCGAGGGAAAGTTACTCCACTTATCTCTATCTCTTCGTGACGAATTCGAAGGAGAGGCACACCATAGACCTAGCAGTTCATGTGCCAAAACCTATAATCCGACCGCGATATAGTTGGCCCTTCTGCGGGGGTTGGTGGAGTACGAGGGGAAGATGTGTTCATTCATAAGTTCATTGATAAATTGACGTAGTTCAGCAAAAAGGATTCAACTCACACGACTCATCATAGCAAAGTTAATTTTAATTCAGCAATATTTAGGTATATATTTGTATGACAAGTTGTGTGGGTTGAATCCCTTTTGCTGAACTACGTCCATTATTCATTGATAAATCGGCTGCCCTAGTGATAAACAAAGTAACTACATTCAGAATAATTTTACAGGACAAGCATAAACATTGAAAACTCTTATTTAAAGGCAACCTTTTTACAAAATACCTACTTATTTATCTTTAAAAAGATGTTAAGTCAAGTCGATTTCTTCCAAAAATATTTTTCAATTTATTACAAAGAGTTTACTTTGTTATTCAGATACAAATAGTTACCCCAAAAATTAATGTTCAAATGTGTGTGTGCGTGTGCGTGTGTGTGTGTGATATTGTGATTGTGATATTGTGAATAAAAAAATATTGCCCCCTCCCCCCCATTTGCTTTAATGGGCACCCGCGCCCCTCCCAAATAACTCAAATAACTATTTTTATTATTTTTTATGTAATCACCGGCGGGAGCGCATTGTCTTAAATATTTCAACTCCTATCATCGGATGTCCGAAAATATTTCTAAATATGATCACTAACGGTTATGAGATCCGTTGGTAGGGATAAAAAATGTATGAATAAAAAATTATGAAAAACAAAATTATGAAGAACGATTATTATTTAATAAGACCACAGAACGGTAGTAAGACAACGAATAGGATTTGGAATTTTATGTGAGCCAATATGGACCCACCACCGGCATTAGGCCGTTATTCTACATGTTATTCTACATGTTATCGGTGAATTTGAAGTAATTCTTTTAATTAAATCAGAAGTTATAAGGCTGTGACAGTCAGACGGACAAAGCATATCCAACTTAGTTAACTTAGAGACGGTAAGTTAGAGCTTATTACAACAACTCAAGAATCTATACTTACCTACTAATATTATAAATGCGAAAGTATGTCTGTCTATTCTGTTCAGCTGATCTTAACGAGGTATACAGATAAGTTGTATTTTTGAGAATGACATAAGCTACTTTTTTATCCTGGTAAATTACAGAGCTTAAACTAGAATTTCAAAAACCTAAATACACGCGGACGGAGTCGTGGTCATCAATCAACTATGTTGATCTTGTAAAGTTATAATTTACAGTACTGTGTCTATTTTTAGTTATATTCCTGTAAAGTAATGTCCCTATTAGTTAATTATGTACGTAGGTATCTAAAATTCTGCACCTATCTTCAGTAGAAATATTTTAAAATAGTAAGTAGCCGGTAACAATTAAAACGATTATTTATAAGTACATAAAGTAATACCCTAAATTCCAGTTTCTATGTTTGATCTATGTTTTCGTCAACCGTTTGAAAACTTTTGACACAAGCGTGCAGCAAAACTGACAGATGACAGAGTGTTTAATTTGTTAACATTAAACATAAAGAAAGTAAAGGTGATCTCAAACATAGACAAGTTTTACCTGGGATCGTTCCACGAAACGAAAAATCAAGCAACTGCATTTTAAATACAAAAACAAAGTGATCAACATCAAATTACTTTGTTTTTGTGTTGTGCTTGTTAATTACTTGGTTTTTGCATTTATATTCCGGGTTAGTGTGTGCAGTTATTTGTTTGGGCAATTCAAATTTCAGTAAACGGTTCAAGTTATTTGAAATATTAAACTGTGGACACTGTGGTAAAAAACTACTCGACATAAAACTTTTGTTAATGCAAAAAAGTCAATTTCACAAAAAATGTCAGTTACTTTGTTTATCACTAGGGCAGTCGAAATCTGTCATATTGAAAAGTCACTTTGAAACTTCAAAGTTCATTGTTTACATCGTTACGAAAATTTTGTGAAATACATAGCAGTAATCATCTTTATTGTGATAAAAAGTAGTGCTAGAAAAATTGTTATGGTAGTACGTTCGTTTTGTGCTCAAGAATGTGAGGGAAAACAACAAATATCTCTAAAATAAATATCATAATAATAAATATGAGGCTGACGACTGTGTCAAGTAAGTGTTGTCAGCTTCATGTGAAAAATTTCCATACCCATTGAAGCCATCACGCATCGTCAGATATTGGTTAAAACGGCCTCTCAATTATTATAAAAAAAACTATAATGTGGACCAATAATTTCAAGACAACATTTTAAATTATTTCGTTGGCGTTTCGAAACAAAAATATTAAATCTGGTGCAAGATGCTTTTCAAGCTGTAACGGAGGCTACGTGAAATCACATTGTAAGTTCCACATTGTAAGTTCACGTTGAGAGATTGCAGAATGACGACGATGAATTAGTGAATTATAATATAGCTGTTATTGATAGCGATAGTGACACATCATCTGACAGCAATGCATTGAAATTTTAAGATATACAAGAACACATCTTGTTAGATCACTTTTATTCGAGATGTGAATAATAAACCTATCAATTCTAATTGTTTTATTATCTTTGTTTTATTCCATCTCCTAACATCTCCATGCCGTACTAATCTAAACGTCTGGTTTTTTTTTACCCGACTACGGCAAAGCCAAAAGGAAGGGTTATGATTTTAGCAGTCTATGTATTTACGTATATATAATTTATATATGTATGTATGTATGCTTGTGGGCGATTTTTGTATGAGATTCTGTGTATACTAATGTAGCACCTAAACTGCTGGACCCATTTTGATGAATGAGGTGTGTATTGATTCGTTGTTATGATCAGGGTGACATAGGCTACATTTTATTTACGAAATAAATGGAGAAGTCAGCTTTGCGCGGCTTTCTAGATTTTTAACCCCCGACGCAAAAACGACGGGGTGTTATAAGTTTGACGTGTCTGTGTGTGTGTGTGTGTGTGTGTGTGTGTGTGTGTGTGTGTGTGTGTGTGTGTGTGTGTGTGTGTGTGTGTGTGTGTGTGTGTGTGTGTGTGTGTGTGTGTGTGTGTGTGTGTGTGTGTGTGTGTGTGTGTGTGTGTGTGTGTGTGTGTGTGTGTGTGTGTGTGTGTGTGTGTGTGTGTGTGTGTGTGTGTGTGTGTGTGTGTGTGTGTGTGTGTGTGTGTGTGTGTGTGTGTGTGTGTGTGTGTGTGTGTGTGTGTGTGTGTGTGTGTGTGTGTGTGTGTGTGTGTGTGTGTGTGTGTGTGTGTGTGTGTGTGTGTGTGTGTGTGTGTGTGTGTGTGTGTGTGTGTGTGTGTGTGTGTGTGTGTGTGTGTGTGTGTGTGTGTGTGTGTGTGTGTGTGTGTGTGTGTGTGTGTGTGTGTGTGTGTGTGTGTGTGTGTGTGTGTGTGTGTGTGTGTGTGTGTGTGTGTGTGTGTGTGTGTGTGTGTGTGTGTGTGTGTGTGTGTGTGTGTGTGTGTGTGTGTGTGTGTGTGTGTGTGTGTGTGTGTGTGTGTGTGTGTGTGTGTGTGTGTGTGTGTGTGTGTGTGTGTGTGTGTGTGTGTGTGTGTGTGTGTGTGTGTGTGTGTGTGTGTGTGTGTGTGTGTGTCTGTGTGTCTGTCTGTCTGTCTGTCAGTCTGTCTGTCTGTCTGTCTGTCTGTCTGTCTGTCTGTCTGTCTGTCTGTCTGTCTGTCTGTCTGTCTGTCTGTCTGTCTGTCTGTCTGTCTGTCTGTCTGTCTGTCTGTCTGTCTGTCTGTCTGTCTGTCTGTCTGTCTGTCTGTCTGTCTGTCTGTCTGTCTGTCTGTCTGTCTGTCTGTCTGTCTGTCTGTCTGTCTGTCTGTCTGTCTGTCTGTCTGTCTGTCTGTCTGTCTGTCTGTCTGTCTGTCTGTCTGTCTGTCTGTCTGTCTGTCTGTCTGTCTGTCTGTCTGTCTGTCTGTCTGTCTGTCTGTCTGTCTGTCTGTCTGTCTGTCTGTCTGTCTGTCTGTCTGTCTGTCTGTCTGTCTGTCTGTCTGTCTGTCTGTCTGTCTGTCTGTTCCCCTGTAGCTCAAACGGGTGAACTGATTTGAATGCGGTTTTTTTTGTTTGAAAGGTGAATTAATCGAGAGTGTTGTTAGCTATGTTTGATGAAAATCGATCCAATATGGCCGCCGCTACAAAATGGTGGCATACATATTTTTCACAACTCCCTTAATATGGGTATCAAATGAAAGGGCTTAACTAGTAGAACAGCATTATACAAATCCAAGATGGCTGCCGCCACAAAATGGCGAATGTCGGGGGTTTTTTTAATTTTTAATTTATACTTGTAAAATTAGTTTCGGATAGGAATAACAGATGGCACCACTAGCTGCTTGCCCCGCGCTTTTGCCCACTAAATTATTATTAAATTATTAAGCGTAGTCGGGTTTTAGTTCACGAACTTTACTTGTATTTAGTAGATGTATTAAGTAAATTATTTTATTATGAGTATAATATGTATAAAATTTAAAAAATGGGGTATAAATTATATTTAATAACGTATCTTCTTCTTTCTTGGTTATGGAAAATCTTTTTTCCATAGCCTGAAACGTACCTACTTAACTTTTAATGTACTAACTATAGAAAAGTATTGAGCAAACTTAAAGAGATCAAGATGAAAGACTAAATTGCGATTACGCAAATAATAGAATAATTATGATAATTAAAATTATTATAATTATAAAATTTCTTTTTCCCTAATTTAGTGTCATGTCCTTACAGTAGCAATACACACACACACACTCACAGTGGCGCAAAGCCGCGCCAAAAATGCTTGTCATACATTATAGTACGAGCACATCCATTGATTATTAATTTATCAATGAGAATTTCCTCCCGTCCCGCGTCCCGCAGACCATGGGAGAGCCAAGTATATAATGGTTTTGCTATACCCAGCTTGAAGAAAGAAACTTTTGTCTGCCCATCTTAACATATGTAGAATTGTAAGCACCATTCCGAACCAGTGGTAGATTCATTTGTCGATTCGAAAGCATTTGTAAAAGTTTATCTGAATAAAAATATGTCTGTTATATTCGGCTTTGCTTCAGCTGTCCACAAGATAGTTAAGCTACTTGTAACAATTTTGTTTTGAAAAGAGCAACTGCTGAGTTTCTTGCCGGCTCTTCTCAGCAGAATCAGCATTCCGAACCGGTGGTAGATTCTTGACATGTCATATGAGCCACACGTTGGCCTACGTGAAATAAATGATTTTGAATTTGAAAGACTCACCCGTAGAGAACACCTGGCTCTTCTTGGTGGGTATGGTGGTGTTCCTGGTGATGAGCTTGGTGAACACGCCGCCGAGGGTCTCGATGCCCAGCGACAGCGGCGTCACGTCCAGCAGCAGGATGTCGGTCACGTCGCCCGCCAGCACGCCGCCCTGCACCGCCGCGCCCACCGCCACCGCCTCGTCCGGGTTCACGGAGCGCGAGGGCGCGCGCCCGAAGATCTCTTGCACCGTTTGTTGCACCTACACAGTGGATCACTAGGTTTACATCGGTCGGTGGTGGATTCCACATCGAACCGGTGGCGGATTCCACACCGAACCGGTGGCGGATTCCACACCGAAACGGTGGCGGAGTCCACACCGAACCGGTGGGGGTGTCCACACCAAACGGTGGCGGAGTCCACACCAGACTGGTGGTAGCGTCTTTGTCATATATGTCAAAAACAAAACCTTTATATGATTATAATGGAAGCTTTGTACGAGTGATTATAACCCGGTAGCATAGAGACCTACTACCGGGGAATATATCCTCAATGTTGCTCTAGCACCGGTCGACGTGACGGCCTAACCAGCCCAATGTGGAGGCTGGTATCGGCTTGTGCTTACGGTGCTTTCAAAAGATTCAAAACGTATATTCAACCACCTAGTAGCTTTTACCTCGTAGTTTCTCGTAGCTTGGTAGATTCAGTTGACTATTCAAAAGTACTTGTAAAAGTTTATTTGAATAAAAAACTTTTCTATTCTATTCTATTTTACCACCAGCAAGGAACGATAGTGTCGCACAGGCGCAGGTGCTCTTATTATTCTGCTTTCATTTTTATTATTTTTTACACTTTGTATTTTTTTTTCTATTCTAAGAATAAAACAGAATCTCCAAATAGTCTGCCAATCCGCACTTGGCCAGCGTGGTATGTAAACGAACATTGACTGTAAGTTTTTTTTTTTTTTTTATTCAATATATTCAATATAAGTAATGTGTACAGTATTTTTAACGTTTTTATAACCCCAGCTAAAACCACACAGGGTTTATTTGCTGGGGTTATTTACACTGCTATTTATTAACTACTAGCGGTCCGCCCCGGCTTCGCCCGTGGTACATAATACCTATATAGCCTATAGCACTCAGGGATCACGTACATATCCAACGGTGAAAGAATTTTTGAAATCGGTCCAGTAGTTCCTGAGATTAGCGCGTTCAAACAAACAAACTCTTCCGCTTTATTATATTAGTATAGATAGGTACTTACATAATATAACATCATTCTTACCTTAAACTTACTATTATAATTATAATAAACTTACTTATAATAATTTCTTATACTATTATATATTAAATATACTATTATAAATTACCTATGAAATAATACTAAACTATTCTATTAATATATACTAATTTATATACCTACATATATGATTTAGATTTTATTTTCTACATTGCTATATACCGAGCCCTTCTTTTTGAATGAACGCGAAAAGAACTCTTTTAGTAAGTAAGTAAGTAAACGAACAGACTATAGAGTGAGTTTCGAGTGTGGTTGGTCCACAAGCCTCCCGTGTAGAAGGTGTGACAGACTCACCTTAGGCATTCTAGTCATGCCGCCGACTAGCAGCACCTCGCCCACATCAGTACGCGCCACCTCCGCGTCCTGCAGCGCGCGCTGGCACGGCCCCACCGTGCGCTTGATCAGATCACCCACCAGCGACTCCAGCTTGGAGCGGGTCATCTGCAAACAAGTATAACAATGTATATATGGTCCGTTTCAATAGAGTTGAGCTCAAAATAAAATGTAAACTAACACACCTTTTTGCTAAAAAACTACAGAATGGATTGAAATGAAACTTGGCACGATTTAATTTTATTCTGTAGTTTTTTAGCAAAAAGGTGTGTAAGGGACCGTTCAGATAGACCGGCGCGGAGAGCGTCGGAGAGCATTTTTTATTTCACACAGACCGGCCGTTCAAATCTGCTCTGCTCTCCGGTGTGTGAACGGACACGCGGATGCGTTCGGAGCCGAGCGTACGCTCTTGGGCCGGATTGTACTCAGAGGTCGGCCTACGGTCGGCTGCGCGAGCATGAAAGAGCACGCGAACGGAGCCGGTCCGATGCTCGAGCGCGAAAGAGCACGAGCATGGAGCAGCCGAGCAGCTGCTCTTAATATTTCACACCGAGCGTATTGGGAGCATCCTCGAGCATTCTCTTATCTTAAAAGAGATAAAATATAAAAATAAAGCTTATTTCAATGTCTTAAGATTCTATTTTAAATGCAATTAAAATTTGCTCTGCTCTCCGCGCCGGTCTATCTGAAAGGTCCCTTAGTTTACATTTTAGCTCAACTCTATTGAAACGGACTATACATATACAGTGTGTCTGGTTATGATGTCGGACTCGTTAAGGGTAAGCGATACAAACAATTTTATCGACAATTAATCATTTTTTTTTAAATCAGGATTTGTGAAAAACCGAAATTAACGCGGGCAAGGCCGCGTGCAAAAGCTATTAATAATATAAATGTAGCGCGGTTTCTAGGAAGGTCCGCGGCAATGTGTCGCGACCAGCTGGTACCGCGCGTCTCTCTCGCACCGCTGCAAAGGTGCACGCACACTGGCGCGAACACCGATCGGCGATGCGGGTAGGGTATGCTGTAGGGCTCATAGCAGGGCTGAGACAAGTTATAATAGACTCTATCATCATGATTCAATGATAACTGACAAGATACCACCAAAAAAAACTTAAAATATTTCTCTATATTCTATAATATTCTTAAAGGTGTGTGAAGTCTACCAATCCACACGCGGCCAGCGTGGTGGACTGCGGCCTAAACCCTTCTCATTTTGAGAGAAGACTCGTGCCCTGTAGTAGGCTAGTAATGGGTTGATCATGAGATTATGATGTGTCGTTTTATATTTGGAGACTATTTAGGTTTGTCCTTCGTTTTCCCCAGTTTGGGGACAACTCACCTTCAAGTTCATGTGATTGGGTCCGGAAGAGTTCACGGTGAGGTATTGCTGGTTGATAGCAGGCTGCGGACCATGGTGACTTATCTTGTCTTTCTCCTTTGGTTGGGTTTAGTTAGGACATTTTCCCCAGCCTTATCTTTCTCTCTGGTTGGGTTATTTTAGGATATTTTCCCCAGTTTGGGGACAACTCACCTTGAGGTTCATGTTCTTGGGCCTGGAAGAGTCCATGGTGAGGTATGGCAGGTTGATAGCAGGCTGCAGACCGTGGTGGCTTATCTGGTCTTTCTCCTTTGGTTGAGTTTACTTAGGACATTTTTCCTATCTTTCTCTCTGGTTGGGTTAATTTAGGACATTTTACCCAGTTCTGGGACAACTCATCTTCTAGTTCATGTGACTCCTTTGGTTATGTTTACTTAGGACAATTTCCCCAGCCTTATCTTTCTCTCTGGTTGGGTTAATTTAGGACGTTTTCCCCAGTTTGGGGACAACTCACCTTCAAGTTCATGTGTTTGGGCCCGGAAGAGTCCATGGTGAGGTAGGGCAGGTTGATGTCGGTCTGCAGAGACCCCGACAGCTCGATCTTGGCCTTCTCCGCTGCTTCCTTGAGCCGTTGCATGGCCATCGCGTCCTTGCGGATGTCTAGACCTTGCTGTGAAATAGTACAATAAGTTATTGACACATTAAAGACAACAAAGTTATTGACAAAAAAAAATACAAAGGCCATAATATGATCAGACAATGTTCAGACTGTATCGGAAAGTGAAATGTTGACTTCATTTATTTATTCCATTCCACCAAAGTTCCAAAAAGTTGTGATTTCCCCTTTATTTATTTTTTTGCAAAAACAAAAAACAGACATAAATAACAAATAAAACTATTAAAAAATTTCTTAACATTTTATGCTCTGTTTCAAATAACACCAATTATAAGAGTGCCCGACTGTAAATAATAATTATAATTAAATTCAAAATAACTACTCACATCTCTCTTAAACTCGTCCACTAAGAAGTTGACAATAACATTGTCAAAGTCCTCACCGCCCAGCAGAGTGTCGCCGTTGGTGGACTTCACCTCAAACACTCCCTTCTGAATCTCCAGCACCGAAATATCGAAGGTACCACCGCCCAAGTCATACACTGCGATACTGTAACAAGATACGAGTTCAAAAACAACTACTAATTACTCTACTAGTAGAATTTTTAAAGGGTAGTATTTAATCGTACACCTATTAAATTCCCTTTCGCACACAAAATATTCCGAAGGCAGCACCTAAAATACTGAATTGCACACTAGTTTTTTATTCAACTACAAATTAGCACTTGACTGCAATCTTACCTGATGGCACACGAGTAGATAAGTACAGGCCCGCTGTAGGTACACTCACACAAACACACTCACCAACGGTTCACGGACGCTCGGTCCCCCAACTGGTACAGTTGGGTGACAAACGTGCGCATATGTGTGAGTGTACCTACAGCGGGCCACTTGTAGAAGCTTCGCCTCTGTACTTATCTACTCGTGTGCCTGATGGTAAGTGATGATGCAGTCTAAGTGTGCAAGTCAGTATATTTGTTGTACGTTTAGTATTTTAGATATGCAATTAAAAATATCCCATTTTTGAAATAAACAAAATCCACTTGAACATGTTATAATCACAACGTCCTACGTGTCTACGATAGACTGCAAGCCCAATGCAGATTGCAGTTTAGAAATAGTTCTATTTCCATTGCAGTAGATATAACTGCATCTCATTCGCACCTGCCTGCAATTCTAGGACAAAGGAATGAGCAGATGGTCAGAAGTTTCGGTTATGTTACATGCAATAGAACTTTAATAAAACTGCAACATTATCAATGGTTTTGAAATGTTACATGTTCACTAGTATTACAGTGTTCACAGGTATTATGTAGCTATAAAGTTTATTTTAAGAATTTCCCAAGATTTTCGTCAGATTTGCATTAAATTAAAATAGAATGAATTAGACTCTATAATGTTATAATTCCCTCAAAAAAAAATATTAAGATCGTTTCAATATTATTATCAAATCCTCGATACGTTGAGTTGCTTCTTCTTGAAAAATACTGCCACAGAACATACATTTGTTTGTCTGAAATTAATATTTTCGGAATATCGATATATTTGTCCGAGTAAAAATGGATATTCTGTAATAAAAACTACTTAGAGGAACTTACATCTTGTCATCAGTCTTGTCCATGCCGTAGGCGAGTGCGGCTGCGGTCGGTTCGTTTATCACGCGGAGCACGTTCAGACCGGCTATTTGACCTGAATGTAACAAACAACTTGTAAAAACAATGTAAAAATTATTACAAGTGTAAATTGAAAATTTAAAAAACCCCCGACATTCGCCATTTAGTGGCGGCGGCCATCTTGAATTTGCAATAGTGCTATTCTACTAGTCAAGCCCTTTCATTTGATACCCATATCAAGGGAGTTGTGAAAAAATATATCATCCGCCATTTTGTAGCGGCGGCCATCTTGGACCGATTTTCATCAAACATAGCTAAGAACACTCTCGACTAATTCACCTTTCAAACAAAAAAAACCGCATCCAAATCGGTCCACCCGTTTGAGCGCCACAGGGGAACAGACAGACACACACACACACACACACACACACACACACACACACACACACACACACACACACACACACACACACACACACACACACACACACACACACACACACACACACACACACACACACACACACACACACACACACACACACACACACACACACACACACACACACACACACACACACACACACACACACACACACACACACACACACACACACACACACACACACACACACACACACACACACACACACACACACACACACACACACACACACACACACACACACACACACACACACACACACACACACACACACACACACACACACACACACACACACACACACACACACACACACACACACACACACACACACACACACACACACACACACACACACACACACACACACACACACACACACACACACACACACACACACACACACACACACACACACACACACACACACACACACACACACACACACACACACACACACACACACACACACACACACACACACACACACACACACACACACACACACACACACACACACACACACACACACACACACACACACACACACACACACACACACACACACACACACACACACACACACACACACACACACACACACACACACACACACACACACACACACACACACACACACACACACACACACACACACACACACACACACACACACACACACACACACACACACACACACACACACACACACACACACACACACACACACACACACACACACACACACACACACACACACACACACACACACACACACACACACACACACACACACACACACACACACACACACACACACACACACACACACACACACACACACACACACACACACACACACACACACACACACACACACACACACACACACACACACACACACACACACACACACACACACACACACACACACACACACACACACACACACACACACACACACACACACACACACACACACACACACACACACACACACACACACACACACACACACACACACACACACACACACACACACACACACACACACACACACACACACACACACACACACACACACACACACACACAGACACGTCAAACTTATAACACCCCGTCGTTTTTGCGTCGGGGGTTAATAACTTTTTTTTTTTAATTTTTACTTGATTTTTATAAGAGAATAGATATAATCTGCACTGTTTATAATTAAAAAGGCAATCAAACCATGTTTATATACCCCAATTATTCCCAGTTACAATTTTGGGACTTTTGCCCCAATATTAATGATACTGTATAATATGATTTTATTCCACTTTAATTCCCAAAGGTATAGTCTATCTCAGTCTTGTCCCCATTACAGAGGAATAGAAATATATTATTGTTTGTTTACTGCCCCGATTATTCCCAGTTTTAATTTATTATGACTTTCACCCCAGTTTTATTAGTACATATTGTCTATAATTTGCCATTGTTCTTTGGGAATGAGTAGGTTAACTACTCATTCCCAAAGAACAATGGCAAATTTCGTAACATGCCTGCACTAGGAAATACCCTAGTTATTCAAATTTAGGACGATGGCCCCTTTTTATTTTTAAGTATAAATAAGTTTTTCACAAGAGTTACAATGATAAAATATGATATAATTGTAGCGCGGTTTCTAGGAAGGTCAGCGGCAATGTGTCGCGACCAGCTGGTACCGCGCGTCTCTCTCGCACCGCTGCAAAGGTGCACGCACACTGGCGCGAACACCGATCGGCGATGCGGATAGGTTACATTTTAGGGCTTATTTGTGTATTATTATTAATTCTCATTAATTATGTCTTTGTTTCCCCTTAAGGGCTGTCCATTAATCACATAAGGTTCGAAAGGGGGAGAGGGGTTCGACAAAAATCACGAAATATCACAAGGGGGGAGGGGGGTTATATTTTAAGATATCACGTGTACTTATTTTTTTCGTCAAACGCGTGATTTCTAAACCGAATTAATTTTCTAGAATCAAGGATTAGATTATTAAAATGATTTATTTAATAACTAGCGGTCCGCCCCGGCTTTGCCCGTGGTACATATATAGCCTATAGCACTCAATGATCACTTACATATCCAACGGTAAAAGAATTTTTGAAATCGGTCCAGTAGTTCCTGAGATTAGCGCGTTCAAACAAACTCTTCCGCTTTATTATATTAGTTAGTATAGATATAAAATATATACTTTATGCCGGTTCTTAAAAATAATACTTATTATAAACATTTTAAAATTCTTTGTAGGTACTAAAAAATAACGTGATTTTTAGTGGGGGGGGAGGGGTAGTCTTAAACCTCACCACGTATCACCATGGGGGAGGGAGGGGTTAAAAAATGTTAAAAAAACATCACATGATTAATGGACAACCCCTTACACCGTGCACAGAAGAGACAAGTTGTAACACGTTACCAGCATCTTTGGTGGCCTGTCGTTGAGAGTCGTTGAAGTACGCGGGCACGGTGACCACCGCGTTCTTGACGCTGGTGTTGAGGTAGGCCTCCGCCGTCTCCTTCATCTTCATCAGCACGAAGGCGCCGATCTGACTGGGCGAGTACACTTTGCCGTCGCTGCCTGTTGGCAATGTTTAAAAAAAAATTTTTTTTTTAATTTATTTAAAAGGACAATCAACAGGTTACATAAAAAATCACGAGTAAACAGAATTTATACAAAAATAATGATGTATGAATAATGATGTAAATATGAATGTAAACCTAATTATAGATTGCCACAGCTTGCGATATATTATAAAAAAAATTGTTAGTGTGAGAGAGAGAGAAAAAAAGAGAACAGTGAAAAAAAGAATGATAATATAATAAGATCCAGCAAGCTGTAACAGTCAGGTGCCTGCATCTGATGCCAAACATACAAAAAATAAATTAATATTAATATTAAAGCAAAACTAAAGCGAAAACCTAACACTTTTTCTAAACACTTAAATTCATCTCAATTATATAGAAGCTATGCTTTTTTGCTAAACATTAAAATCGGTTCAACGGTAGACAAGTATAAATTAAAAATTAAAAATTTTGTGGTGGCGGCCATCTTGGATTTGAAATTTTTCATAGTGTATAGTATTTTACCAGTGAAACCATTTGATACCCATATTAAGGAAGCTGTGAACAAATATGTAATCCGCCATTTTGTGGCGGCGGCCATTTTAGACTGATTTTCATCAAACATAGCTAAGAGCACTCCCAACTAATTCATCTTTGAAACAAAAAAAAAAACAAAATCAAAATCGGTTGATCCATTCGGGAGCTACGATGCTACAGACACAGACAGACACACGCATGCACGCACGCACACACATACACGTCAAACTTATAACATCCCATTGTTATTGCGTCAGATGTTAAAAAAAATAAAACATGAGAATTGAGATAAATAGTGAATTCTTAGTTTGATACTCGTAGGACATTTACACCAAGTGTAATAAAGATGCAAATCCTCAATAAATTGCTGCAGATTGCATAAAAGTCGATTGGAAAGAAAGGTATATATTGTAAGAAAGGTATGTGTGTACAAATAAGATTTTGTTATTAATACTGTTTAGTTCGTAAGTTGGTAGATCTTAAGACTTTATACAATGAACACATTCAAGTCAAGTCTTAATTCTCTGCTTCAACAAACCTTTTGGATAGGACACCGTTCGAATTTGAAAAGTACAAAATTACAATAAAGTTTTAAGTTTTTTGTTCCATTTATCCCGAATTTAGGATGTTGGTCCCTTTATTTTCAAGTGGGTTATCACAGGAATTACAAACAAATAATGATGAAAATATAATTGTAGCGCGGTTTCTAGGAAGGTCCGCGGCAATGTGTCGCGACCAGCTGGTACCGCGCGTCTCTCTCGCACCGCTGCAAAGGTGCACGCACACTGGCGCGAGCACCGATCGGCGATGCGGTTTTTTATAAATAATATTATAAATGCAAAAGTGAGTTGTTTGTTACACTTTCACGCCTAAACCGCTCAACCGATTTTAACGTTTGGTAGAATAGAATAGAAAAGTTTTTCATTCAAATAAACTTTTACAAGTGCTTTTGAATAGTCAAACGAATCTACCACTGGTTCGGAATGCCATTCCAACCGAGAAGAACCAGCAAGAAACTCGGCGGTTGCTCTTTTCCAAATTTACAATATCAATATAACAATTTTATGTTAAGTACATGATTGAATTGCTGTCTCGCGCATTGCTGGAACGAGTCAAATCCACGCCTTTTTATCATTTACATAAGTAATCTTCAATTTTATTCAGATAAGCTTTCACAAGCGCTTACAAATCGACAAATGAATCTACCACAGGTTCGGAATGGTGCTTACAATTCCACACGTGAAGAAGGGCAGACAAAAGTAGCCCCATTTCCGACGGTGGCACCCGTTCACGAGCATGACGCATGATCCAGCCATTGCTTCGCTCAACCATATTCGAGGGAAAGTAACAACCCGCACCACACGACACCACCACAGAAATGTTTAAAGAGAGTGTGACATACTTAGGCTACCCATGATCAAAGCATCGAATTGAACACCAATAATCCAATACTCATTTTAAGACATGAGTTAAATTTTCTTAGATTGTTTCCAAGCAACCTGTCATTGAAAAATTGCTCCATGCTTTTTTATCATTTATATAATCTTCAATTGTATAATATGCTTTTTTTATGAGCATATTTTTAATAGAGTTCTTAAACTTGTGTAAAGACACGACAAGAAACTTGTGTACAGAGATAGACTAGACCTTGGAGAAGGACATAGGCTACTTTTTATCCCGGAAAAACCAGCTCACTATGTTTTCCTGCACCGTTAAAGCAAGTGTAGGAGTAGTACTTAGTGCAAGTTTCCTTACTAGACTTTAAGCGAATTCAACGTCAGCAAAGTAGTATGTCACAAGAAAAAAGTGTCTGTTCATACACAGCAGAAGTGAAACTTGCATTCTAATTTTTCGAATGCTCCAAAATATTACATTAAGAGCCTGTTTCACCAGCTTTTGACAACTGCCAGATAGCCTAAACGTAAGTTTTGTCACTTCTTCAAGTGACAAAGACAAAACATGTGAATAAGCTATCTAACATTTATCAGAAGGTGGTGAAACTGGTCCTAAATATTAAAACCTTTTTTATGTTTTTGAAATATTTGGGTCTACGATTTGGGTTCAAAAACGGAAAGTAGGCGGAGAGCGGTCAGCATGGATACCAACTGTATCCTATCTCATTCTCCCGCAGGTAAATCCTATTTGAAAATGTATGTTTGTCTCTCTCTGTCACTCATGCAGCGCCTGGGAACTCAAACGACCTCCTGTCACCTCATGGACTCCTGGTACAAGAGAGAGGATTTTGGTGTCGCTTTTTTTGTTTCATCGAATTACAAATGCACAATACTAAAGAAGTTTCATTTCAAAAATCAAATTTTGATTTTATGACAACCTCCCTGGTGCAATGGTGTGCACTGTGGTCTTATAAGTGAGAGGTACCGGGTTCATTTTCCGGCTGGGTTCAATTTGGGATCTTATAATTTTTAAATTGTCACTGGTCTGGTCTGGTGGGAGGCTTCAGCTGTGGCTGGTTACCACCCTTCCAGCAAAGCAGTGCTGCCAAGCAATTTAGCATTCCAGTATGATGCCTTGTAGAAACCGATCAGGGGTAAGCATACCTCTTCCACGTAAGCCCGCTTCCATCTTAGACTGCATCATCACTTACCATCAGGTGAGGTTACAGTCACAGGGTAACTTGTATAAAAACAATTCTCACCTTGTACCCAAGCGTCCCCGTTAGACGCCCTCACGACCTTGTAGGACAGGTTCTTCATGTCCTTCTGCACCTCCGGGTCGTCGAACCGGCGCCCGATGAGCCGCTTGGTCGCGTAGAATGTGTTGCCGCTGTTGGTGACCGCCTGCCGCTTGGCCGGCATGCCCACCAGCCGCTCGCCCTCCTTGGTGAACGCGACGTGCGAGGGCGTGGTACGCGACCCTTCGCTGTTCTCTACCACCTGTCAATGTTCATTGTTATTTTAGTAAATTAGTAAAAACTTACTTACGTACTTACTTATGTAGTTTTTAGATAGATTCTGTGCTGACACTATTGCAGTTGACATAATATCTAAACACATCACTCCAGAAGCAGGATAATATCATTTAATATTTTAACTAAATCAAACAATAATTTAAATATCTGCATACCTGCACAAACTTAATTAATATCGAATCACAGATTAGTTTAACTGAGATCTCTTTTCAAATCTATTTTATACTAATTAATTACACTCAGCCAAGTCAAAAATGTCAGCATTTATTAGATTTGAGTGTGATTGCTATCGCAACTCTCAATCAAATATCACGACCTAGATGCTGAAGCATCTACTAGTCGGTTGAGTCTCTGGAGGAGACTGAATTTGTAGCTTCAATCTATGTATTTACACCAATAATTCAAAATGGCGGTTCAGCGCCACTGAATGAATCAAATGTCAGTTCGTTCTAACCTGAAATTAATAATCTGTAAAACATTTCTAAAAATGTACATCACTTTTTAGAATAATCTGACACATAAATGCATCACAACTGGCCACTGACATTTCTAAATGAGGGATTTTGTACAGGTGTTGGCCTAAAATGTAGCGCGGTTTCTAGGAAGGTCCGCGGCAATGTGTCGCGACCAGCTGGTACCGCGCGTCTCTCTCGCACCGCTGCAAAGGTGCACGCACACTGGTGCGAGCGCCGATCGGCGATGCGGTTTAGTTTTTTTTTTAAGAAATAAATGTTTGTTACATAATGTAAATATAAATGTAGACGGTGGTGCCGCCGTACTCCGCTTTGGTCTTGAGATATTTAAAAAAAATCAGAGCAACTATGACTATTATTCAAACAGTGACATATCTCGGAAACTATTAAAGCTAAAAACTTAAAACAAACATGAGATTATAGGTAACCTTTAAGAGCATATTTTACATTTCTTCTGGATTTTTCAAATTGTTACAAATATTTTATTTATAAAAAAAATGGTACCAAAAAAATATATATTGTATGACGACAGTGTTCTTACCTTTGGCGTCTTGCCCTCCATGACAGCCACACACGAGTTGGTAGTCCCCAAGTCAATGCCGATGACCGCCCCGCGAACACCTTCCGACCTAGAGTAACAGTAACAGCCTATTAAACTTTCTACAGCTGAAGAAATGACAGTCGGCACACTTTAGCCAACTATGCAGTATTATAGTGCACAAATACAAGTACAACCCGCGCCACGTACATCAAACACTGAACGAAACGTGGAGGGGATAGCTTACCCCCTCCACTTTCCTTCAGCATTTGATGTGCGTGTCGATGTTTATACTCTCTTTTCCCTCTCTTATACTCTGATGGGATGTTAATCACAGATTTACATGCTTTCTGAAATACAGGGGTTTAAACCGCTAACTTTCCAACTCCGGGCTGTTACTGAGAATTTATAGAAAAGCCAAATAGTAGCCAACCACCACAATCACCACAGCCCTTTAATGTCCTATGGCTGGCAAAGGCGTCTTCTCCTATACAAGAGAGGGATGGAGCTTAGACCTGCCATACTGCTCCAATGCGAGTTGGTGGGCAGTATCAAACAATAATGGATAATTAAGATAGATTTTCAATATCAACCCAGCCTTAGGCATGTTAATTTAACAGCTACACATACATTTCATGAGCTCTAACAATGTTGTAAATGAAGAAAAGGATTATCAAAAACCATGCCTGTTAGCACTTGAATAGGTAACAGAATAATTCATCATAAATTTGAGCATTCCTAACTTGATTCCTACAATTTTGAGATAAGTCAAAGTTTACTTATCCCGCAAGATAACGATATAAGTGTGTAAGTACTAACTATTGAGCAATTTCAAAGGTCGTTTTTAAGTTAGGTTATATTATGAAATAGTGTTGAAATTATCATTTATTTGACTTACTTATTTCTGTGCTGTACCCCATGTCGTTGGTAGATAGGAACTGTGGGTGCTGCGGTCTGAAAGTCACAGGAAAATTACGGGTTACGCAAAATAGAACAAACATGCATGTGTGGCCGGGCGGCGTACAACCATTGTGTTGAAGATTTAATAAAATCAAGAAAGAAACTAAAAATTTTAAACCTCTATCCGATAATTACAGCATTTATGACACAAGATTCACTTTTATTTTTTAAATAAAAAACGGTAAAATACTTACACTTTTAAGAATTGTTGAGAAATTTCTGTGTGTATAAATTTCGGAACTTAAGCCGGAGCATTCCAAAGCCTTTCGACTTATCACCCGCGTAGCCGTTAGCATCGTTAAATTAATATTTCCACCAACTTATAGAATAATTCCGATCTAATTTTCTTCAGACGAAAACCATGTGGATGACGCAACTGCTTGGAAGAATAATTTTGATTTTCCTTTTTTTTTAGACAGTTCGTGCAAAGTCTTGCCACCCGGAAAAAAATACATGAATGTGCACACTGGAAATTGGAATGTTCTGGTTTGAAGGAACTTTTTACATGTGACATTTTGTTTTTATTGGACATCTATTCATCACGTTAAAAATTGTGATAAGAGATTGGTGGTTTATAATTCGAATGTGTAAAGCCAATCACCTTTGGTTAGTTCGTTTTGTATTACAAAGAATTTAGAACAGAAAATTAAAATAAAATTATTTAATTTGTTGTTTAACAAAAAATATAAATAAAATATTTGTATAACATTAAAATAATTTATCAAAAACATTAAAATGTTCTTGTCTAATTCCTCTTTTTATTTAATTTTTAATTCCTCTTCTTCCTAATTCGGATTGTAAATATCGAGTACAACGCCATCTAGTATGGAGTAGATTTAAACTAAAGACACTATAAGTTTACTATTAGACAATAGATGGCGCTACATCTTAAACATAGATACATTTATATTTTCTTTTATGGTAGGGGAGCCGAGGATTCTAAATGTGGATTTAAGTACTCGTCGTCGTCGGGACCTATTTATATTTTGTAGATTATTTGATAGGAAGAATAAAAGGTTATATAAGGTTTCCCATTTCAGTGGTGGGGAAAGTTTCTAGCTGCACTCTCTCATCTTTAACTTCGGCTTGTGGAAATCGGCTGATTATATTTTTTTTGTTATTTTGGCATCATTTCCTTCAAAATAGAAAAAAATTCAACCGCCCTCGAGATTTGAGAAGGTCAAGATAGGTAACGTTTTTTATGTTGTAGCTTTGTAACTGTGTTTGTAACACTCCCACTCTCGTACGTTACGTTCAAATAGTCTTTTTCTAAATATACTTTTCTTAGCTTGTAATTAACCCACCATATCTTAATCTGACGTTTCTGAGCTTTTGAGTATTTCTATCCATATATTTTTTTATATTTTGCACGCGGCGCTATATAAAGCGCTCATATAGTAGAGAGTACTCAGCAGGATGAAAGATGCCTCCCATATCTTAATCTAACGTGCTCGAGTAAATTTAAAAATCCTCTCTTGTGCTCCCCTACTTAAAAATCTTCAAAAACTGACTTTAAACCAAAAAAAGCCACTGCAAAGTAAAAAAAATTATGTGCCTATACATAATCACGTTGAAGATGAGCAAGCTTCACATCGGCTTTGTCGTTATTTTTCAGGAGCATATAGTCTGAATATGATTAAAAAAATTATACAAATAATACCTACTTATTATGTACAAGTATTTTATGCTTTTTAACGTAAGTCACGTAAACCTATCAATTTCCTGATATTTTCTGCTTAGGAAAGCAGTATTGACTGTTGGTTGTAGTGAAAAGATTGGGAGTTGGGACTCAGCATTCAATGATGAATTAGTTTTCTACCAATATAAATTCACAATCAACAGTTATTATCCCCACAAGTTAGTGAGAGACCTCTGCAGCTCAGGATTGAGGAGTGTAAACCATAATTTTTTATGGGAACATCTCGCAAATAGATCTAGAAATCTTGGATAGGTAATAGGTACCTACATAGGTACCTACCTACCTACATACTTACTCGTATACAAGGAATATACTACTCTCTACCGAGAGCTCGTACAGAACAAGTGTAAATTAAAAGTTTAAAAAACCCCCGACATTCGCTATTTTTTGGTGGCTTCCATCTTATATTTGCAATAGTGCTATTTTACTAGTCAAGCCCTTTCATTTGATACCCATATTAAGGGAGTTGTGAAAAAATATGTAATCCGCCATTTTGTAGCGGCGGCCATCTTGGATCGATTTTCATCAAACATAGCTAACAACACTCTCGACTAATTCACCTTTCAAACAAAAAAAAACCGTATTCAAATCGGCTCACCCGTTTGAGGGCTACAGGGGAACAGGCAGACACACACACACACACACACAGAGAGAGACACGTCAAATTTATAACACCCCGTCGTTTTTGCGTGGGGGGTTAAAAAAATGCACGCCAAATCACTTGACGCTGAGTTGAGAAACTCCTCCCTTTTTGAAAGTTTAAAAATATTAACGAGGTAAATATTATTATGTACTTACCTACTTACTATACTTAATTGCACTAAGTACGGATTTTAAGTGCACATCACTATTATAGTCGTGTTATTATCTCGCTGCAGACTCGGTCATAAATTATTCGAGTGTTTCGCTCTCTTTCCCACTCACGGGCCTTATGGCACGGCTCCTGTGTATTACTGTATATCTATACTAATAAATAAAATTGAAGTGTCTGTCTGTAATATCGAAATAACTACCTCATATTAAGCTCATATGGTTATTTGAACGCTACCATAACCGAATCACACGTTTTTAAAATTTTTGTCTGTCTGTCTGTCTGTCTGTCTGTCTGTCTGTCTGTCTGTCTGTTTGAACGGGCTAATCTTCGGAACGGCTGAACCGATTTTGACGGGACCTTCACATACAAGTAGAGAATTAACCAGGGAGTAACATAGGCTACTTTTTTAACCGACTTTCAAAAAAGGAGGAGTTGTGTTTTTCTACCTATGTACACCGATATCTCCGAGATTTCTGAACCGATTTGCGTAATTTTTTTTTTAATCGATAGAGAAACATTGCGACCCTGTTCTATAAAAAATTTGGATTCCAACTCCTCAATCCTGATGCTGTAGGGAACCTAATCCCCAAAACTAATGGGTTTTAGAAACTTTCGGTTATTTAAATTGATATTGGGGGTACCAATTAAAGACTTTATCGTTTAATGAACTCGAGTAGGTACATATCCAACTCCTCAACCCTGATGCTGTAAGGAATTGTATTCCGAAATCGTGGGGATCCCACGGGATTTTTCCGTTTTGGGGACGGGTTTCTACAGATAAGCTACTTTTTGTTCTGGAAAATCAAAAGTTCCCACGGGATTTTTAAAAACCTAAATCTACACGGGCGAAGCCGTGGGCATCATCTAGTTGTATATATAATACTTACCTGTATATTGCAGTCGATGAGTAATATATCGATAGTTGTTTTTTAACCCCCGACGCAAAAACGACGGGGTGTTATAAGTTTGACGTGTCTGTGTGTGTGTGTGTGTGTGTGTGTGTGTGTGTGTGTGTGTGTGTGTGTGTGTGTGTGTGTGTGTGTGTGTGTGTGTCTGTCTGTTCCCCTGTGGCGCTCAAATGGGTGGACCGATTTGAATGCGGTTTTTTTTGTTTGAAAGGTGAATTAGTCGAGAGTGTTCTTAGCTATGTTTGATGAAAATCGGTCCAAGATGGCCGCCGCTACAAAATGGCGGATGATATATTTTTTCACAACTCCCTTGATATGGGTATCAAATTAAAGGGCTTGACTAGTAGAATAGCACTATTGCAAATTCAAGATGGCCGCCGCCACTAAATGGCGAATGTCGGGGGTTTTTTAAATTTTCAATTTACACTTGTTTGTTTTATCGAATTTGTTTTATCACACTTTTATCAAAGTCATATAATGCAGTCACTAAGTAAGGCTTGCAGATTAATTCTCGCGGAGCGCTTGGCACTCCATTTTTGCACTCTTGCTTAATAGTGTCCACCGATCTTAAGCTCACATTACACATTGCTGCAGTAAGGTCCACGGGCGAGAGAAATTAATAGTCTTCAAAGTTTCAGGATCTTCTTTTATATTTGTCAAAAAAGTTAAAAGTACCCATTAGTTACCCTGCATACTTGAATGCAGTATGTTTACGTCGTAACCTTGATGATTCCGCTATCGATAACGGCCTTGCGCGCGCACAACTAGTGCACATTCCTAGTCCGCTTATGATTTATGGCTCAGTCTGCAGCGACATAATAACACTACTATAGTAAAAATTTATACCTACTTCTGTTAGTACATAACATAATATACTTAGGTATTAAATAAAAATCGGAGTTTTGTTTTTAGGCGAAAAAAAAGTCAATAATAATTTTCGAACATATTATTATTATTTTAATAACATTTTTGGACGGAGATTCAACAACTAAAATATATCACATTTATAATAATAGGTCGGAATTGAAATATTTATTATTTACCTTATCTCAACTCAGCCACTTGCACTGTCTATAACTCTATGCGGGTGTCTAAAGATGCAAATACAGTATGGTTGAGTTCTATTTATACTGCGTGCCTACTCACAGAAATCCTAATAATAAAAGGCTTATATTATTAGGATTTCTTTGAGCGTACTCTGCTGGTACCTTGACTCTAGAATACCTGAGTAGAATACTCATAGACCGTACGAGTTAAAACGGAATATATGTAGGTACAGGTAGTAATTATGTCCCAATCTTAACACCCAAGTCCCAGGTATAAATCTGTCTCAGGTCTGACTAGAGTTAGAGACTAGAGTAACTAAGCTTTATAGGTACTAAATAGTATAGAGTACTAAGTTGAAGTGTATTTAATCGAAAAATCCATGCTACCACACGTACCACACGGTGCGCTGCGGAACTGCGATGCGTTTTGGCGTCTTACATAGAAAAAAACTTGAGAGGTGTCAAGGGACACTAATATAAAGGGTGTGTCAGACATGTTTTCCAAAACGCGTCCCACGAATTCAGTACATGATTCTAGGTTCCCCTGTGGTGAAATTTTTCGTCGAATTTTCCATGAAATTTCCGATATTTTTTACCTCTTTTTTAACTGAATACTGTATAAAATCATTATTACTATCTGTCTCAACGCAATTAAAAATGAAAAAGTAATTATTTCATTATTTTCACTTAAAACGGTAATGTTATCAAATTTAAGATTTTCGTCGAACAGCTGATTGCTAGTGAACTAGTGTGAATACAGGTCGAAGTGTATACATCCATACAGTGGAGATGAAGTCGTGATGAGGAACCTCCTTAAAATAAGTCCCTAAAAAAAAAAAAAAAAAAAAAAAAATTGTATAACCTTTAACTAAACTAACATAGATTTTAAAGTGACGTGCTTGTCTCGATCTACTAACATTAACAACTAGAGAATACTGTAATTAGTTTAAAAAAAAAAAAAAAAAAAAAAACTAATAATAATACTTAAAATAATAAAATTAAAAAAAAATAATAATATCAATGATAATAATAATAGAGAAAAAAAAAAGTAAATAGAAAAAAAAAAATTAATTATAACTAATATATATAAAAAAAAAAAGCTATGTATTATTTAGATTTACATTATTTTTATTATTATTAACCTTAGTTTTAAGCCGCTGTGTAAGAAGTAGGTGATCTGCACCATAAGGAGAAGTTGTAAATTATCAAATCATAAAACAAAACAAACAATAAAAAAAGGCACGGACCAAGAGTCTGTGGAGTTGTTGACTATTTAATAAAAAAAAAAAAAAAAAAAAAAAAAAAAAAATACAGGTCGTTAACCTACATTCGTACTGGCCTTGAATTTATAATGAGGCTCGCGGCACAGTCAAAAGAAGCGCCGGGCGCGCGACGTCAAGGCCGTGGCCTTAACTCATAAAAGTCTCATATTGTGAATTTTGCGCGGAGCGTTGCGTGCGTTGTAATCGCGTTGTATGCAATACATTGCGCGCTCAAAAATGGCAATATTTGAAACCAATCATTTCTGACATAAATGAATTCAGTATTTTCACATAACACATTAAATGCAACCTTACCTCAAAGTTTTCATTAAGATGTCATTTACACCCTGTATATATTACTAGCGGTCCGTACGTAGCGTAACGTTCGCCCGTGGTACATATATATATAGCCTATAGCACTCCAGGATCACGTACATATCCAACGGTGAAAGAATTTTTGAAATCGGTTCAGTAGTTCCTGAGATTAGCGCGTTCAAACAAACAAACTCTTCCGCTTTATTATATTAGTATAAGTATATAGTATACTAGCGGTCCGCCCCGGCTTCGCCCGTGGTACATAATATATAGCCTATAGCACTCAGGGATCACGTAGGTACATATCCAACGGTGAAAGAATTTTTGAAATCGGTCCAGTTGGTAGTTCCTGAGATTAGCGCGTTCAAACAAACAAACTCTTCCGCTTTATTATATTAGTATAGATATAATATGTAGATATATATTAGCAATTAGTATATTGTATAAAGTTATATGTACAAAAAACCTGTATACACTCAACAAAAATAATCGTCGCGACACCACACTGTTCAATGCGAAATCGAAAGACGAAACGATTTGCTTTCTATAAGAGAGAGAGGGAGAGACAGACAGAAACACGCGCACGCCGCACGGCTTACAACTATAGCAAAAAGTGTCGTTACAACTTTTTCTCTTATTTTTTTCCGTCTAGCCCCTTTCGTAACGCGCGATAAGGAACTCCGTTCCAAGAATCTCGTCACGCCGCACCAGTAACATACGATTCGACAAAATCACATCTGCGCCGCAGCGCGCCGTACGGCGTCTCTGCACGTTGCGCGTCGCTGTTAATCGGCGGTAGTGGAGGTGGGCGCTGACGCTTCGTCCCTAGCAGCGAGTAGCGCACGCAGCGCGAGCGTCTCCTGCCGCAGCGCGTTGATGTGCGCCCGTAGCGATGCGTTCTCTTGCTCCAGCAGGCAAGCTCGCCATGCTATCTGAAACAAGATGCATATATTATTTAGGTATATTGAACATAGCTCAGAACCATCCCAAATGTCGAATTAAAAGAATAGCATTCCACGTGGTTCATTCGATAGAGCTACGATGACGTCATGTTTTATACATAAATGCTAAAATGGTTAAAAAACTTAAAATATCTCTGTCGAAAACTATGTTGGAACCATAGAGATAATTGGAACTTGGAGAGGTAATTTATTTCAAAGAAGCTTCGGTGCTAAATAGCTGTATACAGCGCCCTCTAGTATCGACTAGACTATTTAATACTTACAAAAAGAATCATAGATGGCGCTGGCAACAGCAATAATTAAGTTTTTTGTAAAAAAATTGAATTCTTTGCTTTTTATTGCTGAAAATTATTATTTTTTATATTTATTGTCAGTCATGTCATTCCTAAATAGTTAGAAAAAAGAAAAAGACATGTTTAAACTTGTTTAAATGAATAATTTGTATAAGTCTTACATCGCGCTATTGAAGTTTTGTTAGGTTTGTGCTATTTATACAAAGAAGAACATAATATTTATTGTACTCGCTTCGGCAGTACATATACTAAAATTGGAACGATACAGAGAAGATTAGCATGGCCCCTGCGCAAGGATGACACGCAAAATCGTGAAGCGTTCCACATTTTTTGATGATTTTTGTTAGAATAACAAAACTTTTGTTTATTCTTGAAGTTGTTTTTGTCCACTCTTTGCATGTCTATAAAAAAACCTGTAAAATTAGAATCCGGATTTCGTGTAGGGATTATGATTTACAAGCGACACGACTCACACGGGTAATTTAAAATTTTGTACATAATATTAAGTACTAGCGGACCCGGCAGACGTCGTCCTGCCCGCTATTAGCGCCACCTACCGGGTCCAATTTTTCTACTTATAAACCTTCCTCTTGAATCACTCTATCTATTAAAAAAAACGGCATCAAAATCCGTTGCGTAGTTTTAAAGATTTAAGCATACATAGGGATATAGGGACAGAGAAAGCGACTTTGTTACCCGACTGGGTTATGTGTTTCACCTGTGTGTATGTATGTCCATTCCTATGTCCGCGTGTAACTAATCAACGGCTCAACGGATTTTGATAAATGATACGTCTTTAGATTTGTCTCAATGACGCGAGTGTTATAGGGTACCTAAATTTAAAAAAAAATCAAAATGGCGGACTTTATGCGCTTTAATATGCGAGCTGAAAAAAATTTTTTTCTTCAAGACCCTCGAGTGGGGTATCAAAATAAAGGGATTAAAAAGGCAAATACGAAAATGTATAAATTTATATATTTGGAACCAATTTGGAGTGATAAATCGTAGAAAATGACCGTTTCCTATGTCAGTTCGTAACTACTTAACGGCTCAACCTATTTTGATAAATTATACGTCATTAGATTTGTCTTGACGGCGCAAATGTTATTGGGTACATAAAATTCATAAAAAATCTAAATGGCGAATGTTATGCACTTTAATGTGCGGGCTGAAAAAAATTTTTTTCTTCAAGACCCTCGAGTGGGGTATCAAAATAAAGGGCTTTAAAAGGCGAGTACGAAAATGTATACAATCTATATGTTTTAAATCAATTTGGAGTGACAAATCATGAAAAACAAAATAAATAACAACTACACTGTAAGTGGTACGGTGGTAGTTTATTAATTTTTTAGTTCGTTTTTTAACATGGCAGTCGGGTTTTTTTAATTTTTAAATTATAGCTTGTTTTATACTATCTATACTATATAATAATACTAATATAATAAAGCGGAAGAGTTTGTTTGTTTGAACGCGCTAAGCTCAGGAACTACTGGACCGATTTCGAAAATTCTTTCACCGTTGGATATGTACGTAATCCTGGAGTGCCATAGGCTATATATGTACCACGGGCGAAGCCGGAGTGGACCGCTAGTGTAGTGATAAGCGGACACCCGCCGACTGCGTTCGCGTGGATATAGGTAGGTATATTGGTTTTTAAAAATCCCGTAGGAATCATTTTGTTTTTCCTAAGCTCCTTTGAGCTCATATCATGCTAAAAACTGTTAAAAGTTCACTGGCGGATGTTTAGGTAGATCAAAATGTAAACATCCGCCAGTGAAAGTCCCATCAAAATCGATCCAGCCTTTTAGAGATTAGTCGGTAATCTTTAAAGTATCTACTTTCTAACAAAAAAAGAATGAATGAAATCGGACCACGCGTTATTGAATTACAGCTAAATACACGTTCTGACTTTCATCCCCTCTCCCTAGGGAACCGTGCTGAATTGCGGGATGTGGACAGCTGAAGCAAAGCCGAATAGAATAGACATATTTTTTATTCAGATAAACTTTTACAAGTGCTTTCGAATCGACAAATGAATCTACCACTGGTTCGGAATGGTGCTTACAATTCTACACATGTTAAGATGGGCAGACAAAAGTAGCCCCATTTCCGACGGTGGCACCCGTTCACGAGCATGACGCATGATCCAGCCATTGCTTCGCTCAACCATATTCGAGGGAACGTAACAACCCGCACCACACGACACCACCACAGAAATGTTTACAGAGAGCGTGACATTAGGAGAGGAGACATTATTTAGGAGAGGACACATTATTTAGGAGAGGAGACATTATTTAGGAGAGGAGACATTATTTAGGAGAGGAGACATTATTTAGGAGAGGAGACATTATTTAGGAGAGGAGACATTATTTAGGAGAGGAGACATTATTTAGGAGAGGAGACATTATTTAGGAGAGGAGACATTATTTAGGAGAGGAGACATTATTTAGGAGAGGAGACATTATTTAGGAGAGGAGACATTATTTAGGAGAGGAGACATTATTTAGGAGAGGAGACATTATTTAGGAGAGGAGACATTATTTAGGAGAGGAGACATTATTTAGGAGAGGAGACATTATTTAGGAGAGGAGACATTATTTAGGAGAGGAGACATTATTTAGGAGAGGAGACATTATTTAGGAGAGGAGACATTATTTAGGAGAGGAGACATTATTTAGGAGAGGAGACATTATTTAGGAGAGGAGACATTATTTAGGAGAGGAGACATTATTTAGGAGAGGAGACATTATTTAGGAGAGGAGACATTATTTAGGAGAGGAGACATTATTTAGGAGAGGAGACATTATTTAGGAGAGGAGACATTATTTAGGAGAGGAGACATTATTTAGGAGGGGCAGCTCCCCTTCTCCACCTGCTCCCCCCTGGCGACGCCCACGGCCCATTGGCCAACGCTCCCGACGTTGGCTGTTCTGTGGTGAAACCTACCTGGTCCTCGCGCATCCGCCGGGCGTCGCGCGACTTCTTGGCGGCCTGGTTGTTCCGGCGACGCCTCTCGAAGTACTTCTCGTCCTTCATCTCGGCCGGGATGGGCCTCTTCTCCCCGCGCCGGCGAGCCTCGGCCTCGCACGCGGCGATGCTCGGGATACCGCTCGCGGACACTGTGGGTGTACAGCAGACGGTTCTTCACGACGTCCCTGGCGCAGTGATTAGCGCTGTGCTCTTAAACACAGGCTAAGTACCTATATTGGAAGCGAAGCGAAGCGAAACGATGTTGGTTTTGCTTCGCTCATGCCGCTACTCATGTATGTGTTTTTATATCAGATTCTGTGTGTTCCACCGTAGCGCCTAAACGAGGTTTAAACTACTGGGCCGATTTTTAACCCCCGACCCAAAAACGACGGGGTGTTATAAGTTTGACGTGTCTGTGTATGTGTGTGTATGTGTGTGTGTGTCTGTCTGTTCCCCTGTAGCGCTCAAACGGGAGGAGGAGGAGAAAAGGTGAATTAGTCGAGTGTTGTTAGCTATGTTTGATGAAAATCGATCCAAGATGGCCGCCGTTACAAAATGGTGGATTACATATTTTTTCACAACTCCCTCAATATGGGTATCAATAATGAAAGGGCTTGACTAGTAGAATAGCACTATTGCAAATCCAAGATGGCCGCCGCCACAAAATGGCGAATGTCGGAGGTTTTTTAAATTTTTTTATACTTGTTTGAAGTCCGTTAATAAAAAAAGTGTTTTCTCCAGGCTCTGGTAATCCTGGTGTCCTGGTAGATGGTAGATGGTATTATACGTACGCGGCGAGCAGAGCGGCAAGTGCTGGCAGTAGGACGGCAGGCACGGCGGCGGCAGCGACGCCAGCAGTGGCACCATCCCTCGACCATCTGCATCAAAAACACTGGTAGTCTGAGCACAGAGTACCTACAGAGGGGAAGCTTCCACAAGCAGCCCGCTGTAGGTACACTCACACATATGCGCATGTTTGTCACCAACTGTACCGGTTAGTGGAACGAGCGCGCGTCCGTGAACCGTTGGTGAGTGTGTTTGTGTCAGTATACCTACAGCGGGCCGCTTGTGGAAGCTTCCCCTCTGTAGATTTACTACTCGTGTGGTCTCAGTTTGGACCGCTTCAAAACTTTATAGTATACTGTTGATCGAATCACAAATGACTTCAGAGCAAAATGAACCTAAAGACTCTTATTTTAAAGTCGTAATTCAATACTTCGAATATTTATTTTTATTTACATGTCTGCTTGGAGCGCTGGCTGTTTTCAAATGCTGAATGTATTGGCGAACTCAAACCATAACATAATATTATAAGCTATTTCAGGTCCATTTTACTCTGAAGTCATTGTGATTCGATCAATAGTATACTATAAAGTTTTGGAGCGCTCCAAACTGAGACTAAGCACACTGTAAAGTCGGTAATTTTACGTGATAACGTCTTATGGAAACATTATAGAACACAATATATAGGCCGATGGTGCCTCTCTATCGCTTGTTCCGCGCTCTCGCTTGCACGCGGAACGTGACAATGAGTCACGCTTTTTTGTGCGTGCGGCCAGCGTTCATCGATTTTTAAGACGTTATCACGTCAAAATCAGAAAACTTGAAATGGTGTCCCAGGGAGATCGGTAAAAGATTCTTTGACCTTCCGACAAGGCAACAGTGCCAGGCACTCCATAGCGTCGAATTACTTGCCTAAGGGCCTGTTTCACCACCATCTGATAAGTGTCTGATAGCCTAAACGTAAGTTTTGTCACTTTCTTACTTTATGTCAAGTGACAAAGACAAAAGTTGTGAATAAGCTATCTGACACTTATCAGAAAGTGGTGAAACAGGCCCTTAATCGTGTAACGATCGTTTAACCATGAGTTGCACATCGATGTAATATGAATTGCCTGTAGTCTGTACACACAGCGGGTATGGTATACAGGTAATTACGCGTAACATCAATACTGGCAGGTGTTTCCGCCCTTCTGAGCGTAAAGTCAACTACAAAACTGCTATTTTGAAATAGGTAAAACTTGTTATATTTTTATTCACCCGAAAGTAAATTAAGCGCTGTACACTAATTCCCAATGCCAGTAAGATTTTGATTTTTTAAATAAATTATACAAATCAAATTAATCTAAACTTTATTCGAAATCGGCACACTTGCACCGTCTTGCACTGTTCACTTTTTGCAGTACGCATCATCATGATCAACCCATTACCGGCTCACTACAGAGCACGGGTCTCCTCTCAGAGTGAGAAGGGTTTTGGCCATAGTCTACCACGCTGGCCAAGCGGATTGGCAGACTTCACACACCTTTGAGAACGTTATGGAGAACTCTCAGGCGTGCAGGTTTCCTCACGATGTTTTCCTTCACCGTTAAAGCAAGTGATATTTAAATACTTAAAACGCACATAACTCCGAAAAGTTAGAGGTGCGTGCCGGGGATCGAACCCACGACCTCCAATTAGAAGTCGGTCGTCCTAACCCAATTTAACGCAATGGTATTGTGAGCCTCAGCGCTCTACGAATAAATGAATAGGTAGGTTCATTACATAATTTACATCGTTCGTTCGTTCGTTCGTTTCAAACAATGGACGTCCACTGCTGGACATAGGTCTCTTGCAAGGATCGCCACAGCACACGATCTTGTGCCGCCTGATTCCAGCGGCTGCCAGCGACTCGCTTGAGATCGTCTGTCCATCGAGTGGGGGGTCTACCTGCGTTTCGTTTGCTGGTGCGAGGTCGCCATTCGAGCACCTCGGGACCCCAACGTCCATCAGTTCTTCGTGCAATGTGCCCCGCCCATTGCCACTTCAGCTTCGCGACTCGATTACATCGGTATCACTCATAGATAAAATGAATAAGACGAGATATGGCAAGGGGGCGTGGTTCCTGAGAACTCTTCTGGCGTTAAATACACCTGAGAACCGTTTTTGTCTTGAGTCGAATGTCGTCCAACGATCGCTTCACCGCTCTCGATTTTTAACAAAATGCCGTGTTGTTCAGTGGTTGTTTGCAAAAAATCAAGCAAAAAAGTGAATCATACAAAATATGGCATCTCATTTCACACTTAAGTACAAGCTATTGTTGTTATTTTCCATAAAAAACAAGAAAACATTATTTTGTATATTTACATTATGCTAAAAATGTGCTAAATTGAGAAGTCTATATCTCATTATGAACAAAATCCATTGCTTGCTTAGTAGAAATCAATCATTGAATCGGTCGGTCTTAGGACGCAATGGACTTGTACTATATAAATATATTCCTTCACTAAGACGTTAGACTCACGGTATGGACGCCGATCGGGTGGTCGTGGTCGTAGAGATGTCATGATGTTAGCTAAGTACATTGGTATCGATATTTTAACGACCAAACGATGATTTTTGATACAGTTATTATTAATTAACCCCCGAAGCAAAAACGACGGGGTGTTATAAGTTTGACGTGTCTGTGTGTGTGTGTGTGTGTGTGTGCGTGTGTCTGTCTGTTCCCCTGTGGAGCTCAAACGGGTGGACCGATTTGAATGCGTTTTTTTTTTGTTTGAAAGGTGAATTAGTCGAGAGTGTTGTTAGCTATGTTTGAAGAAAATCGGTCTAAGATGGCCGCCGCTACAAAATGGCGGATTACATATTTTTTCACAACCCCCTTAATATGGGTATCAAATGAAAGGGCTTGACTAGTAGAATAGCACTATGCAAATACAAGATTGCACCACCACCACAGAATTTCGGGTAAAAAGAAACCCAGCCCCTCATTTTTATTTCAAAATTAATTTTTTTGAATCGTTATATCTCAAAAACGGTGGCTCTTAGGAAAAAAAGTATACAGACATTTTTTATAGATAATTATCTGATCTACAATTTTGTTTAAAATAATTTTATGATAAGACTTACCGTTTTGCTGAAAAATTTCCCGTGAAAACTTTGACACCGAGTAATTTTTTTCCAGGTGTCGGATCGATGAGGACTTTTCACATTTCATTTATAATAGTGTTTTGAACAATCCTACCAATTTTCAGCCAGGTGTGAATATTGTAATCTTGGAAGTCTAAATTGATCGTATTATATAAGTAGGCATTTTTTATATCGTATTATTTTTGATTCATAATAATAATAATATATCGCTTTTCTTAATATATAAGTCATTGTCAAAACCCAAATAGTAAAAAAATTAAGAATCGATAACTTTACATTTTAGTCAATCACTAAAGTTTTAATGGCTTTTACTCAACATTTTTATTTACTCATAGCTCATAAATACATTCTTCCGTTAAAGCAAAATAAATCTTATTTCTAGAAAATCAGGGTTTGTTTCCAAATCTGTGAGTTCTGTGAAGTAGGCTAGTTTTGACTAAACTTAAAACGACAAATCAAACGATTTGTTTCTTTGTAGTGCAATATATGATTAACGGTATATTTGTATGAGTTTGGCGACAGCGGTTCCTATAGTAGTTTTGGTGCATTTCACTTCCCCTGCCTTCTCTCTTCCGTGGTATCACTACATAGTATAAAACAAAGTCGCTTTCTCTGTCCCTATATCCCTATGTCCCTATGTATGCTTAAATCTTTAAAACTACGCAACGGATTTTGATGCGGTTTTTTTTAATAGATAGGGTGATTCAAGAGGAAGGTTTATAAATAGAAAAATTGGACCCGGTAGGTGGCGCTAATAGCGGGCAGGACGACGTCTGCCGGGTCCGCTAGTAAAACATAATATAATGGAAAACGCGTCTAAAAGAGTAATTTGCCAAATAAATGGGTTCGGACTATAATTTTTATAGTCCGAACCTAAATATTGATTTATTGAAGTGAAACTTCTTTAGGATCGTTGGGCATTTGAAAAATCGATGAAACGAAAAAGCGACACTATTTTGGCCTGCAAAATTAAAGCTAAAGTTAAAGTTAAGGCTTAAGTTTAGGTTACTTTTCTGAAGTTTTTTTTATTTGTAACAACTAGCAGTGCCGTAAGAAACGTCACCACATACAAGTATAAATTAAAAATTTAAAAACCCCCGACATTTGCCATTTTGTGGCGGCGGCCATCTTGGATTTTCATAGTGCTATTCTACTAGTGAAGCCCTTTCATTTGATAGATTCTTGGATCGATTTTCATCAAACATAGCTAACAACACTTTCGACTAATTCACCTTCCAAACAACACACACACACACACACACACACACACACACACACACACACACAAAGACACAGACACACACACACACACACACACACACACACACACACAGACACACTGACAGACAGACACACAGACATACATACAGACAGACAGACAGACACACAGACATACATACAGACAGACAGACAGACATACAGACAGACAGACACACACACACAGACACAGACAGACACAGACACGTCAAACTTATAACACCCCGTCGTTTTTGCGTCGGGGGTTAAAAACAAGTGTGATATCATAATTATGAGGTTTTAGCTTTTTCACTCGCGTGTACGTCTCGTTATGAATAATGTAGGTGCGAGACGCGTTCTGTTGATCGAGGCGGCGTGCGACCCTTAAACTGTGGGGCACGTTAAACGATACCACACAAATGTTTGTTTATCTATTTATTGGACAACTAAACAATATTATGTCCACTTTGTAGCCATGCAAATATCTAATACTAAGTAGCTTCTGCCCGCGGCCGCGTTAATTTCAGTTTTCACAAATACCGAGGGAATCGTGGATATTTCCGGTTCCAGTTCCCACTCCCTTTTCCAACCTTTATACCTTCTTTCAAGGAAAGCTATAGTAATCTACCTGTAGCTGTAGCTATAGATTTTGGAACAATCAGCGCCATCTATCGCGTTTTTGGAAGTCTATATCTATTTAAGTCCCAAGGAACACTTTTCCGGGATAAAAAGTAGCCAAGTCAGGGCATAATCTATCTCTATTCAAAATTTCAGCCAAATCGGTTCAGACTAATCGACTGCGCAAGATAAATAAAATTATAGTAAACAAGCGTGCACTCTCTATTCCTTCACTTTCATAATCCGACGAGGGGCCAATGATGACATGACCAGAGAGAGATCGGATGCAGGACCGACGGCTTTACGTACTCTCCGAGACACGGCGGTGTATCTAATACCGCCAACTTCCAACTCCGGGCTGGCACTGAGAATTTCTTGACAGAAAAACTCAATAGCTCATTAATTTTTGGCCCGACCCAGAATCGAATCCAGGACCTCCTGATCCGCAGTCGAACACACCAACCGCTAGACCACCGAGGCATCATGCCGTAAAAATAGCGAAGAAACAAACGGACAAATCGCTTACGAAGTCCTATGGATTAACCACTACCCAGTTCTTGCTAGAAGTAAAACGTAGAAGAAACTTCTAAGAAATGCCAACCAAGTGCGAGTCAGACTCGCGCACCGAGGCCCGAGGCTTCCGGCGTCCAGATTTGTTGTACAGGATAATTATTGATTGCTCTTAAAACATCACGTTATTTTTCTGTAATAGGTACCTACCTACTGTTCTGTACATAATACTATACTGGTAGATTCGCTTGATAATTCAAAAGCACTTGTAAAAGTTTAAGAAAACTTTTATATTCTATTCTGTCATTTAAACTAACCCGATTCCATGCATCGTCACTTAAACACAGAATACTTAGAGGTACAGGTAAGTACCTACTTACTTTAGTACCACCAGAATAGCTCGAAGAACCGATAGACGTTGGAGACTGGTTGGTCCCAAGGTGCTGGAATGGCGACCTCGCACCTGAAAGCGCAGTGCTACCAGACCTCCCAATAGGTGGACCGACGACATCAAAAGAGTTGCTGGCGAGTCGCTGAATACAGGCGGCACAAGACCGCGGCGTGTGGATCCTACTGCCCTATGTCCAGCAGTGGGCGTCTATCGGTTGAGGACGACGACGAGATAAGATCGCAGTCAAAGGCTGCACACGGCACAGTTCCCGCTGACTAATTAAAAACACTTACAAATATTACTTAAAAGACTTATGTATGTACATACTTTCTGTATACCTAGGTACATACCTACGTGTATTAAATCAATAGTAAAGTACCTTCATACACAACACCTTGATTTGAATATGATTGAATCGGGGTAATTAGCGATACACCATAGGTCAATACGGGAGGTCAAATGACGTACCCCCGCACACAGGGCTGGGACCGCTGACTTTTGCGTGCTCTCTGAAGCACGGTGTGTCTAACATCGCCATCTTCCATCTCCGGGTTAGCACTGCAAACTGCACTGCAAACAAACAACACAAGTTGTCTGACAAGACAAGTTGTGTTGAAGGTGTTGTCAGAAAACCCCCATGGGGTTTGTATGTACCCCATGGGGATTGTGTACAACACTTGTCCCGACCCGGGAATCGAACCTTCGGTCTTCGTGATCCACAGTCAACCACGCCAACCACAAGACCACTGAGGCATTCTCGTTTTAACTCTGTATTGATTCCAATTAGAGTCAGAGTAAGATCTATAGAAGTCTTGCGCATATTAGTTCTCGACCGGGAGCTGTCAGTTTAGTTCCCAGTTCCTTAGTGAACTAGTTCGCTCTTTTAGTTCACTAGTTCCCGTTTTGAACCAGAGAAAGGCAGATCTTTCGCTCACATTGTCACTTGCTCCTGCAAGCGTTCATTTAATAAAATAGCTATCTTGCTATCTTGTTATTTATAATTAATTATTTTTTAAATAACATTGAACTTGCAGAATTTTATGTATTTATATGTTTTTTAATGTATTTATTAGTTCAAAAAAAAATCTAATTTTGACCGAGGGACTAAACAAACAATACGTACAGTAAGTCATCATGCAGTAGCTCGGACTCTCGGTTCTCTAACGAACTATAAGGAGCTGCGGATCTGCCGATCTGGGAACTAGGTCGCGTAGTTCACATAAAGGATGTAGTTCTAGGAACTAGTTCGTTCGCTAGCTAAACAAAACTAATACCTAGGTATTTCATACTCGTCGCGAAGCTAAGGTGTTCATGGTGGGTGGTGGGGCCAGCCCTGGGCAGGTGGCGGGGTTCGCACGGCCGCAGGTGTAATGGTGTTCGGTGGAATGGTTTAACCCTCGTGTTTGTGTAATTTGTGCTGCTTTCCGATGTTTTATTAGCTGTGAAGAGCTACCTATATATACGTACCTATGCTCCTCTAACTCACTTAACTATATGCCTTGGTGGCCTAGCGGTCGGCGTAGTCGACTGCGGATCACGAGATACTGGGTTCATTCCCGGTTTGGGCCAAAAGTTTATGAGGTATTGGGTTTCTCTGTCAAGAAAATCTCAGTGCCAGCCCGGAGTTGGAATTTGGCGGTGTTTGATACACCCCCGTGCCTCGGAGAGCACGTAAAACCGTCGTCGGTCTTGCGCTTGATCTTTCTCCGGTCGTGACGCACTGGCGTCCCAACGGACTATGAAATTGAAATTGAAATTGAAATTATTTATTTCCTTTCATTTTAACATTTGTACTTAATATCTAAGAACGTTGACGACTGAAAAAGTTAAAACTGTGTTTCAGCCGTCACGCCCGCCTCCGATACAAAATTATAAATGGAAATATTATGACAATTATAATTTATCTATTTATAAAATATTATATGATATATAAATTTTTTTAACTATTAAATTAGATTAGTACAGGTGCAGCATGCATGTTAGTGTGTGTGTGAGTGTGAGTGTGTGTATGTGTGTTGTGTATGTGTGAACATATGAGTGTAGTATTTTTAGTACATTATTTAGCTATGAATAAAAGTCTTTCGGTCTCTTCATAGGAGAGTGATTGTAGCCAGTTAGAACATTTTGTTTTACAAGAATGAGTTGTTAAAGCGTAGATATTTAATAATTTATTGACTCTGTTGTACAGTAGACAGCTTAAATAAGAGTAATGACGCTTTGAGATTGCCGTCCGAAACGATTCCATTTTACATACCATGTAGGATCTACGTTTGGAGGAGATTTTTGGATCGTAGGGTAGTTCAGGGTGTTTACGCAGAATTGTGCACAAGATAAACAATTGCCTCACTGTTAATACCTTAGCGTATGAATAAAGATCAACAGTAGGAAAAAAAATTGGTTTATTGTACATGACCTTTAATACTGATCTCTGGGCCCTTTCTACTCTCAACATAACCGTTTTTCCCGAGCCACCCCAACAAGTAATGCAGTAGGACAGAATCGATTGAGCTAGAGAATAGTAAACTGTCTTTAAGCAAGCCAAGTCCACCACATTCCTCAGTCGCTTAAAAACAAAGATAAGTTTCCTTAATCGAGACACCAAAGAATCTATATGTTGATTCCACGTCATGAGAGTGAGGGAATAGAGAGTGTGTGCACACAATTGTGCACCTCTCCTGCTGTCTCACCGTCGCGCTGCCTGTAAAAGTGGCCTATCGACAAAAGTCCTACCCTTAACTTAACCTTTAGGCAGGGGGCAGCTTCCTCCCCACCCTAGAGGTTTGAAAACATATAGCCAAATGCAACCAGAGTCCTTTCACTCACTTGACTTATAAAATTAATAACGTCAGGTCCTGTCAAGAGCTAATTCATATTTTTCCCATACTTTCTTTCAGTTTTCAATTCATTTTATCATCATCATAATATCATTCATATTCAGTTAGTTTTCAATTCATTTAAAACTAGCGGACCCGGCAGATCGTCCTGCCCGGTGACATACTGACATCAGTGCAACCTACCCGGTCATCAAAGTACTAATATCGCTATTAAAAAATAAGGGTTGATCGTAGAAGGGTGAAAATTTAGGATTGTATGTATTTTTGTATGTTGTATCATAAAAAAATAAAAACTAAAAATTTTGTCTAAAAAATAAAAATAAAAAATTTAGGGGTGGGACTGCCCTTAACATTTAGGGGGATGAAAAATACATGTTGTCCGATTCTCAGACCTACTCAATATGCTCACAAAATTTTATGAGAATCGGTCAAGCCGTTTCGGCTAATTTTCGGTAAATTGTGACACGAGAATTTTACATATAAGAAGTTTCAGTTTTCAGTTTTCAATTAATTCAATTTCAATTCATACTTTTCCGATCATTCATTTATCAACTTGCCCCCCCCCCCCTGGCCGTCAGCTGAGTCGGTCCCGGTTATTATCACTATCATGAGTGAAAATCATGTGAAAATAGTCGTTAAAGCCCGCGAATCCCCTTTGGAGCGTGGCGGGGCTAAGCTCTAAATCCCTCTCCCATTTCTCCTCTGAGAGGAGGCCTGTGCCCAGCAGTGGGACGTTAAAAGGCTGTAGTGGTGGTGGTGCCTAAGTTTTCGATAGCGGTTCTCTTTACCCTGTATACATATACTTAAGTAGTACTGTGTAAGTAAGTAACTGCCTCGTCGGTCTAGCGGTTAGCACGTTCGACTGTGGATCACGAGGTCCTGGGTTCGATCCCCGGGTGGGGCCAAAAAAAAAATGATGTATTGGGTTTTTCTGTCAAGAAATTCTCAGTGCCAGCCCGGAGTTGGAAGTTGGCGGTGTCAGATACACCCCCGTGCCTCGGAGAGCACGTAAAGCCGTCGGTCCTGCGCCTAATCTCTCTCCGGTCGTGTCGCATTGGCGTCCCATCGGACTATGAGAGTGAGGGAATAGAGAGTGCACCTGTGTATGCGCACACACTTGTGCACTATAATATCTCTTGCGCAGATGGCTAGTCTCTGCCTCGGTTGAGATTGGCCGCCGTGGCCGAAATTCGGTCAGGAGGACACATTATTATTATTTTTACGACGCGTCTGATGTTTCATTCTTTTTTTCAATGCAGGCAAAGGTTCATTAGATTATTTTATGCTCCTATACAGAGTTAAAAGAACCAACAGATGGGTAAAAGGTGTTCAAAGGCACTCAAAAATTATGGAACCAACTCCCTTCGGAGGTGTTTTCTATTCTATCTAACAGAAATCTAACTATTCTAGCAGAATCTCCGAATAGTCTGCCAATTCGCACTTGGCCAGCGTGGTAGACTATGGATATAGACTAGAATCCTTCTCATTTTGAGAGAAGACCCGTGTTCATGAGAATATTATATTTTATGTTTATGGTTATATTGTAATAAAATACGAATATAAAAAAATATAAAAAGGAAAGAGAATTTTAATGAAAAAATATGAGTAGCTATAAAACGCCAAAACCCCTTGTGCCTGTACACCCCTCGCGGCATGCTCTGAAGTCACGGCGGTGTCTTTGGCAAAACACCGCGCGGCGGAGACGGCTAGACACAAAAGGCGACCGTAAGAAAACGAACAGACTATAGCAGCTGTGATAGCCTAGTGGTTAGGACGACCGACTTCTAATCGGAGGTCGTGGGTTCGATCCCGGGCACGCACCTCTAACTTTTCGGAGTTATGTGCGTTTTAAGTATTTAAATATCACTTGCTTTAACGGTGAAGGAAAACATCGTGAGGAAACCTGCATGCCTGAGAGTTCTCCATAACATTCTCAAAGGTGTGTGAAGTCTGCCAATCCGCTTGGCCAGCGTGGTAGACTATGGCCAAAACCCTTCTCACTCTGAGAGGAGACCCGTGCTCTGTAGTGAGCCGGTAATGGGTTGATCATGATGATGATGATGATGATGATGGTACTTAAGTAGACAAGTTTTGTACAGAAAAAGTGCAGTTCAACTCACCAGGTGGCACCACAAAATGGTTGTAGGTGTGCAGCAAGCGCAGCGCGGTCATGGCGCCGCTGTGCGGACCCGCGTGCGAGCCGCACGCCGCCGGCTCCAGGTCATACACCAGGTTTTGGTCCATAGTTAAATGCCCATTTAGGTTTCCACTTTCTTGAGTTTTGTTTAAGGGCTAATGAAACCTATTTTTAACCCCCGACGCAAGAACGACGCGGTGTTATAAGTTAGACGTGTCTGTGTGTGTGTGTCTATCTGTTCCCCTGTGGCGCTCAAACGGGTGGACCGATTTGAATGCGGTTTTTTTTGTTTGAAAGGTGAATTAATCGAGAGTGTTGTTAGCTATGTTTGATGAAAATCAATCCAAGATGGCCGCCGCTACAGGATGGCGGATTACATATTTTTTCACAACATCCTTAATATGGGTATCAAATGAAAGGGCTTGACTAGTAGAATATCACTATTGCAAACCCAAGAGGGCCGCCGCCACAAAATGGCGAATGTCGGGGGTTTTTTAAATTTTTAATTCATACTTGTGTGGAATAAGATTCGGTTAGCTAAATAATTTATTAATTTATAGCAATTAATAATCCAGAGAAGCGGCAAGCCGGTGAGGGCGGGTTGATTCAAACCATCGTCGGTTGTCGTAGAAATTTTACCTAAGTATACAGAGTTCAAAGAACCAACAGATGGGTAAAAGAAAGGAGCGGCACGGACATAAGCAGTACAAGATCGCGCTGTGTGGAAATGTCTACAAGAGACCAGCAGTTGACGTCTGTTGACGACGAAAGATTTGCGAAACAAAATGAATATTTAATTACTTACAGATTTAATTTTATTGACCAGAATTAAGTTCAAATCCAAATACCTACTAAGTAAACTACTGCAGGTTAGAGTAAACTTGTTGCATTTATGATAAGTCGATACCTACTCTACCACCGCTCAAATCATTCTACTGACAGAACCGACAAGAAATAACATTTTTTAGGGTTCCGTAGTAAACAAGGAACCCTTTATAGTTTCGCCATGTCCGTCCATCTGTCTACAGGTCCGTCCGTCCTCGGTTAATCTCAGAGAGTATTTGTGCTAGAAATATGTAATTTGACATGGGTATAAATATTAATCGCGCCGACAAAGTGGTGAAATAAAATTTTGATAAATATTTTTTTAGGGTAACTCCCCTACATGTAAAGTGGGGATGAATATTTTTTTTCTCGTCTACCCCATAGTGTGGGATATTGTTGATTAGATCTTTTAAAAATACTGTGGGTGTGGGAACATCATTTTTCGATTTCTAGATCCGTTTGTAAAATATGATGTTTTAAAGTGCAAAGTAATTTTTATTAGAGTCAGGTGTCCCCCCCTCTATCAGCCAAATGGCAGTATATAGGAACTTGAAAAAATTCACAGCAGTAGTATATATAATAAATTTTAAAGGAAAACTATCATGGCTAAGTAGGGTTCACAGGTTAACGAGTTATATCTGTTTTTCGAGGATTGTGACTACGGAACCCTACACTGCGCGTGGCCCGCCACGCACTTGGCCGGTTTTTTTTTAATACAAAATGTTACACTGTGTATTTCTAAAAGAGCATAATAAGCTTGCTCTTTTAGAAATATCTACACATTGTAACATTTTGCACTTTATGTATTTTTGAGTTTCTTTTCTCTGGTCAGTAGAATTTGCTTTCCGAACCGGTTGGTAGAATCTTGACTTATCATGCGGGTCCGATTTGCTTTATTTCGTTTACTGAGAGCAAATCATGAGATCAAAACCACCAGATGCAGGTGATGAAATCTCCAATGGGTCCACGTCCGCGATCAGTTTCATTGTGATTTGTGAGCTTTAGTAGGCTAAAGTGGACCCTTTGTTTGTTGTTGTGGATCCCTTCGTTTCCCCCAAAACTGTTGAGCTAAGGTGAAAATTATGCGAACCCATTGGTACGATACTGCGTTTCATATGTGTATCATATGAACATGCAACGCATCTCTACTCTCTAGTAGAGATGCTGCCGTTAGAAAATCAACTTTTTATTGGCCCAATACCACAGAATATATAGTTAATAGTACTACCAATACATAATAAAATATAGTCTTAGACCAATACAAAAGTACCTACATAGACGAAAATACAAATACTCAGATCCAAAAAAAAAAGATAAAGGTATCATTTGAAAAGAGAATTTGTCAAACCAGAAATATTAATTTAAATACCGAGCGAAAATAAAAGCACTTAGATTTTTTTTAAAATAAGTTAAGTAAGTAAGTATATTTGACATAGAAATGGATTAAATTTTTCTAAACGAAAATATGTAGTTTATTTAAATACCGACGGAAAATACAAGTAGGTATTTAGTAGATTTAATAAAAAAAGTTGTCTTTGAATGGGTTAATAAATTTTTCGAACCGGAAATATCAATTTAAAAACCAACGTTTGCACAACAAAAGCACTTCCCTTACTAAACCTCTTACGTGTTACGGTCACACGGAAAAACTTATGTAAGTTTTCCCGCTCCCCGATTGGGCGGTTCGGTAACGGTTGGCGAGTTTCCCGGGCCGCGATTGGTCGGTTCGGTAATCGTTAGGTAATTTTCACAGCGCCCATTGGCCGAGGCTCCGCCCCCGCTTTCCAGTTAGCTGTCGTTATGACATGACACAGTGTAATGGGTGATGTATTGTTAATGAAGAGTCATTAGTGATTCCGAAGTACCTACGTTGGGTTCTTTACAATGTGCGGTTTCGATTATAATAATTATTATTTACATTATTACCAATTTCAAAAAGGTTTACTGCCACCTAGGTATATACCTAACCATCAAAGCAATGCATCCTCTATATTATAAAAGTGCATAACTTAGACCTCTAAACACTGTGTTCCACAAGGCGTGATTTTTACGTATGCTTGGCACCACTTTACGTGAGCATAATTTGTATATTATTAAGTAAGTTCTAAGTTCTACTGATAACATTTTAATTAAAAAAACCGGCCAAGTGCGAGTCGGACTCGCACACGCAGGGTTCCTTACCATCTATATCTGCTTCTACTTTTTTTTTTAATAAATAAAATTGAAGTGTCTGTCTGTAATTTCGAAATAACTACCTCATATTAAGCTCATAAGGTTATTTGAACTGTACCATAACCGAATCATACGTTTTTAAAATTTTTGTCTGTCTGTCTGTCTGTTTGAACGGGCTAATCTTCGGAACGGCTGAACCGATTTTGACGGGACTTTCACATACAAGTAGACTATTAACCAGGGAGTAACATAGGCTACTTTTTAACCGACTTTCAAAAAGAGTTGTGTTTTTCTACCTATGTACACCGATATCTCCGACATTTCTGAACCGATATGCGTATTTTTTTTTAAATCGATAGCGAAACATTGTGACCCTGTTCTGTAAAAAAATTGGATTCCAACTCCTCAATCATGATGCTGTAGGGGACCAGCCCCCTGATTGTGTAACTTTTGACGATGAAATGGTATTCATTTCATGGCCTAAGGCCCGGTTCATGAGATATTGCCTGGTGACGGACGGATGGACGGACAGACAGATAGACAAAAAGACAGCAGAGTCTTAGTAATATCTGGGTCTTCCATTTTCTTTTACCATTTTGGGTACGGAACTTTAAAAACTTCAGTTGACTATAATTTTAAAAATTAAGTACTTAAGTAATAAAAAAAGCTGTGATAGCCTAGTGGTTAGGACGACCGACTTCTAAACGGAGGTCGTGGGTTCGATCCCGGGCATGCACCTCTAACTTTTCGGAGTTATGTGCGTTTTAAGTATTTAAATATCACTTGCTTTAACGGTGAAGGAAAACATCGTGAGGAAACCTGCATGCCTGAGAGTTCTCCATAACGTTCTCACGCGGTGTGTGAAGTCTGCCAATCCGCTTGGCCAGCGTGGTAGACTATGGCCAAAACCCTTCTCACTCTGAGAGGAGACCCGTGCTCTGTAGTGAGCCGGTAATGGGTTGATCATGATGATGATGATGAAGTAAGTAATATTTATGAAATTCAGATCCGCACACTATAAAGAACCTAGCTGAACAAACATGGCGCCCGGCCGTGATATAATTGCCGTCAATAATCCATTCTGCGCTTACGAGACGAGTGCGGAGTGACGATGGCGTTCAAGTACTCATGACGAACAGCGGGCGGAGTGGGGGCAAATCGATAGATCATGCCGCGTTAATATTTAATGCGCGATAAATTGACACACGTGCAGGGTTAGGTAGTGGTAACTGGTATGTGGTCATAAGGGGTTGCCATGCCGAGTTTATTTTGTTTTTTTTTCTTTTCTTTAACTGCCTCGTTGGTCTAGCGGTTAGCACGTTCGACTGTGGATCACGAGGTCCTGGGTTCGATTCCCGGGTCGGGCCAAAAAAAAAAAATGAGGTATTGGGTTTTTCTGTCAAGAAATTCTCAGTGCCAGCCCGGAGTTGGAAGTTGGCGGTGTTAGATACACCCCCGTGCCTCGGAGAGCACGTAAAGCCGTCGGTCCTGCGCCTAATCTCTCTCCGGTGAATTGGCGTCCCATCGGACTATGAGAGTGAGGGAATAGAGAGTGCACCTGTGTATGCGCACACACTTGTGCACTATAATATCTCCTGCGCAGGTGGCTAGTCTCTGCCTCGGTTGAGATTGGCCGCCGTGGCCGAAATTCGGTCAGGAGGACATTATTATTATTATTATTTTCTTTTAGTTTTTTTTTTGTGGTCAATGGACAATGGACGGAAAAGATATACTCTATTTATATAAAGAACTGCCTCGTTGGTCTAGTCACTAGTGGTTAGCATAGAAGAACGCAGATCACGAGGTTCCGGGTTCGATTCCCGAGTCGGGCACATATTGTTAGGTGTTGGATTTTTCTGTCAAGAAATTCTCAGTGCCTCTCCGGAGTTGGTACCTAGTTGGTGGTGTTTCACCCCCGTGCCTCGGAGAGCACGCGGTCCCGGTTATTATCACTATCATGTGACAATAGTCGTTAAGGCCCACCAGTCCGCATTCGAGTAGCGTGGCGGATCTAAGCTCTCCCTCTCTCCTATGAGAGCTCGCCTGTGCCCAGCTGTGGGACGTTAAAAGGCTGTAGCGATGATGATGATGATTTAAAGAACTGGACTTTAGGCAACGGAAATTTCATGGATCATGAATTGATTGACTTGTGCGTCTGAACTGTGTGAAGGTTGTGAACTGCCTCGTTGGTCTAATCCTAAATCTCTCTCTCCTATGAGAGGAGGCCTTTTTTTTTTTTTTTTCGTGGTGGAAACCTTTTATAGGTACCCCCGTTCTTTGGGCAAAACGGGGGTTATGTGGGACTCCCCCTATGGGTATACCCGAACTAAAACCACCACGGCTGTTCCCTCTCGCTGACTGTGCTGGACGCCTGGGGAACCCGTTGTATACGTCCCAGGCGTCTGTCAGCCGCCCCAGCCGCCTGCCGGGGCTCCCGCGCTAAAGAGGAGGGGATCGGGACAGCGTGATCCCCCCCTCAGACAGTGAGGAGACTGTTAGTGGCGGATAGCTAGCCCAATAGCTACCCGCCGTCTCCCGAGGGAAGCTGGCGAGCGGCGAATAACCGCCGCCTTCTTCCCCCCCGTCTGCGCCGGAGCGGATGCGCGTCGAGAGCCTCTTCGCGCGTCCGCTCCGCGGCCTCCTTCTGCGAGATAACGTCCTCGCAGAAGTCGGCCACAGCATCCCAAGACCCCTCGCTGCTCAGCATGGCAAGTACGACGCCGGGCAGCGAGAGGTCTCCGCCAATTGTCGCAACCAAAGTGCGGCGCTGGGGGGCCCAGTGGCTACACTCTTCCAGAGTGTGTTGAGCCGTGTCGTCCCCAGCGCCGCACTCATGGCACGACGGGGTCGGTTCCCTCCTCGCGACCTTGTGCAGGTAATGGCCGAAGCAACCATGTCCGGTCATCACCTGCACCAGCCGAAAGGAGAGCGACCCGTGCCTCCGCTGGCACCACTGCTCCAGCACAGGGCGGATGGCGTCTATGGTGCGCTTGCCATAGACGGCATCCGCCAGGTCGCTCTTCCACCTATCCCGCATCCTGCGGGCAGCCATCCGCTGCGCTCGGCCGACCACTTCGGGAGCCGGACGTTCCCCCCTTGCCCGGCCCCCCGCTCTGACGCGGTGCGCCTCGGCGAGCACCCCGGCCTCCAACTCCCAAGGGGGAGTGCCCGCCAAAACGCAGGCGGCCGCAAAGGCTACGGTGGCGTAGGCCCGGCAGATGCGGTTCGCCACCACCCTCTGCGGCCTCCGCAGCAGGGCCCTGGTTTCTGGACGAAGCGCGTCGAACCAGATGGGAGCCCCATACGTCGCCATGCTCTTCACCACACCCGCGAATAGGCGACGGCATGGGGCCCCAGGGCCCCCCACATTCGGTAGCAGTCGGCCAAGTGCAGAAGCTGCTCCCACCACCCGAGGAGCGAGCTGGCGGAAGTGTTCCTGGAAGTCCCATTTGCGGTCCAAAACAAGGCCCAGGTACTTCATGTGGGCCCTGATTCGGACCGCTTCCCCCGACACCGGGATGCTAGCGCGTGCCGGGGGCCTCCAGCCCGCTCCGCCGAAGAGGACGGCCTCGGTCTTCGGGAGGGCCACTTTGAGCCCCAACATCTCAATCCTGGTGACCACCAATTCGGAGGCCACCGTGGCCCTCCTCGCGGTCTCCCCATAACTGCTTCCCCGGACGGCAACCAAAGTGTCGTCCGCATAACACACGATTGCCATCCGGGGCAGCAGGACCGGACGGATGGCCCAGTCGAACCCCAATGAGAGGAGGCCTGTGCCCAGTAGTGGGACGTTACCCGGGACCTCGTGATCTGCAGTCGACTATGCTAACCACTAGACCAACGAGGCTCGCGTGAGCAGAGTTTACCTTATTTACTTCGAAATTCGAAAGTTGTTCCTAGATTTGTACTTACCTACTGAGCGATCGGGATGCCCTTTATATGCTAGTTGGTACGTCTGTTTGTCTATATGTATGTTGATATACCTGTTCTTTATGTTTTCGTTTTGTGGCGAACAAATAAATAGCATTCTGTTATAGGTAATTCTAAGTTGGAATCAAGATCTTTGTGAATCAAAACCAATCTATGAGACCAATGTATTTTTAACCCCCGACGTAGTATTTATTTTTTTTTAATAGTACAATAAAAAAAATCATGATTACTTGAGAGTTGTGAGCTGTGAATTTTTTGCAACAAGTACCTACAGTATGGTAAGAAAATAGAAAAACCCAACTGCGTAATTTTTTTTTTCAATTTCAATTTTTTTTTTCTATCTTGTTGAATCTAACGACGACGTGCCACTTATCAAAATCGGCCAAGCGTTTGGTCTATAAAGTGCCACAATGGAGCAAACATATGTACATACATAGACTGATAAACACATTAGATACCACTCCCTTGTGTTGCACAGTCGGGTAAAAAGTAGGTCCCTCTACCTACTAATTACTACAAGTATAAATTGAAAATTTAAAAAACCCCCGACATTCGCCATTTTGTGGCGGCGGCCATCTTGAATTTGCAACAGTGCTACTCTACTAGTTAAGCCCTTTCATTTGATACCCATATCAAGGAAGTTGTGAAAAATATGTCATCCGCCATTTTGTAACGGCGGCCATCTTGGACCGATTTTCATCAAACATAGCTAACAACACTCTCGACTAATTCACCTTTTAAACAAAAAAAAACCGCATTCAAATCGGTTCACCCGTTTGAGCGCTACAGGGGAACAGACAGACACACACACTACACACACACTACACACTGACACACACACACTCACAGACACGTCAAACTTCACACCACCCCGTCGCGTCGTTTTTGCGTCGGGGCTTAAATAAAGAATGAAAGAAATCGGACCACGTACACATTTTGACTTTCATCCCCTCTCCCAAATTAACCGTGCTGAATTTCGGGATAAAAAGTATCCTCTAAGTTACTCTGTAGTATGAACATAAATCACATACCAAGTTTCATTTCAATCAATTCGGTAGTTTTTGCGTGATGCGCGCACAAACATGCAGACAAACAGACAAACAGATAAACGGACAAAAATTTCAAAAATAGCTTTTTTACGTTCATTACTTAACCCTAACCCTAACCTAACCTAACCCTAACCCCCCAGTAAAATCTCTTAATTATTTTGTAAAAATCTTAATGTAAACTGTACCTACGATACAGTGATATAATGCCGGCAGAGCAGACGGCAAGTCTACGATTTTATTATACTACTAGCGGTCCGCCCCGGCTTTGCCCGTGGTACATACAGTGGCGGCGCAAGGCCAAAATTTTATGTGGGCAAGATATATTTTGCGAGGCCCTCTGCCCGCACAAGAAGATTATATAAAATGAAAAAAGGGGTGCGAAGCCCTCCGGAGCGCGAGGCCGTGGGCCTGGGCCCACGTCGCCCACGCCTTCCGCCGCCTCTGGGTACATACCTATATAGCCTATAGCACTCAAGGATCACTTACATATCTAGCGGTGAATTTTTGAAATCGGTCCAGTAGTTCCTGAGATTAGCGCGTTAAAACAAACAAACTCTTCGTCTTCCGCTTTATTATATTAGTATAGAAGTATAGATAATACATATTGTATAAATTTAACAATTTATTAAAAAAATACTTTTAATTTAAACTAGTGGACCCGGCAGACTTCGTCCTGCCCGGTGACATACCGACATCGGCGCCACCTATACTGAGACCCGGTAGGTTACCTGTACCTACCCGGTAATTGTTTTCAAACCATCTGCAGGATTGAAATATACACACAAAATTTCATCTAAATCGGTCCAGTCGTTTAGGAGGAGTTAGGTGACAAACACACGTACAGAATAATTATAACTATAAATCACTACATAGTATATACAAGTGTAAATTGAAAATTTAAAAAACCCCCGACATTCACCATTTTGTGGCGGCGGCCATCTTGGATTTGCATAGTCCTTTTCTACTAGTCAAGCCCTTTCATTTGATACCCATATTAAGGGATTTGTGAAAAAATATGTAATCCGCCATTTTGTAGCGGCGGCCATCTTGGACCAATTTTCATCAAACATAGCTAAGAACACTCTCGACTAAATCACCTTTCGAACAAAAAAAACCGCATTCAAATCGGTTCACCCGTTTGAGCGCCACAGGGGAACAGACAGACACACACACACACACACACACACACACACACACACACACACAGACAGACACGTCAAACTTATAACACCCCGTCGTTTTTGCGTCGGGGGTTAAAAATACAAATATCATACAACAAGATTAGTTTGTATAAGATTAGTTTGTTTGATTCTGGCTATGTATACATTGTAATGCAATTTTTCAATTTGTGATTACAAAGTATACACGAATTTTGCATACTACTAGTGTATATTTTGCAACGTGGATGCGCGCGTGCATCGTTCCAATATATACAAGGCCAAAACACCACCATAGGAATTTTTTTAAACCCCGATGCAAAAACGAAGGGGTGTTAAAGTTTGACCTGTGTGTGTGTATGTGTGTGTGTGTGTGTGTTCCCCTGTAGCGCTCAAACGGGTGAACCGATTTGAATGTGTTTTTTTTTGCTTGAAAGATGAATTAGTCGTAAAGTTTGACCTGTGTGTGTGTGTGTGTTCCCCTGTAGCGCTCAAACGGGTGAACCGATTTGAATGTGGTTTTTTTGTTTGAATGATGAATTAGTCGAGTGTTGTTTGATGAAAATCGATCCAAGATGGCCGCCGCTACAAAATAGCGGATTACATATTATTTTATCACAACTCCCTCAATATGGGTATCAAATGAAAGGGATTGACTAGTAGAATAGCACTATGTAAATCCAAGATGGCCGCCACCACAAAATGGCGAAGATCGGGGGTTTTTTAAATTTTTAATTTATACTTGTTTCAAAATTACTTGGGTAACTGTTAGAACTTAACCGACTTATTGCTTGGGGTTGGGGTGCTCAGATTTGGTTTTGGACCACATTCTACCTAGGACCTGATAGAACCTAAGTGCCCGGCCTGCGGCCGGGCACATGAATGTTTATGTTCTAACCTAACCTAACCTAGCTACTGAAAACAAGAAATAATTTAAAAAAATATATATGATTTCCGCGCTCTGAAATTTTAACTGGAGTTTCAGGACGGTGACACATTTATTTTAAGTAATCAACAGCTGTAATTATCACTTTTTTTTTAATTATGCAGAGACAACAAAAAACGGGCAATCAAATAAAATGACGCGTGCCGATAAATAATTAAATGTTTAGAATAGATACGCAGATATGATTACCATAGGCTAGAAAGAGAGGTCCACAAATCAAAATGGCGACCATGCAACTACTTACGCATAATTTGGAATCGCATGTTTGGCGCGCTTATTCCGATCCACCCAATAGGCGGCTAGCTTTGGGAGTTATGTTTAACTTTGTTAGTTTATGTTTTACATAGGGGCGCTTATTTCGATCTATACAAGTGTTTAATATTTAAAATATAAAACCACAAAACCAAAGTTGCACCCAATAGGCGGCCAACTTTGGGAGTTCAAAGTTTTACAAAATTTAATTTAACATAATCGCCATTTTGGTCACCGTCCTGAAACTCTAGTTAAAATTTCAGAGCGCGGAAATCATGTTTTTTTTCAAAAGCTAGGTTAGGTTAGGTTAGAACATAAATATCAATGTGCCCGGCCGCAGGCCGGGCACTTAGGTTCTATTGGCTTTTCTTCTTTCTCTTTCTCTTTTTTGAATTGCACACGCAACAGCCATCTATATTGTAAAATTGTAATAATTAATAAAAAGCATCTATTAGAGTTGTAAAGAGCTTTAATTCAACACAAGTATAAATTGAAAATTTAAAAAACCCCCGACATTCTGTGACATTTTGTGGTGGCGGCCATCTTGGATTTGCAATAGTGATATTCTACTAGTCAAGCCCTTTCATTTGATACCCATATTAAGGGAGTTGTGAAAAAATATGTAATCCGCCATTTTGTAGCGGCGGCCATCTTGGATCGATTTTCATCAAATATAGCTAACAACACGCTCGACTAATTCACCTTTCAAACAAAAAAAACCGCATTCAAATCGGTCCACCCGTTTGAGCTCCACAGGGGAACAGACAGACACACACACACACACACACACACACACACAGACACGTCAAACTTATAACACCCCGTCGTTTTTGCGTTGGGGGTTAAAAATACAAATATCATACAACAAGATTAGTTTGTATGCATACTAGCAATGTATATTATGGAACAAAGTAGGCTATTACAAAGTATACACAAGTATTTGCATACTACTATTGTATACTTTGTAATCACAAATTGGAAAATTGCACTACGATATATACATAGCCAGAATCCTATGGGTGCATTCTGGCTATGTATATTTTGTAAAAATACGCGTCGGGGGTTAAAAACAAAGTCTCTTTCTCCGTCCCTATATCCCTATGTCCCTATGTCTCTTTGTACGCTTAAATCTTTAAAACTACGCAACGGATTTTGATGCGGTTTTTTTTAATAGATAGAGTGATTCAAGAGGAAGGTTTATATGTATAATAACATACATTAAAAAGTGGAGAAATACTGTTATTTTTGAGGTTTCTAATGTGATGTCGTAAATAATTACATTTTTTCCGCTTACATTGCAAACGCAGGCTGAACCCTACGAGATTTATCAAAATAATGTACTAAGTATTGTACACATTGAAAAGGTCTACAGAAAACTCCGCGATGGTATATGTCTATCTCTTATGGATATCCCACAATAACATTTTTTTGTCATTTACTTTTTACGACAAATAATGGCTAATTTTCGAAGCGATTTCAACCAATACAGCATTAATCCTTATCTAATTAAATACCTAAAATACATTGTTGATTTAATATAAATCCATATGGCCTTTTACAGCATATGATTTAAATGAATACTTTCGAAGATATTACAGATTTAAAAATTGCGGCGCGCGGCGCGAGCGGGAGCGTGCCTATAAGCGCGTCGGTGGCCGCGGTTCTCCCTATAGCCCAAAAAAAAATCACATTATGTAGGATGAAACCCATTGGAAAAGGAGGAGAATATTATAAAAATACAAGGAAAAATAATTTACGGGCGATCTGAGCTCGGGGAAAAAGGGGGGAGTTTTAAGGGTAAAAAACGGTTTATCTCGATTTCCGGCAAAACTAGAAGTCCTATGGAAAAAAATCAAATAGCAAAGTTGTAGGTAATAAAAAGATCTACAACTTTTATTTTTACACTTTTTTCACATAACCTCAAAATTTATGTGAAAAGTTCAAAAAACCAAGTTTTTGGTTTTTTATTTTTAACTTTTAAAATAAATTTTTTTTTTTCACGGAATCTGGTGAAAACTTACCTTTTTGTGTCCCAAATACACTGTAATTTATTTGATTTGAAATATTTAGTTTTTCTCCTTATTTTTGACTTAATATCGACTTAATTCTGACAGCTGTCATTGTCATTTACAGATGAGTTATTTATATGGAGAACAGGGTTAACCACATCTACGAAGTACGATTTTACCCCAAACTACTTTAATTCCCTGTCAACATATAAAGCTCTAAGCCGCTTAATAATATTAATAGTTTAGCCCTAAAATAGAAATTGCTAAGAGTGGAAACTAGAAATTGCACACTAACAGCAATAGAAAACAAAAGAAGCACATTGAAAAAATTTATTGAAAAATGGAAGTCGAATGACATTATCACCATGAAGTGTCTGTCAGGCATTTGTCATAATATCTACATGCAGCAGTTGATTTGTATTTGCATAAGTTTTGTTTTTTTATCTTTTTTGTGGGAATTGTTTTATCTCTGGTAACATTATGAAACGTCAGAATTCCACGGAATTAGTAATTCGGGTATAAGGTGAGATATAATAAGTTCATTGTGGAAAATATCGTAAAAAGTCAAGCCGCCTGGGAGCTTTCATCGAAAACGATGCCTAATCCCTGAGCGGGTAGTAGGTACCTACGCATAATATGCTCTACTACCCGTGCGAAGCCGGGGCGGGTCGCTAGTGAACTATAAATACGGGTGAGAGGGTGAGAGAGTTTACCGTATCCACGAAATAGATTTTTCTGTTCCGTGACCGTATCCAAGCGACGGAATGTTTGACAGTTACGAAACCCGTGAACATTTTGTATGAGAAAATGTTTTTTCTTTTATTTTAAGTTTTCGTCTATTTTTTAATGTTTTTAATAGTTATTCTGCTATTCGGAACGGTCCCAAATATAACAAATCAAAAACAATGAAAATCGGTCCAGCCGTTCTCGAGTTATAAGTGGTCGAACTAACACGACTTTGTTAATTGTTTTATATTTATATAGATTTAATAATTAACATGTAATTAACTTACTAATTGGTGGTAGATTCAGTTGACGATTCAAAAATCAAAAGTACTTGTAAAAGGTTATTTGAATAAAAAACTTTTCTATTCTATTCTAATTGTAATTAGTATACTATTTTTAACTAAGAGAAATTATACCCCACCCCCTAGATTTTTAATACAAAACTTTTGTAGTTACAAGAAGGTACATTTTTGAAGTGCCTTTTGTAACAAAAGGAACTTCAAAAATGTACCTTCTTACAAAAATATGTAATTCTGTGGTATTCACAGAATTTGAGCGATAACCAGCATCAATTGTCCAAGCGACGTTCATCGAGCATCGACACATTCTAAAGGATGTGAACAACAGACGCCGTAATCGCAATGTAAAAACACAGAGCGCCATCTACATTCCGTCATCGTAAACCCGTCGTCAGCACTCAGTACTCAGGAGTCAGGACAGGACTTCGCCCGCGGCGAATTTTCGTATTATACTAACTGATGCCCGCGACTTCGTCCGTGGTATTAGATTTTTCAAAAGTCCCATGGCCCAAGGAACCCTTTGTTTTCCCGGGATAAAATAGTAGCCTGTCACTCTCCACCCTCCAGGGGAGTTATTCTGTAACTTAGTTAGCAACTGAAAATAGTTGCCAACTATTTAGTTCGATATACATTGCTGCTTTACTGTGTGAAATTATGAAACATTTTATAATTTCCCACAGTAAAGCAGCAATGTATATCAAATTTATTCGTTGGCAACTATTTTCAGTTGGTAACTAAGTTACAGAATAGCCCAGCAGGTCCTCATCTAAAAAAATGCAACTCCAAACTCCAACAAGCTAGTTATAATTTAAAAATTTTAAAAATACCATAACTGCCATTAGGTACCAAACTAAAAAATTAATAAACTAACTACCACCGTTTACTCACACTGTATAGTTATTATTTATTTTGTTTTTTTCTATGAGTTGTCACTCCAAACTGATTTCAAACATATAGATTGTATACAACGTTAGTTTTACTTTGCGCAAAAACCGAAACACGTGTCAAATATTTTTACATTAAAAATATTTATACAAAATTTCAAAAAAATATAATGAAAAGTAACGAAGTTATAAGCTTGTTATGTTGCGTCGTTGTCCTCGAAAAAAATGGTCACCGCAAGCCGTCGCGTCGCCGCAGCGCCTAGCCACACGAGTAGTAAATCTACAGAGGGGAAGCTTCCACAAGCGGCCCGCTGTAGGTATACTCACACAAACACACTCACCAACGGTTCACGGACGCACGCTCGTTCAACTAACCGGTACAGTTGGTGACAAACATGCGCATATGTGTGAGTGTACCTACAGCGGGCCGCTTGTAGAAGCTTCCCCTCTGTAGGTACTCTGTGGCCTAGCGATCGACGCGAGTTGAATGACCGCCGCTGTGTGCCGACCGTCAGCTGATGCTCGGTAAATCATTGTGTCTAAGCTTGTAGGATTTCAAAATATTTTTGGACAAAAATATAACACTATATAAAAATGGTTGGATTCGATTTTGTTACTGATTTTGAACAAAGTAATTTCAGGTTTTGCGTAAAGTAAAACTAACGTTGTATATTTTCGTACTCGCCTTTTAAAGTCCTTTATTTAGATACTCGAAAGAAAGTCGGTTCAGGTCTTGAAGAAAAAATTTTTTTCAGCTCGCACATTAAAGTGCATAAAATCCGTCATTTTGATTTTTTATGAATTTTATGTACCCAGTAATATGTGCGCCGTCAAGACAAATCTAATGACGTATCATTTATCAAAATAGGTTGAGCTGTTGAGTAGTTACAAACTAACATAGGAAACGGTCATTTTCTATGATTTATCACTCCAAATTGTTTCAAATATATAAGTTGTATACATTTTCGTACTGGCCTTTTAAAGCCCTTTATTTTGATACCCCACTCGAGGGTCTTGAAGAAAAAAAAATTTTTCAGCCCGCACATTAAAGCGCATAAAGTCCGCCATTTTGATTATTTTTTAATTTAGATACTCAGTGACACTCGCGTTATCAAGACAAATCTAATGACGTATCATTTATCAAAATCCGTTGAGCCGTTGAGTAGTTGATGCAAGCGAACATTAGAATGGACATATGTACATACACAAAGGTTAAACACAAATACCCAGTCGGGTAAAAAAAAATTATGTTTTATCATTTGAGTTAGGTAGTTTAATCGTCAATCTAAATGAATACAAGTATAAATTAAAAATTTAAAAACCCCCGACATTCGCCATTTTGTGGCGGCGGTCATCAATCCGTTTAAACGAAAAAAACCAATTTTTTCGGTTTAAAACGGTTGGTATTGATGATTATGTGCTACGTTTTTCTTAATTATAACTACATTTTATTGATTTTACCGAGGTAGGGATATAAAGGAGCACCCCTATTTAGTCTATGTAAAGATTTTTAAATGTGTGATATACTGATATTGATATACTTAGCGGGTTTAGTTCTTGTCGGTCTGTCTCCGTCCGACCAAGCGTACGTATTAGCTTAGTACCTTAGTTATAAAAATTCTGTTGATAGGTTAAAAACTCTGTAAATAAACATTTTTTTTTCATTCTTTTCAAATGATATAGGTAAATCAATTTGATTCGGTTTGAAATGTTAAATATTATATTGTCTTAGGTTTGAAATCAAATATACACACTCGCACTCTCGTTGACGTCGTCACACGTAAAATAAATGAAATGAAATGAAACTCGTGTCTTGACATAACGTTGCCAACTCGCCTACCCTACACACACAAGCATAAACTACAGCGTGCGGCCGCCTCAAAGCCATCACAGGTATTTAGGTCTGTGTCCTTAATTAGGTATATTAAGAACAACTAAATAACGTTTAGGTATTTATTGTATATTAATTATTGTTTATAAATTATCGCCCCTAATTATAGTTACATTATTTATATTTACATAATTAATTATAGAACACAGTTCTTTTATTTTGGTAGGCGAGTTTTCAACCGTTGAAAACGGTTTATTTGGGGTTTAAAACGGCAAAATTTTATTTAAAACGTTTTAAATCGGTTGATTTACATCTACATATATCTACAACGACTTTCTTATAGAAGAGAGAAATTTACGGCTTTACATGCCACGCTGCTACAATGCAGGTTGATGAGGTCAACTCGACATTAACTCGACATAAACTCGACTCTACATCGACGGATCTACAACGACTCTCTTATAGGAGAGAAGATTCAAAGCTTTACCTGCCACGCTGCTATTGTAGCAGGTTGGCGAGATCAACTCGACATTAACTCTACATAAACTCAACCTTATACCTACGTTGTGGGCTCATAATATTATCGACAAAGTTTCGCATATTATTATGTGAAGTACTTATGGGTTCTTATTTTTCCAGGAAGAACAGAATAAAGAACAAGAATCTAAGTCCACGTGTGGGACACGCGTTGGCGAGGGTGGAGAGACACCTTGGTTGGTCATCATGTAAGCATATTTAAGTAAGCACTTAAGCACCGTAAGCAACCCCTTCGTTCCGACAAATACACAAAGAAAAAAATAAAAGACTATCTCAGTCACCTTCGGCATGTAATTATGTACGTTAAAACAGTCGTCTACCGATAAGTACACGTCTCTAAAGTACATAGGGGTCTCTGATTGTAGATGGATGAACTCGGAACTTTATACCATGCGTTAAAGTTTCATTTTACTTTGACGTTAGTGTTTTGATACTCGAAGTGTACGGACGCTTCGAGATGTGCAAAGTATACTGGTTTTTCAGAAAAGACCCATCAAAGATCTGGCAGTCGTCCGACGTGTACGAAGGCAGCGTCGGCGGCGGCGCGCTCATCCACCTGAGCGTGGTGCTGACCGCGGCGCACGTGGTCTACGCCAGGCTGGAGCTGCAAGTGCTGGCCGGTGGAGCGGACGCGCAGACGCGCGAAGTCGACAGCGTCAAAGTGCACGAGCTCTTCAACAAACGTAAGACCTCGGGCATCTCTAGCTCTATATAATGGCAGTAACTCATTCGACGTGTTTCAGACAACGCACACAACGACATCGCGTTGGTGTTCCTCGCAACGCCGCTGGACATTACGCCGCGCGTGCGCGTCGCGTGCCTACCGCGCGCAGCCGCCGTTGCGCCCGCTCGCTGCTCGGCCACCGAGTGGGCGCGCAGCCCGCACACTGGCGCCGGGATGGTTAAAACGGTACACACACGCGTTGCTAGCATTTTTATAGACCCTCTACATAGTCGCGAAAATGAACGAAGTAGGACGAGGCGAATAGTGTGTAGACTCGATATTGAGTGTAGACAGGTACTTTTATTCGCTATGCGCAACCTTGCTTCGCCTCGGGCGACTTCCGATCGCTGTCGGTTTTTGACGCCCGAGTCAAAGGACTTCCCGAGGTGTTTCGAAGTGCAAGAAACTAGGCGGTTGCTTTTTTTCAAAAATAAAAATAACGTTAACAATTTATGTACATGATTGAATTGCCGTTTCGCGCATTGCTGGAACGAGTTAAGTCGATGATTTTTTATCATTTAAGTAGGTATATAATCTTCAATTGTACTATAATATGCTTTTTTATGAGCATACTTTTAATAGAGTTCTTAAACTTGTGTAGGCAAGTCTATAGATATAAATCAATCGATTTAAATAAAATTTTGCCGTTTTAAACCCCAATTAAACCGTTTTAAACGGTTGAAAACTCGCCTACAAAATAAAAGAACTGTGCAATAATTCATAAACAATAATTAATATAGTATAGTAATTAGTATAGTAATATAGTATAATATATTAATATAGCTAATAAGTACGTACGCTTGGTCGGACGGAGACGAACCAAAAAGAACTAAACCCGCTAAGTATATCAATATCAGTATGTATAAATGTGTGATACATTTAAAATTCTTTACATAGTTTAAATAGGGGTGCTCCTTTATATCCCTACCTCGGTAAAATCAAAAAAAATTAGTTATAATTAAGAAAAACATAATCATCATCTCATCAACACCAACCGTTATAAACCAAAAAAATAAGGTTTATTTCGGTTTTAAACAGGTTTTTTCGTTTTAAATGGATTGGTTTAATTGGTTTTAAACCGGCCTTACATCTATAGGCAAGTCTAGATTATACCCGTATTACTAATTCCCTGGAATTCTGACGTTTCATAATGTTACCAGAGATAAAACAATTCCCACAAATAGGTAAAAAATTCAAAACTTATGCAAATACAAATCAACTGCCGCATGTAGATATGACAAATGCCTGACAGACACTTCATGGTGATAATGTCATTCGACATCCATTTTTGAATAATTTTTTTCAATGTGCTTCTTTTGTTTTCTATTGCTGTCAGTGTGCACTTTTTAGTTTCCACTCTTGGTGTTTTCTATTTTAAGGCGAAACGAGTAATATTTATTACTCGGCATATGGCTTTTTATGAAGACAGGGAATTAAAGTAGTTTGGGGTAAAATCGTACTTCGTAGATGTTAACTCTGTTCTCCATACAAATAACTCATCTGTGAATGACAATGACAGCTGTCAGAATTCCGGGGAATTAGTAATACGGGTATAGATTGCTTGTGGAATTTTAGAACATTACGCCCATTTCCACAAACGACTTTCGGACCTTCTTGAGGCGTAATTTAGGAATAGCAGCTGTCCCTGTTCTTGATAAGCGTGCAGGCGACTCTCGGCGACTGAGTTCTTCGCGAAGTTGCACGAGTGTGTAGGTAGTCACATTTTTGGACTACGATCGACTTTGACGAGCACTAAGTAACTTCGCGAGTAGTCAGCGTTAGAATTCCTTCTCAAAATGATAAAATAATATTAAGCTACCCAGGTACTTTTTGAAAATTCTCTCCTTAGATGACTAATTGAAAGAATGTTGAAACATAAGCACTTGATCTCCATGATGACTCTGACAAAGGCTATGCTGTGCCTATAAAATACAATCAGGCCAAGTCAATCCATATTTGTATTGTAAAAGCATATTCTTTAGATTAAAATAGGTATATCTTTCTAGGTAGATGTCCCAGTCGTGAGTCATCAAGAATGCGAGTCCAAATACCGCACCACTCGCCTGGGACCGTACTTCAAACTCGATAAGTCGTTCCTGTGCGCCGGCGGGGAGCAACGCAGGGAGGTCTGCAGAGGAGATGGAGGCTTCCCACTCATGTGTCCCGCGGAGGTAAGATGAGTTCTGACTCTTGAGTCATTAGTAATGCGAGTCTCACACTCGCCTTATAGTCCTTATCCAAGAACGGCATATAGGAGATGGCAAAATTCCCTTTGATGTTTCCAGTTACCTAATTAGCTCGAGACCTTTAAAAATAAAATAAAACTATACTAAAATATTGATCAATGATGTGTAAAGTGTAGTTTGTCGATTACTGTTCTAATAAATTGGTAACTGCAATTACCTACAGTAGCATTTTTGCTATTAGAATTGTGCAGGAGCGCGCCATATTTTATACTAATATTTTTATTATTATTTAAATTTTAATATTACTAACAATAATTTCTAATTCCGTGGAATTCTGACAGCTGTCATTGTCATATATTGTCATATATAGATGAGTTATTTGTATGGAGAACTGGGTCAACATCTAGGTACGAAGTACGATTTTACCCCACGCTACTTTGACCCTGTCATCGTAATAAGCCATATGGCGAATAATAATATTAGTCGTTTCGCCCTTAAATAATAAACACCAAGAGTGAAAACTAGAAAGTGCACACTAACAGCAATAGAAAACAAAAGAAGCACAGAAAACATTTATTCAAAAATGGAAGTCAAATGACATTCTCACCACGAAGTGTCTGTTAGGCATTTGTCATATCTACATGCGGCAGTTGATTTGTATTTGCATAAGTTTTGAATTTTTTATCTTTTTTGTGGGAATTGTTTTATCTCTGGTAACATTACGAAACGTCAGAATTCCACGGAATTAGTAATACGGGTATAAGTAGATGACACGAAAATATACAGTCAGCGACCAAAAGTGGATATAGTAATCATTATTCAATACTCGATTACGCGTACTCTGCCAACAGTTTTGTCAACATCTATTCAGTGCTGACGTTACTAAAATGGCGGCCGGGCGCAATACAGGTTATCATCTACGAAGTGACGAAATAAACTATAACTGCTCGTTTAAATTTCAGCACACGGGTCGTTTCGTCCTGTTCGGTGTAGTGGCGTGGGACATTGAGTGTGGGCAAGGCGCGCCCACAGTCCACGTTGACGTCGCCGCGCTACGTCCGTGGATCGACCAAGAGGCAAGAAGTCGCGTCGCGAGGCCTCGCCACTCAATCATATACATATTGATTAGGATTTAATAAAGTATACAAAATATATTCTTAGTTAAAATTATTTTATCGTTTTCATAACGTCCTAAATACGATAGTTATCCCGTTGGTCTATTGTCTAAAAGCTGCACCAATCATTGCTATAAGTCGCGGCAAATAAGTCCTGAACTTCAATGCGCAGAAGTCGAAAGTAAGGTATCCTGGGGATGTGAGAGGGTCGCGGAGTAGACCAAGCCAGAGAGACAGAAGAGCTGACTCTCCAATCGCACTGTCCCCCCCTCACACTTCACCCGCTCAGCGCTAGACTTACGTGCCGGGACTTGTACAATCTCAATTGTGGCTATTGGCTGAATTTATGCTATTCTTGTTGCAACAATGAATTTTAACCATAGATAAATGAATAAGAGTATGTAGTAAGAATAATGAATCATATTTAATCTTACTCATCAGTGATTTTAACAAAATATAGCGAGAGATTGTTCACAGGTTAATACGATCAGCACACAGTTTTCCTTAAAATGTTTTTAACGATCGATGCTAAGCCTCAACCAAGTAGAAGATCAACAGCTGGGATACTATCATCATATTATCATATCACCTGATAAAATTACATGTCTCATTCTAACAACCATTACTTTGAATGATTTGGATAACCATAGCGAGTAGTTGGAACTAGTCTGATTTTTAATTCGCTGGAATTCTGACAGTTGACGTTTAATAATATCTTGAAAAAAAAAATTTTTTTTTAGGGCACCCCCTTACGACGGTTCCAGACGGTGACAAGGTACCAGCGCAATATTAATATGCGGGAGTTACAACTTACGATATCTATACATATATATAAATTAATAATAGTGTGCATAATGAAAAAAATGTATTTTATTTAAAAAAAGCATGGGGTGCATGGGTGTATAGAGGATTATCATTTCGATAATATCTTAAAAGCACCCCACGCTTTTTTTAAATAAAATACATTTTTTTCATATGCACACTATTATTAATTTATATATATATTAAAATATATTACCAACACGCCTGCCCAGCGCGGTCATTATTTGGGCAAATCCTTAAAATGGACACAATCACATTGCCAAGGCCCCTAGTCCCCGGCGGCCCCGCTATTCCTGGCTCTGGCAGCGGTTATGGTAACGGCGGGGCAGGGGGTGCTAAGAATCTCCGGAAGAGATTCCGCTGCCAACCCCGACGACTAGACCTGGCAACATACAACGCACGCACATTGAGGACTGACGAGAAGATCATCGAGCTGGAGGAAGCAGTGAGCAAGTTGCACTGGGATATTATAGGATTGTCTGAAGTCCGAAGAGAGGGGGAGGACTCGATAATTCTCAATTCCGGCAACTTGTTCTACTACCGGGAGGGCGACCAACAGTCCCAGGGTGGTGTCGGATTCATCGTCCACAAGTCCCTCGTCAACAACATTGTTCAAGTCGAGAGTGTGTCGAGCAGGGTAGCGTACCTTATACTCAGAATCACCAAACGGTATTCGCTGAAGGTCATACAGGTTTACGCACCGACATCGACACAACCCGACGAGGAGGTGGAGGTACTGTATGAGGATATCTCTAAAGCCATACATGCCTCCAACACTCACTACAGTGTTGTGATGGGGGATTTTAACGCAAGGCTGGGTGAACGAATCGGTGCAGAGGTGAGAGTGGGGCAATTTGGATATGGGTGAAGGAACCATAGGGGCCACATGCTGGCCAACTTCATGGAGAAGGAGGGCCTCTTTATGATGAACTCCTTCTTCAAGAAGCGGCCACACAGAAAGTGGACGTGGATGAGTCCAGATGGTTCCACGAGAAACGAGATTGACTTCATCATGTCGACCAAACGGCATATAGGTATTCAATGATGTCTCAGTGATCAACAGGGTGAAAACCGGAAGTGATCACCGTATGGTAAGAGGCACATTGAATATCAACATAAAGCTGGAAAGGGCCAAACTGGTGAAGTCTACACTCCGACCTTCTCGTGCTCATATCCAAAACCCCGAAAGCTTTCAGCTCGAACTGCAGAACCGATTCGATTGCCTAACAGATTGCGACTCTGTGGACGATCTAAACAACAGGCTGGTGGAAACTGTCCATACGGTTGGGTCCAAGTACTTTAAGACCCACCGTACAATCAGAACCAAAAAGTTCTCAGACCAGACTCTCAAGCTAATGAATAAGAGGCAAGAAATGAGGCTGCGCAGTCTTCAGCAGATGCGTTTGCTTACCGGCAGATTAATAGGCAGATTTCTAAGGCGCAAACGCGAGACTTGCGTAACTTTAATACAGAATGTATTAAAGATACGATCGAGCGAAACAAGGGCTCAAAAGTCTTCGCAAGAGATCTGTCTATCGGACAGAGCCAGCTGACGCGACTGAAGACCGACAACGGTAGTCTCATTTCATCAAAGCCTGAGATCTTGAGAGAGGTAGAGAACTTTTACGGATAGTTGTACACCTCAACTCAGAAGCCTGTTGAAGATTTGGCTAAAGATCCCAGAGCCAAATTGACCCGACACTATACCGAAGATATCCCGGACGTCAGCCTATACGAGATTAGTATGGCTCTCAAACAACTGAAGAACAACAAGGCGCCAGGCGATGACGGAATCACAGCGGAACTCCTGAAAGCAGGTGGCAAACCAGTTCTTAAGATCTTTCAGCGATTGTTCAATTCTGTCATCGACGAGGGTATAACGCCAGAGGCATGGCACAGGAGCGTGGTGGTTCTTTTCTTCAAAAAGGGTGATAATACCTTGCTGAAGAATTATAGACCCATCTCGCTGCTGAGCCATGTCTATAAGTTGTTCTCGAGAGTCATTACGAATCGTGTCGCTCGTAGGTTCGAGGACTTCCAGCCTCCCGCACAGGCCGGGTTCCGAAAAGGCTTCAGTACCATAGACCACATCCATACGCTGCGGCAGGTTATACAGAAGACCGAAGAGTATAACAAGCCAGTTTGCTTAGCGTTTGTGGACTATGAGAAAGCCTTTGATTCGGTGGAAACTTGGGCTGTATTGAGATCACTACAGAGATGCCGGATCGACTATCGGTATATCCAAGCGCTGAAGTGTTTGTACGAAAATGCCACCATGTCAGTCCGTATACAGGATCAGACTACAAGACCAATCCAATTGCAGCGAGGAGTGCGACAGGGAGACGTCATCTCCCCGAAGCTCTTTACCGCAGCATTGGAGGACGTCTTTAAGCTTCTGAATTGGAACGAACTTGGCATCAACATCAATGGCGAGTACATCACTCACTTGCGGTTTGCCGATGATATAGTCGTGATGGCAGAGTCTCTGGAAGATCTTAATACAATGCTCAACGACCTCAGCAGGGTTTCTCAACAGGTGGGCCTAAAAATGAACATGAGTAAGACGAAAATCATGTCAAATACTCATGTCCCGCTTCACCCGATAATCGTTGAGAACTCGGCGCTCGAAATTGTAGACGAGTATATATACCTAGGACACACAGTCCAGCTAGGTAGGTCCAATTTCGAGAAAGAGATCAACCGCCGAATCCAACTCGGATGGGCAGCGTTCGGGAAGCTTCGCGATGTCTTCTCGTCCAAAATTCCTCAATGCCTGAAGACGAAAGTCTTCGAACAGTGCGTGTTGCCAGTGATAACATACGGATCCGAGACATGGTCGCTAACTATGGGCCTCATAAGAAAGCTCAGAGTCGCTCAGAGAGCGATGGAGAGAGCTATGCTCGGAGTTTCTCTACGCGATCAAATCAGAAATGAGGAGATCCGTAGAAGAACCAAAGTCACCGACATAGCTCAACGGGTTGCGAAACTGAAGTGGCAATGGGCGGGGCACATAGTTCGGAGAACCGATGGACGTTGGGGTCCCAAGGTGCTGGAGTGGCGACCTCGCACCGGGAAGCGCAGTGTTGGTAGACCCCCCACTAGGTGGACCGACGACATCAAACGAGTCGCAAGGAGCCGCTGGATACAAGCGGCACAAGACCGTGGCAAGTGGAAGTCCCTTCAAGAGACCTATGTCCAGCAGTGGACGTCAATCGGTTGACAACGACGACGACGACGATATATATTAAAATTTATTTTCTATTTTTTAGTTTGGTTTTCTATTAAAAGCGTGTTTTTTAGTTTTTTTAAACTATTATTTATTTTCTACTTTTTAGTTTGGTTTATTTATAAAACACTAAAAAAATTATGTCACTTAAAATACAACAGATATTAATTATTAATAAATTATTTTATTTGTTTTTTATTGTAAATCGTACAATATGATTAAAGTAAATAAGTACTAATTAATAATATTATTATTTTGTTTTAATATTGTTTTATCTTCGCTTTCGTGCGTTTAGTGCTTAGATTTTAGTTGTGTGTGACATCTATTCTGTTTACCCTAGTTACAGTTAGTTACCGTGCGATTTTGAATGTTTATGGTTTTTCCTTACCGACGACTTTTGATAAATGAACACAAAATCTTATTTTCCAAATTGAATCCTACTAATAATGAAATAATTTTATCAAATTAGTGTATTGTCATCTGTCCTCGATAAATCTACAAAGTTTGAATGAAATCTGACCGTTTAAAGTGGGTCAAAATCGCGTTCAAAGAAGTTGGTTACAAACATACATACAGGTGAAGCTAATATAAAGCGTGTAAAAATCAATGCCACTTTTCGTTGTAATTTTATAACTCAAGGACTGCAGGCTCCGAAGAAGTATTGGATAGGTCATAGGTCCAAACCAAATGTTATGGCTTTGTTCGGACTATTTAGTAGATGGTTTATGTGAAGTTTGCACAAAATCGGTCGAGCGGTTCTTCATTTATCACATTTTTTAAACTAGTTTTTTACCCGACTACGGCACAGACTAGGGCAAAGCCAAAAGGAAAGGTTATGATTTTAGCAGTCTATATAATATGTATGTATGTGGCCGATTTTAGTATGAGATTCTGTGTACCACCGTAGCGCCTAAACTACTGGGCCGATTTTGATGAATGAGGTGTCAATTAATTCTTTGTTATGGTCCGGGTGACATAGGCTACATTTTATATACGAAAAAAATCGCGAAGCGCCGTGCGAGCGGCAAAAGTTTATAATCATTTAGTTTTGAATAGACATAACAGATGGCGCCACTAGCTGCTTGCCACGCGATTTCAGGTTTCGCTCCCGTAGTCGGGTTTTAGTTTACGAACTTAAAATATACTTGTAAGGTATACACAAAAGGCACTTTAAAAATGTACCTTCTTACAAAAATATAATACACAGCCTTGAAATTAGTGATGTGCGTAATCGATTATCAATAATCGATTAATCGATTATTAAAATGATCGATTGCAATCGATTATGATTTTGCATAATCGATCATGATCGATTATAAAGATATACGTTAATTACCAAACTTTACTACCAGCTTTCTGTTATTAATTTGCTTGCTAAAATATAATATGGTTTGGCAACCCTATCATTGCAAAAAGGGTATTCCCTCAAAGTTAGTTTTAGGCTTTGTTCACACCAAACGGATAGTCAGCCGCCGACTGTGAGCGAGCGTTATGCAGCTTACAGCTTTTTTATACATACTCAACTTTTCGAACACACCGAACCGACGATACGCCTTTACCAACTGTAGTGAAATAGGGTATTTGACAACATTGAAAATATACTATTGATTGTGGTCATCTTATCAGATAATAGCCTAAAAAAGACTTATTTCACTCAATCAAACTAAACTATGTAATTTTACGCGATATTTTGCACAAAATAAAACATAATAATTTTTGAAATTTTATCAGGAACGTGAACGCTCTGGGATTGTTTGTGATGTCACTTGATAGCACGTAACTTGGTTGATATAATTGAAGTTTATCAAGTCAACCGAAACTAAACTTTATACTTGAAAGAATAAGATTGATATTAAAATGAGTAGGTATAACAATTTAGAACATTACGATACAGCAGTCGCCTTGCGTAGCGTCTCTGTCGCACGCACAGAGTTCCGAAAACGAGCGAGCGAGAGAAGTGACTTGCATAGCGATTTGTGACGTCACGCGTATCATGTGATCAGAAATGTCGTTTTTGGCGTGGTTTTCAAAACTTAAACTTTATCATTGATTTAATTCTTAATACTGTAGATATTGCGAAAAATATCAATGTAGTGTGTTTTAATAAGTAATAAAGAATAATTTAAAACAATTTCTAAAAATTAGTCAAATACCCTATTACCCCCGCTATGAGTATCTATATATGTACAAGCTGTGCCCCGCGATGTTACCCGTGATTAATAAGTTTGTACACATAAAAAATATTTTCATCCCATCTATTCGAAAAGGACGACTTGGTTCGCCTTTAAGTGCACCCAAATGTGGTGTTTGCGGCGTACTTATTTATAAGTGCGCGTAAAAGATAATTGCGGCGCACTTATAAATAAGTGCGCCGCAATTATTTTTGCCGCGCACTTTTTGAAGATGAAGGGCCCGTGGTCCCACCGGGCTAGGCACGAATGATATCGATTGTTGTTATTGTTGTTACAAGTTTGACGTCTGTGTATGTATGTGTGTCTGTATCTGTCTGTTCCCCCGTAGCGCTCAAATGGTTGAACCGATTTGAATGCGGTTTTTTTTGTTTGAAAGTTGAATTAGTCGGGAGTATTTTTAGCTATGTTTGATGAAAATTGGTTCAAGGTAGCCGCCACCACAAAATGGCGGATTACATATTTTTTCACAACTCCCTCAATATCGGTATTAAATGAAAGGTCTTGTTGTCACGACCTTTCATTTTGACGTCTGTGTGTGTATGTGTGTGTGTCTGTCTGTTCCCCCGTAGCGCTCAAACGGTTGAACCGATTTGAATGCGGTTTTTTTGTTTGAAAGGTGAATAAGTCGGGAGTGTTCTTAGTTGTGTACGATGAAAATCGGTCCAAGATGGCCGCCGCCACAAAATGGCGGATTACATATTTTTTCACAACTCCCTCAATATGGGTATCAAATGAAAGGTCTTGACTATTAGAATAACACTATGCGAATCCAAGATGGCCGCCATCACAAAATGGCGAAATGCGGGGGTTTCTTAAATTTTTAATTTATACTTTTATTATTAATCCGCCATTTTGTGGCGGCGGCCATCTTGGACCGATTTTCATCAAACATAGCTAAAACACTCCCGAACTAATTCACCTTTCAAACAAAAAAACCGCATTCAAATCGGTCTATCCGTTCGAGAGCTATGGGGGAACAGACAGACATACACATACACACACACACAGACACGTCAAACTTATAACACCCCGTCTTTTTTGCGTCGAGGGTTAAAAATATGAGGCGCCTTTTATTTCCTCATAGAGGGTGATGAAAAGTAAAGTGTATCACTCGGGCCGTCGGACTCGGGCGCAATATATTTTTGGCTCGGGCGACGTACTTTGAATCCCTCGCTACGTTCAGGATTGTACTAAAGAATCCCTCGCTACGCTCGGGATTCTACTATACAATCCCTCACTTCGCTCTGGATTCAAAAAAGCGCCCTCGCCGTAAAAATATTATTTTGCTCCCTTATGATACAATCTACTATTGAACAAAATCATCTAAGAGTAACTTAGCAACGAGAACGACAGCAAATTCATGCAAAAGCATACAAATGCATGCAACGACAGCAAACTATTGCAATAATTTGTTATGTGAGCGCGTAGACAGTGTGAGCGTGATGTACCTAAGAACAATCAGCGTTTAACAGTACCTATCTCGTTTTAGGAAGTCTATATCTATTTAAGTCCCTCAGGAACACTTTTCCGGGATAAAAAGTAGCCTATGTGTTATTCCAGGACATAACCAGCTATCTCCAATCCAAATGTCAGCCAAATCGGTCCAGTAGTTGCGGCGTTAAAAAGTAATAAACATACACACATACATACACACACACACAAACTTTCGCCTTAGTGTAATAAATAGGTACCTAATAGGTATGTATATTTAATTTTCATCAATTACATTATTTTTTAATTATTCTATTTAATTTTCTAATTTCAATTTCAAAAAATTTAAAAAATAGTGTTTGTTTTTCTTTTTTCAGAACAGTCTAAAAGGTTATAATATAGATGTTCCTACTAAATGCGAGGGTTCAGAATTTTTTCCAGAAAGTAGAATTGTTTTTTCAGTTCTTTCTAAAAATTATTTCATAATCGATCATTAATCGATTAATAATCGATTATTATTTTATAATCGATTAATATAATCGATTAATCGATTATCAAAATAATCGAATCGGCACATCTATACTTGAAATATACTTTACTGGTAGTATTTCGTTAAACTGTGATATTTCATATTTGGTGACCCCGACGTGATATTCGGCGTAGCTGATTATCGAGCATCGACACGATGTGAACAACAGACATCGCAATCACGATGTAAAAAACACAGAGCGCCATCTACATTCCGCCATCGTAAACCCGTCGTCAGTCAGGAAGGACTTCGCCCGCGGCGAATTTTCGTATACTACAGGAGGTACAGGTACAGTTTTTCTAGTAATTTCATACAGAATGAATTTGTTATTTTAAAATTATTTTATTTAAGTACTAGATGATGCCCACGGCTTCGCCCGTGTGGTTTGTAAAAATCTCGTGGGAACTTTGATTTTCCAGAACAAAAAGTAGCCTATCTGTAGTAAGTAGTAACCCGTCCACAAAACGGAAAAATTCCGTGGGATCCTTACGATTTCGGAATGCAATTCCTTACAGCATCAGGGTTGAGGAGTTGGACATGTACCTACTCGAGATCATTCAACGATAAAAGTCTTTAATTGGTACCCCTCTAATATCAATTTAAATAACTGACAGTTCCTAAATCCCATTAGTTTTGGGGATCAGGTCCCCTTCAGCATCAGGATTGAGGAGTTGGAATCCAAATTTTTTGTAGAACAGTCTCGCAATGTTTCTCTATCGATTAAAAAAAATTACGCAAATCGGTTCATAAATCTCGGAAATATCGGTGTACATAGGAAGAAAAACACAACTCCTCCTTTTTTGGAAGTCGGTTAAAAAGTAGCCTATGTTACTTTGGCATGGATCCCGTAAGTCCCAACTCCTATCGCCCTATCCTCAACTTTAGCCAAAATTATGGAGCACTTGATTAAAAATCGCTTGGAATGGATAATAGAAAGCAGAGGTTTACTTGCCAAGTCCCAGTTTGGTTTAAGAGTCTTGGTACTATGGACAGTCTTGGAATGCTTACGACAGATATTCGCATTGCCCTAGCCAAAGGAGAGTACCTTGTGGGTGTTTTCTTGGATGTAGCTGCCGCGTATGATAACGTCTTACTCCCGGTACTCAGGCAGAAACTGCATCAGCTGAGTATCCCACCGAGAATGACACGAATTATATGCAACCTTCTTTCATCCAGAACTATTCTGGTGAAAACAAACTTCTTAAGCCTTCCCCCACATCATACTCCAAGGGTCATTAAGGTCAGTTTTGGCGAGAGACCGCAGATCCTGGGTATGGTTCTTGAAGTGAACTAGAGCACACATCTCAACTGCAAGTTTAGCACATGCATCTTCAGACTCATTACCTGTTATTCCCATGTAACCTGGTATCCAGCTTCCGACGCTCGTCGAAGCTTTTTACCGCAGCATTGGAGGACATCTTTAAGGTTCTGAATTGGAATGAACTTTGCATCAATATCAACGGCGAGTACATCACTCACTTGCGGTTTGCCGATGATATTATAGTCGTGATGGCAGAGTCTCTGGAAGATCTTAATACAATACTCAACGACCTCAGCAGGGTTTCTTAACAGATGGGCCTAAAAATGAACATGAGTAAGACGAAAATCATGTCAAATACTCATGTTCCGCTTCACCCGGTAATCCTTGAGAACTCGGCGCTCGAAATTGTAGACTATTATATACCTGGGACACACAGTCCAGCTAGGTAGGTCCAATTTCGAGAAAGAGATCAACCGCCGAATCCAACTCAGATGGGCAGCGTTCGATAAGCTTCACGATGTCTTCTCGTCCAAAATTCCTCAATACCTGAAGACGAAAGTCTTTGAACAGTGCGTGTTGCCAGGATGTCATACGGATCCGAGAAACTGGTCGATAACTATGGGCCTCATAAGAAAGCTCAGAGTCACTCAGAGAGTGATGGAGAGAGCTGTGCTTGGAGAGCTGTGTTACTCTACGCGATCAAATCAGTAATGAGGAGACCCGTAGAAGAACCAGAGTCACGACATAGCTCAGCGGGTTGCGAAACTGAAGTGGTAATGGGTGAGGCACATAGTTCGGAGAACCGATAGACGTTGGGAGTCCCAAGGTGCTGGAGTGGCGATATCGCCCCGGGAAGCGCAGTGTTAGTAGACCCCCCACTAGGTGGACCGACGACATCAGTCGAGTCGCAGGGAGCCTCTGGATACGAACGACACAAAACCGTGGCATGTGGAAGTCCCTTCAAGAGACCTATGTCCAGTAGTGGACATCGATCGGTTGATAACCGTACGATGAACGACCCAAAATAATATCAGCCCATCATTACTGACTTCACCGAAACAACTTCACCAAATATTTCCGACTAGTTGTGAACAATCTGTGAACACTATTGCACATGATAAAAATCCTAAGTAATTGTTTTTTTTTTCCTCGCCATTCATTTACTAGCTTATTCTATTTTGCATTGATATGACGTAGAATTTTTAGCAACCATTTGATTTTTTAAAATATGATAATTTTTAAGGATTTATGTTATGTTTTGCAAATGAGAAAAATTATTTTGTTAACTTTTGAGTCTGATAAAAAATGTTTTTCTATTCAAAAACTAGTCTTGCTTTGTTATCTGATCTATTCTAACAATTATTCTAAGAAATAATTAATTCAAACATTTAAAAAAAATTAGAATGGCAAGAAGTCGTTAACTTTTTGCATTACGTTTTTTGATTAAAAAAAATAAATTACTAATAGTTAATATTTAAAATACTCAGTTGATTTTAATAATAAAGATATTCAACAACAAAATCTATCTATAATAATAATATAATAATATAATAATAATAATAATATCTTCTTCTATCTATACATATAATAAAATCGTAGAATTGCCGTATCTGTACATTGAAGATTTTTGCAAAATAATAACTGAGGGATGTTAGAGATAAGTAATAGAACGTAAAAAAGCTATTTTTGAAATTTTTGTCTGTTTGTCTGTTTGTCTGTTTATCTGTTTGTCTGTTTATCTGTTTGTCTGTTTGTCTGTATGTTTGTGCGCGCATCACGTAAAAACTACTGAATGGATTGAAATGAAACTCGGCATGATTTAAGTTAATACTATGGAGTAACATATAGGATACTTTTTATCCCGAAATTCAGCACGGTTCCCTTGGGAGAGGGGATGAAAGGCAAAATGTGTACGTACTTAGCTGTAATTCGTTAACGGGTCGTCCGATTTCATTCATTCTTTTTTTATTAGAAAGTAGATACTTTAAAGACTACTGGCTAATCTCCGAAAGGCTGGACCGATTTTGATGGGACTTTCACTGGCGGATGTTTACATTTTGATGTACCTAAACTTCCGCCAGTGAACTTTTAACAGTTTTTAGCAAGGTTTAAGCTCAAAGGAGCATAGGAAAAACAAAATTATTCCCACGGGATTATTAAAATCAATATCCACGCGAACGAAGTCGCGGGTATCCGCTCGTATTATAATAAAACTGTAATAGATCCAATTCTGTACATTGAAGATATTTTGAAAATTTTTATTGGAGGGCACTCTATAATCGATACTGAAGCCAAAACTGCAATTTTTTTCATTTTTGTCTGTCTGTCTGTCTTTCTGTCTGTCTGTCTGTCTGTCTGTCTGTCTGTCTGTCTGTCTGTATCTTGGCCGCGCATCACGCTGAAACTACTGAATGGATTCGAATGAAACTTGGTACGATTTGAGTTTATACTCTGAGGTAGGACATAGGATACTTTTTATCCCGAAATTCATCACGGTTCCTTTGGGAGAGCGGATGAAAGTTAAAACGCGTATTTAGCTGTAATTCATTAACGCGTTGTTCGATTTCACTCATTCTTTTTTTGTTAGAAAGGTACTTTATATATTGTTCCGGAAATATTTCAAGGTCATAGTTAGGTTTTTTAGTTTCGAAATTACAGACATTACAACCCTCATTATTGGGTTCAAATAACTTGGGACCCGGATCTTTGAACGTACGGCTTATTTTAAACTGGTGTGCGTTTAAATTTATGTTTTATGGTCTGTCTATTTGTTCCAACTAATCTCCAAAACGGCTGGATCGATTTTAACGGAACTTTCAGTGGCAGATAGGTGATGTTATAAGGAGTAACTTAGGCTACATTTAGTTTAGGTACATAAAAGAATTATGGGATCCGATCCGACCCTATATAAAATCTATAAACACGCGAATGAAGTCGCGGGGGTCAGCTAGTGTATTTAATATTTCTTTAATATAATCATAATTTTAGAAGATATTAGGCAATCAATATGTACAACTAACACTAATTATCGTTTACTCCAAGTAGTGAATATGTACCCTTATGGTACTCTGTGGAATATGTCACATATTGAGTTCTAGCGGTAAGCCGACGGGCGACGATATAATAAAATGTAGACTTGCCGTGTCTGTACATTAAAATATTTTAGCAAAAAAAAAAATAACTGGGAGATGTTTAGGGATAAGTATAGAACGTAAAAAAACTATTTTTGAAATGTTGTCGGAAACGGAATTAGAAAACAGGGTATATTTTAAGTTATTTTCGATTATTTGTAGCACTTTTTTATCAACAATAAAAATTGCTATTGCCGCTAGTTCGCGGCATCGCACGCAGATATAGAGCGGCCATTACACTGGGGCCTGTCACACTATCAATACCGTATCGCGATCCATGGATCGCGGATTTCAAGACCATCCGGAAATCCATCAGTATTGACGCAAAAAAGCGGCCAAACCATCAATAATTGGATCGCGTATCGCGGATCGCGTGATAATACTGATAGTGTAACACCCCCCATAGATCCACTCAAGATCCACTAGTGATAGTGTAAACCGTCCCTGGCGCTGCTAAATGCTAAGGGTTGTGTAAAGAATACATCTCAAGAAAAAAAAAAACTATATGTCAAAGTCAAACTAAAAAGTAGGTACCTACCTATAATTTTCGCGTCGAAACGAGTGTTGAGTGTATAGGTCACAGAACAAAAATACTCTCTAACGAGAGAAGAATGTAAACTCCATAGTAAAAAAATGAGAACAGTTCAGCGCCATCTAGATTCAGCCCACCAACAACTGTGACGGCGGGAGATTCTATACCTACTTATCCTAAATAATATTTTTAGATAAGGCATTTTGACTCGAGAGAGAACTGGTGAAATAAAATACACCAAGTTCTCTTTCGAGTCAAAATGCCTTATCAATAAAGTTTTAGTTAGGATTCAAAATAAAACAACAGGTTTTCTTTCTAACAATTCACATTTATTTATGTGTAAGGATTTTTTTTGAGTGTGGTGGCTGACACTTCTTCTGAAAACGATCTATTTTCCAAATACATACAAAATCATTTTAAACATAATATGTATGAGACACTATTTACAATGCTGTTAATATTTTCATATTCAATTACATCACATGGAACAGCAGTTCTTTGTAACTTCCGTTTAGTACAATCAGTAAAACCTCTGTTCAATCACATACTTAGTTCAAATCTGAAAAGAAACAATTTTGTTGATTCATCATGATCAACCTATTACCGGCTCACTAGAGCACGGGTCTCCTCACAGAGTGAGAAGGGTTTTGGCCATAGTGTACCACGCTGGTCAAGCGGATTGGCAACTAGATTTTGTTGATTAATTGGTACTAATTATTACAAATAATATATACCATAACATATAAGAAAGTATTTTTACTACCCTATATGTACCTAATAAATAGTAAACACTAAGGGTGGGCTACCAATATTATTTTTCCTAACTAGTATCTACAATTTCTGGAAAATGGTTGACAGTAACACATCAGTATATTAGCAGGAAACTATAGACATAAGCAGTAAGCACGCTTGTTGATATCACTATAAATATCAAAATGTGTGCTTGTGTCTGTATAAAATTTATAGAGAATGAATTTTAGTAAGTAGAGATCGACCAGAATCTCATGAAAAATAGGGAAATTAAATTTTGTAGTAAGCAACACTAGGTTAACTCGGCTGCCCTAGTGATAAACAAAGTAATTACATTCAGAACACCTTACCTGGGATCGTTTCACGAAACGAAAAATCAAGCAACTGCATTTTAAATACAAAAAAAAGTAATCAACATCCAATTACTTTGTTTTTGTGTTGTGCTTGTTGTTTACTTGTTTTTTTTATTTATATTCCGGGTTAGTGAGTGCAGTTACTTTGTCTGGGCAATTTAAATTTCAGTAAACGGTTCAAGTTATTTGAAATATTAAACTGTGGTAAAAAACTACTCGACATAAAACTTTTGTTAATGCAAAAAGTCAATTTCACAAAAAATGTCAGTTACTTTGTTTATCGCTAGGGCAGCCGTAGTGTTGCTAACCTTGGAATTTCATTTCCCTATTTTTCATGAGATTCTGGTCGATCTATATAAATCTAGTAAGTTAGGTTAGGTTATACGTACCATGCAAGATTCCTTAAGCAGGTTTTAGGAAATCGAATCAACTTGATGTTGTCTTTACCGGCGAGTTGCTGCTGTTTTATTTGTCAGGTCAGATAATGAAATAAAACATACGAGCAAAGAATTCCACATATGAGTCTTGTTTCAATGAAACAGAATCAACGTCTCAAATATAAATAGCACTACACTATAAAACACAAAAAGAGTAACAGAAGCTCGACTCGACGTATTTAAAGTTTATAATATGATCGCAAGAAATCTAAATATTTTAATTGTTACGAAACTTATCCACACAATAACAAAGACGCCATTTTGAAAAAAACAATTATTACCAACATTACGTACTATTACGTCAGTGACTACCAACTTAAAAACACTTAATTGACCATGAACAATTGAACCTATGGAATTTGCAGAGCGATTCAGAACACTTCGATAACTTACCGTGTCGATACGACTTGGTATCGATTTTGTATCCAAATTTTTTTTCGTGCAATTCAGAACGATGAAAGCATACAATTGGATATCGATTACGATACCGGTATCGATAAGATACATTGCGATTAAGACATGTGCATTTATGAAGTATGTTATTTTACCAAAATTTTACATAATATACATTCATATTAAGCATTAAAAAATAACTTTTAATCATCTTAAAGGTAATTAAAGTCATTATTTAAAATGATAACATTAAATTATTGATTTAGAGAGAAAAACGTCGAAGTGTACTACAAAAGTATTATTACAGCTATTCTTGTAAATACCACACAGATGTCCGTACCCAAAAAGTAAAACGGGACCCTATTGCTAAGACTCCGCTGTCCATCTGCCTGTCTGTCCGTCCGGACAGACGGCAAGCAATATACTACTCTCTACCGAGAGATATATTATGGCATTGGTTGGTAATCATGTACATACCAAAAATATAAATCTACATGATTACGTGTTGCCTCCTGTAATGCCCCCTCTTATTAGTTAGTAAAATTAACGCAAATTCTGGCGAAAGTTTTATTATATTTTCCCATAAAAGTTGAGACATTTGCCTCAAATGGGTTAAAGGTATCAAGCAATGTCCGTAGATACCTACGTCTCTTAAGAATCCTCTTCACCGCGTCTTCTTCGCCTCGGTGATTTACTGCGGCTATTGCTATCTATTTTAATTGCGGCTCCGAACATATTTTTCACGAAATAACAGTAAAAGTACCTATCTGACGAGTAGATGAACAAAAAGATTAGGATATCGAATGCCCTGTAGCTTTCGATAAATAATCGTAAAAAAATATCGGATGTTCGGAAAATATTATTCGATAAAGTTGTTGTGAATAGCTTTTGATAGCGTTTGATAAAGTTGTTGTGAATAGCGATTATGACAATCGAACGATATCTACGTCGGTTCGATTCAGTTTCGGTTTCGACAACTTCCCGGTTGATACGGTCATTCTGAATTGAAAATACATCTTATCGTACGATAACTTACCGAATCGATTGATGATTATGTTATCGAAGTGTTCTGAATCACCCTGCCGAGCTTCAAACAAAATGTTGAAACAAAGAAATGTGGCCTTGAACAGGCTTTATCTCGTTCTTAACTACTTAAATAAAGTGTGTGAGGTACAGAAAAACTAGAGAGAGAAAATAGCCCAGCTGAATTATGGACTTTGTCTTTCCTACAATGTTTCAGGCGCAGAATCCAGTATCTACATAAAGAATTATAACCGTCTTGGATATGACTTTAGAAAAGTTAGTGTTGCAATGCTTAAAAAATGTACAATTATTATCAGAATGTTTTAACAATGGCAATTTCAGCCCCCGTAGGTATAAATTTTCTTCTAAGAGAGTTTACACCCCCTGGTATAGGTCACAGAACAAAAATACTCTCTAACGAGAGTATAGGTACTTTTTCACTTCGTGTTGCATTAATTTATGTTTTATTAAATTTAATTCAAGTTTCGCTACATATTCTGTTACATACAGCCGCATTCCGGGTAAGTTTTTGCACATTAAGAAACCATAATTTATAGGTTATATAAAGGTAGAGAGAGATATGTGTAACAACTTAGCTCGAATAATCCTTTAAATCGATGCTTTAAGCCGGTAATTCCACGTACGATTGGGAGGAATTGATTTTGCATTGGTAATTATTGTTTAGTCATCGCCGGCGGCTTTGCTTAGTGATTTATTGATAAAACATTTTTGATGCCTTGTGTTATGTTGAGTAATTTGTGTTCTATAACTCGTGAGAAATCATTAAAAAAAATTATCATTAGCAATCATTAAAACCTCTTAATTTTATGGTTCACTTAGTTAATTTGATAATTCCATATATCAAAATAAATGATACCTTAATGTTAAACATCATAAATGAGTTAAGACCATTTATTTAATTACTAGCGGACCCGGCAGACGTCGTCCTGCCCGCTATTAGCGCCACCTACCGGGTCCAATTTTTCTACTTATAAACCTTCCTCTTGAATCACTCTATCTATTAAAAAAAACCGCATCAAAATCAGTTGCGTAGTTTTAAAGATTTAAGCATACATAGGGACATAGGGACAGAGAAAGCGACTTTGTTTTATACTATGTAGTGATTATCGAGACTAGTTATGGTTAATTTAACACTTAAATAAAAAGTTGATTACCTAAAAATTTTATAAGTAGGTATGTACCTACTAAAAATTTAGGTAATTTAGAAATATTATTATGAAATCTATTTTATATTACTATAATAGATGTAGCTCTATGCATACAAAATAACTTAAATTACCTGCTTAAAATTTGTTATTGAGTGAAAAGATAAAATGAATTCAGACAATGTGGCTAATTCTGTTGTACACAATCTCTAAACTAAACTAAATTGACAGGTTTAAAAATATTGCTATCCTTTTCCGCAAGTATCACTGTGAAAGAGATAAGAATATATTTAGCCCTGTCATTTTAGTTTAGGTTTCTAGATTGTGTACAATGGAATTAGCTACAATTTCTTATTAAATAAGAGAACAAAATATTATTGTTAAAAGATCAGCTGTTAAATCTATACTAATATAATAAAGCGGAAGAGTTTGTTTGTTTGATCGCGCTAATCTCAGGAACTACTGGACCGATTTCAAAAATTCTTTCACTGTTGTATATGTATATGATCCTTGAGTGCTATAGGCTATATATGTACCATGGACGAAGCCGGGGCGGACTGCTATTCATCCATACAATGGTGGCCCTTCTTATGCGCTTCTCCATACAAACGTATTATGCCTATTATTCTAATGTTTGTAGCAATAGATCTAAAATTAAGCCAGATATCAATTTACCTCTCCATTATCTATGCTATAAAATAATAAACTTAGGAAAATTATATTTATTTTGAAAGTTATGATGCTTGAAAAATCACTATTTTAGGGCAAATTTTGAGGCCACTTTGTGCGTAAATAAACTATATAAGAAATTAGAAAATTGAAAAACGACCAAAGTCACATCAAAAGTTACTTCATAATAATTTCAAATGTCTTTAGTTTATGTAAAAAATTGCCAAATATTTGCTAAAATAGGCATAATTCAAAACCAAAAAACAAAAGGGACCTGTTAAAATTTCTTTGCTTCAATGTTTTGTTTGCATTTCGTTCTCCAGTGTTTATACTTTAACCTTCTTTGAATAAGCTATCTGATACTCATCAGGTGGTAAAACAGGCCCTTATACTCCTAGCGGAGGTTCCAATCCCAGCAGTGTCATAAACATAAACACACAGATTAACAAAATAATAGTTTGACAGCTGTCACATATCTCGTACATGACTTGGCTGAAAAAATAACATTTTTCTTAAGCCCAAATTAGACGTTTCATTTTTAGGGATTTTTGCTTTCATTTTCGAGGCTTCATCAAAATGAACCGTCTAAACACAGATCATTCATCATTCACAGGCACTGTGGTCTGTGCCATAGCAAATGTTGTATTGTGCATTGTTCATCGCAAAAATGAACGCTGAATGCGGAACTGTCTAATTTGAGCTTTAGTATATTACATAATATTTTGAACCCTGTAGATAACATATATAGAATTTTATGTTTGTGTTAAAGAAAAATCATTTTCCTTATTATTGTAGGTGGGCCTCAAGGCAAAATACCCAACGTTGTTTTGATTTCCTTTGCTTAATCATATTAATATAGTTTCCTCTGTTTGTGCAGAAACATAATATGTATATGTATATTATGTAAATTTACTTGCCTGTGCTATGCTTATGTATGTTCTTATACATCTATACTATCTATACTAATATAATAAAGCGGGAGAGTTTGTTTGTTTGAACGCGCTAATCTCAGGAACTACTGGGCCGATTTCAAAAATTCTTTCACCGTTGGATATGTATGTGATCCCTGATCCCTATAGGCTATATATAACATGTACCACGGGCGAAGCCGGGGCGGACCGCTAGTAATCTATATCTATACTCTATACTTACTAATAAATAAAATTGAAGTGTCTGTCTGTAATTTCGAAATAACTACCTCATATTAAGCTCATATGGTTATTTGAACGGTACCATAACTGAATCACACGTTTTTAAAATTTTTGTCTGTCTGTCTGTTTGAACGGGCTAATTTTCGGAACGGCTGAACCGATTTTGACGGGACTTTCACATACAAGTAGAGAATTAACCAGGGAGTAACATAGGCTACTTTTTAACCGACTTCCAAAAAAGGAGGAGTTTGTGTTTTTCTTCCTATGTACACTGATATCTCCGAGATTTATGAACCGATTTGCGTAATTTTTTTTAATCGATAGAGAAACATTGCGAGACTGTTCTACAAAAAATTTGGATTCCAACTCCTCAATCCTGATTCTGAAGGGGACCTGATCCCCAAAACTAATGGGATTTAGGAACTGTCAGTTATTTAAATTGATATTAGGGGTACCAATTAAAGACTTTATCGTTGAATGATCTCGAATAGGTACATATCCAACTCCTCAACTCTGATGCTGTAAGGAATTGCATTCCGAAATCGTGGGGATCCCACGGAATTTTTCCGTTTTGGGGACGGGTTACTACAGATAGGCTACTTTTTGTTCTGGAAAATCAAAAGTTCCCGCGGGATTTTTAAAAACCTAAATCCACACGGGCGAAGCCGTGGGCATCATGTAGTTAAATGATAAATCTAAATATTATATAAGTCTGCTACTTAGTCGTTACCTGAATTATTGTCCTTAAGGTCTTTGTTTTCCTGTGGAATTACATTTTTTTAAGTAACCTTGTTCCACGAGCGAGTGGAAGCTAGTCGCAAGCTTCAGTTAGTTTTATATATAAAAAATCGATTATGGTAAAAATTACATTACAATATACATCGACATGGTATTGTGACGGGCGGTACACTTATGCAATAGCCCCTTCAACCGTCCGCGTGGCCAGTTCCCGACCTCTCACCCCCGCAGCGATAGCCGCGCCGCGACCCCGCCAATGTCGGCTCAATGTCGCGCCGTCCTCTGCGCGGGGTGTGGAGAGGTGCGAGCTCAACACGACCTCTCGCGTCCCGCCGACCTCTGGCTGCGTGAACACCGACTGTTCGGCGTTAAGATGCCCCCTGTTTTATTTAATCGCTATCGCCCCAGTTTCGCACGGGTAGTAAATAGTAATTAACCGCTACTATTCCTCCATACATTGTACAAGTCACGGAAAATAAACGGTGACCTTCAATGCGCAGAAGTCGAAAATGAGGTACCTCGGGGTGTGAGGGGGTCGCGCGGAGGGCGTGGGGATCGTTCGTAAGCACTGATTAGCTCTCGCGGATCCCTCGTAAGCGCTGATTGGCTCTCCAATCGTACTGTGTCCCGCTCACTCGTACGACGCTGCGCGCACTTGAATGTCACCGCTCGACTTACGTGCCGGGAGTTATATTTTGCTATATATTCCAAAGCGTTTTCGATGAAAGCTCCCAGGCGGCTTGACTTTTTGCGACATTTTCGACAATAATCGTCATATTTCAACCAATTTACATAAAACCTTAGGAAATTATACCACCACCACTACAGCCTTTTAACATCCCACTGCTGGGCACAGGCCTCCTCTCCCATAGGAGAGAGGGATTTAGAGCTTAGACCCGCCACTCTGTTCCAATGCGGGTTGGCGGGCTTTATTATGAAATTATACACTTAAATTCTCACGAATTACTCTGTCTATTGGTGCGGTTTCCACCAAATCCATTCTGTACTTAGTTTTGAGTTTATCGCGCACAAACAGACAGATAGACGCGGCGGGGGACTTTGTTTTTAACCCCCGACGCAAAAACGACGGGGTGTTATAAGTTTGACGTGTCTGTGTGTGTGTGTGTGTGTGTGTGTGTGTGTGTGTGTGTGTGTGTGTGTGTGTGTGTGTGTGTGTCTGTCTGTCTGTTCCCCTGTGGCGCTCAAACGGGTGGACCGATTTGAATGCGGTTTTTTTTGTTTGAAAGGTGAATTAGTCGAGAGTGTTCTTAGCTATGTTTGATGAAAATCGGTCCAAGATGGCCGCCGCTACAAAATGGCGGATGATATATTTTTTCACAACTCCCTTGATATGGGTATCAAATGAAAGGGCTTGACTAGTAGAATAGCACTATTGCAAATTCAAGATGGCCGCCGCCACTAAATGGCGAATGTCGGGGGTTTTTTAAATTTTCAATTTACACTTGTATAATAATTTGTAGTGACGAGTTGCTCATTGGTTTTTTAGGGTTCCGCAGTCAAACAAGGACGCCTAAAGGTAGACTTTGAGGAACGCGACCGTGGCACTCGACACTTGCACTCTTGTGTGTGTGTGTGTGTGTGTGTGTGTGTGTGTGTGTGTGTGTGTGTGTGTGTGTGTGTGTGTGTGTGTGTGTGTGTGTGTGTCTGTCTGTTCCCTTGTAGCGCTCAAACGGGTGAACCGATTTGAATGCGGTTTTTTTGTTTGAAAGGTGAATTAGTCGAGAGTGTTGTTAGCTATGTTTGATGAAAATCGATTCAAAATGGCCGCCGCTACAAAATGACAGATTACATATTTTATCACAACTCCCTCGATATGGGTATCAAATGAAAGGGCTTGACTAGTAGGATAGCACTATGCAAATCCAAGATGGCCGCCGGCACAAAATGGCGAGTGTCGGGGGTTTTTTAAATTTTCAATTTATACTTATTACTACTTTATTTACTGAGAGCATTCAAGGCGAGCGACCGCGACTCGCGACTTCTACTACGTACACTGAAACAAAGTTTGGCCTCGAACAGCCGGGTTATTCTGTAACTTAGTTAGCAACTGAAAATAGTTGCCAACGAATAAGTTCGATATACATTGCTGCTTTACTGTGGGAAATATAAATTGTTTTCATAATTTTACACAGTAAAGCAGCAATGTATATCGAACAAATTCGTTGGCAACTATTTTCAGTTGCTAACTAAGTTACAGAATAACCCCCCAGGTCTCTGTTGTTTTTGTCTCGTTCTCACTTACTTAAATAGAATGTGTGAGGTATAGAAAAACCTATAAATAAACATCACTAAGGTGAATGAGTTTGTCTTCCCTACAATGTTTTAGGTGCAGTCTCCAGTGTCTATAGAATATAGTTTTAACCTTCTTGGTAATATAAGCCTTTGACTTTGCCGCGGAGTTCCTAAACGAGCATACAATAGGTCTCTCAATCTGTTATCAATAGGTATAGGTATTCGTACCTGTTTGCGTGGTGACACACTACTTTTGGAATTAAGAGGAACCAAGATAGAAACATAATCTTAAATAGGTGGTCTATAAATCTATACTAATATAATAAAGCGGAAGAGTTTGTTTGTTTGAACGCGCTAATCTCAGGAACTACTGGACCGATTTCAAAAATTCTTTCACTGTTGGATATGTAAGTACGTGATCCTTGAGTGCTATAGGCTATATATGTACCACGGGCAAAGCCGGGGCGGACCGCTAGTTACTAATATAAAGAAGCTTGTCCTGCTTGTTTTGTGGTGTCCTGACTGACTGACTGATCATCAACGCATAGCCTAAACCACTGAAGCTAGAAACTTGAAATTTTCACAGCAGCTTCCTTTTATGACGTAGTCGCACACTGAGAAAGGAGTATTGCAAATTCCACCCCTAAAGGGCTTAAATCTACTATATAAAAATAAGTCGGGTTTTCCTTCCTGACGCTATAACTCCAGAACGCACGAACCGATTTCCACGGTTTTGCATTCGTTGGAAAGGTCTCGGGCTCCGTGAGGTTTATAGCAAAGAAAAACACGCGAACGAAGTCGCGGGGGTCAGCTAGTATGGTATAAAATTTTGTATGGAAGTCCGTAATTTTTCAAGTTATATACATGAAAATTGGTATTTAGGTTTTCAGCTAAAAATAAATAAATTTTACGTGTTTAAGGAATTTTGGAAAAACTACCCCCAAGTGGGTTAAATGGGGAATGAAAGTTTGTATGAAAGTCCGTAATTTTTAAAGTTATACAAATGAAGATCGGTATTAGTATTGTCGGTTAAAAATAAAGAATTACGTGTTTCAGGAATTTTGGTTTCACCCCCAAGTGGGTTAAATAGGGAATGAGATTTATAAGAATCCGAGCGGACGAAGTCGCCGGCATCAGCTAGTCAACAATAAATAAATTAAAAATTAAAAAAAACCCCGACATTCGCCATTTTGTGGCGGCGGCCATCTTGGATTTGCATAGTGCTATTCTACTAGTCAAGCCCTTTCATTTGATACCCATATTAAGGGAGTTGTGAAAAGATATACAATCCGCCATTTTGTAGAGGCGGCCATCTTGGATCGATTTTCATCAAACATAGCTAACAACACTCTCGACTAATTCACCTTTCAAAAAAAAAAACCGCATTCAAATCGGTTCCCCCGTTCGAGCGCTACAGGGGAACAGTCAACAGACAGACACACACACACACACACACCACACACACAGACACGTCAAACTTATAGCACCCCGTCGTTTTTTCGTCGGGGGTTAAAAAAAGGCCAACTGAGGGTTAACTGCATTTTAGTCAGCAAATGCGGCAGATAATATTGCATAACCATTTTATGATAGCGTGATGCATTTTTTTTGCTGTCCTGATAAAAGATAACGTATACATTATCTTTTATGGTTTATTGAAAGGCAAAGGCGCCTCTTGTGAGGTCTCTGTATGGCTACATGTCTATTGTCTAGGCGATACAGAGCCAACTAGTCAGAGTCAACTAGAAAGCTTTAATATATACTAGCTTCTGCCCGCGGCTTCGCCCTCGTAAATTTCGGTTTTTCACAAATGCCGAGGGAATCGTGGATTTCTGGTTCCCGTTCCGCTCCCTTTTCCAACCTTTATATCTACTTTTAAGGAAGTTTGCTACACACACACACACACACACACACACTAACAAACTTTCGCCTTTATAATATAAGTGTGATTTTCTTGGATGTTATTTTAAAAATGGCGGATTTTCATCCAAACTTTAATACCCTGTTTGACCCCAATAGGGGTGAAATTTCCAATGATTCTTAGTGAGTGTCTACTTCATAAAAGGAACATTAATCAAAATTTCAAGTTTTTAATGCCAGGTTTTTTAGGCTGTGTTGATAGAGCATTCAGTCAGTATAAGTCTTTTTATATGTAGGACTAGCTTTTGCCCGCGGCTTCGCCCGCGTGAATTTCGGTTTTTCACAAATCCTGAGGGATAAGTAGATTTCTGGTCCACCCGCCCCCCGCCGCGCGGCGGCGTACCGCGGTACCGCGTACGGCGGGCGCAGGGCGCAGGGGCGCGGGGAGTTCCGTGCAGCGCGAGCGTCGGCCGTCGCGATCGCGCGCAGCGAAAATACCTATCAGGGCGTTTTTTAACTTACCGATTTCAACACAACTCCTTTTTTGAAAGTCGGTTAAAAAAGTAGCCTATGTTACTCCTTGGTTAATCCTCTACTTGTCTGTGAAAGTCCCGTCAAAATCGGTTCAGCCGTTCCGAAGATTAGCCCGTTCAAACAGACAGACAGACAGACAAAAATTTTAAAAACGTGTGATTCGGTTATGGTATCGTTCAAATAACCATATGAGCTTAATATGTGGTAGTTATTTCGAAATTACAGACAGACACTTCAATTTTATTTATTAGTATAGATATAGATGTATAGATTTGTATACAAAACAGGGTGCAAGTGTCGCGTGCCCCAAAGTCTACCTTATCCCTTAGATACGAAACGTCATTCGTTCAGCACCCCGCAATGAAGTATCCGTAATGATTTAATGAACTAATGACGTAATCAAGTTGGCCGAGCTATCAGTTCTGAGTGTGTAACTGTGTACAACAAGTGACAAGCGATTCCAGTCAGCAACCAGTTGTCCGCTGGCAGCCGAGGAGGTCGGTCGTGTCGTTTGTTTGAAGAAGAAAAACCGCGTGTGATAACACCGTGCTGATAAAATACCTATTGGATTTCGCGTTATTTGCTAGACGGACGCGCGCCGCCGCTTGGAAGTGAGTTTTGTTTTCGTGGTTTATCTTTTAGGTTGAATAAGTAATAATTCATATCGCTGAATTTCGTTAGAGGCAAGTTTAAGTTATGTCTTGGTTATGCGTGGCGGGCGAAAGCCGTGCGGCAGTTACGTATATATCTGTCCGATAGCTAGAAACGGGCTAAGACACACATGGTAGATTTTGAGTTATTGACGTAATATATAATATGCTCGTGTTCGTGCAATATATAATATGGGACCCAGAGAGTCACTGAGAAATAAGTTTAAGGAAGTTAAAATTATGACAGTTTATAACCAATATATTCTTGAAAATTTAATATATGTACACAAAAATATCGATAAATTTAAGAAAAAAAGTGACTGTCATAACATTAATCTTAGAAATAAAGATAAACTTGTGTTGCCCACTACTAGGCTGCGAAAAGTTGGAAAATCATTTGTTGGTAATTCTGTACTTTTTTATAATATGTTGCCAGAGAACATTTTGGATATGTCTCTCAATAAGTTCAAAGGTTTTATTAAACGCAAATTAATTGAAAAGTCTTACTATAGCTTAAAAGATTTTTTTAATGACAAAAATCCATGGACATAGATTGCTCTAAAAGCCAACAGTTCAAATCATTTTTATGGCTATTATACCATATTGTAAGATGGTGATAATAAAAAAAAAATAAACCCGGCTGAGTTTGTTGTGGGCTCTTCTCAGACCAGGGCGCGTTTGGAACCCTCGTAGTTTTAGTTTTAAGTTTCCGTAAATAATTATCACCATTGCCTGTACCTAAATTGACGTTCAAAAAGTGTACTGCAGTGTACCAATTTTGAATAAAGTTTATTTGATTTTGATTTGACGTCGTTTTGTAGAGCAGAAAATTCTCTATCGATCCGTGTTGGAATTGTTTTTCGATTGTAGTTTTTGAGCTGAGTAGAAGTTAAATATGTTATAAGTTACGCTGTGCAGTTTATATTGAAGTTAAAAAAATGTGCTTAGCAAAAAGAGAAAAAAATATATATTTAAACGCCTTTAAAAAGAGTTTTTAACCTGCATAATGTATGTACATTGTACGTACATAATAATGCCAGCAATTACCTCTCATTTCTGTCGTAATCAACTTGATTGCGGTTTTTTCAAGGAAACTTGTAATATGGTCTTATTAGCAGTTAAAATAACACAATAATAGAGAAATGAAAGCTCGACTATTTTTTTATTTAATTAACGATTTCTTTACATCTAGTTAGGGTATCATTTGGCAAATATGAGTTTCGTCGTAGCTTTAGTTTTAACTTTTAAGTTAGTGAAAGTATATGTACATAGCACCATTACCCCTTTACTCACTCTAACAATCCGTCACTCCTTAAAAATGACTTTTTTGTACGTTTATGTGAGCTTTTAAATGTCAAATTGAATCCAAACAATTTGTCTTTGATTTAGCTTTCCCACTTGGTATTATACAATGAACACAAAATTACTTTGCTATAATCCGCTAACAGTGACAAATTTGTCCGGTGTCGGAGCGAAACGATCGTCGAGTTAAATTTGTGGTGAATTTGTGTGGTGTTGTGCCTACAAATTTGTCACTGTTAGCGGATTATAGCAAAGTAATTTTGTGTTCATTGTATAATATCATGGAATTCCGCAAAGTAACGCCTGCTTCTATTCAACATTCCCACTTGGTGCTTCTTCGCGTCCTTGAGCCATTGATGTAGCATCCTGGCCAAATAGCTGTATATCTGTTTTTAAAATATCTTGTATGCATGCGATCTTACGCACTGTTTCTATAATAACGACACGATAGTTATATGCACGAGTATCGCAATAGATGATTTTTATCGTATCTGATGTCCGCGTCTTCGTCCGCGTTGATTTAGTTTTTTTGCAAATCCCTTGGGAACTCTATAATCCGGGATAAAAAATAGTCTATGTCCTTCTCCAAGGTCTAGTTTATCTCTACACCAAATTTCGGTTAAGGCGTGAAAACGTAACAAACAAACCCACTTTTGCATTTATAATATAAGTTAGGATGTACGTTCCCACCTTTTCGCGCACATAAACTACGTTTTTACGCTTAGCTATGTTTTAGTGTGAACTATCGTACGCTCCCGGAACGAGTCGAGTGTAGTTTTACTTTTAAATTTAATACCGTGTTTAGGTACGAGTACGTGTATCTACGTCTGAGTGCGCGTTCATTAAATATGGAAATCTATACGTGGAAACCAACGGACGGAATTCATAATTTTTGAATGAATTTTCGCGGCTCCGTCGCGCGTCGGTCAGTCGACGGCACAGTGCGGCGGCGTTCGAAGGAAATATTTTCGTTTCCAGTTGTTGTGTTGCATTACAAAACCTTGCGTAGGACAGCTCAGCTGTTTACAAGTTTAAATTGAAAATTAAAAAAACCCCCGACATTCGCCATTTTGTGGCGGCGGCCATCTTGAATTTGCAATAGTGCTATTCTACTAGTCAAGCCCTTTCATTTGATACCCATATCAAGGGAGTTGTGAAAAAATATATCATCCGCCATTTTGTAGCGGCGGCCATCTTGGACCGATTTTCATCAAACATAGCTAACAACACTCTCGACTAATTGACCTTTCGAACAAAAAAAACCGCACTCAAATCGGTCCACCCGTTTGAGCGCCACAGGGGAACAGACAGAAAGTGCTCAACAGCTGACACGCCCTCGTGCTAAGGCGGGTTTTATGCATACCATAAAGGTGTGTGAAGTCTGCCAATCCGCTTGGCCAGCGTGGTAGACTATGGCCAAAACCCTTCTCACTCTGAGAGGAGACCCGTGCTCTGTAGTGAGCCGGTAATGGGTTGATCATAATGATGAGGATGATAAGTACGCGGACAAATCTGCGTATGAATGGTAGGGTTCGCGGTTCGTGATGAGGCTCGCGGACACCATTGGTGAATGGTAGGCGTAGTCGCGCTGAGAGTTCGGCGCGTAGTTGGTCGGCCGGCGCGCCTCTGTCTTCAGTGGGCGATTTGGTGTCTCGCTGATTGACTGAGCGTCAGCTCTGAGCGGTCTGCGTTATTCTAAAACGCTTCTATAGCAACCATGCATGCCTTTTTTTTTTGTCGTGGTGGAAAAGCTTTATGGCTACCCTCGTTCCGCCCAAGGAACTCCTCCCCGAGTGGGGGTATACCCTAACTAAAAACCACCACGGCTGTTTCCTCTTGCTGACTATGCTGGACGCCTGGGGAACCCGTTGTATACTTCCCAGGCGTCTGTCAGCCGCCCCGACCGCCTTTTTTTTTTCCCCCGTCCCCCGTCGTCAGCCGAAATATGCTCGAGCGTCATCTGACGAACTCGGCCGATCGAACCAAGGGAACAATCCCCTTAAAATAATAGTTGAAGCAGCCACTTTAACGTCACATTGCTGAGCACAGGCCTCCACTTTTATTTGGAGACGGGTTTAAAATTTAAACCCGCCACGCTGCGCCAATACAGATTGACGGTCTTTAACGACTATTGGTATAGACACAATCACCAGGACCAACGGTTTAACGTGCTCTCCGAGGCACGAAGGTGCAAATGTCTCTCCCAATTTTTTCCCCGACCGGGAATCGAACTTAGGACCTCGTAATCACATTAACTGAGACTGTAGCAATGTCATACTAACAACCTCGCGCTAAGAAGGGCCGGTACTTCTAATATGTTGACGACCTCCCTGGCGCAGTGGTGAGCGCTGTGGTCTTATAAGTGGGAGGTCCTGGGTTCGATTCCCGGCAGGGGCAATTTGGGATTTTATAATTTCTAAATTGTCTCTGGTCTGGGCCGTGGCTGGTTACCACCTTATCGACAAACGCCGTGTCGCCAAGCGATTTAGCGTTCCGGTACGATGCCGTGTAGAAACCGATCAGGGGTATGCATACCACTTCCGAGTTAGCCCGCTTCCATCTTAGACTGCATCACGACTTGCCATCAGGTGAGATTGCAGTCAAGGGCTAACTTGTACTTGAATAAAAAAAAAAAATGCTGGTGACGTGTGTATGACAGTTATTTTGCAAGTAACTCTTAAACCGGTTCCATAATGTCTCCTAAGTCGTAATCATTAACTGGGCGTCAAAGGTCATTGAGGAAGGAAAATCAAATCAATATTTACTCGCCCGGCTGAAGGTATTTTTAGGTACACGATAAATGTAAGGCTCAGCTCAAACAAAAAGGCACTATCTACTCTGTTATGAACCTTTTGCTTGAGTATTTTGTGGTCAAACCTGGAATCGCAACCGAAACCTTTTGCTTGAGTACTTTGTGGTCAAACCTGGAATCGCAACCGAAACCTTTTGCTTGAGTACTTTGTGGTCAAACCTGGAATCGCAACCGAAACCTTTTGCTTGAGTATTTTGTGGTCAAACCTGGAATCGCAACCGAAACCTTTTGCTTGAGTACTTTGTGGTCAAACCTGGAATCGCAACCGAAACCTTTCGCTTGAGTACTTTGTGGTCAAACCTGCATTCGGAACCAAACCTTTTGCTTGAGTACTTTGTGGTCAAACCTGCATTCGGAACCAAACCTTTTGCTTGAGTATTTTGTGGTCAAACCTGCATTCGGAACCAAACTTTTTGCTTGAGTACTTTGTGGTCAAACCTGCATTCGGAACCGAACCTTTTGCTTGAGTACTTTGTGGTCAAACCTGCATTCGGAACCAAACCTTTTGCTTGAGTACTTTGTGGTCAAACCTGCATTCGGAACCAAACCTTTTGCTTGAGTACTTTGTGGTCAAACCTGCATTCGGAACCGAACCTTTTGGTTGAGTATTTTGTGGTCAAACCTGGAATCGTAACCGAAACCTTTTGCTTGAGTATTTTGTGGTCAAACCTGCATTCGGAACCAAACCTTTTGCTTGAGTACTTTGTGGTCAAACCTGCATTCGGAACCGAACCTTTTGCTTGAGTACTTTGTGGTCAAACCTGCATTTGGAACCAAACCTTTTGCTTGAGTATTTTGTGGTCAAACCTGCATTCGGAACCAAACCTTTTGCTTGAGTACTTTGTGGTCAAACCTGCATTCGGAACCGAACCTTTTGCTTGAGTATTTTGTGGTCAAACCTGCAATTGGAACAGAAATATTTGCTTGAGCAAGGCCAAGGCAAGGGAAAGGTCGTCGGTTGTATATTCGTATATATACGTGAGTACCTAATAACACTTTCGCACGAGCGCGGGGCGTGTTGCTATTTCCGGTGTTTGTAAAAGGAGCCAACCTTCGGTATTGATTATATTGTGCTCCCTTTCACCGCTACAGTTTGTGTTGACCCACTTAGCCTGGAGACACACTCGCAACACGCCACGTCGCTGTTTCTACTACGACCCCGTGCCTCGGAGACCACGTTAAGCTGTCGGTCCCGGTTACTGTCACTATCATGTGAAACTACTTAGTTGTCAAAGCCCGCCAACCTGCGTCGGGGCAGCGTGGCGGATCTAAACTCTAAATCCCCCTCACCTTTGAGAGATGAGGCCTGTGCCCAGCACTCAGCAGTGGGACGTTAAAAGGGCTGTAGTAGTGGACCACCGAAACTTTTTTTTTTATTATTATTACTTGAACAAGGTTGCATCGTGTCAGAAAGGTCGTTGGTTGCTTTTAAATCGCAATAAACACTTTCGCGTGAACGCCAGGCGTGTTACTGGGTTCCGGTGTTTGTACAAGTATAAATTAAAAATTTAAAAAACCCCCGACATTCGCCATTTTGTGGTGGCGGCCATCTTGGATCGATTTTCATCAAACATAGCTAATAACACTCTCGACTAATTCACCTTTCAAACAAAAAAACCGCATTCAAATCGGTTCACTCGTTTGAGCGCTACAGGGGAACAGACTGATACACACACGCAGACACGTCAAACTTATAACACCGTCGTTTTTGCGTCGGGGGTTAAAAAGGAGCCAAGGAGCCAACCTTCGGTATTGATTATATTGTGTTCCCTTTCACCTCCACGGTTTGTGTTGACCCACTTAGCCTGGAGACACACTCGCTACACGCCACGTCGCTGTTTGTACTACGCGTTCAAATTGTTGTGACGTCTCAACGAGGTTCCAGCAGGGTGTTAGTGATAATATGATAATTTAGATAATTATTAGTTTAGAATTTTAGATTACGACAATTTTGATAATGTACACAAATTAACAAGTGTAAATTGAAAATTTAAAAAACCCCCGACATTCGCCATTTAGTGGCGGCGGCCATCTTGAATTTGCAATAGTGCTATTCTACTAGTCAAGCCCTTTCATTTGATACCCATATCAAGGGAGTTGTGAAAAAATATATCATCCGCCATTTTGTAGCGGCGGCCATCTTGGACCGATTTTCATCAAACATAGCTAAGAACACTCTCGACTAATTCACCTTTCAAACAAAAAAAACTGCATTCAAATCGGTCCACCCGTTTGAGCGCCACAGGGGAACAGACAGACACACACACACACACACACAGACACGTCAAACTTATAACACCCCGTCGTTTTTGCGTCGGGGGTTAAAAAGAAAAAGTTCACATAAAATTTATAATAGAAAAAGTGAAAAAAAAAAAATAATAAAGTTCAAATCAAATCAAATACACTTTTTGAACGTCAATTTTTAAAAATACATATAGGTAGAAGTGAGGTAATGGTCTCGTAAGTAATGATAATTATTTAACTTAAAATTAGAACTAAGTACGAGGATTCCAAACGCGCTCTCGGCTTCGGCTATGGGTTCGGAGCTGTGTTTTGAATATTTTTTATCGATATATAATATTATGTCCCGATCTATTTTGTCTCATAGCGATTTCTGATTAGAAACCCAGAAAACATAAATTTAAAAAATCATTGTCTTTAATGTTTTCAAGTTGTAGTAGATTACCAAAAATCTCACAAATTCCGAATATATTATCTATACCTATAATATGCTCTCTAAAACTTTCATCCTACTAATATTATAAAAGTGAAAGTGTGGATGGATGTTTGTTACTCAATCACGCTGCAACTACTGAACCGATTTGGCTGAAATTTTGAATGCAGAAAGATTATGCCCTGACTTAAAACATAGGCTACTTAGATACATAAATAGACTTTTTATTCCGAAAAATCAAAGAGTTCCCACTGGATTTTGAAAAACCGAAATCTATAGCTACAGCTATAGGTAGATTACTATAGCAAACTTCCTTGAAAGTAGGTATAAAGGTTGCAAAAGGGAGCAGGAACGGGAACCAGAAATCCACGCTTCCCTCGGAAAGCTCTTCCCTTCCCTTCCCTGTGCAAAACCGAAATTCACGCGGGCGAAGCCGCGGGCATTTTCTAGTATTAAATAAACGATTTAATTTAACTGAACACGCATCGGATGACATGTTATCAGTATGTCTCTAGCCTTACTATTACTAAATGTAATTGTAATGTAAGGACGATTTGCAAGATAAGCAATCTGAAAGTAGACTAAGCTCGACCTAGGTTTCATTTCCGATTGGGTACCGGAGAATGTCTTTAAAATATCGTCATCATCATCATCATGATCAACCCATGACCGGCTCACAACAGAGCACGGGTCTCCTCTCACAGTGAGAAGGGTTTTGGCCATAGTCTACCACGCTGGCCAAGCAGATTGGCAGACTTCACACACCTTTGAGAACGTTATGGAGAACTCTCAGGCATGCAGGTTTCCTCACGATGTTTTCCTTCACCGTTAAAGCAAGTGATATTTAAATACTTAAAACGCACTTAACTCCGAAAAGTTAGAGGTTCGTGCCCGGGATCGAACCCACGACCTCCGATTAGAAGTCGGTCGTCCTAACCACTAGGCTATCATAGCTTAAAATATCTTGCCCTCGAGTAACATATTATTAAGCGTCGAACAAGTGATAATCTTAAAAATTGAAAGTTAAACCGACCTCACCATACAGTTAGCACTATACTATAAATACTATATCTTGAAAACTGCTCGAAAAAATCGATTTTGATGAAACTTGCACAGTTCCCTAAGTTGAAGTAAATGGAATGGTCACAATCCAATTAATGGTTTCGGAGAAATCTGCGGACAAACGTACATATGCGTACATCTATGCAAAAGTACATTAATGTGAATATATTGCAGTTCCAATGATATTACATTCACACCTATGTACGTGTCGAATTGATTACCTTTTTTTGAAGTCGGTCGGAAAATAGCATAGAAAAAAACAAATCCGACGGAAGGCTGACAGTATCGGCTATCCAGATAATTTTACAATCTGTTTATTGATTAATACAATAATCTTATTGTGTGTACAATCACTGTTATTTGTGATAGATAGATACAGTAGAATTTATCGTATTAATTATAGACCCAAGAATGTCACTGTGACTGAAACGGGTCCCTATTAAGGTGTTACGTTTTCCATACTAACTTCATGTTACCATTCAAGAGCGAATGGATTATATATTTACACTGAAATTACATCGCACAGCCTTAATATAATTTTTAATTTGCGCGAGATTATATTTACATAAAGAAAACATTACATAGACAGCTTAATTATTATAATAGCCATTTATTAAACGCTGTTTTGCCTAGCTGACCGAGATGGCTTTACTTCACCTTTAGCTGTTTAAATGTAATGTTTTCTTTATGTTAATAAAATTTTCCGCAAATTAAACATTAAATTAAGGCTGTGCGCTGTAATTTCAGTGTAAATATATAATCCATTCGTTCTTAAATGGTAATAATAAATTAGTATGGAAAACGTACCACCTTAAGAAAGTGATGCGTTTGCGACAATAATAGCTATTATTGGTTACGCTTGGTTCCTGTCCACCACTACTACAGACTTTAACGTCCCACAGCTGGGCACAGGCCTCCTCTCTCATAGGAGAGAGGGATTTAGAGCTTAAGGCCCACCCCCGTGCCTCGGAGAGCACGTTAAGCAGTCATATGACAGCAGAGCTGACCATGCGCCGTGAATGCCGTTTAGAAACTACATTGAACTTTGTACATTCACCTACGTCACAAACTATGACGTAAATCGTTTCTTTATTAAGGAATTTTTACACATTACTAAACGAAAACAAAATAAATTATTCATATATCAAAACCGCGTAGATTGGAATCCGTGAATAAATTACATTATACACAATGAGTTTATTAGTTTTTTCATTAATTAATTTAGCTAATGGAATACTATGCCCGCCAACCCGCATTGGAGCAGCGTGGCGGGTTTATTAAGCTCTAAAATCTAAATCACTCTCCTATGCGAGGGGAGGCCTGTGCCCAACAGTGGGATATTAAAAGGCTGTAGTGAAAACCTAGGTTAGTGTACCTTTATCTGTGGTTCACGGTACCAATGTAGGTCATCAACCTAACGCGATAAAGGTGAACGCGCATAGCCGTGACCTTGATTGTTGTTTGATTGCGTACTGACTGTATGGTAGCCTCGATAGCTCAACGGCAGAGGTCTGATGGGTGCAAATCTCAACCTAATGCCAATGGTAATTTTTTACCCGACTACGGCAAAACCAAAAGGAAGGGTTATGATTTTAGCAGTCTATTTATGTATGTGGCCGATTTTAGTATGAGATTCTGTGTGTACCACCGTAGCGCCTAAACTACTGGGCCGATTTTAATGAATGAGGTGTCAATTTATTCTTTGTTATGGTCCAGGTGACATAGGCTACATTTTATATACGAAAAAAAATCGAGAAGCGACGTGCGAGCGGCCAAAGTTTATTATTATTTTGTTTCGGATAGACATAACAGATGGCGCCACTAGCTACTTGCCCCGCGATTTCGGGTTCGCTTGCGTAGTCGGGTTTTAGTTTACGAACTTTATACTTTTTTTCGATTCGCTTCGATATGCCCCGACCCTTATTTATTGGCGTTATAGTTGACTATGAGAGTGAATGGAACAGAAATAGGAAGGATAGGAATAGAGCGAGGAAAGGATAGAATTAGATATGCACCTGTATATGCGCACACAATAATCGGGCACTTTAGTAGCTCCTCCGTAGTCGGCTAGTTTCCGCCCCGTTTGAGATTGGCCTCCGTGGCCGAAATTCGGTTGGAAAATTTTTAAGCTACATTTATTTAAAACTCTATTTGAGTAACAACTAGGTGATTAGTTAATTTTTTACTCGTTGAAGTAATTCTATTTTCAGGTAAATCATTACTAAGTAGGTAATTAAATTTGTTGGGTAATAGATTCTACATATTTTTACCTATTTTTAATTAGTGACTATAAAGGCGCCTCTACACGTTGGCCAACATGATGGCGGATATGATGGAAGGTATTGGGCGAGGAGTTTGTGTTCGCATCCACACGTTGGAACTTGGAAGGTCGTTCAGTATGCTCCGGTTAGGGCCAATGTGCGGACGTATTTACTAAATTGAATATTGAGACGTTAACAGCTGCTGCGGGTTAATTATTCACAGCATACCGCAACTACGTGAATGTGTATACGAATTTTTTTTTATTTTTGTGATTTTATTTCTTGGGTTCCACAAACAATTTTCGGTTTAGTAGGGCTCTATAAAGCAAAAAGTTTCTTCATTGGTCATTGTCTGCCATTTTGTGGACATTATATACTAGTTACGAGTTACGACGCGTGAATATAAAATTTAAAAGACGTGCATCGCACGCATGCGATCACTCTGAGAGCTCGTAGCAAACTGAACTTGCCTCCAACGTGTGGATGGTGCGGCCAAACTCTGTCCCAAACCCTTTGATGTACCGACACGAAATGGATCTCGCGCCAACTTGCGGGCCATCATTCCAATACCTACCAAAATAGCACAAACTCCCGCTCTACACGTTGGGACAACGCATTGGGCCATAAGAAGGGCCAGCATGTTGGCCAACGTGTGGATGAGCAGTAATAAATAAAATAATTAATGAAACAGTAGGATAGCGTGATATTATATTATGTAATTAGTAACTACGTAATTAGCGAACCGTGAATGTGAAACTTGCACGCAAATCATGACTATTGTTTGAATTTTCATTGTAATTGTTAACATAAAACGAATACATAATTAAATAAAAAAATAATAATAATGGCAGTTGACATTGTTCATCATCATCATGATCAACCCATTACCGGCTCACTACAGAGCACGGGTCTCCTCTCAGAGTGAGAAGGGTTTTGGCCATAGTCTACCACGCTGGCCAAGCGGATTGGCAGACTTCACACACCTTTGGGAACGTTATGGAGAACTCTCAGGCATGCAGGTTTCCTCACGATGTTTTCCTTCACCGTTAAAGCAAGTGATATTTAAATACTTAAGACGCACATAACTACGAAAAGTTAGAGGTGCGTGCCCGGGATCGAACCTACGACCTCCGATTAGAAGTCGGTCGTCATAACCACTAGGCTATCACAGCTTTTTTTGACATTATTGACATTATTGAAAATAGATAAATGAATAATCAGCTAATGTTGCCAATTCTGTTGTACTTGTAGGTAAGGTACATCACAATCACAATAATATTATAAAGGCGAAAGTATGTGTGTGTGTATGTGTGTGTTTGTTCCTCTTCTCCGCCCCAACCACTGAACCGATTTGGCTGGAATTTTGAATGGAGATGATGCCCTGACTTAACACATAGGCTACTTATTATCCTGGAAAAGTATTCCTGTGGGACTAAAATATATATAAACTTCCAAAAACGCCATAGAGGGCGCTGACTGTTCTGAGGTAAATCACGCTCACATAACACATTATTGCAATAGTTTGCTGTGTTGCGTGCATTGGCAACACATAGGCTACTTTTTATCCTGGAAAAATGCACAGTTCCCACGGGATTTTGAAAAACCCGAAATAGCTATAGGTAGATTACTATAGCGAACTTCCTTGATAGTAGGTATAAAGGTTGGAATTGGGAGCGGGAACGGGACCGGAAATCCACGATTCCCTCGGGATTTGTTCAAAACCGAAATTCACGCGGGCGATGCCGCGGGCAGATGCTAGTGCAAAAATATTTAAGGAAAAATTAAACCGACTTCGGTCCAATCTCAGATAGGTAAATAATTAAAACCACTCATAAATATTACGTACATCCGCCGCGTCTGTCTGTCTGTTCGCGATAAAAAACCTGCTGTACGGATTTTCATGCGGTTTTCATCAATAGACCTAAGGTTTTGTGTAAATTGCTTGAAATTTTGAAACTTGAAACTTTGTAGAAGATTATTTGATTTAAAAAAAAACTATATCTCATACACTCATACTCAACTATCATACACTCAACTATCATAACTCGATGTGTGTTATACACAGCTAATAATAATAACCTGTAAACCCTCCTGAAAGTATGTAGATTACGGTAAGGAAAAAATCATCAAAATCGGTTCATTGGTTGCGAAGACAATCCCGAACATACATACATACATACGGGTCGAATACAGAACCTCTTTTTTTGAAGTCGGTTAAAATTTTAAGTATAATTCGGAAACAACAAGCGTCTGGCCAACGTGTAAGGGGGCTTAGCGCTGGGAAAATCGTGAACGTTTTAAGGTGCGTCCAGACTTGAACATTTCACCGAACCGAACTGCGAACTTTTCGGCGAACTTGTTACGCTCAATGTGGACGGCGCGCTTGGAGCGCTTGAGATGGGTTACTGCGTAACAGTTCGGCGAAAGTTTCGCCGAACTGTTACGCAGTAACCCAATTTATTCAAGACTCTCAAAAGCTGGATGAAAAGACACCCTTGACCTTTTACAACGTGCCCTTCACAGATAAAGGTGCGTCCAGACTTGAACATTTCACCGAACCGAACTGCGAAAGTTTCGCCGAACTGTTACGCAGTAACCCATCTCAAGCGCTCCAAGCGCGCCGTCCACATTGAGCGTAACAAGTTCGCCGAAATGTTCGCAGTTCGGTTCGGTGAAATGTTCAAGTCTGGACGCACCTTTATCTGTGAAGGGCACGTTGTAAAAGGTCAAGGGTGTCTTTTCATCCAGCTTTTGAGAGTCTTGAATAAATTGGGCCATCTCTCAACATATACAGGGTGTTAAGGGGATCGCTATCGAAAACTAAGCGCTATTATTATAATTCCTCAAAGTACCTAAACACAATCCAATACCAAATTAGTCGTAGTATTAGTGATTTACGACCTGTTTCACCACCTTCTGATAAGTGTCGGATAGCCTAAACGCAAGTTTTGTCACTTTCGTACTTTATGTCAAGTGACAAAGACAAAAGTTGTAGATAGCTATTCGATACTTATCAGAAGGTAGTGAAACAGGCCCTTAGTATTTTTCAAACCGGCAATGTACAGCGTGCAAACTCGGGGACACCGCGGCGACCACTTTAGACAACGTTTCTTGAACTCTAGCATCAGCTGATAGCATTACATTGCGAATTATTAAAAATACAGGAAATGTTTTAATTTTTTTTTGTGGTAGGTACGTATAAGTCACGGCAAATAAGTCGGCCGGTGACCTTCAATGCGCAGAAGGCGAAATGAGGTATTTTGGGGTGTGAGGGGGTCGCGGGGAGGGCGTGGGGAACGTTCGTAAGCACTGATTAGCTCTCGCGGACTTCTCGTAAGCGCTGATTGGCTCTCCAATCGTACTGTGCCCCGCTCACTCGTACGACGCTGCGCGCACTTGAGGGTCACCGCTCGACTTACGTGCCGGGGGTTATAGTAATCATCGCTTTCGCTATTATCTGTCTTCCTTATCGATAACGGTCCCCTTACACCCGTTAGGTACATGTCCAAAGTTAGAATAAAAATGATAGATTGTTTTTAACTTCCCAGTGTGGGAAGTCTTTATTAAAAGGCGATTTTGTGAATTTTGGCAAAAAAAAATCTGTCATACCTACCTTGACACATTTTATTTCTTGTTTTGAATCTTCTAGACTCCAATTGTATAGTTTTTAAGTGGATTTTCTATTTGTGTGTTTTACATTAGTAGTTTATGAAACGGTTGCATAATAGAGGTTATTAAAACACGAGTGTTAGTTTAAAAAACGAGCCGCAGGCGAGTTTTTTAATAGTATTACACGAGTGTTTTAATAATTATGTAGAGTTTCATACACTACTTTATCTAAGCTCATCAATAGGTATCTTACGTATAAAAGAAAAGACTAAGAAATTAACAAAATTATTTATTATAATAAGTATTCATGTTTTGGATATTGCAATTTATAAATGTACTCAATTCTTCAGGGGAGAACGTTTTTGCATTTTTTCCCTTAAAGCCCTGCGATTTTCTTTTTAATTTTAAAACAGCAATCAGTCTTGTGTATTTAATAATATCGATTTGGTTGTAGATACTCAATATACTTTTGAGCATTGAGTATTTAGCCCATAAGGACAAAGACTTAAATTTATTTGATAATTCTTGGAAATATGCTAGCATTACATTTTCTGAAAATGAAGTGGTTTTTTTCAAAATTTTCCAACTCATAAAATCTTGGTAACATTTATCGTAAATTTTCTTTGATTTTGCTGGCAAAAGATTATTTGTCATTCCCGATGCTATTTCCAGAATGTCTGGTGGAGTTAAATTCTCTTCAGTATCACTGCTAGACATTTTTCCGCGCAACAAAAATCACTTGCAAAATTTTGAGTTACAAAAACTGAATAGTAAATAAATAATAAATTAAAAATTTAAATAATAGGCGCCAAAATTCAATTCTCAATTTCGAATGTGCGGTGCGTGCAGTGCGTCTATGGTCAATTATGGTAGCACTACACTCTGTCCTCTGGCCGCATCTTGCTACCGCCACACTTTCGCAGTAGTAGTAATAGGGTAACTTTGATAGCGGGATAATCATTGTAAGTAACAAAATTAAACTAACTAACTATTGTAAACTAACTATTGTACCTATTTCTTTTAAAATGTTTCTTTTGTTTAATTTATGTTTTTTTGGTGTACAATAAAGTATTAAATAATAATAATAATAATAAACACCCGGCATGGCTCAAAAATACCAGAACCCAGTGCCTGTACTATAATGTAGAAAAAATTATTTTTTAACATTGTTTTGCAATAATTTCCTAACAAAGTAGTGTTATAATGAACTTTTTTAATTTTTTTTTTAAATATTATAGATGTATGTGAATAAAGTAGTCCAATATATGACACATTTTGATTTCATATTCGGAATTTTATGATATGAGAGTAGATAAAATAATATTATGTAGTACTTACTACTTACTTACCTAGTAGTAATATATTATGTGCGTTCGGAATTATTTTTCGTCTCGAAAATCAAAAAAATATCTAGATTTTTTCACTTCCCAGTTCCCACTGCTGGGAAGCTAATCGTTCGGACCTCGACTACTTATTGCATTTTCTTTCTTTTATACTTACGGAAAAAGTAACAAGAACTTTCTTTTATTTGGGTCATTAAACTGTTGACAAATCAATAAAACTCGTTCATTCATTCGGAGGGAATTCTTTTCCGGGATGAAAAGTATCCTCTATGTACGTAAACGTAAATATAAATATGGATATGTGCGCCAAATAATAAATAAAAGCTATGTTTTTTTTTGTCGAAAAGCGCATTTTTTTGCCTTCGGTGTAAAATAAAAATATTTAACCATTTGCCACTCGTTTTAAAACAATTAGGTACCTAGGTTGATGTTTAAAAATAAGTTAAGAATCTGGCAAAAAAGGGTATTTTATAATATTAATGTTCATTTTTGTGATACTTATTAACAAGGATCAGCATATTTTGTACGGTAATCATTAAAAAGGATCAGTTTAAATTTTAATTACTACTTAATTATAATATTTTGTTGCTTTTCATATTTTTAAAAATGTTAAATTATCTTTAAACATATAATAAAATCGTAGACTTGCCGTATCTGTACACTAAAGATTTTTGCAAAATAATAACTGGCGGATGTTAGGGATAAGTAATAGAACATAAAAAGCTATTTTTGAAATTTTTGTCTGTTTGTCTGTTTTTCTGTATGTTTGTGCGCGCATCACGCAAAAACTACTGAATGGATTGAAATGAAACTTGGCATAATTTAAGTTCATACTACGGAGTAACATATAGGATACTTTTTATCCCGAAATTCAGCACGGTTCCCTTGGGAGAGGGGATGCAAGTTAAAATGTGTACTTAGCTGTAATTCATTAACGTGTAGTCCGATTTCATTCATTCTTTTTTTTTGTTAGAAAGGAGAAATACTTTAAAGATTACCCGGGTAATCTCTGAAAGGCTTGATCGATTTTGATGGGACTTTCAAACATCCGCATGTTTACATTTTGATCTACCTAAACATCCGCCAGTAAACTTTTAACAGTTTTTAGCAAGATATGAGCTCAAAAGACCTTAGGAAAATTAAATGTTCCCATGAGATTTTTAAAAAACAATAACCACGCGAACGAGGTCGCGGGTATCCGCTTGTTAAAAGTAAATTCTTAAGTTACCTACTTATCAATTTTGATTATATTGCATACTAGCGGTCCGCCCCGGCTTCGCCCGTGGTACATAATACATAGCCTATAGCACTCAGGGATGACGTACATATCCAACGGTGAAAGAATTTTTGAAATCGGTCCAGTAGTTCCTGAGATTAGCGCGTTCAAACAAACAAACTCTTCCGCTTTATTATATTAGTATAGATATAGTATAGATACCACATACAGCCACACAGTAAGTGGAGACGCCTAAGATCAGAGACATAATATGAATACACGATAAATATTTTCTGACAAATCATGCCCGCATGCATTCCTACATCTAACGCCGAAAGGCCACTCTATTTACATTATCAGTTCAATCTGAGAAAACACTTCACAGCAAGTACAAAGTGCAATGTTTGAAACATATTTTATTGTATATGTTGTTAATAGAGTCACCTGCGAGTTTGCATTGGTTAAGGCAAAACCACATACGAGTGTCTGAAACTAATGTTATTCAAGTGGAGTTTCACTCGAGCGCGCACCATACAAACGATGATTGCGATTCTTATTTGAATACTAGTTGATGCCTGCGATCTCGCATAGATTGAGGTTTTTTAAATTCATCCCACAAGGGATCATCATCATCGTCATTATCAACCACTTACCGGCCCACTGCAGAGCACGAGTCTCAATCGACAATTGAATTCTATTTTTACTGTTCATTATACTTAGGTACGCATTTACTCAAGCAAGTTTAGCTTTTGGATGAAAGAAAAAAAAGTGAAAAAAAAACCTTAAATAAAAAAAAAATAAACAAGCTAGTTATAATTTAAAAATTTTAAAAACCCGACTGCCCTGCCAAAAAGCGGACTAAAAAGTTATTAAACTACCACCATTTACTCACAGTGTAATTATTATTTGTTTACCTGCACTTTAAAGTACCTGCACTTTAAAGTACCTGCACTTTAAAGTACCTGCACTTTAAAGCTCATAAAGTCCGCCATTTTGATTTTTATGTTTAGGTACCTAGTGACACTCGCGCTATCAAGACGAATCTAATGACTTATCATTTATCAAAATGTGTTGAGCCGTTGAGTAGTTAAAAGCAGACATAGGAATGGACATACATACACATCATACACAGGTCAAACACACACATCTATACTATCTATACTAATATAATAAAGCGGAAGAGTTTGTTTGTTTGAACGCGCTAATCTCAGGAACTACTGGACCGATTTCAAAAACTCTTTCACCGTTGGATATGTACGTGATCCCTGAGTGCTATAGGCTATATATTATGTACCACTGGCGAAGCCAGGGCGGACCGCTAGTATAGTATATATATACCCAGTCAGGTAAATAAAAAAAAGTCGTAGTATGTGCCGTTACCTTAACACGATAATGTGAAACGTAGAGTACCTGGGTCGGAGGAATCACGCGATACCACACCATCTTTTCCGACCAATCACGGCCGCGCAGCGGTCTGACGGTCCGCTTCGCGCCATAACTAGTTCCACGTTCGAATTTTGAATTCCGATTTTTTTTTATCGTTTTTACGGCTCCTCTGGACTCTATCACTTTGGAATCTCGAATTATGTATGTATAATTGTATAGCTAGGTAATAAGTGGGTATTTATTAACATAATGACGGTATTATTGTAATGGTCAAAAATAAGTTGCAATAAACTTCAATGTTGCAATGTTTTATCATTATTATGATTTTTGAGTTCAAGGAAAGAGTTAATTTCACTAAGCAATTTTTTTTAATTTAAATACATATGTAAGTAATCATCATGATCAACCCATTACCGGCCCACTACAGGGCACGGGTCTCCTCTCAGAGTGAGGAGGGTTTAGGCCGTAGTCCTACCACGCTGGCCAAGCGGATTGGTAGACTTCACACGCCTTTGACAACATTATGGAGAACTCTCAGGCGTGCAGGTTTCCTCACGATGTTTTCCTTCACCGTTAACGCAAGTGACAGATATTCAACTTGGTAGACTTCACACGCCTTTGACAACATTATGGAGAACTCTCAGACGTGCAGGTTTCCTCACGATGTTTTCCTTCACCGTTAACGCAAGTGATATTCAACTTGGTAGACTTCACACGCCTTTGACAACATTATGGAGAACTCTCAGGCGTGCAGGTTTCCTCACGATGTTTTCCTTCACCGTTAACGCAAGTGATTTTCAACTTGGTAGACTTCACACGCCTTTGACAACATTATGGAGAACTCTCAGGCGTGCAGGTTTCCTCACGATGTTTTCCTTCACCGTTAACGCAAGTGATATTCAACTTGATAGATTTCACACGCCTTTGACAAGATTATTGAGAACTCTCAGGCGTGCAGGTTTCCTCACGATGTTTTCCTTCACCGTTAACGCAAGTGATATTCAACTTGGTAGACTTCACACGCCTTTGACAACATTATGGAGAACTCTCAGGCGTGCAGGTTTCCTCACGATGTTTTCCTTCACCGTTAACGCAAGTGATATTCAACTTGATAGATTTCACACGCCTTTGACAAGATTATGGAGAACTCTCAGGCGTGCAGGTTTCCTCACGATGTTTTCCTTCACCGTTAACGCAAGTGATTTTCAACTTGGTAGACTTCACACGCCTTTGACAACATTATGGAGAACTCTCAGGCGTGCAGGTTTCCTCACGATGTTTTCCTTCACCGAGTGATATTCAACTGCTTAAAACGCACATGACTCGGAAAAGTTAGAGGTGCGTGCCGGGGATCGAACACGGTCCATCCGAAAGCGAGTCAGAAGTCTTAACCATAACCACTAGGCTATCACGGCTTTTTTATACCACCACTACAGCCTTTTTTTAACGTCCCACTGCTGGGCACACGCCAATAAATTTTTTATACAACAAGTATATAATATCTATTTGAATTTTTTAACCGACTTAAAAAAGGAGGTTTTCCCTATTCGACCGTTTATATGCTTTTTTATGAGTGTTCGCGGATAACTTCGTCGTTTATGAACCGATTTTGATAATTCTTTTTTTGTTGGAAAGAAGATATTTCAAAGGTGGTCCCATGATAAGGAAATCAGGGTTTGATGATGGCAGACCAGAGAAATCGAGGGGACCTTCCGAAAATCGTAGGGGCGACTAGTGCGGTTGTAAGTTTTATTAGGTTACATTTACTCCAACATAGAGTGTCCACAGTGAAAGTTTCATCATAATCGGCTTACTAGTTTTCGAGATATGGACTTTTAAGTGCGTGGTGAAGTCGGAACTTTCAATCTTTTAGATTATCACTTGTGGTTATTTACGCAAATAGGTAAGTCCTATTTACGTACTTAACTCACATGCGGTCAAGATTTTTGAGATAAGCAAGCTAGCACAGTCTTCTTTTTAACCCCCGACGAAAAAACGACGGGGTGTTATAAGTTTGACGTGTCTGTGTGTGTGTGTGTGTGTGTGTGTGTGTGTGTGTGTGTGTGTGTGTGTGTGTGTGTGTCTGTCTGTCTGTTCCCCTGTGGCGCTCAAACGGGTGGACCGATTTGAATGCGGTTTTTTTTGTTTGAAAGGTGAATTAGTCGAGAGTGTTGTTAGCTATGTTTAATGAAAATCGGACCAAGATGGCCGCCGCTACAAAATGGCGGATTACATATTTTATCACTACGCCCTCAATATGGGTATCAAATGAAAGGGCTTGACTAGTAGAATAGCACTATGCAAATCCAAGATGGCCGCCACCATAAAATGGCGAATGTCGGGGGTTTTTTAAATTTTTAATTTATACTTGTGTGTCTATTTTAAATTAATCCCCGTTTATATGTACGGAAATTAGCCATTTGCCAAGTTACGATGCATATTAAAACTGACTGTACATAATTAAAATACTTAACTAGTTTTTTTTTTTACGTTTTAACCTGTGCCCTTCGTTGAAGAGATTACAAATTATTATTATACTCTTATATTGTAGCTTATGTTATAACCTTGCATGATTTTCATTACACAAACAATATCCATACTAAATAAATACTAATATTATAAATGCGAAAGTGTGTCTGTCTGTTAGCTTTTCACGGTCCAACAGCTTAAGCGATTTTGATGAAATTTGCTACAAAGGTAGGTTACATCCCGGGGCGGACATAGGTTTTTTATCCCGGAAAATTAAAAATTCTCACAGGATTCTGAATCCATTTAACCGATTTATACGAAAATCGGTTCGGTACTGTACCGTACAAGTCTGTCACTTTGAAATTTTAATGCGTCCCGGAAATTGACATTGGCAACTTTTATCCCGAAAAAGCAAATAGTACCCACAGGAATTTAAAAAAACCTAAATGCATGCGGACGAAGTAGTTAAACAAATAAATCTATACTAATAAATAAAATTGAAGTGTCTGTCTGTAATATCGAAATAACTACCTCATATATTAAGCTCATATGGTTATTCGAACGCTACCATAACCGAATCACACGTTTTTAAAATTTTTGTCTGTCTGTCTGTCTGTCTGTCTGTCTGTTTGAACGGGCTAATCTTCGGAACGGCTGAACCGATTTTGACGGGACCTTCACATACAAGTAGAGAATTAACCAGGGAGTAACATAGGCTACTTTTTTAACCGACTTTCAAAAAAGGAGGAGTTGTGTTTTTCTACCTATGTATACCGATATCTCCGAGATTTCTGAACCGATTTGCGTAATTTTTTTTAATCGATAGAGAAACATTGCGACCCTGTTCTATAAAAAATTTGGATTCCAACTCCTCAATCCTGATGCTGCAGGGGACCTAATCCCCAAAACTAATGGGTTTTAGAAACTTTCGGTTATTTAAATTGATATTGGGGGTACCAATTAAAGACTTTATCGTTGAATGAACTCGAGTAGGTACATATCCAACTCCTCAACCCTGATGCTGTAAGGAATTGTATTCCGAAATCGTGGGGATCCCACGGGATTTTTCCGTTTTGGGGACGGGTTTCTACAGATAAGCTACTTTTTGTTCTGGAAAATCAAAAGTTCCCACGGGATTTTTAAAAACCTAAATCCACACGGGCGAAGCCGTGGGCATCATCTAGTATTAAATACATACGTACAGACATACTTACTTTTGTATTTTATTTGTATGGATATCTGACTTGTTGCATGTGACTTTTTTCCTATTTTTTAACCCCCGACGAAAAAAGTTATATGTTTGACCGCTGTGTGTCTCTCTGTCCCACCGTAGCTCATAAACGGGTGATCCGATTTGAATGTGGTTTTTTTTAATTTGAAAGCAGGTTTTTTAGGAATGGTTCTTATATATGTTTTATCGAAATCGGTTCAGCCGTTTCAAAGTTATCATCTCTTTTATTATTTGCGGTAGGGATCTTAGCCGCATGATGGGTTTTACACCGATTTGGATGCGGTTTTTTTTAAATAGTTAGAGTAGGTACCTACTTGGTAGACACGTCATACTGATCAAAGTTCTGACGTTTGGAGCAGAAAGGTGGTGGGACGTCAGGTTTTTCCACAGGTCGGGGGTTATTTTAGTTTACTTAATTTATTTCAAAAAAAATCCCCGGACAAAGTTCCTGGACTTTAAAATACACTGCAAAATTGCCTTTAAAATCCCGATTTACTTAGCATTATGACAAAATAACCCTGCAATGAGTACTTCAAAAAAAGCTGTGATAGCCTAGTGGTTAGGACGACCAACCTCTAATCGGAGGTCGTGGGTTCGATCCCGGGCACGCACCTCTAACTTTTTGGAGTTATGTGCGTTTTAAGTATTTAAATATCACTTGCTTTAACGGTGAAGGAAAACATCGTGAGGAAACCTGCATGCCTGAGAGTTCTCCATAACGTTCTCAAAGGTGTGTGAAGTCTGCCAATCCGCTTGGGCAGCGTGGTAGACTATGGCCAACACCCTTCTCACTCTGAGATGAGACCCGTGCTCTGTAGTGAGCCGGTAATGGGTTGATCATGATGATGATGATGAGTACTTCAAGAGTTAAATAGTCTAGACCTCTATAATTAACCCCCTCCTCAGACGAGTACGGCGTTAATTATAGCGGTCGAATAGAACTATAAAACGAAATCCAAACACCCCCATTCCACGTAGTCGTGAGTTGACTCTCCCAGTAGTTCCACTCTTGCTGCATTGCGACAAAAATTCAAAGCAGTTGAATTAATCGGGTTCTATTAGTGGGAATGACCAGTTTAATGTATCTAAAGCCATAAATAAAACCTATAATGTGGGCGATTCTGTTGTACACAATCTCTAAATCTAAACTAAAATGACAGGTCTAAATATATTCCTGTCTCTTTCACAATCCTCCCTGCTGAAGGGGATAGCACTATTTTTAAACCTGTCAATTTAGTTTAGGTTTAGAGATTGTGTACAACAGAATTAGCCACATTATGTGTCCATACCCTAAGATTTTGGAATAAAACGTAAATAACTTACCTCATTAGGAGGTCTTTGCCCCATATTCATGTTACCAAGTTATTTCGGCGGGTCATCGACCGACTAGCCTGTAGGTACGTTAGCCTGTGCCTATAAATTATATACTGAATAGGTATTAACTTTTTACATATATACCATTTATACATATATATTTTAATATATACTAGCGGACCCGGCAGACGTCGTCCTGCCCGCTATTAGCGCCACCTACCGGGTTCAATTTTTCCTCTTGAATCGCTCTATCTATTAAAAAAAACCGCATCAAAATCCGTTGTGTAGTTTTAAAGATTTAAGCATACATAGGGACATAGGGATATAGGGACAGAGATAGCGACTTTGTTTTATACTATGTAGTGATATACTGAATACCTATAGTATATAGTATAATAGGTACCTATTAGCTTTTTACATATATACCATTTATATATATCTTAATATATATAATTCTTCTGTACGTGTGTTTGTCACCTAACTCATCCTAAACAGAGGCTGGACAGATTTGGATGAAATGCGTGTATATTTCAATGGGTTCCTGGATGGTTTGAAAACACAATTGGACCCGGTAGGTGGCGCTGATTTCGGGTCCGCTAGTATTGTTATAAATACTCAATATCATTCATCACCACTATCAACCCATCACCAACCCAAATGTGACCAACCCAACTACAATGTGAAGGGCTTAGGCCGTAGTCCACCACGCTGACTGCTGACGCGAGTTGGTAGATTTCACACGCCTTTGAGAACATTATGGAGAACTTTCAGGCGTTCAGGTTTCCCCACGATGTTTTCCTTCATCGTTAAAGCTAGTGATATTTAATTGCTTAAAACGTACAATAACTGAGAAAAGTTAAAGGTGCGTAAGGTAGTCTTCGAGTGTCGAACTCGGTCCCTCCGGAGACGCTATCAGCGCTCAACATAAAGGGTTATAACGGGTGTAAAGGGACCGCTGTCGGAAACGAAGACAGGTATAACCCCCGGCACGTAAGTCGAGCGGTGACCTTCAAGTGCGCGCAGCGTCGTGCGAGTGAGCGGGACACAATACGATTGGAGAGCCAATCAGCGCTTACGAGGGATCCGCGAGAGCTAATCAGTGCTTACGAACGATCCCCACGCCCTCCCCGCGACCCCCTCACCACCCGAGATACCTCATTTTCGACTTCTGCGCATTGAAGGTCAACGCTAGACTTATTTGCCGTGACTTGTAATAGTGGTAATGATTACTGACGAGGTACCATAAAAAACGCGAAAGAATTTAAAATATTTCCTGTATTTTTTAAAAGTTCGCAATGTAAAGCAAACAGCTGACGCCTAAATATCTAAAGTTGTTGACGGCCGCCCGCCGCTCACACTACGTACTTACAGAGTTGTGCACGCTATACATTGCCGGTTTGAAAAATACTAAACTACTATTATACTACAAGTATAAGACAAATGGTTATGCTAAGTTTTCGATAGAGCTCTCCTTATACCCTGTATATTTGTTTTATGTAATAAAGATTTATTTTAATTTTCTTTTGTTTCAGAAATAAAACACATCGGCTCTATGACGCGAGGCCAGCGCTAGAACAGGACAACACACACACAGACAGACAGAATGTCGTCGAAGGCTATATACGAGGCGACAGGGAAAGACCTGATTAACAGGTAAGCGGAGTATTCGTCTGCCTCGTTGGTCCAGTGGTTAACATATTCGACTTCGGATCACGAGGTCCCGGGTTCGATTTGGGGAAAAAAATTAGGTATTGGGTTTTTCTGTCAAGATATATTCTCTCTCTCTCTCTCTCTCTCTCTCTCTCTCTCTCTCTCTCTCTCTCTCTCTCCCTCTCTCTCTTTCTCTCTCTCTCGTAAAATGGACCTAAAGTGGCTTATTTTAGATTTTTATTATATTTGAGTTCGCCAATACATTCTGCATTCGTTTGCAGCGCCCCAAGTAGAAATGTTGTAAAATAAATATTCGAAGTATTGAATTACGACTTTAAAATAAGAGTCTTTGGGTTCATTTTTAACCCCCGACGCAAAAACGACGGGGTGTTATAAGTTTGACGTGTCTGTGTGTGTGTGTGTGTGTGTGTGTGTGTGTGTGTGTCTGTCTGTTCCTCTGTGGCGCTCAAACGGGTGGACCGATTTGAATGCGGTTTTTTTTGTTTGAAAGGTGAATCAGTCGAGAGTGTTGTTAGCTATGTTTGATGAAAATCGGGCCAAGATGGCCGCCGTTACAAAATGGCGGATTACATATTTTATCACAACGCCCTCAATATGGGTATCAAATGAAAGGGCTTGACTAGTAGAATAGCACTATGCAAATCCAAGATGGCCGCCACCACAAAATGGCGAATGTCGGGGGTTTTTAAATTTTTAATTTACACTTGTGCATTATATATTACAGTTTATCTATACGTAGTGTATGTTATAGTTTTGGAGGTGCTGAAACTGAGACTAAGCATACTGATCAGAGACAACTATGAATCCCGAATTGCCCCTGCCGGGAATCGAACCCGTGATCTCCCACTTTTAAAACCACAGCGCTCAGCCCTGCTAGTTAGGATGATCGTCAAAACTAAAACAAGTGTAAATTTAAAATTTAAAAACCCCCGACATTCGCCATTTTGTGACGGTGGCCATCTTGCATTTGCATAGTGCTATTCTACTAGTCATGCCCTTTCATTTGATACCCATATCAAGGGAGTTGTGAAGAAATATGTAATCCGCCATTTTGTAGCGGCGGCCATCTTGGATCGATTTTCATCAAACATAGCCCACAACACTCGACAAATTCACCTTTCAAACAAAAAAAACCGCATTCAAATCGGTTCACCCGTTTGAGCGGTATAGGGGAACAGACAGACACACACACACACAGACACGTCAAACTTATAACACCCCGTCGTTTTTGCGTCGGGGGTTAAAAATATAGGAAAAATGTAATATAATTAATTTGCAGTTGACTGTCATTTGCATAGATATTTGAATTTTGATTTAAATACCAGTTCACAATAAAGGCGCAATGACCCGATTTATAGAATCTCTTCTATTCCATTGGAGGAATGTGCCACCTTTATACGCAGTACACGGAATACACTTTCGATTACTTCCTGAACAGCCCCCTGATTGTGTAACTTATGACGATGAAATGGTATTCATTTGATGGCCTAAGGCCATTAAAGTAAAATATTCCTTGTATGTATTGGTTTAAAGTCACAAATTCAGTACAACTGATTTTATTTTATTTATTTTAGTTTACAATATATTAATTTTTTTTTTATGTCATTTATATGACTTAATATATTTTTGATCTTTATTTAAGATTAGATTTTAAAGAAAATGTATTACTATGGGTCCTGTTATCCGAAATAAAACTTATTATTATTATTATTATTTAACATGGATCGTTATGGATCGTATCGTACATACCTAAACGTATAAGAATGGATACACGAAATTGAGCTCTATTTCAATGACATTATGGTTTATTTTACTTTGATGCCTAGGCCATCAAATGAATACCATTTCATCGTCAAAAGTTGCACAATCAGGGGGCTGGTTTTGAGAGGTTTGTTATTCTCTTACTAATCAATGATCATCACTAAATGAAAATAAATAAATTTAGAATTAGTTACATATATATTGCTATTTGCTGCTTTACTGTTAGATCTAAATACATAGCAATCCTTCAATGGTTTAAAAATATATTATGTAAAATAAGCTGTTCACGAAATAAGCTTCACAAAACACTTTCGATTAGGTACTTCTTGAACAGGTTATGAGAGGGTTGTTATTCTCTTACTAATCATGTGATCATCACTATAAATAAAAGCCACCGAATTAGATATACATTGCTGCTTTACTGTTAGATCGAAAGATCTAAAAATATTTCATAGCAAGCCTTCAATGGATAAAAAAATATATTATGTAAAATAAGCTGTTCACGAAATAAGCTTCACAAAACACTTTCGATTAGGTACTTCTTGAACAGGTTATGAGAGGGTTGTTATTCTCTTACTAATCATGTGATCATCACTATAAATAAAAGCCACCGAATTAGATATACATTGCTGCTTTACTGTTAGATCGAAAGATCTAAAAATATTTCATAGCAAGTCTTCAATGGATAAAAAAATATATTATGTAAAATAAGCTTCGCAGTTCACGAAATAAGCTTCACAAAACACTTTCGATTACTTCACGAACAGGTTTTAAGAGGCTCGTTTCTTGCAACAGGTTAACCACCTGTTAACCTAACTGTTCTGTACCTAACTAATCATGTGATCATCACTAAATGAAAGCCACCGATTTAGTTAGATACAGTAGGTCCATTGCTGCTATACTGTGTGAAATAAAAATAGCGTATCATAGCAAACCTTCAATGGATAAAAAATATATGCAAAATAAGCTTGCGAAGCTTATTTTGCTTTTATTTTTCACGATATAAGCTTCACAAAACACTTTCGATTACTTCCTGTACAGGTTTAAAGAGATTAAAACCTAATAAGCTATACATGTCGCCTTTGGAGTTTTTCACCGATTTTGCAGTTAAGTATAACCCCCGGCACTTAAGTCGAGTGGTAACCTTCAAGTGTGCGCAGCGTCGTACGAGTGAGCGGGACACAACACGATCGGAGAGCCAATCAGCGCTTACGAGGGATCCGCGAGAGCTAATCAGTGCTTACGAACGATACCCACGCCCTCCCCGCGACCCCCTCACACCCCGAGATACCTCATTTTCGACTTCTGCGCATTGAAGGTCAACGCTAGACTTATTTGCCGTGACTTGTAACAAGTTGCACCAACAGATTGTGAATTTGTTATTATTATTTTACCACAAAGGTCTCTAAAACCATAGTATAACATTGAAGTCACAGTAGTTAAAAGAAACATTAACTGCTAAGTAAGTACTTACATTTTATTGTTTACGGTTGCTTTATGTTTTACAATACATTACGACGCATTTTGTGGTTTTTTCGCGTTGTTTTTTACACTCCCGAACGCTGTTTACATCAGTTCTCATTAGATAAACTTATAAAAATTGTAGCTACCGCGTAAACAAGGGGGCCGCGGTCGGAAATGAAGACAGGTACAAGTCACGGCAAATAAATCGACCGGTGACCTTCAATGCGCAGAAGTCGAAAATGAGGTATCTCGGGATGTGAGGGGGTCGCGAGGAGGGCGTGGGGATCGTTCGTAAGCACTGATTAGCTCTCGCGGATCCCTCGTAAGCGCTGATTGGCTCACCAATCGTATTGTGTCCCGCTCACTCGCACGACGCTGCGCGCACTTGAAGGTCACCGCTCGACTTACGTGCCGGGAGTTATACAAGACAAATGGTTATTTGGTATTGGTTTGCGTTTACATAATGTAATAATAGCGCTAAGTTTTCGATAACGATCCTCTTATACCCTGTATATTTCCTTGTTTTCAGGCACATAGCTCCGGGCACTGCGCTGGTGCCGTGTCGGTTCGCGGTGTTCGAGCAAGGCACGATATGGGAGGACGAGCTCGGAAAGAACCCATGGCTCACGAAAGAGGTATGTAGTGTTTACGTACTTTACAATTGTTTAAGAAATGGAATGATCGCTAACCTAGCCACCACGTGACATATTACGAATATGGAATTAGCTCCAATGGAGCCCTACCTAACATGGCCTCCAACCAAGCCCTTTATAGCCGTCCAATCCCACACCAGCCTAATCTGACGGCCTTGACCTTTTAACCAACATCAGGCCCCACAAATTATTAAGTGATAGCCTAGTGGTTAGGACGACCGACTTCTAATCGGAGGTCGTGGGTTCGATCCCGGGCACGCACCTCTAACTTTTCGGAGTTATGTGCGTTTTCAGTATTTAAATATCACTTGCTTTAACGGTGAAGGAAAACATCGTGAGGAAACCTGCATGCCTGAGAGTTCTCCATAACGTTCTCAAAGGTGTGTGAAGTCTGCCAATCCGCTTGGCCAGCGTGGTAGACTATGGAAAAAACCCTTCTCACTCTGAGAGGAGACCCGTGCTCTGTAGTGAGCCGGTAATGGGTTGATCATGAGGCCCCACAATAGGGCAATCCAATAAAATAATAATTAAAACTAGGACATGTATCAAATATCAGCTTCTTTACAACTACAAACCACTTTACACTTTCTGAACCAAATCGACATAGTAATGTAAGTAAACTCCATAACAACAACCCATTAAATGCAATATTAAACACAGATACGACCGCGCTTGAAGCGTGCTCAAAAGAGACTCCCAAGAGACTGTCCTATTCGTCGACCTGCCTTACATTGAGTTGGCCCACTTATTCGCTACTTTTTAAACTACCCTCTTTTTCTAATTTTATTTTTTTATTTTTTTTATTTTTTTAATAAATATACACACATACACACACTGTCGACTGTTCCTAAAGTAGGCAACTTAATGCCTGTGTTATAGGTAACGACCGACTGATATACATATTTACATATTTTACACATATAAATATTTACTTAATAAATGTATAAATACATAATACATACTTATATACTTACATAAATACACCCAGACTCGGGACGGGAATCTAACCCGCGACCCGGGAGAGGTAGGCAGGGTCACTGCCAACCGCGCCAACGGGCCAGTCATTTTGGTCCAAGATCCCAGGGCCGCCAGACGTCACGTATTTTCTGACGGATGAAATGTGGACGATTGAGTAGTGTTGGTATGTACTATGATCGTATGCCTACCTGCTAGCTTGGTCAAACGGCCAATTTCCAGGTATCAGGTAATCAAGGTACATAAAAACATTACTTACTTCACGTAAATTCTCATGGCTGATTTTTATATATGTTTTCGAGTGTATAGTTAAAAATAAATTGTCAATACTCCCAGACACTTTCCGTCGGCCATATAGCTTGACAGACGCTTTAAGGGTCTCAAAATAATTAGTCAACTTCACGTAAATTCTTTACTTTACTTTACTGAGTTTCCCAGACACCCTGTATAGTATAATGACTAAGTATACAATTTGTTTGACATATTATTATTATTATTTAAAAACAATCATCAAATTCCAAGCGAGATTTAACCTATTTTGAGTTTTGGCACAAATACGCGCCAATTTCCGTACTGCAACCCATGGCGAACGGAAATTGCTATTTATTTACACAAGGCGTTTTCAACAACCCGTGACGTCATGGACTGCCTATTAGGGTGGTCCTTATTCCTAAGAAAAAAAATTTTTTTCTTATATTCACGGGGCACTACATAATTTGATTCTATACCTTATGAAAGTATTTCAGTATTTTTTTCAATTTTTTTAAATGACATTTTAGGGTCGCTACTAAGATTTGAATCTATACTAATATAATAAAGCGGAAGAGTTTGTTTGTTTGAACGCGCTAATCTCAGAAACTACTGGACCGATTTCAAAAATTCTTTCACCGTTGGATATGTACGTGATCCTTGAGTGCTATAGGCTATATATTATGTACCACGGGCGAAGCCGGGACGGACCTCTAGTTTTAAATAAAAACTCCAAATCTCTACATTTGTTGGATTCATTTATTCATAAATCAGGACATGAAAATACAAAATTACTGTCGGTGTTATAAATTAAGACATTAGGTAATTATTTGGATCATTTATTTTAAAGTTTTGTCTAAACATTTTGTTTATTTATTTATTTAAACTTTTTCTGTCCACTGAACCAACTAAACTCAGGGGTCCGTTTTGTCGAAGTGCTTATAAAAGCTGCTTGTATTCTTCTGCAGTCATAATATTTAAAGCATCATGATAAGCAATAAATCTTCTAATTTTTTTGCCAGTTTTGTTATTTTTTCTTTAATGCTATTGAACGTTTTTCCTTGTTTTCTTAAATTTTTTAGATTCAAAAAATTCACTCAGTCTCATGCGCGTAGATAATGCTCTCGCGCTCCCACTCACAGAGATATTAAAATTTAGTTTAGGGGATGATTGGCCCCTTGGATCGGTCTGTCTTCTTGTCAAAGCTTTTAAAATAGTTGTCGGATGAACATATATAAAAATGGAGCGTCAGAATTTACGTGAAGTTGACTAATTATTTTGAGACCCTTAAAGCGTCTGTCAAGCAATATGGCCGACGGAAAGTGTCTGGGAGTATTGACAATTTATTTTTAACTATACACTCGAAAACATATATAAAAATCAGCCATGAGAATTTACGTGAAGTAAGTAATGTTTTTATGTACCTTGATTACCTGATACCTGGAAATTGGCCGTTTGACCAAGCTAGCAGGTAGGCATACGATCTTATTACATACTAACACTACTCAATCGTCCACATTTCATCCGTCAGAAAATACGTGATGTCTGGCGGCCCTGGGATCTTGCTCTATTTTAATTATTTAAAAACTAACAATGCTAACAATTGTCTCTTTGGTAGAAGTGTTCATTTGTGGATCATGAGATCATGGCCAAAAGAAAATTTATTCTCAAAGGCGTGTGAAGTCTACCAATCCGCACTTGGCCAGCGTGGTGGACTACGGCCTGAACCTTTCTCGTTCTGAGATGAGACTCGTGCCTTGTAGTGGGTTGATAATGATGATATAATATTATACATATCCAGATACGCATGAAGAACAAAGCCCTGTTTCTGTTGTCACGCAATCGAGAACAAGTAATAAATTCGTAAACTAAAACCCGACTACACTTAATAATAATTTAATCTATACTAATATAAAGCGGAAGCGGAAGAGTTTGTTTGTTTGAACGCGCTAACCTCGGAAACTACTGAACCGATTTCAAAAATTCTTTCACCGTTGGATATGTACGTGATCCTTAAGTGCTATAGGCTGTATAGTATGTACCACGGGCGAAGCCGGGGCGGACCGCTAGTTATAATATATATAGCTCAATTACCACTCACTGACTGACTCATTGACATAATTGTTCTCCTAGAAAGAGACAGAAAACGATATAATCATGTATGGGAGATGTGTTCGGATGGGGGAGTCGAGTAGGGAAAAATTATGACATTTCAGAAAAACAAGATGGCGGCCGATGTGGTTTTTGTAACTTTTTTGTTTTCCAACCGATTTCTTTCAATCTCGCAACAATTGAAAAAATTAGTAAACAATTAATAGAAAAAGTAAAAAAAATTGGAAAAACAAGATGGCGGCCGAGATTTAGATTTTTAAAATTTTTGATTTTTCGACCCCAAACCGCGGCACCACTGCTCCGAAACGGGGTAATTTACGATAATATTTTTTTCCTGTTTCCGCCCACAATTACCCTTAATTTTAAGGACCGGCACACCTAAATCGGGTTAAACAAGGTCCAGCATTTTAAGTTTTTACAATAGTAAATATTTAAATTTCTAAAAATAATAAATACTATGCACTACTCTATAAAATGAAGTATAAGATCATTAAAAAAAATAGTCATAAAGTCGTATATTTATAATAGAAAAAAAATCGAGAAATGCATAGAAAACTTTAAAATAGCGTTGCCGCATTTGAAGTCTCCTGAATTAGTTTGAGACATAAAAACAACTAAAATTGTCTTAAATTAATGGTAAAAGACCAACAAACACGATAAATAAATTTGTTTTTCAATACAACTTTAAGTTTTTTTGCAATTGGGTAGCAAACATACCACATTTTTACCCACGATTTCTTCATACAAATTACTATGGCGCGCACCGCTGCAAAATTCAACCTATATATTCCCGGAACGCGAAGCTTGCGTTTCAATCGCCCGCGGGCTGTCAAGGTGGAAGGTGCGCTCGTCGCTTCAAAAATCCTGTCGCGATCTCTGCTCGTGTACAAACACAAAAACTCACTGGAGCGGTACCATTGGACAAAAGCACGTGACTAAATACCTACCATGACGAGAAGCTTCATACAAGAGCTCCGCTGTGAGGGGCTGCTACCTACGTAGTTCGCGCGAGATTATAATATTTTTCTATAAATTAGGATTTTTTTTAATCTTTATTTAGTTAACTTCAGTAAATGATAAAATTAAAAAAATATAAAATATGCCAAATTCTTGCACTATGTGAAATTCCAAAATAATAAAAAAAAATCTTTTTTTTTTCCTGTCAACCCCATAATTTTTGAACTCTAATTTTCGATATATCTGTATAATTATTTAGTCAGTCGTCATCATTTCATCAACCATTATTTTTAACCCCCGACGCAAAAACGACGGGGTGTTATAAGTTTGACGTGTCTGTGTGTGTGTGTGTGTGTGTGTGTGTGTCTGTCTGTTCCCCTGTGGCGCTCAAACGGATGGACCGATTTGAATGCGGTTTTTTTGGTTTGAAAGGTGGATTAGTCGAGAGTGTTGTTAGCTATGTTTGATGAAAATCGATCCAAGATGGCCGCCGCTACAAAATGGCGAATTACATATTTTTTCACAACTCCCTTAATATGGGTATCAAATGAAAGGGCTTGACTAATAGAATAACACTATGCAAATCCAAAATGGCCGCCGCCACAAAATGGCGAATGTCGGGGGTTTTTTAAATTTTCAATTTATACTTGTTGAAACTTTTATCGCCGAAACTATGACTCATAGCCCGATGGTGTTGGTGTTAAAATTTCTTTTTGACGTGATAAACTCTTATAAATCGATGAACGCCGGCTGCACGTACGAAAAAGCATGACACTTGAGCCGAGCATGCAAGCGAGAGCGCGGAACAAGCGATAGAGAGGCATGATCTTCCTAAGTGTTTGGTTTCATCAATGTTTTCTCATTATGTTGTCACGTAAAATTATCTTCCGAAAACCGATTTTTCAGACAACCAATTTTTTTTTGTGATGTATGATCGCGTGGTCAGATTTTTGAAAGCTTTTACTTCCGAAACCATGGTCTATATAGGTCCCTTAATGTTACTCAACCTTCTTTTTTTCGTGATGTCTATATTGCTCACATGGTTAGATTTTTAAAGGGTTATATCTCCGAAACTATAGGGTGCAGCCCCATGTTGTAGGTACTCAAACTTCTTATTTTCAGGATGTCTATGTGCTCACATGGTCAGATTTTAAATTTGTCACATTTAAACTGGTCATATTTTAAATTGGTCATATTTTAAAAGCTTATATCTCCGAAACTGTAGGGTGCAGCCCCATGTTGTTGGTACTCAAACTTCTTATTTTCACGATGTCTATGTGCTCACGTAGTCAGATTTTTAAAAGCTTATATCTCCGAAACTATAGGGTGCAGCCCCATGTTGTTGGTACTCAAACTTCTTATTTTCGCAATATCTATGTGCTCACGTAGTCAGATTTTTAAAAGCTTATATCTCCGAAACTATAGGGTGCAGCCCAATGTTGTTGGTACTCAAACTTCTTATTTTCATGATGTCTATGTGCTCACGTAGTCAGATTTTTAAAAGCTTATATCTCCGAAACTATAGGGTGCAGCCCCATGTTGTTGGTACTCAAACTTCTTATTTTCACGATGTCTATGTGCTCACGTAGTCAGATTTTTAAAAGCTTATATCTCCGAAACTATAGGGTGCAGCCCCATGTTGTTGGTACTCAAACTTCTTATTTTCGCGATATCTATGTGCTCACGTAGTCAGATTTTTAAAAGCTTATATCTCCGAAACTATAGGGTGCAGCCCAATGTTGTTGGTACTCAAACTTCTTATTTTCATGATGTCTATGTGCTCACGTAGTCAGATTTTTAAAAGCTTATATCTCCGAAACTATAGGGTGCAGCCCCATGTTGTTGGTACTCAAACTTCTTATTTTCACGATGTCTATGTGCTCACGTAGTCAGATTTTTAAAAGCTTATATCTCCGAAACTATAGGGTGCAGCCCCATGTTGTTGGTACTCAAACTTCTTATTTTCGCAATATCTATGTGCTCACGTAGTCAGATTTTTAAAAGCTTATATCTCCGAAACTATAGGGTGCAGCCCAATGTTGTTGGTACTCAAACTTCTTATTTTCATGATGTCTATGTGCTCACGTAGTCAGATTTTTAAAAGCTTATATCTCCGAAACTATAGGGTGCAGCCCCATGTTGTTGGTACTCAAACTTCTTATTTTCGCAATATCTATGTGCTCACGTAGTCAGATTTTTAAAAGCTTATATCTCCGAAACTATAGGGTGCAGCCCAATGTTGTTGGTACTCAAACTTCTTATTTTCATGATGTCTATGTGCTCACGTAGTCAGATTTTTAAAAGCTTATATCTCCGAAACTATAGGGTGCAGCCCCATGTTGTTGGTACTCAAACTTCTTATTTTCGCAATATCTATGTGCTCACGTAGTCAGATTTTTAAAAGCGTATATCTCCGAAACTATAGGGTGCAGCCCCATGTTGTTGGTACTCAAACTTCTTATTTTCGCAATATCTATGTGCTCACGTAGTCAGATTTTTAAAAGCTTATATCTCCGAAACTATAGGGTGCAGCCCAATGTTGTTGGTACTCAAACTTCTTATTTTCATGATGTCTATGTGCTCACGTAGTCAGATTTTTAAAAGCTTATATCTCCGAAACTATAGGGTGCAGCCCCATGTTGTTGGTACTCAAACTTCTTATTTTCGCAATATCTATGTGCTCACGTAGTCAGATTTTTAAAAGCTTATATCTCCGAAACTATAGGGTGCAGCCCCATGTTGTTGGTACTCAAACTTCTTATTTTCGCAATATCTATGTGCTCACGTAGTCAGATTTTTAAAAGCTTATATCTCCGAAACTATAGGGTGCAGACCCATGTTGTTGGTACTCAATCTTTTTATTTTCGTGATGTCTGTATGATCGCGTGGTCAGTCGTTATCAACCATTATTTTTGAAAGCTTTTATCTCCAAAACTATGGTCCACAACCCCATGTTGCTTGAAAGTACTTGATACTCAATCTTTAAATACGTGGAATTATGATGCAGTGTCGAAGAAGCTAGTACTCATAAAAGGCAAAGGCTACCTATAAAATTTCCACTTTAAAAATAAATAAAGATCTGAATTTCATTTACTAAACCATACCTAAATGGCCTAAAGAAATACCTATTTACCTAATACCTAAACCCATAGAAAAAATAGATAGGTTAGAAATAAATAGGTTAATAATAATAATATTAATATTTTGTACAAGGACGTGAGAGTAACATACATAAAAAATAATATTAATAACTCAGTAAAGTAGTAGTAGCTGATATTTTACTACACGGTAGGTATAATATCGACAAACATCTCGATAATGAGATAGCTAAGTATGTCTAGGTGAGGAACTCGCTCGCACATCGCCTGCCGTGAATCGAGTGCGCGCACCCGTAGTACCGCTGCTGAATGTATCTATGTGTGCGTGCGCCGACGGTGGCTCTGTGTGTAGCGTTATATGCCTAGTTTTGACTACGCGCTCAAAGTATGCCGGCCCTTACGAGAGTGGTTTTAAAAAAATCAAGATGGCGGCTGTCGTGGTGGCCATTCGGTTTGAGGTACGAAAAAACCTAATTTTAAAATTCAAATTTCTCACAGTTGGCAACATCGGAGCGTTTCGACTTCTATGAAGCGATTGTATGTATAAACTCGTGGTATAAATTGGAGATAAAAAAAATACCCCACTTTTGGGGAAATTTCAAGATTTACCCCAAAAATTAAAAAATCGAAATACGGACTTTTTGCGAAATGCGAGTATGAGCGACTACGTGTTTTGCTTGTACAAATGACATTTGGGTATTTTTGTCGTCGGGGACTGGCAACACTGGAATTTATCAAAGAAAAAGTGATTTTCGCGACATGGTCTTTTTTCAGGGGCAATCATTTCGCCTGGGTGCGAGTGAGATGGAACATGTAAACGTCATCAGGAGCGGTATATCCTGTACTTATTGAAAAAATTATAAAACTATGTGAATTGTTTTTATAAAATGAGTTGGCGGCCATTTTGTATAGTTGTTGAGTGTTTTTGAAAATTTTGATCATATTTTTGAGGAAGTTGGCAACATTTTAGAAAGTTGACATGTATGAATCGATTGTGCAACTTGACCGGCAGTATCAAGGTATGTATACAGTGTTGCCACATTTAGGGTAGTTTTCGAGATTTCCCCAAAAATTTCCTCCTGTAAAATTTTGTATAAAAAATTTTTTTTTCACTTATGGTTTCACAAAGAAGACAAAAATTTATTCAGAAAAAAATATGGAGAGAGCTGATGATTGAGGGTTTCGGAGACGGGTGGGAGGAACGCTGAAAGTATTGAAGATAGGTGGGGGGTGCTCGAGCAAATGTCATTCGAAACGTCGTCCAATTGGGAGTGAACTGAAAAAAAATTCAAAATGGCGAAAAAAAGATGGCCGCCATACAAATTTCATCGGTCTCCATCTCGGAGGGTATAAAAGATGGAAGAGTGGTTTCTTAGCAAAAGATGATCAAAATCCGAAGGTCTACTTGATGAATGGAAAAAAAATTCAAAATGGCGGAATTCATTTTTTCATAGAAAATGTATGGTGAATATTGAATTGTCTTTGATGCGGTTCTTCAGAGAATTCTCACAGAAAAATATGGGAAGACATGATGATTGAGGGTTAGTAAGATTGTTGGGGAGCCCGGGAAGAGTATTGTAGATAGAAAAGGGCTGCTCAAACAAAAACAAGATGGCGGCCGACGTGATTTTTGTAACATTTTTGTTTTCCTACCGATTTTGTTACAACTCACAACTATTAAAGAAATTAATAAACAATTAATAGAAAAAGTGGAAAAAATTGGAAAAACAAGATGGCGGCCGAGATTTAGGTTTTTAAAATTTTTGATTTTTCGACCCCAAACCGCGGCACCACAGCTCCGAAACGGGGTATTTGACGATAATATTTTTTTACTGTATTCGCCCACAATTACCCTTAATTTTGACAGAACCAGAGTGGTTTTTAAAAATTCAAGATGGCGGCTGTCGTGGCGGCCATTGGGTTTGAGGTACGAAAAAACCCAATTTTAAAATTCAAATTTCTCACAGTTGGCAACATCAGAACGTTTCGACTTCTATGAAGCGATTGTTCGCATTCACTCGAGGTATAAATTGGCGATAAAAAAAAATACCCCACTTTTGGGGAAATTTCAAGATTTACCCCTAAAATTAAAAAAATCGAACTACGGACTTTTTGCAAAATCCGAGTATGAGCAACCATGTGTTTTACTTGTACCAATGACATTTGAGTATTTTTTTCCTCGAGGACTGGCAACACTGGAATTTATCAAAGAAAAAGTGATTTTCGCGACATAGACTTTTGTCAGGGGCAATCATTTCGCCTGGGTGCGAGCGAGATAAAAAATTAAAACGTCATCAGGAGCGGTATATACTGTACTTATTGAAAAAATTATAAAACTATGTGAATTATTTATATAAAACGAGTTGGCGGCCATTTTGTATTGTTGTGGGGTGTTTTTGAAAATTTTGATCATGTTTTTGAGGCAGTTGGCAACATTTTAGAAAGTTGACATGTATGAATCGATTGTGTAACTGAACCGGCAGTATCGAAGTATGTACACAGTGTTGCCACATTTAGGGTAGTTTTTGAGATTTCCCCAAAAATTTCCTCCTGTAAAATTTTGTATGAAAATTTTTTTTTTCACTAATGGTTTCACAAAGAAGACAAAAATTTATTCCGAAAAAAATATGGAGAGAGCTGATGATTGAGGGTTTCGGAGATGGGTGAAGGGCATGCTGAAAGTATTGAAGATAGGTGGGGGGTGCTCGAGCAAATGTCATTCGAAACGTCGTCCAATTGGGAGTGAACTGAAAAAAAATTCAAAATGGCGAAAAAAAGATGGCCGCCATACAAATTTCATCGGTATCCATCTCGGAGGGTATAAAAGATGGAAGAGTGGTTTCTTAGCAAAAGATGATCAAAATCCGAAGGTCTACTTGATTAATGGAAAAAAATTCAAAATGGCGGAATTCATTTTTTCATAGAAAATGTATGGTGAATATTGAATTGTCTTTTATGCGGTTCTTCAGAGAATTCTCACAGAAAAATATATGAAGACATGATGATTGAGGGTTAGTAAGATGGTTGGGGAGCCCGGGAAGGGTATTGTAGATAGAAAAGGGCTGCTCAAACAAAAACAAGATGGCGGCCGACGTGATTTTTGTAACATTTTTGTTTTCCTACCGATTTCGTTAAAACTCGCAATTCTAGAAGAAATTAGGAAACGATTAATAGAAAAAGTAGAAAAAATTTAAAAAACAAGATGGCGGCTTAGCTGTAATCGTTCAAATTTTCGAGTTTTCGACCCCGAACCGCGGCGCCACAGCATCGAAACGGGTTAGTTGAGGATAATATTTTTTCCTGTTTCCGTCTACAATTATCCTGTATTATGACAGATCGGGAGTTGTTTTTAAATATTCAATATGGCGGCTGTCGTGGCGGCCATTCAGTTTGAGGTACGAAAAAACGCAATTTTCAAATTCAAATTACTCACAGTTGACAACATCGGAGCGTTTCTACTTCTATGAAGCAATTGTATGTACAGACTATAGATTGGTGAAAAATACCCCATTTTTGGGGAAATTTCAAGATCTACCCCAAAAATTAAAAAATCGAAATACGAACTTTTTGCAAAATCCGAGTATGAGCAACTACATTTTTTACCTGTGCAAACGAAATTTGGATATTTTTATCGCCAGGGACAGGCAACACTGAAATTTATCAAAGAAAAAGTTGTTTTCGCGATACGGTCTTTTTTCAGGGGTGATCATTTCGCCTGTGTGCGAGCGAGATGAAAACTTGAAACGTCATCAGGAGCGGTATCTCCTGTACTTTATGGAAAAATTATTCAACTTTCTAAAATAAATCTGTAAAATGAGTTGACGGTCATTTTGTATTTTATTTGTTTTGGAATTGATTTTGAACATGTTTTTGAGGCAGTTGGCAACATTTTGGAAAGTTGAAATGTATGAATCGACTGTGTAACTTAACCGGCAGTATCGATAAATGTAAACAGTGTTGCCACCTTTGGGGTAGTTTACGAGATTTTCCCCAAAAATTTTCTCCTGTAAAATTTTGTATGAATTTTTTTTTTTCACAAATGGTTTCACAAAAATGACAAAAATTTATTCAGAAAAAAAATATGGATAGAGCTTATGATTGAGGAACTCGGAGACGGGTGAAGGGCACGCTTAAGGTATTGAAGATAGGTGGGAGGTGCTCGAGCAAATGTCACTCGAAATTCAAAATGGAGGAATTTATTTCGGATTGACTAGGGACCGACTGGGGATCGACTAGGGACCGACTGCGGACCGACTAGAGACCGCCTACGGAACGACTACGGACCGACTAGGGACCGACTAAGAACCGACTAGGGACCGACTAGGGACCGACTAGGGACCGACTAGGGACCAACTAAGGACCGACTAGGGACCGACTAAGGACTGACTACGGACGGACTAGAGACCGACTACGGCCCGACTACGGAAGTACGGACTGACTAGGGTAGACCGACTAGGGACCGACTATGGACCGACTAAGGACCGACTACGGACCGACTAGGGACCGACTACGGATCGACTACGGACCGACTACGGACCGACTAGGGACCGACTATGGACCGATTACGGACCGACTAGAGACCGACTAGGGACCGACTACGGACCGACTACGGACCGACTAGGGACCGACTACGGATCGACGAGGGACCGACTAGGGACCAACTACGGACCGACTAGGGACCGACTACGGACCGACTAGAGACCGACTACGGACCGACTACGGACCGACTAGAGACCGACTATGGACCGACTACGGACCAACTAGAGACCGACTAGGGACCAACTACGTACCGACTAGAGACCGACTAGGGACCGACTACGGACCGACTACGGACCGACTAGATACCGACTAGGGACCGACTACGGACCGACTAGGGACCGACTATGGACCGACTAGGGACCAACTACAGACCGACTAGGGACAGATTAGGGACCGACTACGGACCGACTAGAGACCGACTACGGACCGACTAGGATAGACCGACTAGGCACCGACTACGGACCGACTAGGGACCGACTACGGACCGACTAGGGACCGACTACGGACTGACTAGGGACCGACTACGGACCGACTACGGACCCACTATGGACCGACTACGGACCGACTAGGGACAGACTAGGGACCGACTACGGACCGACTAGGGACCGACTACGGACCGACTAAGAACCGACTACGGACCGACTAGAGACCGACTAGGGACCGACTACGGACCGACTAGACCGACTAGGGACCGACTACGGACCGACTGCGGACCGACTAGAGACCGCCTACGGAACGACTACGGACCGACTAGGGACCGACTAGGGACCAAATAAGGACCGACTAGGGACCGACTAAGGACTGACTACGGACCGACTAGAGACCGACTACGGACCGACTAGGGACCGACTACGGACTGACTAACTAGGGACCGACTAGGGACCGACTACGGACCCACTATGGACCGACTACGGACCAACAACGGACTGACTACGGACCGACTAGGGACAGACTAGGGACCGACTACGAACCGACTACGGACCGACTAGGGACCGACTACGGACCGACTAAGGACAGACTAGAGACCAACTAGGGACCGACTACGGACTGACTAGGGACCGACTAGGGACCGACTACGGACCCACTACGGACCGACTACGGACCAACAACGGACCAACTACGGACCGACTAGGGACAGACTAGGGACCGACTACGGACCGACTACGGACCGACTAGGGACCGACTACGGACCGACTAAGGACCGACTAGAGACCGACTAGGGACCGACTACGGACCGACTACGGACCGACTAGACCGACTACGGACCAACTAGGAGACCGACTAGGGACCGACTAGGGACCGACTAGAGACCGACTAGGGACCGACTAGGGACCGACTATGGACCGATTACGGACCGACCAGAGACCGACTAGGGACCGACTACGGACCGACTACGGACCGACTAGGGACCGACTACGGATCGACGAGGGACCGACTAGGGACCAACTACGGACCGACTAGGGACCGACTACGGACAGACTAGAGACCGACTACGGACCGACTACGGACCGACTTAGGTAGACCGACTAGGGACCGACTACGGACCGACTAGGGACCGACTACGGTCCGACTAGGGACCGACTACAGACTGACTACGAACCGACTACGGACCGACTTGGGACCGACTACGGACCCACTAGAGACCGACTAGGGTCTGACAATGGACAAACTAGGGACCGACTAAGGACCGACTATGGATCGACTACGGACCGACTAGGGACCGACAAGGGACCGACTACGGACCGACTATGGACCGTCTACGGACCGACTAGGGACCGACTAGCGACCGACTAGGGACCGACTACGGACCGACTAGGGACCGACTACGGACCGACTATTTACCGACTATGGACCGACTAGGGACCGACTAGGGACCGACTAGCGACCGACTAGGGACCAACTAAGGACCGACCGGGGACTTTTCGAGATTTCCCCAAAAATTTCCTCCTGTAAAATTTTATAGGATTTTTTTTTTTTACAAATGGTTTCACAGAGAAGATAAAAATTCATTCGGAGAAAAAATATGGCGAGAGCTGATGATTGAGGATTTTGGAGACAAGTGAAGGATACAGAAGGGTAGAGCGCAGCCCCATGTTGTTGGTACTCAAACTTCTTATCTTCGTCTTTATGCTCACGTGGTCAGATTTTTAAAAGCTTATATCCGAAACTATATGGTGAAGCCCCATGTAGTTGGTACTCGAACTTCTTATTTTCGCAAAGTCTGTTTGCTTACGTGGTCCGATGTTTAAAAGCTCATGTCTCCGTAACCATAGGGTGCAGTCCCATGTTGTTGGTACTCAAACTTCTTATTTTTTCGATGTCTGTGTGCTTACTAGGTCAGACTTTTAAAAGCTTATATCTCCGAAACTATAGGGTGCAGGCCCATGTTGTTGGTACTCAAACTTCTTATTTTCGCGATGTCTCTATGCTCACGTTATCAGATTTTTAAAAGCTTATATCTCCGAAACTATAGGGTGCAGCCCCATGTTGTTGGTACTCAAATCGCGATGTTTATAATATGCTCACATGGTCAGATTTTTAAAAGCTTATATCTCCAAAACTATAGGGTGCAACCCCATGTTATTAGTACTCAAACTTCTTATTTTTGCGATGTCTATGTGCTCACGTGATCAAATTTTTAAATGCTTATATCTTCGAAATTATAGGGTGCAGCCCCATGTTATATAATGACGAACGTCCCCGCGTGCTGCTTTAGCAGCTCGCGCACCGAGCAACTAGTTATATATATAAAGCTACTTGAAGTTACGGACTGATCACCTCTCCTGAACAATTTTGTATGGAACTTTTTCATCATACTTTCCATGTGTGTAAAATTCAAAAATTCTAGGTCACCAAAATTATAGAGATAGCTGAACGTGGAAAACTGACTAGAGTGCCCTAGGGGATCTCGAAAACTATCAGTCGGAGAGGTACCGTCCCGAAACAAAAAATGTTCAAAACCTTGGGCAATTGGGTGAACCGGTGAAAAAAATATGGCCACCATACAAAAAAAATTTCGTCTCCATACAAAAAATTTCCTAATTTTCAAGAGGCTTTCCAGAACAATTTTGTATGGAACTTTTTTCCCTTCACTACTTATGTGCGTAGAACTTATGGGTCTTCCTTCAGGAAAAATATGAAACGTCATGAATGTGGAAAATTTACCAGAGTACCTCATGGGTCCTCCAAAACTACCAGTCATACAGACATGGTCCCAAACAAATGTTATTAAAGACCTTGGGCCATTAGGTGAACCGGTAAAAAAAAGATGGCCGCCAAACAAAAAAAAATTCTCTCCATACAAATTTTTTGGGTAATTTTCAAGAGGCTCTCCAGAACAATTTTGTATGGAACTTTTTTCCCTTCACTATTTATGTGCGTAGAACTTATGGATCTTCCTTCAGAAAATTATAAAACGTCATGAATGTGGAAAATTTACCAGAGTACCTCATGGGTCCTCCAAAACTACCAGTCATACAGACATGGTCCCAAACAAATGTTATTAAAGACCTTGGGTCATTAGGTGAACCGGTAAAAAAAAGATGGCCGCCGAACAAAAAAAAATTTCTCCATACAAATTTTTTGGATTCTTTTCAAGAGGCTCTCCAGAACAATTTTGTATGGAACCTTTTCCCTTAACTATTTATACATGTCGAACTTATGGGTCTTCCTTCAGAAAAATTTTGAAACGTCATGGTTGTGGAAAATTTACCAGAGTACCTCATGGGTCCTCCAAAACTACCAGTCATACAGACATGGTCCCAAACAAATGTTATTAAAGACCTTGGGTCATTAGGTGAACCGGTAAAAAAAAGATGGCCGCCGAACAAAAAAAAATTTCTCCATACAAATTTTTTGGATTCTTTTCAAGAGGCTCTCCAGAACAATTTTGTATGGAACCTTTTCCCTTAACTATTTATACATGTCGAACTTATGGGTCTTCCTTCAGAAAAATTTTGAAACGTCATGGTTGTGGAAAATTTACCAGAGTACTTCATGGGTCCTCCAAAACTACCAGTCATACAGGCATGGTCCCAAACAAATGTTGTTTAAGACCTTGGGCCATTGGGTGAACCGGTAAAAAAAAGATAGCCGCCGATCAAAAAAAAATTTTCTCCATACAAATTTTTTGGGTTCTCTTCAAGAGGCTCTCTTAGACATTTTTGTATGAAACTTTTTCCCCCCGCTACACGTATAAATAGAACGTTTTTGTATAGATCTTTTTTTTCCCACTAAACGCATGCATAGAACTCATTAGTGTCCTTTCAGAAAAGATACGAAACGTGATTTCAACATTTCTTTCTATCTTTCAAGAGACTCTCCAGAGTATTTGGTATGGCCTCCCATTTCTTTATATTATGAATATTGAAGAGACTACAAGGCCCGCGAGCTGCTTGCAGCTCGCGCACCGAGCGCAACACTAGTTTAATATAAAATAATAATTTAGTGTGCAGAAAGCGCGGGGCAAGCAGCTAGTGGCGCCATCTGTTGTCTATCCGAAACTAATTTAATAATCAAAGCATTAGATATTTGTAATAAAAATAATAGTTTGAACTCCTTTGAACTCCTCAGCAACTGGTGGTGAAACCAGACCAGCTGATCAAGCGGCGAGGAAAACTGGGCCTGGTCGGAGTCAACAAGACGGCAGCCGAGGTGCGCCGCTGGCTGTCCGAACATAGCAACAAGGAGCAGAAGGTCGGCGCCGCGTCCGGGAAGCTGAGGAGGTTCGTTGTGGAGCCCTTCGTCAGGCATGAACCTGTGAGTGTCTAACCCTCTCTATCTAACTCGAACAGTCGTAGCTTTGAGAGAATGAGACGGCTGTTCAAACGTAGTAAGAAGGCTCAAGCGACCTTCTAATGCTCGATCCAGACTCTCGCGAGGCGCCTCCTAGAGGCTCTCGGCACGAGTGTTGGCGAGTGGAGGCTGCAGGAGTGCTAGCCATCCAGACTCGATCCTTGTGTCCTTTGACTCGCGCCCGACAAACCGCTCGCCTCGCCTCGCCTCGCTCCAAGCAAAGTGGAACGACAGCGAGGCGAGGCGAGGCGAGGGAAGACGAGACACGAGCGCACCGTCCCCACTCTCGCACTCACGATGCCTCGTGTAGCATGAAACTATGAGTATTAATTATATTATGGTACTATTCTCTAACGTACGCAGTTATGGCTTTTAGAGAATAAGGCTAGGCGTATGCTGAGACGCAGGCGACGCAGGTCCGCGCAGCGCAGAGCAGAGCAGATTATGTAAAGCATGGAACGTCATTGAACTACATACGCACGTGCTGCGCCGCAGACATGTGTCTGTCCTGCTCTGCGTCTCGTTGTACTGCCGGCACAAAATCCTGCGCGACGCGTGCACGTCGACACGTGTTTATTAACAATATTTTATAATTTTGTTGCAATGACAGAACATTTAATTGAGTTAGTTCGTTGTGAACCTTGTTTGTATGATACAAATCGTCCAGACTATTCAAAAAAGACATTGAAAGAGTTATTATGGGTGAGAACTAGTTAGGATACGAATGTCAGCTGCGTCGCAGCATGCGGAGTGGGCACATGTCTGCCTCAACTGCCCTGCCCTGCACTGTGCTGTACTGTGCTGTGCTGCGTCGCCTGCTTCTCAGCATACGCCTAGCCTAAGAGTGGTCGCACAAACGTCGTACAATAATAAACTGTAGGTTTTTTTTTTATAAAAATTGCGGGCAAACGAGCAGGCGGGTCACCTGATGTTAAGTGATTACCGCCGCCCATGAATATTTGCAGTACCGGAGGAACCACTTATGTGTTGCCGGCTTTTGAGGAATTTGTTGATCCTCCCCTTGAATAACCCCATGTTGAAGTAAGTTAAGCTTAAGTTAAAAGCTGTGATAGCCTAGTGGTTAGTACGACCGACTTCTAATCGGAGGTCGTGGGTTCGATCCCGGAGCACGCACCTCTAACTTTTCGGAGTTATGTGTGTTTTAAGTATTTAAATATCACTTGCTTTAACGGTGAAGGAAAACATCGTGAGGAAACCTGCATGCCTGAGAGTTCTCCATAACGTTCTCACGCGGTGTGTGAAGTCTGCCAATCCGCTTGGCCAGCGTGGTAGACTATGGCCAAAACCCTTCTCACTCTGAGAGGAGACCCGTGCTCTGTAGTGAGCCGGTAATGGGTTGATCATGATGATGATGATTTGTGTTTTCCAGAGCGAGGAGATGTACCTGTGCATCCAGTCGGGCCGGCGCGCCGACACCATCATGTTCCACCACCAGGGCGGCGTCGACGTGGGCGACGTGGACGCGCTCGCGCTGCGCCTCGACGTATGTACAACTGTACAACCGCCGGCACGCAACTCGAGCGCTGACCTTCGAGTGCGCGGGACACAGTACGATCGGAGAGACAATCAGCGCTGACGAGGGATCCGCGAGAGCTAATCAGTGCTTACGAACGATCCCCACGCCCTCCGCGCGACCCCTCACACCCCGAGATACCTCATTTTCGACTTCTGCGCATTGAAGGTCAACGCTAGGCTTATTTGCCGTGACTTGTACACACATCTCTTTTGCAATACAATACAATAGAATTTTTTTTTGTTAGAACCGATTTCAAAATAAAGTTCGTAAACTAAAACTACGATTACGCTTAATAATCTAGGCGCACGAAGTGCGCCAGGCCAAGTTCCTCCGGCCTTGTCGCATGAGTGTGTTATTTACACGATCCATTTCGAGCTGTTTTGACCCCCCTCATAACTCTGGTTCGCGGGGTAGTAATCCTACGAAATTTGAAATATAAGTTAAACTCGTGGATGTGATGATAAATTGAAAGTTTCAAATTTTCAAGTTGAACCGTTTCTGAGATACAGAGGTTTGAAAATCACATAAAACAAGACCTACTCACTGACTGATCAAAATTATGACGCACTTCCCGTGTATGTAGAATGTTGAAATTTGGTAAGAAGATGAGTCTTAGTGTGTATATGAAGGAAAAAATCGAAAAATGTCCAAAAGTTGCATCAGACACTGACCAATTCAAAGATATATAAAAATCTGTCTGTTCCCACATCACACAAAAAATACTGAACAAATTTTCATTTTGTTTTAATAAATGTATTTTACTTTATTCGAAGCTATATATGGTTCTTGTTTCATCGAAATCGGTGCACTATTTAGGGAGATGTGACTTTTTAAGTTTTCTAGCAAGGGGTCAATCTTACTGGTCTTGAGTTCTAATAAAAAGTAAAGTGTAGGTAAATAATAAAACGCCAAGAGGTATATTTTTTTATCGAAGTCGCGGGCGCGACTTCGTCGGCGTGGACTACACAAATTTCAAACCCCTATATTACCCCCTAAGGGGTTGAATTTTCAAAAATCCTTTCTTTGCGGATGTCGTACGCCACATTAATAGCTATCTGTGTGCCTAAGCCCGTTCCTTCCAGTAGTTTGAGATTCGTCTTTGCCAATAAAACCAGAAGCGCGATTTTCTTAATAATTTTGATAAGCAACCTTGACCCAAGTCAGGAAATGGATGGGTGGCCGACTTTGGAGGTTTGGAGGAGACTTTGGTGTCCTGTTGATTCCGGCTACTAGGTATCACTAATATCTAATACTATTCATTAAACTTAATGAGAGTCAAATACTCAAAATCTTCTCTTAGTTTAAGCCGTATGGTTCTAAGTTCTGAAACTGACCACTGAGTGGAAATACTCTGGAGTGGAGTTTCTGTTATCTGTGATTTTGACAGACAGACGAACAAAATAAAAATTCACCCAATTAGAACAGAGAAAGCGACTTTGTTTTATACTATGTATTGAAGATTAAACCACATCTAATCAGACCGTAAAATGTGATAGGGTTCTATTCCTAATTATACTGAAGCGTAAGAGAGAAAAAAGACTTCATTATACTTATTGCATTAACTTTGAAATACTTAGAAAAAAGGAGTGAGATCCAAACAAAAACATTTCATGTGAATAATAAGGCCAACTTCCTATCAAAAAGTTTCGGCCATTAAAAGTACTGATATCAAAAATTATCACCAAGTCCTTTGCTAGGCTCGATAAATGAAACCATACAGTTTTAGAAGGTATATTGTTCGCGCCCGGTTGACGTAATAATATATCCTTGGCGCGCTCTTGGCCTAATTCGGCCGGTTTGACATTCGCGCTGTTTATTGGATGATTGCGGAATCGCGCGATGTCGCGTGATGTGGTGAACCGCCCCCCCCCCCGCGCGCCGGCCACGCGGCCGGCGCTCTAGGAGTCGTCTGCGTGTCGCCGCCGCGAGATCATACGAACCGCACTGTTAGATGCGGCTTCTCTCGAGTTCGCCCTTGTTATTTGGAGAGAATTGTGCGGGTCGGGAAAGCTATTTGGCCTCGTTTTGATTCCCCCTTAATTTGGACCCGCGCCCTGGAAATTCTCGCGAACGCCGCGCGGTGAAATTGCCTGTGTGTTTAACGCGCCCGATTGAACGGTCTCTCAAAATGGCGGCTATGTTTGTCGCGTTAAACGATTAGCTCTGTAAAGTACTGTGCTATCGCAACTGACGCGTCTATAGTGTGTGGGGGCACAATGGACCCCTGGTGTGGACTCTGGAAGGAGGGACACCGAACCGTTGGACCTCGTGCCAGCGTGCCTCGTGCCGAGGCCCCTGCAACGCGCCGCTTGGGTGGTTCCACACACACACACACTGACAAAACACTTACCTCATAACACTCACTACATACCATTAGAACCAACCATCGGCTTCGCCTGGACTTCGCCGCTGCTTCAAGGTTAGTGCTAGCCTATAATTATAACCGCCGCCAGTTCGCGTCAAGCCGTCTCTATTTATTTGAGGAGCCGGGGCCCCCAGGGGACTCGGCTCGTCTGCCTGCGGTATCGGCTAGGTTTCGCTATGGGCCCCGAGATCTGGCCCCTTTTGAGGGTGCCGCGGGACAGCCAAAACATTTTGGTAGCAGAGCGTGGTTGACGCTTCTGGACTTGAGCGGCTTACGCACCTGGTAGCTGTATTATAGGCTTAGCAGCTGGGTTAATTACTACGTAGCATTGTTAAAGTTTAGGTGCCTACGGCGTAATATGCTAAGTAGTTGAAGATGGGTACCTACGGCTCATATTACTAGTTGAAATATTGCTAATCATTAATACTTAATATTGTTGAGAAACTGTAGGTACCTATCGGGTATTACGCTAATCTTATGAATGCGCGTATAGTACGCAAATTATTTAATTTGATGCATTCTTGACTGTTCAATTGTTTAATGTGTGTAGGTACTTGCTACGTAGTACGTTATTTTGTTGCCCAGGTTGGTTTATTGAAGTCGTAGAATCGAAACTGTAACTGTAATATACCTACCTACCGACCTACCTTATCACAATTTTGGTGCAATTTGGCAGTGATAAGGTTGATCTATTAGGTCTAATTAAGTAGATTTAAGTCTTTGTGTATTGTTGTAGGTAGGTAAAACTATTGTATTCGTAATATTAATGTTACATTTGATAAACTGTAAATATTAATTCGACGAGTAAATTTGAGGGTAGGAGCAAATAATTATTCACTCGGTCAAGTGATTGCCTGGTAGGCACGCGGAACTATTGTTCCAATAATAAAAGTTCTTTGTGCGTGACCTACATAATTTGTTAGCGTCAGTTGCTATCTGTTAAGGCGGCTACACACGATCCAACCTTGAACCCAATTCGGATCGTGGTACACAACACGACTGGAATTCTCTTTGTTGTTTGTTTGTAATTAATTTGTAAGAATTCTTTTGAATCAGTCTGTGATAATTGTTTGTTTGTGTGTTGTGTTGACCTTGAATTTAATTTTTATTGATAATCTTTTGTTTGATAATGATCCTAAAAATTACTTTGAAATATTTGATGTTGACCGTAAATACGGACTAACTTACTGAATTTGTATTGTCTTTGTAATTGCTACTCGGTATCTGTTTGTGTTGAAACATTGTGCGTTTGTTTGTGCTATTTTAAAAAATTGTTATAGCGTTTTAACATACCGAGTACAAAGACACCGTCCCGCCGGACTTAGGCTAAAAGCAGTTCGCGCTCGGGATGCCGTCGGGTTCGGTCAACCTACAGCGGGTTTTTGGCGGCCACCCCCTGTAGATACTCTAAGCAATTGATTATCGTCGTATGTCTGGACGTTTATTGTCCCTACTTGTTGGACTATTGACGGACGTTTATCGTCTCCAACCTGGCTATTCACTGGACGTCTTGTCGTCACTACCCATTGGACAAATCATTGAGGTCCCGATGGGCCATTGTGAGCTGGTGGCATTGTAGCTTATGACAGCGCCTACGACTGGCTGCCCGCCCCAGCGCGCTTGCCCACAATCTCAGGGCAACCGCCTCTTGATTTTGACTTCGTGCCTTAACAGGAGTGGTGTTGTTGGTGCTGTTCATCAGGACTATTTGAGGGCACCCCCCGCACGGGCGGGGGTGCTCGTCCTTACCACTCTCATGGCACCGTGATTGATCGCTTGTGAACCACCCTCTGACCTGGGCTTGCTAGGGATTTGAAAGGTATCCCGCCAGGGGCGGGGGGGTCTCAACCCCCCTCGCCGCATTTTTTGCGACTTTGGTTCCAGGCGTCTGTAGGGGTTCTATTCCCCCCCGTGGGGCGTATTTTGGCCCTCCAGGGGCGGGGGGTCACGACCCCCCTCTGTTAGTTTGATGAAGGTTTTGTAGCGGCTTTGCCGCAGCGGCTGTCCCGCCCTTCTCTCCCCCACGGGTTCTGTGTCCTCGACTTGATGGTTGCCTCCCTCGGTCTGTTTGTTTGTTGGCAGTAGCATTGTGGGGTCTTGTTTTGTTCGGCTCGCTTAGCCGGACCCGCGCTGCCACCGGGGAGCAATGCCTGGGTGTACCCGAGTGTGATTGATTCCCTCCGGTCTTAGGTTTGACCCAGAGGTTCATCGAGGACCCCTGTTTTGACGATGGCAGTTTATACTAGATAACTGCCGCCCTAGCTTCCACTACAGCCACCTCTCTTGAGAATTGGATCGTCAATAATTATTGTGGCATACTGGTTCTTCGCCGACGATCTCTGATATGGTGTACAACCCGAAGGACGTTTGTTGGATAGTCCGTTCTCAGCTGGATTCGGGTTCCTGTATTGTCTTGTCTTGGTGGGTGGGAAGCCTAGGGCCCCCTTGGAGTCCTGTATTTGATGCCTAGAGCACCCGACTCCTAAGGGAGAATTGAAATTGATGTTTGATCCAGCTGACAATTCCTTTCGCGTTCTGAGTAAGCGAACGCGCTCGACGATATTGTGGGCCCTTTGCCGAACGTGTCGATAGATAACTACTGCAGTTCTTGTACGTCGAGCCTAACCCCCGCTGATCCCTATTTGCTTGATCCGGACCCGAGTGATTGTTGTTGGGTCCCGACGTGTTGGATCTGACTTTATCGGGTGGTGTTAGTAGGCTGCAACCTACTGTTTGTGTTTTGCTGACCATATTTGGTTGATCTTTTGTTCCGATTTATGGTTCGTACCCGCATTGATGGTGGACTAGCCCCAATCAGTGGGTGTATGTCATGATATTTACACCGGAGCTTCCACCGCGGACAACACTCTGAATTTGTGAGATTTTGACTTTGAAATTTTGATATTGAACTGTATTACGTATCAAATCTTGATTGTTATCCTGAAGTTAGGAGGTTCTGAGTTTCGTAACGGCTTGTTCAACTCCACTCATTTTTGAAGGACCTCTCAGGAGAGGATCAACAGGATCCTCCTTGTTTGAATATTCGGAAAATCCGAACCTTGACGGTGCTAGTAATTCAGCACCAGCCCTACGAGGCTCGCCACCTTGTTGCTCCCAAAGAGGGTACCTTGTTGAATGAAAATTATTGTTGACCCAATACTAGGTCATACTACCCTCTCGGCCCTTTTGCATCGTGAGTTTGGAATTTTGGCCGGCCGACACGCATTTCTTCGAGCTATATTTGTATGCATTCATGTTGTCGATTGGAAGCCGCCCCTCTTCCGCCGATTATGGGAGACTAGCCGCCGGACCGTGACTCGACCTTTTGCAGGAGCCGCGACTGAGTTCGCGCGTCTGTTCCCTATCATGAACACTAACTTGTACTGCTCGGTCGACCGAAGCCTACGCGTGCATTTTTCGTTGCCTCTCCACTGAAGTGTTTTGTTTATGATTAATTGTAGGTGCGCTCTGCACTGAGGCCTTGTTGCCGCGCTAGTGAGTTGTAATTTTGTTGTAGGCTGCATGACCTGGTCCGGACGGATTGTGGCATTAGTTTTAAGTCTGTATTGTTGAATTTGTTTAGATATAAGAATAATAAGTAATAAGTATATGTAAATTCGACCACCCAGCGTGTGCCCATTGGGGCGGGGTTTGATTTAAGTAGGTCGATTGTAATGCTGCAAAAACGTATCTCCGCCGCGTTGTTGGCGAAACCATTTTTGATTTTTCGAGGTTCGCCATCGCGTTTTGTATTTGATGCCAGCCCTTTAACGCCTTGCCTAGTGCCTCCTCTGGGAGATGAATATCTTATCTTGACTTATTTAATTGTCGCAACGGATCACTCAGAGTTTTGGCGCCGTTGGCCTCTGGAGTTGCATCCTTGCAGCAACGCGTTAAGTGGGCTGACAGTCGGATTCTCCCAAAATGGGGGATCCCGCCTGGATAATGAAGTTAATTTGCTGTATTTGTATTAGCGTCATGGACGCCCTGTTAAACCTGTATGACTTGAAGGCCGGAGATTCGGTTTTGCAGCTATTTGTGTCTACCTTGACACGTCTTCCGCTTTTGATTGTTAGCGGACCTAATTCCTTTAGGTCCGGGACGGGGGATTGTTCGCGCCCGGTTGACGTAATAATATATCCTTGGCGCGCTCTTGGCCTAATTCGGCCGGTTTGACATTCGCGCTGTTTATTGGATGATTGCGGAATCGCGCGATGTCGCGTGATGTGGTGAACCGCCCCCCCCCCGCGCGCCGGCCACGCGGCCGGCGCTCTAGGAGTCGTCTGCGTGTCGCCGCCGCGAGATCATACGAACCGCACTGTTAGATGCGGCTTCTCTCGAGTTCGCCCTTGTTATTTGGAGAGAATTGTGCGGGTCGGGAAAGCTATTTGGCCTCGTTTTGATTCCCCCTTAATTTGGACCCGCGCCCTGGAAATTCTCGCGAACGCCGCGCGGTGAAATTGCCTGTGTGTTTAACGCGCCCGATTGAACGGTCTCTCAAAATGGCGGCTATGTTTGTCGCGTTAAACGATTAGCTCTGTAAAGTACTGTGCTATCGCAACTGACGCGTCTATAGTGTGTGGGGGCACAATGGACCCCTGGTGTGGACTCTGGAAGGAGGGACACCGAACCGTTGGACCTCGTGCCAGCGTGCCTCGTGCCGAGGCCCCTGCAACGCGCCGCTTGGGTGGTTCCACACACACACACACTGACAAAACACTTACCTCATAACACTCACTACATACCATTAGAACCAACCATCGGCTTCGCCTGGACTTCGCCGCTGCTTCAAGGTTAGTGCTAGCCTATAATTATAACCGCCGCCAGTTCGCGTCAAGCCGTCTCTATTTATTTGAGGAGCCGGGGCCCCCAGGGGACTCGGCTCGTCTGCCTGCGGTATCGGCTAGGTTTCGCTATGGGCCCCGAGATCTGGCCCCTTTTGAGGGTGCCGCGGGACAGCCAAAACATATATCTTCTTCGATCACCCTCAAGCTGTCATACCATTCCTAATGATCCTGTTAAAATATTTTTAAATAATTTATGTCTTAGTAATAACACTATAATATGAAGCTCATTTGGGACTGAGAATAGTTTTATTGTTTTCAACTTGGCAACATTTTTTAAATTAAACAAATTCAAAGGAGTACAAAAATGTTGTCAAGTTGAAAACAATAAAACTATTCTCAGTCCCAAATGAGCTTCATATTATAGTGTTATTACTAAGACATAAATTATTTAAAAATATTTTAACAGGATCATTAGGAATGGTATGACAGCTTGAGGGTGATCGAAGAAGATATACCTTCTAAAACTGTATGGTTTCATTTATCGAGCCTAGCAAAGGACTTGGTGATAATTTTTGATATCAGTACTTTTAATGGCCGAAACTTTTTGATAGGAAGTTGGCCTTATTATTCACATGAAATGTTTTTGTTTGGATTTAATTTAATATAAAATAATAATTTAGTGTGCAGAAAGCGCGGGGCAAGCAGCTAGTGGCGCCATCTATTATGTCGTTCCAAAACTAAATAATATTTTACTTTCTCATTCATCAAAATCGGCCCAGTATTGTAGGCGCTACGGTGGTACACACGGAATCTCATACGAAAATCGACCGCAAACAAACATACATACATACATACATACATACATATATACATAGACTGCTAAAATCATAACGCTCCCTTTTGGCTTTGCTGTAGTCGGGTAAAAAAAGGAGGTTCTCGATTCTATTTTTTTTTTGACGTGATAATGTCTTACAAACCGATGAACGCCGGCTACACGCACGAAAAAGCATGACTCATTTACCTTTCGACACTATTTCAAAGTATGTCGGGTAAGTAGTCATGCTATACCTGTTCTCTTGATGTCTATGGCCAGACTCTAGAATGGACCTTTTGGCACATTTCGACGACATTCTCTCCTCCATCAATCTCGCAAAATTGCACTCTCGGCGCTATTTATAACCCTCGTCTACGGCTCGGGTGCTATTTGCGCTTCGACTATAATGTTCTACTTTGCGCACTTGTAACATGAATCACTTATTCGCAGGTACCTGTGGACACTTTCCCCACGGGCGAAGATATCGACCGCGCACTGTTGAAGAACATAAAATCTACCACTGTTAAAAGGTTGGCAAAAGTATTATTTATAGCACTGCGTGATCTAAACCCTGCCATTTACTTAATTTACTAATAAACAATCGGTTGGTACGCGGCATCGTACCGGAACGTCTAACCGCTTGGCGACAAGGTTTCGCCCGTAGGGTGCTAACTAGATATGGCTGAAGCCTCCCTCAGACTAGACTAGAGACAATTTAGAAATTATAAATTCCAAAATTGCTCCTGCCGGGAAACGAACTTGAGTCCTTGAGCGGGGTCATCAAGTTAGTTTGAATCGATAATTAATTATTCAGGCCATCCAAACCCACGCCTACGGCTCGGCAACAATTATCAACTTACCACACTTGTGAGATAAATAACTATTACAATCCAAGTCCAATTTTCTTTAGTTTTATATCTGCCTGATGAGATCATATCTGCTTGATACCAAGAAAAAACATCTGTTATCATAAAACGTCACGACGGGTTTTTGAAAATGATAAAAAGTTATCAAATTTATCAATGGCCAGGCCGACGGGCTTAGCGTGATGATACAGCCACTTAAAAGATTAAGATAGGGTTCATTTAGATTTTTTTTAATAGCAGCTGTTATCAGAATCAAAGCCCTAATTATTTCTTCAGCTTTTTGTGACCAGTTATACAGGGTATATATAAGAGGACCGTTATCGAAAACATATTAACATATAAATTTTAATCTATAATAATATAAAGTACCTTGTCCTGACTGACTGACAATCAACGCACAGCCAAAACCACTGAAGCTAGAAACTTGAAATTTTCACAGTAGCTTCCTTTTGTGACGTAGGCGCACACTAAGAAAGGATTATTGCGAATTCCACCCCTAAGGGGGTTAAATAGGGGATAAAAGTTTGTATGAAAGTCCGTCATTTTTCAAGTTATATCCATGAAAATTGGTATTTAGGTTTTCGGTTAAAAATAAAGAGCTATGAGCTATAAGGAATTTTGGAAAATCTACCCCCAGGTGGGTTAAATGGGAGATGAAAGTTTGTATGAAAGTCCGTCATTTTTAAAGTTATATCGATGAAAATCGGTGTTTGTATTGTCGGTTAAAAATAAAGAATTACGTGTTTCAGGAATTTTGGAAATTCCACCCCCAAGTGAGATTTATAAGAATCCACGCGGGCGAAGTCGCGAGCATCAGCTAGTTAATATATAAACATAGTCGCGGGCATCCGCTTGTTGATAATATGAATTCATATTACGAATTCCGGCTGTATGAGGCTAGTCATAACACCCGATAAATCTTCATCCATCTTTTTCAGGATATTGACAACGTTCATTCACTCCTTGTACCGGGTTTTCGTCGACCTCTATTTCACGTACATGGAAATCAACCCGGTAGTGGTCACCAACGAGAGGGTGTATTTATTGGACCTGGCGGCCAAGCTGGACCAAACGGCCGACTTCATTTGCGCCAAGAACTGGGGAGAGGTGACCTTCCCACCCCCCTTCGGCAGGGATGCGTACCCCGAGGAGGCGCATATAGCCGATCTGGATGCGAAGAGTGGGGCTAGTCTTAAGGTTAGTTTTTTTTGTTATACTTTTTTAGGCGCGTTATGAAAAAAAAAAGTGCGAGTCAGACTCGCGCACGGAGGGTTCCGTACTCCAGAAGTATAAGTACAATCTGTTTTTCATTAGTTTGTTTTAAAAGGTAAGGTGCTAATTAAGCTAGGCCTGTAAATTGTATGAGCGCTCCTACAACTCAGAGGTCTATCTTAATTGGCTCATTTATGTATGTATGAGGACACCATTTAATTTCCAACATTTTTAGTTTTTTGGAATTTTTCCTTTATTTGTTATGTAAGACCTAGCTTTTTGCCAAATTTCGTAATTCTAGGTCAACTGGAACTACCATTTAGGTTTTCGACCCAAAACCTATAGGGTACTTCCGGTTGACTTAGATTTGTCAATTTTGGTCAAAAGCAAGGTCTTACAGATCAAGTAAAGGAAAAATTCCGAAAAATAAAAAAAAGTTGAAAAGGACATGACCAGTGGCACTATGGGCACTTGCCTAGGTGTCAAAAATTAATGTGCAGCAAAGATTGTTTTATTTTTGGAATTCTTATATTCTCTAGTTTTCAGATAAAAAACTTTCAGGGATCTAAAGGCTCAGAAAACTGAGAAAAATAAAGAAAAGTTTTACGAAGAACTCTGCCTTTCGATGCTAGATGGCGCTAAACATTGTGGAATATCAAGTATAAATGTAAAAAAAAAAATGGTTTTCTACTATTCAACGTCATCTATATAGGTGGAACTTTGCTATAAAAAGTAAAGCTTTCTATTATTTGTTCAGAATAATTTAAATTATTGAGATTTGCTTGAAACGCCTAGCGCCATCTAGTATCGAGGGGCAGAGTTATTTCATAAAACTTTAAAACGAAATAACTCTGCTTTTCGATACTAGATGGCGCTAGGCGTTTCAAGCAAATCCGAATAATTTAAATTATTCTGAACAAATAATAAATAGCTTTACTTTTTATAGCAAAGTTCCACCTATATAGATGACGTTGAATAGTAGAAAATCATTTTTTTTACATTTTAGACTTGATTAGACATTGCCTAGCGCCATCTAGTATCGAATAGCAGAGTTATTTCGTAAAACTTTCATGAATGATTATTATTTGTATAAAATTGGTGTAGTGTTGCCAGATGGTATGTCGTGAATCCTACGAACGAGACCCTGAAAAAGTTCGAAAGCTAGATAAAGTACGAAGCTGTAGTGCCACTGACTTTCGTAACAAAAAGTCAATATTCTCGGAACGAAAGAGAACGTCAGGAGTCAGAGGTCGTCATTCATTAAGGGACTTCCAGGTACAAAATCCAATACTAAGTTTTTATTCTGTTAATAATAATGGTTTGTTGTTGTTTGCTCGCTATTTTTATTAAAAAAAAAGACTCATAATATTTGACACCTTTCTAAAGTTACTCATATAGCTACTGTAGCAACCGAGCTAGTGATTCATACCAATCTCTTTTTGTCCCCAGCAATATTTATTTTTATAAAAATCTGGTAGCAATGGAAACGTCAAAGAATGTATAAATAAAAGTTAAATTGAAAATAAGACCGAAGGTCACCTAAAAAGTACCAATTTCGTACATTTCATACCTTTCTGGCAATTCTGATGGAGTAGTAAATAAAAGGAAAAAGCGGAATCAATAAACATACTGTTTTTTTTAGATATTTTAAACTATGGCCTTTTTCGAAATAATAAATCCATATTAAATTAAGCTTTAATTTTTGAATCTTACTGTAAAAGCAGAAATCCTGCACATTTTTCCTAATCGGTAGGCAGGCACTGGTCATGTCCTTTAAATTTTCCCATATCTTTTTATTATGTGGACTCAGGATCTTAATTTTTATACACCTAATAGGGACCATAGACCTTAGTATCTGGTATAAAGGACATGACCAGTGCCTGCCTACCGATTAGGAAAAATGTGCAGGATTTCTGCTTTTACAGTAAGATTCAAAAATTAAAGCTTAATTTAATATGGATTTATTATTTCGAAAAAGGCCATGGTTTAAAATATCTAAAAAAAACAGTATGTTTATTGATTCCGCTTTTTCCTTTTATTTACTACTCCATCAGAATTGCCAGAAAGGTATGAAATGTACGAAATTGGTACTTTTTAGGTGACCTTCGGTCTTATTTTCAATTTAACTTTTATTTATACATTGTTTGACGTTTCCATTGCTACCAGATTTTTATAAAAATAAATATTGCTGGGGACAAAAAGAGATTGGTATGAATCACTAGCTCGGTTGCTACAGTAGCTATATGAGTAACTTTAGAAAGGTGTCAAATATTATGAGTCTTTTTTTTAATAAAAATAGCGAGCAAACAACAACAAACCATTATTATTAACAGAATAAAAACTTAGTACATATTGGATTTTGTACCTGGAAGTCCCTTAATGAATGACAACCTCTGACTCCTGACGTTCTCTTTCGTTCCGAGAATATTGACTTTTTGTTACGAAAGTCAGTGGCACTACAGCTTCGTACTTTATTT